>OZ024873.1:62614259-63974259 GCA_964017185.1 Rugalucina vietnamica
TCATCAAAACGAAGCCAGGAAAATTGAGCAAGCCATTCCTGTTAGAAACTTCTTGATAGAGTTCCTGTTCCTGTTCTGCGTCTGAGGACAGTGGATTCCACTTTTCTGGCGGCTCAGAAGCTGCTGACTTGCTATTCTCAGTCAGAGTTACTGAGTTTCAGTCTTAGTTAAATAAATCTGTCATCGGACTCGAGTGAGTCGCCATGTTTTGAAGAGTAGTTGACTGGGTTTATCGCAATTACAATATAAACATCTTTGTAGTAGAGCAAATCAGTCAGAATGTCAATAAGATGCTTTGTAAAAGATCAAGTACTGAAACTAAAGGAAAAACAAGCGTGACGTTTCGATCCAACAAAAATTGCGCCACACATGGCGCGCCTGGGTATATTTTTGGGGACATTCAGCCCAAAAATGCATCAAAATGCGCATTTTTGTGCGCCAGGGAAAACACGGCGGAAAACACTGGTTGAAGTCTAAAGTTACTGAGGACAGTAAGGGGGTCTCAAAGAAAAAAATACATCCACACTTTGTCACTTCCTAAAACAAACGAAAGATCAGTTGAAAAAGCCTATGTATTTTATTCAATAAATCCTTTCAAGAATCCAAATTACCAGACTCTTGGAAAAAAGCAAACATAACAGCTATATTCAAGAAAGGAGACAAAAAACTCCCAGAAAATTATCGCCCCATCAGTCTTACCTCCGTCCCGGGAAAGATTATGGAACGGATATTAAGGGATGAAATTGTGCAACATATGACTACCAACAATTTATTTACTGAGAGTCAACACGGATTCATAGCCGGCAAATCTTGTACCACACAACTGTTGGAATATATAGAGGATATTACTCAGGCCATGGACACTGGCATGGGAGTCAATGTAATTTACCTCGACTTCCAAAAAGCTTTCAACAAGGACCCCACCAGTGTTTATTGAAGAAGTCATATGCATATGGAATAAGAGGTCAAACTTATGAGTGGATTAAAGAATTCTTAAGCAACAGGCATCAAAGAGTTACTATAAATAGTTCACAATCAGAATGGAGAGATGTTACTAGCTGTATCCCCCCAAGGCCGCGTCCTGGGGCCAGTGCTATTCCTGGTGTTTATAAATGACTTTCCCATATGTAATTGAGGTGCTATGAAACTGTTCGCTGATGACGTTAAGCTCTACAGTGTAATATCAAGCTTAAACAATGTGCAACCCCTACAACGTAGTGTTAACAAGGCAGGTACTTGGTCGATAGACTGGGAAATGCTATTCAACATTAAAAAAATGTCATCAGCTACATGTCAGGCCGCAAGATACAGGATACACTTATACCATGCAGACAGATAATGGTCCACAAGCCATAGAATTTAAGAAGAGGTTGCAAATGAAAAAGATCTGGGTGTAATAATTGACAGCAAGTTAACCTTTAGACACATATCGGCAAAAGTCAACTTGGCCAATAGAAATTTAGGCATTATCTTTAGAACATTCACATATCTAGATACAGAGATGTTTATGTCTTTATACAAGTCACTTGTGCGCCCACATTTGGAGTATTCACCATTTTTGCATTATCGGCTGGTTCCTAGCTTGAAAAAATCAATATTGGAAATGCAGGTAACCAGTGACCCCACCTCAGGGGGGTTCTGGTTACCTGTTTTTCCAATATTGATTTTTTGTCAGCTGGAAACCAGCCGATAATGCAAAAATGGTGAATGCCACAGTGGTCTGGTCCCCATTGTACAAGAAAGACAGAATAACTATTCAAAAACATTCAACATCATGCAACTAAATTAGTTAGAGCATGTAAAAACTTGTCATACCCAGAAAGGCTTAGGAAATTAGGTTTACCAACATTAGAATACAGAAGACGTCGTGCAGACATTATACAAGTTTATAAGATATTAAATGGCATTGACAAAGTTTTCAAAAACAAACTTTTCTCAGTGGCAACTTATAACCGTACACACATAAAAAACTGTTTAAGGAAAGATCAAGGTTAAATTTTAGGGCAAACAGCTTCAGCAACTGTGGAATCAGCTCCCCGAGGACGTTGTCATGGCACCCTCCCTGAACACTTTCAAGAGTCGATTGAACAAACATTGGAGCAGACGCCTGTATAAATTCACTGCTCCATGCTATGAGCCTGGCCAAACTACCGGATTTACATGGAACACACATCAAAATGCACCTGAAGAAGTCAGATGACTTACATTGGTGTCTACATCGGTAAGAAAACGGTAAGAAAATGGTAAGAAAAAAGAAGTTGAGGAGATTGTCAGAGAGGAATTTGTTGAGCAGAAAAGAATAGAAGAAAGGAAGTTAAACGTCATGTGCTTTGGGATTGAGGAAAGCAGAAGTTTAAATGATGAGTCCAGAAGGAAAGATGATGAAACTGCAGTGAATCATATTATAAAGGTGTTAGGGAGTGACGAAGAGTATAGTCAAAATTGGTAAGCCTATTATCCAAGACGAAAGTGATGGGGACGAAATGGTGATTTCGGATATCAGAAATGCTTCTCAGGTGACAAAGAAAAGAGTAAGACCTATTAGAATAACTTTTACTGAAGTGGAAAAGAAAAAGAAAGTGCTGGATGCACTGCGTGAGTCTATAAATAAAGTCACATCTGGTAAAGACAAGAACATATTCTTCCAGCAAGATCTGACATGGAAACAAAGAGAGACTGGAAAGGCTAAGAGAGCTTCGAGATTAGCAGCTAGAGGAACAGAGTGAGAACAGAGTGTCCAAAGAGCCCAACAGGAGGTCAACTGTTTCCTAGTCATTAAGAGAAAACACATAACTAATTGTATATAAGATGTAAATATCATTACCAGTTGATTGTTAGACTGTTCAAGTTAAGTTAGAAATTGTTAATTTTCTTTGGATTTCTTGTCAATTTAACCTTAGAGACTTAGAACTTGGAAAAATAGGTGATGAAGTTAGAACTTGGAGAAATAAGTTTTTAAGTTGTTCTCGTATGAAGGATAGACTTGAATTATGAGAACTTATCTTTTGAGAGTTTTTTCGATAATTCGAAGATACTTATTTATTAAGTATTATATCCAAGAGTGATTGGACGTTGAAATTTTGCATACAGAGTTTATTTTAAATGCCGACTGGAAGCAAAAAGTTTAAGTTGAGCTCAAGAAGAAGTAGACAAGCCCAAAAGGGCTTACACCACTTCAACGATGGATATGATATGATATGATAGTGACTCTCAGTAGTTGTTTCCCTTTTTACACACATATGTATCATTGGTGAATCAGGCCAAAGTGTTTGGTCTTTTAGATAGCTAGTTTGCTTTGCAATCAGGAGGTTATGAGTGGTAAGTCATACCAGGAACACACCCATAGAATGGATTGGTTAGTAATGAAATGACTATGGGGCAGACCAACACTTGTCACTTTAAGTCTGTATAACGATGCAGAAATTGACATTTTTATTCTAGGCTGTGGTTCAAAGGTCAGCTTTAGAACAGTCTCTGGATCCTTGTCTAAAGCACATACAAGATTATGTTGGCACGTGAGTAGTATTCCGTAATATAAATAAAACATACTTAACTAGGATAATCTAAGTGTCTAAAAATATGTTTCTAAAAATTTCAAAGCTGGTCAGCATCTGTAGCTGAGTCTGCTGCTGTGATCGTTCAGCTAAAAGCAGGCCGTCTGACAAGGCACATTGGAAACCTGTTCCATAACTTACATTATTATTCCCTTTCTTTCTGGAATAAAAATTAAGTTGATTGTATGTAAAATAAGAGAAATAACAAAATGCATGACATCTGATTTTATGAAAATTCATGTGTACAACTGTACAAAGACGTACACAGTTCAGTTTACTTTCCTATATTTTTTTTTTTTTTTTTTTTTTTTTGTTTTTGTTTTGCGATGTAAGAACAGTTTTATTCTTTTCCTTGTAGGGAAGCAGAGAAGAAGGCTACACTTGATCAAGCTTTCCGAGATGTTTTGAGGGAACTAAGTGTGAGTAGACATAGGCAAGATAAGGAAAATATATTGCAATAATTATAGGAAATAATGATATGAACCTCAACGTGACAAAATGTACCTTCGTACATTCTGACATTACTAGCAGAAAGCGGCAAAAAGCGGAAAAAATATGTAATAAATTTTTTAGAAGTAACACTGTATTCGTAATCTTTGAACACTGGGCTACCAAATGAATGAGTTTTAAAACAAATTTATTTTCCATATTTGGAGATATCTGTCCTTGTTTTAGTCCAAAATATACTAAATTTTACTATATCTATTGTTAAACGGTATCCATCGTCATGAAAATAGACAAAATAATTTCGACAGATTGCCTGTAAGGGTGACATGCTTCTATCTAAACAATAGGTTCTGACCAGTGCTTAAACAGTTTTAAGCAATTGCATCAAGTTTTTAGGCTCTACTAACATGCAGAAATGCATTACGCAACTTTGACGTCATTTTTCAGGATAATGACGTCTGTAGGGTTCACATAGTAAATTGGTCATAACTCACGAAATAACTCGAATAATCTGGTCAAATAAAGACTAACTCTGACTCTAAAAATATTATACATTCAAAGTAACATTGTTCTTCTAATACTCAAAAAATTTTCCGAAGGTACATTTTCTCACGTTGTGGCCCATATAAAAACAGTATGGGCAATACACATGACGTCAGAGACTAATGAGAAGATTTGTTATTGGAATCGTAAATAACACAGATTGGCCTAAAAGATGCTTGAGATCAGGGCTGTGCATCAGGAAAACGTAGTGAAATGTATACCCCCTTAAACTCCACTTTTATATAGTGAAAATGGGGTTTGCACGGATATATCTATTGTTCTTATTTTTGCTCCAAAACATAGATTGAGGCGGTTCTAACATGTACCGACAATCTTTGTTTTGAGTCTTTCAGTTTGAGAGTCCTTAAGAGGGTTTTGGGAGTCTAGGACTCTGTGTCATTCTGGCTGCATTGTTTTGTATTATCACAGCAATATTAATGTTGAGCCACATTAGAAAAAATACAGTAAATTTCTACTGCAATATTGGAGCCGCGTCATGAGAAAACTGGCTTTTTGCCTATGAAAAAACAAAGACGCAGATCAGCTTTGTAGTTACTGCTCAGCTGATCAGCACCTTTGTTTTCACTACACAGATAGTACAATTCCTCTTCTACTTACATGTATATCCAAAATTTCAAGCTTCTTCTGTGACTGTGCAGGCCGGTTTATGTCAGACATTGTCAGAAACCCCTAAGACCGGTTTTCTCATGTCATGGCTCATTTGTGTAACAAGACAAAAGTTTGGTTCTTTCCTATCACCAGGCTGCAGAGAAAGGCTGTGATGCCTACAGGAATATCATCAAACTGGCTTTTGATGCTGCGCTGAAAGGTAATAGATTTTGTAACAAGTAATGATCATACATTGTGAACTTTATTGCCCTTTGAAACACTTCTCTTCAATAAATCCAATTGGTTATATAAACATATAATACCCTGGTATGGTTTACTTTTGATGAGTGAAATTTAAGAACTTGTAAGTATTGGAGGAAAAAGAAACCTTAGTCTTAAGATCTTGACAGTTTCATGTCTGACGTTGCCTTCTTCTCAGGTTGCTAAAATCTGTAAAACCAGAAGAATTAAATAAGCTTTAAGCTTCCATTCTAATCCTAATTTGTATTGCATGTAAATGTATGATTTATATATGTATGTGATTTAATTTGAATGAATATGTTTAAACTAAACTAAACTAAAATTTGTAAAGTATATGTTGTATTTGTTATAGATCAGTGTGCTCTGACAGTACCATTCCTGATGTTAGCCGACCTGTTTGATGTAATACCACTAGACCAGTGTGAAGACATGTTCAGTTTGGTGGAAGACAGAGTCAGCATCATGAAAAGTGTAGGTATTTGAGCCGCCTCGTGGGAAAACCAACAATGTGGTTTCCGAACAGGTCTGACACAAATCAGGATGTACAGTCACAGAAGATGGCTAGAGTCTTGAAATTTCGGATTTAAGTAGAAGAGGAACTATACTATCCGAGTAGCGAAAACAAAGGAGCTGATCAGCTTCGCAGTAACTGCGAAGCTGATCTGCGCCTTTGTTTTCGCCTATGCAGATTGTTGGTTTTCCCATGTGCATGTTGACAAAGTAACAACTTAATTAACTGGCATATCCCTGTGTAATTGAAAAGCCATATGAGCCACAACATGAAAAATCAATTGCTTTCTGCATATGCAACAACAAGTGCCCAGATAAGGGCAGCTGATCAGCAACTTTGGTTTTTGCTGGATTGTACTCTTGCTCTTTTTCTTAGGTATATGATTTCAAGTATCTATCCATTTTTTGTGACGGCTCAATTTTCCTTGGACCAGGTCCCGAGGTTATAAAACTTTTTCAATGCTCAGCTCAGCTGAGACTAAAACTTACCCTGCTGATAAATGTTAAAATGTCAACAATTGTTGGCATTTTAACATTTATCAGCAGGATAAATTACAGGCTTTGGTGATCTAAACCTGAAATTTCACTTTATTTCGGCTATTTTCGGCTAAGAGCAATTGAAATTTCATGCTCAGTTGAGTTGAGCATGAAAAAAGTTTTTTAACCTCGGGACCAGATTTGAGCCTCAAGTCTCAAAGAAGACACTCTTTTCACCATGTTGTTGATATTTTAGGCATCATTGTTAAAAGCAATGAAGAAAAAATGCCGTAAATATTCTATTAAACGCCCATACTCTAATAAACGCCCATCCCCCTATTTTGATGCCCCAAATGGCCATTTTATCTGCCGAGTTTTGGAATTCCAGGAACCTCTAATTAACGCCCACTTTGAAAGTGTTGGGAAAAATCCTATATTTTTAAGCAGTAAATTTCTAACTGCTCTTAAACCATATAAGTTAAATTACACACAAGTCATCTTTTTTTCTCTTGTAGTCCGAATAAATGGCAGTTATAAACAAAAGTCCTGTCTGGAGTAGATAGAGGACCACCAATAATTTCAAATCCTATATATGAATGCTTGAACGTTGCCAAACAGTGTAGCCTCCAATAAACACCCATCCCCTTCTATAGAAAATGCATTGTTTATAATAAATGCCTGGGTGTTAAATAGAATTTTTACAGTAATCCTTTTCGTCACTTTTCAGGAGGGGTTTTATGATGCAGGAAAGAACTATCTTCTCAGGATGTGTAACGGTAAGAGCAATTGCATGTTACATACATGTAGTTGAGTTTGAGGACATGCCTTGTGAGCATAGAAAAGAAAATAAGTCAGAGTATTTGAACATTGCAGTCCATAGAATGTATCATTTTATTTGGACATTTCAGTCCTGATCGTTTTGACAGTATGTTTTCAGTTTGAGGGGTCTTGTGTGGTATTTTATTATTCTTGGGCCAGTTGTTCAAAACGTTAGCTTAACGTCATCATTAAGGCCTCAACTCATTAAGTACATGCCGACTAGATAAGCAAATACACTGTTATTTTTGTTGATAAAATATGAGGATCCTTTGCATTGCAAAGGTTTTTCACATTTTATTAACAAAACATAACAGTGTATATGTAATATTGCCATTTGAAATTTTAATGAAACATTAACTTACGACATCATTAATTTTGAAGAACTGGCCCCTGTTCATTATTTGATGGAAAATGTTGAAAAAATACACACTCTTCCTGTTATATCTTTCTGTCTTCATCAGACACCATACAAGTCGGAACTTGATGTGCTTTCGTTAGGCCAAAAAAAAAAAAAGTTCTTGTTTCCGGTAACCCGACCGACCCTCCCGAAACTGACCCGACTGTAACTTTTTTTTCGCCCTGTCCGCTATCACAAAAATACGGTAACGTACAATTTCCGGTACCCACCACCGATTCCGGCGAATACCGGCTTTTAGCGCGAATTATCACCCTTTCCATTAGTGTTGTAACTAAGCGAGTGAAATCGAAAGTTGAAAAAAGTTGTCTTGATCGGCGACAATCG
The DNA here is from genome assembly GCA_964017185.1 of Rugalucina vietnamica. Lineage (NCBI taxonomy): Eukaryota > Metazoa > Mollusca > Bivalvia > Lucinida > Lucinidae > Rugalucina > Rugalucina vietnamica. The sequence goes on from OZ024873.1 coordinate 62,622,222, forward strand.
ATTATGCTGTCCGCTAACAGTTGGGGCCTTCATTTCGGCAAAAAGTAACAATGTTCTCCTCCATAATTGCCTGCCAAAATTAACAGTGTTAGAAATAATTGCAATTGCGACTGGGTTGAAACGATGTCGGCCAAGCTAAGTTTTATGGTAGGATGCCCACAGGGTAACCTGAAATTTATTGCCGGCGAGCGTGAATGACACCCATTGTTTTCTTAAGATAGGTCAGTGAAAAAAGCCAATTCCGCATTGGATTATCAGCTGACCGTAAACGAGATCATGTAACAAAGTTGTCAAACCTTTACGCCCGCATTTTCTTAATCATCCTTTTATTCCTATTTCCCAAAGAATACACGGATTGGATATCGGTCTGTTTAATTCAATTAAATTACAATAGACACACGCTGATGAAAACAGACGCATAATTAATCTGTCAATTAAATGTGCAGAGAGCCGATAGTAGGCGCGGCCTGCATTCAACATAAGTGCTCATTGGACCATCTATTTTTTCAAGGTCGATCCATGACTTCACGCACGTATGAGTTTCCAAGCCGTAAGATCAGACACACAAATTCTCCTAACCATTAGTGTGCGCACCTGATTTTTGAAGAAGTTGATGGTCGCATGCATTCTACATTTTCGGCGTATGGCTGTCACTTGTCAATGCAAAAACGCACGTTACGTGACGTTACATGTTACTTTATGTTTTAGTGTCGCCGATTATTACAGTCCAAAATATTGAGATACCATTATAACGTATCAAGCTGCTCAAATAAAGCGGACCCAAATAAAGTATTTACTGAAATTGGCAATTTTTATAGTAAAGTCGGTACCGTTTTTGTCCAATATATTTCACTGGGTGAAATGAGCGATGTACATTGTTTCTACAGTAACACTTAACATCGCTGTTGTGACGTTTGATCGTGCCGCGTTGAAACTAAATACGTGCGTTCAGTCTTGTACTTTGAGGAAAATCGATTGGCCAATGAGCGCTCGTGTTGAATGCAGGCCGCAGATTTGATTGACAGGTGAACTTCTTTGTTCATCAACATGTGGTCAAGTGATAATTGATTTCTTTACTAATAATTGGATTAAACAGGAGTCGCGTACACACGTCCGTATTGTCTGGCGTGCATGAATAATGAGTGGTGATTATCTGATTAGGAGGAATTTAATGACATTTACGTAAAGGTTAGACAACGTTGTTACGATCTCCTAAATGCGGTCTGACGATTATCTCTTGAGGGAGTGCTATATATTCCGGACGATCGTAGTAGACTTACGCCACATGTTTACCGTTATACCTATGAATTTATTTGAACAGGCTGTCATTCATATTTATAACGGTAAATCTGTGAAGAACGTCTACTACGATCCGCCGTTCGGGATGGATATCGCTTCGCTTGTTTTTTACAACTTTTTTTTGCCTATCGTAAGAAAACAATGGGTGTCATTCACACTCGCTGACGATGAATTGTGTCGCCTTGTTATTACTCAAAATGACAATTATCACTTGTTCTATATTATGATACTGAGTACGGTCCCCACAAGACATGTTGAATAGTATCATGTTTGAGGCTATTGTGCCCTCTGCATCAAGAGAAATCGTTTTACCAGCTATAGCAAAGCCAGATCAGCTTTACAACCGCAACCGATTGCCGTTGGCCTCAGAATTCAGTCATTGTTGTGCATGCCATGTCATCTGCATGTGCGTATTCGTGGCTAGTAAGAAAGGGCCATGTGGTTCTTGTAAACAAAGGCAAATGGGGGAATATCCTGCAGCCACTTGGTGGCGATTCACCAATCAAAATTAAAAAAAAAAAAAAATGAATAAAAAAAAAAAGTTTTCCGACCTACCGACCCAAAAAAATTTGGGGACGTTACCGGAAACAAGCATATTTTTTTTTTTGGCCTTACCTTTATTTCCATGTACATGTCTGCTAATGTTTTGACATATGAGCCGCCACATGGGAAAACCAACAATCTGCATATGCGAAAACAACGACGCGTTAACCGCGAAGCTGATCAGCGCCTTTGTTTTACTTCTTAAATACGAAATTTCATGCTTTTAGCCTGCTTCTTTGACTGTACATGTTGATTTGTGTCGAACCTGTTCAGAAACCACATTGTTGGTTTTCCCACGAGACGGCACATACATTTCCAGACATCTTGCGAAGATTGTCCAAGTCTCAGAACACAGTGTTTTGTGGCAGAATACAGTTGTTCCTCTCAAGGCTGTTCCCACTCTCAGAAAAATCAGGTAGTGTTCAGTTCATATTCTATTAATGATCTGTCAAGAAATGGTGACATGTTGCTTTTGCTGTACAGTTTGAAATGCAAATTAATTTCTTTGAAATATTTGAAGAAGTGCAGATTTGTCAAGTGTATATCTCTGATAAGATTCATATGAGCAGCGACACGAGAAAACCGGTCTTTGGGGTTTCCGACAAGGTCTGACACAAACCGGTCTGTAGAGTCGAAAAAGAAAGCTAGAATCTTGAAATTTTGGATTTAGGTAGAAGAGGATTTGTACTATCCGAATTATGTTAGCCTTACTGAGAACCACTCCACATATTGCACACATTCTATGGTGAAAATTTGCTCATGAATCTAACTCTGAAACATAAAGTGGGTAATTCTGTACGAAGTGAGCCTCAAAAACATCGTACAGATGTCTCAGATGTGAGATGTACCTCATAAAACTCAATCCTCATAAAACTCAATCAGTACATGAGTCAATGTCAAACATTATATAAGAAGCCTCCGTGGTGCAGTGGTTATGTCACTCGCCTTGTAAATCAGGGGTCACAGGTTTGATCCCAGGCTTCTCCAGTCCGTCGGATGGGACTATAAACCGAGGTCCCGTCTCCATATGACCTTAGCTGTTGGTGGGACGTTAAACCCCAATCAACCAACCAAACATTACAATGCATATGGTATTTTTACAGCATTAAACCTGATGAGTCAGTTTAACCTGGAGAATGTGACAACTTACAACAAAGAACCAGAAACTGAAAAAGTCAAGATCAAAATTAAGGTAATACTTTCATTGAGAACAACCTTGCACCGAGGTTATAAAACTTTTTTCATGCTCAGCTCAGCTGAGACTAAAATTTATCCTGCTCATAAATGTTAAAATGCCAACAATTGTTGGCATTTTAACATTTATTAGCAGGATAAATTACAGGCTGTGGTGATCTGAACCTGAAATTTTGATTTATTTTAGGGGCGATTTTGTCATTTGTGAGCAGTTTAAATTGTTTGCTCAGCTGAGTTTAGCATGGAAAAAGTTTTATAACCTTGGGACCTGGGTAAACAGAGCAGTCTTATCTTGGTCTTTATTGTTTGCGATTCAAGTGACATCAGATTCAGAGTTCACCAAAGTGTCATAATACTACTAAGCACAAGAGACTGAAAATACTGTAGTTTTCACTATTAACGGTATTGTTGGCGAATTCATTTGCCTCGCGAATTCAAATTTCTCGCTAATAAAGAACAGCTATAAGCTTTACAGACTGACTTACAGACTGACTCGCAAATTCAAGAACTCGCTAATAATGCAAAACTAGAAAATTCACAAAATAAAAGTCATGCGAAAATTCTCAAGTTTACAGTATCAAGATATTGTAAGTATTAAGAAAAGTCTTATTTTTCTGTTGAAAACAGTTTCTTTTACTCTATGGACTTGTGTCCTTGAGCATGGCACAATTTGATTCTCTTGTTCCCAGGAAGAGTTGGCTCTGACCCGAGGGCTGTCATCTGAGGTAACTGAAAAATTGTTGGCTCATATGTTTAAAGTAAAAAGCCAGATTGTACATGCATTGTGCATGTGATCTTATTGTTTAATTATTCATGTTGTAGGAGGAGTGTAAGGATGTCAGTATGAAAGTTTAGGATGTTGAAACTATTGACCAGCCCAGCAATGTTCCTACTGACTACGACAGGCAGTTAATTGAATATTCATGATTATTACCCAACTCCCTGTATAAAAATAGATTAAATAGTGTTGTGTATCTGCACAGATCAGTACTTAATTGACACACGATGTATGAAATGCATGAAACGTGACAAATATGACGTCACCAACTGGTCAGTAGGTTTGACTATACCATGGCAGTGATGTCAGTTATGCAAACTTACATGTAATGGGAAAATGGGATGGAATACTTTGGACTAAACTATAGCCGATGACGCCAACGCCTCGAGCAAAACAAAGAATATCTTGAGTCATAACTATGCCCCTCAGTGCAGTTGACAGCTCAATGCGCAATAATACATTGAGCTGTCAGACATAGTTTAAGGCATGCAATAACTACTTAATATTCGTAACAAATAAACTAGTAGGTGGAGCTAATAGTTTGAATATTCATGTTGTAGGAGGAGTCTAAGGATGTCAGCATGGAGGTTGAGGATGGAGAAACTATTGACCAACCCACAAATGTTCCTATTGACTACAACTTATACAGAAAATTCTGGGCTCTCCAAGACTGCTTCAGAAAGCCCTCACAATTGTATGATAAAAATCTATGGAAAGTGTTTGTTACAGTGAGTATATTTAAGGGATAACTCTATTCAAATTTTTCATTTAGGGTGGTATATTGTCAGAAATATGATTGGGAATTGTTTTACAGTGATGCATAATATCCCCGTTCTAATGTACTTTTTAAATATAAACATTGAAAATGCGTTGTTTTTCACGAAACGCAAGCATCACTAGCAACGTATAACCATGACGTTAATCAGTCACAAGCAACATTGTTTGTGATGTTGGATCGCAAATTTTTGATATTTTCCAATTAGACGTCGCGTTACATTCTCAAGCACAATAGAACATGACTAAGCAATTGTTGACTGAGGCATTAGACATCAATACAACAAAACTTTAGATTCAATTAAATTTATTTTTATGAATGTTTGCTCATGCTATATCTTCACTTCTATAACCTTTCTAAACTTAGATCTGCTCTTGAACTACAAATAAAAAATTCTCATTCTTCTATTTCTTTCAGAATTCAGATGCAGTGTTGGCAGCCTTCTCCAGCTCTAAGCTTGATGACAATAAATCGTCTAAAAAGAAACTTCAGCAGAGACGGAACCTTGAACCAGACACTTTCTTTGCCAAGTACCTTACCAGTGAAAAGGTGGGTACACTATTTCCTTACAATACATTGGTGAATGGTTATCAGCTCTGATGGAGTCTTTGCCTGTCCTAAGATTGCAGCATTTATACCTTTTGGACCGGATCTAGAGGTCCTGGGTCCCAAACCACTTACAGTAGAATGTCCTCTAGCTAGACACTTTACTCCCCATAGTATACTGACTTAATGTATTCTCACGCTAAATGTGTTCTCACGGCAAGTAGTATTTTGTGAATAAATGCACCACTATGACCACAACTTGCTGCATTTCCAAACGAATACATCACTTTAATATCAACCTTTCACTGACCAAAAGTTTATCAAACATATCCTATTTTCAGGTGAATAATAATTAAATAAAAAAATTGGTATGAAAATCAATTAAATTTCCTTAGACCTGTAATACCCCTTCTAGTCTAGACTTTATTTCTCCTCCAAAACGAAATAAGTGCATCTCATTTTGATACATTTGGACTGTCAACTAATTGCTTTAAATAGTTTGGCATGTTTTGATCACATGACTTGAACACAATTTTTTTCCTCCATAAGAAAACACAAGTAACGTGGAAATACAGTACTCTGAATCCAAGATGGCCGCTTTATGCAGGGTTTGTTTACCAAGTTTGTGAAAAGTCAGAAATCAATGGATCTTCTTGATTCTTTGTCAGAATGAAGTAGGATATTCAAGGATTAGAAACAGTACCAAAGTTTCCTGCTTTTCAGTTGCTATTTTAGCATCTTTCAGTTTTACTGTTAAGTAGTGTGAGAATACATTCATCCGGGCTACTGGTAATGGACCCAAAAAGCTGAGAATTGATCCTTACATGACGGAAAAGATATCAAATCAAACAAACCAAATTTGATCAGATAGAAATGTTACCTCATGAATCCTAAAGAAATATCTTGTAAATCAGCATTGTTTGGAAATCTGAAATCTAGCAGTTGGGGAACTCCTGGAAAAATGTCACATTCGTCTGTGATGATAATTTGTCCCGTTTTGTGTGATGGAAAATGGTCACTTTCTGAAAAGCATGATTGAATGCGTTGGGTTTTCAGGAGTTCCCCAACTGTCTAAATTTCTGATTCATTTGTTTAAAGGATTTGTTGGCTGGAATAGAGCCAGGTTCATTTGCTTTTGTTTCTTTAAAAAAATCAATGAATATATTTTGTTCATGTTTTACTATCCTGTTTCAGTTACTGGACCTACAGTTAAATGACAGTAATTTCCGTCGCTATGTGTTGGTACAGTTCCTTATTACCTTCCAGTATATCAATGCTCCTATTAAGTTTAAAGGGTAAGTAAGACATTTTTCAAGTAATTAGAAATGAGCCGCCGCATGGGAAGACCAACAAACTGCATTGGTGAAAGAAGAAGAAGAAAGAGGCGCAGATCAGCTTCGCATTAACTGCGAAGCTGATCAGCGCCGTTTTCACAACAAGGATAGTACAATTCCTCTACTTTCTGAATCCAAAATTTCCAGCCTCTATCCATCTTCTGTGACTGTACAGTCCTTTGTGTCGTACCTGGTCGGGACCCAAATTGTTGGTTTTCTCACGCACTGGCTCAGATTAAAAAAAAAGCTCTCCATTAGGCATAAACCAACCAACAGTCAGTAATCTTGCTGCTCTTCATGAAATTACTATTTCATGCTTGCTGAATCTAGATGTACATGTGACATACAGTCATAGTTAGAATAGAATGATCTGGAATTGATACAGTTTAATTTAAAATCTCTACCCAGTCATGTCAGTGCAATATATATCCCCTTAAATCCCACTTTTATAAAAAAAAAAATGGGGTATGCAGGGGTATACCTGTTTTTCTTATTTTTGCTCCAAAACATAAAATGTGGGTACTCGTTAGAACCGCCTTGGTGAGGCGGTTCTAACGTGTACCCACAATCTATGTTTTGAGCAAAAGTAAGAAAAATATAAAAAAAATCTATTAAAAAAAATATAAAAAAATTCTAATGAAATTTGAGATTTTTTACAACCCAAAAATATCTGTAAATGATCACATGGGCATGTTTTCGTAACAAGCTAATTCACGGTAGACTCCACTTAGTATTTACCAAAAAAAATGATTAGAAACTCAACATAGCGGCAGAAGAACAAACAGGCAACTTAATGATGAAACACAGCAGAACTGCATTGGAACGGCCAGTAAAAACAAATGACTGTCTGAAGGGCATCTCTACTATCAATGTGTGACTGTATGCTTGTTATGTCTCAGGCCAGCCCATACAACAACAGAAGACATGACGTCCTGGATAAAGACTACACAGGACAGTATATATCAGCTGATCAAAGAAACACCTCCTGATGGGGATCAGTTTGCTAAAACAGTACAGGTACCTGCATATTCTTACACCAGATTCAGTGATTATTTGTTTATCAAAAAATGGATGTGGGTGCTCTTTGATTAAGCTGAAAATGTCATAATAGTTACCATTTGAGCCTGTGTGTAAGAAAACCAACAATTTTGGTTCCGACCAGGTCCGACACAAACCAGGCTGTACAGTCACAGAAGATAGTTAGAGACTGGAAATTTTGGAAAGTAGAGGAATTGTATTATCCATGTAGGGAAAACAAAGGTGCTGATCAGCTTCGCAGTTACTGCGAAACTGATCTGCGGCTTTGTTTTCGCCTACGCAGATTGTTGGTTTTCCCATACAGCGGCTCATTTTGATGTGTGTTCATATAAATCTGTACATGCACAGCAGGAAAGATGTGACTGAATATTACAAACAAAAGCCATGTCATTAGATTATGGTGTTAAAAATCTCAAGTTAACTTGCTTTTTGTCCTAAAACTCCAACTTGCTCCACTACAGATAGAGAATTTAGTACTAGAGACTTAAAAGCAAAGTTATGATCTGAAACTGTGCATAAGAAAACCAACAATTTGGGTTCTGACCTGGGCTGACTCAAGTCAGGCTGTACAGTCACAGAAGCAGGCTAGAAGTTTGAAATTTCGGATTTAAGAAGAAGAGCAAGTGTACTATCAGTGTAGCGAAAACAAAGGCGCTGATCAGCTTTGAGAAGCTGATCTGCATCTTTGTATTCGCATATGCAGATTGTTGGTTTTCCCATGCAGCGGCTCATCTGCTTTTGTGGTTTCCAACTAGGTCAAAAATCAACCTTTTTCGGATCTCATTCTTTTTTTTTTCAGCATATATTATCCTGTGAGGTTTCTTTTTGTGGTTTCTAACTTTGTCAAAAATCAACCTTTTTCACGTCTCATTGTTTTTCTTTTCAGCATATATTATCCCGTGAGGAGTGCTGGAACTCTTGGAAGAATGATGGCTGCCCGAAATATGAGAAAGAAATGCCTAAAGATGCTCCGAAAATGCCCAGAAGGTTGGTGTTACTGTTGAATATAGTTAAGCTTTCTTCACACAATTAGATATGGTGCCTAGAGGTCTTGTTAGCCTTGACCAATATAAATTCATATAACTTTTCAAGCTTATAACATGTCTTATTTACCTTTGGCTTTGGGTCTTGGTAGATAAAGTTCAATGTCCTTTCTTGTACATATATGCATCAATTCAGCTTAGTATATTTGAATTTTGACCATCTCTGCATGTAAAGCAAATCAAGTGTAGCACAAAACATGCGATTGTTCATTTCTGTGTCTGACAGAGAGTTGTCTCTGGAGTAATATAAGAATCTTACATGAGTGTCGGGTATGGATAGACAAATCTGTCCCGAGGGTCACATTTTGGCATCACGAGGCTCGCCGAGTGATGCCAAACTGTGACCCGAGGGACAGATTTGTCTATCCATACCTGGCACGAATGATGGATTCTTTTTCTTGCACGCCGTAATGTGGCGAAGCTTCATTTTTATACTATTTACCTAGAAAAATGCTACAATCGGGGCGTCCGCCATTTTGAATCAAAACGTTTTGACGTCATTGTGACTCGTGCGCTTAGCGACGAAATTACGTGACGTCCTATACAACCAATGTTAAAAAAGAACACTTGAACGCAGGATGCGACTGGGTGAGATAACGAGGGTGAGATAAGAATTTCTCACATGGGGTAAAACGTAGGATTTCTCTATCTGGTGTGCAAGAAAGGTATTTCTCACTATGGGATGCAAATCTAAACCCTTTTTCAGACCTAAATGCAATTAATGATTCCAGGCAACTTTCTTGTTTTAATACTTTATAAGAATACCATAGAATTTACGTATAATGTTTCTGTTTTTGTTTTTAGCTCACCTGAGCCGAAGGCTCATAGGTGAGCTTATAGTATACCCATGCTCCGGCGTCCGTCCGTCCGTCCGTCGTCCGTCCGTCCGTCCGTCGTCCACAATTTCAAACATCTTCTTCTCTGAAACCGCTGGGCCCATTGTTCTCATATTACACATACACCATCTACAGGTAGGGGGAAAGAATAATTGTGTTTTTTGTTTTGATCGGATAAGAACTCTGGTTGCTAAGGCAACTTATGCTTCCCATAGACTTATAATGGAAAAAAAGTGAAAATTGCCAGTTTTTGCTGTCTTGTTGGAGCTATTTGAATTTTGTTTTTGCAGAAATGTTTATTGAGTAGTCCTCTATGTTTCATGTGACTTTTGTCCTAATCCTTTATTTTGATTGGTTGCAGGGGCCCCATATAGGGCAAAATTTTGAAAAACATTCAAAAATCTTCTCAGAAACTGTCAAGGGGATTAAGCCTGTACTTTGTATACATGTTCCTGACAGTGGCCTCTACATAATTTGTGTTTTTTATTCCAGGCGGATAAGAACTCTGGTTGCTATGGCAACTTAAAGTTTCCATAGACTTATAATGGGAAAAGTGGAAATCGGCTATTTTTCCGCTAAAATTGCAGACATTTGAACTTTGTTTTTGCAGAAATGTTTATTGAGTAGTGTTTGACGTTTCTTGTGAGTTTTGTCCTAATCCTTTATTTTGATTGGTTGCTGGGGCCCAATAAAGGGCAAAATTTTGAAAAAACATTCAAAAATCTTCTCCTCAGAAACTGTCAAGTGGATGAATCCTGTTCTTTGTATACATGTTCCTGACAGTAGCCTCTACATAATTTGTGTTTTTTATTCCAGTCGGATAAGAACTCTGGTTGCTATGGTAACTTTAAGTTTCCATAGACTCATAATGGGAAAAGAGGAAATTAGCTATTTTTTAAAAACTATTGCAGCCTGAGACCTGAAAAGTGGTAGATGCAAACAACTTATGGATTAGATGAAGGTATATGATTAATTTAGGTCAAGGTCATCTCTTGACCTTGGCCGGTCTGTCATCCATACACCCTTTTCAAAGATCTTTTTCTCTGAAAACGCTTGGCCAATCAAAGCCAAATTTTATAGGAAGCATCTATAGGAAGCGGGAACCAATGTATATATAAATAATTCAGGTCACATGACCAAGATGGCAGCCATGCCCATATATTGTAAAAACTCTTCAAAAATCTTCTTTCCGGAACGGATGGACCGATTTCAAAGAAACTTGGCATGAAGCATTGATGCCTAAAGTACAAAAATGTATATATAAATCATGACCCTGTGGTGACCTTGACCAATTTTATGACAAGGTCAACATAGGTCGCCAATGCATTTGAATGGGGAAAACTTTTAAATAGTCATTTGAGGTGAAAATCTTGCAGGAAGTGGGTAGTAGGACTGAATATTAATGATTCTGAAAAAAAATTGCACCCAAGGGCTCATATGCCCCCACCCCGGGGCAATATACATGTATATTACCATGATATTCAAACATCTTCTCCTCTGAAACCACTTGGCCAATCAAAGCCAAATTTTATACGAAGCATCTATAGGAAGTGGGAACCAATGTATATATCAATAATCTAGGTCACATGACCAAGATGGCTACCATGCCCATATATGGTAAAAACCCTTAAAAAAAAACAATGAACTGATTTCAATGACACTTGGCGTGAAGCATCAATGGCATGTGTATATAAATCATGACCCTGTGATGACCTTGACCCAGTTTATGGCAAGGTTAACACGGGTTGCCTATGCATTTGAATGGGTAAAACTTTTAAAATGTCATTTGAAGGGGAAAACCAGCAGGAAATTGGCAAATGAACAGAATATTGATTATTCTGAACAAAGAAAATGGCCCAAGGCTGCACTGGGATTAAATACCATAATATTCAAACATGTTTATTGGTATATGCAGCAGATCTCAGGTGAGCGTTTACAGGACCATTGGTCCTCTGGTATTCAGGTCTAAGAGACGGCGTATTGGAGATGATCTACAGTCGGGTAGTAAAATGATAAAGATGGGTAACCCAGAACTGACAGCCCTCTGGAACCTTAATCCAAATAATATGGATGCTTGCAAATCTGGGGACAGGTATACTTCAAGTTACTTTCATTTTGAAACTTAAAATAGTGGATGAACTGCCTCCAGGAGGCTTGCTTGGGAACAGTGTGTCTAGGATAACAGCTCATCTGCCATGATCTTTCCTGTTGACCATTAAATCAAACAGGCAGGCTCATTGCTGTTAAAGCAAGCCAATTTCGTTCTATTTGTGATATTAGACATATATATTTTCGATCACTCATGCATTACACATTTTGATAAAATTTCAGATCGTTTCTGCCCTCTCTGGAGGAATATTTTGCTGATGCCATAGAACAGAATGATCCCGAGTCTCAGGTCGAAGAGCAATACAAGTAAGTTAAGTCCAAGACACAACCCATTCAAGAATTAATGTTTTAATTCCTCATTTTATTTTGTAGTTATGTTTCCTGAAACTTCCAATGTTCTGGAAAATCTTCCAGCTTTTCACTTAAAATTAAAAAGTTAACATTGTGAATAGGAAGTGAACGTTCACTATAAACTGTTTAGCCTTTTGGAAGAGACTTGAAACCTAGGTCCCGTCTGCATATGACCTTAGTTGTTGAGTGGGAATTAAAACAGGAAACCAACCAAGAAAGCTATAATAAGTTAACCTAAGAGAAGCAGTATGATTCTTAGGGCATGTTCTTTATTTAGTTTTGAATAAGACCATTGCAGCCTCTAAATAAACATGTAATTTTGTGACAGATTGACCAATGAGAAGCAGTACCAGTGGAAAGCTCTGAGGCTCCTCTCTCGACGTAGCCCGATGTTCTTCACCCACACCAACACCCCGGCTCTGCCACTGAACGAGTACCTCAACATGATGTTACAGAAACTCGCTAAAGAATTACCGGTGAGTATACCTATTGTAATATTGTGTTGAGACTGTTGTCAAGACGTAGTCCAATGTTCTTCACTCACACCAACACCCCGGCTCTACTACTGAACGAGTACCTCAACATGATGTTACAGAAACTCGCAAAAGAATTACCGGTGAGTATACCTATTGTAATATTGTGTTGAGACTGTTGTCAAGACGTAGTCTAATGTTCTTCACTCACACCAACACCCCGGCTCTGCCACTGAATGAGTACCTCAACATGATGTTACAGAAACTTGCAAAAGAATTACCGGTGAGTATACCTATTGTAATATTGTGTTGAGGCTGCTGTCGAGACGTAGTCTAATGTTCTTCACCCACACCAACACCCCGGCTCTGCCACTGAATGAGTACCTCAACATGATGTTACAGAAACTCGCTAAAGAATTACCGGTGAGTATACCTATTGTAATATTGTGTTGAGACTGTTGTCAAGACGTAGCCCGATGTTCTTCACTCACACCAACACCCCGGCTCTACCACTGAACGAGTACCTCAACATGATGTTACAGAAACTCGCTAAAGAATTGCCGGTGAGTATACCTATTGTAATATTGTGTTGAGACTGTTGTCAAGACGTAGTCTAATGTTCTTCACTCACACCAACACCCCGGCTCTGCCACTGAACGAGTACCTCAACATGATGTTACAGAAACTGGCAAAAGAATTGCCGGTGAGTATACCTATAGTAATATTGTGTTGAGACTGTTGTCAAGACATAGTCCAATGTTCTTCACTCACACCAACACCCCGGCTCTGCCGCTGAACGAGTACCTCAACATGATGTTACAGAAACTCGCAAAAGAATTACCGGTGAGTATACCTATTGTAATATTGTGTTGAGGCTGCTGTCCCGACGTAGTCCAATGTTCTTCACCCACACCAGCACCCCGGCTCTGCCGCTGAATGAGTACCTCAGCATGATGTTACAGAAACTCGCAAAAGAATTACCGGTGAGTATACCTATAGTAATATTGTGTTGAGACTGTTGTCGAGACGTAGTCCAATGTTCTTCACTCACACCAACACCCCGGCTCTACCACTGAACGAGTACCTCAACATGATGTTACAGAAACTCGCTAAAGAATTACCGGTGAGTATACCTATTGTAATATTGTGTTGAGACTGTTGTCAAGACGTAGTCCAATGTTCTTCACTCACACCAACACCCCGGCTCTACCACTGAATGAGTACCTCAACATGATGTTACAGAAACTCGCAAAAGAATTACCGGTCAGTATACCTATTGTAATATTGTGTTGAGACTGTTGTCGAGACGTAGTCTAATGTTCTTCACTCACACCAACACCCCGGCTCTGCCGCTGAATGAGTACCTCAGCATGATGTTACAGAAACTCGCTAAAGAATTACCGGTGAGTATACCCATTGTAATATTGTGTTGAGACTGTTGTCGAGACGTAGTCTAATGTTCTTCACTCACACCAACACCCCGGCTCTGCCGCTGAATGAGTACCTCAGCATGATGTTACAGAAACTCGCAAAAGAATTACCGGTGAGTATACCTATTGTAATATTGTGTTGAGACTGTTGTCGAGACGTAGTCCAATGTTCTTCACTCACACCAACACCCCGGCTCTGCCGCTGAACGAGTACCTCAACATGATGTTACAGAAACTCGCTAAAGAATTACTGGTGAGTATACCTATTGTAATATTGTGTTGAGACTGTTGTCAAGACGTAGTCCAATGTTCTTCACTCACACCAACACCTCGGCTCTGCCGCTGAACGAGTACCTCAACATGATGTTACAGAAACTCGCAAAAGAATTACCGGTGAGTATACCTATTGTAATATTGTGTTGAGACTGCTGTCGAGACGTAGCCCAATGTTCTTCACTCACACCAGCACCCCGGCTCTTACACTGAACGAGTACCTCAACATGATGTTACAGAAACTCGCTAAAGAATTACCGGTGAGTATACCTATTGTAATATTGTGTTGAGACTGTTGTCAAGACGTAGTCCAATGTTCTTCACTCACACCAACACCCCGGCTCTACTACTGAACGAGTACCTCAACATGATGTTACAGAAACTGGCAAAAGAATTACCGGTGAGTATACCTATAGAAATATTGTGTTGAGACTGTTGTCAAGACGTAGTCCAATGTTCTTTACTCACACCAACACCCCGGCTCTACTACTGAACGAGTACCTCAACATGATGTTACAGAAACTCGCAAAAGAATTACCGGTGAGTATACCTATTGTAATATTGTGTTGAGACTGTTGTCAAGACGTAGTCCAAGGTTCTTCACTCACACCAACACCCAGGCTCTACCACTGATCGAGTACCTCAACATGATGTTACAGAAACTCGCCAAAGAATTACCGGTGAGTATACCTATTGTAATATTGTGTTGAGACTGTTGTCAAGACGTAGTCTAATGTTCTTCACTTACACCAACACCCCGGCTCTACCACTGAACGAGTACCTCAACATGATGTTACAGAAGCTTGCTAAAGAATTGCCGGTGAGTATACCTATAGTAATATTGTGTTGAGACTGTTGTCAAGACGTAGTCCAATGTTCTTCACTCACACCAACACCCCGGCTTTACCACTGAATGAGTACCTCAACATGATGTTACAGAAACTCGCAAAAGAATTACCGGTGAGTATACCTATTGTAATATTGTGTTGAGACTGTTGTCAAGACGTAGTCTAATGTTCTTCACTCACACCAACACCCCGGCTCCACCACTGAACGAGTACCTCAACATGATGTTACAGAAACTCGCTAAAGAATTGCCGGTGAGTATACCTATAGTAATATTGTGTTGAGACTGTTGTCAAGACGTAGTCCAATGTTCTTCACTCACACCAACACCCCGGCTCTACCACTGAATGAGTACCTCAACATGATGTTACAGAAACTCGCAAAAGAATTACCGGTGAGTATACCTATTGTAATATTGTGTTGAGATTGTTGTCAAGACGTAGTCTAATGTTCTTCACTCACACCAACACCCCGGCTCTGCCGCTGAACGAGTACCTCAACATGATGTTACAGAAACTCGCTAAAGAATTGCCGGTGAGTATACCTATAGTAATATTGTGTTGAGGCTGCTGTCGAGACGTAGTCTAATGTTCTTCACTCACACCAACACCCCGGCTCTGCCACTGAATGAGTACCTCAACATGATGTTACAGAAACTTGCAAAAGAATTACCGGTGAGTATACCTATTGTAATATTGTGTTGAGGCTGTTGTCAAGACGTAGCCCGATGTTCTTCACTCACACCAACACCCCGGCTCTGCCGCTGAATGAGTACCTCAGCATGATGTTACAGAAACTGGCTAAAGAATTACCGGTATATATTCCTACCTAAATATTTACAAAGTCACACAATATTCTAAAGTCACAGATCATTGCCTACCAGTACCTTTTCATAAATAAAATAATTATCTAGATTCTCAATGACCTTGTAGTAAGTAAGTAAGTAAGTAAGTAAGTAAGGACTTTATTTTTTGAGGGTGACAACATTTAGCACATACATAATAAATACATATACATGTATGTAAAAGCTAATCTTCCATGAGGCCCTCAATATATACATATGTACAGGTACAAACAATGACAGAGAGAGATAAAAAGAACAAATGATACAAGATGAGAAAAAAATTAATGAAATGATTCAGTGTTGATAATACGAGCCTCATAATGAGAAAACTATTTTCAAGGCTGATTCGGACTTGCACTGACCAAGCATTTCATGCAATGATAAAAGACAAAATATATTTAGACATGTAACTGTTGCAGAACAATTAAAACATATCTAATAATAATGGGATACCTAAACAAACTGGTAATGAGAAAATATAATACAAAATAATTTAAGCAAAACAATTCAGATGTGTCACATTTCATATTAGATGTTTTTAATAATGGTGAAACCATTAGCAAGTGCAATAATCATACCAAACTACCAGAAATGTCCGCTCAACCTTTTTCTTTTATTGTCATGTGCAGCATGACAATCATAATTTAAGCAATTCAGATGCAATAGCAAGTAATAGTATTGATACGACTTATCATTTGCTTATAGCACTTTATATCATATCCATTTAGTTTACACCTTAACCGAAAACGAAATGAGAAGGGACTCATAAAAGGAGCTGAGAATAAAGGTACCATTAATTAATACATGTAATACCAAAAATGATACATATGATAAAGTTATTTAGAAAATAACGTAGTGGCTATACCTTTTAAAAATGTTGATCCTTTTATATGGAAACATTTTATACACTAAAATATGTTAATTTACTAGGGAAGACCTGTCAAAGAATACTGCAGTTAAGTAAACTGGTGGCACCAACATGACATCGTCTTTTACATGAGGTCATGGCCATAGAAGATGGCTGGAGGCTGGAAATTTGGAGTTTATGATGTTAATAGAGCAAATTCTATCTGGGCCGTTGCGTGACAAAACCAGGTCCGACTTTGTTTTGCAAATGCACCAAGCAAGGTTTCTCAATGAAAGGCTTCTGTTATTTTTAGTCTCAAAACACAGAAGAGATGAAGACAGAGGTGGGAGAAGATGAAGAAGAAATAAAGGAAAATAATGAAGAAGATCTCAAATCACCGCCTTCTCCAGAACAACGGGGTATGAAGATTCCTACTTTTCATATGTGGCTGTAAGGTTAAGATTGCTGATTCCACTCCCGGCTCCGAGTTTACAAAGCGTTTTTCAAGCTCAACTCAACTGAGCATGAAATTTTAACTGCTTATAAATGTTAAAATAGTCAAAATTAGTGGAAAATTTAGGTTCAAAACATAAAAAGTTAAAGTTTATCCTGCTCATCAATGTTAAAATGCGAACAGTGGTTGGCATTTTAACATTTTTGAGCAGGATAAATTTTAGTTTCAGCTGAGCTGAGCATGAAAAAAGTTTTATAATCTTGGGGCCAGCTTTTAGTTATTGGCTCTCACTGCTGTGTCCAGTGTAGGTTTAAGCCCCGCTCGGAGCACAAGCCAAGTTCAGCTTACTGGTTGTTTTTCCGGTCCTATTTTCGCCCCACCTAATGATTGACCCGTCTAATTGGGCTGAAATAATCATGAAAGGGATTTAAAACTGAATGAAAAATACAGTAAATAGTTTTTTTTCTTCTGTTATGGTTTTCATGGTGTATTAATGTGGCAAAGATTCAAACAACTTGCAAGCAGGTATGAATTTGAGCAGGATACTATATAAATTACCACATGAGCCACCGCATCAGAAAACCAATAATTTGCATATGCAGAAACAAAGTCGCAGACCAGCTTCGCGGTTATCGCGAAGCTGATCAGCGCCTTTGTTTTCACTACACAGATAGTACAATCCCTCTTCTTCTTAAATCCGAAATTTCAAGCTTCTTGTACTGCTTCTGTGACGTTGCAGGTTGGTTTGTGTCAGACCTGGTCGGAAATGCAAATTTTTGGTTTTCCCATTCAATGGCTCATATTAAATTATTTTTCCACAGACAAAGAGGGTTCAGGACCACCTGAAGTCAAACTGAACAAGAAACTGGCCAATGTACTTGGTGCCAAGATAGCTTCACGGTGGAAAGAACTGGCCACGGCACTCAAGTTTCCCAAAGATGATATAGAATATTTTGAGAGCGAGACTGTGTCGGATACAGAACATGCTCAGAAGGTTCTCACATTGTGGATGGTAAGATACTATGGTTTTTGATGGGCTAGATAATAGGTTTTAAAGAATGCTTGACATGATGTTGGATCATAATTATGTAGAAAAGTAGTTTGTGAAAGTTCCAGCCATGCAGTTTTATACATTTGTTGCCCTTGTGTGAGGGTGACAGTTTGTTCACCTGAGGCAGGCAATATAACCTGTCGAGGGTGAACATATCGTCATGTCACCCTCACTCAATGGCAACAATTGTTTTATTATACCGAACCCCTGTTTTAGAAACAAATTAGCGACATGCCACATGACAAACGCGTGATTACAAGTGCAACTGCACTTTTTAGGCAGATTTGACATCTGCAACAAACAAAGGTTTTGATATATTTCATGAATGCCCACTCCAGTTATGGAAATAACAATAATTCAGGTTTTTTATCACCAGCCTGTTTAGATTTAACCGGTGTATGACGAATGGACTTTCCTATTGTTATCATTTGGGTGAGATCACTGTCATTATTAGGGGCATCAGGAGTGATTTTTGAATTTTTATTCCATTTTTCGATCACATTCCTCTAAGCAAACAGAATAGCCCCAGATGGGACGCCGCAGAATGTGGCATCACATCCGGGGCTATACTGTTTGCCTATGTCCGTAAATAGGATGCCAGGCTTATATGAGTTAAGGCGTTGCATGTAGTCTCTGTGACAAGATTAAAACAGTGTTCTTGATAAATTCCTGCTAGTTTGAAATGATAAAAAAGTAATAACTGCAGCCATTTCAGGATTATTACATAAACTTGCTATCTATCTCCAGGAGGAAGCGACAGAATCAACAGCAGTAGAGACATTGAGGGAGGCCTTCATAAAGCTGGGGTGTACAGATATAGCACAGGCACATCTTGGAGCATCCTGATGGAACAGTCGTCAAGGAAGATTGTCATTGGAGAACAGGCCACAGACTGTTGTAGTCAGTGCTGTCTTGTTAACAAAACAGCCAAATTTGTTGAACTTGGAAACAAGTGCTCAGTTCATGAGCACATTCTAAGCTAGTTTATGCCATATGAGGAGTGGACTGTGAAATTAATGAGGTCACAAGTTTATTGAACATTGCATTTCCAAATGTGCAAATATTCTGACAATGTATTTGTTTATAATTTGCATTTCCTCTATGAATTTGATATGGCTTTTATAATAATATGAACACCCGACTCCTGGCCCCGAGGCTTTAAAGCGTTTTTCATGCTCAGCTCAGCTGAGACTAAAATTTATCCTGCTCATAAATGTTAAAATGCCAACAACTGTTGGCATTTTAACATTTATTTGCAGGATAAATAACTTACTTTGATTAAACCTGAATTTTCTACCAATTTTGACTATTTCTGTGTTTATGAGCGGTTTAAATTTCATGCTCAGCTGCGTTGAGCATGAAAAGTTTTATAACCTCAGGGCCTGATCACAAAACTTGATTTGATTTACTGTATAATTCCATGAAGTGAAGATAAGTAATTTCTGAATGATGTATAGCAAGTTAAACACCTTTAATGTGCTATTTACAGGTATACTGTTCTGAAGATTAAACAAAATGATATTTCTTCTTGTATTGCTATCATTTGGCTTCCTTGTTAGGTTCAAAAGAATAGCTGCACACAGAGCTGATTACCCTGAAAACATGAAAGTGTGAGTGTGACCCTATATATGAGCCGCCTCGTGAGAAAACCGACAATGTGGTTTCCGACCAGGTCTGACACTTACCGAGCTGTACAAGCACAGAAGATGGCATTTTAGATTTAGAAAGTAGAGGAATTTACTATCCGTGTAGGGAAAACAAAGGCGCTGATCAGCTTCGCGGTTACCGCGAAGCTGATCTGCGTCTTTGTTTTCGCATATGCAGATTGTTGGTTTTCTCATAACGTGGCTCATATAGCAAATTCTAGAAGCCCCTTTGGTCTAGTGATAAAGCCACTTCCCTTGTAAGCAAGGGGTCGTAAGTTTGGGCCTCACTTCTCCAGTCCCTTCGATGAGACTAAACTGAGGTTCTGTCTGCATATGACCTTAGCTGTTGATGTTAAATATTCATTGGCTGAGTGTGGATTTTGATTGGTCCAGAGCAGGTCAAGCGGAGGGTGCTTTTCTGTCATGTCGCATGATCATACTACCCTCTGACATCATAACTGCCCTTAAAAAGTGCAGGTGCACTTATAGTCACATGCTTTTGTTTACAGTGCACATGGAGGGTGCTATTCTGTCATTTCGCATTTCTGATCATATTACCCTCTGACGTCATATCCACCTAAATGTGAAGTTGCTCATGTAGTCACATGCGTTTGTCATATGGCATGTCACTAATTTGTTTCAAAAGTTGTTTTGTATAATAAAACAATTGTTGTCCTTGAGTGAGGGTGACATGACGATTTGTTCACCCTCGACTGGGCAACAATTGTATAACACAACCAAAACCATAGCAAATTCTTGTGAGATGAAGGATACAATGATTGGTACACCAGGTACTGGTAAACAGCCAGGAAACATTTTGGTAACTTCAGCAGCAACACATCCTTGACCATTTATATAAACTTTCATTCCCTCTTCCTAAGGATGCTCCACATAAAGTTTGGCTTTGATTGGCCAAGCGGTTACTATGGCCATATACATGTATATAGCCCTGAGGCAGGGGCAGACAACCCCCTGGGCCCAAAATATTTTCATAAACATAAATCTTCTGTCCATTTGCTCACTCCTTGCAAGTTTTCTGCCATTAAATGACATTTTCCTATTTTTCCCCATTCAAATTCATGGGTGACCTAAGTTGACCTTGCCGTGAAATAGGTCAAGGTCATCCCAGGGTCATGATTTATATAAACTTTGAAGAGCTCCATTCCCAGATGCTTCATATCAAGTTTCAAAATCATAGGCCTTCTAGTTCTGAAGAAGATTTTTCAAGGTTTTTGCTATTTATAGCCATGGCGGCCATCTTGATCATGTGACCTTGATCATTTATACAAACTTGCATTCCCTCTTCCTAAGGATTCTCCACAGAATGTTTGGCTTTGATTAGCCAAGCATTTTCAGAGAGGAAGATGTTTGAATATTATGGTCATACACATGTATATAGCCCCGGGGCAGGGGCAGACAACCCCCTGGGCCCAAAAAATTTTCATAAACATAAATTTTCTGTCCATTTGCTCATTCCTAGCAATGTCTCTGCCATTAAATGACATTTTCCTATTTTTTCCCATTCAAATGCATGGGCAACCTAAGTTGACCTTGCCCTAAAAAAGGTCAAGGTCATCCCAGGGTCATGATTTATATAAACTTTGTAGAACTCCATTGCCTGATGTTTCATGCCAAGTTTCAAAATCATAGGCCTTCTGGTTCTGGAGAAGATTAAATTTTAAAGGTTTTTGCTATTTATAGCCATGGCGGCCATCTCGGTCATGTGACCTGGACCATTTATACAAACTTTTGTTCCCCCTTCCTAAGGATGCTCCACATGAAGTTTGGCTTTGATTGGCCAAGCGGTTGTAGAGAAGATGATGATTGAAAAGTGTGAACGACAACAACGGAGCATGGGTATACTATATAAGTTCACCTTGTGAGCCTTACGGCTCCGGTGAGCTAATAAATATGTATTATGAGCACTTGCCCAATATAGAGATTTTTCAAGTGGTAAAAATTGAAAATTTCATAGGAAAAAATTTGATATAAAATTTTTGCTCAAAACATACATTGTAGGTACTCCGAACCGCCTCGGTGAGGCGGTTCTAACGAGTACCCACAATGTATGTTTTGGATAAAAAAAAAAGAAAATTAGGTATACCACTGCAAACCCCAGTTTTTCTATATAAAAGTGGGGTTTGAGGGGGTATACATTTCAGGGACATGTATTCCTGATGACACTGAATGTCAACGGAGGACATTTACGCCTTGAGAAGTTATGCTATGGATATAAATGGTGGATGTTTCTTTTTGTCATTAATTTTAAGTCACTATAAGACTGGTTGGTTGCAGTGGTATTTTACATCTCACGCAACAGCTCAGGTCATGTGGAACCTCAGTTAAAAGTCTTGCCTGAAAGACTAGCGCCTATGATTTGAGCAACCTCATGAGAAAACCCGATTTCTGCCTATGCAAAAACAAAGGCGCACATCAGCTGTGCAGTAACTGCACAGCTGATCAGAGCCTTTGTTTTCACTGCTCGGATTGTACAACCCCTCTTCTCCTTAAATCCAAAAGGACATCTATGCCTTAGATTAGGATACTCCCTAATTGACGAATATGTCAATTTCCAAGATGAAAATGCCTAGTTCTTTATTATTATTGTTTTCTTGCATATTTTGAATGACATAATTTATGTCAATTTAACATAAGTTTGGGAATTCACATTTCTAAGCATTAATGCAATACGCATAGATTGAAAGCAAATTTACTTTTGAACCTGTACTGTATCTCTATAAATACATCTATACTCATCAAAAGAAGTTTTGCACCAGTTAATATTTTTCTCATTTTAAAATAATGTCTAGTATAAACATTTTTCAGATAAACTTTTAAAACTTAATACCATCTTAAAGGGCTGGATTTCCTGAATGACAAATCAATATTTCTTCTTAAAAAGATTAAATAAAAATGTGCAAAAATGCATGTTTTTGAAAACACCAAAATTTGGGATGCAGCAAAAAGCCCACATCTTTATTTCTGGGCTTCCAAACCCGAATTCGTTTCACATCCTCATTCGAGATACTGCAAACAATCATTTAAAGCAAAAAACTAAAAATTGAATTTTCTGGACAAAAACCCTATTTTTGACCAAAAATAACGATTTTTGAGATTTTGTTTAAATTCTAAGATAAAGCTTAGTAACTCATCTCTCCGATAAAATGGGTTGTTTTTCTTTCAAAAACAGCATGCAGCACCCATTAATGTTTAACTGAAGGTACTGTGTTTCAATCCATCCAAATTCAGAATTTTTAAAAAGCTGCATATCAAAAAAGTACTCATGCAACATCTTTGACATGAGATTGCCTTTAACAGAAAGAAAACAGGCGGCAGGTTTTGGTGTCAAAACATCTCATAGTGATCCGAAATTGAAATGAATTTCGATTTTACTCATTTTTTCCAATATTTATCATTTTTTCTCAAAAATTGCAATTTTGTCAAAAAATGAATTTTCACTAAAATTTTCAGATTTTTAAAATTGTTTTTGGGCTTAATCATTAGCTTTGGAGCTCTTGTGTGTAAATTTGGAAACAAAAATGTGTTCTTGATGCTGTGGCATTTTTTGTGGAATTTTTTCGATTATCCAGTTTTCAGCATTTACAGAAAATGGGAATTTTCAATTTTTCCTAAAATCGTTTCCGCAACAATTTTTGGTCTTATCACACACATTATCAAACTCTTTCAGACTGTGCAAATTCAATAAGCTGAGTTTAAAATTTGTTAGTTAAAATGTCACTTAAAAATATGAAAAAATCTAAATGGTGCAAAACTTCTTTTGATGAGTATATATAACCTAAATATACTCACCCTGACACGGTTTGACAAGAAATACGACCATCAATGTTTACAATTCTACAGTTGATGTCTTTAAAATTTTCCATAACAACTGTGCTTATTTTAGTTCATGGAAAATTTCAAAAAATTATATATTTACGCCTTGCTGACCCTGTTCCCCCCCTAGACCCAGGATGCCACTTCGATATGATGTGCGAATGTGAAAAAAACATTAACTGACGAAAGGGCATGCTGGGTCCCCGAGGGGGAACACACCTAGAAATAAACTATAAGATTGTATATTAAAGATCTTATGCACTATGCTAACATTTCTTTCAAAATAAAATTAAAATTTGCAAAACAATAAACAATCAGTATGTGGATATTGTTCAGCATTCATATGACAAACAAGCCCATATTTATTAGCTTAAAAAGTGCTGTTGACAAACAAATGTAAATCAGTTCAAAGTCTAACGGTTCATTTTTGCCAAAGATGGGGTGGGTTGTGAAAATATTTAGTTGCATTGTCTGGATTCTGTTAAATCAGCCAAACTGTTTTGTAAACGAAAGTGTATATATTTCTTTGCCTATAAAAATGTTAAATATAACATGAAAATTTCGTCCTCCCAAATCTGAGATTTAGGGACTTCTTACATCTAAGGCATAGATGTCCTTTCAAGATTCTAGCTTTCTTCTGTAAATGTGCATGCCGTATTGTGTCTGACCAGGTCGAAAAACTCGAAGACCAGTTTTCTCGCATCGGGGGCTCATTTATTTACATGTAATAGTGTAATGGTTAGAATATCGTGATATGGCAACCTTGAGGGCATGATAAAGACAAGAAAACACTGTGTAGTATTTCTTTGCAAATTGCATTTTATTAATATTTCTTTCTTCATGAAATATTGTTGTAAGACTTGGTGTCTAAGTGAAACCATGTTACAATGCTTATTCCATGCCATATATGGGTAAAACATTAATCTCCCCTGAGAATAGGATGGTTAAGAGGAAAAAAATAGTTTAATAGACAAATGGAGCAATTAAGATACTTAGGATAATTTTCCAATAAATGCCGTTACTCATTCAAAGGTCTCTGGAAAGCCATTTCAATGGGTAACTACACATTATCCTGGGTTATCACTTAATATCCCACACTAAGTATTAAACCAAAAAGATTGGCATTATCCAACGGAAAATAAAGGAAAAAAAGTTTTTTTCTTGTGAATAGTTATTACTACCTCTCTTATTATATACAACCAATTAGTTTCCATTTATTTCATTGCATCATTTTAACTGAAAGGTTTACAGAAGACATGTTCCAGACTTTTTGCTCAAAAATCTATAGAAAAATTGAAACTTGATTTGAGCTAGCATTTTAACTCATAATGTAATAAAGCCATTTACACGCAGCTATAGAAAGCCAAATATAATAACTTGCATCAGAAAACTGCCGACATACAATCAAGGGCAACAACTGTAGGCACTTAAGTTCACTTCTCAAGGGAGATAATAATATAGGATTGAATTACAAACTTTACACTGGAATTTCGCGGTCTATAAATTGAGCCGCATCGTGAGAAAACCGGATTTTCGCCTATGCGAAAACAAAGGCGCAGATCAGCTTCGCGGTAACCGCGAAGCTGATCAGCGCCTTTGTTTTCGCTACACGGATAGTACAATTTCTCTTCTTCCTAATTCCGAAATTTCACGCTTCTAACCATTTTCTGAGACTGCACAGACCGGTTTATGTCGGACCTGGTCGGAAACCCCGAAGACCGGTTTTCTCGCGTCGCGGCTCAATTATGAAAGCCAAGAGACAGAATATCACAACAGCACAAACCAGCATTCTATAAAGTTTATGAACAAAATAAGGTCCCGAGGTTATAAAACGTTTTTCATGCTCAACACAGCTGAGCGTGAAATTTAAAATGCTCTTTTAATACTAAAATAGCCGAAATACATTAAAATTTCAAGTTAAGATCACCAAAGCATATAGACGTTCAGGAGCCAATAGACCCTGGTGCACCATGCCGGGGATTTTTGTAGGGTATAATTTTCTGAAAGCCCATCCAATTACCTTCAAAATGACACTTGTTAGCACTCTGCCCGTTGGGGCGTTTGGACGTAGCGGCCTTTTGAATGCGTTACGTACGTGACATGTTGCCAATTTCATGAGAATCGCCATAAAATCAACATTTGGTATATTTTTATGGAGTTTAGTGTTCAAACAAACACACAAATTAGCAAATAGGAAAACTATGCTAAAACAGATGCCTTTCTATGAACTTAATTCATTGTACCACGTATGGTAACGCATGTAACAAAATATGCAGTAGACGTTCCATATGAACAAACAGTACATCGAATTTCTAACGCAAATAAACAAACTTACTGTGTGGAAATATTTTTGAATAAAGTCTGTTATCCAAATTAGTTTACTCAAAAGTTTGTACTTTGTTTGCAGCTGCATGTCATATATTGAAACTTGTGTCTTCCCCACTTGCCGGTATACATATATTTACGTGTATAACTAAATCATACTTAGTAATTCTCAAAGGGACGCCGGGGAATAGTACAATTCAGTGATACATTTCTTGTTAAAACTTGGCATTGTCTAAATGGTAAACCTATCGTAGCCCAGTGACACCTTATTTATTGTTACCGAGTGGCTTGTCATTGGTAACGTAGATAACGGCAAGATATCATAAGAACATTCCCTTCATACAGAGGGCTGAGGTGAAATAAGTTGTTAGGCTTTGCTTCGAAATAATGAATTAAGTGTTTGCAAGTAAGTCTGCTGTCCAAATTATTTAACCAACAATGTTTGGACTTTGTTTGCAATAATTACAACTGTATTCCGTTGAACGAAACTTGTGTCTTTCTTGCTTGCCTACATATATGAATATGACATATACGTATTTGAAAATACATATCATACTTTCTTGAAGGGTCATTGGGAGAAAAACTCAATTCAATGGCATATTTTCAGTTTAAAATTACCACTGTTTTAGTGGTTGCAAGTTTAATATTAACACAACGCTACCTTAATGCATGTTGCCTGGTGTCTTGTAGTATGGTAACGTAGATAACGATAAGTGTCGTAAAGTCATTCCACTCATACAAAAAGGGCTGAGATTCCTAAACGCTTATGAATCTAAACAAAAATAAAACACATCTTAGATTTCAGAATTTGGCTCTAAAATGGTGGCCAGTGTTTGCTGATCATATTCTAATCAGTCTTTCAATCACTCAAACAATCGTGAATTAGGTTGTTAATGATGATAGTGCTATAATGTAGTCACTACTTGTAAATTATGAGCCAAGATACACAGTGCGGAGCGTGGTGTCTTAGTGGTACAGTGTCGAGCCCAGGAGTGAGAACTTGATTGTTCGAAACTTTCTTTACCGTGAATTTTTTACAAGTATACAGCCAACAACAAAAACTGCAACAAATGAAATATATTATATCTACTCCATCTAACGTCAAGTAAGAAATTAATCCAAACCATCACTTAAAAACAATCAGTACCAAGCAATCATGGTGGTAATGGGACATAAAAACACTCAATAGCTGCCCTCTTTATCACGAAAATTTGTCATTTTGCGCATTTTAAATGTATAAGGAAGAACCAGATCAGAACAGAACTCCGGTTTCCATGACAGTGTATAATATTAATGGGTGAATGTACTACGATCACTCTAGGTCGTATCTCCTTTGAACTACGACATAGCTGCCACTGAGAACAAGATAAAACATGATACACCTAAGATGGTGAATTTGTAAGCATGGCCATTCTATAGCACCTTCAATATCTTATTTAAACTTCTGTAAGAAGTACATGTTCATATGTAAGTCAGGAATGAAAATTCCCATGATTGATTTTGGCGTGTCCGGAAATAGTGTTATAGTAGGCTGAGCTGGGGCCAGACCCTTCGTGTGTCTGGCTCAGCCCCACTGATGTTCATCTGGCAGTTTTTTTTTTGCTCCAAAGTTTCTTTGTTTATGATGCTTAGCGTCCCAGTCAACAGCTATGGACATGTCGGGACGTTGCCTCCATTTTATCGGTCTTATACCTAAAATTAGGACGTCATGACATCCAAAAATTGCTTAAAATATAACCACCCAACTAAACTATTGGCTTGACTGAACCACTTTTCCTGAACAGGCTCAGACCTGAGCGGTTAAGCAGTAATCAGATGGTCAGTCAGTAATTTCAGTTGTGTTCCCTGGGATGCTAAAAAGGTACAAGTAGGCAATGATCATGAAAAGGCGCAATCAGAAAGAAATTCACACTCTAAAAACCGAGATGGGATAAAAAAAAACTAAATTGACAATTAAGCACTAATATTTAGAAAACATATAGCAGCTGTATTTGTGGTGTAGTTTTCGTTTTTTGTGAAAGAATGGATGCATTTTATAAGCAAATCCAAAATATTTACACAATTTTACATTGCTTCACAAACGTCCCAAGGTTGTATTTCTTTTGTGGTCTTACAAGCATTTGTTTTAGGTTTCGGTGTCGATTTATGAAGTCAAACGGATGTAGTTAAGTTCAGGTAGTTGCATGGCCACCTTTAGTGAAGTAGCTGCTCACTCTGCCAATGTAATGTTCTGTAGACCCTTCACTTTATGGTCCATTTGATACCTATAATATATTATACCAATCGTAGTAGACTGGCGTCACAGATTTACCATTAACATTATGTAGGAAGTGAATGTATTTGACCAATCACAACAGGTGAGTCATTCAAATTTAAAACGGTAAATCTGTGATGCGAGTCTTCTGCGATCATAATAGAATGATACAATAATGTGAATAAGCAAATAAGCGTTAATTAATTTGAATTTTAGCAGAATAGAACCGCAATAAATAATTTTTATTCCATTCCTGTAACTGATTTAATCCTTTTCGGACTAAATTGTTATCAGGTGAGCGATTGTTGCCCTTTTGGCTCTCCTTTCTGTTATTTTAGGACAGATAATTTGTAAATTTAATTTACTAATTGAAATGATTATGGGAGAAGAATGATAATCTGCTATAAATTATAACTCTTTGATTCTATAGAGAAAATACAAAATTGTTACGTGCGTTACCATGCCATTACGTAAAGTATGTTACCGTTATCATGAAGGATGTTCTGAAGTTGATTTTGTGTGCTTTTAATACCTTTTAGGACAGATATTCAATAAATTTAATTTCCTAATTGAAATAACTGTGAGACAAAAATGATTATCTTCAATTTATCATAGAAGTATATGATTCTATAGTGAAAATACAAAATTGTTACGTACGTTACCATGACATTACGTAAAATGTGTTACCATTATCATGAAACATGATCTGTAGTTGGTTTTTCGTGTGCTTTTAATACCTATGGAAGTTTTATTTCGAAAACTGGGATGCTGTTCAGGAAAGGAATTGTCTTTGTTATGTTTCTGCTGGGACATGGTTATTAGTGGGAATAATATTTAAATGGGAGTAGGGGAAGATAATCAGCATCTGTGGAGTGATGGAAGGTCAAAGAGAGCTCTACTATATGTCATTATAAAGGACAAGGACTGTAGATAACTATAATATAAATTGTAATTTGATATTTGGTCTAAGCTATATTCTATAAGAAATGAAACACGGTGGATATGCTAAATTACACAGGTTATTTACGTTACTTCTATTGTACCAGTAGTCATGATATCTAAACATTATTGAATTTGGCCTTGTTAGATTAGGTAACATCTCTGCTACACATCTAAAGATAAAGTTCTTGTCAAATATTTGCTTTTTGTTATAAATTTTGGTGATCCCCTTAGCAGCTTGAATCTAAAAATCATACATCGGTAATGTACGTAACACGCTCTAGCACGATAAAGCCCCAGCAGTCAGAGTGCTAACAAGCGGCATTTAGTAGCTTAGGGTACTGGCTTTCAGAAAATATATGTCTACAAAAATCCCCGGCATGGTGCACCTCTGCCATATACTATGTGATAGCCTAATATCATTTTTCCTTCTTAGGAATATTAAAATGCCAAAAATTGTTGTGCAGCACAAATTTTAGTCTCAGGTGAGTTGAGCATGAAAAAAGTTTTATAACATTGGGACCAGGCAACTCAAAATGGTTGGAGTTATCCTTAAGACTGAAAATGGTTTTACATGTATCGTCAAATTGGTTTTCTTTATGGTGAAATCATCCGCATTAGCACACAACCTAGGAAAAAAACATGCTTAAAGTTGGCAAGTAATTATACCAAAATGGACTAAAACACAAAAAATGGCTTTCAATCACTGATCAGAATTGAGCCGTGTCATGAGAAAAACGTTTTTTTTTTGCCTGTGTGAAAACAAAGGAGCAGATAAGCTGTTCAATAACAGCACAGCTGATCAGCACCTTTGTTTTCTCTACATGGACAGTACAATTAATCTTCTTAAATCCAGCTTCTAGACGGCTTCTGTACAGGCCAGTTTACCAGTTTATGTTAGACCTGGTCAGAAACCCTGGAGACAGGTTTTCTCATGCAGCGGCTCAAATGATGAAAATCAAAATGGTCTGACAATCTCTGCTTCTCATTGTAAGCTAACTGAGAAACATCCCTGCCTTGTCACTGTTTGGAATCTTCTGTGTGCTATCATTTGTGTACACATTACAGGTAATAGATATGCAAGAAGCATTCACCATGGTTGATTGTAACTTTTACTCATATGTGATGAATGGACTTGCCCAGCATTATCATTTGGGTGAGTCCATTTTCATTTGAAGGGGCATCAGGAGTGATTTTGGATTTAATTCCATTTTTCGATGAATTTTTTTTTATTTTCATCCTCTAAGCAAACAGAATAGCCCTAGATGAGACGCCATCAGCACCATCATACTACCTGTATAATAACAGCCTGCACATTTTTTTCTTCAATAATAGCAATGAATGTTTTGAAAGCAAGGTGCCATCTGTTGTACAATGTATACACAAATGATAGCCAACACAATGTACTGACATTTGAGCCACCTTGTGGGAAAACTAACAATGTGGTATTTGAACAGGTCTGACACAAACCGGCCTGTACAGTCAGAGAAGATGGCTAGAAGCTTGAAATTTCAGAGTTAAGAAGAAGAGGGATTGTACTATCCGTGTAGCAAAAACAAAGGCACTGATCAGCTTCGCAATTACTGTGAAGCTGATCTGTGCCTTTGTTTTCGCATATGCAGATTGTTGATTTTCTCATGAGGTGGCTCATTTACTGACACCGATTGTAATCAAGCTCAAAAGCTGAGTGTATACAACTGAACAGAAAACATCGAACAATTAATGCCTTTTGAAGTGAAATAGGACAAAACCTATTCCATGAATGCAGACTTAACTGTGAAAATGCACATAGGGAATGAGAGAATTTGTTTAAGAAAATAACATGTGTTAATATAAATTCAACAATACTGCATAGAAGATTTTCTAATTCCGTGTCTATAATTCTTAATATTGTGCACAAGACTTTCCGTTTGAAATTAAATTTGGATAATCATGATAAATGGGCTGTTAGGTGAATAATGATATAAAAGGTGCTTTATGTAGTATACCTGTTTAGACTATATTGCACATACCAAGGTTCCTCTAATTTTTGTATCTTCTTTTAAAGAACAAGAAATTTATTACAACTAGATACTAACATTTTGTTGTCTTTTAGGTACAGCAAGTTATGGGTAATTATTGGGAGTATCAGAAAAGTCCAGAATCAAAATACATCAACTTAATGGGTAAAAACCAAACGGATAATTCTTCACCAGGTCAATTTCTTTTGCAGGGGAAAAATAGTTCAAGCCATCGCAAGTGTGGGCACCTGATATCTAATTTGTATCCAAGCAGTAAAATAAATCATCACAAAATGTCTTCTGCTGGGATGCATGTTCACAGAAACAAGATAGACAACTTCCAAATCTTTTTACATTAGCTCTTGGCAGTAAAATCTTTGCATCTTCAAAGGTAGTTTATGGTTGTCTGTTAAACAAGCATTAAACATTTTCAACTGGACTGATACCTTTCAAATACATAAATCTATATAATTACAATACATACATTCATTTTGAGAGGAGGATTGAAACCCAAATTGTTGGTTTTGTCACGCACGGGCTCACATAGTAACAAATAGAAAATTCAGTAGCAAAAACAAAACAAAATCAATTCACAAATTAAGGACTAAATGAATTCAGATCATAACAAAATCATGAAATACAAAGTGCAAGTTTAGATTTTTCAAATTCTTATTATGACTAACTGAACTACTATCTGAGCAAATGTGAAACATAATGACTTTATTGATTCGGTGTTTTTTGATCTATCTACAACTGCAAACAATAACGCATAAATGCAACACATAAACCCTTAAAGCACACACTATGAACCTGACTCTTGTTAGCTTTATGTGTAAATGTTCCAGTTCAGCAAAGCTTATTCAAATGCTGAAATATATATGGTGTATGTCTATAAACATCACAAAAATGGTGTACAATTGTGGTGTAATAGAGAATGGAGGGAATTTTAGTCTTTTTAGTCAAGAATTGGATACAATGGAAATGATCAAGTTTACAACATATCTTAGGGTTCTAAGGATCTTGCTTTTTGAATGCCTATCTATTTGTTCAAATAAACTTATCAAAATCTTAATTTGCCCATGCGCGGATCCAGAAATTTTCATGAGAGGGGGTCCAACGAAAATGGTAATTTTTTGTCACAGACGAGGGGGGGTCCAACCCCCCAAAAATCCCGAAATTACCTTTTTTTAGGTAAAATTTTCAAATTCCAGGGGGGGTCCGGACCCCCGGTCCCCCCCTCTGGATCCGCGCATGTTGCCAGTAAAACACTGTATTAGCGGCAATCTCCAACAACTAATTTGATAAACAAAAAGAGTTCTATGTTGCCTAAAAGGCGTTTTGGATTGCCAAAATGACGATGTAGAACGTAAATTGCACTTTCTCGATTGCCAACACATGCTTTTTGGCAATCTAAAACGCCTTTTTTGGCAGTCAGGAACCAAATTTTGAATAAAATCATACATTCCGCATTGCCCCCAATACAGTGTGAGTAATGCCATCACAAACATTTCAATTGTTTTTTTTACAACTTTAGCCACATCATTTGAGCCGCCCCATGGGAAAACCAACAATCTGCATAGGCGAAAACAAAGGCGCAGATCAGCTTCGCGGTAACCGCGAAGCTGATCAGCGCCTTTGTTTTCGCTACTCGGATAGTACAATTCCTCTTCTACTTAAATCCGAAATTTCAAGATTCTAGCTCTCTTCTGTGCTTGTACAGCCCGGTTTGTGTCGGACCTGTGCGGAAACCACATTGTTGGTTTTCCCACGAGACGGCTCATTTGTTTAGTACTACAGAATATGAAATCATGACTACATCAAACTTCATCACTGAACCCACGGGCACATAACAAAACAATAATCTGACAGAACATACGAAACAAAGCTGGACTCAAAATTTGCATAAAGTCTATTATTAAAACATTGTCAATCGATTTTTCTTCCGTACACAAAATAGGGAAACTATTTGGTGACAAATATGTGATTATTAACTTTATGTTAATACAGATTTGCTATGGCTATTGATGGGTACCCTCAACATATGATTTATGGTGAAATGATCAATTTTTTCACTAACCTAGCTTTCAATATTCTCCTATCATCACTTTAACAATGTAAGAAATCAAGGAATTTTGAACCCGGCATCTATATTCTATAGAATTTGTGTTTTTTATAATTTCATTCACTTTCGTTAAAAAAAAAAATCTGTTGGTACATGTTGCAAAAATAGATGCTGAACAGCACAATTCAATTCTCTTTGACCAATATCACTGCATGTTCTCTCCCTGGAGTAATAATCATCTAAGATATCTACATGTAAGCTAAAAGATGTATCACAAGACAAGCAAAATCACAATAATAGGGCTTCATAAACCATTTACTCAGAGCCCAGAAATTGCTAAAATTGGTGCTTTTTCGTATATGTTCAACTGTTTTCGTCATTATTGTTTACCTTTTTTTTCAATCTACAGTTTTGATTCATTGAAAAGAAGTTCATTTGAGCCGCGACGCTAGAAAACCGGGCTTCGGGGTTTCCGACCAGGTCCGACACAAACCGGCCTGTACAAGCTCAGAAAAGAGCTAGAAGCTTGAAATTTCGGATTTAAGTAGAAGAGGAATTGTACTATCCGTGTAGCGAAAACAAAGGCGCTGATCAGCTTCGCGGTTACCGCGAAGCTGATCTGCGCCTTTGTTTTCGCCTAGGCAAAAATCCGGTTTTCTCACGATGCGGCTCATTTTATATGGGAAAACGGCATGATTTACACTGGATAATACATGCATCTCAATTTGCCAGAATCAGCATTAGAGCACAAAGTGGCCACAAAGCTACAGATTAATGAGAAAATTGCATATAAATTTAACATGAAGAAAAGCTTAATCATTGACAATGTGGCCATATCTTATTACACGCAATACTACGCTGATAAACCTCTGCATTAGTCATTAACATTTATGATTTATCTTGAAAAATATAAACTCTGAAATATCTTCAACACAGCAATTACTGGGAAAACTTCAATATTATGATAAGCATATGTAATACCTTAGTTATTAACGCATAAGTCTTGAATGGATGTTAATTTATCTAATAATGTATCTTTTCTTGTTTCCAAGATATATCTCATCTCTTTCTTTAACTTCTGATTCTTGAACACACTTTTGTAGTTTTATTTAGCACTGGTTATTTGTTAGCAAAGTCAAAATATACAACGACATGAGCCGCAGAATCATTAAACCAGACTTTTGCCTATGCGAAAACAAAGGCGCAGATCAGCTTCGCAGTAACTGCGAAGCTGATCAGCGCCTTTGTTTTCCCTAATAGGATAGTACAATTCCTCTTCTACCTCTACCCAAAATTTCAAGACTCTAACTTTATTCTGAGACTGTACAGGCTGGTTTGTGTCATAGCTGGTCGGAAACCCCGAAGACCGGTTTCCTCACGACGGGGCTCATATATCTCTGACCTAAGTTTCTATTTCTTCTCATTTGATATAAAAAATCCTGAAAAAAATGTCACAGTATTTTAAAAATGCTGAAATGTGTTTATATTTCTGACACAAAGAATCACATAATTTCATATCCCTTTGGAAAATAATTCACAAACATGAAGGGTTAACATGTAAATCATCTTGTCAACATAGAAGAACAGAAGAGGTATGTATTTAATGCAACTTTGATAAACTTTGATGAGTAAATCTATGTTCTCTATCTAGATGCTATGGTATAGGTGATTGCCAGTCTTGGAAAGATAATCTTATGAGCACCCTAAACACCGGCTTTAAGGGTAAAATCTGTGAATAACAAGGAGAATTCAGTAAATTATCAGGCCTTAAGGCAAAGGGAGAAATCAGTGAAATTATCATTTGTATTACCACCGAATACACACCTTGTCTGTTTTTCTAGTTGACTCAATACTGAGACCTCTGAACTATGTACAAGTCTTTTCAAGAACAAACAACTGTCACAAAATATTGGTGAAAATGAAAGAAAATAACTAAAACATCACCCTTGGTTTTAAAAAGGCTTCCGTCCAAGCAGAATACATGGAAAAAAACAGATATGAAAGCTTATAGTTTGTGCCATAAATAGATCACACAAGCAAATCATTGCTATGAAATGTGCAAGCTTATGAAGTCTTTGAACTTCTCCGATTCAGTCTTTGCTGAAGAAACATACCAGGTCACAATGAGGTTATGGTCACACGAGATCCGCGTAGCAAACATGACAACTATTTCTTATAGTTTATGATAGGGTCCTGATTACCCAAGTAATTCCCAATATAAATTAATGCACAACATATGAGCAATATAGGTGACTGATAATCGGCATTTACCGATTAACGCTATCGTCAATGTAAGCAAGGCATGACAGATTTACTTCATATGCCCATTGTAAATTAATTCTTATACTATCACTTCATTATTTCTGCCTATCTAAATTCAATTCACAATATTCTAAGTGCCATTCACTGCATAATATACAAAAATACGCACTGCCTGCTTTATTTACATAGGAATTCACTCCTAGAAATATTTGAAACACATTCCAACAACTTTACACAATTACGATCACAAAGTGGCCAACATTCAACACAGAACTGCTTTAGGAAACTATATCCGGGGTTAAACACTATCAAAACTCTGCATCATCGCTATCGCTATCTGAGGACGACAATGTTTCGTTGAGCTCCTGGGCAGGAGGTTGATATATCGGGATATGCTTAGGGCTCCAAGTTTTAGGGATACTTCGGACAATACCATTACGCTGTTGCTGCATCTGAAAAGTAGAAGATTATGGAAAATTATTCTATCGTCTAAGCATCAATAAATTGCTCTCTCTCATTTTAGCATTTGCAAGTGGAAGTTTTATCTTTTACTCATTAAAGTCGAGAATTGTGATTGGAAATATTTATCACTGATTTGATATATTGCTTTTCATCCACTGTCAACATCTAAATTCAAGTCCAGACAGCAAGATGTTCTATTAAACCAGACTGGTCCTGGGCAAGCCTAAAAAAAGACAGATTATCAGTACATAGAGCTTATTTCTTTTTTCAATGATATGAGCCGATGCATGAGAAAACCAACAATTTGGGATTCCAAACAGGTCCAACACAAACCGGCCAGTTCAGTCTCAGAAGAAGGCTAGAAGCTTGAAATTTTGGATTTAAGAAGGTTACTATTGTACTATCCGTGTAGGGAAAACAAAGGTGCTGATCAGCTGTGCAGTTACTGCACAGCTGATCTGCGCCTTTGTTTTCGCATATG
This sequence comes from Rugalucina vietnamica, assembly GCA_964017185.1. Classification (NCBI taxonomy): domain Eukaryota; kingdom Metazoa; phylum Mollusca; class Bivalvia; order Lucinida; family Lucinidae; genus Rugalucina; species Rugalucina vietnamica. The sequence continues at coordinate 62,658,551 of OZ024873.1, forward strand.
CAAATTGATGATTTTCTCATGCGGTGTCTCATTATATAAGACAGACTCTTCTAATGACATTAATTTACCTGTTTAGAAAGGTTTTGAAATTCCTTCTTTTCATCTTCAGTAATTTCATAGTCTTCCTGATCAGCCTCATTCCAACCCATCTCACGTAACAACCTACATTGTTATAGATGAGAAACATTATAACATGAATAAGAGCTGTCGCAAGACAGCATAGCTTGCCTGACTTGTGTTTTGTCACTAAATCTATTAAAATCTATGACCCATGACCTTGACCACAAGGTCTCTCAGGTGGGGTGTGATGGTAAAACTTCAGACCAATACATGTATGTACCAACATGCAAAGTATCAACTTGATTCATCTACAAATTCAAGAGTTATAGACGTATAAAAACTTAACCCAAAACTTTTTAAACATAAAATTTCAAAGTCTGTGACCTTGACCTCAAGGTCATTCAGGTGGGTCAAGATGGTACAGCATAAAACTTAAGAATAATATCTAACCAGGGCTCAGGAAATTTTGATTTCCAAATCGGTCCAGCCAAGTGATGACGTCATCGGCGACATACGAACGTGCATTGTCATACATTGATACATAGTCACGAAAACTAATGACATTTATTATTTCAGGGTTACTTACTTATAATTGTAAATAGCTTGTTTTAAACTGAAATAAAAATGCCAAGAATACTTTGAAATTTGTTGTTTGTTCTTTTTATATTATTCTGTGGTCAAATCCAATTTTTATCAGGTTTTCCCAGCATTTATTTATAAGTATGCTGGTACCCAGCATCATTGTATTGTACTGCATAAATTCTGCCATTGTTGGCACACCTCGGACGAATATACTGGTGCATTGTGCTGCAGCTGGCCACCACAGTAAATTTGCCCAGAGCTTGATTCATGATCGTGCAATGTAGAAATTCTTAAATTGGTAGAGCCATTCTGAGAGAATTTGGACTTATTCTTGTATAGAATACAAAGGGTACAAAACATTGCCCCATTTTCGTACTTCAGCCATTTAAATTCAAGCAACCATTTGTCTTGCCAAGCTTTACAGGCATCCGTTTTTGGTACTTTAGTACTCTGATCAGAGGAACTGTCACAGCTACGTTTTCTTTTCCTCTGTTTTTGTGGATTGACCTGTTTAAGCTGGCCATTCTTGGTCAAAGGCCCGTCACCCTGCCTGGACAGATTTGACGTCGAGTCGCTAATTCGACTGTTTGACGGTAAATCCGTCATCTCATCATCCTTATTAAATGTGGGATCAGTGTCCCGTTTTTCTGATAGAAAGAGTATATCATCATCTGTCAGTTCAGCAGTCCGACTTTCTGACAGCGTGCCTGTTGGGTTGCCAGGCCGACAGATCGTGTCTTGAACCGGTTCCCCAAGCCGGTTAAATGTCGGGTCAGCAGTCCGACTTTTTGACAGCGTATCTGTCGGTTTGCCAGGCCGACAGATCGTGTCTTGAACATTTGTCTATTTAAATATCGACAAAATGCTACGTTGTGCCATTTCAATATAAACTGAATGACAATATAAGACCGACGTTCTGTAGCTTATATAGTCAACATAATCAACGAAAATGCAATACCTATTTCATATGTCATTTTCAGTAACCTTTGAATGAGTTTGTAAACAGCATAATTTTCTTAAAACGGACCGCTTCTTTGACGGTCATTTGAGCAAAACAGATCAAACAAAAAAATTAAAGATCAAAGCGACCTTGATCTCAATTCTACCGGTCTTTACCATATAGCTCCGCCCTCACGATTGTCAGTGTAATTGGCTTGAGCCAATCAGAAACTTGCTTGTTTGCAAGCCGTGCAGCGATACGAAACGAGACAAACAATTTGGACACGATTCAGTAGTTTTACTGCAGTGTTTTGATAATTGGACAATTAACAGCTTGACATGTGAGTAATCAAGGGGTGTTGATTGGGAAAACCTGTTAATGGACCGATTAAGGAAAAAAAGACAAACAAAAACCGGTTTTGCAAATTTTATTATGATACGGTATTGGAAAATACATTTATAATCGGCCAAAATGCATTTTGTTCGGACCGATAAAAAAGCATTTTCTGAAAAATGAATCGGTCCCATGAATTCAAAATCGGTCTAAACCGACAAATTATCGGATTTCCTGAGCCCTGTATCTAACAGCAGGCAAAGTATCAATTAGGTCCATCCATCAGTTCTAAAAACTATAAGCATAAGCTTTAACATAAAATTTCGAAGTCTGTAACCTTGAACTCAAGGTCACTCAGGTGGGACAGCATAAAAATTTAGACCAATATCTATCAACATGCAGAGTATCAACTTGATCCATCAACACATTCAATAGAGATATAGACTTACAAAAACTTTAACAAAAAACTTTAACACAAAATTTCTAAGTCTGTGACAGAATAAAACTTCAGACCAATATCTACCAACATGCGAAGTATTAACTTAATCCATCAACATGTTCAAGAGATACAGACTTATAAAAACTTTAACCAAAAACTTTAGCCTTTAAGCAAAGACAACACCAATGCGAACTCCGACGTGACTGCAATAGCTCTTCCTGTACTTTCGTACAGGCGAACTAATATATGCAGGCCTGTGAGATGTTTCAAGTGAATAGATCTTTCTTGCCTTTGTTTAAGGATCATTCATACAGATGTACATACATACATACATCATTCAAGATTGTCACTTTAACCATTTTCTCACATTTAAAGGTCACATACCCAAAGATGACACCCCAAACCCATTCCTTTCAGGGAAAAAGGCTTCACTGGGCAGGTTTTGTGGTTTAATGTCCCAGTCAACTATATTTCAGTCATGTCTGCTTCTCAAGTGTTACTCATTTACTATGATTCAAATTAATGTCGCTCCAAGATACATCCTGGTACCAGTCTGGGTAAAACCCAAGACCTCTCGATTCACAGTCTTGACACTCTAACACTAAGCCAATGCTGTAAAAGCACTTCTTAAAAGTGCTACTCTGCAATCAGCTATTTATGTCATTACCTCTGTTCAGCCTCTAGTGAACTAGACAGTAGATGGCCGTCATCCTCCACACCTAGTCTGTCAATACCATTAACCAATTCTCCTTCATGGGACTTGCGTACCTGAAAGACACCCAAAGATGATCATGACAACATTATGAGCTGCGTCATGAGAAAACCGGATTTTTGCCTATGCGAAAACAAGGCGCAGATCAGCTTCGCAGTAACTGCGAAGCTGATCAGCGCCTTTGTTTTCGCTACACAGATAGTACAATCCCTCTTTTTCCTAAATCTGTAATTTCTAGGTTCTAGCCTACTTCAGCGACAGTACAGGTCGATTTGTGTCAGGCCTGGTTGGAAACCTGAATTGTTGGGTTTTCTCATGCAAATTGATGCAATGGTTCATTCGTCTAAACTACATGCATTCAGTTAGCATTTCAAATATCTGAACATCAATCTTTTTAGACAATCAATTAAGCTGACAAAATTTGTCTGCCATCGTGTCTCTTGTAGGGAAAAATGTGTCAACAATTTTTCAGTCACGTTTTTTGAGCCGTGTCATGAGAAATCTGGATTTTTGCCTATGCGAAAATTTTCACTACACGGATAGTACAATTCTTCTCCTTCTTAAATCCGAAATTTCAAGCTTCTATCCACCGTCTGTAGCTGCACAGGACGGTTTGTGCCGGACCTGGTCGGAAACCCCTAAGACCGGTTTTCTTGTGTTGCGGCTCATTTGCTTTGGCATCCTACCTTTACAGCAAGGCCATCTCTCTATTCATCAATGAATTTGTTAACCCATATTTGACGAATGGATTCTCCCATTATTATCAATTGGGTGGGTCCACTTTCATTTTTAGGGGTGTGAGGAGTGATTATTATTTTTATCTCAACATTAAATTTCTCTGTGCAAATAGAATAGCCCCAGATGGGCCGCCGCGTTCTGCGGCGTCACATCTGGGGCTATGCTGTTTGCCTATGCCCCACAAAAAGGACGCTTAAATGAGTTAAACTAAGACTCTTAAAAAGACTCTTTTAAATCGATGTCCCAGGAAAAGTGGTTTATCTACATTATACATGTACTACTGTTTATTGTGCCTGCCTCTCTGTCATGATCATTGCCTTTCTTTCCTGTTGAAACTTAGCCAGATGACTACCTTTTTGGGAAAGAGCTAGTCATTCTGCTCTTCAAGTGTGTTGTCGGAAAAATGTTTTCTTGTATTTTATGTATTTTCTTTCCCAGCTGGTGTCTATGTTGGGACTTTAAATTTAATTGCATCGATTTCTGATCCTTCTATTCTTACTTCTTAGACTAGTAATGTACACCAGCGGCTGTAGTCTAAATTCCACTTACATGTCTTTTATCATGATGATGTTTATCGTTATCTTCTTGTCGTAGAGTTTTCAGGAAACTTCTCTTCTTGTCTGAGAGAGTCTTGGGCTGAGTGATAAATGGTGTGTTCAGGATGTCCATGGGTGGGGTAGGTGACAGGCCGGAACTCTGTAGGATAGGACAAGTAAAAAAAGAGTGATATTTAATGCAATGAAACATCAAAACAAAGTATCTAACAGGTCTTCCCCCCTCTGGGTATCAAATGGCAGGGAGAATAAATGGGTTGCCCTCAGGTACTCAGTAACTGAAAAAAAACAAAAAAACAAGTAGCCCAAGGGCCAATGATTGCTCACCTGAGAGTCAACAATTACAGTCACTAAACAAAGTAATTGGGGTTTATACCATATATGGGTATGGTGGCCATCTTGGTCATGTGACCTTGAAACCCTACTTACATTAGCAGAGGAGCTCTTGTCTGGATTGTGTATCCTCTTTTCTGCCATTTTGGTTCACTTGAAAAAATCACCTAACAAGGTCAGGGTCCTATAATGACCCCCGGGGTGGGGCCATATTTGACCCCAGGGGCAAGATTGGCAGGATTTAAGTAGAGCTTGTTTAGGGGCATGGTTGGCAGGATTTATAGCAGAATTTATAAAGAGGACCACTATACATTGCTACACACAAAATATGAAAGCTATGGGCCTTGTGGTTTCGGAGATGAAGATTTTTTATGTTTTACCCATGACCCCCCCGGTGCGGGGCCCGTATGGACCCCAGGGGCACGGTTGGCAGGATTTATAAAGAGGACCACTATACATTGCTGAACACAAAATATGAAAGCTTTGGGTCTTGTGGTTTTGGAGAAAAAGATTTTTTTATGTTTTTCCCATGACAACCCCCGGGGTGGGGCCCGTATGGACCCCAGGGGCACGGTTGGCATGATTTATAAAGAGGACCACTATACATTGCTACTGACAAAATATGAAAGCTCTGGGTCTTGTGGTTTCGGAGAAGATTGTTAAAAGTTTTTCGCATGACACCCCCGGGGCGGGGCTCGTATGGACCCCAAGGGCACGGTTGGCAGGATTTATAAAGAGGACCACTATACATTGCTACACACAAAATATGAAAGCTTTGGGTTTTGTGGTTTCGGAGAAAAAGATTTTTTTATGTTTTTCCCATGACAACCCCGGGGTGGGGCCCGTATGGACCCCAGGGACACGGTTGGCAGGATTTATAAAGAGGACCACTATACATTGCTACTGACAAAATATGAACGCTCTGGGCCTTGTGGTTTCGGAGAAGAAGATTTTTATGTTTTGTCTATGACCCCCTGAGGCGGGGCCCGTATGGACCCCAGGGGCACGGTTGGCAGGATTTATAAAGAGGACTACTATACATTGCTACACACAAAATATGAAAGCTCTAGGCCTTGTGGTTTCGGAGATGAAGATTTTTTTATGTTTTTCCCATTGTAAGTCTAAGGGAGCTAATGACCCCCTGGGCGGGGCCATTTTTGACCCAGGGACATGATTGGCAGGATTTATAAAGAGGACCACTATACATTGCTACACACAAAATATGAAAGCTTTGGGTCTTGTGGTTTCGGAGAAGAAGATTTGTTTATGTTTTTCCCATGACGCCCCCGGGGCGGGGCCTGTATGGACCCCAGGGGCACAGTTGGCAGGATTTATAAAGAGGACCACTATACATTGCTACTGACAAAATATGAAAGCTCTGGGCCTTGTGGTTTCGGAGATGAATATTTTTTTTATGTTTTTCCCATTGTAAGTCTATGGGAGCTAATGACCCCCGGGGCGGGGCTATTTTTGACCCCAGGGGCATGGTTGGCAGGATTTATAAAGAGGACCACTACATATTGATACATACAAAATATGAAAGCTCTGTGCCTAGTGGTTTCTGAAAAGAAGATTTTTTTATGTTTTTCCCCATCACACCCCCGGGGCAGGGCCTGTATGAACCCCAGGGGCACGGTTGGCAGGATTTATAAAGAGGAGCACTATACATTGCTACACACAAAATATGAAAGCTATGGGCCTTGTGGTTTCGGAGAAGAAGATTTTTTTATGTTTTTCCCATTGTAAGTCTATGGGAGCTATCTGTTGCCATGGAAACCAGAGTTCTGATCCGACCTGGCCCAAAACCTATCACAACCATTCCCCCTCCTCAATGATGCTTTAGATAAAATTTGATCATGATTGGCCTCGATGTCTTAGAGATATTCAAGTTTGAAAATGTGAACGGACGGACGGACGCCGGCTCGACTACTGTACTATAAGCTCACCTTGTGAGCCTTCGGCTCAGGTGAGCTAAACCAGAGGACCAATGGTCCTGTAAACGCTCACCTGAGATCTGCTGCATATACCAATAAACATGTATGAATATTATGGTATTTTATTCCAGTGCAGGGGCAGATGAAGCCCTTGGGCCATTTTCTTTTTTCTGAATCTTCAATATTCTGTCCATTTGCCAATTTCCTGCTGGCTTTTCCCTTCAAATGACATTTTAACAGTTTTCCCAATTCAAATGCATAGGCAACCCATGTTGACCTTGCCATAAACTTGGTCAAGGTCATCACAGGGTCCTGATTTATATATACATTAAAGTACTTTAGCCATCGATGCTTCATGCCAAGTTTCCTTGAAATCAGTCTATTGGTTTCAGAGAAGAAGGTTTTTGATGGGTTTTTACCATATATGGGCATGGCGGCCATCTTTGTCATGTGACCTAGATTATTTATATACACATTGATTCACCCATTCTATAGATGCTTCACAAAAAATTTGGCTTTGATTGGCCAAGCGGTTTCAGAGGAGAAGACGTTTGAATATTATGGAAATATACATGTACATTGCCGCGGGGTGGGGGCACATGAGCCCCTGGGGTCCAATTTTTTTCAGAATCATTAATATTCAGTCCTACTTCCCATTTCCTGCAAGACTTTCACTTTAAATTACATTTTAAAAGTTTTCCCCATTCCAATGCATTGGTGACCTATGTTGACCTTGCCGTAAAATAGGTCAAGGTCATCACAGGGTCATGATTTATATACACATTGTAGTGCTTGAGCCATCAATGCTTCATGCCAAGTTTTGTTGAAATCGGTCCACCGGTTCTGGAGAAGAAGATTTTTGAAGGGTTTTTACCATATATGGGCATGGCGGCCATCTTGGTCATGTGACCTGGATTATTTATATATACATTGGTTCCCCCTTCCCATAGATGCTTCATGTAAAATTTGGCTTTGATTGGCCAAGCGGTTTCAGAGAAGAAGATGTTTGAATATTATGATAATATACATGTATATTGCCCCGGGGTGGGGGCGGATGAGCCCCTGGTGCCCAATTTTTTTCAGAATCATTAATATTCAGTCCTACTGCTCATTTTCTGCAAGATTTTTCCTTTAAATGACAATTTAACAATTTTTCCCATTCAAATGCAAAGGCGACCTATGTTGACCTTGCCGTAAAATAGGTCAAGGTCACCGCAAGGTCATGATTTATATACACATTGTAGTGCTTGAGTCATCGATGCTTCATGCCAAGTTTGGTTGAAATCGGTCCAGTGGTTCCGGAGAAGAAGATTTTTGAAGGGTTTTTACCATATATGGGCATGGCGGCCATCTTGGTCATGTGACCTGGATTATTTATATACACATTGGTTCCCCCTTCCCATAGATGCTTCATGTAAAATTTGGCTTTGATTGGCCAAGCGGTTTCAGAGAAGAAGATCTTTGAAAAGTGTGGACGACGGACGACGGACGACGGACGGACGGACGACGGAGCATGGGTATACTATAAGCTCACCTTGTGAGCCTGACGGCTCAGGTGAGCTAAAAATCTTTCTGGTGGGGATCGAACAAGGTTCTCCCGTTGCTTCGTTGATTGATTTGGGGTTTAACGTACCACCAAAAGGTTCTCCCGTGTGCTAAGCCAATTCTCCCCTACATTGTTATAGATGCTGGCAGGTACTGTAAGGCCTGAATTAAAAAATTGTTTGTTTGTCCTTTACCTACCCAGAATTTTAATCTTGGGTAGGTAGGTAGGGAAATTAATATATTATATTTTGCTTTCTGTAAAAAATATGTAATTAACTTTCGACAGTTTAGTGTAGTATGAAATGGCCTTTATTTTACCTGAAATACGACTTGTACATGTAAGAATGGCAAGTATAAATCGAATGAATAGATATTTCACATACATTGCACAAATTTTCCAGGAAAGACATTTAATTAACAACTTGTAAACAAGCATTTGAATAGTTTAATGAAACCCAAGTCGTACATTTCAGCCATAAAAAAATAAAAATATTTTTCCTCACAAAATTGCAATATAATTTTTTGAGTAGGGGGCTAAATTGTGGGTAGGTAGGTAAAGGACAAACAAATAAAATTTTATTTTCAGCCTAAGGCAGTACAAGTGTGCTATATACCTATATACCTCCTGGAACAGGCTTAACTTTCATGGACACGGACGTTTTATTCATACTGAAGCATTTCTATATTCTATAATAAACATATGAGCCGCGACGCCAGACAATTGGTCTTCGGGGTTTCCGACCAGGTCTGCTACAAACTGACCTGTACAGTCACAGAAGCAGGATAGACGCTTGAAATTTCGGATTTAAGAAGATGAGAAATTGTTCTATCTGTGTAGTGAAAACAAAGGCGCTCATCAGCTGTGCAGTTACTGCACAGCTGATCTGCGTCTTTGTTTTCGCACTATAAGCAAAAAATCCGGTTCTGTCACGACGTGGCTCATATCCCAATCAAATCAATGTAACCCAACATATTTTTTTTCTTTGAAATTCTGGTTCAACACTTGTATTTTTTTTTTTTCAGTTTTACGTCCCTTTCAAGCTTTTTCACTCATATCGAGACGAATCAATCGGTAGGTGGGGCGAAAACTGGAGTACCCGGGGAAAAACCACCTGACACACCCGCAAGCAGAATTTGGCTTGTCCCACATGTGACTCGTGCTCCGAGCGACGTGCGAACCCACAGCGGTGAGATGATCGAATGATTAAGAGCACTGAAGTCAGCGACCTTAACCACTCGGCCACGGGGGCCGCCGGTTCAACACTTACATCATGCTTTTGAACAAGCCATTTTGTACTACATGTACAATTCTATTAACACTGATACTTGTGAATAAACTTAAATACAATGACAACATCAATCATGCTAAAAATACTACAACAATCATGCTGTGTTTCAAATCTATCTATTATTTTGTACAGAAAAAGTTCAAAGACACAGTCAACAGCTTATGTTACTATCGACTCTCTCCTGTCAAAGGTGGATGTGTAGATAACCAGTCAGTATTTTGTTTGCTTTTAAGATCATGAGAGTGAATCAGTTGGTCTAACGTGTGCCGTCAACAAAGTCTGACAGCTGACCACCAAACATGCAAAACTAGTGTATAGCAACCAACGGCCAGTTGTTCAAAATTAACGATTTTGTTAGTTATCAATTCGCTAAAATTTCAAATGGCGATATTACAAATACATTGATATTTTTTCAACAAACCAGAGGACCATTGGTCCTGAGAACGCTCACCTGAAGCCTGATCTTGGAGTATTAAGTCATCATGAAATGACCCTGACCTTGAATACTCACAAACCTTTATTGACTTCATAAGTTGTCTGCATCTGCAAAGTTTCAGGTCTCAAGCTGCAATAGTTTCCAAACCCAGTGATTTCTGAGAAAACCATAATCTTAATTTTGATATTTGAATGACCTTGGGTCAAGGTCAAGACATAACCTTGGCCTTCATTAATTACTTACCTTCATTGACTCCATCAGTTGTCTGCATCTAGCAACTTTCAGGTCTCAGGCTGCAACAGTTCCCAAAATATCAATTGTTTTCGCCTTTTCCCATGTAAAAGCCTATGTTTCCAAAATTGACCTTGCTGTAAAATAGGTCAAGGTCATCCTAGGGTCATCATTTCTACAAACTATGATGGGCTGGAGTCCCAAATGCTACATACCAAGTTTTGCGAAAATCCGCCAGCCTGTTCTGGAGAAGATTTTTGAGTGGTTTTTACCATGGTTGGGCATGGCGGCCATCTTGGTCATGAGACCCATATTTCGCGATCAAACTTTCGTTCCCCCTACCCATGGACGCTCCACATAAAATTTCACTTTGATTAGCCAAACAGTTTCAGATAAGAAGATCTTTGAAAAGTGTGTATGGACAACAGACTGGCCAAGGTCAAGAGATGACCTTGACCTAAATTAATCACATACCGTCATCTACTCCATTAGTTGTTTGCATCTACCACTTTTCAGGCCTCAGGCTGCAACAGTTTTCAAAAAATCCATAATTTTCACTTTTTCCCATGTAAAAGCCTATGTTTCCAAAATTGACCTTGCTGTAAAATAGGTCAAGGTCATCCTAGGGTCATCATTTTATCAAACTATGATGGGCTGGAGTCCCAAATAATACATACAAAGTTTCATGAAAATCAGCCTGCCAGTTCTGGAGAAGAAGATTTTTGAGTGGTTTTTACCATATATGGGCTTGGCGGCCAGCTTGGTCATGTGACCTGGATTTCGCAATCAAACTTTCATTATCTCTACCCATGGATGCTCCACATAAAATTTCAGTTTGACTGGCCATGCAGTTTCAGAGAAGAAGATCTTTGAAAAGTGTGTATGGACAACAGACTGGTCAAGGTCAAGAGATGACCTTTACCTAAATTAATCACATACTTTCATTAGTTGTTTTGCATCTATCACTTTTCAGGCCTCAGGCTGCAATAGTTTTCAAAAAAATCCATAATTTTCACTTTTTTCTATGTAAAAGCCTATGTTTACAAAATTGACCTTGCCGTAAAATATGTCAAGGTCATGCTAGGGTCATCATTTGATCAAACTATGATGGGCTGTAGTCCAATATGCTACATACCAAGTTTCGTGAAAATCGACCTTCCGGTTCAGGAGAAGATTTTTGAGTGGTTTTTACCATATATGGGCGTGGCGGCCATCTTGGTAATGTGACCTGGATTTCGCGATCAAATTTTCGTCACCCCTACCCATGGATGCTCCACATTAAATTTCACTTTGATTGGCCAAGCGGTTTCAGAGGAGAAGATCTTTGAAAAGTGTGAATGGACGACAGACTGGCCAAGGTCAAGAAATGACCTTGACCTAAATTAATCACATACCTTCATCTACTCCATTAGTAGTTTGCATCTACCACTTTTCAGGCCTCAGGCTGCAATAGTTTTCAAAAATTCCATAGTTTTCACTTTTTCCCATGTAAAAGCCTATGTTTCCAAATTTGACCTTGCCGTAAAATAGGTGAAGGTCATCCAACAGTCATCATTTTATCAAACTACGATGGGCTGAAGTCCCCGATGCTACATACCAAGTTTCGTGGAAATCGGCCCACCGGTTCTGGAGTAGAAGATTTTTGAAGGGTTTTTACCATATATGGGCGTGGCGGCCATCTTGGTCATGTGACCTGGATTTCGCAATCAAACTTGAAATGCCACTACCCAAGGAGGCTCCACATAAAATTTCAACTACATCGGCCAAGCGGTTTCAGAGAAGAAGATCTTTGAAATTGTGGACGACGACGACGGACGGACGCCGGATCATGGCCATCCTATTAGCTCACCTTGTGAGCCTTCGGCTCAGGTGAGCTAAAAATTTGCTTTTGAAGTTGATATATAATTAACAAATTGAGGGCTTAAGCTACAGTCACACTGTCACGTTTCGAGGCCTACGTTTTACTACGTTTCTGAAACGTAGCAATACGGCAATATACATAGTAAAACGTATTAAAACGTAGTGGAACGTATTACATACGGCTATATACGGCTATATACCTGGCCCATGCCACGTTCGAACTAAAAAAACAGTTCGAACGTGGCACTCTGATTTACGTAGCTTATACCTAGTAAAACGTAGCAAAGCGTAGTCGAATCGTAGTAAAACGTAGTACATACGTAACAAATACGTACTAAAACATAAATTACAACCCGGTGGAACTCTACGTATCAATACGCAGGGACTACGTTTCAATACGTTTTACTACGACTTGCTATGTGTTACCCTACGTTTTGATAGGTTTCAGTAGGTTTCAGCAGGTATTACTAGGTATCACTTCGTATTGACACGCTCTACTACGATTTAACTAAGTATTACTACGTTTGGTTACGCATACAGGCCGTAATAGAGGTTAATGCTCATTTCCCAAACATTTTATATGATATGAAATCATGGCGTTTATATGAATATATTTCATACGTTTTAAGAAGGACACAAAAGCATACGATTAAATTTCCAAAGAATACGATCATCGAACGCTCAAGTTCATGGCCAGTACGCATGGTATTAAGAATTGGGTGCAATTTCGAAACAAATAGCAATATATGCACTAAATGTGTACAGTTTGGTTGTGATGTTTTTTTTTTTTTTTTGTTTGTATTTTGTTTTGCTTTCTTTTTTAAAAGTAGCAATAAATCGAGTCACAAAATATAGAGAAAAAGGTTACCTCTTCTGTGTCATCTTGCAGTGCCGGTGCCCCGGTGCACGCGCAGATTTGCCACCCCTGGAGCTTTTCTTGGATCCTCTTGGTGTTCATCATGCAACTAATTAATTTTGGTGCGATAATTCCAATAAATATGTTACGGGTACAAATGAACTATCCGGATGCTACGTAGTAATAACCTGATAAAACCTACTGAATCATAGGAAAACGTATCGGCACGTAGTAAATACGTGGCTAAACGTCCAGTACAACCTCATTATAACGCTATCTTTGCCAAGTCCACAGAAACAGACCGTGTTATAAGTGAAACCGTGTTATAATGAGGTTATTTACTATAAGAACTATAGACAATTTAGCATTTGGGAGCCATGACATGGCCGTGTTATCTTGAAAACCGTGTTATAATGACGCGTGTTATAATGAGGTTGAATTGTACCAATCCCTAGTGAAACTGTGGCCCGAAGCCGTTGGATAACCGGACAATACGTAGCGATACGGAGTAAAACGTCGCAAAACGTGGCTATAAACGTACTGAAACCTAACAACCTGCAAAACCGGACAAATTTAGGGCAAAACGTGGGACTTAGAAACGTAGTAAAACGTAGGCCTCGAAACGTGACAGTGTGACTGTAGCTTTAACGACAGCGTTAACCTAACGAAGTTTTGAACAACTGGGCCTTTTGTTCTTACTCTACTTACTGCTGAATTACCAGCACCACTTACTTTACTCAGTAGACAACAAAGGTAGAGAGGTCTAACTGATTCACCTACCCGTTTTTCGTTATTCTAGTTCATACGAGACAAAAGGTGGGGTAAAAACAGGAACACACAGGGAAAACCCACCCGACTTGTGCGCCATGCGGTGAGATGATCAAACAATAGAAATCAGAGATTTTAACCACTTGGCCGCTGTAGTCATGAAGGAAATTGCCTTTATAAGAGCAGGATTTTTGCCTATGCGGAAACAAAGGCGCAGATTAGCTTCGCAGTAAATGCGAAGCTGATCAGCGCCTTTGTTTTCGCTACATGGATAGTACAACTCCTCTTCTTCTTATATCCAAAATTTCAAGCTTCTATCCATCTTCTGTAGCTGCACAGGCCGGTTTCTGCGAGACCTGGTCGGAAACCCTGATGACCGGTTTTCTCGCGTCACCGCTCATAAGGTGGCTATCAAAAGAGTATGGTGGTATCAAGTGTAAGACTGCTATACCTCTTTGCTATATCCTGGGCTATGAGCACTGGTCGGTGTGGGTGGTTTTATACTAGTGTAAGGAACCTGGTCTCGGGGGTAGCTGCCATTCATACGGCTCATATGTCGCATTGCTGAACTCTTCAAAAACGATACATAACAACACAACATCAGCATACATACAGCATAAGCATACAATATCAAACTAAACTAGAAAAAGTGCCTTGAGAGGCACGTATACCCCCGGCTGGTAGCCACAAAGCCCCCTCCCTACCCCCTACCTATACAGCCCTGCACATGCTCACCCCTGACATTGAACCTCAAATCCCCAATGAAAGACAGTACCCTTATCAAGTACACTTTAGAAATAAGCACTGTAAAGCATATTGCATACAAACATGGGGGAGTGGTGTTTTAGAATGACAGATCTATTTTAGAGCAGTATACAGAGCTGACGTGTATACTCAATCTAGGACATAATCCACGGACATTGTGGGTCAGGTCCTCAGTCCTAGATTGGAATGAAAATAGAGTGTCATTCTTAAAAAAAAAAAAAAAAAAAAAAAAAAAAAAAATGCCCCAGACCTTGACCTCAAGTCCCACCCCCACCCCATGCATAGACCCTTGGGTCCATCCCACCCCAACCCCCCATGCATGGACCCTTGGGTCTAACCCTTATGTGGTACCTATGTTGTAAGCATGAATGCTTTCTGACAAATGGTTGTCAAGATATAGACCTACAGAATATCAATATTGGTAACTATTGTATCTTATAAATGTGTCCTAGATTTTGACCTCCAGCCCCACCCCTAGAGTTTGGTGCCATAAAATTTAATTCAACCCTAAAGGGTATCTATGATCCAAATAGGAATACATTCCTATAAGTCTTTGTTAATATATGAACTTAGAGAAGAAAAAAACACTATGTAAATAGCACATTTTCAAGGTGACCTAGATTTTGAACTCTAGCCCTACCCCCCGAGCATGGACCCTCAGGTCTGAACTCACGGAAACAAAGCAAACCTTATAGGGTACCTAAAGTCCAAATATGAATGATTTCTGAAAATTGGCTCATGAGATATACACCATTAGAGAAACTTTAACCGAAACTTTGACGCAAATTAAAGGTGACCTAGATTTTGAACTCTAGCCCCACCCCCAGGCATGGACCCTGGGGTCCGAACTCTTGGAATCAAAGCTAACCCTATAGGGTACCTAAAGTCCAAATATGAATGATTTCTGATAAATGGTTCTTGAGATATACATCACTAGAGAAACTTTAACCAAAACTTTGTCGCAAATTAAAGGTGACCTAGATTTTGATCTCTAGCCCCACCCCCGGGCATGGACCCTGGGGTCCGAACTCATGGAAACAAGGCAAACCCTATAGAGTACCTATGGTCCAAATATGAATGGTTTCTGACTTTAACTGCATGAGATATACACCACTAGAGAAACTTTAACCAAAACTTTGACGCAAATTCTACTGAACTAACGAACTAACGAACGAACGAACGAACAAACGAACTAACGAACATACGAACGGACAAACGGAAAAGCGAAAACTATATACCCGTCGGCATAAATGCCGGGGGTATAATGAGCTGCGATGTGAGCAAATCGGTCTTCGAGGGTTCCGACCATGTCCGACACAAACCGGCCTAACAAGTCACATAAGCAGGCTAGAGGCTTGCAATTTTGGCTATAAGTAGAAGAGGAATTGCATTATCCGTGTAGCGAAAACAAAGGCGCTGATCCGCTTCGCAGTTACTGCGAAGCTGATCTGCGCCTTTGTTTTCGCATGGACAAAAATCCGGTTTTCCCATCATGCAACTCAAATAAAATTACATTGTGTTTCATGTTTCTACATAACATTCTATCAAAAGGAAAATAAACTATGCTAAATGACTCGTTTGTGCAGAGAAATGTACAAATGACTATATGACTTTACTATAAATACAGCTAGGATGCAGTAAACTATTTTTGTTGTTTTTCGTTTATCTTTAAGTTTTACATCAATCTATTGGTTGGCTGATTTGAAGTTTAACATCCCACCAACAGTTAAGGTCAAATGGAGTTTTTTTTTGTTTTTTTTTTGTTTTTTTTTAATCAGTTTTACACACCTTTCAAGGTTATTTTAGCTCATATGAGACAGGCCAATCAGTATGTGGGGCAAAGGGAACAACACCTGGCACACCCAAAAAAGTAGAACTTGACCTGTCTCTTAAGCCCACACCAGACAAAGCCGTGAGATGATCCAATGTTTAACAGTGCTTATGAAATCAGTGGCTTTAACCACTCGACTACAAGGGTTTACAATTCAGACAAGTTTTATAATTACTCATCAAAAAGTGTTGAAAATTGGTGCTTATTTGTCATTGGAATCCTGTTTTTGAGATACTCTACTCCGAAAGATGCATACTTGTGCAATTTGCATGCATTGCAATTTATTTACAACACCTGAGCTCAACACGTGATTACGTCTCAATAGTTTGAAACAAGAAACTAAAAATTCTGTGTGATTGTGGCTCATGCTTGAAAACTAAATCCACAGTACAATAATCTAGCAGCATGCAGCATATGTATACAATACAACATGAACTTTAATAATATCAAAATCAAATGTTTGGTTTTATTATACAGATTTAAGCATTTTTACTCAGCTAATCCTTTTTACATAACTGAAATGTCTACAACAACACATTTGTCTTCAATGTTCACTTACCTTATTGGGTACAAGATTTTTAAATATTTTAGAATCTCTTAGCACTTTAGATTGACTAGTATCAGAGTTCTCATCCCCTTTACTGATGTTGCTGCCTTTACCAATGGGAGGGTTATCTGTAATGTTTCAAATGGGGGTGTAAGCAAAAAATTATTTGTTTGTGTTGTCTTCAACCACCTCCAAGTTAAGGTCAACAATTTTTCAGTTATATCAGGATGGAGCCACCACTTTCTGGGTACACCACAACCTCTTTATAACACTATTGTTGGAATCCAAGTTAATTTCCGTCTTAGCTATCCAATCTGTGTTATAAGGAGAGTAAAATGTATAAGAATATAGCTAAAATACTTTAAATGACCATTTGGGGTCCAGCAAGGATCAGTGTTAAATCCAAAACCATGCTGTAACGAACCGTGTCATAAAGAGGTTCAGGTGTATTTACATGTAGCAGCAATCTGTATAGTTATTTGTTAATGTATCTTGCTCAAGGACACAACTCTATGCTAGTGGGATTTGAATCCAGAAACTCTCCATTCAGAGACCGATGATGTACCACAAAGCCGTCCAGCTCCACAGATGACGGAGCAAAAGTATCGGAATAGAGATCGTTATCTTTAATAGGCATCTCAAAGCAGAATAGCATAACTTTATATGAGCCGCCTCATGGGAAAACCAACAATCTGCATAGGCGAAAACAAAGAAGCAGATCAGCTTCGCGGTAACCGCGAAGCTGATCAGCGCCTTTGTTTTCGCTACTCGGATAGTACAATTCCTCTTCTACTTAAATCCAGAATTTCAAGATTCTAGCTCTTTTCTGTGACTGTACAGGTCGGTTTGTGTCGGACCTGGTCGGAAACCACATTGTTGGTTTTCCCACGAGGCGGCAAATATTTTAACCGTCATCTTTAAGCAAACACTGTAGACTAACATCATTATGCTCCATGAACACAACCCATGAAAGGTTTTGTAATGCTACATGGATAGTACCAGTAGTAGTGCAACAATTACAATTAAATGAGCCGCCTCAATCAACCAACAATCAGGCAATATGCATATGCGAAACCAAAGACGCAGATCAGCTTCGCGGTAAAAGCGAAGCTGATCAGCGCCTTTGTTTTCGCTACATGGATAGTACACTTCCTCATCTTCTTTAATCCAAAATTTCAAGCTTCTAGCCTGCTTCTGTGACTGTACAGCCTGATTTGTGTCAGGCCTGTTCGGAAACCACATTGTTGGTTTTCTCACGAGACAGCTCAAACATTTAGACTTACCCCAGACTCCAGTCCCTGTGCCGTTGACTTGTTTGCTGCCTTTCGATGACGGTTTCTCTACATCCCCATTCAATGATGGCTAGAACAAAATGGTTAGAATGTTACAGAAAAGCAAATAAGGTGTTTTTGAAGAGCACATGTATTTCACAAGAGGTACACGGCATACTATAAGAAATACATCATAGACAAATTTTAGGGAGTGGGTGTGCAACAACAATTTAGGAACTTAAGATTTTCACACAACCTATAGGGGCGGGCTTTCAGTGACATAGGGGGTGAACAGTAAAGGCACTATGGCATTGCTTTTGAACATGCTAATCTGCAGCTTAAAAACTTTTCTAATGCACATAGACACAACTCTTTTTATGTGCCTCATACAGGGTACTTTTAAAGTATAGATACAGTAAAGTAACAGAATAAAAGAGTCATCAGATTTAATCAGTAAGGTGTTGTATCTTCATCTGATTACCTTTTTGTACAGGTGAAAAATTCAATAATAGGGACACAGCACTGAAAAAACCTGATTTCTAAACCTGTAGCCTTTTAAGCCTAATAAACATGCTGTACTAATACCATAATAAGAGCTTTTCAGTCTGAATGTCTGAATTTCAGAAAAATCGATTAGTGCTACCTGAACAGCTAAGACGATGTTCAGTGTAATATACCATTTAATTGACTGCACACATTTTTCTTGTGCTGTGACTCAATAAGGCTGCAGTCAGGTGGAATTAACATACTTGTACAATGACTGGCCAGAAGGCATATTTTTTCTATGTGAAAAGATATGACAACAAACATTTGAGCCACCTCATGAGAAAACAAACATGTTTTTTGAACAGGTCAGATACAAACCGAGCTGTACAAGAACAGAAGATGGCTGGAAATTTTGGATTCAGAGAGTAGAGGAACTGTTCTATCCGTGTGGCGAAAACAAAGGCGCTGATAAGCTTCACAGTTTTTACTGCTAAGCTGATCTGTGTCTTTGTTTTCGCATATGCAAAATGTTGGTTTTCTCATGAGGCGGCTCATATTTCTCTGATGCTGTAGGTATTGATTTATATCATAAAAAAACCCGACAAATTAGTGACAGTCTTCAAACCAGAGGACCAATGGTCCTGTAAACGCTCACCTGAGATCAGCTGCATATACCAATAAACATGTTTGAATATTATGGTATTTAACTCCAGTGCAGGGGCAGATAAGCCCTTGGGCCATTTTCTTTTTTCAGAATCTTCAATATTCTGTCCATTTGCCAATTTCCTGTTGGCTTTTTCCTTCAAATGACATTTAAACAGTTTTCCCAATTCAGATGCACAAGCAACCCATGTTGACCTTGCCATAAACTTGGTCAAGGTCATCACAGGGTCATGATTTATATACACATTGGAGTACTTTAGCCATCGATGCCTCACGCCAAGTTTCCTTGAAATCAGTCTATTGGTTTCAGAGAAGATGATTTTTGATGGGTTTTTACCATATATGGGCATGGCGGCCATCTTGGTCATGTGACCTAGATTATTTATATATACATTGATTCCCCCATTCTATAGATGCTTCACTTAAAATTTGGCTTTGTTTGGCCAAGCGGTTTCAGAGGAGAAGACGTTTGAATATTATGGAAATATACATGTATATTGCCCCGGGGTGGGGGCACATGAGCCCCTGGGGTCCAATTTTTTTCAGATTCATTAATATCCAGTCCTACTGCCCATTTCCTGCAAGACTTTCACTTTAAATGACATTTTAAAAGTTTTCCCCATTCAAATGCATTGGTGACCTATGTTGACCTTCCCGTAAAATAGGTCAAGGTCATCACAGGGTCATGATTTATATACACATTGTAGTGCTTGAGCCATCGATGCTTCGTGCCAAGTTTCGTTGAAATCGGTCAACCGGTTCTGGAGAAGAAGATTTTTGAACGGTTTTTACCATATATGGGCATGGCGGCCATCTTGGTCATGTGACCTGGATTTTTTATATACATATTTGTTACCCCTTCCTATTGATGCTTCACATAAAATTTCGCTTTGATTGGCCAAGCGGTTTCAGAGGAGAAGATGTTTGAATATTATGGAGATATACATGTATATTGCCCCGGGGTGGGGGCGGATGAGCCCCTGGTGCCCAATTTTTTTCAGAATCATTAATATTCAGTCCTACTGCTCATTTTCTGCAAGATTTTTCCTTTAAATGACAATTTAACAATTTTTCCCATTCAAATGCATTCGCGACCTATGTTGACCTTGCCGTAAAATAGGTCAAGGTCATCATAGGGTCATGATTTATATACATATTGTAGTGCTTGAGCCATTAATGCTTCATGCCAAGTTTGGTTGAAATCGGTCCAGTGGTTCCGGAGAAGAAGATTTTTGAAGGGTTTTTACCATATATGGGCATGGCGGCCATCTTGGTCATGTGACCTGGATTATTTATATACACATTGGTTCCCCCTTCCCATAGATGCTTCATGTAAAATTTGGCTTTGATTGGCCAAGCGGTTTCAGAGGAGAAGATCTTTGAAAATGGTGGACGACGGACGACGGACGGACGGACGACGGACGGACGACGGAGCATGGGTATACTATAAGCTCACCTTGTGAGCCTGACGGCTCAGGTGAGCTAATAAAAATTTTGCTGAGAGACAACTTATAATCTGAAATCTCATCTCACCTTTATGATTACAGGATTAAGAGAGCTTTTCCTTTCATGACTTTATTTCTCGATAAAAAAGCTTACTTGTCAGTGTTTAGTGGCACTAGAGTCTAGGAAACCCTGTGCCAAAGAACTTTCACTGAGTACGTCAGGAAAACATTTCCGTGTAATGAATACCCCCTTAAACCCCATTTTTGAATAGCAAAACTGGGGTATGCAGGGGTATACATATTTCTCTTATTTTTGCTCCAAAACATAGATTGTGGGTACTCGTTAGAACCGCCTCGGCGAGGCGGTTCTAACGTGTACCCACAATCTATGTTTTGAGCAAAAATAAGAAAAATATCAATTTTTTTCATCTGAAAGTTTTCAATTTTTAAAGCTCAAAAATCTCTGTTTATTGCATGGGCAAGTTTTTGTAATGATCCACAACTCTTTTATATGCTTTTACTGAGAAAAGATCAAATTCATCAGCCCATCAATTCAAAGACCAATTTGATGTACACACATCAGTCACTGCTATAACAAGTGAGAGGCTCAAATTAGAAAAAAACTTACAAAGTCGTCACTAAATGGCTTGTCTTTCTCATTTTCTTTCTCCTTCTTCTCATCCTTGTCTTTCCCTTCCTTAGAGTTACTCCTTCCTTCCTTCTCGTAGTAGCCTCTCTTTGAGCCACCATTCCTACTGCCTTGTGGGTAGTTACCATAGTAACCGTCGTTGCCATAGTAATCGTAAGAAGGTAGGAATTCATAATAGGGCGAGTAACCAACATTTACTTGCTGGAAAAAATGCATTAAATGAGCCGCCTCATGGGAAAACCAACAATCTGCATAGGCAAAAGTAACCGCGAAGCTGATCAGCGCCTTTGTTTTCGCTACTCGGATAGTACAATTCCTCCTCTACTTAACTCCAAAATTTCAAGCTTCTAGCTCTTTTCTGTGACTGTACAGGCCGGTTTGTGTCGGACCTGTTCGGAAACCACATTGTTGGTTTACCCACGAGGTGGCTCAAATGTACATGTAATAAATTTGCACCCAACGTGACAACACCCACTAAATTTGGTACAGACACTCTAAAATTCCATTCCAGAGGTGTCATCAAAAGAAACAAGTGAAATTCAAAACAGTTAAGATCCTGACAAGACTTGATCATGATTGCCAGAAAGCTTAGAAATGTTCGCCTTCTGATCTAAAGCGATTTGTATGCCTATAGATAATTCTAGTGTACAATTCAAGCCTGCATCTAATACAGCCAGTGAAATCAAACAAGTATTCATGTTGGATCAGGATTGATTTGTGTATAATCAGAAGCAACATTTTGAATAACACAGCAAATCCCTACCTGACCACCACTATATCTGGCGTGCGGATGTTGATACTTGCTATCTCTCTGACCAGCAGATCGTAACAATGACGGCTGTGAGCCGTAGTGCATGCCAAACTTCTCCGGGTAACCATAGCCATTGTAGTAGTTGTACGGGGTGTTATAATACGCGTAGTAGTCGTCGTCAATGGAATGATGTCGGAACTTGCCACTCTGTCCAGGTGGAAAACGCTTACCTGAAACATTTTAGGACTTTTTCTAACCGTTCAGTAAAGCAACATTTCTGTTTCTTAATAATATTGCTATTTCAAGACAACTAAATGGTTAACCAACTAAATGGTAAACCAGTAATCAACAGTTACACATATTATTTCTTTTTCACTGAAATTTTAAGTCAGTATCAAAATCTTAAAACATTTTTGAGCTTTATACTGATCAGAGTTGTTCTTTTTTTTTTTTACATCAATATCATTGCTGTTTGTTTGTGTTTAAACTTTATTTATTTTACTTCAATTACACAGAAAGCTCACTGAACTTATTTACGCGTTCTTGAAGGCGCGGATGTTGGCGTTATGTGGTCAAACGTGGTGGAGGAAACCGGAGAACCCGGGGAAAACCACCGAACCTGGACGGGCGACCACTACCCTGCCACATGTCTTGACCCGTATTCGAACCCGCATCGCAGAGGTGACAAGCGAGTGCGTTATCCACTACGCTATCCAGGCCCCCAATGTGTTGAGGCTTAACGTTCCAGTCAACAATTTTTCAGTTATGTCGGGACGGAGCCAACGCTTCCTGGGTTTAACCAGAACTGTAGGGAGTTAATGTGTCTTGCTCAAGGACACAACACTGTGATGCCTGTGGGGAATGAACCCAGAACCTCTCGATTCGGAGTCCGACGCTCTACCACTACGCCACCGCGCTCCCTGTCAGATATACCTGTATGTTCATACATGTAGTACAAACTTAGCTTATGACCAACTTTTACAGCAGCTATTTACTTAAAATAAAATTTTATCAACAAAGTAAAACACAAAATAGACAGAGTAGTTAAACAACAACTGATCAGAAGTCTGAACATAATTAAAACATACTGCAGACAATTCATGTCAAGGAAACATTTGAGCCACATGATGAGAAAATCTGCATATAGTAATTGGCATATTAAGACAATCTCTCCTTAATAAGTCTGGTTATAGGCGGTTGGAAATCCCCCAAAACAGATTTTATCTCAGCATGGCTCATTTTCAAAAGGACAGATAATAAAGATAAGGGAATGGTCTAGAAGTGAATACAAGGGCCAGGCACAAGAAGTTACAGGACAATTAAGAGAGCACACTGAGCCTTTAATGTATACAATAGCAGAACTGAAGTTGGAAATAGGGGATAGCCTGGAACACATTGTAACACTGCACTTGCAGGTCCTGATGATCATACATGTACAATGCTTTCATGTACAATGCTTTGGTATAGGAATTCATTGAAGAAAAGATTCATTTCATTACAAGTAGATGACAGGAGAAGGAGAAATATGTTTGGCATAAGCAGCAAATTATACAATATGTATATAGAAGCCAGGGCAGAGGAGATGACTATATAAAACAACCGGGACGGACACTGGGAGATAACAATCTTGTCTTACTCTTCTCAGATTTATTCTCAAGTGAGTGCTGGCGTTGCAGCATAGAAAAATCTATCCCATAGTGATAATGGGGTGAACTGTCTTCCCTACGTATACCTCGACTATTCCTCTCTACATAAGTTATCTCACCTTGTTTTGAGCCAGATGGTTTCTGAAATAAACAAAAACAGTAATTGAATAAAACATTGTGTAAATTATACAAATAAAGATTGGAATATTCGTGGGAAAAATATTACACCACAGAACTAAATCATCTATGTCCAGAATTAATTGTTTTCCTACTAGTCCATCATTCTTCATCCTTCGACATCAACAATTGAGCCGCCTCATGGGAAAACCAACAATGTGGTTTCCGAACAGGTTTGACACAAAACAAGCTGTACAAGCACCGAAGACGGCATTGGGATTTAGAAAGTAGAGGAATTGTACTATTCGTGTAGCGAAAACAAAGGCGCTGATCAGCTTCACAGTTACTGCGAAGCTGATCTGCGCCTTTGTTTTTGCATATGGAGATTGTTGGTTTTCTCATAAGGCAGCTCAATTATTTTTGAAGAAATATTTAATAACGTTTATAAGCTGGCTAAAAGCATATAAAAGAATGTGTATGTCTGGTACTTACAGAACTATCCTGACTAGGAATCTTTAGCCAGGCTGGTGCAAAGTCATGCTTTGGAGCGTTGTTGGTGGCCATCCCTGGTTGTTAAACCATAATGGCCTGAAAAAGGAAAGCTGAATTTTACTTGCAGATACATGTATACATGTATTTAAATACACAAACTTAAATACTAAATAAGCAGCTGCATGACAAACAGATTTGCTTGAAGTGTCTGAGCTTTGTATCCGGCAAGCCTAGTTCACGAACAGGTAGTTTAGGTCTTCCT
Organism: Rugalucina vietnamica; assembly: GCA_964017185.1. Classification (NCBI taxonomy): domain Eukaryota; kingdom Metazoa; phylum Mollusca; class Bivalvia; order Lucinida; family Lucinidae; genus Rugalucina; species Rugalucina vietnamica. The sequence continues at coordinate 62,683,086 of OZ024873.1, forward strand.
CACAGTCGCGTGGCTGAGCAAAGACTCTTTATCAGAGATGGTTGAAGGCCACAGGTTACAAGACTCAAATAAACAAGACTGCTAAAGATTTGCCATGCACCCGTGCAAGGTTTTTTTTTTAAGGGGCCTCGATAGTAATAAATAAGACAACTGTAATTAGCTCAAAAAGCAAGAGTTATCGTTATTCGATTGTTTGTGAAATTACTATGATTTAATATAGACTACATATATTGTGATGAAAATCATATGGTTGAAGAAATTTGCATATCCCATCAATCAGAGAAGAAAACGAATGGAAAAAATGAATAAGAGCTGTCGCAGGACAGCGTGCTCGACTGCTTCTGACCTTTGTCAAGCATAAGGCCAAACCCGACCAGTAACCCAAAGCATTATGCTCACATCTTTTTGCCTTGATGCAATAAGGCAAAATCACAACCATGAAAGTTAACTATAACTACCTAAGATTTAAAGGTCTCACTCATATTGTGAAAGAAGTGTGTGTTCATATACCAACTGAGTGCCAAGACACAAGGCAAAATCACTGAACCGTGAAAAAAGGTCACACTGACCTATAAGTATTGCAGGGTCAAAGGTCTAGTGATACTTACTCATAATGTAAAAGAAAAAAGATCATATACCCATTCAGTGTTGAGATATAAAGCAAAATCACTGAACCATGAAATTAGGTCATATTGACCTATAAGTATGTTTGGGTTAAAGGTTAGGTCATACTCATTCATAATCAGAAAGAAGTATGAAAAAATACCAACTGAGTGTTGAGATATAAGGCAAAATCACTGAACCATGAAATTAGGTCACAGTGACCCAGGACTACTTTATGGTCAAAGGTCTTGTCATACTCATACATATCGTGAAAGAAGTATGTTCATATACCAATTGAGTGCCGAGATTTAAAGGAAAATCACTGAACCGTGAAATTAGGTCATATTGACCTAGGACTACTTTAGGGTCAAAGGTCTTGTCATACGCAAACATAGTGTGAAAGAAGTTTGTTCATAAACCACTTGAGTGCCAAGATATAGGGCAAAGTCACTGAACCGTGAAATTAGGTCACAGTGACCTATAAGTATATTGGGGTCAAAGGTCTGGTCATACTCACTCATAATCTGAAAAAAGTATGAAAATATACTAATTGAGTGTCAAGATATAAGGCAAAATCACTGAACCGTGAAATTAGGTCACAGTGACCTAGGACTACTTCTGGGTCAAAGGTCTTGTCATACACAAACATACTTTGAAAGAAGTTTGTTAATAAACCATTTGAGTACCGAGATATAAGGCAAAATCACTGACCCGTGAAATTAGGTCACAGTGACCTATAAGTATATTAGGGTCAAAGGTCTGGTCATACTCACTCATAATCTGAAAAAAGTATGAAAATATACTTATTGAGTGTCAAGATAAAAGGCAAAATCACTGAACCGTGAAATTAGGTCACAGTGACCTATAAGTATATTGGGGTCAAAGGCCTGGTCGTACTAACTCATAATCTGAAAGAAGTAAGAAAATATACTAATTGAGTGTCAAGATATAAGGCAAAATCACTGAACCATGGAAAGTAGGTCAACCGACCCTTACCGTCATGACACACAAGTCAGTGTCACAAAGTCAAAAGATGAATGACCAACCATCCTCCTAAGTTGTTTCTATTAAGAAATAAAAAGAAAAAAAAAATCGAGGAGTTCTAGATTTTGACCTCTAGCCCCGCCCCCTGACTCCGACCCAGAGGTCCGATGTCATGGAACCTAAAGTGTAAGAAGTATGAATGCTTTATGATAAGTTGTTGTCAAGATATGCCTCCTTGTAAAAGTTACACAGCAGTACATCTATTTTTTAGTGTTCTAGTTTTTAACCTCCAGCCCCACCCCACAGGCATGGACCCAGGGGCCCGATGCCATGGAATGAAACTCAACCCTACAGGGTACCTATGGTCCGAGTATGAAAGCCCTCTGATAAAAAGTTTTCAAGATATAGACTTCTAGAATACTATATCACAGAAAAGCCATTATTATTAATGGTGTTCTAGATTTTAATCTCTAGCCACACCCCCTGGCATGGACCCATGGATCTGATGCCATGGAATGAAAGCCGACCCTACAGGGTGTCAATGGCCCAAGTATCAATGCTTTCTGATGAGTGGTTGTCAAGATATGGACTTCTAGAAAACTTTAACATAAGAATTGCCATTTTTGAAGGTGTTCTAGATTTTAACCTCCAGCCCCACCCCCTGGCCTGGACCCAGGGGCCCGATGCCATGGAATGAAAGCTAACATTACAGGGTATCTATGGTCCAAGTATGAATGCTTTCTGATGAGTGGTTGTCAAGATATGGACTTCTAGAAAACTTTAACGCAAGTGTGACGCGCACGCGCACGCACACGGGAACACGCACGGGAACGGGAACGTGGACGACCGGGGTGACTGCAATAGCTCTATGCACTTCGTGCAGTCGAGCTAAAAATAATCGAAATTGCTTGCTTTGTTCTTTTTGATTTCGAAAATATTAATAATTGAATAGAATGTTTTAAATTCTGTAACTAGAAGGCTTCTTCTGACTCATATACAGTCGGTATCAAAAGGGAATTAAAATGTGACTATAGCATACTAATTGACGGGACTGTATGATCGCGATGTACGGCAAGAGGTGGTTTGGGCCTCGTATCTCATTTAATATTTATCAGAATTTAATAATTTTGGTTTCAACAAATGAGCAATTTTCTAATCTAAACATCCATACATCACATGCTTTAAAAACTTATTTTTGAATTTGATTTTACGCCGGGATAAGGTGGGTGTGGGAAAACACTTATAGCAGCTTAAAAAGCGTGGAAAGACCTATTAATTTATAAATTATCTTATTTGATAATCATTCCCCTTTTCAAAAATCAGTTTTTGGTCATTCTAAGTATATTCTCAAAGATGTACTATACAAATATGTTCAAAAATATGAAAAATATTTTCTGCAAAAAATTGTATTTTTGCCCAAGAATGCATATATTCATTTTTACCTTCCAATTTTGTTATTTGGCAAGTACATGTAGTTTGTAAATGCATTTACAGTTTAAAACACATTCCGTTGATATATTTTACATCTGTTCCGTGAAAAATGAAATTGAAAATATTTCAAAAAGTCTATTTTTCTCATTTTTGAAAATCGATAACTTTTTAAAAAGCATGGATACCCCAACAAATTATTTGCTTTTTTGGTAGCATTCCACCATCTTAAAATTATAGGTTTATTTATCAACAAAAATTGGTATCGAGACTCCTTAAATATTTTAGTACACAAACAAATTAGGTTTAGATAATACAGAGATGGAAATTCAGTTTAAAGACTCAGCAGACAGACTGGGGAAAACCTGAAATGGAAAAAACAACCTCTGGCTTACAAGGCGAGTGGCTTAACCACTGAAACCAAAATACAGTCAACCCTCTTTACAACAACGGTGTTTGTCGCCAGTGCTTTGTGACGTTAAAGTGAATTTGCTGTTATAAGGAAATTGGGTCTTCTGACGGACAAACAAGAACAAACATAACTAGAAAAAGTGCCTTGAGAGGCACGTATACCCCCGGCTGGTAGCCACCAAGCCCCCTTCCCTACCCCGGTTGGTAGCCAGCCCCCTTCCCTACCCCCTACCTAAACAACCCGGCACATGCTCACCCCTGACATTGAACCTCACATTACCAAAAAAAGACAGTACCCTTATCAAGTACATTTTAGAAATAAGCAGCGTAAAGTACTTTGCATACAAACATGGGGAAGTGTAGTTTTAGAATGACATATCTATTTTAGAGTGGTATACAGAGCTGACGTGTATACCCAATCTAGGACATAAGCACGGACATTGTGGGTCAGGTCCTCAGTCCTAGATTGAAATGAAAGTAGAATGTCATTCTTAAAAAAAAAAAAAAAAAAAAAAAAAAAAAAAAAAAACTTGACCTCAGGTCCCACCCCCACCCCCACCCCCATGCATGGACCCTTGGGTCTAGCCCTTATGTGGTACCTATGTTGTGTTGTAAGCATGAACATTTTCTGACACATGGTTGTCAAGATATAGACATACAGAATATTAATCTTGGTAACTATTCTATCTTATAAATGTGTCCTAGATTTTTACCTCCAGCCCCACCCCTGGAGTTTGGTGCCATGGAATTTAATTCAACCCTAAAGGGTATCTGTGATCCAAACAGGAATACATTTCTATAAGTATTTGTTAAGATATGAACTTAGAGATGAAAAAACACTATGTAAATAGCACATTTTCAAGGTGACCTAGATTTTGACCTCTAGCCAACCCCCGGGCATGGACCCAGGGTCCTAACACACAGAAACAAAGCAAACCATATATGGTACCTATGGTTAAAATATGAATGGTTTCTGATCATTGGTTCATGAGATATACACCACCAGAGAAACTTAAACCAAAACTTTGACCCAAATTAAAGGTGACCTAGATTTTGACCTCTAGCCCCACCCCCTGGCATGGACCCAGGGTCCGAACACACAGAAACAAAGCAAACCCTATAGGGTACCTATGGTTAAAATATGAATGGTTTTTGATCATTGGTTCATGAGATATACACCAACAGAGAAACTTTAACAAAAACTTTGACATAAATTCCACGAACGTTCCGGAATAACGAACGAACTAACGAACGAACGAACAAACGAACATACGAACGGACGAACGGAAAAGCGAAAACTATATACCCGTCGGCATAAATGCCGGGGGTATAATTATCCTAGGTGTACATGTTAGTTGCAAAAACATATTTATTTCACATCGTGGTTAAAAAGGATGACAAAAATAAAACAAAACATATTTAAATTAATACTTTATTGCATGTAATACATTTCATTTAACAGCATCCACATAACAATTTAGAACAAGAAAGCCGGTGCCCATGCACGCGCTTTGTCAAGCAACATGTCATCATTGACGATCGAACGTCGTTAAACCACCCGTACAGCGCTTGCTCTAGTTTCTCGTGCTTGCCGGAACGCTGTCATAGAGATGAGTCACCATTTTTCGGCACGCTAGACCATTTCTCTTTGTCACGGAGAATGTCGCTCACGGTTGATCTGCCGACATCTGGCGAAACGGGTTGCAATCTCATCTTGGGTTGCTGTCGGATGGTCGGTAGGCGACGATCTCTTTTTTCTCGGCGACGGAAAACTGTGTTCTTCATCGTTTTGCTGGAGGCTGAGACATTATAAAGGTTTTTACACTTTCAAAAGATTGATAAATTTAACGGCGATCGCTCCATTTTTCTACCCCATTTTGACACCTGTACTCAAAGATCTCATCTTGTCACTCAATTAAAGAACGCAAATTATATCAATTAATTCTTAATTTTGATAATTGATAACCTTAAAGCGATGAACACCTTTCAAACAATTAATGCGGTATTGTTAAAACATCAGTCGATACTGTATTGGCGTTCCGACTAATTAATCCGATACTGTAAGATTAGTCTCCCTTGATTACCTGTCAATCACTTTGCCGGTTTGCGGTATGTCGCAAAATTCAATAAACACATTTTCGGAAAATTGTCTGTGACGTTGTAAAGGCAGAAAAATGTGTACAAAAGTCATATTTGTTCCCGATAATTACTGTCGGTGTCGGTAAGCGTGTTTTCCGGTATAACGTAGTAATTTTAATAGGGAAAAATCCGTCCCCACGAAATTTTTGTCGGAAGACGAATATTCCGTTATAGCGTTCACCGTTTTAAAGAATTCTGACTGTATCATGTTTTTGGGATCCCAAAAATATAGCATTAAAATGATTTGTTTGTTTGTCTGTACTGATGCTTAATGTCCCAGTCAACAGCTAAGGTCATATCGGGACGTTGCTTCCATTTTACGGGACTTTTAATCAAAATGAGGATGTCATGACATTCAACATGTGCTAAATATATAACCATCCAACAAAGCAACAAAGGCTTATATGTGTGAATGGTATGACTTGAAACCACTTTTCCTGGGCATGCTCCGATCTGAGCGGTTAACCAGTAATCAAATAGTCAGTCAGCAGTGTACAGGCTTTGCCTGGAGGCACAAGCAGCCCATCTATTTCTTTGGACCCCAATGGGCGGGGGAAATAATGAGGTTAGTTTCGTGGTAAGTGTTGATATTAAATCCCATTGTTAAATTTTTTCAGTTATATGGGATGTAGCCAGTTCCACCGTTTTGGAGCTTGCTGAAACACTTATATGGCAAAATAGGATGGAGAGTTTCCAACCTGCCCAAGATCTAATCTTTAAGTCTGGCACTTTACCACTAGGCCGCTACTTAAATTTTTATACTCTGTTTCAGCGATAATTCTGGCTCTAATATATCTTGGTAGAAAATCTCTCGCCTGGCCAAAACTAGCGAGAAATGATGAATTTTCTGTTCTATGTTCAGTCATGTTGAGACGGAGCCACTACTTCCTGGGTTGTAACCAGTACTCTAGGGAGTCACTGTGCTTTGCCCAAGGTGTTTGGATGTTTCGCGACCTGATTCTTTGGCATTTAATCCTTTCGCAACCTGCCATTGGTCCTTTCGCTACTCGGTATTTTTTGCACCTTATCGACCTTAGTCGGTTAAATACCATGTTTTTCACGGGTTTCTGCCAATTATGACCGTTCATTAATTATTCACTCACAACGGAACCTTAGTTTCCACCAACTTTGACCATCAGTCCACAATGCTCCTATTGATCCTAATCATCTTTTCATAAATGACATACCTTCAAAATGTTATGCCAGTTGATACAGGTTTATATGAATACAGAGCGCTAAACTTCTAAGACGAAACTCCTGATAGTGTCTTCTTGAAGAAAAGTTCCAAATTCAAATTCCACTGTTTGATTTTATTAGAATTTATTCAGGTGATGATGTAATACTCTGAAAAGTCACATCGTTTATGGCACGCAACAATATACAGTTTTTGCAAAGCAACAAGTGCTTGCAAAAATTCACTTGTGCTACAAAATATCTTCCTCCATAATGTTAGGTGTGCTTTGAAAAATCCAATTTGCAAAGTCACTCAACCATAACAAAAAGATAATATCCAGCAGACTTCCAGTGAAACATTTGTTCAGACTCAAAAGTCCGTCTACATGAAGTCTATTTTGGTAAATGATAGTACTCAATTCATCTTCTTAAACTTCAACGCCTAAGTTCAATAACTTTTCTAAATTACACGCATGGCAAAAGTTTGGATGAAAACGCGGTCTGAAGTAAGGTCACGATTCAAAATGTAAACAAACTGCATTAGATGATTAAATACAGAACATTAATGTTTCTTTAGACAGAGAAACTATATATCTTATTAATTAACTGCGTAGAATTTATTGTCAAAGCACAGAACACCACAAATTTCGAGAATTTTCAACGTTTGTGTAACTTCTTTCTTCCCTCTGAGAAAATGGCGAATCTCCCACAATCCCACGGGAAATCAGACGGGACGAGTAAAAATTTTGTACGCTCCTTGATTTTTTGAGAGGCAAACAACTGTAAACCAGTCTAGCTCCAGAGACGGTCTACAGTCATTTCGTCCCTAATGGGAGCACCTTGATCAAATGAGGCAACGCAGGGGACGATATAGGCAAACGAATCAGGTCCTGCCATAAGCTGGAAACCAGCGTCATCCGAATCTTGAGTCAATCTAGAACAACAGGCGAGCCAGTTTAGCCCTGCTAAACGTGGACGCCGTGGCAAATCTTTTGACAGTACTAGTATTAATAGTAGTGTTCCGCCACTGACTTATCGGCGAACCTCATTTTCACCCCGAGTAAGGGTATTACCATCACCAGACCCCAATGATAGAACTACAGTACCCCCCTCCACCCCCCCCCCCCCCCCACACACACACCAACCATCACCTTAACATATATATACTGTATTCTTATCATTGAGATTGAGGTTATCATATTTATAACTCTTTTTTTTTTGGCTGAGAAGACAAGCCATGCAGTGCTTGCCTTATAATGCTGAGCGCCAAGCAAGGTAGCCACTGGTACCATTTTTCAACATCTTTTCATGACACGGCTCGGTATCGAACCCATGACCTCCTGCTTCCAAAGCGGACGCTCTAACCATTATGCTATCGGGACCAGTTTAAAAATCTGCCACGGTAATCACGGCGGAAATTAGAAACGTAATGGTTCGTGATAAATGACAGGCAACGGGATGCTAGTGAATAACCCGGTACGTTCGGCTGCGTTTGATCATGGTCGGCTCACGTCTCGTCCCGTTTCCTACGAAATACTCAACACGATTTGAACGGTGCGTTCCGGTCTCTGACGGTGTTGACACCCTTCTACTACGTATGTCACGTTATATTACGGTTATCACGGTGCGTGATATAAAATAGCATATTATGTGGAAAAGTCCCTTCATATTGGAGCAGTCATTATAGTAAACACCAGAGACCATACGCTGCACTGTGTCATTGAAGAAAAAAAGCTTTCTTAATCAACTCTGCAGTCGTTGTTGAGGAGAGCAGTTGTTATTATTTCAAAGGACTTATTCTTATACAAATTACATAAAATGCTTTAAAAACGTGTTACGCCTTGGTCAGAACGCAACTAACTGCACCAGCACGTAACAGACCGTAATATAACGTGCTAATAATCGTGATAGGTTTTGGAATAACCGTAAAGTACCTTAGAGCCTCCGTGACACACCAGCTAATCACTACCACGGCTCGTCACGAATATTGTAATACAACATGAAAAAAATCAACAAGACGTGATAGATATTGAAAACAGAGAAATATCTTACCAAATTTCCACGGCACGCTACCTTTCGAGCAGACGGGGCTGCCATGACCGCCGGGAACATAGTGTAAACGGAGTATAATCTATCTCGGCTCCGCAATTGACTCTTTTAAAGTTATCATTGCGTGCGTTCGTAGTTTTTTCCAATGGTAAAAATGGTACCATTGGTAGACAAATTCCGTTCAAGGTTTTACCAATGGTACCATTGGTAATGCCATTGGTACCAATGGTGCCAATGTTACCAACATACGGCAGCAAATGGTGCAGACAGAATACAGCGTGGGTAATTCTACCAACGCGGGAAAAGTCACGTGATTCAATATGGCGAGCCTAAAAATATATCATGAATTTCGTAAATAAGCAATATTTTTGTCACATAAGCAAATGTAAATGTTATAAATAACACAATATACATGAAGTAAATAAGAAAGACAAAAACAAGTGAGGTGTATTGATCAATATGATTAAAATTCCACCATGTGATCTACCAATGGTACCATTGGTACCAATGGTACCATTGGCAGCAGAAAAACGTTCAGGGTTTTCTGGTTACCATTGGTAAAAATGGTACCAACAGTACCATTGGTAGATTTGCAGATTTTACCATTGGGAGAACTCCGAACGTAGCCATTCTTTTAGTATGTATTCTCCTCCACCCGACGGGAGCACCTGCGACCACTCACAGTAGATTTGTTGTATTTTCTATTTCCACTACTAAAGAAGGCAGCATAGTTATTTACCATGATTGGGTTAAAAACTAAGCATGCAGACTGTCACATAACATTTGAATTATATCCTATACGTTTGTAACGTATAATGAATTTTATAAACTGAAAAGAAAAATCATTCCTTCCTACAAGTTTCTTAAATTTATAAACCTAGTCACCATAAAATTCTGGTTCCGGAAGGCCCTCACGTAAAAGCGTCTTTAATACAACATTAAATTTGGAAATAAATTCATAGTGTCTGCGATAAAGTATAGATGATCTTGAACATAATAACAAATACTGAATTGGAAAAAATCAAGAAATTCAAATATTTATGAAATGTGTTAATGCAAGAACGTGTCTATGTCCAACCCCCATTTTTCGAATACTGCTTGTTTTGGCTGGAATGTTGTTACGATACGCCATTTTACAGAGATGTAATTGCTCATTTGCCTAATGTAGAAAAAGGTACAAGTAGGCAAAGATCAGGAAAAGGCGCAATCAGAAAAAAGATTCCCATTCCAAAAACCGAGGTGAGAAAAAACTAAATTTACAATCAGGTACTTATACCATGAAAACATATCGTAAGCCGAATGAGCAGCTATTTTCCCAATAGGCGGCCACTCAGTTACCTAAACTTAACTAAGAATACGAAAACATACATAAGGCGCCAACAGCACAAAAAATTTAACACCAAGACATAAAACAAAAAGAAACACCACAGAAGTATCGCATTGGAACGATCAGTAACACAAAATTACTGGCGGGCTTAAACCGGTTTTACATGGCCATAACCTCACCCTCAGCTTCTGCAGTGGTTCATAACATTTAGTTCGTTCTTCGGTCCTCGTGGTGAATCTCTAAATAGTCAGTGAATCATCAAGAACAAACAAATAAATCATGATAAACAACTTGATGAATCAAAAACCAGGACTCGCAGATTGAGTAAGCTGCCCGACGATGGAGATCCCTGGGCGCCGAATAACTTACTAACTCCGGAGCAAAAGAAAAACACCAGTTGGACCACGGTGGGCCAAGCAACAGACAAGAAGCTCCGGCCCCAACCAACTAAAATGTCGGGGCCATCATAGAGTCTGACGCCCGACCCACCGGCGCGCAATTAAAGAAGGCAGCATAGTTATCAACCATGATTGGGTTAAAAACTAAGCATGCAGACTGTCGCATAACACTCAAGTTATAACCTATACGTCTATAACGTGTAATGATTTTTCTGAACTGAAAAGGAAAAACCCTCCCTTCCTATTAGTTTCTTAAATTTGTAAACCAAGTCACCATAAAATTCTGGTTCAGAAAAGCCCTCGCCTGAAAAGCGTCTTTAACCTAACATTATATTTGGAAATCAATTCATAGTGTCTGCGATAAAATATAAAAAATGTTTTTCGAAGTTTATGATACCGATAGCCCTGTTGGAGATGTTTGGCCGTTAAACATTTATTTCGAGCGTTGAAGTCTGCAACATGATTGCGGACTCTAGCAAACCTAATAAGTTGCGAAATGTATACACCATAAGAAGCACGACGAGGAACGTCACCATAAAAAAAAAAAAAAAAAAAAAAAAAACCCGGAACATTTACTATATCAAAATCAAAGTCATCGCGCTTATCATAACTTTTAGAAGAAACAGATCCATTTGAAACAGAAAGATGTAAATCTAAAAAGGGGGCTTCGGTATCTGAGATATTGGCTTTGTTCAACTGTAGTTCAGCTGGATAAATTTGATTGGCCATACCTTCAAAATAAGGGTTGTCAATGTTCAAAAGGTCATCGAGGTACCTAGAAGTCGAATTAAACGCCTCAATAACATCAGCTTGATTATCATGGTTAAGAGAATCCATGAAATCTCTTTCGTAGCAGTATAAAAATAAATCGGCTACGAGAGGTGCGCAATTTGTACCCATCAGAATACCAACAATTTGTCTGTATAACTTGGTCCCAAATCAAATATAAATATCATCCAGGAGATAGGATAAGGCGTCGCACACATTCTGACATGACCAAAGTGTATACCGACTTTGGTCAGAGGAAGTGAAAAAAAAGCCTTTCTGTCATTACATGCCAAATAGAGAGAACCATAGTTTTTAATGCCCTTTTGAATGTCCACTCTATCAAATCCAGAAGTTTTTCTTTAATTAGATTATGTGGTAATGTTGTATACAGAATAGAAAAATCATATGTGGACAAGCTCGTCGCACGGAACCCTCTCCACTTCAATATACTGAGCACCTCGCCAGAGTTTTTATTGACCAAAACCAATTTTTATTTGAAGTTTCATACACTGTCTCACAGTATCTTATGCCATGAGATTTGATAGCAGTAAGACAGGAAGTTAATAATTTAGAAAGTTCAGTAGTAGTGCAAGAGCTAGAGTTTGCCATAAAAATAGCTTTGTATGGTCTTTTGTGAAGCTTAGGTAACCAATACATTGTAGGAAGTTTGTCTTAGTCTTCATTGACACAAACAGAAAACTTAACAGGTAAATCGTTTAAGTGAGCATTAACTACAGACATTTCATCAGTATCTGTCTCCAGATAAGACCTGGTACCATCAAGCTCCTGCTTTAAGGTGTTAGTGTAGTGAAGCCTTCAAACGACAGCAGCATTGTTCGCGGCATTGTTCATTGCCTAGTTAGAGATTCACCAAGAGGACCGACCGAAGAACTAACTAAATGTTATGAACCACTGCAGAAGCTGAGGGTGAGGTTATGGCCATTTAAAACCGGTTTAAGCCCGCCAGTAACTTTGTGTTACTGATCGTTCCAAGGCGATACTTCTGTGGTGGTTCTTTTTGTTTTATGTCTTGGTGTATATTTTTCGTGCTGTTGGCTCCTTATGCATGTTTTCATATTTTTAATTAAGTTTAGGTAACTGAGTGGCCACCTATTGGGAAAATAGCTGCTCATTCGGCTTACGATATGTTTTCATGGTATAAGTACCTGATTGTTAATTTAGTTTTTTCCCACCTCGGTTTTTGGAGTGGGAATCTTTTTCTGATTGCGCTTTTTCCTGATCTTTGCCTACTTGTACTTTTTTGTCTGCCGGAACCAAGACATACTTTCGTTCCAAGGCGATACTTCTGTGGTGGTTCTTTTTGTTTTATGTCTTGGTGTTTACATTTTTTTTGTGCTGTTGGCGCCTTATGTATGTTTTCATATTTTTAATTAAGTTAAGGTAACTGAGTGGCCACCTATTGGGAAAATAGCTGCTCATTCGGCTTACGATAGGTTTCATGGTATAAGGGCCTGATTGCTAGTTTGGTTTTTTCCCACCTCGGTTTTTGGAGTGGGAATCTCTTTCTGATTGCGCCTTTTCCTGATCTTTGCCTACTTGTACCTTTTTCTATGAAATTCTTGGATACCCTGCTTCAAATGCCTAAATGACGATTTTATACGTCGATCCACGATAGTGAAGATACTTCTTTTCCATTCTTTAAGAGCATTATCCTCAACACCCTCTCGCTTACACTATCGATTACCGAAATCACTCAATGCAGATGCAATATCCTCTCTACATTTGTCGAAATTAATGTAGGAAGGGAATCTATATTTCGGACCTTCAGAAACAATTTTGCGAATTCTAGAATCCGAAATTATTTTTAAATTTCCAGTAACTATATGTCCGGCTGGTTGATAAACATATTTTGAATCTTTACAATCTCAAGACTTAGGAGTATTAGCATGGATATCAAGATCAGAAACAAGTTTATTGAAATTAAAAATAGTATTTCTGATTGGTTTATTATATTTGTAACAAATAACAGGAGATTCTGAATTTTGGAAGTACGTAGGTATAGACTGTATCACTGATTTATCCTGGAATATGCTGGGTAAATCAATAAATTCAGTTCCTTTATTAATGAAAGGAATTTTAATAAAACATCTAATGTGATTATATTCGGAATCGATAAATGGACGAAGAGCATGCTGAGTATAACATCTTGTTAACAGTGCAGCGTCATACATTTGATGATTTCTATCGTAAAATCTATAAGCCTCTGTGTCCAAGGAACGTAATAGGTAGAGAACTAAGATAAAAAAGCATTTGATGTCGACCGTGAATCCTTAGTTAAGCTAAATCATTAAGGGAAGTGTTCAATCAATTTCATTGCAGCGCACCGTTTGCGTTTGCCATTACCCTTTTTCCGTAGATTTACGTTTACGAGACTCTGAAAGTGTAAGTACATCAAAATCGGGCGTTTTGGAAATATTACTCTCATGGTTAATGCTGTCGTTAAATCCCAGTGGAAAGGGTGTTTGCAATAATTTTATCCATTTAAGTTCAGTTTCAAATCGTTTGATGTTTTTGAATCTAACAGAAGAATTTTTTTAGCTCCTAAAACCATATAAGAGCAAATGATTTTAACATCAGCAGATATAGTAGGCCTAACATGTTATTTGGACTTAGGTGTGTTCTTGCATTAAACACTGTGCAATGTGTGGACTTAGGCATTTTCTTGGACTTAGCACCCTTTGGGAAAAAAATTATAAATTTCACACTAACAAAATGGTATCACAAACTATATATCAGAATGTAGCGTTTTGAACGTAGAACGCAATGGCGCCAAAACAAAATTATAGACAAAAGTGGACTTAGACATGTTCTTGCACTGACCCCTTCAATTATTGGATTAGATTTATAGGAACCGGTTGTAATGAGATCATTGAATCGAAATGGTTTCACATTTAAAATCAATTTTTTTCATTTTTTTTCATCTTTTCTACATGTAAATACATCTCCGAAGTGGAACTATATTCAGAGAAATTTCACAGAAACCTCCATGATGTTTTGCTTAAGGATGTTCGCTGCCAGTGAAAAAGAATTCAAACCTTTTTCTGACAGCTCTTTTTGGCCTCGAAAATATAAACCAAGAGATTTGAAAACTAAATAACTATAGAACAGTGTGTATGTTTTCGAGCTACACGCCTCAGAATGAGACCTCTGATTAACACGCTTTAAAATTTAAAAATTTCATTTAATTTTCATTGCTTTCATATGATATACATATAAAATGGCCCCAACCGAACTGACTGACAATGGTGTGAATATAGTCAGTCAGTTCGGTTGGGGCCATTTTTGACCTTTAATGCACGTGCCCCTTTCGGAGTTAGGAAGTAGAGGAACTGTATTATCCGTGAAGCGAAAATAAAGGCGCTGATCAGTTACGCGGTTAGCGCGAGCTACGCGGTTACCGCAAAGCTGATCTTGGTTTCGCGTGTACAAGACTATCTCAAACTCCCCAACAGTGTCAACACCTCCGTTGCTCTCCGATTGTTTTCTGAGAGGACATCCATATGATCTAAGCTGTTGGTGGGACGTTAAATTCCAAATCAACCAACCAACAGAACATGTCACAATACTGTTAAAGTCTGTTTCGTAGTGTGTGATAATGGTTTTTCGCATATATTTTACAACTGTTCTAATGTAGAAGAAATATTTTCTTGGCACAATTAAGCATCTAGTTTGTCGCAAAATGTGCAGCAAAAATTTTGAAAATCGGTTGACAAATAAAAGAGTACTGGTCAAAAACATTTTTGAATAGGGATTTCCTGTACAAAAATCTCATGGAAGGGAGGTAAATATTTTCCCGCAAAAATATTAAATTCTAACTATTTAATCATGATCGCTCAAAATTATTATGAATTGATGCAAATAACATGCCTGAGACAAAATCTTCATGCTCAGGTAAAAATTCTCGAAAAATATGCATTTTCGCGATCATCGATTATCTCCCTTGCCAATGCAAAATCCCTATGCAAAATTCATTTTGGCCATAAAAACTTTATTTGTTCACAGATTTTCAAAATTTTTGCAGGTCCTACTAGGACAAACTAAGATCAAGATTTTTGCATGGACATATTTTTTTTTTTTTTTTTTTTGTTCCCCATACAAAAATTTTCTGCGAAAAACCATTATCAGAGGCTAGTTTTTAGACTATAGTATATGTAGGAACTAGGAAGTAAGTACCAAGTTGGATAAAAATTAAAGATTTTATTTATTCTCAAAGTGTAAGTCTTATGATGGTTTTGATTCCATTTGATTTGCAATCCAAACAACATCATCATGATCAAGCTTCCAAAAATTTCACCGAGACCAGTCATAAGGCATGGTCGCAAACAAAATTGAATCTTAAGGCCTTGTAAGACATAAGTGTAAGCCACTCTTATCTTTATAGAAATAAAGAGATTTCCCAAGAAATGTGCAAAACCCAAAAAATTACTTAGAATTATAGATGACCCCAAAAAAATAATTCAGAAAAGGCATGACCCCAAAAAAATATCCATAAAAAGCTCACTACCCTAAAAAATAACTATTTTTTCTGAAAACCCCCAAAAATACGGAAATTCAAAATTTTGACCCCAAAAAAGTCAGCCTCTCCTATGTATGACATGTATACAGAAAATTTCAGAGTAACCCCCCTGGGAGTGGAACACCGCGACTTGGAGTTTGCGACTATCTAGGGCCAAAATAGTCCGGTTCCTGGTGACGGCTTTTACCCACTTGACAACAAAATTAGTTTACTAAGGGAAAATACTCTGTAGTTTAATTGGAAGAAAATCATGGTCAAGTCCAGAGACCAATAGTAAAGACCACTTTAGTTGACAGCAGACTTTGAGAAATCATTTGAACGGTGGTATGAAATTTCACGAGTGTAGGATGATAAAGACCTTTAGATTGTTATGTCGAATGTTTGGATGAATTGATGTCAGTTGTCAAAATTTTGACATTACAAGTACTAATTTTTTTAAATAAATTGACTTGTCTTATAAACTTAAAACTTTACACCAAAGTCAACAAATTTTAAGTCATATTAGGGTGCATCCCATGTTATTGATGCTGCTGCATTACCCTGGGTATTTAACATTCCACTCAACAGTTATGATCATGTCAGGATGTCGCATACATTTTTTGTTGGACTTAATTTCCCAAAATATGCATGACATCTAAATATCATGTTGTCATATACATATAGCATCATCCAAGTAAATGAATAAGGCATATTTGTTTGAAATTTACAAAATTTCTTTTGGTATTAATTTTCTTGGAACATATTATACTAATTTTGCATGCATGTCACTCATTGTGATGTGTCCGACCGAAATGGGCATCTCGGTTCACAATATTTCTCCGATTTTGGGAAGGTTTTTGGAGGTGTAAAGAAACTATAAGAAAATTCTTGGACTTGAATTTTTATGCCCCCCCTCCGAAGGGGTGGGGGACATATTGTTTTTGGTGTGGATCGATTCCGTCGGCTTCGGCGTCTCCGTCGGCGTAGCTTTTTGTCTGCAAGATATCTCCTGAACCACGGGATGGCTTTAGACCAAACTGGCACAGAAACTTCATTGGGACAGCCGAATGGAGTGATTAGATTTCGGTGACCTTGTCCTAATTTTGAAGGTCACAAAGGTCAATTAACTGTTTGAAAATCCAGGTTTCTCCATTCGTTTCCGTTCTCTAACTTGAGTACTTTTTGACCGATTTTCTTCAAACTTTGCATATTAGTTGATACCGGCAAGGAGTGGTTTGGGATTGTAGATGGGTAAATTTCGTCAAACGACCTTAGAATTATGACCCTCGATTGAGGTTAAAAATTGCATTTTGTTCGTTTCCGCTCTCTAACTTGAGTAGTTTTTGACTGACTTTCTTCAAACTTTGCATATGAGTTGATACCGGCAAGGAGTGGTTTGGGATTGTAGATGGGTAAATTTCGTCAAATGACCTTAGAGTTATGGCCCTTGATTGAGGTTAAAAATTGCATTTATTTCGTTTCCGCTCTCTAACTTGAGTAGTTTTTGACCGATTTTCTTCAAACTTTGCATATTAGTTGATACCGGCAAGGATTGGTTTGGGATTGTAGATGGGTGAATTTCGTGAAACTTCAAACTTTATTAATATGGAAAGCTGAAAAATGTGATATTTTAAAATGTCTGTTGGTATATATTGGTTTTAATTTAAAATGTCTGTTGGTATATATTTTTCAAGGTTATATGTAAAAATTTACAAAATTAAAAGTGGGTTGGGGCAGAGAGGGGGGACATATGTTTTCCTCTGAAAACTCTTTCTAGTCTTGAAAAAAAATTTAGACAAATGTTTTGATAATTCTACAGCTTATTTCCCCCGATGATCCATGAAAACCAGGTAAGTATCACATTTAGGATTTTGAAGGCCTAGTGTTTACTAGTGGCGAAGCGTCAGATTCAAAATGGAGTGGTCCTGAGCAAGACACATTTACTTCCTATAAGTTCCTAATACTGTATTGGTTAGCACCCCCGAAGTGGTGGTTCCAGCAGGCCATAACTGAATAATTAATGACTGGGATGCTAAACCTCAATATAGAAATACAAACAAGTTTTTAATATATTGCTTTACGAAAGAAGCTTTTGGATTTGCATGCATGTATGACATGTATGCTCAGACTTTCATAAGTTAACCCAAAATTATAATATTAATCCATGTAGATTTTAGATGAGCCATATTTTTAGAAAAACAGATTTTTGCCAGTCTGAAAAAGATGCAGATCAGATGTGCACTGCAGTAACTGCAGATCAGCGCCTTTATCTCCATAGATAGTGCAATCCCTCTTCTTCCCACATTCAAAATTGCAAGGTACTAGCCTCCTTCTGTGACTGTACAGCCCGATTTGTGTCAGACCTTGTGGGAAACCCAGAAGACCGTTTTTCTTGCATCGCAGCTAAGGCCGGTTTTCTTGCATTGCAGCTCAGATGAAGTTATTCCTATTTTTCAGATTGTTCTTAGGTTGTTGACCAGAGATGGGTTCTGGATCATCAAAGAGGGTAACTCTTAATTTTGTTTTTATGAATCAATGTATCATTATGAAAACATGCCCATGTAATATACAGATATTTTAAAAGTTCTAAAAAATGAAAATTTTCATCAGAATTTTTTTATATTTTTCGTATTTTTGCTCAAAACATAGATTGTGGGTACACGTTAGAACCGCCTCTCCAAGGCGGTTCTAAGGAGTACCCACAAACTATGTTTTGGATCAAAAATAAGAAAAAAATATGATACATGTATACCAAGTTGTAAACCCCAGTTTTATTATGTAAAAGTGGAGTATAAGGGGATATATATTATACAGATATATTTTCGTGATGATAAGTTGTAAATTTGAGCAATATTAGTTCTGTTTACTATTTAACTCTCCATTGTGCTGGCTAATACCCAGCATTGGCTTTTATATACCCATTTAACCCAGAAGGTGAGTGTGTCATGTACATAGTATGTGGAGAAATAAGTTCGTTAAGTGCCAAGACTAGGAATTGAATTAGATATCCCAGATTTCAATGTCTCACAATTATGCACCCTGTTTATCTGTGTGTAACTACTGTACATATAGTTTTTGTAGTAAAAGAGTGTTAGACATCAAAACATCTGTAGATGTTAGATGTACCTGTACTTTGACCAGATTGGATACTTTATAAGAAAATCGGAGGTCTTTTGGTCAGGACAGAACCCACAGACACAAACCAGCCTTTGTTGTCAAGGATACAACTAGAGACTTATCATCATGGATTATACACTTGGCAATTAAGAACAAATTAAGGTGCTTATCAGCTGTTTGTTTAATTTCTTTTGGCTTAACAATTTCAGGTGAATGGTGGCATTAAGGTTTGACAACTGTGAAACTCCCTAGCTTTCTGACAGACTAGCTTGACAAGCATTGCAGAATAAGATCAGAATGCAACTGCAAAAACACATCAAATTATATATGTCGTTTTAATTCATTTTACGTCATTTGTGATTGATTAATATGAGAGTCTCAAATTTTAGGATCTTTCAGTTTTGTCAGAAAGTTTAGGAGAATAACAGTAGTGACAAGATGTGCAATTTAATTTTTAAGTATTAATTTTGTTGTTGTTTTTTTCTGTGTGTTTTCAAAGTAACAATCACATTATTAAAACGATCCCTTCAGAGTTTTGTATTCCTCTGCACAGTGTGTAACTCCTGAATATGAGCCGCCACATGGGAAAACCAACAATCTGCCTTGGCGAAAACAAAGGCGCAGATCATTACTGCGAAGCTGATCAGCGCCTTTGTTTTCGCTAGCGTAAGGCGACCAGTGATCGATCAGGGACCAGTGATCGATCAACTAGTTATAATCCGCTATTAATTCTCAAAGGATACCTGAAGTAAATCCTATGCTAGTCTCAACTTAAAGCGCATTATATTACCTTACAAACATTAATTTAAATTTATTTGGAAAGCTTTTCTATCTTGCATTTTTTAGCACTTTACTAAGGGGGTCTTAGTTTTACTGCTTAAAAGCAATGATTGTTAAATAAATTCTTCAAGATGAAACAACCTGCATTCGTTCCGACTGGCTAAATGTTTTAACTTTACTGCATACTAAACAAATCTGATCCACATTCCAAATTGTATAGGATAACGCTGCGATTAATGGACAATTTCTGTGATTTTCAAGCTATTTTTTCAACAGTTTTCCATTGTTTCTATGGGCGTTTATGCTTTTCGACCATCTCATTTCGCTGCTTTATTTCTTTCAACTCACTGAAAATTTCCAAACTGTGTTTCGTGGCTAGAGGTAAATAATAATTATTCTTTCTAAAAATGTACACACTTTCCAAGTTAGCCGCCGGTTCAGAGAGAAAATGAAGGTGATCGATCACTGGTCCACCTGACCCTGATTAAGGCTGTATGATGGTGGGTGTGTTAAAATGACGTCACTAAGAATGTGACGTGATGACGTCATAAATTGACATATTGAAAAACATGGCGAAGGTTCAAGCTTGGATATGGTATGTACACATGCATTCTCCTATGAATGTCTGATCCGCAAATTTATCAAGCATGGCTATTTTTGATCGATCACTGGTCCCTTTACGCTACTCGGATAGTGCAGTTCCTCTTCTTCTTAAATCCGAAATTTCAAGCTTCTAGCCTGCTTCTGTGACTGTACAGCCTGATTTGTGTAAGACCTGTACGGAAACCACATTGTTGGTTTTCCCACGAGGCGGCTCATATGTCTGTATTGTTCACTTAACTTTGTCTCACATTGTCATGTCAGACATTGTTTTAACTAAAATAAGCTATTCAGCGCCTCTTTTTAATCCTACTAGGCAATTTAAGATAACAAACTGTTGCTTATGCAAAAACAAAATTTGGCATCAGTCTGAAAATTTTGAGCACATTGACATACTACATGATTAACAAATGTGCCTTTGCATGAGAAAACCAACATTGTGGTTTCTGAGGATGTCCAAGACAAACCGAGCTGTACAAGCATAGAAGATGGCTAGAGGCTGGAAATTTTGGATTTAGAAAGACTATCTGTGTAGCAAAAACAAAGGTGCAGATAAGCTGTGCAGTTATTGCACAGCTGATCTGCTCCTTTGTTTTCGCATATGCAGATTGTTTGTTTTCTGATGTGGAGGTTCACATAATATATTCTAAACAGCATGACTTTTATAAAAGTGTGCTTTGAGTGACCTGAAATTCCCTTGTTGGATTTCCCATTATTAATCATGGCCATTTTTTTTTTTATCCAAAATAGTACTTAATAATTAGGTCCTTACACCACTTGAATTACATGTTAGACAAGCCAAACATTCTGATTACTCCAGTTTCTGCCATTCATACTGACTGTCTTGATTGAAAGAGACAGATAACTGAATTAATGAAAGATAACAACAGCTGAATGATGCTTTAAAATTTTCCATATGAACATAGTAGATTTATAATATAGATTTTTTGTCAGCTATTGCTGCTAATATTTTTTTTATGTTCAATTACATTAAAGACTCATTAAACTATATATTTCCAGGGTACTCCTGCAGTATTAAGAGCCTTCCGTCCTGAACCTAAAGATGACAGTGAGAAAGAGCGATCAAAGTCTGCTGTTTCTTCAAAATCAGCTGTCTCGTCAAAATCCTCTACATCTTCATCTTCTGACTCGGACAGTGAAGAGAGGAAGAAGTCAGGTGACTGGATCGTGGTGAAGGACACAGACGATGATCCTGGGAAGATAACAGAGAGAAAATCTCCCAGTCCTGTGCTTATCGAGAAACCACTGGGTGTAACAGACCAAGTCAAATCTGGTAAATCTTGTTGTTACTTATTTGCAAGAAATGTTGGCTGTTTGTATCACATCAGGCTCAAACCTGGGTGTGAAAATATCAAAGTAGACATCTTAAAACTTTAATGCTAAACCTAACAAAAATGGTGCTATTTATGTTCAGTTTGCATGTAGAGGATTGACATATTTTCTTCCGAAGTGGCTGATATTACCAAAAATGAATTTAGAAATCACTGCATTTGAGATTTCAGTTAAAAATGGCTAAAAACGGATTAAACAAGGTTCCCATTTACCCTCTATTGAGGGTTTTTTACCCCCAAAATTTGTCATGAACCCCCAAAATTTGCACTTCTTCCTATACAGGCCTATATATAAGGGGTATGAAACTAAGAAAATTAAGCCAGTGTACCCTCAGTTTCAAAATTTAGTGGGAACCCTGATTTAATGAAATCAGTAGTTTAATGCATGTAATATGAGAATTTAGAATTTTTATAACAGATAAACTTTGATGGTAGGTAATTCTAATTACAAAATTAATAAAACTTACATTTTAGCCGTGACTCGAGAAAACTGGTCTTCGGGGTTTCCGACCAGGTATCACATAAACTGGCCTGTGCAGCCACAGAAGATGGCTAGAAGCTTGAAATTTCGGATTTAAGAAGAAGGGGGGTTGTACTATCCATGTAGCGAAAACAAAGGCGCTGATCAGCTTCACAGTTACTGCGAAGCTGATCTGAGCCTTTGTTTTCGGATAGGTGAAAATCCGTTTTTCTCATGAAGTGGCTCATTTCTTTTAAAACTTTGTTGCAGAAGTACCCCCATGTATTTACGCCAAGAATAACTCCAAGTGGCCTATTCGATGTTACGCCAAACTTGATTTTAACGTCAATGCTCACCATGGTGGTTGTACAGGTCTCTACTTCAACTCTTGTGCCTATGGAGGCAAAGGAGAGGAATCAACAGCAGAAATCTTCCTGGTGAAGTTTGGATTCGATTGCAATCACCTATCCTGTAAATCCATTGTAAAGAACCACCAAGGTCATTTTGGATCGGCAACTAAATTGCTGACAAACGAAGAGGGAATACTCATCGCTGACTGCTTGTTTGGCCATAATGACTGTATGATTATTACAAATGATGGCAACTCCACGTCTCTAAGTCATGGTGTATATGCTGAAGGTCAAGAGGGCGCCACTGTTTTGCCGGTGAATGTGAACGGTTCTGATGCCGACAAAGGACATGGTGGAGGAGCAGCTCTCGTTCTTTGCACAGGAGAAGATGGGGAGGGAGTTCATAACGCATTGTATCTTGTCAGATCAGGCTTCAAAGATAACAAGTTTCAGAGTAAAGTCATCACCGGCGCTGAGAAGTTTACATTTGGAGTGGACGATACAGGGATTCTTAACGTCACAGGACCAGGAAAATGCTCCTACAGTCTTTTCTATAACAGAAAATTACCTCAAAGTCCCTCTAAAGCTCTTGTATCTTTGACACAAAGTCTGTATGGAAAGGACACGGAAATGCTGCTGGAAAACGTGCAAGGCAATGCTTCTCTAGTCGTTATGTGTTCAAACAGTAATGGCACAGAGGACAACACGGCATCATCTTTGTACTGCCTTTCAATAGGGAATGGTCAAATTCTGGAATCAAAAGAACTTTCTGGTTTGCATGCCCTGGGCTACTCAAAGTCAGATCTGTGGCAGTTTGAGCTTGTAGCGGGACAGTTGCTGGTCACTGGACCTGATGGTCCTTGCAGATATGCTGTTTTGTCCAATTATAAAGACGGTGAAAGCATCCAGGGTACTCAGAATCAAGATGGCTGCCTAGCAACAGGGGAGAACACTAAGCTTGGTGGTGAAGTCAAGGTCGACATGGATGGGGTTGATGGTTTTGTCAACAAGGAATCTTGGATAGAAATCAAACTCAACCAAAAGATTGTCAGAAAGCTGAAATCAGAAGATTTGGTCAAAGAAAATGGCATCTTTAGATTCTACCAGAAATGGACAGATGACGAGAAGATCACTGGAATTGGACTGGTCAGAGTGTATGCTGTTAGAAAACATGTCAAAAGTAAGTTGCTTCTTAGTTCACGCTTTTTATGATCAGCTCAAATGAGCATGAAATCTGTCTCTTGAAATATGGCATTTTGCGTAACATTAGTGTGCATGAGAAATAATCAGCTGTAATTTGATATTCCTGGCCCCGAGGTTATAAAACTTTTTTCATGCTCAACTCAGCTGAGCATGAAATTTAAACTGCTTATAGATACTGAAATAACTTAAATAACTCGAAATGATTAGATCACCAAAGTCTGTAATTTATCCTGCTAATTGTTGGCATTTTAACATTTATGAGCAAGATAAATTTTAGTCTCAGCTGAGCTGAGCATGAAAAAAGTTTTATAACCTCTGCACCTGATTATATTTGTCTCATTTTTAGCTCACCTGAGCCGTTAGGCTCACAAGGTGAGCTTATAGGATGGCCATGATCCGGCGTCCGTCGTCGTCTGTCCGTCGTCGTCGTCGTCCACCATTTTCAAAGATCTTCTTCTCTGCAACCGCTTGGCCAATCAAAGCCAAATTTTACATGAAGCATCTATGGGAAGGGGGAACCAATGTGTTTATAAATAATCCAGGTCACATGACCAAGATGGCCACCATGCTCATATATGGTAAAACCCTTCAAAATTCTTCTTCTCCAGAACCACTGGACCGATTTCAACGAAACTTGGCATGAAGCATCGGGGACTGGAGTACTACAATGTATTTATAAATTATGACCTTCAGATGACCTTGACCTATTTAACGGCAAGGTCAACATAGGTCGCCCATGCATTTGAATGGGGAAAAGCAAAACTTGCAGGAAATGGGCAAATGGACTGAAGGTAGGTAATTCTGAAAAAAAAAATTGGACCACAGGGGTTGGTCTGCCCCCACCCCGGGGCAATATACATGTATATTGCAAAAATATTCAAAGATCTTCTTCTCTGAAACCACTAGGCCAATCAAAGCCAAATTTTATAGGAAGCATCTATGGGAAGGGGGAATCAATGTGTTTATAAATAATCCAGGTCAGAAGATCAAGATGGCCGCCATGCCCATATATGGTAAAAACCCTTCAAAAATCTTCTTCTCCTGAACCAATGGACCGATTTCAACGAAACTTGGCATGAAGCATTGGGGACTGAAGTAATACAATGTGTTTATAAATTATGAACTTTGGATGACCTTGACCTATTTTACGGCAAGGTCAACATAGGTTGCCAATGCATTTGAATGGGGAAAACCTTTAAAATGTCATTTAAAGTGAATGTCTTGCAGAAAATGGGCAGTAGGACTGACTATTAATGATTCTGAAAAAAATTGACCTAGGGGCATATTTGCCCCAACCCCGGTGCATTATACATGTATATTTCCATACTATTCAAACATCTTCTCTGAAACCGCTTGGCCAATCAAAGCCAAATTTCATGTGAAGCATTTATAGAATGGGGGAATCAATGTATATATAAATAATCAAGGTCACATGACGAAGATGGCCGCCTTGCCCATATATGGTAAAAACCCTTCAAAAATCTTCTCCGGAACCGGTGGACCTATTTCAAAGAAACTTGGTGTGAAGCATTTATGGCTTAAGTACTACAATGTATACATAAATCATGACCCTGTGATGACCTTGACCCAGTTTATGGCAAGGTCAACATGGGTTGACCATGCATTTAAATGGGGAAAATTGTTAAAATGTCATTTGAAGGGAAAAGCCAGCAGGAAATTGGCAAATGGACAGAATATTGATTATTCTGAAAAAAAGAAGAAAATGGCCCAAGGGCTTCATCTGCCCCTGCACTGGGGTTAAATACCATAATATTCAAACATGTTTATTGGTATATGCAGCAGATCTCAGGTGAGTGTTGACAGGACCATTGGTCCTCTTGTTATTTCTGGCTCAGTAATATCATGATTTAACAATAAGATATTCCTTTGAGTTGAGCTTGTATATAATATTTAGGAAATAAAAGAAGTCCATCATCCAAAATGTGCTTTGTAGATTAATGGAAAAAAATAAAGCAAAGCTTAAGGACATACAATCATGACTCTCACTTATTTCACTTCAGCTGGCAAGGATATGTATATAGAGATTGGCGGCTCCCCCAAGATGTTGATCCGCCAGAAGGAGGGTGTGGAGTATGCCCTGAACTGTGCTGGCCCTGCCTACCACGCTATCAACGATATCACATACAGTAGTGAACACAAACAGTTTGCCTGCTTCAAGGGAAGTGATGGGAAAACATTCTTCGGTGAGTCTATAAAGTAAATAAAACAACAATATGATAACATAGGGTATAATTATGTACATGTACTTAACTCATTCGTGGGCATAACCAGAGAATAATGAGTTAAAGAGACAAACAATTCTCAAACAACAAAAATGACATAATTGGTGCTTTAAAATAACAAAAGGCTATCTCGAAACTATTTTAGTTATTTGCAAAACATGCAATGTGCCTAATGGGCTCTATACCCATGGCGTTGGCAGTACATATATTAAAGCTTGTTTGAAATGAGCCAGGTTATCTATTAATTTTGTGTTACATGTATCAAAGATTCCTTGCTTTAAGATACCATATTTGTATACATGCAAAACACTTGCATCTCTCTATAGTACTAATTAAGTACCTAAGTACTGGCAAATCTGTACTGACATGACTGAAAAGTTTGACCAGTGGCCGGTTGTTCAAAACTTTGTTCGCTTTAGTAACTTCATCGTTAAGACCTCAACTCATTAAGTAAATGCCGACTACATTAGCAAATACACAGTCATTTTTTGTTGATGAAATGTGAGAATCCTTTGTAATAGCAAAGGATTCTCACATTTTATCAACAAATTGTATCAAAGGATTCTCACATTTTATCAACAAAAAGTAACAGTGTATTTGTACGGTAATATTCATGTTTGAAATTTTAACGAATCGTTAACTAACAATGTTGTTAATTTCGAACAACTGGGCCCTGGACATTAAGCAACAACACAATCAAACAATCATATTTTGTAACATTTCTTCTTCACTGTTATAGGTAGTCAGAGTACAGCCCTTGGTGGCATCAAATATCAAGCCAGTATACCACAGTTACTGATGAAGACGTTTGATGGTTTCCTACATATCTCCATGAGGTCACCAGGGGTTGAAGCTGTGGATGAACAAAAAATCATTTACACAGTATGTTGGACATTTAAATGGCATTCCTTTAATGTTTGTGGCATTAGATAGGTTGGCTCAATGGGTTTGTTCAGTACATTGTTAAAAAAATACTTGACCATGTATGAGCTTAATTGATAGTGTGTCTGACTCAATTTGGATCCTCATGTGCAGCATATTTCTTTCATGAAGATTTGGTTATTAAAATATTTCTACATCCATTCTTCCTCTTCCTCCATGATTGAAGAAGCACATTTGTCAGTTAATGGTGGCGAAAATGTGCACGGAATACTGTAATCTGCCTCAGTAGGCATACTCAGGAACAGTGTGGCTATGATAACCAAACGTCTTGACATGACTGTTGCTGATGACTGTGGACGTAAAGCTCTAACTGAAACAAACAAACAAACTCCACCCTCAATTTCAGGTTCCCGGCGTTAAGGATGGTTCATATAAACTTCGAGTCCACATGAATAACATCAACCCTAAAGATCTACAGTGTAATGGTAAAGACATATCACAAACACTGCGAGAGGTGTGTATCATGTGAGCCGCATCATGAGAAAACTGCAGTAACTGCAAAGCTGATCAGCGCCTTTGTTTTCGCTACTCGGATTGTAAAATTCCTCTTCTACACTGAAACAAAGTTATAAAGAGGCCACTTTTCAAACTCATTTTTTGTTTCTAAGCCAAGTTCAAAATTGCACATTTTTTTGCCAAAAGACGTGTCTTTCAAGTAAGTAAAGTTCCAAAGTGTTAAGAAATAATTTTGTTTTACTAAAGGCGTTTTTGGAGTAAAAATGCAAAAATCAATGTTTTTAAATAAAAAATTGGATACAGCACAGCATTTATTGAAATTAGGAACGGGTGTCATCAAAGGGGTCGTTACGGCTCGGAAAAACATCAAACATTCGAATTTTCTCTACTGGTAGAATTTTTATGCATTTTTAAAAATCGCCAATTTTGAGATTTTTTGAAAAATTCATAAATGTGCCTCTTAAACATGTTGACCCCTGTTAAATTCACTTGATGAGGCCTGGAAATGAGAGATATAATTCGACTGAACTGTTTTTGACCATTTTCGAGGACCAACATGTCAAGGCTGCCGCACACTTCCGGTTTCAATGCCAATTTTTAACGAACAAAATAACAAAATTTGTGGACGATTTTTTTAATTTTCAAAGTTTATCAGAGTCTAGTATTTGACCTAAATAATCGCTGAAAATTTCAATGCCGTGCTGCTGATAATAACGCAACTGGAGAAGAACAAAGTTGGTATGCAAATTGCATACAAAAGCTGAATTCCTGTTATTCAGGTTGTTGTCTTCTTGCATGTACAAAACAGAAACGAAGATTCTTATTGCAGCAACACTTTTGACATAATTTTATCTTGCATCATGGCAGTCAGTAGCACTTTCAAATAAATTAAAATGTAAAAACACAACGTCATAATATGACATTTAATTTAATGTTAATAAAGTGTGACTTTTTGAAATAAGATACCTTTACACATGCTTCGTCTGTGTGAGAAGTATCACGCATTTTGGAATGCAGAAACTCACAGAGCCACTGTTAGACATTGGTTCATTCATATGATCATGAATTTTATTTGATCGTATTTTACTTTCTGAACTAGAAGACAAAATATGAGGTGGCCTCTTATAACTTTGTTTCAGTGTACTTAAATCTAAAATTACAAGCATCTAGCTTTCTTCTGAGAATGTACAGGCCAGTTTGTGTCGGACCTTGTTGGAAACCCCGAAGACTGTTTTTCTCGCATCGCGGCTCATGTATCTGTGTGAGTTTTAATGGAGTGAAGGGTGCATCTAAAGTTTTTGTCTAAGGTCACCATTTGATAATGGTCACCAAAATGTATCATTTTTTTGCTGCTGGTTGAAAGTTAATTACCAGTATAAATTGCCATGATTTGCTTTAAAATATTTCCTTGTCAAGAGATTCTACAAACAGAAATGCCTGCAATAGATACAATATTATATTCCCAACAGTGCAGATTCTTATTAGACTTCTCTTAGAGGGTCGGTATGATCTTAATCGATACTGTTTGCTGGGAACTATCCATCTGAATGGATCATTTAGATACACATATGTAACATAACATTTTCAGGGCTGTGCTAAGCAAAAGAAAGCCACAGACATGGCCGGTGACAACTGTTACTATGCAGACACTGAGGTCAAGGTCACGAATCAGCAGCTTGTTGTAGCCACAAAGTCACTTATGATCTCAGGATTTGCTTTACTGAATAAGTCATACAAAGAAAAAAGCCTCTCAGAGACTCAGATCAAGGATCAGGAGGAAGAGAAGCAGAGGCTTGCAGATAAAGCTTCTCAGTTAAGTGTCCTGGTAACACGGAAGCAGTTGACTATTGTTGGGTGGTCACCTAATCTGTTGCAAAATTCTAGTGGACAGGTAAATGATTTTCACTCGGGCTCCATGTCAACCTCTTTATCACACTTTTAGTAGGATCCGTGTCTAATTTCCTCATTAGCTATTGAAACTGTGTTATAAGGAGAGTAAATTGTAAAGCTATGTAGGAAATTTGGTCTGAAATTATATATTTGGGACCAACAACTATGTTATACCCTAAACCTTTTTGTAATGAATCATATCATAAGGAATGTTGATAAATAAATCTTGTCAAAGTGCTTTTTTAGAAACACAAGTGCAAAACTTAACTCTTAGACAAATGTCATGTAAATTACCTGCTCAATTGGTATACACGCACAATTGGTGCACGCACACACGCATGCACACACACACACACACACACACACACACACACACACACACACACACACACACACACACACACACACACACACACACACACACACTTTCAGCAACCATGTTTAAACAAGTACATATGCATTTACTTGTTTAAACATGGTTGTAGATAGTGTGTGACACAGTTATAAAAGCTAAATCTAAGCCAATCGTAGCATACAGTTGAACCTGCTGAATCAGCCACCTTTATAAGAGCTCCACCTGCATAAAAGAGCCAGTCTGAAACATTCCCAATCATTTTCACTATATTTTATCTCTGCATAAGACAGCCACCTCCACAAGACAACCAGCAGCCAGTAAAATCAATCCCAAAATGCTTATAACTCTCTATAAGACAGCCACATCATACTTGCCTAAAGTCAAATTTCTCATTTACAAGCTGTTAATTGGACAATTATTATTCATTATTGTATTTAAAACAGTTAATTAGCAGGAAAAAATCAATTAAGTTAATACCCATGAGGCTTTTGTGTAACGAAGCATGAAATGATGTCAACTTATGAAACACATACAGGTAGTCCTTCCTTAGAAAGGAGTAAGAATATTTTCTACATGACAACTGCTCTGACTGAACCTTGATAAGACAGCCACCTGTGTATAACAGCCTGCTTAGCTCACTCCCAAAGGTGGCGCTTTTATAGAGGTTTGACTGTATCTATTTCTAATCAATTGCTTACAGAAAGGAGACTTATCCTGCTGGAATATCACTGGTAATATCCAGGTGCATAACGGAGGAGGCTATGGGACAGAGAAGGGATTTGTGACGTCCCATATGTGGTGTTCTAGATACCAGGAGGTCAATCTACTGGAGAGTTTCTCGGCGGAGTATCTCGACACTGCCCCAGATATACAGGTATACCATTAAGTTTTTGACATCTTTGTGTGTTTATCAATCAGTCACTCAATTATTAGAAGGATTAGTATAAAAGACAATGCAGACAAAGTTGCTAACATTGAAAACCCTGTTTAGTGTAAAGGTCAAAACTGTTTCTTAACTATCAGATGAAATAAGCTTTTATCATATGACGTCGCTGTTTTCCAGTGGATAACGTCATGTCATAAAAATCATATGACCACACATGTAATAACACTTTTGCATAAATATGTAACGTCATTGACGACATCCGTAACAACAATGCAAATTTTCATTGAAAATATGTCCACTTCGAAGGCGGTAAAATCCTTTTTTTAAAGTCATATGATAAAACAAATCTTACACTCATGGTCATTTCATATAAAAATTTATTAAACTTGCCAAAGGCTCGTTTAATAAATTTCATATGAAATGACCACTCGTGTAAGATCCTCTATTTATGATTAATCAATGGGTGTATTGAAAGCAGCCTATATCAACACCACAACCTTCCATGGCTGTTGACCATGGAATTTTAGATTAAGATATTGCAAAATAAGTTGTCTGGAAAGTCTAACCTTCTCCATACTTCTTTTTATACAGGGTCAAAAACTTTTTGGTGTATAAGACTGCATTTTGAGGAAAATCACTATTATCAAATTTTCCATAATATTATCTCCTTTCTAGATACATTATTTTTGGTAAATATGGTGTTTATGGTCAATTTTAGGACAAAATATTTGAAAAACATATACATGTACAAGCATATGAGCTGCGATCCGAGAAAACCAGTCTTCGGGGTTTCAGACCATGTCTGACGCAAACCTACCTGTACAGTCACAGAGGCAGGCTAGAAGCTTGAAATTTCGGTTTTAAGAAGAAGAGGGATTGTACTATCTGTGTAGTGAAAACAATGGTGCTGTTCGGCTTTGCATTTACTTCGAAGCTGATCTGAGCCTTTGTTTTCGCATAAGTGATGATTTTCAATACGAACATTATTGCAATGTGTCACATTATGTGTGCCTTCCATTCTAGGTGTCTGAGTGGTACAGAGAAGGTGTTTGTGGAGGAGGGTTCTATGAGTTAGATGTCAAACTCATCACCGAAGATGGACAGGTAGGCTTCTTAACCCAAATTTGATGAATGGATTCTCCCATCATTATCAATTGAACAAGTCCACTTTCATTTTTAGGGGCCTTAGGAGTGATTTTTAATTTTATCCCTTTTTTCGATGAATTTTTGTTAAGCAAACAGAATAACCCCAGATGGGACGACGCCGCTGCGTCACATCTGGGGCTATACTGTTTGCCTATGTCCCACAAAAGGGACGCCAGGATTAAATGGGCCACAACGTGAGAAAATGTACCTTCGGACAATAATTTGAGTATAAGAAAAACAAAGTTACGCTGAATGAATGATGTTTCTAGAGTCTGTTACTCTTTATTTGACCAGATTATTTCATTTATTTTGTGAGTTATGACCAATTCACCATATGGACCTTACAGACGTCATTGTTGTGAAAAATGACGTTAAAGTTGCGTAATGTATTTCTGCAGGTTTGTAGAGCTTACAAAACTCGATGCATTTGCTTAAAACTGTTTAAGCACTGATCAAAACCTTTTGCTAAGATAGAAGCATACCATCCTTACAGGCAATCTGTCGTAATTATTTTGTCTATTTTTATGATGATGAGGTTGCTATGGTTACCGTTTAACGATACATATAGGAAAATTATGTATATTATGGGCTAAAACAAGGGCAGATAACTCACAATTTTGACAATAAACATGCTTTAAAACTCATTCATTTGGTAGCCTAGTATACAAAGATACAAATACAGTGTTATTTCTATAACGCATATTACATAATTTTTTCGCTTTTTGCTGCTTTCTTCTAGTAATGTCAGAATGTCCGAAGGTACATTTTGTCGCGTTGAGGTTCAAATGGGTTAATGAATCAATAACATCTGAAAAATAATCTGCTTAAGAAACTTTTCATGTGCTAAACTCAACTGAGCATAAATTATTTACTACACATAATAATATAAAATATCAGTAGCAGAATTTCCATGTTTTTATTGTCATTGCCAATATGTTAAAATAATGCTGCACATTTAAAACAAAGCTTAATATTTGGGTACTGTAAAAGTGATACCAGCTAAGTACATGTACCAGTATTATCGTTGAAATATTAATCTGATTTTCATTGTCACTAGCTGGATAATAATTGTAAACAGCAAAAAAAAATGTCAGATCATTTTTATCAATCTCTCTCTGCTGATCTACAATCATGTTCTGTGTACAGAAACAAATAATATGCTCATTTCAGACTGTGAAGCAATTTTCTACTGGGGAGATTGGCAGAATTTACAAAGATAACAAATGGCAAGAAGCCACAGTGACATTCACAGACTACGGTCCTGGGGTGAGGTTTGTGGCCTTCACATCAAAAGGTGAGTACAAAATTACTTCCCCATTAGGTCGGCCCTGGTCCTGGCCCCGAGGTTATAAAAAAATTTCTAGCTCAGATCAGCTGAGCATGAAATTTCAACTGCTCATAAATGTTATAATTGTCAAAATTAGTGGAAAATTCTGGCTCAAAACCCAAAAACTAGTAATTTATCCAGCTCATAAATGTTAAAATGCCAACAATTGTTGGCATTTTAACATTTATGAGCAGGATAAATTTTAGTCTCAGCTGAGCTGAGCATGAAAAATTTTATACCCTGAAGGCCTGTTCTGTGGCTGTATAGTACACACGAACAGGCGGGGTTACTTCCCCATGTGCTTATGATACATCTGAGAGGGCAAGGAGGGAGATTTTGTTTTTCCAAATAAGAAAAATGATTATATAAATAGGGAAATTAATTGAATTGTTATAGAGAGATCTGCAAATTCCAAAAGATGTATGGCATACTGCAAAATTCATAGGAGATGTGACACATTTTGCTTCATACATGTAGAACTACAAAAACTGTACATTTTATGAAACTGAAAGGACAGGTGAAAAAAAAAGATTCTCTAATGGTGGTTTTGTGGTAAGTCAGGCAGTACTGTCACAAAGCTGTGAGCAGCAATTTCTGACAAGCACGAAACACAGAAAGATCCGAAACTGTGAAAACTGATTTGGATTTGTTCTATTCCCCAGATTTGCTTTTTCCCAAAACTAGTATGATAAAATATAGATGAGTATGTCTGTGCTTCAGGAAAAGATGACAAGTTCTGGGCCGGTCATTACGGAGCTATCTCATCAGCTGCCCAAGTCCGTGTAAAGAGAGAAAGTAAAGCTGCCCCAGATGATGAATATAGAGATGTTGTGGTAGGTGACACTGACTTCAAATGAGATGTGATGTTGGAAAAGTCGTTTTTGTGGGGTTCCAACAAGGTTATATGGCACCTTGTTTATAAAACTTTTTTTCATGCTCAGCTCAATTGAGGCTAAATTACAGACTTTGGAGTTCTAAACCTTCAACTTCAATATTTAAGCTATTTCAGTATTTATGAGGAATTGAAATTTCAAGCTCAGCTGAGTTGAGCATGAAAAAACTTCTATAACTTGGGGGCCAGGCCTGATTTAGGAAGAAGAGGAATTGTGCTATCTGTGCAGCAAAAACACAGGTGCTGACCACTGATCGGCTGCACAGTGTCTGCACCACTGATCTGCACCTTTGACTCGGCTCATTGGTCTTCTTTAGGAATGAGGTTTTTGTACCTAATGATATACATGTAATTGATAAAGAAAGTGTCTTCTTTTTCATACCTGGTGTTTGGATTTGGATTTTAATTTACTTACTGGTTTACCACTTAGAAGGTTTGAGCATACGTAGGAAAATTTGTTTAATCAAACCATCCATACATATATCAAGCCTTAGTTGTTTACTTGGGTTGTTATACACTATGTTTGAAGCACAGTTCATATGCCATGACATTCCCAATGTTGAATAGAAGTCGCTTTATATAAAATGGAGGCAATGTCTGTTGACTGTTGAATGTCTGTATCTGTTGACTGGGACGTGAAGCAACAGATCAAACAAATAAATATTTCTGATTTTATTGTAGAGCCATGCTGCCAATGAGAAAGTAGAGCAGGAGAAACTTGTTACCCAAATCCTTACAGAAAACAGAGACCTACTTCAGGATATGATAGAGGACGAAGGTAATATGGTTTTAGACAAAGATCGCTGGGTGCTCCCAATATAAAAGGTTTTGTTTGCCTTTTCGGTACCAGACTTTGTTCTACAACATTATCAGCAAATTTCCACACAATAGAGTTGTGAATAACATTAATTGCATTTTTTATTTATATCACATCTTAACCAATGAAATAAACACTAAAAATATAATTGCATTAAAAGCTCTATTTTATGACTTGAAATTCTTTCAATGACATCATAAATTGAAATCAAATCAAGTCATTGACCAAATTCTAGGAATTACCCTATTTGTTCTAATTAGCGCTAATGCTCCAGTAAGCGCACACCCTGGTCATTTTTGAAAATAATGTTCATAAGCGCACACTACCTGATTAGCTTATTTATTTTACTCTGGTTGACATCCCTAGTAAATAGCTAAATTTCAGGTAGAAATGTAGCTGTATCCCCAAAAGCAGTCAGTTGGGAAACAGTTGTTTGGTTCACAGCTGATTGCTTACATAAATACCATATTCAGACTTATCCCTAAATGATCAAAACGATATTTTGCGACGATTAGATTATTTATATGGCATCATCATTGATAGATTGACATGATTACGTCAGCAGTCTATAGGTTGTTTTCATTTGTAGTGTGAGCTAATTAGAATGGTATTTTGTTACCTTAACTTTAAGGTATTTTGAAAAATTAAGCGCACAGTGCGCTAATAAGAACAAATACGGTTTTGTAGATAAAAATCTAATAATTGGCAGAATCCAACAAAACCAAATCCTATCAGGACCTGTAGTAAAATTCAAACAAAACCTTTTTATATCGGGACCAAGGAAGCACCCAGTGAAGATGTCTGAAGTTGAGTTGAACAGCTTCTGCAATCACTTGAAGATTGACATTATGAAAATATGTACTTGTGTAATTTAGCTAAGTAGTGGCGAATGGTGCATACAAGATGCTTGCTTTTTACATAGATCAATGCTGCCAAATAAGCC
This sequence comes from Rugalucina vietnamica, assembly GCA_964017185.1. Lineage (NCBI taxonomy): Eukaryota > Metazoa > Mollusca > Bivalvia > Lucinida > Lucinidae > Rugalucina > Rugalucina vietnamica. The sequence goes on from OZ024873.1 coordinate 62,718,641, forward strand.
GCCACATCAGAAAACCAATAATCTTCATATGCAAAATCAAAGGTGCAGATCAGCTGTGCAGTAACTGCACAGCCGATTAGTGCCTTTGTTTTTGCTACACAGATAGTACAATCCCTTTTCTTCTTAAATCCAAAATCTCAAGCTTCTAGCCTGCTTCTGTGACTGTACAAGTTGGTTTGTGTCAGACCTGGTGGGAAGCCCAAATTGTTGCTTTTCTTGTGCATAGGCTCAAATAGTTAAATGTGTAACCTCTGTCATTTGATGTTCTGGTTCCATGTCTAGGAAGTTTAAAAATGTAAACAAAACATACTCTGTGTGCCTACCAGAAATTTCTAGACTGGGTAGTGAGAAGGCAAACAGAAATATTTTTGGTTCTATTAATAGCACTGTTAATGTTTCACATTTTCATTAGGAAAACATGTCTGCACAATAAATACCCCCTTAAACCCCGTTTTATTTAGAAAAATGTGATTTGCAATGGTATTAATCCAAAACATACATTGTGGGTACTTATTAGAACTGCATTTTCAATTTTTTCTTCTGGAAAAGAGAAGTCTCTGTATATTGCATTAGCAAGTTTTTATAATGTTCAGCCTTTGTTAGAGGATACTTTCAGTAACTTGCAAACTTTTCACTGAAATATTTTTAAATGCAGACCCATATCCCATTTTAATCTCCTTGGTTTGTTTCCAGTGATCCCAGTTGACAAGGCATTTGAGAAGCAAACCCATATTGTTGCTCCACATCCACATAAGAAGAGAACTGCTCCCCAAAAGAAGCGTGAAATCTGTGTGTTTGTGTCGAGCACTTTCAGAGATTTTATGGAGGAAAGAGAAGAAATTATCAAAAAAGCTTTCAGAGAGGTGGGTTATACGTAAATGCAAACAAGTTAATCTAATACATTGATGTGGAATAAAGTGTCTATTGTGAACACACCCTAAGACTTTAACCCATATTTGACGAATGGATTTTCCCATCATTATCATATGGGTGAGTCCACTTTCATTTTTAGGGGTGTTAGGAGTGATTTATATTTTTTATCTGATTTTTCGATGAAATTTATCTGTGCAATCAGAATAGCCCCAGATGGGACGCCGCGTTCTGCGGCATCACATCGTTTGCCTATCTCCCATAAAAGGGACGCCAGGCTTAAATGAGTTAACAGTAAAAGATTATATATTGTAACCAAATATTCAAACATGTTCTATCGAAAAGTCAATTTGATTTTCTGCCACTATAAGCATGATCAAGCATGTGTTTTGGCAAAATTTTAATTTCTTAAATAAGTTTCTCCAGAGTAACTTATTTTATTTGAGCCTGTGCGTGAGAAAACCAACAATTTGGGTTCCGACCAGGTCCGACACAAACCAGGCTTTACAGTCACAGAAGATGGTTAGAGGCTTGAATTTTTGGATTTATAAAGTAAAGCAATTGGACTATCCGTGTAGCACAAACAAAGGTGCTGATCAGCTTCGTAGTTACTGCGAAGCTGATCTGTGCCTTTGTTTTCGCTTATACAGATTGTTTGTTTTTCCATGCAGCTGCTCATATAAGATTTGATTTAGTTTGTTTAAAACGAATACATGTATTGCTAAGTGTGTTTAGTTCTCTTAATGAAAATTAGTGTATGGTTGTTTATTGGATTGTCGGAAAATGTTTTATATATTTTCCACAGATTAACCGTATGTGTTCTGAGAGAGGTGTATTCTTCACCTATGTTGACCTGCGTTGGGGAATCACGTCAGAACAAACAAGTGATGGCAAAACTATTGCCATCTGTCTACAGGAGGTATATATGCTTGTTAAACTGGGAAAACCAACAATGTGGTTTTTGAACAGGTCCGACACAAATCAGGCTGTACAGCCACAGAAGCAGGCTGGAAGCTTGAAATTTCGGATTTAAAAAGAAGAGGAAGTGTACTATCCGTGTAGCGAAAAACAAAGGCGCTGATCAGCTTCACGGTTACCGCGAAGCTGATCTGCTTCTGTGTTTTTGCATATGCAGATTGTTGGTTTTCCCATCATGAGGAGGCTCATATTCTTGTTATTAAAACTAGAAATCTACCTGACTTTGGTCAAAATGTAAACAAAAGTAAGATTTAATGAGACATCAATATATTACTGTTAGAATGCTGAATTTTTAAAAGTGATAATATAAGAATCTTATATCCTTTCCACTACCAGAGCGTATTTATGCGTAATTGCTGACAAACACTTTTTGATCGACCCTCACAGCATTGTTAAAGCTAGCATGTGCGATCTTTTTATATTTTTCAATTGCCCAGTAAGTAGGCTTTAACCGATATAAAGCTTAATTGCACAGTACATCATACAAGCGAGTAAGAGGTCCAGAAAGTTGGGAAAAAACGTGATTTTTCTGTGTTAAAAAGGTCGAGTTTACCCTGTTATCTTTGAATCGCCACCACGCTCAAACCAAACAAGTGCGACCAAACTGCTAGGGTTGAAAAAAGACACAAGAAAAGAGAGAAAAAAGAGAGATAGAAAGAGAGGAGAAAGGAGGAAAAAATCGGGAATCAAATTGCAAAAAAAAAAAAAAAAAAAAAAAAAAAAAAGAAGTCCGTGCGCATCGATTTTTCCACGGTGACCCCTGCGCCGTGACCTTTCAGTAGCAAAACCAAAACAGCTTACACTATGTTAAAGAGCGGTCTTTGTACTTTTAATACAGGCATAAGGCGTGTTTCTAAGTCTCACAGAAATGGTTTTATGGACGATTTACCAACCCTACCCCCTTTTTATGAGAATTTTGTAAAATGTCTGGTGCTCCTAAGGATATGGTGAAAACGTAAAATTTGCCTCTATCGTCCAGATTTTGGCCTTAAACTGAACAAACAGCATACAAAACAAGAAAATGTCGCTTAAAACTAGGATCTGTACCCGTTTTAGAACTTTTACATATCCTTTCCACTACCAGAGCGTATTTATGCGTAATTGCTGACAAACACTTTTTGATCGACCCTCACAGCATTGTTAAAGCTAGCATGTGCGATCTTTTTATATTTTTCAATTGCCCAGTAAGTAGGCTTTAACCGATATAAAGCTTAATTGCACAGTACATCATACAAGCGAGTAAGAGGTCCAGAAAGTTGGGAAAAAACGTGATTTTTCTGTGTTAAAAAGGTCGAGTTTACCCTGTTATCTTTGAATCGCCACCACGCTCAAACCAAACAAGTGCGACCAAACTGCTAGGGTTGAAAAAAGACACAAGAAAAGAGAGAAAAAAGAGAGATAGAAAGAGAGGAGAAAGGAGGAAAAAATCGGGAATCAAATCGCAAAAAAAAAAAAAAAAAAAAAAAAAAAAAAGAAGTCCGTGCGCATCGATTTTTCCACGGTGACCCCTGCGCCGTGACCTTTCAGTAGCAAAACCAAAACAGCTTACACTATGTTAAAGAGCGGTCTTTGTACTTTTAATACAGGCATAAGGCGTGTTTCTAAGTCTCACAGAAATGGTTTTATGGACGATTTACCAACCCTACCCCCTTTTTATGAGAATTTTGTAAAATGTCTGGTGCTCCTAAGGATATGGTGAAAACGTAAAATTTGCCTCTATCGTCCAGATTTTGGCCTTAAACTGAACAAACAGCATACAAAACAAGAAAATGTCGCTTAAAACTAGGATCTGTACCCGTTTTAGAACTTTTACATATCCTTTCCACTACCAGAGCGTATTTATGCGTAATTGCTGACAAACACTTTTTGATCGACCCTCACAGCATTGTTAAAGCTAGCATGTGCGATCTTTTTATATTTTTCAATTGCCCAGTAAGTAGGCTTTAACCGATATAAAGCTTAATTGCACACTACATCATACAAGCGAGTAAGAGGTCCAGAAAGTTGGGAAAAAACGTGATTTTTCTGTGTTAAAAAGGTCGAGTTTACCCTGTTATCTTTGAATCGCCACCACGCTCAAACCAAACAAGTGCGACCAAACTGCTAGGGTTGAAAAAAGACACAAGAAAAGAGAGAAAAAAGAGAGATAGAAAGAGAGGAGAAAGGAGGAAAAAATCGGGAATCAAATCGCAAAAAAAAAAAAAAAAAAGAAGTCCGTGCGCATCGATTTTTCCACGGTGACCCCTGCGCCGTGACCTTTCAGTAGCAAAACCAAAACAGCTTACACTGTGTTAAAGAGCGGTCTTTGTACTTTTAATACAGGCATAAGGCGTGTTTCTAAGTCTCACAGAAATGGTTTTATGGACGATTTACCAACCCTACCCCCTTTTTATGAGAATTTTGTAAAATGTCTGGTGCTCCTAAGGATATGGGGTTCTGTTCTAGATGGAAGTTTCCAACCCAAGGGATGACCGTGCTGAGCGGAACCGAGGCTCTGCCTCGGTTCCGCTCAGCACGGTCATCCCGAGGGTTGGAAACTTCCATCTAGAACAGAACACCATATTAGATTCTTTTTCTTGCACAACAACCCCCAAAATCTGTTTATTTCAAGGTTTTGCGTATTTTTTTTAGCCTGGGTGAGAACACCTGGGTGAGATGCAATTTTATCACCCAGGCAAAAAGTGTGGCAATTTCTGTCCGGTGTGCAAGAAAAGAAATGTTTTCTGATGATATGAATTAAGATTTTACTAACAAATTGGCTGTCATTTTGACTTGTCTATCATTATTCAACAATCTGTTATACATGTAATTTTAAAACTTTACCTTCAAATTCTGTTTATACCCCCGGCATATACAAAGTATATAGGGGGTATATAGTTTTTGTCTTTTCTGTGAAGATGTTTGTGTGCGTGTGTGTGTGTGTGTGTGTAAACTTTTTTTCTGTCAAAGATTTCTCTGGAACTGCTTGACATAGGATGATGAAATTTGGTACAAACATTGGGTATGGTAAGTTGTATTGTGTAAGAAAGAATCAGCCATCTCCTGCTTATCAGTCCCTTTATTTATCCATTTTTCTTTCTCTCTGATTGAAATTTCTGTCACAGATTTCTCGGCTCCTATTTATGCCAGCTTCTTCAAATTTTGTATACATGTAGACAGTGTCCAAGTGTACTGTGTAAGAGAAAATCAAATGGCCAGTATTTGTTTTTCCATCCTTTTTCCACTTTGTAGTTTTTCCATCTGTCACTCCTGTATAATGAATATGGAAATTTCTGTCAAAGATTTCTCAGGAACTGCTTGACATAGGATGTTGAAATTTGGTACAAACATTGGGTATGGTAAGTTGTATTGTGTAAGAAAGAATCAGGCATTTCCTGCTTATCAGTCCCTTTATTTGTCCATTTTTCTTTCTCTCTGATTGAAATTTCTGTCACAGATTTCTCAGCTCCTATTTATGCTAGCTTCTTCAAATTTTATATACATCTAGACAGTGTCCAAGTGTATTGTGTAAGAGAAAATCAGATGGTTAGTATTTGTTTTTCCATTCTTTTTCCACTTTGTAGTTTTTCCATCTGTCACTCCTGTATAATGAATATGGAAATTTTTGTCAAAGATTTCTCTGGAACTGCTTGACATAGGATGATGAAATTTGGTACAAACATTGGGTATGGTATGTCGTATTGTGTAAGAAAGAATCAGCCCTCTCCTGCTTATCAGTCACTATATTTATCCATTTTTCTTTCTCTCTGATTGAAATTTCCGTCACAAATTTCTCAGCTCCTATTTATGCCAGCTTCTTCAAATTTTGTATATATTTAGACAGTGTCCAAGTGTATTGTGTAAGAGAAAATCAGATGGCTAGTATTTGTTTTTCCATTTTTTTCCACTTTGTAGTTTTTCCATCTGTCACTCCTGTACAATGAATAGGGAAATTTCTCAGGAACTGCTTGACATAGAATGATGAAATTTAGTACAAACATTGGGAATGATAAGTTGTGTTGTGTAAGAAATAATCAGCTATCTCCTGCTTATGTTTTTCCATCTGTCACTCAACCCAAAGCCTTTCATTGTGAATATAATTATTTATGAATAAATTTCATCTCCAAAAGTTTTTTTTGTTGTTGTTGTTGGATGTAACTTCATGTGAGCTATGCCACGATAAAACCTTTCTTTGGAATCTCCAAAGAGGTTGGAGATAGATGTGGCTATATAGCACAAAATGGTTAGACACTAGCAGTTTCTGATTTAGAATGTTGAGGGATTGATTTTGCAGCTGATCTAAATCTTTGTTTTCACATATGCAACCAGCAGGTTTTCCTATAATACAGCTCAGGTCTCAGAACTTTGTTTTTATAATTTTCTTAAATTTTAAACAAATCTACACCAGAAGAAGATAACTTGATGTTCTATCTTTGTAGCTTACAGTACACCTGGGTATTCATTTGATGAGACTAGATGTATACCTTTTTCTGTAATCTGCTTTTTGTCTCAAAGTGGTATGACCTCTGATGGCTACTGCCGGGGGTATGTGAGCTTTGCTCACTTTTGCTATATTTATTTAAAATCTTCCAGATAGAGCGTTGTCGCCCATATTTTATATGTTTGATGGGTGAGAGATTTGGTTGGTCACAGAAGACAGGGACAGTAGATGATGTGCTGAACTTTACCTATGACTATGCCATCGAGAACTATAAAAGTCTTCAGTGGATTGACGGTTATAGATATGATTCAAGTGTTACTGAGGTATGATGAATTTCCCCGGTCACTTCATAGCAGTATCCCACAGCAAGAAAAATGCAGGGCCCAGTTGTTCAAAACTTTGCTAATTTAACATCATCTTCAAGACGTCAACTCGCTCAGTAAATGCTGACTACATAAGCAAATATAGATCAGCTGGCTAACCTGCACTCCGATACACTTCGTGACCTCGCTCCTCTCTTGTGACAGCTTAGCATAGGTTGCCTTTAAACTATGGTCGAACAGATTATGAATATCGTAAGAAGCTTATCACTGCTTTATTTGGTGATGATTGTTAGAATTAATGTTATGTTTTGTTAGAAAATGCATAAATCTTTTAGTAAACATCTGGGTAGCCTGCCGAATTTCAATAAATTTGCAAAAAGCAATCGATTTTCTACTTTTTTTGTCTCATATTTTACAGTAGTCTCCCCTAATCTATTTATAGTAATATGTGATATTTTCAACAGAAAACATGAAGTATTTTATGAACCTGCGTCATTTTACATCTGGAATATATATAAATTAAGTCCTATCAGTCAGAAAGATATGACATAACATAATTTTCAACTTCTTTGGAGTCTTCGATGATATTTCATTTTCGACTAAGGGCTCAATAGAAGTCATTGCCGTCGGTATGGAGAGGTCTAACGGAATACCGATGGAAATATTCCGTCTAAAGCAAATACACTGTTATTTTTTGTTGATAAAATGTGAGAATCATTCCCAAAGGATTCTCACATTTTATCAACAAAAAATAATAATGTTTTTAAATGTTCATGTTTGAAAGGCCTAGGACGTTTAACTCCTGATTTTGGCCTCACATTTTGCTAAAAATAATTTTTTGAATTTAGGTGAGAAAACTATTCCTTAAAACAGCCATATGTCTCCTCTATTTAAAAAGAACAAGTACTTCATTTATCCTACAAGCGTTACTATGGCAACGAGCAGAAGGACAGAGCACATAGATAGATTTGGGTCTAATTTTGACCATTTCTGAACTTATTCTTTAATTTTTAAGTGCCAGCCCACACCAAGAACAAAATGATACATTGCATACAATATCTCTTGATGATACGTAATAAGAAATTGTTCATCGCTTGGGACGGTAGTTGAAAACGATGTTAAATGGTGAAAAAAAGACCCAAATTGCAAAAAGTAATATTTCTATGTGTTAAAACACATAGAAATATTATGTGTTCACAATTTGAATGTAATTTGCATGTGTTATTTGTGCTAGAATTTATAAGCAGGGGCCTATACTTGTTATTTGCAATGCTTTTCTCTTCAAAATTCCAAAATTCATTTTTTACCAATGCATGAGGCTAAAATCAGGCCTTAAATTCCCTAGGCCTTAAAGCGAATTGTTAACTAACGATGTTGTTAATTTTGAACATCTGGCCCTAGAATGCTGTGGTGCACACAGTGTGACTGCAAGCCTCCCTGCAGGGATAGTGCCAACTTTGGATATCCTCAAAACAATGCTCTGCAAAGCTGTGGGGCCAGTTGTTCAAAACTTTGTTAAATCAATGTCACCGTTAAGACCTCAACTTGTTAAGTAAATGCAGACGACATAAGCAAATACATTGTTATTTTTTGTTGATAAAATGTAATTGCAATGCAAAGGATTCTTACATTTTTTCAACAAAAAATAACTGTATTTGTTATATTCCCATTTGAAATTTTAACGAATCGTTAACTAATGAGAACAACTGGCCCCAGGTCGGCAACTCAGTGGGATCAAGTGAAGTCACCTTGTCAGCACTGTAGGGTTTCCTACAATACAATAGATGTTTCAGGGGCTCCCACTTATTTTCTACATACGCAATGGTTGGAAGATGTCCCATTTAATGGAAGCAACATCTCAACATGACCATAGCTGTTGACTGGGACTTAAAGCAAAAATTCAAGCAAATAAACAAAATCTTATTTTCTGCTACCATGCACAATTGTTGTTGTGGGTATGCTGTTGTTATCTGTAATGTTTGCACAGAGATTGTATCGCATAATTTGAAATATCAATTTAACTTAAATGGGGTGGCATCATAGTGTGGATATCATGAAAAAACTGTACATGCACTGTTAATAAATGTCCTTTTAAATTGCCATGAGAGTACAGAGAATTGACAACAAAAACTGGCATAAAAACAAATAACTTGCATCTCTTACAGTTACAGTGCAGCTGATCTGCGCCTTTATTTTCACACATGCTAAATGTAGGGTGTTTTTAGAACCAAGATCGTGTACTCATTGTAAATATACAGTCTGAGCCGTGACGCAAGAAAACCGGTCTTTGGGGTTTCAGACCATGTCCGACACAAACCGGCTTGTACACAGTCACAGAAGAAAGCTAGAATCTTGAAACTTTGGGTATAAGTAGAGAAGGAATCGTACTATTCATGGAGCAAAACCAAAAGTACTGATCAGTTGTGAAGTAACTGCACAGCTGATCTTTGCCTTTATTTTTGCATAGGCAAAAGTTCTGTTTTCTCATGACACGGGTCATCTGTTTCTAGCTTGAGATATTCCACGGAGTGTTGAACAACCCTGATGCAGCTAAGAAGAGAAGTTTCTTCTACATGAGAAAACCTCCAGTAGAGGGGGAGATGGATGACAAAGAATTTAAGGTGAGAGCTTTTATATCATTTTTCAGGGTCATGAAATCTGAAATTTGATTTTTTTGTCTACCGGTACATTTTTCCATAGTTGATGATAAATTAAATTGGTGATGATTTTGACTGTCTCAGAGTTCAAATGTAGATGGAATATTTTCATCAGGAAAACATGTCCGTGTAATGTATACCCCCTTGAACCCCACTTTTATATAGCAAAACTGGGGTACGCAGGGGTATACTTATTTTTCTTATTTTTGCTCCAAAACATAGATTGTGGGTACTCGTTAGAACCGCCTCGCTGAGGCGGTTCTAACGTGTACCCACAATCTATGTTTTGAGCAAAAATAAGAAAAATATAAAAAAATTTCAGCTAAAATTTTCCAATTTCTAAAGCTCAAAAATCTCTGTTTATTGCATGGGCAAGTTTTCGTAATGTTCTTGGCACAATTGAGCATCTAGTTTATCACAATATGTGCAGCAAAAATTTTGAAAATCAGTTGAAAAATAAAAAAAACTATTCTGGTCAAAAACATTTTTGAATAGGGATTTCCTGTACAAAAATCTCATGTAAGGGAGGTAAATATTTTCCCGCAAAAAAATTGAATTCTCTGTATTTTGTAATGGTTGCTCAAAATCATTACAAAATGACACTAATGACATACCTGAGTCGGAGTCTTCATGATCAAGTAAAAATTTTCGATAACTATGCATTTTCATAATCATCGATTATCTCCCTTGCCAAAGCAAAATCCTTATTCAAAATTCATTTTGGTCATAAAATCTTTATCTGTGCAGGTCCTTTTAGGACACACTAAGATCAAGATTTTGACATGAAAATAATTTTCCTATCATCCGCCATACAGAAATTTTCTGTGAAAAACCATTATCAGAGGCAAGTTATTTTTAGTATCTACAGGTGAAATAATGCAAATTTATCATTGTGCTTGATCACCTTTTGAAAATGTGCTTAACTAGCATTAGAAAGAATATGTTCAATAGAAAACAGATAAGAAAGTACATCTTTTATATTTTATTTATATTTTTATTTGATTGCTTTTAGAAAAAGTCCTCAGAGTCCAAATGGCATCATGAGAGACAGGAGTGGTTGAAATCTCAGGTTAAGACAGCCAGTGGTGGAGAACTTAATGTTACAGACTTCAGGACTGCTCCAGAAGTGGCTGATCTTATCAAACAGGTAAAGTAAGGCTCATCTATTTGATTGCAGGTTTCCAAAATCAGGACTTAATCATATAGGCATGCTCCTAATACTTTGAAATTAAGAAACATTATTTTTAGCTCACCTGAGCCGAAGGCTCACAAGGTGAGCTTATAGGATGGCCATGATCCGGCGTCCGTCCATCGTCCGTCCGTCTTCGTCCGTCCACAATTTCAAAGATCTTTTTCTGAAACCACTGGGCCAATCAAAGTCAAACTTCATGTGGAGCATCCTTAGGAAGGGGGAACGAAAGTTTATATAAATGGTCCAGGTCACATGACCAAGATGGCCGCCATGCCCATATATGGTAAAAACTATAAAAAAAAATCTTCTTCTCTGGAACCGGTGGACCAATTACAATGAAACTTGGTATGTAGCATCAGGGACTCTGGCCCATCATAGTTTATATAAATCATGACCTTGGGTTGACCTTGACCTATTTTACGGCAAGCTCAATTTTGGTTACATCGGCTTTTCAATGGAAAAAAGTGAAAACATTGAATTTTTCAGGAAGTTTTGTAGCCTGTGACCTGAAAGTTGGTAGATACAGACAACATGTTGAGTTTATGAAGTGATGTAAGTATTAATGGGCAAGGTCATTTCTTGACTTTGGCCAAAGGTCATTTACAAATTAAATGTTAAACTCAATTTTCTCAGTAACCGCTCAACCAATCAAAGCCAAATTTTATATGTAGTATCTTTAGGATGGGGGAATGAAAGTTAATATAAATAGTCAAGGTCACATGACCAAGATGGCCGCCATGGCTATAAATAGCAAAAACCTTTAAAAATCTTCTTCTCCAGAACCAGAACACCTATGATTTTGAAACCTGGCATGAAGCATCAGGGGGAGGAGTTCTACAAAGTTTGTATAAATCATGACCCTGGGATGACCTTGACCTATTTTACGGCAAGGTCAACATAGGTCGCCCATGCATTTGAATGGGGAAAATTTTCAAAATGTCATTTGACGGGAAAAACTTTGGAAATAGGCAAATGGACTGAATATTTATGATTCTGAAAAAAAAGGACCCCAGGGGCAGGTCTGCCCCCACCCCGACGCAATATACATGTATATTATCATAATATTCAAAGATTTTTTTCTCTGAAACCATTTGGCTAATCAAATCCAAATGTCTTGTTGAGTATTCTTAGAAAGGGAGAATGAAGGTTATATAAATGGTCAAGGTCACATGACCAAGATGTCTGCCATGGCTATAAATAGCAATAACCATTGTAAATCTTCTTCTTCAGAACCAGAAGGCCTTTGAAACTTGGCCTGAAGCATCTATGAATACAGCTCTACAAAGTTTGTATAAATCATGACCCTGGGATGGCCTTGACCTATTTTACGGCAAGGTCAGCTTAGGTTACATATCCCAGTTCTCAGGTGAGCGTTTACAGGACCATTGGTCCTCTTGTTTTTATTTTTCACCACATTTTTATGAAAATAATAATAATAAAAAAAAATCAGATCTAGCTATTACCCTAAAGGAACTGCTGCAAATGTTTTTTGAAACACCTTTAAGTTTGATTTTGGCTTCTTCAGACCCCCTTAAGTTAATATAAAGCCACTCATTGACATTATCTTAAACATATTCAAACAACCATAATATTCTTTCAGCTTGGTTGATTTTAAAATATGTTCAAATAAAAGCTAGTACTTTACTGTAGATAAACATAATAGCTAGATCATGACGTTTGAAATGGCTGAAAAAGTTCTGATATCCATACAAGTATTTGTTGCCTTCAACATTGTATAGGCTAAAATGTTCACATGTAATTGTTTTTCAGGATCTGGCTAATTGCGTAGATGAAGATTTTCCCCTTGGAACAGAGTTGACAAAACTCCAACAGCAGGCCGAGGCCCACGCTGCTTTTGCTGCTGCCAGATGTCGGGTCTACATTGGAAGAGAGGAATACTTCACAACTATCAACTCAGAGAGAGAGAAAGGACACATAGAACCATTTGTATTGTTAGGAGAATCAGGTGAGTGAGTAAGGCTTGGCTGTTGTTTGGAGATGGTTTATGCCTCTTTGAGTGTTATTTGTTTGTTTGATGCTTTACGTCCCAGGCAACATCAATGGTCATGTCGGGATGTTGCCTCCATGGGACTTTTACCCAACATTAGGATGTCATGACACTCAAAATGGACTTCATAAGTATGTTATGTTTGACTGCATGCAAGCTTGGTGGCTCAGTAAAAGAGTGCTTGTCTCTGGAGCAACTGGTTGGTTTCGAAACTTGATTGTCTTCCTATGGACAAGAATAATGGTAAATCATTTATGAAAACTAAGATAATAATGACCTTGATATTGAACCTTTTGGAACACCTGAAGAAATTTCACACCTGCTAGATTTTGTTCCATGTTTTGATACTACCTGAGTTCTGCTTTACTTACCTAATTCCCACTTCTGGTAGCCAATTTGGCCAAGCGTGTAGAAGATGCTGAGCCAGAAACCTTTTTAGCTTCACTGCACCAAGTGCATAGAGCTATTGTTAATTTCATTTTTGTCACTGAATGAACTTTTTCTGCCCTTCTCACATAATTATGCAATCATTACGAAAACACGCCTGTGCACTATACAGAATTTTTTTTTTGGTTGTGAAAATCTAAAATTTCATAAGAATTTTTTTGTTATTTGTCTTATTTTTGCTCAAAACATAGATTGTGGGTACACGTAACGAGTACCCACAATCTATGTTTTGGAGCAAAAATAAGAAAAATAGGTATACCCCAGCATACCCCAGTTTTACTATATAAATGTGGGGTTTAAGGGGGTATACTTTACACAGACATGTTTTCATGATGATACCATTTTTGCAGGCTCTGGTAAATCAGCTCTGGTAGCCAACTGGGCCAAGAGAGTTGAAGATGCTGAACCGGAGACCTTTATGTTTGTACATTTCATTGGTAGCTCAGCAGACAGTGCAGACTATATGAAGCTCATTAGAAGGTTTGTTTCCATTTTAATTTCCTTTTTTGAATTAAATTTTTAACAGAACTGGGGATTTACAGAATGGCAATTTTTCAGGGTAAAAATAAATAAGTGAAAATATCTTCAGATTTCAATTTGGCATTTGATAATATAGCATGTCTGCTCCGGACGACTTGTTATTGATATTCACTTGTAATTGTGAAACCTCACTCCACTACGTTCCGTTGCGGACCTTGATGGTTCTATTTGATCAAACAATTTCCAATTGAATAAAACAGGATTACACTTGGTTGACACGTGGTGAGTGCATCCGAACTCAACCTGGTTGACATCACGGAGGTGCCTTGACGTCACGTCGCGCGCTTTGTCGTGTGAGCATGGGGAGCTTCTTTTTGATTGGCTTAGCGTTGCTCTCCAAAAGTGGGAGCAAATAAGCTAGCTGAATGTGTAAATCTCACAGAAATTATGGATTTAAAGCAGGAAATCAGAGACCTTCTTCTGGACCATCACCTGGAGAGAAAATTTAATATCTCTGTGAACAGTATGCGAAGTTAGGGTGAGGAGGATTTAGTTTTTCACAGTGAACTTCGGGTTTCAAAATTTGATGTGTAAAATAAAAATATTTTTTGACCTGTTAGTACACACTTGGCACTGAGGCTGTATGACACATTCGGAATGCTTCTGTGTAAACATGCATGGAGATTGTAAATAACAGCTGAAGGTCTGAGTCTAATTCACTTGAGGCACATTTCTTCCATGAAGATTTTGTCATGAAAAATTTCTACCCCATTCTTCCTCCTCAGCTGATTCATTTGAGCTGCCTCATGAGAAAATCAACAATGTGGTTTCGGACCAGGCCGAATACAAACTGGCCTGTACAGTCACAGAAGATGGCAAGTTGGCTAGAAGCTTGAAATTTGGGATTTAAAAAGAAGAGGAATTGTACTCTCTGTGTAGCTAAAATAAAGGCGTGATCAGCTTCGCAGTTACTGTGAAGCTGATCTGCGCCTTTGTTTTTGCATATGCAATATGCTGGTTTTCTCATGAGGTGGCTCATTTGTCATTTATTGGTGAAAACGTATGTACTCCTAGTACAGTAACTGGTAATCTACATCAGGGAGGCTTGTCCAGGAATGACTGTCCAGATATGACTGTCCAGATATGACCTTAGCTGTTGACCATGGATGTAAAACACTGACTCGGCCAACCAACAAATATGTTTTACAGAATGGCTAAATCAATCAAAAACTCAAAACATGCAAAGTTACGAAGAAATATGAAAAAGCATTATCCACATGTAACAAAAGCTCTAAATATATTTACAACAAGAATATTAAACATTGACAATAACTTCGTAATTTCAGATTATACGAGGAGATGAAGGAGTATTTTGACTTTGACATGCAGATCCCATCATCTGACGCTCTGTTGATACATGAGTTGAAGAAATGGTTATTCCTGGCCGGTACCAGAACTAAAGTTGTGGTTGTACTTGATGCCTTGAACCAGCTCGATGATGGCTCAGGAGACACAGGTTAGTTGATAAAAATGATGGTAGTGCTTTTACCTCCTTTGAATGAGAAAATGACTCTGTCATATGAGAAACTATAATGAACCATATTTATGAATTAAAAACAATGGTTGTTTATGGCTAGTACCAGTACCAAGGTCATTGAGGTTGTGGATAAATTGAATCAGCTAGATGCTGGGTAAGGATAAGTATGTTTCCTTGTTAAAATTGTTTCCTCTTAGCGTGAGAAAACTGACACTCTCGTTTGAGCCGCTTCGCGAGAAAACCAGTCTTCAGGGTTTCCAACCAGGTCTGACACAAACCGGCCTGTGCAGCTACAGAAGATGGCTAGAGGCTGGAAATTTCGGATTTATAAAGCAGAGGAATTGTACTATGTGTGTAGTGAAAACAAAGGCGCTGATAAGCTTTGCAGTCACTGCGAAGCTGATCTGCACCTTTGTTTTTGGCTAAACAAAATCTGGTTTTCTTGTGACACAGCTTATTTATGCTTGGAAAAAATGGCTGTTCCTGGCCATGTTACGCTAAATCTCATTTAAAATGAATGCAGGTTAATCTTTGTTTGGCCTGGATTTAAATTTTAAACATATGAAAGTGTAAGCTATTGTATGAATCACATTTGCTTATTGTATTCATTTTCAGGCAATGAGCATGACTTACTGTGGATACCTAAAGAATTGCCACCCAATGTCTTCATGCTATTATCTACACTGCCAGGCAGGGTGAGTAATTGCTTCACTTCTTAAACCTTATCCTGCTGAATTTACAATAAATAGGGCCGAAATTGGGGATGACCTTGCTTGGTACTCAATAATTCCACCTTAAAATGTCTGATCAGGCTGTAATTTTAACAGTAAACACGCCAATGGAGGCTGTCATTTTACCCATAATTCCCTAGCAGTCATATGATTTCCAAATATGGCAGTCACGTGACAAACTGGCGACCATTTCACATACATATAAAAAAAAGCTCTCAGGAGATTATCGCTTACTGTGTATGTTACAGAAAGAAAATGGTTGCATGACTAAAATCCTCATTCAGTTCTGCATCTTTACCACTAGTATTGATTTACGAATGACGGGCCAGGTTTCCATAGAATCCGGTCAAAATTGTGAATGAAGCTCCTAAAAAAAGGAACCTATTGGATTTGAGTTGTCTCGATTCCGATTTATTGGACATCACACCTCGTAGGAACATCCACAAAGAGAGTGGTATTTCTGTGGTCAAACTAGGGTTTCTCTTGAATCGAAAGACACACAATTTGTAGTTTTGTTGTGAGCTGGGCAAGCTGTAAAGGTTGACTACCCCTCCAAAACGACAAGCTTACATGTGTGTTAGGTAACTTCTGGTCAAAAGCACAGGGAGCATGCTAACATTGACCAGCTTCCACTTACTTTACTTTCATTTCTAACAGATCACAAATCTCGCCACAAATAAGCAATTATTCTTCCAATCAAAATATGGTACTTCTAGGGTTAGTCTAATCATTTCTTATGTTTGACTTTACCTCTCTACTGTTTTTGCTTTAATGCTCTGATAAGTAGATTTACAGTTCTTGTGGCACCACAGTTTGCATAAACCTTGTACATAAATACTCAAAGCATAATCAGTTAATGAGGAATTAGAACCTACATATGATTATAGTGTCGAAACAAAACATGGTTTGGTATTATTTCATTTTGTCTTATATAGTGCCATATTGTACATCCATGTCTGCACCAAGGTTGTATTAATTGTAAGATTAATACTGCACCAAAGTTATATTAATTGCAGAACCAGAATTTGTGAATTACATTTGTAATAAAATTGCGGAGCTTAAGATGTACAAGAAAATAAGTAAGTTTTCTTTGTTGCTCTTTTTCTTACCGGGCAAGAAAATTTCACTCATTTCTAGAATAAATACATCTAGACCTTCCTATAACTCAGTTCAAGAAACATAGTTTTGGAAATAGCACTGATCATAGCTGGACTGCAAATGGTCATTTCATACTACCTTTGGTATATGTCTATATACTTTACTCTCGTTATAACACAAATGGAATATAGCTAACACAGAGATTAGTTTGAACCCCAACAATAGTGTTATAAAAAGGTTATGGTGTCTAAATAATTTTGTTTTAACAAGGAAAAACACACATGAAGATAACATTAAGAAAATGTTCTAAGTGTTTTACAACTTGATTTTAGCTTTTTATTACTTAATGAAAGTCAAGGGACATATTTGGCTCATTTTTCAAAATTCTATATTTTGACGGCCTTCTTGGATGCCATCTTCAATACTGGAGCTATCCTGTGCTTTGCTGAGGTGGCAAACACTGGATTTTATGCTACAAAACTAAGACTGAGAGAAACACTATGGTATATAGAATCAAAAACAAATAGGATTGAAGAGCATATTTTATATAAGAAACTGCACTTTTTGTTGTTTTTGTTGTGTTGGGTTGGATGTCTAAAAGCTGTTTTTAAGCATGAATATTATATATAGAAACAATTTCTGTTTCTCTAAAATGTTTACAGATATTATATTTGATAGAAAAGAAGTGAAAAAGCAGCCATAACTATCTGATCATAAATAATGAGCCATTAAACAAACATTCTGAGGTGAAAAACCTTGGGCACATGCATTTGTGAATTTAAACATGATTTTTACAACTGTTTTACCTAAATTGTCAGGTTTTTTACTTGAAATATACAAATATATCATTCTTACATGAAATGGGGCATTAAAATACCATTACAATGCAAACACATGAAAAATATGATGCATTTTTGGAGTAGGGGCTGGTTTTAGGAAACGGCAGCCATCTTGGACGCCATCTTGAATACTGGAGTTATGCAAGGTTTGCCAAGGTGGCAAATGCTGGATTTTAAAACTACAGACCAAGACGAACATTTTGGTGTATAGAAACAAATGTGGTACTCCGTAGACCACCTACTATTTCTAAGCTACTTTTTGAACCATATTTGCTCCAGTATATGCTAAGTTTAATGATCATACATATGTAATTATAACGTTTGCAATATGAAAGCACTTTTCTTTTTAAAGTTCAATTTTGGATTTTTCACAAAGAAATCTGTAAAGTGATCCACAATGAATATCATTTAGTTTACCAGCCAAGCTACCATGTCCGTACAGATGAACACAATTCTCATGTCTACCACCATTGGGCTCACCTGGTGCAAAATAGTCAGCTGGTATTGTCATTTTACTTGTTTCCCACACAAAAGAGCCCTCAGTTTTCTTGTCATTAGCTCCTATCCACACTATATCGTGTTTCTTGCATTTCCCAACAAGAAAGTCTCTTTCCATTGTATTATCTATTTCTACAAGATAACTTCCTTGTGAACTGCAGAACTCCCAGGCATTGCTCCATGACATTGCTCCAGAGCTTAATAAGTAGCAGTGGTCTCCAAAATTTTCCCAGGGAAAGTCACATGGTATAGCTTCTTGTAACTTTTTAAATGTTTTCTTTACATAATTTTCCACTGAGGCCAAATTGTGATCCACTAATTCAAGTTTATCATTTATGGCTTGAATATCTGATTTATTTTCTTCTATCAGGACTGTATTTTTGTCTGATTTAGCCTGGCACTTGTTGGTTGTGTTCTGACTTTGTTCCAGTAGATTTCCTTTATCATTTTCAAATTGAACTTTAAAATTTTGAATCTGATCATCCATAGCTTTTCTCTGTTCCTTTTCCAGATTTTTCAGCCATTTTTTCATCTCTTCAATCTCATTACTAGTTAATGATTCATGCTCTGTCTGACTTGTTTGTATTTCATTCAGGATTTCACGGCTTAAAGCCTTCTCATTTTTCAAACCATTATGTGCAAACACCATAAGCCCTTCAACTTCATCTTTCAAGTCTTTCACTTCACTAACTGTCTCATTGACTAGTTTTAGTACCTCTTCTGAGCTTGGATTTTCTGGTTCTGTTTTGTTATTCAGATTTACTTTACTGGAATCCTGTACTAGAATGTTTGAAATTGCAGTCCAAATATCATTCACATCCCTTTGTAAACTGTTTGTTATCCTGTTTAGTCTGTTTAATTGAAGATTTATGTGCTGTACTGCTGCATTTTGAGAGTCACATTGTGTTAAATGCCACCAAACTAATATGTACAAGTTAAATCGTTTGTTCAGTATCTTCATTGTGACTATAAATGAGCCGCATTGTGAGAAAACCAGATTTTTGCCTATTTGAAAACAAAGGTGCAGATCAGCTTCACAGTTACTGCGAAACTGATCAGCGCCTTTTTTTCTGCAACACAGATAGTACAATTTCTCTTCTACTTAAATCTGAAATTTCAAGCTTCTAGCTCTTTTCTGTGCTTGTGCAGGCCGGTTTGTGTCGGACTTGTTCAGAAACCACATTGTTGGTTTTCCCACGAGACGGCTCAAATTATTATTTATATTCCTCCTCCTTGCGACTGTTCATTTGGTGATCTGCTGAATTACTTGACTATTTAGAACTTTGAAATTTTCTTTACAAACACTTAGGCTCACATATGATTTTCAAGTACCACATCCTTTATAAGGGTAATTGCTTTCTTTTGTCAAGTGTTTTAACTAAAAAGCCAAGAAGTAATGAGGCAAATGTTTGCCTTTGTTTATACGAAACTATTTTTGGTCAACTGCTGGTTACATGTAGATATATATTAATAGTGTTTTTATGCGAGTTGAACTCTGATGAGAAACTTATGTTGTGATATGCATAGTCCAGTAATTTTAACTCTGGCTCATGTGACATGAAGCACCAATAAGAGCAAATAATCACCCACTCATTAGGAAAACCTTGCCCATGCAATATACAGAGATTTTTTCAGAAGAAAAAAAAATGAGAATTTCATCAGAAATTTTTTTTATTTTTTAAATGTTTTCGCTCAAAACATACATTGTGGGTACACGGTAAAACTGCCTTGGTGAGGCGGTTCTAATGAGTACCCACAATGTATGTTTTGGATCAAAAACAAGACACATAGGTATACTCCTGCAAATCCCAGTTTAACATGCATCCAACACCTCTGGCTCAGTATGAAAGTTGAGCTGAGCTGAAAGTTGAATTGAGGAACAGATAATAGGAGCAGATATCTGGAAGGGATTTTTATATAATTGTTTGGTTGCTATCTATTGTAGGCAATGGATGCCTGTATCCAGTATGGCTGGCCCAGTATGAAGGTTGAGCCTCTAGACACCAGCCAGAAAGAACAAATAATCACAGACTATCTGGAGGGGATCTACGGGAAAACACTGAATGTTGAACAAAAGAAAATGATAGTGGATGCTGAACAGACAAACAATCCACTGTATCTCAAATCTTTACTCGATGAGGTTAATATACTACTCAACCTTTGATACACATTAAAATATGATTGGGGGGGGGGGGGGGGGGGGGGGGGCTGTGATGGTTTTGCGGTAAGAAGAGTGTCTAAATTTAGACCAATCCTTACATAACTAAAAACTTACTGACTAGGATGTCAAACAAAAAAACAAAAAAAAAAAACAAACAAAAATCTGATTTTTGATTCCAAAATATACTGGCAACTCAAAATTTTGTCCAAGATATGTGGCACAACTATCGCTGTATAATTAACTTTGCTTGTATTTTCTCCAGATTAGGATGTATGGGTCATTCCGTACACTGACAGACAGGATCAAAGACTACCTGAATGCCAACAGTCCAGGAGATCTGTTTGCTAAAATATTGGAGAGACTGGAACAAGACTTCCAGCATGAAAGGTAACATATGAGCCGCCTCGTGGGAAAACCAACAATGTGGTTTCCGAACAGGTCTGACACAAACCGCTTGTACAAGCACAGAAAAGAGCTAGAAGCTTGAAATTTCAGATTTAAGTAGAAGGGGAATTGTACTATCCGAGTAGCGAAAACAAAGGCGCTGATCAGCTTCGCGGTTACCGCGAAGCTGATCTGCGCCTTTGTTTTCGCATATGCAGATTGTTGGTTTTCCCATGGGGCGGCTCATATGGCTCACATATCAGTGTGTGTGTTCACGGAAGATGGACATTTGTCATTGTTTGTGAGATTTAGGTGTATGAAGTACATTGTATAAGAATATGGTAGATCTCCATCATCTTTTTGCATGCCAGGGCCCAGTTGTTCAAAACTTCGTTAGCTTAACGCTATCGTTAAGCCCTCAATTTGTTAACTATAAATCAACTTCAAAAGCAAATACACTGTTATTTTTTTGTTGAAAAAATGTGAGAATCCTTTGCAATACAAAGGGTTCTCACATTTTTTCAACCAAAAATAGCAGTGATGCAAAGGATTCTCACGTTTTTTCAACAAAAAATAACAGTGTATTTGTAAAATTACAATTTTAACGAATCATTAAATAACAACATCATTAATTTTGAACAACTGGGTCCAGATGATTTGTGTCGCATAATGCGAAATATAACAAAGATAACCATGAGCTGCAATAAGCAGTATGGTAGCCACAAAGCTGATCGGTTTGCCTACATGGCCAGGTTTATGACGGTTCTTGACATGTGGCAAGTAGGTTTCTCAGATTTGACTCGTTTGATTTCATTTACATGCAATTTTAATTATGTCTCCCCCCGACAGGGTCGACAGGGTCGGGAGACATATTGTTTTTCCCCGTGCGTCTGTCTGTCTGTCTGTCTGTCTGTCTGTCTGTCTGTCCGTCACAAATCGTGTCCGCTCTATAACTTGAAAACCGTTAAAGATTTTTCAATGAAACTTTGTACACTTGTAAACCACGATGAGACGATGTGTCATGCACAAGAACCATAACTCTAGCTTGAGTATTTTTGGAGTTATTTCCCTTTGATTATTTTCGATACAATTTCGTGTCCGCTGTATAACTTGAAAACCGTTAAAGATTTTTCAATGAAACTTGGTACACTTGTAGACCACGACGAGACGATGTGTCATGCACAAGAACCATAACTCTGGCTTGAGTATTTTTGGAGTTATTTCCCTTTGATTATTTTCGATACAATTTCGTGTCCGCTGTATAACTTGAAAACCGTTAAAGATTTTTCAATGAAACTTGGTACACTTGTAGACCACGACGAGACGATGTGTCATGCACAAGAACCATAACTCTAGCTTGAGTATTTTTGGAGTTATTTCCCTTTGATTATTTTCGATACAATTTCGTGTCCGTTGTATAACTTTAAAACTGTTAAAGATTTTTCAATGAAACTTAATACACTTGTAGACCACGACGAGACGATGTGTCATGCACAAGAACCATAACTCTGGCTTGAGTATTTTTGGAGTTATTTCCCTTTGATTATTTTCGATACAATTTCGTGTCCGCTGTATAACTTGAAAACTGTTAAAGATTTTTCAATGAAACTTGGTACACTTGTAGACCACGACGAGACGATGTGTCATGCACAAGAACCATAACTCTGGCTTGAGTATTTTTGGAGTTATTTCCCTTTGATTATTTTCGATACAATTTCGTGTCCGCTGTATAACTTGAAAACCGTTTAAGATTTTTCAATAAAACTTGATACACTTATTGAGCATGATCAGACAATGTGTCATGCACAAGAACCATAACTTTGGCTTGAGTATTTTATAAGTTATTTCCCTTTGATTATTTTCCATACAATTTCGTGTCCGCTTTATAACTCGAAAATCTTAAGAGTTATTTCAATGAAACTTGGTACACTTATAAAGCACAATGAGATTATGTGTCGTGCTAAAGAACCATAACTCTTGCTTGCATATCTTTGGAGTAATTTCCCTTTGATTATTTTCCATACAATTTCGTGTCCACCCTATAACTTGAAAACCGTAAGAGAAATTTCAGTGAAACTTGGTACACTTATAAAGCATGATGAGACGATGTGTCATGCACAAGAATTATAACGCTTACTTTCATATCTTTGGAGTTATTTCCCTTTGATTATTTTTCCATACAATTTCATGTCCACTCTATAACTTGAAAACCATAAGAAATATTTCAATGAAACTTGGTACACTTATAAAGCACGATGAAATGATGTGTCATGCTAAAGAACCATAACTCTTGCTTGCATATCTTTGGAGTTATTTCCCTTTGATTATTTTTCATTCAATTTCGTGTCTGGTCTATAACTCAAAAACCATTAGAGATTTTTCAATGAAACATGGTACACTTATAAAGCATGATGCACAAGAATCATTACTCTTGCTTTCATATCTTTGGAGTTATTTCCCTTTGATTATTTTCCAAACACTTTCGTGCCCCCTCTATAAATTGAAAACCGTAAGACATATTTCAATGAAACTTGGTACACTTATAAAACAGAATGACAGGATATGTGATGCACAAGAACTATAACTCTTGCTTGCATATTTTGGACATGCACGTAGAAAGGGGGGAGACATCAGTTTTGACATAGAAAACAAATTCTAGTTTTAGTTTTGTTTCCAGCAGTCAAACTGTAGTTTTTGTGTTGTTGGTCCCTTATAACATAAGCCGGTGCATAAGAAAACAAACAACATGCATAGGCAAAAACAAAGGTGCAGCTCAGCTGTGCAGTAACTGCACAGCTGATCAGCACCTTTGTTTTTGCTATTCAGATAGCACAATTCCTCTTCTTCTTACATCCAAAATTTCAAGATTTTAGCCCGCTTCTGTAATTGTACAGGCCTGTTTTTGTCGGACCTGGTCGGAAACACGAATTGTTGGTTTTCTCATGCGAAAGCATGTCATACATGTAGTTTTAGATCTGGTGGTCTGCAAAGGATCTCAATTTTCTGTATTTACTGTTCTTTTAACATTTACGACACCAGCTTCTTGGTACATGTAGTTAAAGCAAACTGTAAACTGTAGCTTCTGGTACTGTAGACATGATAATTCTGTGAATTTCTTTAACTGTAGTTGAATGTTGTCTAAATAGTAATACTGTAAATATCTTAATAACAGTGCTGCAAAGTATGGTGCTTTGGTGATTATTTTATGTTGCAGTGAATTACTAACTTGGTTTACGTTTGTATTTAATGAGTCTTACAATATGAAACCCTGTTGCCAAACTTTTAATCTGTCATGCACAAAAAATACTACACAGAATATCAGAAACTAGGTGCAAGTGAACAAATTTAAACCATTTTTCATGGAGAAAAAATTGGCCTGTATTAGACTGTACTGATGTAATATCTGATCTGGATATATGCTGTGCTCACAATGGCAAAAAGAACAGGCTTTCTGTCATGCAGACTCATGGATTGTGTTTCACTATTCCTAACAAACAT
Organism: Rugalucina vietnamica; assembly: GCA_964017185.1. Taxonomy (NCBI): domain Eukaryota; kingdom Metazoa; phylum Mollusca; class Bivalvia; order Lucinida; family Lucinidae; genus Rugalucina; species Rugalucina vietnamica. The sequence goes on from OZ024873.1 coordinate 62,742,762, forward strand.
GCTTGAGCTTTCTAGCCACCCTGGCCCAGTTGTTCAAATTTAACGATGTCCTTAGGTAACAATTCGTTAAAATTTCAAATGGCAATATTACAAATACGCTGTTATTTTTTGTTGAAAAAATGTGGGAATCCTACAAACTGAGGGCTTAACGACAGCATTAAGCTAATGAAGTTTTGAACAACTGGGCCCATGTTTGGCTGTCTAAACAATGAATTGCTGTCTCACAAATGCTTGGTTGTTTAACCAATGTTTTTGTTGCCTAACCCATGTTTTGCTGTTTTACCAATGATTTGCTGGTTTAGTGTCTAACCAAAGTTTTGTTGCCTAACTCATGTGTTGCTGTGCACTAACCCGTGTGCATTATTTTGTGTTGTAGTACTAGTGCTCTTCGTTTGTATTTTTCACTGACTATGTCACAGACTAACCCTGTACCACTAGATGTTGCAGTTACACTAACAGATAAATTACACCAGAATAGAAAAGAAAATTGGTAAGTATCACCGGTCGAAAAAAAAGATGTGACCTTTCAATTTCTATCCAAAAGAACTGAAGAAGCCCAGTATCATGACCCCTGAATATCGAAGGGAAATAGCTTAAAACTATTGAATAACAGTAGCCGCATTGTTCATTGTCACTTCCCCATGACCATCTTTGTCCTGTTTTAACTGTGTACACCACGAAAACATGTCCGTGTAATGCATACCCCCTTAAACCCCACTTTTATATAGTAAAACTGGGGTTTTTAGCTCACCTGAGCCGTCAGGCTCACAAGGTGAGCTTATAGGATGGCCATGATCCGGCGTCCGTCCGTCCGTCGTCCGTCCGTCGTCCGTCGTCCGTCCGTCGTCCGTCCGTCGTCCACCATTTTCAAAGATCTTCTTCTCTGAAACCGCTTGGCCAATCAAAGCCAAATTTTACATGAAGCATCTATGGGAAGGGGGAACCAATGTGTATATAAATAATCCAGGTCACATGACCAAGATGGCCGCCATGCCCATATATGGTAAAAACCCTTCAAAAATCTTCTTCTCCGGAACCACTGGACCGATTTCAACCAAACTTGGCATGAAGCATCGATGACTCAAGTACTACAATGTGTATATAAATCATGACCTTGCGGTGACCTTGACCTATTTTACGGCAAGGTCAACATAGGTCGCTTTTGCATTTCAATGGGAAAAATTGTTAAATTGTCATTTAAAGGAAAAATCTTGCAGAAAATGAGCAGTAGGACTGAATATTAATGATTCTGAAAAAAATTGGGCACCAGGGGCTCATCCGCCCCCACCCCGGGGCAATATACATGTATATTATCATAATATTCAAACATCTTCTTCTCTGAAACCGCTTGGCCAATCAAAGCCAAATTTTACATGAAGCATCTATGGGAAGGGGGAACCAATGTATATATAAATAATCCAGGTCACATGACCAAGATGGCCGCCATGCCCATATATGGTAAAAACCCTTCAAAAATCTTCTTCTCCAGAACCGGTGGACCGATTTCAACAAAACTTGGCATGAAGCATCGATGGCTCAAGCACTACAATGTGTATATAATTCATGACCTTTTCATGACCTTGACCTATTTTACAGCAAGGTCAACATAGGTCGCCAATGCATTTGAATGGGGAAAACTTTTAAAATGTAATTTAAAGTGAAAGTCTTGCAGGAAATGGGAAGTAGGACTAAAAATTAATGATTCTGAAAAAAAATTGGACCCCAGGGGCTCATGTGCCCCCACCCCGGGGCAATATACATGTATATTTCCATAATATATATTCAAACCTCTTCTCCTCTGAAATCGCTTGGCCAATCAAAGCCAAATTTTATGTGAAGCATCTATAGAATTGAGGAATCAATGTGTATATAAATAATCTAGGTCACATGACAAAGATGGCAGCCATGCCCATATATGGTAAAAACACATCAAAAATCTTCTTCTCTGAAACCAATAGACTGATTTCAAGGAAACTTGGCCTGAAGCATGAATTCAGTAGCTTAATTAGTCAGCGTATTTGCGTAATTACGCAATTCAATTAGTAAAAAACCCAATACAAGACGACCCGATTGCGTACAAAAACGCAAAAGAAATCGGCGATACGCAATCCCGGGAAAATTCAATGCGTACCGGTTTTTATCAGTACCGGCGTTTATAACGTTTCCGGTTTGCCAGTGCGTAAGCGACCTGGTGGCGAGAATGGTTTCCAGCGCACGCCAAAGTATTTCATTACAATATCCGATAATGACGAGATACAGTATTGGGGGAAAATCTCAAAAATGACAAATATGGCGTCAATCTTCCACAATCTTCCACAAAGCAATTAAATTACGATAAAATAACAGGTAGTCTATGGCGATTTGATATCTACACTCATCCTTTCATCACTGAAATTGTAAACGAACGTTTTGACATGTGTCTGGTAGGGAATATACGCTTGAAATCACTTTCAATGGAGGGTAAACATGACGTAATGAAAAACGAAAGTAGCGAGTTGGAACTTTGGCTTTTCAAAGTACCTTGGCTGCTATCAAATCATTAAGAAAGTTGGCAAATCAGTAATGATCCAGGTTTGTACCTTGTAGCACATGCAAATCAGTTAAATACCATTGACAATGAGTGGTGCCCTTTCTTACTTGTCCCTTCAGTTCAATACAACAGTGATGCAGGCAATTCTTAAAAATAAACTTAATTAAATAAATGATAAAAAAATAATTAAACACTAAATACCCAAATTATCTGTTTTCGTGACCATTTACCCAATTGATTTTCCATTTTACCCAATTGATTGAAAACAGAGGGGGTAAAAAATATGAACATACCCAATTAAAATTTCAGATACCCAATTGAATAAAAAAGGGGTGGGTAATTACCCAATGGTCTAAAAAATTAATTAAGGTACTGAGCATGGATGGCTAAAGTACTCCAATGTATATATAAATCATGACCCTGTGATGACCTTGACCAAGTTTATGGCAAGGTCAACATGGGTTGCCTATGCATTTGAATTGGGAAAACTGTTAAAATGTCATTTGAAGGGAAAAGCCAGCAGGAAATTGGCAAATGGACAGAATATTGAAGATTCTGAAAAAAGAAAATGGCCCAAGGGCTTCATCTGCCTCTGCACTGGAGTTAAATACCATAATATTCAAACATGTTTATTGGTATATGCAGCAGATCTCAGGTGAGCATTTACAGGACCATTGGTCCTCTGGTCTTATTTTTGGGCGAGGCGGTTCTAACGTGTACCCACAATCTATGTTTTGAGCAAAAATAAGGAAAATATCAATAATATTCTACTGAAACTTTTTAAAGCTGAAAAAATCTCTGTTTTTTTTTTTTGCATGGGCAACTTTTCATAATGGTTTAGTTGGACACGGAACCAAAATGACCTTTGCCATGACATGTTTACAGAATGGCATTATATGGGACCTTATTGAAATCTAAACAGTTTGGTTTTATTTACCTGTATCCTAGCATAAAAGTCCTTTATTTTTCGGGCACCAGAAACATAATCATGTTACAGTGGTATAGAGACCTATAAATGATTAAATATGAGCAGCCACATGGGAAAACCAACAATTTGCATAGGCGAAAACAAAGCGGCAGATCAGCTTTGCGGTAACCGTGAAGCTGATCAGCGCCTTTATTTTCACTACACAGATAGTACATCTCTTCAACTTTAATTCTTCCAAGCTTCTAGCCTGCTTCTGTGACTGTACAGGCTGGTTTTCTCACACACAGGCTCCCAGACTTTCTTGCCTTGGAATGACCTCCCTGATTCTCTGATTTTCTCTGCTGAAATGACCAATGATTCTGTCTAATTTTGCATCCCTTGTGAGAAACTGGGATTAATCCGTCCCAGCAGAATTCCTGGTGAATTATTGTCATTTTGGCATATTAACAATAAACTATTCAGATTTGTATTCAGAAACACTGAATTAGTTTGCCTTATTGTGGCCTAATATCTGAAAATGGCACTGACATGAAGGAGGATTATGCTAGGGTGTGTGCTTTTTAGCTCACCTGAGCCGTCAGGCTCACAAGGTGAGCTTATAGTATACCCATGCTCCGTCGTCCGTCCGTCCGTCCGCCGTCTGTCGTCCGTCCGTCGTCCGTCCGTCGTCCGTCCGTCCCTCGTCCGTCCGTCCGTCGTCCACCATTTTCAAAGATCTTCTTCTCTGAAACAGCTTGGCCAATCAAAGCCAAATTTTACATGAAGCATCTATGGGAAGGGGGAAACAATGTGTATATAAATAATCCAGGTCACATGACCAAGATGGCCGCCATGCCCATATATGGTAAAAACCCTTCAAAAATCTTCTTCTCCGGAACCACTGGACCGATTTCAACCAAACTTGGCATGAAGCATCGATGACTCAAGTACTACAATGTGTATATAAATCATGACCTTGCGGTGACCTTGACCTATTTTACGGCAAGGTCAACATAGGTCGCCTTTGCATTTGAATGGGAAAAATTGTTAAATTGTCATTTAAAGGAAAAATCTTGCAGAAAATGAGCAGTAGGACTGAATATTAATGATTCTGAAAAAAATTGGGCACCAGGGGCTCATCCGCCCCCACCCCGGGGCAATATACATGTATATTATCATAATATTCAAACATCTTCTTCTCTGAAACCGCTTGGCCAATCAAAGCCAAATTTTACATGAAGCATCTATGGGAAGGGGGAACCAATGTGTATATAAATAATCCAGGTCACATGACCAAGATGGCCGCCATGCCCATATATGGTAAAAACCCTTCAAAAACTTTCTTCTCAGGAACCACTGGACCGATTTCAATGAAACTTGGCATGAAGCATCGATGACTTAAGTACTACAATGTATATATAAATCATGACCCTGTGATGACCTTGACCTATTTTACGGCAAGGTCAACATAGGTCGCCAATGCATTTGAATGGGGAAAACTTTTAAAATGTCATTTAAAGTGAAAGTCTTGCAGAAAATGGGCAGTTGGACTGAATATTAATGATTCTGAAAAAAATTGGACCCCAGGGGCTCATGTGCCCCCACCCTGGGGCGATATACATGTATATCTTCACTATATTCAAACGTCTGCTCCTCTGAAACCGCTTGACCAATCAAAGCCAAATTTTATGTAAAGCATCAATAGGAAGAAATAATCAATGTGTTTATAAATAATCCAGGTCACATGACCAAGATGGCCGCCATGCCCATATATGGTAAAAACCCTTCAAAAATCTTTTTCTCTGGAACCGGTGGACCAATTTCAATGAAACTTGGCATGAAACATCGATGGCTAAAGCACTACAATGTATATATAAATCATGACCCTGTGATGACCTTGACCTATTTTATGGCAAGGTCAACATAGGTCGCCAATGCATTTGAATGGGGAAAACTTTTAAAATGTCATTTAAAGTGAAAGTCTTGCAGGAAATGGGCATTAGGACTGAATATTAATAATTCTGACAAAAAATGGACCACAGGGGCTCATATGCCCCCACCCCGTGGCAATATACATGTATATCTCCATAATATTCAAACATCTGCTCCTCTGAAACCACTTGGCCAATCAAAGCCAAATTTTATGTGAAGCATCTATAGGATGGGATAATCAATGTGTATAATAAATAATCCAGGTCACATGGCTGCCAGGCCCATATATGGTAAAAATCTCTCAAAAATCTTCTCCGGAACCAGTGGACCGATTTCAAGGAAACTTGGCTTGAAGCATCGATGGCTCAAGTACTACAATGTATATATAAATCATGACCCTGTGATGACCTTGACCCAGTTTATGGCAAGGTCAACATGGGTTGCCAATGCATTTGAATGGGAATAACTGTTAAAATGTCATTTGAAGGAAAAAGCCAGCAGGAAATTGGCAAATGGACAAAATATTGATTATTCTGAAAAAGAAAATGGCCCAAGGGCTTCATCTGCCCCTGCACTGGGATTAAATACCATAATATTCAAACATGTTTATTGGTATATGCAGCAGATCTCAGGTGAGCGTTTACAGGACCATTGGTCCTCTGGTTTACTTTGGTCAGAAACAGATGTAATGTGTCTAGGATGTGACACTATATCCTATATTGTAGGAAGGACCTTGTCCATGATGCCTGTACTGCTATCTGGTGTTCTAACAGAGGAATGTCTGAGGCTGAACTTGTTGAACTGTTACAGGTAAAATATTGTGCACAACATGAATATTTTTAGCTCACCTGAGCCGTTAGGCTCACAATATGAGCTTATAGTATACCCATGCTCCTTCGTCCGTCCGTCGTCCGTCCGTCCGTCGTCCACCATTTTCAAAGATCTTCTTCTCTGAAACAGCTTGGCCAATCAAAGCCAAATTTTACATGAAGCATCTATGGGAAGGGGGAACCAATGTGTATATAAATAATCCAGGTCACATGACCAAGATGGCCGCCATGCCCATATATGGTAAAAACCCTTCAAAAATCTTCTTCTCCGGAACCACTGGACCGATTTCAACCAAACTTGGCATGAAGCATTGATGACTCAAGTACTACAATGTGTATATAAATCATGACCTTGCGGTGACCTTGACCTATTTTACGGCAAGGTCAACATAGGTCGCCTTTGCATTTGAATGGGAAAAATTGTTAAATTGTCATTTAAAGGAAAAATCTTGCAGAAAATGAGCAGTAGGACTGAATATTAATGATTCTGAAAAAAATTGGGCACCAGGGGCTCATCCGCCCCCACCCCGGGGCAATATACATGTATATTATCATAATACTCAAACATCTTCTTCTCTGAAACCGCTTGGCCAATCAAAGCCAAATTTTACATGAAGCATCTATGGGAAGGGGGAACCAATGTGTATATAAATAATCCAGGTCACTTGACCAAGATGGCCGCAATGCCCATATATGGTAAAAACCCTTCAAAAATCTTCTTCTCCAGAACCGGTGGATCGATTTCAAAGAAGCTTGGCATGAAGCATCGATGGCTCAAGTACTACAATGTGTATATAAATCATGACCCTGTGATGACCTTGACCTTTTTTACGGCAAGGTCAACATAGGTCGCCAATGCATTTGAATAGGGAAAACTTTTAAAATGTCATTTAAAGTGAAAGTCTTGCAGGAAATGGGCAATAGGACTGAATATTAATGATTCTGAAAAAAATTGGACCCCAGGGGCTCATCAGGCCCCAACCCGGGGCAATATACATGTATATTACCATAATATTCAAACATCTTCTCCTCTGAAACCGCTTGGCCAATCAAAGCCAAATTTTATGTGAGGCATCTATAGGATGGGGGAATCAATGTATATTATTAATGTGTATATAAATTATCTAGGTCACATGACCAAGATGGCTGCCATACCCATATATGATAAAAACCCTTCAAACATCTTCTTCTCTGAAACCAATAGATTGATTTCAATGAAACTTGGCGTGAAGTATCCATGGCTAAAGTACTACAATGTATATATAAATCATGACACTGTGATGACCTTGACCAAGTTTATGGCAAGGTCAACATGGGTTGCCCATGCATTTGAATGGGAATAACTGTTAAAATGTCATTTGAAGGGAAAAGCCAGCATGAAATGGCAAATGGACAGAATATTGATTATTCTGAAAAAAGAAAATGGCCCAAGGGCTTCATCTGCCCCTGCACTGGGGTTAAATACCATATTATTCAAACATGTTTATTGGTATATGCAGCAGACTCAGGTGAGCGTTTACAGGACCATTGGTCCTCTGGTTTAAAAACACCAGGGCCCAGTTGTTCAAAATTAACAACGTTGTTAGTTAACGATTCATCAAAATTTCAAACATGAATATTACAAATACGCTGTTATTTTTTGTTGATAAAATGTGAGAATCCTTTGCCATGCAAAGGATTCTCACATTTTATCAACAAAACAAAATGTGAGTATCCTTTGCCATGCAAAGGATTCCCACATTTTATCAACAAAAAATAACAGTGTATTTGCTTATGTACTCGGCATTTACTTAACGAATTGAGGTCTTAAGGATGACAAAGTTTTGAACAACTGGCCCTCGGAGAACATGCCCATGCAATGAATTCGTCCTTAAACCCCAATGTTATATAGTTAAAAACTTTGCAGGGGTATACCAATTGTTTCTTAATTTTGGTCCAAAACATAGGTAGTGGGTACTCATTAGACCTAATGTGTACCCACAATCTATGTTTTGTGCAAAAATATTAAAAATAAAAAAAAAAAACTTAAGAAATTTTCAATTTTTACAGCTGAAAAAAATCTTTGTTTAATGCATAATAATTTCCTTACGAGATTTGTAACAGTTACTGGTCTAGATGACCATATGAAAGTTTTTGACCTCAATGAAAGCAGTTGTCAGTTATTCTGACCAAGTCCAATTTCAAATGTATTTGCATTTCTATCTGCATCTTTTAGTGGTATTTGGCTGCAATAAGACACTGTCACACTATTTTGAAACATAAGAGAAATTACAAGCAATTTTGAGGTTGTCAAGGAATTATTAAAAATAAGTATTGTTATTGTTTTGTATGCCTTCAGGTTCCAAGTGCAGTCTGGTCCCCATTCTACCTGTCCCTGTTTGAGAACCTAGTAAACAGGAACGGTATCCTCAACTTCTTCCACGACCATCTCAGACAGGCGGTTGAGAAGAAGTACCTCAGCTCGGCGGATGAGAAGAGGAAGGGTTACCTAAGACTGGCAGATTTCTTTGAGGCTAAGGAGACTTCACAGAGGACGGTGAGTTGGCATCAAAAACGCACTGGTCAAGCACAGCATTACGAAAACTTGCCCATGCAATATACAGAGATTTTTTTTCAGCATTAAAAATTGAAAATTTTCAGTAGAAATTTTTTGATATTTTTTTTATTTTTGCTCAAAACATTGATTGTGGGTACATGTTAGAACCGCCTCGCCGAGGCGGTTCTAACGAGTACCCACAATCGATGTTTTGGATGGGATATAAGAAAAATAGGTATACCCCTGCAAACTCCAGTTTTTTCTATATAAAAGTGGGGTTCAAATGGACATGTTTTCACGATGTGAGATGATGGGTGCTTAAGTAGTCAGGTTTTGGTTTGTTTGCTCTTACTTACCGGTACATTTAGCTTTTAAAAACTGTTTGGATAAAATGGGTGAGAGATGACTTGGGAAAACAGTGATTGGTCTTGAAATTTTTTCCATGGCCATTGCTTCCCTTCAACGGAAAATGATGTGAATGATGTACATTGAGTTTAACTCCTGGGGAACATGCTTAAAATATTAAAGTATGGATAGGATAAACGATTGCTATTGTATTACCTCAGCTGTTTGCTTGGACATAAAATGAATATCAGTTAGTCAAACTGAATTGTATTCAATGTTTCTATATACATTGTAATTACATGTACATATTAATGATTAATAATTCAATGAATAATTTTCTATTCCCCCAGGTTGAAGAGTTACCATTCTTGCTGGCAAGATGTCAAGAGTTAGATAGACTGAAGAAAGTCATCAGTGACCTGGATGTTTTCTACAGACTATCAGAAAGTGAAGATGGGACATTTGAGTTGATCAAAGCTTGGAAAACGGTAATGTTGGGTTTCTAGATTGATGTTTTTGGGGTGTCCTTGGACAGAGTGGGGGGTGGGGCAGGAAGATGCCATGAGTTAGTTAGACTGAAGAAAGTCATCAGTGACCTTGATGTGTTCTACAGACTGTGAGGATGGGACATTTTAGTTGATCAAGGCTTGGAAAATGGTAATGTTTGATGTGGTGGGGTACCCAGGGGTATAGCTAATGGTGGGGGGGGGGGGGAGCAAGATATCATGACTTAGATAGACTGAAGAAAGTCATTACTTTGTTTGTATTGAGGCTTAATGTCCCAGTCAACAATTTTTCAGTCATGTTGGAGCAGAGCCAACTCTTCCTGGGTTTAACCAGTACTGTAGGGAGTTAATGTGTCTTGCTCAAGGACACAACACGGTAACGCTTGTGGGGATCGAACCCAGGACCTCTCGATTCAGAGTCTGACGCTCTACCGCTACGCCACCGTGCTCCCTAAAGTCATTAGTGACCTTGATGTAACATGTTGTACCACTTTTGTTTGGTGTATATATATATATAGGCAATATATAGGCAATATGTTTTATATGCATCCCTGTAACCATAAAACAATACTATATCTTTTCTTAAACTTTTTATAAGAAAGTTTTATACAGAAAAAATGCATCTTAAAGCCAGATGTACGTAATTGAAGGCGCTCAAAGGAACGTGCATATCTAAGGGTCGAAACGTCATTTTTACTCCGCATTCGTAACGTCAGTTTTCGCTCGAAACGTCATTTCTAACGTCAGTTTACGTTCAGAATACGAAACTATGTTCATACAATTATGCAGAGGACTTCAGAAATGTAAACTAATGTAAACAAAATGATATTATATTTTATTTCTGCTCAAAATATAGATCATAGACATGTTTTCCTCGGGGAAAACATCATTTGCGCGACCGTTAGCAATATTTAATGCTATATAGCATCGGAGATTTTGGCGCAAAACCGACGTCGCGCGTAAAACATACTGAATTTAGCAACGACTACCTACCTTCTCACGCTTATAGCAGGAAAACGAATCCGGTAACTATGGACTTTCGCGTTATCTACCTGTCGGTCAGAAATTTCTCTATAACATATCAGTTTTTCAAAAAATCCTACCGTGGATTTTTTTAAATATATCGAGAAAATCAACAAAAAAGGGGTCTGAAAATCGCATTTTACGTTGACGTCAATGTATTTTCGCTCTCAAATTTGGCGACTTTGAAGGCAGATATCTCGAAAACAAGCTCGGAACGGTATCGATTTCTTTTCATTTTCGTATGTAGGACATCAAAATACACTCACATGCAAAAAATAAAAAAAATCTACCGTGAGGTCAATTACGTACATCTGGCTTTAAAAGCAGTGAAAATATGATTGACAGCTAAATGCTATACAGATGTTCGTTGTAAAGCAATTGTGATAGTCCTAAAACATATTTCTGTAATTCTGTTAATATCAGACCATTAAATGTGCTATTGAAATGCTTTTCATTCCAGCTGGGAGATTTCAGTATAGTTGAACCAGCCTACCTCATGTCCTTGTCCAAAGTTCCAACCTCAGACTACCACGAGAAATATGACTACTACATCAAGCTTTTCAGTCGACTTGGAAACTTTTTCCTCAATCTGGGTCTCCTAGAAGCTGCCAAGAAGATTTATGCCATGTTACAGAAGCAGTCGGAACATCATTACAGGGAGTCACATGGCACCGTGGTATACCATCCACGTAACCAGAGTTGGCGGTATAGGTGTAAACATCCTGATGTGCTTAAGGTGAGATTATAAGAATCTTACATGAGTGTCAGGGATGGATAGACGAATCTATCCTGAGGTTCAGTTTGGCATCACGAGGCTCGCCAAGTGATGCCAAACTGTAACCCGAGGGACAGATTTGTAGCTATTTTGAAATGACAAAATTACATTACATCCTATACAACCAATGTTAAAAAGGAACACAAGAAGTGGTGCACCTGGGGTGAGATTATAAGAATCTTACATGAGTGTCAGGTATGGATAGACAAATCTGTCCCAAGGGTCACATTTTGGCATCACGAGGCTCGCAGAGTGATGCCAAATTGTGACCCGAGGGACAGATTTGTCTATCCATACCTTACACGAATGATGGATTCTTTTTCTTGTACGCTTTAATGCGGCGAAGCTTGATTTTCATACTATTTACCTAGAAAAACGCTACAATTGCGGCGTCCGCCATTTTGATTTAAAACGTTTTGACGTCATTGTGACGTGTGCGCTTAGCGACGAAATTACGTGACGTCCTTTACGACCCATGTTAAAAAAGAACACTTGATCGCAGAGTGGGACCGGGGTGAGATAACGAGGGTGAGATAAGAATTTCTCACATGGGGTAAGACACAGGATTTCTCTATCTGGTGTGCAAGAAAAGAATTTTTCACACAGGGTAAAATGTAGGATCTGGTGTGCAAGAAAATCATTTATTTAATCTTGAACTTGACAAAAATGACAATTTTGAGTGAAAATGAAAATTGAGATGGTTTATACAAGCTGCTTCAGTTAGTGTTTTTGGTCCTTATTTCAAAGATAATTTACATCTTTGTCAGCCCAGAATTTGCCATATAAGTAGATTTTCAAGGAGATGAAGCTAGGATGAAACCTTGTTTAAAGTTTTAGTTTTATGCTTCAGGGTTTCTTGTCTATGAAATTGGCCACTGTGGCATAGTTTCTACATCACTCACAGTAGATGTAAGAACCTAAGAAGAATTTAATTAAATGAGCTGCCTCATGAGAAAACAAACAATTTGTATAGGCAAAAGCAAAGACAAAGATCAGCTTCGCGGTAACCACAAAGCTGATCAGCAACTTTGTTTTCGCTACATGGAAAGTACAATCCCTCTTCTTCTTAAATCCAAAATTTCAAGCTTCTAACTATCTTTTGTGGCTGTACTGCCTGGTTTGTGTGGGACCTGTATAGAAAACACATTGGTGGTTTTCCCGTGACAGTGCTCAAATGCCATTGAACTTTCCAGACAATTCATGACCTAGGCAATGTGCTGGGCCAGATGGGACATCTAGATGAGGCCGAGAGGACTTACCTAGATGGTATAGCCAGGCAGAACAGGATAGAGACACCCAGTCAGAAACTACTGGTAAGGGAATTTTCTTGACTCAGAGGAAGACAGTTAGGAACTTGAGCTTCTCATTTTACAAACAATTCACCAGTTCAAGATGATCTTGTGATTACAATACAGACTTTAGTCCTGCCATTCATTTATTGGGAAATAACTGGATCCACATAATGTACATTCTGTGGACAATCTGAAATATCATAGTTTTGTTTGATCATGTGAATGTTTTGGGTAAAAGGTTTGAAATGCAGACAAAGGATATGATCAGGTCTGTATGATACTAAATAGGCTCATACATAGTACAATTTCACATGTACGTATCTGTCTTTCCACAGTTGAGTGAAGGTCTCCTGGGTCTAGCTACCATCTATGTCCAGAAAGAAAACATGGCAGAGGCTAAGAAGTTAATGAACAGAGCTCTGGAGTTGGCCATTGATGTGGTGGGGAACAAACATCACTTCGTGGCTGCTATCTTCTCAAAGGTACAGTTTAACTGAATTGTTTCCTACGCCCTCAAAAATATTATGACATCAAATGCACCTGGATAAAGTAGTGTTTATCACTCACTAGCGGCCCAGGACCTGAGATTATAAAAAAATTTTCATGCTTAGCTCAGCTGAGACTAAAATTTATCCTGCTGATAAAAATTAATGTTAAAATGCCAACAATTGTTGGCATTTAAACATTTTTCAGCAGGATGAATTACTGTCTTGTGGGATTTATGCCAGAAGTTTTAACTAATTTTCAACTATTTTAGTATTTATGAGCTATTGAAATTTCATGCTCAGCTGAGTTGAGTATGAAAAAAGTTTTACAACCTCGAGGCCAGGTGAAGGTATATGGCAGAGTAGTTGTCACGCATCCAAGGTTGGTGGTTTTGTTCCTTCACCAACTAAGGAGGTTTGAGGTCTTTAACCTAGCTGTGCCACACAAAAAGCGAGCGCTGTTTCTCAATAACTTGATCATCTCACCACTGTGTCTGGTGTGGGTTCGAGCCCCGCTCTGGCCACATGTGAGACAAGCCAAGTTCTGCTTGTGGGTGTGCCAGGTGGTTTTTCTTGTGGTTCTCCCGTTTTCGCCCACCTACTGATTGGCCCGTCTCATATGAGCTGAAATAATCTTGAAAGGGACATAAAACTGAAAAAAAAAAAAAAAAATTAAAAAAGGATTGAAATCCTTCATCGTTTCTTTTCTATGTTTACAGTTGGGGCAACTATCCTATGCTCAGGGCCGTGTCGATGAAGCCCTCGGCTACTTCCTACAAGATCTCAAGCTGACCAGATCTGAGGTTGGAGTGCATCACCCTCGTACAGCCACTGTCCTCAATGAGATTGCCCTGGTGTTTGATGATAAGAATGATGAAATAGCGGGGAGGCTGTATGAGGCAGCTCTCAGTATCATGATGGAAGTTTATGGGAACAACTTCCTCGGTGTGGGAGTAATCAGGTGAGTTGTCTTTAACAATTGTGCCACCGCATGGGAAAACCAACAACCTGCATAGGCGAAAACAAAGGCGCAGATCAGCTTCGCAGTACCTGTGGTACTGTAAATCCGGAAATTTTCGCGTGACTTTTATTTCAGGAATTTTCTATTTCCAAATATTTGTGAGTTCTTGAATTTGCGAGTGAGTGTCCATGTATTCTATAAAGATTAAAGTGACTCTTTATTAGCGAGAACTTTGAATTCGGGAGGCAACCAATTCGCGAATATTAGCGAAAATTAAGTTCTAGCAAATTTTTCCAGATCTACAGTAGTACAATTCCTCTACTTTCTAAATCCAAAATTTCCAGCCTATAAACATCTTCTGTGACTGTACAGCCCGATTTGTGTCGGACCTGGTAGGAACCCAAATTGTTGGTTCTCTCACCCACAGGCTCAGTCGTAATTCTATCCAGTTTTCATGTTTGGAACATTCTTAACATTACTGACACTCAAACTAGAAGAAATGGACAGATGCATAGCAGATAGTTAATAAAGGAGCATTCATTCAAGTATATGAGCCGCAACGCAAGAAAACCGGTCTTCGGGGTCTCCGACCCGGTTCGACACAAACTGGCCTATGCAGACACAAGAAGATGGCTAGAGGCTGGAAATTTTGGATTTAGAAAGTAGGGGAACTGTACTACCTGTGTAGCAAAAACAAAGGCGCTTATCAGCTTCGCAGTTATTGCGAAGCTGATCTGCGTCTTTGTTTTCGCCTAGGCAAAAACCCGGTTTTCTCATGACGCGGCTCATATATGATCGGTAAAGCTGGTATATTAGGAGAAATGCTCTCTGTGAAAAAACTTTGTTATTTATCTTCTTTCAGGTACAACCTTGGAGCATTTTACTTTGGCACCAACCATTTTGCGAGGGCCAAGTACCAGTTTAACGAGTCCTACAAGATACATAAGATATTCCTGGGTGATGACCACCTGGACTGCAATGTTATTAAACAGGCGCTGGATGAAGTGTCGAAAATGACAGGAATGTAGTCTAAATATTCTGCTGTATTTATTAATTTGAATTTGCGAAGACAACAAAAAGTGCATACTGTAGTGAACTTGAAATACACAGGAGACATTTTGGGAAAGAGATATTTTCCTGTGATACAAGCTGCATTGCAAACAGTTAAGACCCGGAAAAAACTGCTTATGAGCTGTACAGTCTGTAGACTCAGACCTTCAGCTGTTGTTTACAATCTCCATGCATGTATACACAAAAGCATTCCGTATGTGTCACACAGCCTCAGTGCCATGTACTAACCGGGAAAACAATGTTTTACTTTACACATCACATTTTCAAACACGAAATTCACTGTGAAAAACTAAATCCTGCTCACCCTCACTCCGCATACTGTTCATAGAGATTTAAAATTTTGTCTCCAGATGATGTTCCATAAGAAAAGTCTCTGATTTCCTGCTTTAAATCTATAATTTCTGTGAGATCTACACATTCAGCTTGTGCATTTGCGCCCATTTTTGGTCCGCAGCGCTAAGCCAATCAGAAAGTAGCTATCCATGCTCATGTGCCAAAGCGCGCGCCATGACATCAAAGCACCCCGGTGATGGCGAGGTCCAGTTCGGATGCACTCACCACATGTCAACCATGTGTAATCATGTTTTATTCAGTCAGGTATTGTTTTGATCAAATAGAACCAACAAGGTCCGCAACGGAAGGTAGTGGAGTTAGGTTTCGCAACTATACAGTCTGGGTCGAAGAAGTTGAGGGGGCATATCGGTTTGGGTCTGTCCGTCCTTGGGTGCGTCTGTGCGTCCAGTGCGAAAGTTACGCTTACACTCTGTCAAGAACCGTTAGAGCTAGGATCTTGAAACTTGGTATGTAGTTTGTATATGAAAATTAAGAGGACCTGTATTTTTAGCTCACCTGAGCCGTCAGGCTCACAAGGTGAGCTTATAGTATACCCATGCTCCGTCGTCCGTCCGTCCGTCGTCCGTCCGTCGTCCGTCGTCCGTCCGTCGTCCACCATTTTCAAAGATCTTCTCCTCTGAAACCGCTTGGCCAATCAAAGCCAGATTTTACATGAAGCATCTATGGGAAGGGGGAACCAATGTGTATATAAATAATCCAGGTCACATGACCAAGATGGCCGCCATGCCCATATATGGTAAAAACCCTTCAAAAATCTTCTTCTCCGGAACCACTGGACCGATTTCAACCAAACTTGGCATGAAGCATTAATGGCTCAAGCACTACAATGTATATATAAATCATGACCCTATGATGACCTTGACCTATTTTACGGCAAGGTCAACATAGGTCGCGAATGCATTTGAATGGGAAAAATTGTTAAATTGTCATTTAAAGGAAAAATCTTGCAGAAAATGAGCAGTAGGACTGAATATTAATGATTCTGAAAAAAATTGGGCACCAGGGGCTCATCCGCCCCCACCCCGGGGCAATATACATGTATATCTCCATAATATTCAAACATCTTCTCCTCTGAAACCGCTTGGCCAATCAAAGCGAAATTTTATGTGAAGCATCAATAGGAAGGGGTAACAAATATGTATATAAAAAATCCAGGTCACATGACCAAGATGGCCGCCATGCCCATATATGGTAAAAACCGTTCAAAAATCTTCTTCTCCAGAACGGGTTGACCGATTTCAACGAAACTTGGCACGAAGCATCGATGGCTCAAGCACTACAATGTGTATATAAATCATGACCCTGTGCTGACCTTGACCTATTTTACGGGAAGGTCAACATAGGTCACCAATGCATTTGAATGGGGAAAACTTTTAAAATGTCATTTAAAGTGAATGTCTTGCATGAAATGGGCAGTAGGACTGGATATTAATGATTCTGAAAAAAATTGGACCCCAGGGGCTCATGTGCCCCCACCCCGGGGCAATATACATGTATATTTCCATAATATTCAAACGTCTTCTCCTCTGAAACCGCTTGGCCAAACAAAGCCAAATTTTAAGTGAAGCATCTATAGAATGGGGGAATCAATGTGTATATAAATAATCTAGGTCACATGACCAAGATGGCCGCCATGCCCATATATGGTAAAAACCCATCAAAAATCATCTTCTCTGAAACCAATAGACTGATTTCAAGGAAACTTGGCGTGAGGCATCAATGGCTAAAGTACTCCAATGTATATATAAATCATGACCCTGTGATGACCTTGACCAAGTTTAAGGCAAGGTCAACATGGGTTGCCTGTGCATCTGAATTGGGAAAACTGTTAAAATGTCATTTGAAGGAAAAAGCCAACAGGAAATTGGCAAATGGACAGAATATTGAAGATTCTGAAAAAAGAAAATGGCCCAAGGGCTTATCTGCCCCTGCACTGGAGTTAAATTAATATTCAAACATGTTTATTGGTATATGCAGCTGATCTCAGGTGAGCGTTTACAGGACCATTGGTCCTCTGGTTTCTTTCAGGAAAATTCAAGTGGCTAAGGGCCCATTCTGTGAGAGTTATGTCCCTTTTTAATTCTTGATAAAGTGAACAGATAGTGGGTACCTTGTGTGCGCAACTCCTCATACAGTTTAATACCGATTCTCTTGAAACTTTACAGATGTTGTGACCATGCTTTGAAGATATGCATATTGTTTGGATATAATCCTCAGATTCATTTTTGTCCCTTTTTTGCAATTTGACCTTAGCCATTTTGGGGGCATTTTGACAATGAAAGTGAATGGACAGTGGGTACTTTGTGTGCGCAACTCCTCCTACAGTTTAATACCGATTCTCTTGAAACTTTACAGATGTTGTGACCATGCTTTGAAGATATGCATATTGTTTGGATATAATCCTCAGATTATTTTTTGTCATTTTTTTCACAATTTGAACTTAGTCATTTTTTCGGGCATTTTAGTGAATGGATAGGGGGTACCTTGTGTGCGCAACTCCTCGTAAAGTTTAATACCAATATTTTTGAAACTTTACAGACATTGTGACCATGCTTTGAAGATATGCATGTGGTTGGGATATACTCCTCATATTAATTTTTTGTCACTTTTTTGTGCAATTTGAACTTTTCAATTTTCAGAAATTGTCACATCTTGAAACTGATGTACCAGTTGGGCGCATAGTGTTTCATAAACACATTTTCTAGTTTAGAAATATTTTTATTTTTTTTTTTGCTTTTAAAAGTAGATGTTTAACTTAACACAAGCCTCATCAAATACACTAAATTCTTGTACATTTACTGAAAGACTATCGATTTGACTTTGCAATTTAAACTAAACAAGGTATTTATTTTGTGTTAAACTTCCTTTTAGAAGATGGTGTATATTAAATTTTTAGATGTTAAATATTCTATATTCAATGGTAAAACTGTGATATTATAAATTCCACTGTGAATCATTTTTTGCATCTTTTATCAATTTGTATATGATATGACTACATTGGCATACTTTTGTAATGAAATAAGACCCTTCCGTCCACCTCAGTTGATATTATTACTGTGCGTAATTGTCTTTGTCATCTTTCGTCACTTATTTGTACATGATAGGGCAGTGTGTTTCTGAGTGTTCAATAGACATGTACATGTAACTTGTTGACATCATTTTTGAAACATTTTCAATAGATTTTGGCGTTGTTGTACATGTAATGTCTTGCTATTTATATTTTGTGATCAAGTAACTTTGTAAAGTTCACTGTTTGAAATAATGTTTATGTATGACTTTATGGAAGACAAAATACCCTTGATAAAAATGAATTCTATATTTGAGCTGTGACACGAGAAAACTGGTCTTCGGGGTTTCCGACCAGGTCTGACATAAACCATAAAACTGTGATATTATAAATTCCACTGTGAATCATTTTTTGCATCTTTTATCAATTTGTATATGATATGACTACATTGGCATACTTTTGTAATGAAATAAGACCCTTCCGTCCACCTCAGTTGATATTATTACTGTGCGTAATTGTCTTTGTCATCTTTCGTCACTTATTTGTACATGATAGGGCAGTGTGTTTCTGAGTGTTCAATAGACATGTACATGTAACTTGTTGACATCATTTTTGAAACATTTTCAATAGATTTTGGCGTTGTTGTACATGTAATGTCTTGCTATTTATATTTTGTGATCAAGTAACTTTGTAAAGTTCACTGTTTGAAATAATGTTTATGTATGACTTTATGGAAGACAAAATACCCTTGATAAAAATGAATTCTATATTTGAGCTGTGACACGAGAAAACTGGTCTTCGGGGTTTCCGACCAGGTCTGACATAAACCAGTCTGTGCTGTCTCAGGAAAAGGCTAGAAGCTTGAAATTTTGGATGTAAGTAGAAGAGGAGTTTTACTTTCCGTGTAGTGACAACAAAGGTGCTGATCAGCTTCGCAGTTACTGCGAAGTTGACCTTTGTTTTCGCATAGGCAAAAATCTAGTTTTCTCATGATGCGGCTCATTTATGGATTGATGAAATTTTATGAGTAAGGCTGCAACTCCCAAACTGCTGAAGGAACTGTTTGAGTGTCCCCATTGAAATCTATACAATGATAATATTAATCATGACATTCCATACAAAGCAATTTTAGCATAATAATTATTGTTGATAGTAGCAAAAGTCAAAATCCACTGGCTGAGAATTTAACTTGACGGTCAGTTCAGTTTTTCATAGTTGAAGATGCATTTAGTAAACAATTTGGCTTAACATAACTCTGAATGTGTTTATCAAGCAGTATTTTCATGTTGATAGGATCTTTTTCATTCTCTCAGGTGACTTTTACATATATTTTTCTTGTTATTGTATTCTTATTTCTATTTTTGAACTTTACAATAAACCGTCCTATTTTCTATTCATGGTGTTATTTTGTTTCTCTTCTTCCAAGTTTCTGCTTAAAGTCCCAGTAAACAGCTATGGTAGTGTACGGATGTCTCTTTTGAGAGACTTCTATTTGACTAAGGTTTGGCAGCAATACAGCTCTGCCCAAATACAAAACTGTGGCTTAAAAGTATGTATGAATCTCTTTTTCTGGGCAGGCTAAGGCAGTCTAAGGCAGTCTAATTGCTCAACCATCACTCGGACAATCATCAAGTTAGCAACACTCTAGGCAGTCAATACAACTAAACACCATTTTAAATTCACATTTTTTTTTCTCCTGTTGAACATAATAAAGCTTATAGCTTGCTTAATACATACAGTGCAGTAACAAAAGGTATAAAACCTATAACATGATCACTAACAACAAATATAATCAAATTTCTAATGGAGCAAAATATGAGCATTTTAACAAACAGCTGAAGCTACTGAGTACTGAGCTGCCACAAAGCAAACTTCTGGGCCTAGTTGTTCAAAATTTTGTTAGCTTAACATCATTGTTAAGACCAACTCCTTAAGTAAATGCCAACTACATATGCAAATTCACTTGCATGGCAAAGGATTCTCACATTTTATCAACAAGAAATAACAGTGTATTTGTAATATTGCCATTTGAAATTTTAACAAATCGTTTACTAGTAACATTTAATTTTGAACAACTGGCCCCTGATTAAAAGTTTATGAAGTGCTTTAGAGAAGGCGCTAACATGCTAAAGGCACCGTTATACATCATTTCATGGAAAATACAAGTAAAAACACGCAAGACATTCTCCAGCTTAATTATAAGAACAAAGTCATAAAACAGTTATCAGAAGTCTAGGAGGCTGAGTGGCTAAGCAAATCACCTTCTAAACCAGGGGTTCTACCTATGGCTTCTTCAGTCCTTCGTATAAGAGTTTATTCCGAGGTCTAATCTACATACGTATAACCTTAGCAGTTGTGTGAGATATAAAACAAAATCACTCAACCAACCAACAAGAGCATTATCATTAAACGTGTGAATTAATGAAACATACAAACACAAAGAAATGTTGAGAAAGGTAATCACAAATCATTCTGGACGGAATTCAGTTGTAAAAGGTTAAACATATCAATTTATCTTGTAAAGTAGATTACATGTCAATACAAGAGTAAATATAGCAAAAGTGAGCAAAGCTCACATACCCCCGGCGGTAGCCATCAGAGGTCATACCATATTGAGACAAAAAGCAGATTACAGAAAAAGGTGTACATCTAGTCTCATCAAATGAATACCCAGGTGTACTGTAAGCTACAAAGATAGAACATCAAGTTATCTTCTTCTGGTGTAGATTTGTTAAAAAAATTTAAGAAAATTATAAAAACAAAGTTCTGAGACCTGAGCTGTATTAAAGGAAAACCTGCTGGTTCATATGTGAATACGTGATTTAGATCAGCTGCAAAATCAATCCCTCAACATTCTAAATCAGAAACTGCTAGTGTCTAACCATTTTGTGCTATATAGCCACATCTATCTCCAACCTCTTTTGAGATCCCAAAGAAAGGTTTTATCGTGGCATAGCTCACATGAAGTTACATCCAACAACAACAACAACAACAAAAAACTTTTCGAGATAAAATATATTCATAAATAATTATATTCACAATGAAAGGCTTTGGGTTGAGTGACAGATGGAAAAACATAGCAGGAGATAGCTGATTATTTCTTACACAACACAACTTATCATTCCCAATGTTTGTACTAAATTTCATCATCCTATGTCAAGCAGTTCCTGAGAAATTTCCTTATTCATTGTACAGGAGTGACAGATGGAAAAACTACAATGTGGAAAAAATGGAAAAACAAATACTAGCCATCTGATTTTCTCTTACACAATACACTGGGACACTGTCTAGATGTATACAAAATTTGAAGAAGCTGGCATAAATAGGAGCTGAGAAATCTGTGACGGAAATTTCAATCAGAGAGAAAGAAAAATGAATAAATAAAGTGACTGATAAGCAGGAGATGGCTGATTCCTTCTTACACAATACAACTTATCATACCCAATGTTTGTACCAAATTTCATCATCCTATGTCAAGCAGCTCCTGATGAAATTTTTGACAAAAATTTCCATATTCATTATACAGGAGTGACAGATGGAAAAACTACAAAGTGAAAAAAGAATAGAAAAACAAATACTGGCTTCTTACACAATACACTTGGACACTGTCTAGATGTATATAAAATTTGAAGAAGCTGGTATAAATAGGAGCTGAGAAATCTGTGACAGCAATTTCAATCAGAGAGAAAGAAAAATGGACGTATAAACGGACTGATAAGCAGGAGATGGCCGATTCTTTCTTACACAATACGACTTACCATACCCAATGTTTGTACCAAATTTCAACATCCTATGTCAAGCAGTTCCTGAGAAATCTTTGACAGAAATTTCCATATTCATCATACAGGAGTGACAGATGGAAAAACTACAAAGTGGAAAAAGGATGGAAAAACAAATACTGGCCGTCTGATTTTCTCTTACACAATACACTTGGAGACTGTCCACATGTATACAAAATTTGAAGAAGCTGGCATAAATAGGAGCTGAGAAATCTGTGACAGAAATTTCAGAGAGAAAGAAAAATGGATAAATAAAGGGACTGATAAGCAGGAGATGGCTGATTCTTTCTTACACAATACAACTTACCATACCCAATGTTTGTACCAAATTTCATCATCCTATGTCAAGTAGTTTCAGAGAAATCTTTGACAGGAAAAAAGTTTACACACGCACACACATGCACACAAACATCTTCACAGAAAAGACAAAAACTATACACCCCCTATATACTTCGTATATGCCGGGGGTATAAATACATCTCTGTATGTAATGTGGAAGTTTACCCTTTTCGTGCAAAAACATTATATACAATACCATAAGCAAGCACTAGAATGACATGAAAAATGATCCAATAATAAATACATGTAATTATGAAAGGTATTCAATGATAACAGTTAATGATGACTATCCTCACTATTAAGACATACTAAGAGCTGTCGCAGGACAGCGTAGCTCGCCTGACTTGTGCTTTGCCACTAAACTTATCAAAATCTATGACCAATGACCTTGACCTCAAGGTCGCTCAGGTGGGTTGTGATGATACAGCATAAAATTTCAGACCAATATCCACAAACATGCAAAGTTTCAACTTGTTCCATCAACATAGAGATATATAGACTTCAAAAATCTTTAACCCAAAACTTTAAACAAAAATTTCTAAGGTGATGACCTTGACCTCAAGTTCACTCAGGGTGGGTCATAATGGTACAGCATAAAACTTCAGACCAATATCTACCAACATGCAAAGTATCAACTTGATCCATCTGCATGTTCAAGAGATATAGACTTCTAAAAACTTTAACCGAAAACTTTAACAAAAAAATTCTAAGTCTGTGACCTTGACCTCAAGGTCACCAAGAACCTCAAGGTCACCAAGGGTGGGTCATGATGGTACTGCATAAAACTTCAGACCAATATCTACCAACATGCAAAGTATCAACTTGATCCATCAACATGTTCAAGAGATATGTAACACTATACATGGGGGCAATTGAAATTTAGATTTTCTGTAATTTTTATATTTGGTGTGAAGACAACTTTTCTAATGTTTGGTTTGTGATCTAAAACTACAACAATTCTAAGAAATAGCGCGTCGAAGCTTATGCTCTTTACTTATTTGGACAAGGTATGTAAAATACACACTACACCTTTCTTACGTAAGATTAATTCTATGGAAACAACCTTCAACTTAACAGAATAATCAGATTCATGACGTTTCCCTATAAAACAGCCGTGCGCGCTTTGCTTAGTCAGAACTTAGTTTAGTAGTATTAGAGAACTTTTGGTTTATAGATTGGGTATAGCTAAAGCAGTAAATAAGATGTATTATGAACCTGGGTAGACTTAGTACTTATTAAAACTATACGATCGAAGTGGACTTATTATTGGCCTGAGATGAAGTAGTATCACAGATATAGACTTCTAAAAACTTTAATGAAAAAGTCACTAGAGCACGAAATATAGGTCAAGGTCACTAGATCAAAGTGGGTGCAAAGTCGGGACATCTAGGAGAAGCCATATGCAAGGTTTGATGGTTGTAGGCTTTATAGTTGATGAGATATTAAGGGTTGGCTTAAAAAATGACAAAGTCACTGGAGCATGAAATATAGGTCAAGGTCAGTAGGTCAATGTGGGTGCAAAGTCGGGACATCGAGGATAAGCCATATGCAAGGTTTGATGGTTGTAGGCTTTATAGTTGATGAGATATTAAGAGTTGGCTTCAAAAATGACAAAGTCACTGGAGCATGAAATATAGGTCAAGGTTAGTAGGTCAATGTGGGAGCCGAGTCGGGATATCGAGGAGAAGCCATATGCAAGGTTTGATGGTTGTAGGCTTTATAGTTGATGAGATATTAAGAGTTGGCTTCAAAAATGACAAAGTCACTGGAGCATGAAATATAGGTCAAGGTTAGTAGGTAGTACTTTGGACATTATGACACTTTGATAACTTCACAATATGGACACGGGAAAAACGGCAATGATAATCGGATATAGCACACAGAGGAGCTTAGCAAAGGACATTATGCAAATGACATTCAAGGTAAGGTACTTGCTGGTCATAGTGTGCACATTTTGCATGATGAAACAGAGGCTATTAATATTATCTGAGTATATTGCATGTTTGGCTTTTAGTTATGTCCATTAATTGAATAGGGCTAAATTGAAACTTCTCTATTGAAAGGGTTGAATATAATTATGAATATTTGGATACTGCGAAGCTACGTACATTACTGTTCAGACATGATTATTGGCTTAGGTTCCAATGCCTTCTCTTGGGAACCGTATCTTGGTTTTTTATTTGTCTGGCTTTTTGTGTTGGCGTAAGACCATGGTTTTTGAAAGCCGCTTCCATTTTTGCTGTTATTTTGGAACTTCTGCGACATTGGGTTATTGGCTATGTAACCTTGGGCGAATGTTAAACTTTGCAGAGATTTGTAATAGTCTATTCTTGGAATATACATTGGGTTTGTGCCAGTCGTAAGCACAATGGTATCATTAAATAAAGAAACAAACAGGTAAATGATTGTTTTGAGTGTATGAGACTGGTGTTGACAGAATTATTGTCAGAAGTTTAGATAACTTGAGGTTTATTTACCTGCATCAGAAACATGTTATGTATGAGTGATTTGTGTTTTGTTTTTGTCTTTGTGTTTTGGAATGGTAAACTCCTATGTGTTAGTTTGGTGTTAGGTAATAGTTACCGCATCAATTTATGGCTAGCATATAGTAGAGCGAGATTGATTTTAAGATTGGAGTAAAGGACTATATAAATTGTGTCGGCATTAATGTCGGGGCGTTAACTTTCGCTTTTGAGATGTGCTATCTCAGCACTTTTTATGTAAGTACCTTTTGGTTGGCTTTAGGCCATTGGAGGTAGAAAGCTGGTCTTCTGTCTTGTGAGTCGTCCAGTGTACATGTGTATGAAAAAATATTATGATGTGATCATGCAACAAAGTTTGTTGTACAAGTTTGGCAAAGTATTGCCAGGGCAAAACAAAAGAGGCGTATAGGAACATTAAAATGTGCGTAACTTGTCCTAAGTGAGTTTTTCAATGTGTTTGCTTTGACTTATCGGGTATATTGTAGATGATTGGCTTTATGAAACTAGGTATTTTGATAATAAAGATTGGCAGAAACAATGATGATATAAATATAAACTGGGTTTTGTGTTGTCAGGGAAACGGCACGTTATTTGCAGATAAAGTACATGAATAATATTATTGAGAGCCTCATGTTTTGTTTATGTTTCAATGTGTATGATGTATGTACCAGTCTGCACCAAGCTAAGAATGTGTAGCTGGACGTCGTGAAATGAATTAAATATTCTGGGCCGAAATTATGGCTGTTGCTAGAAAAGTTCTAGCGTCACGACGATGTACATGTATAATGGTTAAACTATACATGTGAGTTGCATTGCTATTGGCAATGGGGTCAGCCGGAAGAATGGATACGGCGATTATGACTATGTTACCGTGATTGGTATCGAGGATCCTAGACATATACGAGTTGAACTGTGTTGCTGTGCACATATATAAAGTCCTATAGTTGCTTGTATAATTCTATAGCGTGTGGACATATATAATCTGTGTGGCATACTTATGGGACATATAACCGACTAATATATAAACTGGGACATGCAAATGGAAGAATTCGTTTATGAATCATGAATGGGCGGAAAATACAACGTTATCTATGATTGCAGAGAACTGTAGAGATAAGACATCTGGGCTTACTTACATTGGATTTACCTGTGGATTTTCTAGTTGCAAAAAAAAGTTTCCTGAATTTTGGGACATAAAATGATAACGGTTACCGAATATTGATAAAGACAAGACATTCTGTTGATAACAATTTACCTGGATACACCTTTATGACTAACGTTAGCTTGAAACAATAAGCTAATATTGGACTTAGTATCTACGAGTATGGGATATGAACAACGTTACCGAAGGGACAGTCTTCTATCCTGATATGCTAGCGGAATCAGAGTTTTAGACTGTCGGGGAAGTGGTTACGTTTACTATATGGTACAACATGATGATGGCTATGGTTAACTTGTCGAAAGCTATGGTACAACGGGCAGAAACTATGAGACGAAATAAAAACTGTCTCCCGTGCTACAAAATGTTAACTGAAAGAACTTGTCTGAGAAGGTTCACCAGTGGTTTTAAATTAAAAATTAACTTTCTATGGATTTAATGCATGTGTTTCAAACAGTTAAATTGTGATTCTTATGCAAAGTAAAAAAAAATGAACTTGCAGTATTGAGGAACTGAGTTAAGTTGGTACATGGACTAGTGAGGAAATAATCTAGAACTTTAAAGAAGACATTTAATGAAAAGGTTAACAAATGTACAGACTCAGTTAGTGCATGATATCTATGGTTTATATTACATGTGTGTTTTATTTATTAACACAGGTTCATAATAACATGGGTACAATACTTAATGGGGAGAAATAAACAGAAATAAAAATTCCATAAAATCCTAAGAGGGAAAGGCTTTTGTAACACTATACATGGGGGCAATTGAAATTTAGATTTTCTGTAATTTTTATATTTGGTGTGAAGACAACTTTTCTAATGTTTGGTTTGTGATCTAAAAATACAACAATTCTAAGAAATAGCGCGTCGAAGCTTATGCTCTTTACTTATTTGGACAAGGTATGTAAAATACACACTACACCTTTCTTACGTAAGATTAATTCTATGGAAACAACCTTCAACTTAACAGAATAATCAGATTCATGACGTTTCCCTATAAAACAGCCGTGCGCGCTTTGCTTAGTCAGAACTTGGTTTAGTAGTATTAGAGAACTTTTGGTTTATAGATTGGGTATAGCTAAAGCAGTAAATAAGATGTATTATGAACCTGGGTAGACTTAGTACTTATTAAAACTATACGATCGAAGTGGACTTATTATTGGCCTGAGATGAAGTAGTATCACAGATATAGACTTCTAAAAACTTTAATGAAAAAGTCACTAGAGCACGAAATATAGGTCAAGGTCACTAGATCAAAGTGGGTGCAAAGTCGGGACATCTAGGAGAAGCCATATGCAAGGTTTGATGGTTGTAGGCTTTATAGTTGATGAGATATTAAGGGTTGGCTTAAAAAATGACAAAGTTACTGGAGCATGAAATATAGGTCAAGGTCAGTAGGTCAATGTGGATGCAAAGTCGGGACATCGAGGATAAGCCATATGCAAGGTTTGATGGTTGTAGGCTTTATAGTTGATGAGATATTAAGAGTTGGCTTCAAAAATGACAAAGTCACTGGAGCATGAAATATAGGTCAAGGTTAGTAGGTCAATGTGGGAGCCGAGTCGGGATATCGAGGAGAAGCCATATGCAAGGTTTGATGGTTGTAGGCTTTATAGTTGATGAGATATTAAGAGTTGGCTTCAAAAATGACAAAGTCACTGGAGCATGAAATATAGGTCAAGGTTAGTAGGTCAATGTGGGAGCCGAGTCGGGATATCGAGGAGAAGCCATATGCAAGGTTTGATGGTTGTAGGCTTTATAGTTGATGAGATATTAAGGGTTGGCTTAACTAGAAATTGGCTGCAAGCAAGGCTTTCAGTATACCCCCCGCAAAATTATCTGAAGCTGGCCAATAACTTCCTAAGTCAAACATGCAAAAAATTTGTCAAAGATATCTTTTCAGCATTATAATCCTTCATGTACATCCCCAGTATGCCAGTCACATCTATAAGATATTAAAAGAATATATTGAAAGCTTGAGGTTGATTTCACTGTATGCACTATGATCATTGTTTATCATGAGAAATGGTAAAAATTGGCTAAGTTAAATAAAAGCTGTAAGTTTGTCAAAAATTAAATTTTCAGCATGAAAATTATTCATGCACATCTAAAATATATCTGGAACAAATCTACAAAGAATCTTAAAGAAACATTGAAAGCCCTAGGAGGAGTTGATTTCACAAAGTATGCACTACCAACCATTATTGTATATAAGCAATGGTCAAGAAATGGCTATGTTGAAAAATGGTGTAAATTTGTCAAATATCACTTTTTCAGTATTATAATTATTCATGTACATCTTCAATATGTGTGGAACATGTCTGCAAAGTATTGAAAAGAAATACTGAAAGCCCCAGGAGGAGTTGATTTCACAAACCATCATTGTATAAAAGCAATGGTCAAAAAATGGCTATGTTAAAAAATGCTGTAAATTTGTCAAAAATTATTTTTTCAGTATTATAATTCTTCATGCACATCTTCAATATGTGAGGAACATGTCTGAAAAGTATCAAAAAGAAATACTGAAAGCCCTTGGAGGAGTTGATTTCACAAAATGTGCACTACCAACCATTTTTGTATATAAGTAATGGTCAAAAAATGGCTATGTTGAAAAATGCTGTAAATTTGTCCAAAATTATTTTTTCAGCATTATAATTCTTCATGCACATCTTCATTACGTGTGGAACATATCTGCAAAGTATTGAAAAGAAATACTGAAAGCCCTAGGAGGAGTTGATTTCACAAAATATGCACTACCAACCATTATTGTTTAAGCAATGGTCAAAAAATGGCTATGTTAAAAAATGCTGTAAATTTGTCAAAAATTATTTTTTCAGCATTATAATTCTTCATGCACATCTTCAATATGTGTGGAACATGTCTGCAAAGTATTGAAAAGAAATACTGAAAGCCCTAGGAGGAGTTGATTTCACAAACTATGAACTACCAATCATTATTGTATATAAGCAATGGTCAAAAAATGGCTATGTTGAAAAATGCTGTAAATTTGTCAAAAATTATTTTTTCAGCATTATAATTCTTCATGCACATCTTCATTACGTGTGGAACATATCTGCAAAGTATTGAAAAGAAATACTGAAAGCCCTAGGAGGAGTTGATTTCACAAAATATGCACTACCAACCATTATTGTTTAAGCAATGGTCAAAAAATGGCTATGTTAAAAAATGCTGTAAATTTGTCAAAAATTATTTTTTCAGCATTATAATTCTTCATGCACATCTTCAATATGTGTGGAACATGTCTGCAAAGTATTGAAAAGAAATACTGAAAGCCCTAGGAGGAGTTGATTTCACAAACTATGCACTACCAACCATTATTGAATATGGCAATTATCGAAAATTGGCTAAGTTCAAAATGCCGTAAATTTGTCAAAATTCATTTTTTCAGCATAATACTTCTTCATGCATATCTTCAATATCTCTGGCACATATCTGCAAAGTATCAAAAGAGAATATTGAAAGCTGTAGGAGGAGTTGATTTCACAAAGTATGCACTATTAGCACTATGGCAAACATTCTATGTATAGGTTTAAAAAGTCCCATAACTCTTGCAAAACTGACCCTTTGGCCCCTAAATTCATATCACACATGTGTTGTCTAATGGTGCAGGTGTGTTGAAAATTTGAAGAACATCGGGCAAAAACTACTTAAGTTATTCAGCAAAGATGTCAAAATGTTGACGGAATGACGGAATCACGGAATGACGGAATCACGGAATTACGGACAGACTGAAAACAGTATACCCCCCTAAAACTTCGTTTTGCGAGGGGGTATAAAAAATGACAAAGTCACTGGAGCATGAAATATAGGTCAAGGTCAGTAGGTCAATGTGGGTGCCGAGTTGGGACATCGAGGAGAAGCCTTATGTAAGGTTTGACAGTTCTAGGCTTTACAGTTGATGAGAAACTAACACAGCATTTGAGCATTGTACAAAGGTGTTCTAGATATTGACCTCTAGCCCCGCCCCCAGGCATGACCCCAAGGGTCCCTTCACACTAAATCACAGAGGACCCTCATATGCAGCAATGTTCCAAATATGAATGATTTCTGGTCAGTGACTATCAAGATATAACAATTTTAAAAACTTTGACCGAAAGTGTGACGCGGACGTGGACGCGGACGCGGACGTACACGTAAACGCGGACGACCGAGGTGACAACAATAGCTCTGTGCACTTCGTGCAGGCGAGCTAAAAATAAAATTAAATGAGTACCAACAGCAAAATTAATATTTTGGCAGCTCCCTCTGTGTCTTCTTTGATTTACTTCATTGTTAACTACCATCAAGTTGGAATTGTCAGTTACTTAGCCAAACTAATCTGCACAAGAAGGAGCTTTACCAGCATTTAATACCTACTGTTTCACCAGTAACTGATATACTGCAGAAGAGGGAAAATTGTGCCCCAAAAGACTGTGACAAACACAAGGGTTATTCAAGAGCCTGCTGTTTACAATGCAGACACACCATCAACCAAACTACTATGCCTAATTTTAATTTGTTCATTCATGTTTTCTTTGTACTTAACTGCTACTTGGCATGGGGATAAGAGTTTTGCTTAAGAACACAAGGTGAGTGCAGGATTCAAACCATTACGAAAACTTGCCCATGCAATAAACAGAGATTTTTGAGCTTCAGAAATTGGAAAATTTTAGCAGAATTTTTTTTATATTTTTCTTATTTTTGCTCAAAACATAGATTGTGGGTACACGTTAGAACCGCCTCGGCGAGGCGGTTCTAACAAGTACCCACAATCTATGTTTTGAAGCAAAAATAAGAAAAATAGGTATACCCCTGCGTACCCCTGTTTTGCTATATAAAAGTGGGGTTCAAGGGGGTAAACATTACACGGACATGTTTTCCTGATGTATATACTACGTTTTCTTCAGCTAGATGCTGGTGTTCTAGCACTCTAGTCACCCCACTCGCTGGATTCCCAACAGTCAACAGATGAGCCGCCTTGTGGGAAAACCAACAATGTGGTTTCCAAACAGGTCCGACACAAGCCGGCTTGCACAGCTTCAGAAGCAGGCTAGAAGCTTGAAATTTTGGAGTTAAGTAGAGGAGGAATTGTACTATCCGAGTAGCGAAAACAAAGGCGCTGATCAGATTCGCGGTTACCGCGAAGCTGATCTGCGTCTTTGTTTTCGCCTATGCAGATTGTTGGTTTTCCCATGAGGCGGCTCAGATCATAGAATGAGCTAGACATAGGATTCTGTTAACAGCAGCAAATTTAATTTTCTACAACAAAACAGTTTTCTAATGAATTTTATTTTTAAGTTTGACAAATGATGCAATGCCACTTCTTCATACTAGAAAAAGTGCCTCGAGAGGCACGTATACCCCCGGCTGGTAGCTCCCCCCAACGCCCCACCGCCCCCCCAATCCAGACATGCTCATTGACAGTGACACATTAAACCTCAATTCCTGATGAAAGAGAGCGCCCTCAACAAGTAAATCTTATAAATTTGTATTTGCAAAAAACACTGTCTAAAACCATAGGGAGGGGGGGGGGGGGTGTAGTAGAACGACAGATCTATTTTAGAGCAGTATACAGAGCTGACTTGTATACTCAATCTAGGACTTGATCGCGGACATTGAGGGTCAGGTCCTCGGTCCTAGATGTAAAGTAGAATGTCATTCTTCAATAATATTAAAAAAAAATAATAAGATGTACTAGATTTTGACCTCTAGCCCCACCCTCAGGGCACGGACCCTAGAGTCTAATGTCATTAGGAACAAGGCAAACCTTATAGAGTACCTTTGGTGCAAGTACGAATCATTTCTCAACATGGCGGTAAAGAAAAGTAAAGAAATACATTTTTTTTTAAAGAAGTTCTAGATTTTGACCTCTAGCCCCACCCCTCACACATGGACCCTAGTGTCTGAACCTTACATGGTACCTATGGTCTAAGTATGAATGCTTTCTGATAAAACTTTGTGGATGTCAAGAAAACAGACTTACAGAAAATTTATCATGATATTTATCATATTATAAATAAGTCCTAGATTTTGACCTGTAGCCCCACCCCCTGGAGATGGTACCGAGCATGGAGTATGAAAGCAAACCCTATAGGGTATCTATGAACTAAATAAGAATACATCCCTATGATTGTTTGTTAAGATATGGACTTATAGAAGAAACATTAAAATTGTAAACAGCATATTTTAAAGGTGACCTAGATTTTGACCTCCAGCCCCACCCTCGGGCATGGGCCCTGGGGTCCGAACTCTTGGAAACAAAGCAAACCCTATAGGGTACCTATGGTCCAAATATGAATGGTTTCTGACCATTGGTTCATGAGATATACACCTGTAGAGAAACTTTAACCAAAACTTTGACGTAAATTCCACGAACGTTCCGGAATTACGAACGAAGAAACGAACTAACTAACTAACATACGAACGGACGAACGGACGAACGGACGAACGGAAAAGCGAAAGCTATATACCCGTCGGCATAAATGCCGGGGGTATAATTAAAGTCTAAAATATGCTTATTATTTGAGAAAATCTCTCAAAACTTTTTGGACACCCCTTCTCCCATCTATATATGTTCATAATGTCAGGTTATTTTTTTTACTAAGAACACTGTTTATACAGCACCAATAAATTATTTCGTTAACAAAATAAGACTTAACAGGATGACAATCTTGAAGCCTAAGAGTACATGCCAGGGGTCCAAGACAACCAACTAAAGTTAATAAAGTTAACAATGTTGTGATGAAACTATTTACAGGAAAATAATTTAAAGTTATAACTATTTACATCATATATATACACAACATAACAAATGGAATGTTTGAACTAATACTGAATGGTGAAATGAGCAAAATAAAGCCCTTCCTTCTTACACAGATGCTCTGACTGATATGCTACTGGCACATTCATACTTATGCAACCAGTACGTCATGAGAGAACCAACAATGTGTTTTTTTAACAGGTCTGATGCAAACCAAGCTGTACAAGCACTGAAAATGGCTAGAGGCTGGAGGTTTTGGATTTAAGTAGAAGAGGAATTGTACAATCCGAAAAGTGAAAACAAAGACGCTGATTGGCTTTGCGGTTACCCCCAAGCTATCTCTGTCTTTGGTTTCGCATATGCAGATTGTTGGTTTTCTCATGAGGAGGCTCAAATAATGCCCATATTTGCAAAGCGATTATAATAGGAGTCAATTTTTGTATCTGATCTATCACTGGATGGTGACTTGTCACTGTATGCCTGTTACATGTTAATGTTCAATGTTCTGTTTGAGTCACCGAGTGACCAGCGACTTCAAGAAAACCTTTGCAATCTCTCTACAATTATCCTTTTTGTAGTCGATAAGCAGTCTTGTATCATTTGGAGCATAGAGGTAAGCAGGGCTTCGTGAAAATGATGTATTTCAATATACTCAATAGCAAAATGAGCCGTTGTGTGAGAAAACCAACAATTTGGGTTCCGACCTGGTCTGACACAAACCAGGCTGTACAGTCACAGAAGATGGTTAGAGGCTGGAAATTTTGGATTTAGAAAGTAGAGGAATTGTACTATCTGTGTAGCGAAAATAAAGGCGCTGATCAGCTTCGCATTTACTGTCCTTTGTTTTCGCATAGGCAAAAATCCGGTTTTCTCGCGTCGCGGCTCAAATTAAACTTGGTATGAGGCTATGGTATAAGAATACTTGGTTTTTTATTGCAGCTATGTTCAGGCAAGATGTATTTCTTTATCCGAGATACAGATATTACTATCTGCATTTTTCTATCTGCATATCTTTTGCTATTGACTATACCAACTTAATAATACACATTATGACATATGAGACAATGCATTAGAAAACCAACAACATGCACAAGCAAAAACAAAGATGCAGATCAGCTGTGCAGTAACTGCACAGCTGATCAGCGTCTTTGTTTTTGCTACACGGATAGTACAATCCCTCTTCCGCAATACAAAATTTCAAGCTTCAAGCCTTCTTCTGTGACTGTACAGTCCGGTTTGTGTCAGACCTGGTCAGAACCCAAATTGTTGGTTTTCTCACGCACAGGCTCATATGCCTTAGCTACTTTTGTACAGCTTGCAATCCACTTCTAGTAAAGTATTCAAGCTGTGATACAAGCAATTTCTACAGTCGACTAGACTATATAGCATAAATGTATTCAGTAACTTCTTGTTCTATAAACCAAACCAGCAACTCGAGATTCCATGACTACCGGAAACAACACCGAACCGGTAGTCTGTACTAGTGAGAATTGATAAACATAGATCAGAAGACCTTAGAAACTATGACATAGTGATATGGCATTTAAAAAGCCATTTTTGCAGTGGAAGAATGTTTTGAAAGTTAAATGGATTACATTAAACCACATTTACTACAGTTTGGAAATGCTGCCTTTCAGTTGATGCTAAGCTCAACAAGAAGTGTCACAACAAGAGGTGTCAAAATAAACTCTCATTCTCCTTGGCCCAAGAAATCTAGTGGAATGTGTTTTGTTTGGTTGAAATTTCCAGATAGTTCAAAACTGACGGCCATCAAGGGTCGGCGCTGGACGGGAGCTGATGTCAAGCCTGGGTCATTTCTCCTTACTGCGCTGTTGCTGTATCTGAAAACATAAATCAACATGATAAAAATATGGCTTACAACATTGTCTGGCCCGTTCTGCTGAAAACAGTCAAAACCTACAATGTCTTCTTGGGCCAGACTCTTCAAACTTTAAGGGGCTTCATGGGAAATAAAGTGTATAGCTTTTAGCATGGTTTTCTTAACATCAGACACATACAGAATATGCAGAATATGTGAACTAATTTGCTGTGAAAGTAATTCATAAAGAGATTTCTTATTTCATGGCATACATTATGCGGTACAAACAATCAGTAATAACAAAAGCAAAAAGCATGCTGCCCCTTTACCATGAACTTGAAGAGCATAAAGCAGTATCAGAAAGTGTATCAATATATTTTTTAAAAAGCTTTTCGATTAATATTTTCATTATCTTAATAATAAAAAACATGTAACAGAACAAATATAAGAGCAGCACAACAAAAACAGTTTGGGTAGTAAAAACTGGAATGGAGATTGTAGTATTACATGTACTTTCTGTTTAGAAGAAAGACTGAAGAAAATCAAAAGTGCTTCCGACAAGTGAAACATAATTTTGCTACAAGTCAAAAATAAAGCTTGCATATAAATAAGACAGGGGTTCTAGAGAAAGATGTCTTGACGAAAAGGCAACATAATAAAATAACATTAAACCAACAGAACTTTACTATAACAGAGAAAAATGTTCAACACAATTCATGGAAAACTATGAACATACACAAAGAACTGTAACTGTTTAAAAGAACTGTAACCTATAAATTTTAACAGCATTCTTAACTTTCGGCGATGACTGGTTTTAGTTTCACCCACATAAAGTCAACATGGATAACAGGCCAACTCCTGTAAAACATTGAATATTGATTTAAAATGTCCCGTTTTGCTTTTTTTATATGCTCAGAGGCAAAAGTTTAGTCAGTGAAAATATACTATGCAAAATAAATTTAGCAATTTTTGATGTTACATATGATTTTGATCACCTCAGAGCAATTTTGGACATTTCTTTAATTGAAATGACAAGAACAGTGTCTTAGGCACATGATACGATGAATTTAAAAACGCTATCCTTTAAAGAGGCTTCTGGAACAACCAACAAATACAGAAAGGGTGTGGATCCAAAATTCTCAACCATTGAACACAATGCATACAGCTGACTTTTGTTTAGTCCATCAGGCCCATCCTTTTCAACCCCTCTTTATGAACCTTGTTGATTATGTGACAAGTGAGAATGGGCTTTTTCGTTACAAACTTTACCTGCCAAAAACGACGTCAACGCGCCGTCAATAGGTCAAAATTGCCTTAATTTCGGGTAACTTGGTTTCCATTGATTTTATAACAACAAAACAAGACAAACTAAGCACAATGCAGCCAATACCGTGGTCAGTGACACATGGAAGATTCAGAGCCATAACGCGTCATGCTAGTGAGATAACGCTGACGTTAAACTCTTTATTTAAGCTCACGCTAGAAAGCCAAAATAGGGAATTTGGCAAACTCTTTTTATTTTAACATATCGGTATGCATCAGACATTTAAACTCATTGCCGATTTTCGGGAAATTCTAGCTAGAAATGTAACTTTAGCGTAGGAGCAAAAGAAAAAACGTCGAATTCAAAAACTTACGATCTTAATTTCTCGGCGATAAAATTTTGTTTCCAAACGTTTTAAATGTTTTCCTTTGTTTTGATGACTAAAGAGTTGCTTACGCATGATTTTGGTTTCCCACTTTAAGCAGACCTGCAAGTTTTGGTCATGTGTCTTTAATTGTAACGTCACGTCAGTATCGCCGTAAGGTTTGATTCTTTCGAAATGTTTCACTTGGAAGCTCTTGCCGAAACTGCGAAAGGTTACCACTTAGGTCCATATTCCAAAATATGACTTTTATTCATTATGTGCAGAGACTGGCGAATGTTACGAAAATTGCTAAATTTAATTTGCCTAGTATACATGTAAAATCCCATCAAGACTGTTTAGCTAAAGCTTCAAAACTCCTCAATGGATTGGGATTGAAATTATCAGTCATAAAACTGTGAATAAAACTAACAATTTCATGAAAAAAGATTGAAATATCACATGTCGTTTTGCCAGAGTGCATACACCAATTTTCGATCTTATTTTAAATTTATACACAAAAAACAAGTTGATAAATTTAGACATGGTTTATTCAATTATCACAAACAAAATACTAATCATATCTCTAAAGCTTAAAACTTAACACAAGAAACAATATGTACACACTTCTACCATTTACATAAAAATAAAAATAACAACTTTGGCTCTTTCTTGGGGGCAGCTCACTTCTACTATCTTGAATTGCTTTGGCTAACCTGGGGATCAACCCTACAGTCGGACTACTAAACTATGAATGCCGTTCAGCATCAGTGAATCGATTCCTCTTTTAGGCTGTAGCAAGCATGAAACGGTGCATGAAAAGTGGTCTTTCCAAGCATAATAGCGATGCATGTCATGGTATTGTCTGAGTATGAACAGATGTGAATAGGTCATCTAGACTTTGATTGTTAATGCTTGCTTGCCTTTTATATATAAGCTCGACTCCGAATTGCGGTATCAGACATGGTACTGAATTGTTGAACCGAAAGAATTGCATGTGACCTGAAGATTGCTACTGCGTAGGTAAATCCCATACTCGGGTTAGCCTGACTTTTGCATACTTGCTTGATAAAGCATGATATTTTGGGGTAAAAAGGCCATGCTGGCAGATAATAGGAGAAAACCACCCCAAAGACTGAATCAGAGTTTCCTTGAAATTCATATCTGTAAATTAATAATAAGCAAACTAAAGATATCTCATCCTACAATTGTGAAAGAAGACTGTAGCTAATGGTGGTGTTGGGGATGGCAGGCGGGATAGCTTAACAGACATGTTCATTAAACTGATCCAATTTGAACACTGAACCAAGAACTGCTTATCAGTAACCTAGTACCATCTAGACAGTTATACATAGTGACATAAGAGAATTCTTTGATGTTGACTCAGCATTGCATTGGCCAGACAATTATTTATAATTACATAACAGAAACTGTTTGATTTAGAATCTGAATTGCATAACACCACTAAGAGGCTATCCAACTTCATGCAGGTGTGTGATGCAGGTGTTGTCACCAAATTATCAATGTTAAACAGTCTGATCATGATTCCTGTTGAGCATTAAAGACCTTGATAGATATTATATCAAACCATAAACCATATCTAAAACATGAACATGAGCAAAGAAAAACAAAAATTGTGTATAAACTGTAAATAAAATTATTCTCATTTTATACACAAAAAACAAGTTGATAAATTTAGACATGGTTTATTCAATTATCACAAACAAAATACTAATCATATCTCTAAAGCTTAAAACTTAACACAAGAAACAATATGTACACACTTCTACCATTTACATAAAAATAAAAATAACAACTTTGGCTCTTTCTTGGGGGCAGCTCACTTCTACTATCTTGAATTGCTTTGGCTAACCTGGGGATCAACCCTACAGTCGGACTACTAAACTATGAATGCCGTTCAGCATCAGTGAATCGATTCCTCTTTTAGGCTGTAGCAAGCATGAAACGGTGCATGAAAAGTGGTCTTTCCAAGCATAATAGCGATGCATGTCATGGTATTGTCTGAGTATGAACAGATGTGAATAGGTCATCTAGACTTTGATTGTTAATGCTTGCTTGCCTTTTATATATAAGCTCGACTCCGAATTGCGGTATCAGACATGGTACTGAATTGTTGAACCGAAAGAATTGCATGTGACCTGAAGATTGCTACTGCGTAGGTAAATCCCATACTCAGGTTAGCCTGACTTTTGCATACTTGCTTGATAAAGCATGATATTTTGGGGTAAAAAGGCCAAACGAATTTGCGGTAGCAAGTGAGGCCCCCAAAATATTAGAGCCATGATTGCAATACTGATGAGTAACTTAATGTAAATAAAGCACGCAAAATTTAATAAATTCCAGACCAGCTACTCATTATGCCCTTCCAATTTTATACCAATTGTACAAAATTGAAAGAAAACAATGAAAGCAAAACTTGGTCTCCGTTGTGACTCATTATAAGGCAGAAAAGCCTGGGCTAAAACCATATATAAAAAACTCCTTTTATTTTTTGGAGAAAAATTCATGGAAACCTTGGCCTTACTGCCAGTAATGAGAAACAAATCATTCTTCCCATGTACAGATATTACCAACACAATGAAGAAGGATATCATTGACAATCAAATCCCTGTAAATATAAGTTTGTAATGAAGCTCTGAAAAATTGCTCATTTGTTTGTTTGTTTGAGCTTTATCCCAGTCAACTATTTTAGTCATGTCAGGATGGAGCCAACTCTAATTGCTATTCAGATGAGACATGAGAACAAGTTGTTAAACACATCCCAAGTCCTTACTCACAGTAAGGTTGATGGCTATCTAATAAAGGCATGTTTAAGGACATGCTCTGAAGCATAACCATAGGGTCCTCTGTTCGATCCCATCATAAGTTGTTGATCATGCTTGTGTAGACTCCTCGGCGTATAATTTTATAACCATGCCAGTGAAATAGAATAACTAGGTCAATCAATCTATAACATGCAAACATTACAAACATATAAATCAATGGTATGAAATTCATACATAACTACGTTTGATCAGATGAAATATGAATGCAGGTTCTTGCATCCTTATAAGCATCCTAATAGGGCTTAATATTATCCCAGTCTAAAATGTCAACATTTAGTCATGTAAAGACAGAGCCATTGTTCATGGGTGTATCTTGCTCATGGATACAACCCAGCACCAGTAGTAGAAAATCCTGGTACAGCTATACGTCTATGTATAATGTAGAGCAGTAGGTTGTCATGGTCAA
Organism: Rugalucina vietnamica; assembly: GCA_964017185.1. Taxonomy (NCBI): domain Eukaryota; kingdom Metazoa; phylum Mollusca; class Bivalvia; order Lucinida; family Lucinidae; genus Rugalucina; species Rugalucina vietnamica. The sequence goes on from OZ024873.1 coordinate 62,782,534, forward strand.
ACAAAATACTTACTTACTTACTACTCCAAAAATATCATGACATTAAATTTAAGTATTTTTCTTTCCCTGGTAAGACCAGTACTGCAACCCCTGGTTTACAGGGAGAGTGACTTATCCACTGCACCACAGAAGTAGTTATTTGGATGGAACCTAGTGCAAGTTCTTTCGCCTAACTGCGGTCTCAAACTTGCCCTAAGTTTGCCTAGTTGGATGGCAAACAAAGGTGCATGAGCTAAACATGGCTTGTTCGAAACACATGTAAATGCCACAATTTCATTATCACAACTAAGATCTATTTACTTCTATCTCTACAAATTCTGAATGGACACCTTGTGACACAACTGCAAATTGTTTACCTTAAGATTTTATTGCATATGAACACTTGGGCACATACTTGCTGTGATTATTGTGATCTGCCTAGGAAAAAAAAAACAAAAAAAAACAACAGATACAACAGATTGCTCTGCTAAGAAGATAATACCTATAAATTGACTGTGCTTGCTGATTATGGTCAGCCTAGAAGATAATACATAACGTAGATTTCCTCAGTTGATATCATAGTTATGCACCCCATGCTGTACTGGTCAGTGACTGCCTAGTAGATAATACCCGAGTACAATCCACACAGCTTAAATTGGTGCCTAGAAGGTACCTCTGCATCAATGCAACTATACTGTTAAACCATCACTAATTGTCACTGTGTATAATATTTAAACAATAGCATAGCATATTTTCATGTATATAACACCTAAAATTATTCTAACTTATAAACAAACCATAGTAATCAGCATATACTAATCATTACTAAATGCTTTGCTAAAAGCACTAAATTACGACATCTCAAAATTGGTTCTGTCTTGGCTTTGAATATTTGAGCTTTGGAAAATCTAACTGAGGAATTGTCCAATACTTTAAATGATTTGATTTCCCAGAGCCGATATGACAAAAATATGAGGCTTCAGACTGAGTAAGGCCATGATCCTCTTAGTTTGTGCTCCTAAAAAGAATCATGATCCTCCCTCCAGGTATGACACTGGCAATCCAGTGGCATGATGCAAAGTGATCCAGTGATTGAGATGAAAAAGAGTAGAGGCTGGGCGGTCAAGAGCTAGTGCATGCTGTTGGCCGATCTAGCAGTGGAGACGAGGCTGGGTGATCCAGTGGCTTGTGCATGATGCTGGGCGATCCAGCAGATTGAGACGAGGCTGGGTGATTCAGCGGCTAGTGTGTGTGCTGTTGGCTGATCTAGCAGTGGAGACGAGGCTGGGCGATCCAGCGGCTAGTGCGTGCTGTTGGTGATCTAGCAGTGGAGACGAGGCTGGGCGATCCAGCGGCTAGTGCATGCTGTTGGTGATCTAGCAGTGGAGACGAGGCTGGGTGATCCAGCGGCTAGTGCATGCTGTTGGTGATCTAGCAGTGGAGACGAGGCTGGGTGATCCAGCGGCTAGTGCATTATGCTGGGCATTCCAGCAGTTTGAGACGAGGCTGGTAGATCCAGCGCTAGTGCGTGCTGCTAGTCGATCCAACAGTGGAGACGAGGCTGGTAGATCCAGCGCTAGTGCGTGCTGCTAGTCGATCCAACAGTGGAGACGAGGCTGGTAGATCCAGCGCTAGTGCGTGCTGCTAGTCGACCCAACAGTGGAGACGAGGCTGGTAGATCCAGCGCTAGTGCATGCTGCTAGTCAATCCAACAGTGGATACGAGATTGGTAGATTCAGGGCTAATGCATGATGCTTGGTGATACTGCAGTAAGAGACGAGGCTGGGTGATCCAGTGCTTGTGCGGCTGCTAGTCGATCCAACAGTCGAGAAGAGGTTGGGCAAACCATATATTAGTGCATGATGCTGTGCGATCCAGCAGTAGAGACGAGGTGCATGACATGACCATATTAAGCTTGAGATTATCATATGGCTAGAGTACTGACTGCATCTATCCTGAACTTGTCATATGGACAATTCCCCAATAAAGATTAACCTGATGACATAAATTTAAACCATTCTTTACTGTGCTAAATCAAAACATGATTTTTACAAACAAGCATCTTAGACTGAGTGAAACCCTCTATGTCTTACTCCATATCAGAAAAGAATGAAAACTTTCAATCTGTGACGTGGATGGTTTGACCCATCACTTATCCTGGACAGGATCAGGAGAATAACCAGTAATCAGATGGCCCATGAGTAGGCTATTTAATTTTATTTTTGTTTTCCAATTCGGTGTTACGTCCCTTCAAGATTCTTTTAGCTCATAAGAGGCGGGCCAATCTGTAGCTGGGTGAAAAATGTGAGAACCCCCCGAGAAAAACCACCCAACACACCCGCAAGCAGAACCTGGCTTGTCTTACATGTGGCCAGTGTGGGGCATGAACCCACACCAGACACAGCAGTGAGATTATCAAGTGATTAAGAAAACAGCGATCTTAAACTTTCTGCCGCCGGACTGATGGTAATAAAATTGCACACACAGCATGCCTCTCAGCCTCTCTTGTGTGAGAGTTTAAAATAGAAAAGAGCTATGGTATTTGTCCATAATATTAATCTTATTAACCAGCATTTGAACTTCAATCTGAACAAACTTATGACTTGGATCAGTACTCAGCACTGCAACCGAGGCTGCTTGAAGAGCTAACTAGATAAAACTAGAATACAAACTATGACAGGTTTATAGCATTGGAGCATGATTGGTGCTGGAAACATATACATACATAATATAGTTCATGCATAAACACAGCACCCAAGCATTTTCACTAATGCTTAACACTTGCTCTCCTTTCTCCACCAACAGAATTGCAATAAACTAATTCCACCAAAAGAATAATTAAAAACACTTGGACGAAAGACATCAGATTTAAATACTGACACACTTGGAATGACTTCCTTTCCCATATAAACTGACACATATTATACACTAATTTAAAAAAAAAAAATGCTCTGCTTTCTTTTTAACACAAAAGATGGCTTCAAAAAACACATAATGCCACTATATCTCAACACTTTCAGCCCTTAAACTCCACCAATAGAATTAAAATAAACTAATTCCACCAAAAGAATAATTCCGAAACCTTAATAAAGAAAGACACAAAGCCTTAAATTGCTGACACAATAGGAATGACTTGCTTATTGCATAAACACTGGCACAGACTAGACACTTAACTAAAAACAAAATGCTCTGCTTTACTTTAACACAAAAAATGGCATAGAAAAGCCCATGATGGCACTTAATCTGGACACTTGTTGATTCCACCATAAGGAATTGAAGACTGCATGGAAATTTAGCGAATCTGTTTAAGGCGAGCTGTCGACTTGGGTGCCTGCGTGCGATACGATACACAGCTTAATCAACCATGAGAAGTTAAGAGTCTGATCTTTCTCTAACACCGAAAGGCTTTTAAGCTTTGGCACTCCACAATACACCTTCCAAGAAGGGGATTTCTTTTATACTAAATGTAAGTCATATGCACCATAGATTACAAGAATTCAAGCAGAAAAGGAAAAACATTAGTTACACATTATCCCATGTAACCATTTACAAGAATTTGAAATTCATGTAGTATAAACTCTGCCTAGTCATGGTGATCTAAATGAAGAATCCTGGATTGGTGGAATTGCCTTTCTGTTGATTTAATGCACTGTTTTATATAAAGATTCTAATGTTCCAACATAATATGGTATCCATAATCATAACTGAATATATCACAATAATGTGATAAATGATAGAAAAATGTTACTCAAGAATCCTTTATAATCCAATATACATGTATATGTGTTAATACATATAAGCCATTATCCTAGGGTTAATCCATTGCACTTTGAATTCAATCCATGAAAGTATTAGGAAAATGTTAATATTAGAAGAAAACAAGTTATTATCCCAAAATTAATAACATTCCATGTGAATAATAATAGCTTAACAGACATGTTCATTAAACTGATCCAATTTGAACACTGAACCAAGAACTGCTTATCAGTAACCTAGTACCATCTAGACAGTTATACATAGTGACATAAGAGAATTCTTTGATGTTGACTCAGCATTGCATTGGCCAGACAATTATTTATAATTACATAACAGAAACTGTTTGATTTAGAATCTGAATTGCATAACACCACTAAGAGGCTATCCAACTTCATGCAGGTGTGTGATGCAGGTGTTGTCACCAAATTATCAATGTTAAACAGTCTGATCATGATTCCTGTTGAGCATTAAAGACCTTGATAGATATTATATCAAACCATAAACCATATCTAAAACATGAACATGAGCAAAGAAAAACAAAAATTGTGTATAAACTGTAAATAAAATTATTCTCATTGGAAGGGAGGTAATCTCAAAATAATGAATATTTGGCTTGTTATTACTCGAGACTGCAACTAAATTTTTCAAAGATTTTTTTCGGATTTTTGTCACTGGCAACAACCTCTATACGAAAGCCTTATTAACCAAAGCACTGATTTTAACATTCATCAGTTAATTGCAAAAATGTGTTAATAGCGCAAAAGGACAATATCTCTTTCAAAATGATTAAATGTTGGAGTTCCTTTTCAAGATAAGAAAGGAAAATGATTTTGCAAATCAAATAAAGAAGGACATCTCAGGCAACCAGCAGGTTATGATAGTAATGGGGCTTGTCAAAGTTACTGGATAAGCTTTTTACTCTGAGTATGTATGTTTGTCCTCAGAGTATCTATTAAACATTTAGCATGTCAAGTATTGTAAATGCATACCCCTAGCTTACCTAAAACCAACACTTAAAAAGAAGTATGTAAAGTAATGAGTTTAGAATCTGTAGTTTGATGGTCACAACTGACAAGACATCTAGAAGAATACAAGCATATAAGGACAAAAGGAAATCCACTAATAAAGTAATAAGAATAATCAAAACTTAACTAATACTGTATATAGTACACATACATGTACTCGTATTGTTATCTAAAACAATTTTACATTAAACTCACTTTTATATTAAATACAGTTCTTGAAAATTATGATATAGTAATAAAAGATGCAACACACTGTGGGGGTGGGTATCACAAGCTATGGACAACTATAGGGTAACAGCAATCCATAGGGATATTCAAACACACGGGTTCAATCAGATTGTTTCCTTACTCAATGAAAATGTGATGAATAAGAAAAAGCAGTTATGCAGGTTTTGGTAACTTTATCTCATTTTTGTAATTACAATTATGTTGCAGAGAATTAATATAACCATAGCATATACTCAGCAAGGCATTTCTAACAAAATACCCTAAATAATAATATGGAGAATGAAGCCAAAGACCCATAAACATTACCAAAACCTACCATATCTGTTCTAACACTGTGAATGTCATTATGTCATGAGCACACTGTAATGTTAGCCAATGATTACATTTTACATGTACACATTCACTTACATATCTTTTTACGTATGATAACCTTTCTTATTCTCGCCTTTCTTACTCTCCTAAAATTATTGTCCTGAAATATCAGTTAGTGTATTCTAAATTGGCCCGAATAAAATATTCCTCACACTGAAAATGCTTTCTTAGTAAAACGTACATGTATTGTCCATGGACAGAGAAAATGGCAGCTGAGGTAAAATCATGTTGGTATACTCTTAATTTTGTTTGTTTGAATTGATGCTTTACGTCCCAGTCAACAGCTAATGGTCATGTCGGGACGCTGCCTCCATTTTATGGGACTCTTACCCAAAATTAAGGATGTCATGACGTCCAAAAAGTGCTTTGGATATAACCACGCAACTAAACCACCAAGGCTTATAATTGAGCCACCTCGTGGGAAAACAAACAATGTGGTTTCCGAACGGGTCTGACACAAATCAGGCTGTACAGTCACAGAAGCCGGCTAGAAGCTTGGAATTTCGGATTTAGGAAGAAGACGAAGTGTACTATCCGTGTAGCGAAAACAAAGACGCTGATCAGCTTCGCGGTTACCGCGAAGCTGATCTGCGTCTTTGTTTTCGCATATGCAGATTGTTGGTTTTCTCACGAGGTGGCTCAATTATGTATGGGTAGTTTGACATGAACCACTTTTCCTGGGCAGGCTCAGACCTGAGCGGTTAACCAGTCATCAGATGGTCAGTCAGTAGCAAAGAAACTTTGCCTGGAGGCACAAGCAGCCCATCTATTTCTTTAGGCCCCAATGGGCGGGGGCCCGGTATACTCTTAACAGGGAAATGATACAAGTTACGTTTCACAAAACATGTACAAACAAAATGGTGACATTAGGTCAATCTAGATATGAGCCGCCTCGTGGGAAAACCAACAATGTGGTTTCCGAACAGGTCCGACACAAACCGACCTGTACAAGCACAGAAGCAGGCTAGAAGCTTCAAATTTTGGAGTTAAGTAGAGGAGGAATTGTACTATCCGAGCAGCGAATACAAAGGCACTGATCAGCTTCGCGGTTACCGTGAAGCTGATCTGCGCCTTTGTTTTCGCCTATGCAGATTGTTGGTTTTCCCATGGGGCGGCTCATATTTTATAATACAGGGAAAGGATAAAATGGATTTCCAGCACCAAAACTGAAATTTGTAGGCACAGAACAAGAGTAGAATGCACACAAGAGTATTTCACCTGCAGTAGATATATTACGTGTGTTGATACAGACTGTGTGTGTCAAACTTTTGTCAGACCTAACAGCCCACTGTTCACCTGCCGAACTGAAGACAGTTGCAAAAATGATTACTATCTATGTATCTATGTCGAGTGACAAAATAATAAATGTGCTTTATGTATATGATTGAATTTCTGTACTATTAAAAGTTTTGATTCCATGGATAGCTAAACCTAATGGCCAATTGTCATACAATTCCTTTTTTACATAGCTATAGAATACAATTTAATCTTGATAATAAATAACCCCTCAAAAGATCTAATACACATATAAATAACATCCATGCAAAGATAACCGATATTAAATTGTAAAACAACATTTGTTATGTAGAAAAACAAATATTATGGATATCCATGCATTCTTAAGTATATCACATTAATTTTAATTCAAACAAAATTCATGCATAAGTGGTTCATTGCTAAACATTGCTCTAACTAGTATCAAAGACTTCTTCATGCAGAAATGTTATTCTAGGCCAAAATGTGTAAGGAATTAATGTGTCAAAACAAAATCATTCATTTAAAAATGATCAGTTCTAACAACAAAATTATTGCATTATATGTTTTCAGTACCTATTCTGCATGTGGAGCGAGTCTTGGAGAGGAAACAATTAAATATGGGTAGAGGTTTATGTCTGGAAATGAGCATCTGGAAAGAAGATGCCAAAATTGTAAATGTAACTGAGCAAAAAATAAAAGGGTTGGCACTATTTGTAGTTTCCACTTGTAAAAATATCCATTTACATCTAAAACCCAGCCAAGGGACTTGCTTTTTAGTTTTAATAAAAGCTGGGGACAATGATACATATTTGTTATTGCTTTACCGAATATGTCAGAAGAGATAGAGGGGCTGGAGAAAACCAAGTGCAACATAAAACCTAGGAAGAAAGGAGAGGATGGTCATCCTACAGAAAGAAACAATGCAAATACATGTATACTCCAGATGGAAGGGGTAAAAATGGGGGAGATACAGGTATAGCAGACTGATAGGCAGTGTTACTGATACTACCTCCCTTTGAATGTTTTCAATGCTTCCAAAGGATCAAACTTTTATATTTTATTCATGAAAGTCTGTCTGACATAACTGCCAAACAGTGGCCTTGGTTAGACAAAAGTTTTGGAATGCAGGACCAGATGTCCTTTAAGAAAATTTGGGAAAACCTGAGCCAAATTGTTGTTGGTCGGGTAAAAAATTTGTTTGGTCAGGCAAACACCCAGAGTCTGACTGAAGGTTATGTAAGGGTTTCACAAGTTTCATATACACTTGATAGGAGTGCAGAAACTGAGTTAAAGAAAAACAGTGTTAAATTTAGAGTGGTTGTGGGTTGTGAAAATATGACCAGAGATAATAGAGCCAACCACTGGGAATGGAAGAGGAGCAGAAAAGATTAAATGAGCCTGCGCATGAGCAAACCAACAATTTCCGAACAGGCCCGACACAAACCAGGCTGTAGCGTCACAGTAGAAGGTTAGAGGCTGGAAATTTTGGATTTGGAAAGCAGAGATTTGTACTATCTGTATAGCGAAAACAAAGGCGCTGATCAGCTTCACAGTTACTGCAAAGCTGATCTGCGCCTTTGTTTTTGCCTATGCAGATTGTTGGTTTTCCCATGTGGCGGCTCAAATGGGTTAGATATAAGGACATTGGTTTTTAGAAGAAAAGAAACAGACATGGGCAAAACTAGAATAGATGAGAGGGCAGAGAAAAGAATAGCAAAAAAGATCAAACATAATGCCAGGAAAAGCTGGGATCAGTAAAGGAAAGAGTTGCAGAAGAAGTACAAGAGTAATGAAAAGCAGTTAGGATGAAGCAAAGGATGCACAGGTACAGAAATAAGTCAGATGGAAGGCAATGAAAACAGAAAAGTAAGAAAAGTAGGGTAGAGAATTTAGAAGTTTGACACAGTGGAGGAACAAGGTAAAAGAAGAGACATGTGAGAGAATGAGAAGTTAGGAGTGAAGGAAAGGTCTAGCAAAGCAGATAGGAGAAGGAAATAGCAGAGCGATGGACAGAGCAGAAAGGAAATGAGTTAAGAGGGGAGGGAAAGAAGAGGAAGAGATGGCAGAAGAACCAGAGGTGCAGGGGAAGAGGGTGGAATGCAGCAAGCAGGTGGAAGAAGATAAAAGGGTGAACAAAAGTAGCGAAAAGGTGACTCAATAGTAGGACTAGGAAAGGAACAGAAGAAGGTTGAGAAATGACATCAGAACAGACAGTAGCATTTAAACAGCAAAGGCATATGGACAGGAGAAGCAAGTGAATTGAATAGTAGAAAAAATTCATATACACGAGTATAAAGTTAAGGAGCAATGTGGGAAGGAATGACAAGAAGTGCCTTGATATGTATTGTTAACTGGCCAGATTGTGGGATTAATGGGACCATAAGAAGATCTCTCATCTGTCATTCATTTTTATGAAAGAATCTTAACACACTTACTCTAAATTAGTTAACTTCTATAAAGCATTAGCATCATTGTTCCAATTGAAAACTTACTCAGTGAAATACACATTTGACTTAATCTTGAAGGCATCATTATCACTGCAAATGATTTGTGATTTGAGCCGCCTCGTGGGAAAACCAACAATGTGGTTTCCGACCAGGTCCGACATAAACCGACCTGTACAGTCACAGAAAAGAGCTAGAATCATGAAATTTCAGATTTAAGTAGAAGAAGAACTGTACTATCTGAGTAGTGAAAACAAAGGCGCTGATCAGCTTCGCAGTTACTGTGAAGCTGATCTGCACCTTTGTTTTCGCCTTATTGGAGCGGCTTAGTGAGAGATTTTGAGGAAATACTTCAGTTGATGATACAAGCACAAAATTTTCACCATATGTTCTTTACATGACACACGTTAAATTCTGATCCCTAGCCACTTGAAATTCCGCCATTTTCAAGATGGCCACCAAAAAACAAAATGGCCGACAGTTGTGAAAGGTGTACAAGTAGTAAATTGCTCATATCTTAGGTTCTTTTCATCATAGAACAGCAATATTGATACCAAAATGAAGCTAAATGATTGTTCTTTCAAATAAAGTTCCAATATGCAAATTACCTAATTTGCACATTTATGAATATGAGATCTTACTTTTTTGGCTAAAAATTGAGAAAAAAAAACACATCCTATTTTCTGAACGATGTAAAATGTTTAATGAAATGGATCACTGTGGCTTTGATATTACTAGACCATAAATCATCATAAATTGACAAAAGCTAATTAGCATGTTCATGAATATTCATTTAAGAATATCTCAAGACTTTGTATGTCCTTACCTATCAGTTTGGTTTAGAAAATTCATACAGTAAATTGCTAATATCTTTGGTCCTGCTCATAATATTGATAACAAAATGAAGCTAAATGATTGTTATTTCAAATAGAGTTCAAATATGCAAATTACCTCATTTACATATATATAAATATAAATGAGGTTTTTATTTTGCTAAAAACTTAAAAAAAAAAAAAACACATCTTACTCACTGAACGATGTAAAATGTTCATGGTGTAGATTGTCTATAAATATCACTTTCATTGTAAAGTAAATGTTATTAATACTAGATCTATGCCATTGTGCTTTCCTTCAAAAAGTCGGAACTAAGTCTTGAAGAATTTATTTCTACATTGCAAACAACATCATTCCTTTTTGTCACTATGACCTGTGCATAATTCTGCGCAAGAATAAAGTTATCTACAAGAAACCCAAATATTTCCGTTTTGTTTTCATCACATCTGATGAAGTTGTTCCATGATTTTGGAGGTCTGCAGTTACCAATTACTTTTCGGTATACACCAGTTACTATTTTCTGCCTGGTCTCATCGTTGAGACTATCTTGGCGATAAATAAAAAACCAGAGGACCAATGGTCCTGTAAACGCTCACCTGAGATCTGCTGTATATACAAATGTTATAGAAAATGGTCCAAGTATAGGGGCAGATGAAGCCCATGGGCCATTTTTTTTTTCAGAATAATCAATATACTGTCCATACAAGTTTTTCCCTTCAAATGACATTTTAACAGTTTACCCATTCAAATACATAGGCAACCCATGTTGACCTTGCCTTAAAATAGATCAAGGTCATCACAGGGACATGATTTATACATACTTTGTAGTACTTGAGTCATTGATGCTTCATGCCATGTTTCTTCGCAATCGGTCCACCTGTTCCCGAGAAGAAGATTTTTGAAGGGTTTATACCATATATGGGCATGGCAGCCATCTTGGTCATGTGACCTTAATTATTTATATACAAATTGATGCCCCCATTCTATAGATCCTTCACATGAAATTTGGCTTTGATTGGCCAAGCAGTTTCAGAGGAGAAGATGTTTGAATATTATGGTAATATACATGTATAATGCCCCGGGGCTGGGGCAAATGAGCCCCTGGGGTCCAATTTTTTTCAGAATCATTAATATTCAGTCCTACTGCCCATTTCCTGCAAGACTTTCACTTTAAATGACATTTTAAAAGTTTTCCCCATTCAAATGCATTGGCGACCTATGCTGACCTTGCTGTAAAATAGGTCAAGGTCATCCAAAGGTCATAATTTATAAAGACATTGTAGTACTTCAGTCCCCGATGCTTCATGCCAAGTTTTGTTGAAATCGGTCCATCGGTTCAGGAGAAGAAGAGTTTTAAAAGGTTTTTACCATATATGGGCATAGCAGCCATCTTGGTCATGTGACCTGGATTATTTATAAACACATTGATTTCCCCTTCCCATAGATGCTTCCTATAAAATTGGTAGCGCAGAAGCCAGCAGGGCAAAAATTAATTTTCGTTCCACCCCCTCCACATAAAAGGTTTGATAGTTTTATATTGGAGACCATTAAATGGGCAAACTTTTAGGCCTGGGTGCCAAGTCCGGATGTGGATTCTTCATATCAAAATCCAAGATGGCGTCCAAAATGGCCACCAAAAAGATGAATTTTCTAATTTCTCACATATAGGAGTTAAAGATCCACACAAATTTACACATTTTTATGTTGTTTTACTCAGCAGTAACTTACAAACCATAATAGGGCTTTAAAATCCTGATAGCAATAGATTTCTTCTCAGGGAGCCCAAAAGTATCACAAAAAAATGGTACATTTTAAACAGATTTTCTACATGGCCTATTGGTCAAACCAAAAATATTTTATTGCACACACACTACAGAAGAGGTTTTTAATGATTAAAATTAAATTTAGTATATAAGAATTTATTTCAACCTGGGTGTCAGCTAGGATTATGGTATCAAATTGGAAATATTTTCATCTTAATAATGTAAGGGTACATCATAAGATTCTCGCAAATCAAGGGGGTAGGGGTAGGTTTAGCTTCACAAATTTTGTTCCATCCACCACTTAAAATGTTTGATGGTTTTATGTTAAGGCTCATAGAATGGGCAATCTTTTAGGTTTAGGTACCAAGTCTGTATGTGGATTCTTCACACGGAAATCCAAGATGACATCCAAAATGGCCGCCAAAACGTCAATTTTTGTGATAATTCAAATAAAACAGTTAAAATAAGATAAAAATGCAGATTTTATTATGTTGGCTTACTCTGAAGTAACTGGACAAGCACAATGAGGTTTTAAATCATGCTTGCAATAGATTTCTCCTACGTGAGCCCAAATTTGTAACAAAAAATTGGCATAATTTATACAGATTTGCTACCTGGCCCATTGCTCAAACAAAAATATCTTGTTGCACACACACACTACAGAAAAAGTTTTTTTATCGTTAGAATTTAACTTTGTATATATAAAATTGTTCAACTTGGGTGTCAGCTAGGAGTGTGGTATCAATTTGGGAAATATTCTCGTCTTCATAACTTAGGGGTACATGATAATGTTATCGCAAATCAAGGGGGTAGGGGTAGGTTTAGCTTCACACGTTTCATTCCGTCTGCCACTAGAAAGGTTTGATGGTTTTACAATGAGGTTCATAGAATGGGCAAACTTTTAGGCCTAGGTGCCAAGTCTGTATGTGGATTCTTCACACATAAATCCAAGATGACATCCAAAATGGTCGCCAAACCGTCAATTTTCTGATAATTCACCTAAAACAGTTAAATTAAGATAAAATGCAGATTTTAATATGTAAATCCTCAAGACGTAAATGGAAAAACATAATAAGGCTTAAAATCTTGCTTGCAATAGATTTCATTTGAGTTGGTTCTTCTGATGGTTTTATGTTGAGCTTCATAGAATGGGCAATCTTTAGGCCTAGGTGCCAACTCTGTATGTGGATTCTTCACACGGAATTCAAAAATGACATCCAAAATGGCCACCAAAACTTCAATTTTCTGATAATTCACCTAAAAAAGTTAAAATTAAGATAAAAATAATGTGTTGGTTTACTCAGAAGTAACTGGAAAAAAGCATCACAAGACTTTAAATTATGCATGCAATATATTTCTTCTGAGTGAGCCCAAAATTATCACCAAAAAATGCATATTTTATACAGATTTTTGCTGCCGAACCCAATGGTCAAACAGAATTCTGTTATAAGATTTTTGCAAAACAAGGGATTAGGTATAATTTTGTGTCACAAATTTTTGTTCCAGCCTCCAGATTATATGTTGAAGGGTCATACAATTAGGGCACTTTGAGGCCAGGGTCTAACGGCTGTATTCTCAACCTACACTCGAGGCATACTCCACTCAAACTCATTCAGATAATCTGATCAGTCACTCGTGTAAGCGCATAACTGTTCGATTTGGTATGTACATGTCACACTCACACTCGAACTCAACTCAAAAAATTTCGAGTAAGCGTTGAGTGAAGCGACACCTCACTCGAGCGCTACTCGAAAATTTTTGGACCCTTATTTCTTCACATTTTCTTTGAAAGAGCCCCCAAATAGCAGATTATATACATCACCTGGACTAAGCTTTATGCTCGGGACAAATCTTTTCTTGAGAGGGGTCGCGAATTCTAGCACAGATTTCGATTTTCCCAAGGCATGTCATTTGCTACTATTTTGAACATGAAAAGCAATGATCCGTACTTTAGGTGAGTGGTCAAAATTGTACATCCAGATGCAGACACATTTGTGCCTTAACGCTAGATGTCGCTGTCACAGACTCACCCCCTACACCCCAACAAACACCCATCTACTCACGCACCCACCGACCCACCCACACACCCCACACAAACAGAGAGAGAGAGAGAGAGAGAGAGAGAGAGAGAGAGAGAGAGAGAGAGAGAGAGAGAGGAAAGAAAAATAAACCAGCAAGCAAGCAAAGAGAGAGAGCATCACAGAAAGAAAGACAAATAAACAAACAAGCAGACAAACAAACAATAGAGAGCAAATACGATACCATGGTTGCACATCGAAATCGCACTATACAGTGTCTAGTCATCTCTTTGCTGCTAATTTGATGTTAGAATAGTAACAACAAATGTCCATAAGATTTCAAATTTCTTTGTTTTAAAATGAAAATCTGACACTCCAGTGAGTGATGGTTGAGTGACTGTTGTGCATACCAAAACTATACTCCACTCACACTCAATTTAACCTCACTCGACTCATACTCCAGCCATACTCTCGCGAGTTGAGTTCGTGTTTGAGTTTGAGTGACGGAAGAGAATATAGCCGTAAGTCTGGATGTTGAACAAAACATCCAAAGCCTCCTAAACATTTTCTAAATTTTATCACAGACACTATGAATTAATTTCTGGTTAAAGACGCTTCAAAGTGAGGGCCATTTCCGAACCAGAATTTTATGGTGACTTGGTTTACAAATTTAGGAAACTTATAGGAAGGAATGTTTTTTTTTTGTATTATTCTTTTTTGTTTTCTTTTCTGTTTAGAAAAAATCATTATACGATATAAACGTATCTGATATATGACGTATCTGATATATGTGATGTGACAGTCTGCATGCTTAGTTTTTAACCCAATCATGGTTGATAACTACGACTTCAAGCTATTCACTTTAGTTGGTTGGGGCTGGAGCTTCTTGTCTGTTGCTTGGCCCTCCGGTGTTCAACTGGTGTTTTTCTTCTGCTCCGGATTTCTATAAGTTGTTTGGCGCCCAAGGATCTCCTACATCAGGCAGCTCATTGTGACTGCAGACCCACTGCATAACCTGAGGGCGAGTTTTGGCTTATAGTTTAAGCCCTCCAGTTATTTATTACTGACATTCCAAGGCGTGACTGCTGTGGTTCACAATTATCCAAGCTATTCCAAAAACTTCACTTCAATAGCTGCTCACCCTGATTTCCGTTACACATATTAAACGTTGGTACCTATGTTATATATTTCTTTACATGATTTTCCTTATTGCTACTTTATATATAGATTATAGATATATATTTATATATATATAGGTATATTAGAGTCACTGCAGAAGCTGAGGGAGAGGTTAGGTGCCTGTAAAACTAGTTTAAGACCCACAGTAATTTTATACTACTGATCGTTCCAAGGCGATACTTCTCTGGCGTTCAATTTGTGTGGTGTTTGCACCTTATGTATGTCTTCATATTTTAGTGTTGGTAACTGAGTGACCACCTATTGGGAAAATAACTGCTCACTGGACTCACAATATGTTTTCTTAGTACAAGTACTTGATTGTTAATGTAGTCTTTTCCTACCTCGGTTTTTGGAGTGGGAATTTCTTTCTAAGTGTGCCGTTTCCTGAGTGTTGCCTACTTTTACCTCCTAAGACGGGTGTGTAAATGAAATGACATTTGACCAATGGGCTGTTTAAAATGTGTCATTTTTGAGACACTTTTACACTCACTCAGAAGAGATATACAGCTTGCAATGTTTTAAAGCATCATTATACATTTTCAGTTATTTGTGAGTAAAATAACAAAAATAATCATATAATTAAACAGATCTAGTGGTAGAGCGTCGGACTCCAAATCGAGAGGTTCTGGGTTCGATCCCCACAGGCGTCACCGTGTTGTGTCCTTGAGCACGACGCATTAACTCCCTAAAGTACTGGTTAAATACAGGAAGCATTGGCTCCGACCCGGCATGACTGAAAAATTGTTGACTGTGACGTTAAGCCTCAACACAAACAAACAAACAAATACTTAAACAAATAATAACTCTATTCACTGTAGGTGTAATATAATTTCGTAATTTTGGCGGCCATTTTGGATGTCATACTAGATTTTGGTTCAAAGAATCCACATGTTTATATGTGACATATCAGTAATTTCATCACTTTGGTAGACAATTTGGATGCCATCTTAGATTACGGTACATAGGATCAACATCCACAACATGGCCTCAAAGTGCCCTCATTGTATGACCATTCAACATATAATCTTTAAATGGAGGCTGGGACAAAATTGGTGACGCTAAACTAGACCTTACCCCTTCTTTTGAAAGAAACTTACCATGTACCCTTTAATTATAAAGATGAAAATATTTCTCATCTGATACTACAATCCTAGTTGACATCCAAGTTGAACAATTTTCTGATATCCATAGGTAGGAATTTTTTACCATTCTGAACTTCTAAAGTAGTTTTGTGCAACAACACATTTTGTTTGACCAGTGGGTTCATTAGCGAATTTGTATAAAGTATGCAATTTTTTGTGACAATTTTAGGCTTACTCAGAAGAAATCTGCTGTATACAGGATTTTAAGCATCATTGTGTGTTTTCCAGTTATTTTTTAGTAAACCAACTTAATAAAATCTGCATATTATCAGAAAATTGATGTTTTGACGGCCATTTTGGATGTCATCTTGGATTTCCGTGGGAAGAATCCACATACAGACTTGGCACTTAGGCCTAAACGATTGTCCATTCTATGAACCTCAACATAAAACCACCAAACCTTTCTATTGGTGGATGAAACGAAATGATTTGCGAGAATTTTATCATGTACCCCTATGTTATAAAGACGAGAATATTTCCAATTTGATACCACAATCCAAGCTGACTCCAACGTTGAACAAGTTTTTTTTATATAAACTCAATCTAATTCAAATGATAAAAAAAACCATTGTCTGTTGTGTGTGTGCAACAAAATATTTTTGATTGAGCAATGGGCTTGGTAACAAATCTGTATAAAATGTGCCATTTTTTTTTTGACAATTTTGGGCTCACTCAGAAGAAATCTATTGCAAGCAGGATTTAAAGTGTCCTTATGCTTTTCCCGTTAGTTCCGAGTAAACTAACATAATAAAATCTGCATTTTACCGTAATTTTAAGTATTTTAGGTGATTTATCATAAAAGTTGACGTTTTGGCGGCCATTTTGGATGTCATCTTAGATTTCCGTGTGAAGAATCCACATACAGACTCGGCACTTAGGCCTAAAAGATTGCCCATACTATGAGCCTTAACATAAAACCATCAAACCTTTTTAGTGGTGGATGAAACGAAATTTGTGAAGCTAAACCTACCCCTACCCCCTTTATTTGCGAGAATCTCATAATGTGCCCTCACGTTACAAAGATGAAAATATTTCCAATTTCATACCACAATCCTAGCTGATACTCGGGTTGAAAAAAAATCTTATGTACCAAATTTAATTTTAACCATTAAAAACCTTTTCTGTAAAGTGTGTGCAACAAATTATTTTTGGTTTGACCAATGGGCCAGGTAGAAAATCTGTTTAAAATGTACCATTTTTTGTGATACTTTTGGACTCCCTGAGAAGAAATCTATTGCTATCAGGATTTTAAAGCCTTATTATGCTTTTTAAGTTACTTCTGAGTAAAACAACATAAAAATATGTATATTTGTGTAGATCTTTAACTCCTATATGTGCGAAATTAGAAAATTCATCTTTTTGGTGGCCATTTTGGACGACATCTTGGATTTTGGCATGAAGAATCCACATCCGGACTTGGCACCCAGGCCTAAAAGTTTGTCCATTTAATGGTCTCTAACATGAAACTATCAAACCTTTTATGTGGAGGGGGTGGAACGAAATTCCTTTTCTAGCTGGATATTTTGAGCTGGCTTCTGCGCTATGGGCTTTGATTGGCCAAGTGATTTCAGAGAAGAAGGTCTTTGAATATTTTTGTAATATACATGTATATTGCCCCGGGGTGGGGGCAGACCAACCCCTGGGGTCCAAATTTTTTTACAGAATTACCTACCTTCAGTCCATTTTCCCATTTCCTGCAAGATTTGCCTTTCAAATGACATTTTAACAATTTTCCCCATTCAAATGCATGGGCGACCTATGTTGACCTTGCTGTAAAATATGTCAAGGTCATCCAAAGGTCATAATTTATAAACACATTGTAGTACTTTAGTCCCAGATGCTTCATGCCAAGTTTCGTTGAAATCGGTCCAGTGGTTCCGGAGAAGAAGAATTTTGAAGGGTTTTTACCATATATGGGCATGGCGGCCATCTTGGTCATGTGATCTGGATTATTTATAAACACATTGGTTCCTATAGATGCTTCATATAAAATTTGGCTTTGATTGGCCAAACGGTTTCAGAGAAGAAGATCTTTGAAAATGGTGGATGACGACGGACGGACGGACGCCGGATCATGGCCATCCTATAAGCTCACCTTGTGAGCCTAACGGCTCAGGTGAGCTTAATATGAGGTCCGGGTGAGACTATTGTGGCCATGTGTATTTGGAGAAAGCTATTAGCTAAGAACTTGCAAGTATGTTGTCGTCCATTCTGGTATGCTTGAAATGAGCCGTACTGACAATTTTAGATTATGATTTTTTATTTAACTGATTGATGTGTTTATCAAATACAAGAGAAGCTTTTGGGCACTAACAAGCTGCTCTACATGACCGTTGTTGATCTGAAAGCAATTGATCGATTCCTGAGGGATGTAATCTGGTGGCCAATGCGAAACTAAGAATTGACGAATGATTAGTGCGTCTGGTCCAGTCCATGTATAAGATCGAGAGAAGCAGGATTAGAGAGGGCAGTGGATACAGTGAAGAGTTTGGTGTCAAAGTAGGTGTTCACCAGGGCTTTGTACTTAGCCCACTACTCTTCATTATTGTGCTATATGCTTTATCCAGGGAGGTCTGCACAGGCTGCACTTGGGTTCTGCTGTATGCAGATGACTTATGATATGACACTGCCGAGTCCATGGAAGAACAACCTGTAAGACTTGGAAAGCAGATATTGATTAGAAAGTTCTTTGAGTGAACATGGGGAAGACAAAGATCATGTTCTCTGTCCTCAATCTGAACCTTCTGAAAAATATCTGGAAAGAATCCCTGTGGCGTCTGTCAAACAGGTGTAGGAAGAAATACCGTCTTCTGTGGTGGATGCTTGTCCTGGATCCACAAGAAATGCAGTGGAATCAAAGGCTCCTTGCGCCGTAATCCTGATTACAGCTGTGCTGGCTGCCATAGATGGAAGGCTAGTGAAGGAAGTTCTAGTTGATGGCGAAAAAGTTGGAGCTGTACCAGAGTTCTGTTATCTGGGAGACATGCTTTCTGCTGGCGGAGGTTGTGAACTGGCTGCAGTCACGATCTGCAAATCGGCTTAGGGCAAGTTCCGCCAACTACTCCCTCTCCGCACCAATCGCAATCTGCCACGTTTGACTAGAGGTCAAGTGTATTCAACTTATGTACTGCCACATGCAGCAGAAACATGGGCAATGACTGGCTACACTTTGTTGCCTGCAGCGCAGTGACCGTGCAATGATGTGCTGGATCTGTAATTTCAAGGCGAATGATGAAATAAGCTCAGAATTCCTTCTCTCAAAGCTTGGACTTTAGGATATATATGTAGTGCTTTGGTCCAGCAAGATGAGATGGTATGGACATGTAGAGCGCATTAAAGGCTTTATTTCTCAAGTACGCAATCTAAATGTAGTTGCATAGAACAGATCCGGCAAGCTAAGGAAATCATGGGATGAAGTGTTGTTGGACGACTAAAAGAAGGTTAGACTGGATACTGCCGATCCGTAGAATCGCTCAGAGTGGAGAGGTCGTCTAGAAATAAAAAATAAAACCGGGATCCTTTAGGAGCAGTGAGTATATTTGTGAGAAAGGTGATGGGCCATACCGCGGTTTCGCCTATTCAAGCCTCTTCGGTGACCCTTTAGAATTGGCAACATGGAGCCAAAGAGAATTACAGTAATTTTGCAACTTTTAACAGTGTAGTCAATAATAAAGACTTGTTTAGGGTTAATGGGGCCAATTGCAGTAAACGCTGGTTAGAAAACGAATCTTAACCGATAATAATTTTCTGATTTCTCAAAATACCTGAGGCTCTCTGATCTCAAAGAACCAAAAGGAAAATATAATCTGCACTATGAATGCTGTACGGGGAGACTTTTTAGGGCCGCCACACGACACAACACCAGCTGCAGTAATAGCAAATAAAAATAGAACTGAGATCCTTTAAGAGCAGTGAGCATATTTGTGAGAAAGGTGATGGGCCATACCGCGGTTTCAGCTATTCAAGCCTCTTCAGTGACCCTTTAGATTTGGCAACATGGAGCCAAAGTGAATTGTTGTAATTTTGCAACTTTTCACAGGAGACTTGTCAAACAAGTCCAACCCTCATATGAGGACAAATGACTATAAAAAGGATATGATGATGATATGATCGGTCGACAGACTTAGTAGATGCAAGCAAATAAATGGTGGGAAATAATTTAATCGTGGGAAGCTCACCACAAACATAAATTGTCAATTTTTAGTTTAAATATATGCATAGGTATGCACTATAGGGATCAAACATGCGTTTTTATATTATTAATACGTCTTGATATTCAGTTAGCCAGTGAACACGTGCGAGCTTAGAAAGAAAGTACAATGGTATATATCTTGCATTAATGACATTTACTTTACAATGAAAGTGATATTTTAGGACAATTTACAGAATGAACTTCCTTAACTAAATTGATACAGTCTTGATGTATTTAAAAATGAATATTCATGAATATGCTAATTGGCTGTTGTTAATTTATGATTCTTTATGGTGTAGAAATATCAAAGCCACAGTTATCAGTCTCATTTAACATTTAACATCATTCAGAGAATGAGATGTAATTTATTGCTCTTTTTGGCAACAAAATAAGACCTTTTAATATTCATAAATATGCAAATGAAGTAATTTGCATATTTGAACTCCATTGGAAAGAACAACCATTACGTTTCATTTTTGTGTCAATAATGATGTTCTATGATGAACAGGACCTAAGCTTTAAGCAATTAACTGCATGAACTTTTTAAACTAAACAGATAGATAAGGGCATACAAAGTCTAAAAATGTTTTTAAATGAATATTCATGAAGATGTTAATCAGCTTTTGTTAATTTATGATAATTTATGGTCTAGTTATATCAAAGCCATAGATATCCATTTCATTTAACATTTTACATCGTTCAGAAAATAAAATGTGGTTTTTTTCCTCAATTTTAGCCAAAAAAGTAAGATCTCATTAATATTCATAAATATGCAAATGAGATAATTTGCATATTGGAACTTTATTTCAAAGAACAATTATTTAGCTTCATTGTGGTATTAATATTGTTGTTCTATGATGAAAAGAACCTAAGATATGAGCAATTTACTACATGTACTCCTTTCACAACTGTCGGCCATTTTGTTTTTTGGCGGCCATCTTGAAAACGGCAGAATTTCAAGTGGCTAGGGATCAGAATTTAATGTGTGTCATGTAAAGAACATATGGTGAAAATTTCACGCTTGTATCATCAACTGAAGTATTTTCTCATTAAGCCGCTCCACTACCTAGGCAGATTGTTGGTTTTCCCATGTGGCGGCTCATTTATTGAAGTGATATATGCAGTAAGAGAATGCCATTTCATGGAATCACTCAAATACCAGGCACCTATCAAACAAGAAGTTGTGCTTATTGACAATGCTGCAACAACTTACTCCATTGCCTATATTGAAACCTTGGCGAAGTGGCTTTATCTGTGCTGATGACAGAAAAATTGTTGAAAGGTTATGAAAATAAATTCAAATGCAAAATTGTGAAAAAGAAAACATGGAATTTTATGTGCATAACACTCAACAATTAAAATATTTTTAAAACTTTTATAATTGGGTAGATTGTTTAATAATATAATACAAATAATGATACATGTACAATTTAACATAACAATGCTTCCAAATGAACACCACAATGGGATAAAAGGCTTATGTTTGAACTCCAGCCTCAAAGAACATGACAATGCATGTAAATGGTGTGGAGAAAAATCTTACTCTCTGCTTTACAGAGCACTTTATTGCTGGTCTGCAACTCTGCTTGTAACAGTCTGATCATGTTCAGAAAACAAAGGAACATTAGCTTATAGGTGCTTATATATGAACCCGATTGAACCGCCTCGTGGGAAAACCAACAATATGGTTTCCGAACAGGCCCGACACAAAACAGCCTGCACAAGCACAGAAAAGAGCTAGAAGCTTGAAATTTCAGATTTAAGTAGACGCGGAATTGTACTATCCGAATAGCAAAAACAAAGGTGCTGATCAGCTTCGCGGTTCTGCGCCTTTGTTTTCGCCTAGGCAGATTGCTGGTTTTCCCATGCGGCGGCTCATATTTATATACAAAATCCATCACCTAAATCATGCACTGGGAAGTATATGATGACTATGAGCAGTGGCATGAGAAAACCCTTCATTAGATACAAAAACTAAAGCACAGTTCAGAATTAAACCGGTATCAGATCAATGCTTGTATCTACAATGTGTAGATAGCCCAATAGATAGTACACTTTTTTCCTAAATCAAAAACTTTGAATCAACTAGCCATCTTATGTGGTTGTACAACCCAGCTTGTGTGACCAAGTCTGAAACACCAGTTTGTCGGAATCCAATTTAAGGTTAGGTTTTCTCAGGACATGGCTCATATACCTTAAACGACATTCTACATTGATTATATTATAAGGAATTATTGCAAAGTTTGCATATATGGTTAAATAACTTACTTTGAGCGCAAGACTGATATATGGTTAAATAACTTACTTTGAGCGCAAGACTGATCCACTTCTCGCCTTGACCGGTGCTGAGCGCTGGCCACTCGCTTCGGCAATCGTGGAGGTTCGTGCCAGTAATTCGTCAAACTGCTTTCTCGGTAAACCTTGAAACATAGGAAAACTTCAAACATCATATTAAATCTTAATTTTATCATAGCAAATACTGATAATTCAGTGTCATTATGACACATGAATACATGAACTGTGAAGATTCATGTAGAAAATGGTGATTCATCATCATGTTCAATTTTAGAAAACCAATCTACATTTGTGACACTCTATAAAATTTGCAATGTATTTATTATAGCACAAAGTTTAGTCTGTTCAAATACATAGTTTTGAGAATCTAAATAACAGCAGACAAAAGCTGGGATATTTCAAAGGCATGTATTATGAGAAAATGATCTGCAAATCTGAATAATATCTAGATTTTACCTATAAACATTTCACTCTAAGAATATTTCCGCTCAGGATGAAAAGGAAAACTAAACTGCACTATTAAATGGACAGTAGGGATAAATTCTTTAAAACAGTTCTTAAGTCCCATGCCATACAACTTTCATTTGAGCCACCTCGTGAGAAAACCAACAAAGTGGTTTCCGAACAGGTCTGACACAAACCAGCCTGTACAGCTTCTAAAAGCAGGCTAGAAGCTTGAAATTTTGGAGTTAAGTAGGGGAAGAATTGTACTATCCGAGTAGCGAAAACAAAGGCGCTGATCAGCTTCGCGGTTACCGCGAAGCTGATCTGCGCCTTTGTTTTCGCCTACGCAGATTGTTGATTTTCCCATGAGGCGGCTCATTTAAGGCTATCTTAGCAGCTTATCTGTAAATACTTTGAGAAGAATGGGTATGTTACCTTTTCAAGCTTTAAAATTCTGGTGTTCATATCACATGATTTGTTATACAAAGCATTGAAATTACAAATGAATAAACAAATTCAAATAGACTTCAAATGAAACAGAAAGTTGGGCTACTTTTAGCAAACTAGCATGCAAAAGAAAGTGAAACATGAAACTGAAACATACAATTTATTTTACAAGTTACAACAAAAAACATTTAAGGTGGACATTATTTGATGGTTATTAAAAATTTTGTAACACTGTACAGTCTTTATAAATGCACTTGTGCTCGTCCCTGATCATTGCCTTTTTTCCTTTATGCCTTATATAATCAACTTGAAAAAGTTCTTTACTTAATTTGGAAGTTTCTGTAACTGTATCTCTTGTTTTATAGTACGTTTACTTTCTGTTAATTTCAGTTTGTTATAAATGTACTTCCATCATACCACATTTTGTTACATAAAAATGTTTCCTGGAGAGAATAAACAATAAAAAAAAACCCTTTCTGTATCAAGTAAACCCTATTCTATTCTACATCCATTGTCTATGTCCTTCTTAGACTTGGTTTATATCCTAAGTAAATTGGGTGTGGCTAGAAACTGAGAAGGTTGGCAGAAAACGGTTCAGCTGGTTTTGCTAACAAGAATTAATCTAATCAGTGTTCAAACTAATGACACAAATATGTCTACTATTCAAACTCTTGTTCACTCTTGAAATCAGGTTATTTTAATTTAACATTTTAAGACACTATAAGGGTTCTAGTGTTTTCTAAACTTTCTTCTAGAAGGTTATCAAAAAATGTTCACCATTTAGACCCACCTTTGATTATATTTTCTGAAAAGCAAACAAGGGACAATAATATGACCAAACCCTAACTCTGGTTGTACAAGCATGCATTATAGATAATGAGCAAGCTGTAATAACATGCATAATAAAAATAAGCATATTGCCATGTGACTGGTACTTTACGAGAGCTGATTTGGGATGCAATAAATTCCCAAATGTTTCAGGAATTTACATCTCGGCAACATTTTCAAAATACAGTATTTTTGAGAGTGGGAAAACATAGAAAAATTCCACACTTAACTTGCCCTCTACATAAAAACCACAATCTCATGTCCATGCTTATTTATATGCATATACTATGACTACCATTGCTCCTAAATGAGCCGTGACACGAGAAAACTGGTCTTCTCATGTTTCGACCAGGTCTTACACTAACCGACCTGTACAGTCTCAGGAGGTTAGAAGCTTGAAATTTCATATATAGGAAGAAGAGGGATTTTACTATCTGTGTAGCGAAAACAAAGGCGCTGATCAGCTGTTCAGTTACTGCACAGCTGATCTGCGCCTTTTTTTTTGCACAGGAATAAATTTGGATTTCTCATGACGTGGCTCAAATATTGTGATGTAAAATCAAAATAAAAGTATTTCTGAATAAAAATCAGATATTTCAATCAAAGTAAGGAAATTAAAATATTAACCCATATTTGACGAATGGAATTTCCCATCATTATCAATTGGGTGAGTCCACTTTCATTTTTAGGGGTGTTAGAAGTGATTTTTACGGTAATTTTTATCTCATTTTTTGATGAAATTTCTCCAAGCAAACAGAAAAGCCCCAGATGGGACGCCGCGTTCTGCGGCGTCACATCTGGGGCTATTCTGTTTGCCTATATCCCATAAAAGGACGCCAGGCTTAAATGAGTTAAGACTCCCACAGAAAACAAAATACATGTATATACATGTACATGACATATTATTTCAACTGTTTCACACTTGTGTATCAGAAATACTTTTAATATATTTTCTGTGATATTAAAATTCTAACATGCATTTATGAAGTAGAATTCCACCAAATACATTATCGAAAGTTATAATTTGGAGGATGATTGCCAGAGAAACCAGAACTACATGTATGAACTATATAGTCTATATATAGGTCCTCTTTACAATACATAGATTAATGCTTACTGATACATAAAGGAATTAGTTCTATGAAGTATGTGTATGCCCATCATTCTCATTTTAAGGGCATCGGAAGTGATTTTCGATTTCTATTTGAATTTTTAAATGAAATTCCTCCTAACATACAGAAAGCTAGAGGCATCACATTTGGGGCTGTACTGTTCGCCTAAGTCGCACATAGATCATCGAGCTTTTATGATTTAAAATGTCTGGCTCCAGATGGATAAAATATTTTACATGTACATGTATCAGTAAGCATTGATAGTATTGTAAGCTACATTTCACCTGTTTGTGTGCCGGGGCACTGCTAACACGCTTAGATTGCATAGGCCTTAGTGTGGTAGGTTGAATTATCAACAGCTCTAGATGAAATATGCAAGAATTAGTACGGTTAGAATTAGATGTTGTTGAGAAAATAAGCAATTAAGATTAGTTGAAATCAGCTCATTGGCAGATCTAGATCATTTCCCAATGGAATTTAAGTAACTTGGTTTTAGAGAGGGAGAGGGGTTCAAGCAAACCCCAGAACTCCCTCTAAATTGCCACTGCAGCAGGTGGACATTCAAACCATTTCAAGTCTCAATATAAGCAGCATTGGCGACATTTTTCAATTTTATTGAATTTTGAATTCAATCTTATAGAGCAATCAGTATCAGACAATACTCAATGTGTGTTATCAGGATTACAAAAGAAACTGTATCCACAATAATAATTTTGCTCAAAAAGCAAGAAGTTTAAAAGATTTCCAAGACCATGTTTGCAAATAATTCCCAATATATACCTTTAAATATATTGTGGTACTGACTGGCAAGGAATTAACGTCAGATTTATACTGAACTAAAAAGAAAACACAATAAAAATGTTGAAGTGAAAGGACAAATCAACTGTAAATTATTTAAGTTTTCTTATGTCCATTTTATCGGCCCAGAAGAAGGCAGCATAAATCTCCAAGTAGTAATACAATGAAAATTTAGTTTAGTAATGTTGCATTTCTTTTTGTGTTCAGTATATACTAATATTAACACCACTACAAAATAAATGATCAACATAATACATGATCAAACTATTTCTATTTGGCAAAATTAATCTCAAATCACAACAAACCATATATATCTATAGCCCTAAATACATGTAAAAATATCTTCTAGTATTATTTACAAATTAGCTTTTATGAGAATATTACCATATTTGTATAACTTCATACTATCATCAACTTTGAACAGAAAACGTATGTCAATACCTAGACTAAGTTTTAGAAAAAAAAATAAAAAGTTAAAACCTGCTTTGATAAAATATAAAGTGTTAATGTGTTAAAATAATTAAAATTAAATCTACTTTCTGACAAACACATATGATTAAAAATTCATGCCTCTTGATAACTGATTAGAAATTATCTGATGACACACAATTCTTGCAGTTACCTTTATACATTGCTAAGAGGAAATAAAAACAAAGTGTTTGCTAAAGAGACTTTTCATCTACATCAACTGCTTGTTCTGATCCCATTTCTATAATCAGTGCCCAAGCTTGACTGATTTAGTAGCTTAAAGTAAAATGTGACAAATCATGGCATAGAAAGGGTCATTCATAAATAATGCAGTGCTCATGCAATATATACCTGGTGCAATATTTGAATGTTGAATATGTGTATTTAAAAATGTCAGAACTAAAGCTTTCAAAATTAAGTTAGTCGCTGTAACCTCAATTTAATCCTTTGAACACAAAGGCATTCTGTATTTAGCTTTTACTTTTGTTGCTAGAAATCGATACATTTTTTTTAATATTTTTTTACATTTGTCATAGCAACAAAAATAATGACAACCAAGGGCCCATTATAAACAGCAAAAAAAAAAAAAAAGGCAAATGTATAACATAAACATTTAAAGCTACAGTAAATTCATCGTTAAAAATAATATTGACCAGACTGTAAAATGTCACAAAGCAAAGCAAAAAGCCATTTCAAATATGTAGGAATACAAAATGAAGAAAGTTCTGACATGCATAATTATATGTATATGTTGATATTTTGTGTAAGCATATATGTTCCTAATGCGTGTCGATTCATATATACCAATGGGGTTAAAGCTCGACCATGTACTTCTGGTAAAACATGTTTAGGTTTCTGACCTATGGTTTGAAAAAGTTTGAAAGGATTTATTGCATCAAAAATATATATACAGAAATTTTCACTGCACACTGTTACAATTTAATTTTTATTTTGGCTCAAAATATTATTAAAGGCAGTCTGATTGGTCAGCCATTTACATCAGGATAACATGTCCGTGTAATGTTTATCACCTTAAACTCCACTTTCATATAGCAAAACTGGGGTATGCAGGGGTATACCATTTTTTTCTTATTTTTGCTCCAAAACATAGATTGTGGGTACATGTACCCGAAATTTATGTTTTGAGCAAAAACAAGAAAAATATCAAAAATTTTCCACTGAAAATTTTTTATTTTTACAACTTTTAAAAATATGTTTATTACATGGGCATGTTTTCGTAATGTATCCAATTGATGATCCTGTTGTTGTTGTTTTAAAACCTAACTTCTGTCTATTGAAAGTGCACCAACACTGGTGATATCACTGCAAGCTTTTTATAGAGACTTTTGTGCTGAGAAAAATTTAAAATACTGAATACTGATCAGATGCCTAAGCATATCTTCTTCAAAGCAGTATGATTAGTCATTTTAATACCAGTGAGGCAACATTCAAAATCAGTCTAAAAGATTGTCCAAGACGAATAAATTTTTTGTGAGTTTGTTCCTTTAGTCACATAGTAAACATTGTAGTAGTTGAAAAGTCCTTGACCTACCTGGCATCATGTATCCTGGAATACCGGCCATCTTGCTGACTGGTTCTCTAACTGGTGGTAAATCACTGCCAGAGCCTAGAAAGACAAGAAACCAGTCAGCATGACTGTATGATTTTTTTTTTTTTTTTTTTTTTTTTTTTTATGATGTTAAATATCCATCAATTTCTGAATATACAAAGGCAAAAGTTGACATTCAGTTTCTTTCTGATTTATGACCAAATTCCAGAACAGCATGCTACTGTCTGAACACCATCTTTCAGAAACTGCATTTTTCAAAATCTCACTTTTGTGAAACATTACAAGAGAAATATGACTACATCATCTTTTTGCAACCCAAAAGTCGTAAAAAGTGCCGCAAAAATTTTGAAAATCGGTCCACTAGTAAAATAATTATGGCCAAAAACTACTTTGAATAGGGCTTTTTCATGTGCAAGGAAGGTAATCCATACAGCTGAAATTTGAAAATCAAGTGAATCTGTGTAATAATTTTAAGAGTTTGGTGCTCAGCTATGCATACAATACAATTTTGTTTTGGTTTGGTGCATTTTTAAATGAAAAATAATCAGTTTGGATTTTTTCCGGGAAAATAGTTACTTCCCTTACTGACATTTTTACAATGGAAAAAGCCCTATCCAAAATTATTTTCTGGCATAAAATTTTTATTTGCTGACCGATTTTCAAAATTTTTGTGGCAGTTTTTAAGACTTTTGGAATGCAAAATGGTGACATGGTATTATTTTTCTTGAGCTCTTTCAGAAAAGAGAGATTTTGAAAAATGCAGTTTCTGGAAGATGGTGTTTAGACAGTAGAGTATTTCCAAGCCATGCAAACCACATACAAGAAAACTTTTTAAGATCTATTTAGTAAGACTCAACCCACTTTGTCTGTTTGAAGGACTTAGGAAGATTTGCAGAGGTGAACATAATTGACCCCTATTGAAGAAAGACTTTCTCACTAACATAATCAGCCACATACAGAAGAAATTTCAGTTACTGTATATGTGACATTCTCTGAGATTTTGAGTCTTGTGCAGGTACGTCATCTCAAAACGTGCTTGAAAGTGACGTCATGAAAGTATGCAACGTTAACTGGATTTTTGTTGTACTGGGTCACTATTTTCTAAATTATTGCCGCCTAATAAGAAACGTTTTAAACTTTCTTGCAAGAGCTTTAAATTTCTGATTGTGTAATGCTTTAGTGATCATAAAATGCATTAGGACAATAAGACCCGACAGTTTCACTCAGTGTTGCAAATGTTTTTCCTTGACCTTTTTCTTCAGTTAAGAAAAACCTATGAAGCAAATTGAGGACATTGCATGTTTTGTCAAAGTTTTCGTTTTTCTTCTGCGCTATTTATTTAAGCTTTTCGGTATCTGTGTAATACTGTATAACACAAATTACACAATACATATTGTAAAAATCGAAAATGTTAAATCTGAATTTACGAATTTTGACCCCATAAGACCCAAAATGCCAGATACCGTCACATAACCTGTGTAAAATAGTTACCATCAAAATCTTGTATAAAATTTCCTCTTCTTATTATGTCTTCCTTCTTCTTTTTCTGTGTTTCTTTGTTAGCATGCCAGTTCCTCAGAAACTGTTTGGCTGTCTCACTTATTTGTTTACCATCTAATGTATCTAAAATATAACAATGAATTATAAATTTTCACCCATTATACTGTTTTTATTTATTTATTTTTTTTTTTTTTGTGTGTGTTTTTTTTTTTTTTTTTTTTTTGCTAAATTTCTCTACAACTGGAAAACATCAACCAAAATGACAAGATTTACATCAGGAAAACATATCCATGTAATGTATACCCCATTGAACCCCACTTTTATATAGTAAAACTGGGGTATACAGGGGTATACCTATTTTTCTTATTTTAATCCAAAACACATATTGTGGGTACTCGTTAGAACCGCCTTGGTGAGGCGGTTCTAACATATACCCACAATCTATGTTTTGGGCAAAAATAAGAAAAATATAAAAAAAATTCTACTGAAATTTTTCGTTTTTTTACATCTTAAAAAATCTCAGTATATTGCATGGGCAAGTTTTCATAATGTTTGATTTGACTAGATATATAACCATCAACATAAGCTCCAGGAAGCTTTTGAACCTTACAATTTTAAATAGCAAAGAAAGCCTGATTGGAATGGCAAATAAATTGTCTTCGTTTTTGCTATTTGCCAATGGTCATTTCCAATGACCCAACTCTTCAAGTCAACAGCTACAAAGTTACTCAGAGCAGGCAGGGATTATTTTCTGGTGTATCAGGGGCCACAATAAGGCCCCCCATTCCCAATGCAATTCAGGTGACTTTTTCCCAATCTGAACAAAAAATTCCCGATCAAAGCTGAAGATATTTGTCAACAGTTCCATACATTGTGAAATTTTAACTTTGCTCTTTAAAATTATGTTAAACTTTAATCATAAGTTATTAATCATTTCTAACTTTCATCAAGATCTTAAAAATAATTTTAAGCTTTGATTATAAGTTATCAATCACTTCTAAAGCTCATCAAGATGAATCGTTCAAAATGGCACTTACCTAACTTTTTAGCCATCACTATAATTCTATCTTTATATTTAGCTTTATGACACAGTGGATTTCCCATTAAATCCAGTTTGTTTAAGTCAAACCACTGTCCAAACACATGTGCTAATTCCTTCATATCATTTAACTGGTTATCTATTGCAGTGAAATGGCTGACACATCTCAGTCCTTCTAAGTCACGAATACTGTCCAGGTTATTCCCAGAAACATTGAGCACTTTTAATGAAAGCTGCAAAAGAGGACAAGATCTGGGGCCAGTTGTTCAAAACTTTGTTAGCTTGTCATAGTTAAGACCCTAACTCGTTATGTAAATCCCGACTACATAAGCAAATACACTGTCATTTTTTTTGTTGATAAAATGTGAGAATCCTTTGCAAGGCAAAGGATTCTCACATTTTTTCAACAAAAAATGACAGTGTATTTGTAATATGGCCATTTGAAATTTTAACAAATCGTTAACTAATGATGTCGTTAATTTTGAACAACTGGCCCCTGGTTATCTGTGAATGGAAGAATCAGTCTTGGTTAGTATATTTTAAAGCCTGTAGGATATGACTTGACTATTCTATGGTATTGAATCTCTTTGGTGTGATTACAACTGGGTGACCACCCCAGGAGAACAGAGAAAGTCAAAGACTAAATTCAAAACCATACTTTATGCAATTAGATAGTTTCAGCTTTAATTTTGTTTGTTTCCTTTGCTTTGAGGTTTAATGTCCCAGTCAAGAATTTCTCAGTCATGTCGGGACAGAGACACTGCTTCCTGAGTATGAACCAGTACTGTGGGGAGTTATGTTTCAGTTTTGAGGGCAGAAACCTGTTCTGATTGTTTCATTCTCTTGCCATTGCTAACATTTACTTTATGGATAGATACAAATGAGCCGCCACAAAGGAAAACCAACAATCTGCATAGGCGAAAACAAAGACGCAAAAAAACTGCGAAGCTGATCAGCGCCTTTGTTTTCGCTACTCGGATAGTACAGTTCCTCTTAAGCTTAAATCCAAAATTTCAAGCTTCTAGCTCCTTTCTGTGACTGAACAGGTCGGTTTATGTTGAGGATGTTCGGAAACCACATTGTTGGTTTTTCCACGAGGCGGCTCAAATATTAATTTTGACATTGACATACAGCAATAGCCTTTAATGAGCGAGGATCAAACAAGAGTTTTTCCCCCGGTGGTAGTATTTGGTTCTCTACGTGTAATTCCTGCAGTTGTTGTAGTTTCTCTAGACCTTCTATCACTGTGATACAGTTACCACCGAGATACCTGAAAGTCAGAAGCCAAAAAACAAGTTGCCTCATGAGAAAACCATTGTGGTTTTTGAACAGGTCCGACACAAACCAAGCTATACAAGCACAGATGAGAAGATGGCTAGAGGCTGGAAATTTTGGATTCAGGAAGAAGAGGAATTTTACTATCCCTGTAGCAAAAACAAAGGCGCTGATCAGCTTTGCAGTTACTGCTAAGCTGGTCTGCGCCTTTGTTTTTGCATGGGCAAATATCCGGTTTTCTCATGGCGCGGCTCATAATATGATGCTTCATGTATGATGAGCTACCCCCAGTAATTTTATATTACTGATCGTTCCAAGGTGGTGCTTCTGTTGTGGTTCTAATTGTTTTGTGTTTTGGAGTCGAATTTTGTGCTGTTTGAGCCTTATGTACGTTTTCATATTTTGAGTTCAGTTCGGGTAACTGAGTGGCCGCCTATTGGGGAATAGCTGCTCACTCGGCTTACAATAAGTTTTCTCGGTATACATATCTATGTGTCATTTTAGTTTTTCCCACCCCTCGGTTTAAGGAGTGGGATTATCTTTCTGATTGCGCCATTTCCTGATCATTGCCTAATTCTGCCTTTTTTGCACAAAGCTGAGACACAGAAATGTTGACATTTGATTCTTTTATCCACAGATTAATTTTTACATACTGCTGAGCAGGTGATGCAAGATTACTGATACAGGCAAAATAAACATTCAACCAAGTTGTCATATGTTTTGAACAAGATCATTTTTTCTTTTGTAACAGATGAAAAATACTTAGATCTTTGACCTATGGTTGGTAAGGTCAAAAGTAATGAAGCAGTTCTAATTTTAACTGCCCTCAGACAGACAGTATTTTGTGTAACACCACTTCAAAATTTAGTTGTGTCATGAGAAAACCAGAATTTTGCATGTATGCAAAAACAAAGACGCTAAAAACCAACTGCTCAGTAACTGCACAGCTGATCAGCCTTCGTTTTTGCTTCATGGATAGTCCAATCCCTCTTTTCGTTTTATCCAAAATGTTATACCTCTTGTCGTTTAGACCGGTTTGTGTTGGACCTGATCGTAAACCCCAAAGACCTGCTTTCTCGTGATGTGGCTCAATTTGTAACTAGAAATTGGCTGCAAGCAAGGCTTTCAGTATACCCCCCCCCCCCCCCCCCCCCCCCCGCAAAATTATCTAAGGCCAATAACTTAAAGGCCTTAAGTGAAACATGCAGAAAATTTGTCAAAAATATCTTTTCAGCATTATAATCCTTCATGAAAATCCTCCGTATGTCTGACTCATGTCTGTAAGGTAATTAATAATATACTGAAAGCCCAGAAAGTAAAATTATTGTTGATTTCACTGTACACTGTTGATCATTATTTATCATGAGAAATGGTCAAAAATTGGCTATGCTAAAAAAAAGCTGTAAATTTGTCAAAAATAAATTATTCAGAATAAGAATTCTTCATGCACATCTGAAATATATCTGGAACAAGTGTGCAAAGAATTCAAATAAAACAATCAAAGCACTAGGAGGACTTGATTTCATGAAGTATGCACTACCAGCCGTATTGTATATTAGCGATGGTTGAAAAATGTCTAAGTTGAAAAATGCTGTAAATTTGTCAAAAATTATTTTTTCACCAATAAAATTCTTTATGCACATCTTCAATATGTCTGTAACATGTCTGCAAAGTATTGAAAAGAATTACTGAAAGCCCCAGGAGGAGTTGGATTTCACAAAGTATGTACTATCAACCATAATTGAATATAAGCAGAAATGGTCAAAATTGGCTAAGTTTAAAAAGCTGTAAATTTGTCAAAACTAAAATTTTCAGCATAAAAATTCTTCATGCACATCTTCAATATATCTGGAACAAATCTGCAAAGAATTAAAAAGAAACAATGAAAGCCCTAGGAGGAGTTGATTTCACAAAGTATGCACTACCAACCATTATTGTATGTAAGCAATAGTCGAAAAATGGCTAAGTTAAAAAATGCTGTAAATTTGTCAAAAATTATTTTTTCAGAATTATAATTCTTCATGCACATCTTCAATATGTCTGTAACATGTCTGCAAAGTACTGAAAAGAAATACTGAAAGCCCTAGGAGGAGTTGATTTCACAAAGTATGTATGTAAGCAATAGTCGAAAAATGGCAAAGTTAAAAAATGCTGTAAATTTGTCAAAAATTATTTTTTCAGCATTATAATTCTTCATGCACATCTTAAATATGTCTGTAGCATGTCTGCAAAGTACCGAAAAGAAATACTGAAAGCCCTAGGAGGAGTTGATTTCACAAAGTATGTATATGTAAGCAATAGTCGAAAAATGGCAAAGTTAAAAAATGCTTTAAATTTGTCAAAAATTATTTTTTCAGCATTATAATTCTTCATGCACATCTTCAATATGTCTGTAACATGTCTGCAAAGTACTGAAAAGAAACACTGAAAGCCCTAGGAGGAGTTGATTTCACAAAGTATGCACTACCAACCATTATTGAATATAAGCAATTATAGAAAATTTGCTAAGTTAAAAATGCTTTAAATTTGTCAAAAATGATTTTTTTCAGCATGACAATTGTTCATGCACATCTGCAATATATCTGAAACATTCCAGCAAAATATTAAAAGGAAACATTGAAAGCTGTAAGAGGAGTTGATTTCACAAAGTATGTACTTTCAGTACTATGGCAAACATGTTATAGGAAGACTTAAAAAGTCCCATAACTCTTGCAAAACTGACCCTTTGGCCCCTAAATTCATACCACACATGTATTGTTTGATGGTGCAAGTGTGGTGAAAATTTGAAACAAATCAGACAAAAGCTACTCAAGTAATTCAGCAAAGATGTCCAAATGTTGACGGAATGACGGAATGACGGAATCACGGAGTCACGGAATCACGGAATGACGGAATGACAGAATGACGGAATGACGGACAGGCTGAAAACAGTATACCCCCCTAAAACTTCGTTTTGCGGGGGGTATAATAAGTCGTACTTACAGCTTCGTTAACCTGATGAGTGGATGTAGACCTTCTATCCGACTGATACTGTTGTTTTGTAGATATAACATTGTTAGAAACTGATTCTGCATCAAGTTTGGTATCATTGTCAAGTGGTTGTCATACAGATATAACACTGACAAATTCCTGCATAGAGATATATCGTCCCCCTGTAAAAACAAAACAATAACCATATGATACTTTTCAGCATTACCAGGTCCCCAAGTAAAAAAACTTTTGTTATGCTCAACTTAGCTGAGCATGAATTTTCAATAGCTCATAAAAACTAAAATAGCCAAAATTAGTTGAAAATTCTGACATAAATCCCATAAGCCAGTAACTTATCCTGCTGATAAATGTTAAAATTCCAACTATTGTTGACATTTTAACATTTATGAGCAGGATGAATTTCAGTCTCAGCTGAGCTGAGCATGAAAAACGTTTTATAACCTCCGGCCAGGCAAATCATCTGAGATGCTGCACTGATCTGTCAACATTGGGTGCAAAGAATTCAGTAATTTTGTAGTTGCATCGGATCAATTTCTAAAGTGATATTAAAGTTAGCTTTGAGACAGAGCCAAAAAATGTCAGAAAATTAGAACATGTTCCTAGGTTTGTAGACTTTTAACCAGGTATATCACAGTTACTGTGCACTCTACATTTACTATTTAAGTGTAGAGTCACATCAGACTTTCTAAAGTTTAGACATGTGGGCTGCATCATGAGAAAAACAACATTTTTCAAAAGCGAAATCAATGGGGAAGATTAGCTTCGCAGTTACTGCAAAGCTGATACTTGCCTTTGTTTTCGCTACACGAATAATACAATTCCTCAACTTTCTAAATTAAAAATTTCCAGCCTCTAGCCATTTTTTGTGCTTGTACAACTCGGTTTGTGTCGGACCTAATCAGAAATAACAATATAAACATTGTTGGTATATCATGACGCGGCTCATATCACAGAACAGACACCAGTAACTGAATTTACCACTTCATCTATTCCTTTGTTCTCAAGATAGAGATGGGTAAGCCTCCTCAAGTACTGCTGCATTGTTTCATCTCTCTTCTTCTTTGTGTACCCTGAGGTACCCCGGGATATCAGGTCTATTGTTAGCTTCACCATCCTTCAAGAATATCTTGTCAATTCTGTAACATCAGTTAACAAACAATATAAGAAAGATATTTTCAGCAAATATTAAACAACACACCTTTGTTTTAGGAAAGAGTTTTTCAGGGATTAATTTTCATAGTTGGTCAGCTAAAATAAGACATTTTAAATAGCATCCCTATATTTCAATGCATTTAAAGTAAACATTCACCACAAAATTATGCACTAGTCATTTGTAACCACGCAACCCCCACCCCAGGCCCATGGAACAGTGGTAACTTTGACTTTTGGTCCAGCAAATCCCCGCTAAAAGCCCTACCCTGCCGGGACTGCTCGTTGGTAAAACCACTGCTGTTTTCCCCTGCTGCTTGCTATCTTTTCATTTCATGGCCCTTTTAGCATATCTAAAGCGAACCCTGGGTATTTCCCCCGCACTGCCGTGGCAAAACTTTGGTCAAAGCCCTGCTCATTTCCACGGCTATCCCCCGCGCTCTGTGGGTGGGGGGGGACATACTTAAACCTGTTTAAGACTGTTTGGTGCCATCCTTTTATTCTTTGTACAGAGCCAATCATTATCATCAGGAAAAAATTGCTGTGTAGTTAAACTGGGTTATGCAGGGGTATACCTATTTTTCTTATTTTCAATCAAAACATACATGTAGTAAGCAAAGCGTATAATGATAGTTCTCAATTTATTAAAGGATTTGGCAGTAATATTAAAACCTTCTTGAATAAATTAAATTTTACACATGTTTGGGATAATCAGGGCACCTTTTCTAAGACCAGGTTGATAAATGCTATAACTCTAAAGCTAAAAGAATCATATACAGCTTTTTGGAAAAGTAAATTATTTGATGACAGTGAAAATCCCATTAATGGGAACAAGCTCAGAACATATCGAAAATTTAAGACTGATTATTCTATAGAAAAGTATTTGTTATCAAGTGATAATTCTAAAGAAGAAATCTCTACATTTTGTAAGATAAGGTTGAGTGCTCATAAACTATTCATTGAAGAGGGCCGTTATAAAAGGGGAGGTAATAATAGGATCCCCCTTAATGAAAGAATTTGTAAACTATGTCAGAACTCGAAGGAAGATCACCGGAGATGAATGTAGGTCACGTGATTGCCAATTCGCGGACGATACGAGATTTGGGTGAGAGTTCATTTGATTCCGCCATTTGCATACGAACAGTTAAGCTAAAATCTTGTTGAATTTTATCACATGGAGTCGGATTATTTTTAGCGTAAAAACTTATTATTTTTAAAAGAAATAAAAGGAAAAGTGTTTATTATATAGATGATTTGCTTTTAAATGTATATTCAATGCATTATCTAGTGTAATTTTTGGTCAATGATGAAGGGCTTCTTCGCGGTTCATAGGACTGTTTTTCCAAAATGTCGGAAAGGTCAGATTTCATGCCCCAATTGTGCACCGAACTTCGGCTAAACGAAGCGTCTTAAGTTTTTGATACTTTCAAATATTTGAAGCTTGTATGTTGTAGAAGTTTGGAAACTATTTGATTTATCGGCATACCGCGCAAGTTGCCTGTAATAATTATATAAAAATAGGCAAAATGGCGGAAATTCGCCTTTTTTGATTATTTTTGCATAGCCAAATTGTGTCGGGTAAAGCATCCGAAACATGACACATGCGCTTAATTTCACACTTTTATCATAAAGTACAGATATTTTTCCACATAAGTAAGTATGTTTCAAACGAGAAAGTCGAAAATTACATGCTGTCCCAGTGCCACAAATATCGTGATTTTTGGGGATTTTCAGTACTTGTATACTTCATGATATGGAAATGATAAGAGATATATTTTTATTCAATTTTCACACCTTTTCTGATTAACAGCTCATTTGGTGTCAAAATGGGTACTTGTCATTGACTTATTATCAACGTTTGCCACTGCAGTTAAGTGACAATAAACAAGGGATTAAAGCAACCAACAACTGTGGAAGTCTTGATCATAAATTTTGCCAAATTCATTTCTGCAGAACAGAAACAAAAAGTCTTGTAACTTCCTAAGTTTTTGTCCGATTTTGACAAACTTTTTACAAAATGTAGATTCAGAAAAAGGGCATGGCGCTATAGAAAAAGGGCATGGTGCGGCGCCATAGTGAAAGTGGCTAATGGAAACACTACAATGTTTCATCGTCCCAATCAAGAAAATCATCTTTTCCGTACGACATTATGACACAAAATGAAATGCGTACGCGACTACATGTACTTTTGTACATTTGTTTATTTTGGCCTTTCTGTTTCATCATAATTAAAGGGAGTTTTCTTGGATTAACGGACTATTTAAAGTAAATTAAATGAATTAATTTGTGACATTTAAATGATCGTTGTTGCGGCGATGTCAATTCCCAATTAAGACCAATTAGAACTTCAAAGAGTTACGCACTAATGGAAAAACACTCAATCAAAACATGAATGATGTA
The DNA here is from genome assembly GCA_964017185.1 of Rugalucina vietnamica. Taxonomy (NCBI): domain Eukaryota; kingdom Metazoa; phylum Mollusca; class Bivalvia; order Lucinida; family Lucinidae; genus Rugalucina; species Rugalucina vietnamica. Next base: position 62,821,039 of record OZ024873.1, read on the forward strand.
CATTGTGTCGCATTTTGTCTGCTTAATCTTTATAATAATAATTATTATAATGTTTGCCAAGAGAAGAAATGAAACCCATACATGTTTGAAGTAATCAAACTGAATTAATGTAAAAGTAAATTGAGGTATAAACGCGAGAATTAGCGCAGCGGTTTCTTACCACTCGCCACCCACATTTTTGAGCAACCCTCTCGTGTTTGGTATCAAATTGTAGCAAAAAAACGACTACGATGATCTGCGATGCAATTCGTATGTTTATTTCAATTTTCCATAATCGTCTGACGATGTAAAAACGAAGGAAAATGTTGCAAAAAACAGGCTTATCATTTTTTTCTTATAGCGACCGATTATTATCTAAATCATTGCTTCATTTACCTGGATTTTGACTCGACAACGCACAGGTAATTTTTCCGATAATGGTATTGTAGTTGCGTCTCCGGTACATATTGCTTCGAGGTCAGAATGATGTTGAAGACGAAGAACATTTTATTTTTGACTGCAGTAAATTGGAACATATTAGAAAGCATTTCTTTCATCGTCTTGCCAGTATCAGCCCTTTTTTTTATACATATGTCCAGAATTGAAAGGTTGAAATTTATCTCAGGAAATAATGAATGTGACTTAAATGTAATTTGTCTCACTTATTTGCATGATATGTATACTGAAAGAACAAATTTGCTGAGAGAATTAGGTTCTTGTTGATGAAGATGTTTGAGTGCAAATTTTGACATTGTATTATGTTAACTTTAACATACGAGTCTCGACACTGGAGGGCCTGATTTTGCATAGGTGAAAACAGGGGTGCGGATCAGCTTTTGCAGTAACTGCTCAGCTGATTGGCATCTTTGTTTTCGCTACATGGATAGTACAATCTCTCTACTTGCTAAATACAAAATTTTGAGCCTCTGGGTATGTTCTGTGGCTGCACAGCCCAGTTTGTGTCTGGCCCGATCTGAGACCCTGAAGATGAACATTCTTTATACCATTTTAATTGATTTTCAGCATATATAATAGTTATACTCTGTTCATGCAGATTATTGTGAATTCACTTATCTATTGTTAGGGATATTTGTATTTGTATGTATGGTGACAATCCTGTCCTTGGATTTTATGCCAATAAATTATTTGATTTGATTTGATTACATGTAAATAGTGGGTACTCCTTAGAACCGCCTCACCCAAGATCTCTGTTTTGAAAAAAAAAAACAAAAAAAAAAAAAAAAAAACATACAGCTGAAAAAAATCCCACTTTTATATAGTTAAACTGGGGTATACCTATTTTCTTATTTCTAATCCAAAAAACAGATCGAAAATGCAATTCTGACTTGTACCCACATCTCTGTTTTGAGCAAAAAAAAAAAAAAAAAAAAAAAAAAAAAAAAAAAAAAAAAAAAAATTTCTCTGGTAAAAATTTTACAGCTGATAAAAAATCTGTATGTTGCATGGGAAAGTTTTTGAAATATTCAGAACATTACCTCAGCTGTTGTAGAAAGAAGACTTGCCCAAGCCAAGGCCACAACAAATAGCAAATAAGATTACTGTAGACTGGAGTTAATGAACCATCAGCCTTAAGTCCTAGGCTTTACCAATGCACCAATTGGCTCAGAAAAGGAAAGACCTGACATACTAAATACTCACTTTAAATAGTAAATACTAGTACTGACAGATATACATGTACCCCACCCACTCCAAAATCACGCCTTGAAGTTGAACAAGGGCATAAGATTTATTTCTTTGACACAGTGAACAACAAACCTTTAGATACTTGACTAGAGAGCTAATGATTTTTTTCATCTTAGTTCAGCACACTAATTTAATAACATCACCAAAATGCAGGTAAAACTTATTCTGGACACAGACAGTTTTTCAGTCAAAACTGATGCCTAACAACAACAATTTTAAGCATGCGCGTTGCGAATAAGTTCTCGATAAATTCCAAGTATTTTTGCTCGTATGTCTCAAATTTATAGTAACAAATGTACATACACTTACAAAAGAACTAAGACAAATTAAATCTTGCATCTTTGTGATGAAATTTGACTAGTTTTGCTACAAAGATTGGACCGAATCAAGCGCATTAGAATATTAGCATAGTCACGTGATTCGTCGTTAGGGTGGTAACTAAGTGGTATTTATGACAAATTAAAATTGATGGCTCATGAAATTTGAAGTGTTTTGCTTCAAATCAGTTTTTTTCTGTGTAAACGTTACATAACTCTGGTGCAAAACAGCTGTAAAGAAGTCTTTGATGCAAGCCCAAAACAGTGTGAGTACTACTTTCGGGCACCTGTTGACTATTGATTCAGTTACCGTGTTACAATTCGTACCCGAGTCATGTCGACCCTTGATCATTATGCATTTGCCACCCTTACGTTTAAACTGGTACCCCGTTATCACCAAAAGTGATACGTATAGGGCAGGTACAAGTCAACCTTACGTTTCGCCCCTTTATGTAGGTGTGTTCGTCGTTCATTTTTTTTCTTCATTTTAGGCACTTTTCTTGGTTAAAGAAATTTCAACAAGCAACTTCATCATCACTGACAGCGGGATATTTCTGTTAACCAGAAGCGCTAAATAATCATTTTCTTTCTTCAGAATCAGAATAAGAATAGTTTACTGGTGAAAAGTCAAACTGACAATACCACACCAGGAGGATGGGGCTTGACCGGAGGGGATTAGTCCCGAGCTCTCACAAGAGAAGTAAATTTAGACACACAATCATCTGACTTTCTTCAAATGCTGAGTCAGTCAATTTCTGATCATTACCTCATGGCTCTCTATAATAGTGTAGAATATATAGTATAATTTTCAGTCAAATGCATTGCAAAAAATTCCAGATAATTATTGTGTACAAAGCTAGTTTGAATCTTTGAACGCCAGACATGTCTAAAAGGGGCAGTTTGGCGCATGTTGTGCACAATGCAACAGACATACATTCAATGCTACAATGATAAAATAAGTTCAGAGTCTGATGCTTAGCAAACTTTGATATTGAAGGAATAGTAATGCAATTGTAGCGATTCGCGTCATGTCTATGCTTCTCATACGTTACATAAGTTTCCAGGTGGGTTTTGACGTATTAAGATTTAAAACATAAATACTTGGCCCCGTCTGGATAATACTAGTCTTTGTATCGACTACCCTATTGAAAGTTGCAAAATTACAATAATTCTCTTTGGCCCCATGTTGCCAAATCTTTTAAGTTCAGAAAAATCATAACATGTTAGAGACATATAGGTTATAACTTGAATGTTATGCGACAGTCTGCATGCTTAGTTTTTAACCCAATCATGGTTGATAACTACATATATGCTGCCTTCTTTAATTGCACGCCGGTGGGTCGGGCGTCAGACTCTAAAGCTATACTCGTACATTTTAATTGTTTGGGGCTGATTCTGTTTGTCTGTTGCATGGCCCAATGGGGTTCAACTTGTGTTTTTTCTTATGCTCCGGGTTTCAGTAAGTTATTCTGCGCATAAGGATATCCATCGTCGGGCAGCTTACTGAATCTGTTGAGACCTCGCTTTGGATTCATCAGGGTGGTTATCATAAACTCACATCTCATGTCCATATCTAAATATGCACAAAGCCATACCAACACGCAACCAGAGGGCAACAAAAACGGCTAAAGTTCTGTTCGACAATTTTCCTTACGGATTTCCAGCACTCCTACAGCGACAAGGGGTCAACTTTGAGTCAAAGGTCACCAGAAAATTATTATATAGCTACGCGACATTGTGGGCGTTAAGAAATTCAGGACCACTCCATACCATCCAATGGGGAATGGAATGGTGGAACAATATACTTCTGAACATGCTCTAGACTCTTTCTTTTAGCAAAAGGACTAGCTGTCTCGTCGGTTCCAGCATGGTTTCCGAGCAAATTCGGAAATGAATCTAATTAAACAGGGAGAAAATTTTAACGGTCCACCAAGTAACTCGGTAGCTCAGTGTTAGAGTGCTCGTGTGGTAAGCGAGAGACCCTGAGTTCGAGTCTCATCTTTTTCCGCCCCTGTGAGAGACAAAGTCAATATTGCTGACAGGTAGCGGTTCACGCACTGACCTGTCACAGTTTACCAATGTGATGTGGGAAATTCATGCGGGATGCTCCTTGCTTTCTTCGTTTGCAACTTTTAGCCGAAATCGTCCTTATCCCACAAATCAAAACGTTACATGCGAGTCTCGGTTTGACCTCGCGTGAATGAGACCAGTGCGAAATAGTTGCGAAACCTCACTCCACACATTCAGAATGCTACTGCGTATACATGGAGATTGTAAACAACAGCCGAAGGTCTGAGTCTAAGTGCGAAACTACCTGTACCGAAACCACACGGCTTTGTAATGCAGATATTACAGACAGTGGAGGAATCTACCACCACCACCACCACCACCACCACCACCAACAACAACAACAACAACAACATGCACAGGTCACTTGCCCGCAATTACCGCCCTGTTTCTTTGACATGCATTCCTTGTAAGCTTCTTGAACATATTGTATGCTCAAATATTATGGCCCATCTTGATGAACATGAACTCTTGTCGGACAGGCAACACGCATTTAGGAAATGGCATAGCTGTGAAACTCAGTTGACTACAGTGATAAATGATTGGGCAAAAATCTTAGACAAAAAAGGCCAGGTCGACACTTTTATACTCGATTTTGAAAAGGCTTTCGATACTCCTCCTTATGAACTCCTTAAAAGCAAAATTGTTTAGCTATGGAATATGTGGAACAACACTGAATTGGATAAATGCTTTCCTTTGTTTCAGACAACAAAGGGAAATGGTTAAATGTATTAAATCCGATTGGGCTTCAGTTGTGTCTGTCGGGTGTCCCTCAGGGCACCGTTCTCGGCCCCTTGCTGTTTTCCTTGTGTATAAATGACATCTCAGCAGACATTGAGTCTGAAATAAGACTCTTTGCTGATGATTTTGTTTGCAATCGTGAAATCAAGAATGAAGAGGATACATTGAAACTTCAGAGAGACATTGATCGTTTAGGCAGTTGGGCTAGGAAATGGGGAATGAGATTTCAACCCGTCAAATGCAACATGATGCAGCTGACAAATAAACAGTCTAGTAAGATACAGGCTAACTACACCCTTGAGGGCACTGTACTGGAAAACGTTGAAAGCATAAAATACCTGGGTGTAACTATCACAAATGATTTGAAATGGAATGCTCATATTTCCAATGTTTGTACAAAGGCAAACAGAACTCTCGGATTCTTGAGGAAAAAATTGTATTCTTGTCCCCCAGATGTGAAAGAAGCAGCTTATAAAGGACTGGTGCGGTCGGTCTTGGAATATGGAAGCTCAGTTTGGGACCCTCACCCTCTTGGCCTCCAGGAAGAACTGGAAAAGGTCCAAAATCGTGCGGCAAAGTTTGTGACGCGAAATTATGTTTTTGAAACTGGGAGCATGACTGGCATTTTAGGTCACATGAAATGGGAATCTCTTAAGAAAAGGAGGAAGGATAGTAGACTTATATTGCTATACAAAGGTCTAAAGGGTAAAGCCAGAATACCCACAGATGACCTTATCCCAAAGAATAGGCGTTGTAGAAATCAACACTCTTTGGCTTTTCAGATACCTTCAGCTAGCAAAGAAGCGTACAAAAGTAGTTTCTTTCCACAGACTATCAGGGACTGGAATGACCTCCCTGATTCGCTTATCTCCTCTGCTGAAATGTCTGATGACTGTGTGTCCAAGTTCGCATCTCTTGTGAGAGCCAGGGACTAATTTCCCTCCTGGCGCACCTCCCCCTGGTGAGGTATTGTCAATTTGGCGTGTCACCAGTAAACCATTCAGATTCAGATTCAGATTCAGATGCACGGGGTAGGTGTATTCCTTGGACCAAATCCCCCAGGGGGGGGGGGTACTCTCATTTTTTGTGGATACATAGGCGAGGCCCCAGCTTCTACCCCAAACCCAAAAAAATACTGAGATTTACAGACCACCCCAAAAAATACCAGTCCTATCAGGCATACCCAAAAAAATACTTGAACTTTTAGCTTACCCCAAAAAATTATTCATCTTTTTTATGCCTATTGATGAAATTTTATCACATCTATATGATCTAAGCTGTTTGTGGGACGTCAAATCTCAAATCAACCAACCAACAGAACACGTTACAATACAGTTAGTATATATGTAGGAACTAGGAAGTAAATACCAAGTTGGATAAGATTTAAAGATTTTATTTATTCTCAAAGTGTAAGTCTTATGGTGGTTTTCATTTCCATTTGGTTTGCAATCCAAACAACATCATCATGATCAAGCTTCCAAAATTTCACCGAGACCAGTCATTAGGCATGGTCGCAAACAAAATTGAATCTTAAGGCCTTGTAAGACATAAGTGTAAGCCACTCGGCATACACTGACGTTGAATTGCAAAACTGAATTATTTTTGTTTTATTTATTGCCTCACATCCATGTCAACAGCATATGCATGACATGTTTACTAGGACGTAAAACAATAAATGAAACAAACCAGAACTTGTTTTCGCATTTAAACACAAGTCTACACCGAGGGAGTTTTGCTTATGTGAGATTGGCTTTGGACAATAATGTTCACATTTTTTTTACACTTTGTCACTTTATCAGAATTCTTATTATACTACCCACTTAGACATTTTAGACCAAAATGTGCAAAACCCAAAAAAATACTTAGAATTATAGATGACCCCAAAAAAATAATTCAGAAAAGGCATGACCCCAAAAAAATATCCATAAAAAGCTCACTACCCTAAAAAATAACTAGTTTTTCTGAAAAACCCAAAAAAATATGGAAATTCAAAATTTTGACCCCCAAAAAGTCAGCCTCGCCTATGTATACAGAAAATTTCAAAGTACCCCCCTACCCCCCCTGGGCCAAATCCACTCTGACCGCTGGACTTGGACCAGTCCAAGTAAATATCAGATGGACCAAACAGGGTATTCCTTGGACCAATCTGATTAAATCCGATGTTATTTACATTATCTACACAATAATGGTAACTGTATGAAAATAAGAAGAAACATCTGGTTTTAATCAGATTGTCCTTGGACCAGGTAATCCACATTGCACGCTTACTGTACCAATCCACATACACGCTTACTGTACAAATAGGCAAAAATTGCCAACATGGCGCCTGTCAAAGGTGATTTGCTGGCAAGATCAGATTTTCCAATGTATCTAGTGAGCTCTTTAGGCGAGAGACACTTTTTAGTCGCTGGAGGTGGTGGCCAAGCTAAAACTGGAGTGGCGAATGCAATTGTAAGACGCATATGTTTCCTAAACTGATAGTAAAATAAGAATAAATATCCTAGAGTAATGGGTTTTGACGCACCTAAGCATTCTATTGAAAATTGAACTTTTCCCAAGATATGTAAAATAATTTTGGGTTATGCAATATATTAAGCGGCATCCTTCACAATATTTAACACTACTGAAGAATGCCTGTCTCAGCTGTTTTGTGAAATAATCAATCTGAAACCAGTCAACCCCAAATTCTGCCATTTTGCTTTTCAGACATGTGAAATGACGCATTAAATTAGAACTGATATTCTCACTCGTGCAATGGACATTGTACCTGTTAATGATAATTTTACTAATCTGGAGAGAGTCCCTGACCTGTACAGCAACAGGAACTTTGTAAAAATACCACTCTGTTACTTAGAGATATGCCTATAAATATGTGTATATTTAAGAAAATGGCCGCCATTCTGACACATCAAATTTAAGGGGTAGGGTAATTGAAATACATTTATTTCTATTATGACTGTAAGCATGGGCCATTATCACAGACACACTTGTTTTTTGGGTAATATGTTAGGTTACTAACAAAAGTTTTCATCAACTGAATTAATCCTTTGCAGCCAGCAAAGTCAAGAAGTCAATGTCTCCATTTATTCTCCACCAAGTTATGTTACATAAAATATATAAGATAGGACATAATTTTGAAATAAATAATTTTATACACATTAGTATTTTATGGATGTGTCAATGTTCCAGATCTATCTAGTGAATGGTGCTTTAGAAATGGGAAATACTTTTCATATGAATGAAATGAGTGAATGAAAAAAAATGCTATGTCATTCATGAGAAAAAAGTGTCATAAGAAAAATGACAGAAAAACAGGGTACCCAAACAAAAACTGACACAGCATTCCCTAAACACCCACAAGTTTTCTTTTGAATGCTTAGATATAACAGATAAGAGTTGGTTATTACATAAAATAATTAGCCTTTGACACAAAGCAATGGCAGTTCTAAAAATGACAGAAACATTAAGGTGCGTCAAAATAGATGTGCGTCAAAATACATTACTGGACGATATGCACTTGAAACATCTGTCTTTTTTCCCCAAACGGGCCAAAGAGATCAGAGCTGCTGCACAGTGAATGTATATTGGTTTAAATGTAATTTTCTAAGTGGAGCTTTATTAGTAGTGGATCTGACTTCAGCAGGGATAGAGTGGTTGACTGGCCAAAGGTTCAATCCTCAGCCGGGGCCTTTCTTTGTGGCCTTAAGCAAGTCACATTTCCACAGCTCCTGAGGTAATGGTCAGAAATTGATCGACTCAGTAAACAGTAAAAAAAACCAACAACAACAACAAAAAAAAAAAACTATTTCCACTGGGGTAGTGCGGCTGCATACATGGCATAGGTCAGGCTTGGGGTCAATTATTTTGCAAAGTAATTAATTGAATTACAATTACATTGGCATTTGTTCAATTAAATTACAATTACATGTACTAGGCATTTTAGGAAAGTAATTCATTACATACAATTACTTAGCCTAATGTAATTCATTACATACAATTACTTTGCGTTGAGTGTTGAGACGCATGAAACGTTTAAGAAATAAAATACTTGTAGTGATAAAGACTGAGAATTGTCTGACAGGAACTTTTTGTACTGAATGTCTCCTTTTTCTTTTTGCCCCCCACTGAACAGGGATGTTCGAATCCACTAGTGTATACAGAATTATCCGTCAGATGATATGGTTATAAGTTCGACATGTTTCCCATCAAATGTCAAAAGATTATTTGCAAATATAATATCTCCTCATATCATCATTTAATAACTAGGAAGCAGTATATCTGTTCTCACATGACTGAAAAGTTATTGACTCTCATGTTAAAGCACATTATAAATGTTTTTATAAATTCTACCAAGATAAGTTTGCTGACTGTGACACTGGCTTATTGATAAAAAAAGATGGGTGGAATGATCAGAGCTTGTATCTTATGAATGACAAATCAAGAAAAAAAACCCCACAAAAACATGTCACGTCTAAAGGGTCAAATGTCTACATGTGCTGTCCTACAACTGCAAAATGTCAGTTGAGCCATAAATTAAACAAGTACCTACAAGGGCTATACTGTCTGACTGTGCATGTATCTTAAAATAAAGAATTTTTGACCCAACAATTCCATCAGTTTCCTCTTTTGAAAAAATGATACATGTGTTTATGTTCACTCCATCTTTCATAAATAGGAAATACATTGGAAACAAGCAGTTCAATTTTGTGACCAGTTAAATTATGAACCTGTCAGTGAGGTGTGAAAAACTAACAACAAGGAATCCTGTAGGCAAAAAAAAAAGATAATAATTGTTTGAGTTTTCACACTTCCTTTGATCAATCATTGCTTAATGTCACATTGTGTGTATAAGATGATAAATTGCTCTAAAGTCATCAGTTTTAGGGAAAGATCAAACATCCTAAAAGTGTCCAATACTTAATTTTATCAGTAGATGAAGAAACATGTTTAATAGATGACGAGACAAAATTTGACAACTGTTTTAACATAACTTATCTCAATGGGAAAATATTTTGCTTGAGTACTGTATAATTGGCCATATACTTCAATGATACATGCAAGGAAACAGATTCAACAGGATAATCTGCAGTACACTCTTACAATAATATTCTCTTAATATACAATGTATATGTAAGAGATGTTTTTTTTAAAAGTAATTCAAAGTAAGGCAGAAAATAAAATATTGTTTGTTTGTCCTTTACCTACCTACCCACATTTTACCCCCCTACCCAAAAAATTATATTGCAATTTTGTATGACAAAATATTTTTATTTTTGTTGTGGCAGACTTTAGATAATTTGCCAGGATTTGCCCAGGAAATGCAGTTTTTATCAAACATTGTTTAGTGGTTTAATGATCCTGCAAGTGCATCCTGTCAGTCTACCTGGGACAAAACCATTGTTGTGCACATTTATACTGCAATGAATCTGAAAGATCAATTGATCATACACATGAAAACCAATAGTAACTGTGTTGCCAGCAGTATTAGACAAAAACGCGACATGTTGGCATATTTGTCCACCTTCTACTGGAAGCAAAAAATAATAAAATAATTTTCCTACCTACCTACCCAAGTCTAAAATGCTGGGTAGGTAAAGGACAAACAAACAATTTTTTAACTTAGGCCTTAAATTAAAAGTAATTGTTAATTACACCCCTTTTTGACACTGTAATTCATTACATTTCAATTGTTGTAATTAAAGTTAAGGCTGAATTACAATTATTTTCAATTATTTTGAAAAATGTAATTAAATTGCAATTAATTACAATTACAATTTTAATTACCCCAACCCTGGCATAGGTACATACCATTATACGGGGTATAATTGACCAGTCTATTTGGGCTCAAAGTTTGGATTAGAATTTTTTTCTATCTCCACCACTTTTGCAAACTTATATTTTTTGTACAGAGCTGATCAGCGGGTGCTTTTAGAGCGGATCAAACTGAAAAAGTAGGTGCTTTCAGAGCTAAAAAATTAAAAAGGGGGTTTTAGGGCAGCACATACCCGTAATGCCTTTATATGGAAGTACCTCATACTGCGTTTAGAGCTTATCAAACTGGGAAAAATGGGTGCATTCAGAAAAAGTGGATGCTTTTAGAGCGGATTGAACTGAAAAAGTAAGTGCTTTCAGAGCTAAAAAAATATAAGGGGGGGGGGGGGGGCTTTAGGGTGGCACATACCAATACTGCCTTTATGTGGGAGTACCACCACCACCACCAGGATTTGACTTTTGCTCATTGTTTCTCGCCAGTATGGGAGAAATACCTGTGCTTTCTGTTACATAGGTGAAGAGGGCAGTGTAATGTTAAGTTAGCAGACTGCGAATGAAACAGCTTTGGTCTTGCCAACTGGCGATCCCAGCAATGTAGTTCTCTTCGCAGGGTTTTTCTAGGCAAAAGATAAAGCTACACCCTACCCCATTCTCCGGGCCTGGGGCCATGGTTACAAATGACTAGTGCATAATGAATGCACCACTTGACTATTGTTAGGGTCCAAAACAATATCTGCATTATGTATCCAATTTGTTCTATGATGATCTCGTGTAAAATGTACGGGTATTTAGCAAACTTAATTTCTGTAGGTTGTTTATTAATTTGTTTTCAAAGCTTCCAAGCTACCAAAGCACTTGGTGAATGATTTTTGGATACAGTATATGAGCCGCATCATCAGAAAACCATATTTTTGCTTAGGTGAAAACAAAGGCACAGTAACTGCGAAGCTGATCAGCACCTTTGTTTTTGCTGCATGGATAGTACAATTCCCCTTCTTTCTAAATCCAAAATTTCCAGCCTCTAGCCATCTTCTGTGCTTGTACAGGCCGTTTGTGTCAGACCTGGTCGGAAACCCCGAAGACCGGTTTTCTTGCGTCGCGGCTCATATATCCATATTGGATATTGTAATGTTTCAGGAAATCTATGAAGTACGCAAAGTTGGTGGTAAAGTGTTGTCCAGCAGTGTTTGCCGACATGACTTGGGAGACCAGGCACCAATGAATGGAGAGTCATATTATGATGGGAGGAACCATTTATTTGCTGCAGGCTTAGATGATGAGTGCCATCTTTTTAAATTGAAATACAAAGTCATTACACCAACTAAGAAGGGTATGTGTTCAATTGTGTTGTCATTGTTTCATTTAAATCCTTTAAGATATTTGAGCCGCCTCGTGGGAAAACCAACAATGTGGTTTTCGAACAGGTCCGACACAAACCGAGCTGTACAAGCACTGCATATGGCTAGAGGCTGGAAATTTTGGATTTAGAAAGAAGAGGAATTGCACTATCCATGTAGCGAAAACAAAGGCGCTGATCAGCTTCGCGGTTACCGCGAAGCTGATCTGCGTCTTTGTTTTCGCATATGCAGATTGTTGGTTTTCTCACGAGGTGGCTCATTTGTTGTCAGATTACTTATAGTCTAATGGCTGATTTATTGAAGACACTAGGGTTTGTCAGTTATGTCTCTAAAGTCTTGCTTATGCTATATTCTTTACCGCAATTTTATAATAGTGAAAGCAACAATATTTTGATAAAAACATTACTTGTCTTTTTTGTCTCGCCAGTGACCAGTAGTCAAATATTAATTGTAGGTGTTTGTTATAACTAAAGAACCAAAGTCTATGTTTTGAATGGAAATGAAAATAATTATGCATAACCGTATGAAAGACGTTTAAAGGTATTGTTAATCATATGATCCTGTCCAAATGATGTCCTTTATTATTCAGAGGAGAAGAAAGAAGATGGAACTGAAGCAGTTCACAGAAGAAAAGGGACCAAGGAAACTACAGCAGATGATGATAAAAATTCTGGGAAATCAACACAGACTAAACAAGTGACATTTGATGTTGAGAAAATCAAAAGTGTTCGGACAGACTTTTGTGATGATGGTAGTTTTCAGAAAGTAGTTCGGTTTAGCCCTGACGGTAGTGTCGTAGCAACTGGTGGTGCTGATGGGCATTTACGAGTCTGGCGGGTTAGTGGTCATTTTTGATAAACCCATATTTGAAGTAATTTTCCCATCATTATCATTGAGGCGAGTCCACTTCAGTTCTTAGCTGCATCAGGTGTGATTTTTAAATTTTATTCAATTTTTCTATGAATATTCTATTAGCAAACAGAATAGCCCTAAGTAAATAATTAAACAAGAAAGATAAAAATGAAACAATGTTTTCAGCTGTGATAATAGAAAATGATTTTGCAGTTTACAGGTTGAATTGAATAAAACAGTAGATTCTCCATCTTAAAACTTGTGTTCACTCTTTGGTATATTTTTTCAGACGGAGGACTTACACAAGTTGTATGAGGTTAAAGGTCATAAATCAGAAATAGATGATATAGATATAAACCCAGCCGGAAACAAGGTAAAGACTATGCTATTTTTACTTCAGAAGTATGTGGCGCAGATAAAGACCCATGACACTGTCTCATGTTCATGACTTTACCTGAGCACTTCACCAGTTTTAACCACTTTGCATTGACATTACTCTTTGGAAATGCTGATAAGCAGATAGGTTTTCAAATTGTGACATTGTCACCAATTTTGAAAAGGATTGTAAACTCTTCACATAAGCTAATGCTCACAACATTTTAATGATATTTGTGTCAGTAATAATGTTAAGTTTTCGGATGGATATGCCAGGGCAAACTAGGGCCCCTCTACCAAAGCAGCGTAGTGTCCCAGTCATTGCATTAGAAGATGTTTTGCATTCCATATTTCAGATAGTGACAGTGTCACGTGACAGCGATCATTGTTGTTGTATCTGGAATACCAAAGATGGTAAAAAACATACAGATGTCAGGTGGCCCGGGAAAACTGAGGAATATAGGTTTAGAGCTTGTAGGTAGGTTAATACCATAGTGAGTTGTGATGAACCTATTTTATAAACATTCACATTAAACAGCAAGTATACAGATTATGCATTTTTTTTTCTTTTTCAGTTTAACATCCCTTTCAAGATTATTTCAGCTAATATGAGACAGGCCAGTCATTAGGCGGGGCGAAAGAGGGAGAGCCCCGAGAAAATTACACCCGCTAGCACAGCTGATCAGCGCCTTTAATTTTGCTACATAGCTAGTACAATATCTTCTCTTGTTAAATCTGAGATTTCAAGGTTCTAGCCTTTTTCTGAGACTGTATAGGCTAGTTTGTGTCAGACCTGGTCGGAAACCCCAAAGACCAGTTTTCTTGTGTTACAGCTAAAATATGCAACACTCTTGCATTTCTACTTAATATTTTGTACATTTCCTGAGATACAAATTGTGAATATAGAAATGAATTGATATTTGAGCCGCCCCATGGGAAAACCAACAATCTGCATATGCGAAAACAAAGGCGCAGATCAGCTTCGCGGTAACCGCGAAGCTGATCAGCATCTTTGTTTTCGCTACTCAAATAGTACAATTCCTCTTCTACTTAAATCCGAAATTTCAAGCTTCTAGCTCTTTTCTGTGCTTGTACAGACCGGTTTATGTCGGACCTGTTCGGAAACCACATTGTTGGTTTTCCCACGAGGCGGCTCATTTTATTCCAGATTTGGTATAATAGAAGGCAATAAGGACAAGTGTAATCTGTTCACTATAAACATTCCTAGTCGGCGGCAGGCCAAGCCATCTCCATGTTTTATTGCAATGTTTGACGGCAGCTCATTTAAACCTAAACTTGTACAGAATACAGGACCTGAAATACTCTCTAGTATGGCTGTCAGGTTAGTTAAAGATGAAATTTTATAATTGAGCCGCCTCGTGGGAAAACCAACAATGTGGTTTCTGACCAGGTCCAACACAAACCTGACTGCACAGTAACAGAAGACAGCTAGAAGCATGAAATTTCATATATTAGGAAGTAGAGGTATTGTACTATCCGTGTAGCGAAAACAAAGGCGATGATCAGCTTCGCGGTTACCGCAAAGGTAACCGCGAAGCTGATCTGCGGCTTTGTTTTCGCATATGCAGATTGTTGGTTTTCTCATAATGCAGCTCATATTATTTATAGCTTGCCATTATTTTATAGTCAGAAACACAGGGTTTTGCTCCTGTTTGAATGTAAATGTACATTTTGCTAGTCTGCATTCCAGCTTATAAATCAAGTTATTCATTCTCATCAAACTCATCCTCAAAGAATTATTAAGTGACTTTTTTCGACTTTGTAGTATTGAGAGCAACTTTTGACTAAATATGATGTCATGTTTACCTTTACTTGGTTTAATCGAAATACTGCATTTAATTGTAAAGACTGAAAAGGTAGACGATGCTGATGCTTTGTCTTGAAAATTTCCGTCAAGAGTTGTTTCAAGTGCTGGTTCCCTTTCTGTTTCAGCAATGACGGTGTATATGTTGGTGTAGGAATGATGACAGGCAGCGTTGCTGTGTATATAGCATTTAGTTTACAGGTAAGCAGTTAATAATTTAGCTTCACTGTGAAAATTGAAGATGCTCAACTGAGAATCATACTTTTTACTTATCAAAAGCATAGGCTACTTATTGATATCAACAGATGGCTTCTGTTGCAGATTATGAGTAAAAATACTATAAAAAGAATCATGCACTGATTCATCTATTATATATCCATTTCTAAGAATGCTGGCAGATTTTCAAAGTCTTGTCTAGGTACTGTTGAGCAAAACCTATTTTTCCAAAATAGAAATTGTTTACTCTTTTTTTTTTTTTTTTTTTCGATTTCAGAAACTGTACTATGTGAAGGAGGTCCACAGTATCTTTGTGACAGGTCTTGACTTCATGCCAATCTCCGACAATGCCAAGGCTATATCCGACAGTCAGGACTTCACCCTGCTCAGTATCTCAGCTGATAACACAGTTAGAGTACACCAGGAACCAGCCAGAAGTAAGTTTCGACTTGAGCAGCAATGCTAGAAAACTGGTCTTTGGAATTCCCAACCAGCTTTGACACAAATCGACTTGTACTGTCTCAGTAAAATGCTAGAAGCTTGAAATATCAGATTTAAGAAGAAAAGGGCTTGTACTATCTGTGTAGCGAAAACAAAGGCACTGATCAGCTGTGCAGTTACTTAGCTTTACCAACTAAGTAACTGCTCACTTGATCTTAGCTTTACCAACTCAGTTTTGGGGCATCATATGTTATAGCAGTAACCAGTTATGGAGACTTGCATATCATGGTTTTTTTAATCCAAATTATGTTAAGGATGAAACACTCTGGCCTTCCCTAAAATATAAAGAGAACCATCCAGTTGATAGATATAGGAATAATTTTTTTTAGTTTTCAAAAATGAGTAAATTGTAGAAAGTACAGATTAGAACTAATTTCACAACCAGAGAAATACAGAGGATTCGAATTGCTTGGGAAAAGTATGCGGACTTATCTCTCGCTGAAAGACGATGACGTATTGATTAAAGAAACTATCCAAATACACCCTCTGAGCTATCTATTTTTAGATCTACACACAGATAAAATCTATCATCTGAGCTATTGTCAATCCACACTGAAATCGAAAATATTGCCAATCTGGTGTGTGCGCAGGTACATCTGTGTGTGTGTGTGTGTGTGCGTGCGTGCGTGCGTTCGTGCTTTCGAGTTCTGTCTTTTCATCGAACATTTTAAAGTAAACGTCCTGTATTTAAATATCATGGTAATGTCATGTTGATCTTAGTGCTTTAATTGATACGAATCGAACAAATATAAATCACACTTCAAGGCTTTCCAGCTGAGCTTTTCAATCTCTTGAATCTGTTTAAAACTAATTACCATATCAACAAAACTATTTTAAAGGCCGGTGTAATTGTGTCATGCAATCTTTGTCTGATATTGATATTAAAGATAAGTTACATGGTGATATCTTTTCGAAATCTTGTAAAATAAGCGCCTTGATATTGTCCCGTTTGAGCCGCCTCGTGGGAAATCCAACAGTGTGGTTTCCGAACAGGTCTGGCACAAACCTGGCTGTACAAGCACAGAAGATGGCTTGAGACTGGAAATTTTTGATTTAGAAGGTAGTGGAATTGTACTATCCATGTAGCGAAAACAAAGGCGCTGATCAGCTTCACAGTAACTGCGAAGCTGATCTGCACCTTTGGTTTCACATATGCAGATTGTTGGTTTTCTCATGAGGCGGCTCGTTACTTTTCGTGGTTCAGGTCAGACACAAAGCGACCTACTCAGACAGGGAGGATGCTATATACGTTTTTATTTGGAGGTGTTTATCGTCAAGTATATAATGGGAACGTTTTTGTTTCAGGGCTTTATAGTGACAATTCAAAGTACTTTTATACGCCTTGCAGTTGATTTTTTTTCTTATTTTTGCACAAAACAGACATTATGGGTAAACGTTAGAAATGCTTATGTAAGTTTTGCCGCACAAATAAGAATGTATACCCCAATATACCCCAGTTATACGATAAAAAGTGGAGTGGGCGGCCCCCTTAGCCGAGTGGTTAAGGTCTTGATCATTCATCATCTCACCGCTGTGGGTTCACGCCTCGCTCGGTGCAGAATTCACATGTCAAGTTCTACTTGCGGGTGTGCCAGGTGGTTTTTCCCCGGGTACTCCGGTTTTCGCCCCACCTACTGATTGGCCCGTCTCATATGAGCTGAAATAATCTTGAAAGGGACGTAATCTTGAAAGGGACGTAACATGAATAAAAAAGTGGAGTGTAAGAGGGTATACAGATAGAGACACGTTATCATATGTGCGTCATTGTAATCGCCGTAAAACCAGTTTCCCCCTGGTGAAGTATTGTCAGTTTGGCGTGTCTACTAGTAAATTATTCAAATTCAGGTCGGACGATTTCTAAATATGTCTCGAATGAAATTTTAAATCAAGTTATCTTCTGGTGCAGCAATGTTCTAGTCTCACTGTTACAATACGAGCCCTCGCTCCTCTCTACTTCAGTACCTCGTTTTCGCTTCCTCGATGTACAACGAAACACTCATGAATAGGAATATCCCGTCTCGGTGACGTCACAGTACAACGTCGGATACGTGATATGTTTTGTGATACGTAATTTTGTGGTTCAAAGTCCCAGTTTACAGTTTTTTAGATATTTCTTTCTTGACATGTGCATGCACATGTAGTAACCATTACTGTTTGGAGTTAATGAGCCTTGCATATACCACCGCCAATGCGCATCAAACACAAACATTTATATCCGGAGTCCGGCCTCATCTATGAGCCGCCATAATAACGGTCATTTTCAAGCCTGCACAGGACCGCCATAGACCTAACAAATAAGCCGTCTCATGGGAAAAAAAAACTATCTGCATATGCGAAAACAAAGGCGCAGGTCAGCTTCGCTGTAACTGCGAAGCTGATCAGCGCCACAGATAGTACAATGCCTCTACTTTCTAAAACCAAAATTTCGAGTTTCTAGCATTCTTCAGTGCTTGTACAGCTTGGTTTGTGTCGGACCTGTTCGGAAACCACATTGTTGGTTTTCCCACGAGGCGGCTTAAATATTTTTCAAGATTATCACTTTTAAAAGCGACCAGTCTTCCAAAGTGGTGAAATGACTGATTTAACGCATAATCCCTCTGGGGGACACAGCACACAGATACCATTCTGCTAAACTCAACTTGAACAAACTGTCATACGTCCATATGTAACAGCAGCAGCAACAACAACAAAAAGAAAAGAAATAAACTATTTCAGGTTTTATTCCAAGGAACATATTTGATGGTTAGCAATAATATGTAAGTCACGTAACGAGAAGACCAACATTTTACACATGCTAAAACAAAGGCACAGATCAGCTTCGTAGTCATTGCCAAGCTGATCAGTGTCTTTGTTTTCGCTTTTCGGATTGTGCAATCAATTCTTCTAGCTATTTAATAACGCAAATTTCAAGCTTCTATAGTAACTGCGAAGCTGATCAGCGCCTTTGTTTTCGCTTCTCGAATAGTGCATCCCTCTTCTATTTAATAACCGAGATTTCAAGCTTCTAGCCTATTTCTGAGACTGTACAGGTCGGTTTGTGTCGGACTTGTTCGGAAACCACATTGTTGATTTTCTCATGACGCGGCTCATGTATTTTATGACGCGAGTCACGTTTGTATCACGTTTGAGGCCATATCATACACATATTGTTTGGTTATTCGCTGTTTCCAGGCGCGCACTCTTGTTTTTGTCCCATTGACACAGACAAGATGATTTTAGTGAAGAGAAAGACGTAGGATAACGTAACATGTATCAATATAATTCACAAGATATGCTACTTTTCATTACTCAGAACAAAGGATGACACATTGGTTAATACCTCTTTTGAAACATTAGTTCGATAAGCATCTCGAGTAATTTATGACCCATGCCGCGTCATGAGAAAATCGGCTTTTATAATGCGAAAACAGAGACGCAAATCAGATTCACCGTTTAACTGCGCAGCTGATCAGCGCCTCAACATAGATTCCAGCTTCATGTACCTTCTTTCGTTGTATGGACCGGTTTGTGTCATGCCTGGTAGAAAACCGAACACCGATTTTCTCATGCAACGGCTCATTTGTTACCTTAAGAAAATGGATAGCAATGTAGAATTATTAGTGGTTTGCTATTTGCATTCGCGTATTATGTGCCATATGGAAATGTATTAAGGTGTAAAGCTGACCATATCCGAAAATAGATTTCATTTGTGTGACTCTAAAAATAGACAGTGGGTATATTTTAGGTAGCGTTTGCTTAATCAATACGACATCGCTTTACTGCGAGTGATGAATTCACAGAGTTGTCCCAGGCAATTCGAATTCACTATAATCTCACAACCTCTTTATAAATAATACTTTAGTTGGGTTTGAAGTCTGTTTCCATGTTTGCTGTCAAAAATGTGTTATAACTTGAGTAAAACATACATGTAGAAGTTTTTAGCAATTAATTAATATTTAATGTGGGGTCCATGTTAAATCCAAAACTGTTATAATGAACCATGTTATAGAGACATCAGGGTGTATATGTATATATACTCGATGTATATATTCAGTTGTAATATTCAGCTGAAATTTGCTCTTGTTGTGCCCAAAATGAAAACACTGGCAGATTTAAAAGACATTTTAAAAATGTTTTTCTGTATTCTGCAGGTTCCTACAGTGTAATTACCCTGGTGGTTCTATTAGTGATAGTAATCTTCCTGATATTCTGGTTGATATCAGAACTCGGACTGTGATTTACATGTGAAAAAATTTGTCCGTCGGTTTATGACTAGGCAAGATACAAGCCAGTCTGCTATACTTTAGGAGCTAACAAGACCAACGAGAAATTGAGCCACGTCATGAGAAAACCAACATTGTGGTTAACGAACAGGCCAGACACAAACCGATCTGTACAAGCACAGAAGATGGCTAGAGGCTGGAAATTAGGGATTTAGAAAGTAGAAGAATTGTACTATCCATGTAGTGAAAACAAAGGCTCTGATCAGCTTCACGATTACCGCGAAGCTGATCTGCGTCTTTGTTTTCGCATATGCAAAACATTGGTTTTCTCATGATGTGGCACATTTCATTAAAAATCTTGTGGCATTGCACTATCTAAGCAGCAAAGTGAGCAAAGACAACAAGGTTGTCTGAAGTTTGTTGTCTGAAGCAGATCTGCTTCTCTATTTCTTGTGAAAAAGTTTTCACATCAAGGCCCTTCCAACATCAGGAATTACTGAGTCGCGTCACATCATTCCTGCTCCAGATGTATATTTGAGCCGCCTCGTGGGAAAACCAACAATGTGGTTTCCGAACAGGTCCGACACAAACCGACCTGTACAGTCACAGAAAAGAGCTAGAAGCTTGAAATTTCGGATTTAAGTAGAAGAGGAATTGTACTATCCGAGTAGCGAAAACAAAGGCGCTGATCAGCTTCGCAGTTACTGCGAAGCTGATCTGCGCCTTTGTTTTCGCCTATACAGATTGTTGGTTTTCCCACGTGGCGGCTCATTTGCGAAGCAGATTTGTAATGTGGTCATGCTTGAGCTTGTATTTCCCAGTGGTCCCTTTCTTGTAACTTTCATAAAAGGTTAAAATCTAGTAGTTTACTTGGACCTCTTTCAAAGGAAGATGACTTTTCAGGAAAATGATCAAGCGGTTTCAGGAAAAGAAAACGCGAGAAAACCGGTCTTTGGGGTTTCCAACCAGGTCTGACACAAACCGACCTGTACAGTCACAGAAGTAGGCTAGAAGCTTGAAACTTCGGATTTAAGAAGAAGAGACATTGTACTATCCGTGTGGCAAAAACAAAGGCGCTGATCAGCTTCACAGTTACTGCGAAGCTGATCTGCGTCTTTGTTTTCGCATAGGCAAAAATCTGGTTTTCTCACGATGCGGCTCATATAATGAGTTTGTGACTGTTTTTGTTGCATCAGCAATTTTCAGGTATTTGATCCTTATGATTGTCCTAAACGTGAACTGTTGATCTATTATAATTAAAGCACTTCGTCTTGTATTAAAACATGTCAATAGTCACAGTTTAGACTATTATTATTCAAATACATGTAGAGCTATGTAATGAATGTAGAAAAGGGACTGCTTTAAGTTTGCTATCAAACTGCATTTTAGCACAATTTACACATAGGCAAAAGTGCAATTATTTTATCTTATTTAGGTTTATTGTACACCTTTGTTTTAAAGTTATATTTTGTACACAAGTACATGTACATTGAAATTATTTATATCAAAAAGTAAAGAATTCGAGCTATGTGATGAAGGTTGCTCAAATGAGGGTCTGCCTGCACTTTGCAACAGACTGGGCCCAGTTGTTTAAAAACTTCGTTAGCTTAATGCTGTTTTTAAGCCCTAAATTTGTTATTAAACTCTTTCAAGTTAAAAAGCGTATACACTGTTATTAGCTCACCTGAGCCGAAGGCTCATAGGTGAGCTTATAGTATACCCATGCTCCGGCGTCCGTCCGTCCGTCCGTCGTCCGTCGTCGTCCACAATTTCAAAGATCTTCTTCTCTGAAACCGCTGGGCCGATTGTTCTCATATTACACATACACCATCTACAGGTAGGGGGAAAGAATAATTGTGTTTTTTGTTTTGATCGGATAAGGACTCTGGTTGCTATGGCAACTTATGCTTCCCATAGACTTATAATGGAAAAAAGTGAAAATTGTCAGTTTTTGCTGTCTTGTTGGAGATATTTGAATTTTATTTTTGCAGAAATGTTTATTGAGTAGTCCTCTACGTTTCATGTGACTTTTGTCCTAATCCTTCATTTTGATTGGTTGCAGGGGCCCCATACAGGGCAAAATTTCGAAAAACATTCAAAAATCTTCTTCACAGAAACTGTCAAGGGGATGAAGCCTTTACTTTGTATATATGTTCCTGACAGTGGCCTCTACATAATTTGTGTTTTTTATTCCAGGCGGATAAGAACTCTGGTTGCTATGGCAACTTAAAGTTTCCATAGACTTATAATGGGAAAAGTGGAAATCGGCTATTTTTCCGCTAAAATTGCAGACATTTGAATTTTGTTTTTGCAGAAATGTTTATTGAGTAGTGTTTGACGTTTCTTGCGAGTTTTGTCCTAATCCTTTATTTTGATTGGTTGCCTGTGGCCCCATAAAGGGCAAAATTTTGAAAAAAACATTCAAAAAAAATCTTCTCCTCAGAAACTGTCAAGTGGATGAATCCTGTACTTTGTATACATGTTCCTGACAGTAGCCTCTACATAATTTGTGTTTTTTTATTCCAGTCGGATAAGAACTCTGGTTGCTATGGTAACTTTAAGTTTCCATAGACTTATAATGGGGAAAGTGGAAATTATCTATTTTTTGAAAACTATTGCAGCCTGAGATCTGAAAAGTGGTAGATGCAAACAACTATGAAGGTATATGATTAATTTAGGTCAAGGTCATCTCTTGACCTTGGCCGGTGTGTCGTCCATACACACTTTTCAAAGATTATTTTCTCTGAAACCACTTGGCCAATCAAAGCCAAATTTGATATGAAGCATCTATAGGAAGTGGGAACCAATGTGTGTATAAATAATCCAGGTCACATGACCAAGATGGCCGCCATGCCCATATATGGTAAAAAACCTTAAAATATCTTCTTCTCCAGAACCGGTGAACCTATTTCAACGAAACTTTGCATGAAGTATGGATGACTCAAGTACTACAATGTATATATAAAACATGACCCTGTGGTGACCTTGACCTATTTTATGGCAAGGTCAACATAGGTCGTCAATGCATTTGAATGGGGAAAACTTTTAAAATGTCATTTTAAGTGAAAGTCTTGCAGGAAATGGGCAGTAGGACTGAAATTTAATGATTCTGAAAAAAATGGACCCCAGGGGCTCATCTGCTTTTAAAATGTTATTTTAAGGGGAAAATCAGCAGGAAATTGGCAAATGGACAGAATATTGATTATTCTGAAAAAAGAAAATGGCCCAAGGGCTTCATCTGCCCCTGCACTGGGGTTAAATACCATAATATTCAAATATGTTTATTGGTAAATGAAGCAGATCTCAGGTGAGCGTTTACAGGACCATTGGTCCTCTGGTTTTTGGTTGAAAAAAAAGTGCAAAGGATTCTCACATTTTTTTTCAACAAAAAATAACTGTATTTATAATTTTGCCATTTGAAATTTTAACAATTCATTAACTAACAACATGGTTAATTTTGAACAACTGGCCCCTCATCAGCTCTACCTCTGGTTCAAGATGGCTGGAGTTGACTAGGTTGGAATACCAATCACCAGTTATTTCATCACAATGCCTATATAAAAATTTGATGCTTTCTTCAGTGTTTTGTTTTCTTCTATCCAGTTTCAAACCTCGATAACTTCATTAAATGTGCAAACTTCATTATATGCGCAAACTTCATTATATGATGTGACAACTGCATTATATGATGTGGACAATTTTGCGAGAAGAAGAATTACATTGACAATGTTTAGAGAGTTATTGTATACATGCCGGGACTACCGGACATACTGCTGATTCTAATATCGGTCCCATGGAGGCCGCCATCTTGAACAACCGAACAACACCAGGCGACCATGAAAGTAGATTATAAATCCACCCTCTATACTACTTTAGATCATGATGATGATGATGATCGATATTGATGATGATATATCATCATGACGATAATGATGATGGTGATGATCGATCATGATCATGATGATTATAGATAGATAGATAGATAGATAGATAGATAGATAGATAGATAGATAGATAGATAGAAGATAGATAGATATAGATAGATAGATAGATAGATAGATAGATAGATAGATAGATAGATAGATAGATAGATAGATAGATAGATAGATAGATAGATAGATAGATAGATAGAATCAGCAGTATGTCCGGTAGTCCCGGCATGTATACAATAACTCTCTAAATGGTGTCAATGTAATTCTTCTTCTCGCAAAATCGTCCACATCATATAATGTAGTTGTCACATCATATAATGAAGTTTGCGCATATAATGAAGTTTGCGCATATAATGAAGTTATAGAACCATATAATGAACTTGATGCATATAAAGACAATAGCCTATAATATAATGTAGTTGTCACATCATATAATGAGGTTGTATCAGCATATAATGTAAGTCTACCATAATATAAAGATGTTTACCCATCATATAATGTAAGTCTATCATAATATAAAGATGTTTACTCATCATATAATGAAAATTTTCATAATATAAAGAGCCTGGTCCAACATATAATGGACTTTTCTCATCATATAATGCACACTATACAACATATAATCAAATGAGAGCAGGATATAATGACGATGATGCATCAAATGTTTTTATTCCTTACCATCAGACAGCTTTGGCGTTCCATATATGGCCATACTTATTCTTTTGCTAATTCAAGAAGAGCAGTCATCACTTAACAGAACATAAATACATGTATATACACTAAGTACTGTTTAAAATATATTTTAGCTTATAGGAAGAGCAAGTACCTGCTAACCATATATAAGCCACCTTATAGAAAACCAACAATGTGGTATCTGACTTGGTCCGACACAAACCAGCCT
This sequence comes from Rugalucina vietnamica, assembly GCA_964017185.1. Classification (NCBI taxonomy): domain Eukaryota; kingdom Metazoa; phylum Mollusca; class Bivalvia; order Lucinida; family Lucinidae; genus Rugalucina; species Rugalucina vietnamica. Next base: position 62,845,781 of record OZ024873.1, read on the forward strand.
GTGCAGCTACAAAAGAAAGCTAGAGTCTGGAAATTTCGAATTTAGAAAGGAGAAGAACTGTAGTATCCCTATAGCGAAAACAAAGGCGCTGGTCAGCTTAGCGGTTACCGCGAAGCTGGTCTGCACCTTTGTTTTCACATATGCAGATTGTTGGTTTTCTGATGTGATGGCTCATTTTATGTTCAGCTACAACAATCAATAATTTCCCTGTATTTTCGCTTTGGCAATGCTATTCAGTTTGACATAAACCTGAAGTTACTATGCTCAAAGGCAAAAGTTTAGTCAGTGAAAATACATGTAAAATCCCATTGGGACTGTTTAAATCAATGTAGATTCAAAATCACTCAAATCGTTTGTGATTGAAATTACCAGTAATAAGCTTTTGTAAAGCCTAACATTTCTAAACCAGAGGACCAAAGGTCCTGTAAACGCTCACCTGAGATCTGGGATATGCGACCATAAAATAGGGGGTCATGATTATACAAACTTTGTAGAGCTCCATTCACTGATGCTTCGGGCAAAGTTTCAAAATCATAGGTCTTCCGGATATGAAGAATTAGATTTATAAAGGTTTTTCACTATTTATAGCCATGGTCGCCATCTTGGTCATGTGACCTTGACCATTTATATTAACTTTCATTCCCCTTTCCTAAGGATGCTCCACATAAAGTTTGGCTTTGATTGGCCAAGCGGTTTCAGAGATGTTTGAATATTATGGTCATAACATGTATATAGCCCAGGGGCGGGGGCAGACAATAATTTGCGTACTCTCAGCAAGTTTCCCCCCATTTAATTACATTTTACTAATTTTCCCCATTCAAATGCATGGGCAACCTATGTTGGCCTTGCCATAAAATATGTCAAGGTCCTGAATTATATAAACTGTGTAGAGCTCCTCTCCCTGATGCTTCATGCCAAGTTTCAAAATCATAGGCCTTCTGGTTCTGGAGAAGAAACTTTTTAAAGGTTTTTGCTATTTATACCCATGGCGGCCATCTTGGTCATGTGACCTGGACCATTTACTTAAACTTTCATTCTCCCTTCCTAAGAATGCTCCACATGATGTTTGGCTTTGATTGGCCAAACAGTTTTAGAGAAAATCTTTGAATATTATGGTAATATACCTGTATATTGCCCTGGGGTGGGGGCAGACCTGCCCCTGTGGTCCATTTTTATCTTCTGTCCATTTGCCAATTTCCATAAAGTTTTTCCCTTCAAATGACATTTTGAAAATTGTCCCCATTCAAATGCATGGGCGATGTATGTTGACCTTGCCGTAAAATAGGTCAAGGTCATCACGGGGTCATGATTTTTAGAGCTCCTCCCCCTGATGCTTCATGCCAAGTTTCAAAATCATCTGCCTTCTGGTTCTGGAGAAGATTTTTAAAGTTTTTTGCTATTTATAGCCATGGTGGCCATCTTGGTCATGTGACCTTGACCATTTATATAAACTTTTGTTCCTCCATCCCAAGGATACTCCGTATAAAATTTGGCGTTGTTTGGTCAAGTGGTTACTGAAAAAATTAAGTTTAACATTTGATTTGTAATAACCTTTGGCCAAGGTCAAGAAATGACCTTGACCTTTTATATGTCTGTATCTACCAACTTTCAGGTCACAGGCTAAAATTCTGTTTTCACTTTTGTCCATTGAAAAGCCTATGTAACCAAAACTGAGCTTGCCATAAAATAGGTCAAGGTCAACCAAAGGTAATGATTTATACATATAACTATGATGGGCCAGAGTCCCCAGTGCTACATACCAAGTTTCGATGAAATCGGTCCACCGGTTCCAGAGAAGATTTTTTTATGGTTTTTACCATATATTGGCATGGTGGCCATCTTTGTCATGTGACCTGGACCATTTATATAAACTTTTGTTCCCCCTTCCTAAGGATGCTCCACATAGTTTGGCTTTGATTGGCCAAGCGGTTTTAGAGGAGAAGACCTTTGAAATTGTGGACGCCGGAGCATGGCCATCTTATAAGCTCACCTTTTGAGCCTACGGCTCGGTTGAGCTAAAAAGTGATCAAAATATTTTGTGGTTATGCCAGAGTACATACGCCAATTTTCTTTCTTATTTAAATGGGAGGTAATTTCCTAATTCTAAAATTTTAACATTATTTCTGGAGACGGTTGAATTTTGCTAGATTTCTTTGGATTTTCGTTACCGACAATACCGGTAACCCCTATTTGATAACCCTTTTAAAGTGTTGATTTAATTAATCCTTGGGAAAGGGGGGAGGGGTAAATAGTAAAAATGATGTTTTGTGAAAAAGGCTAATAACTTTGTCAAAATGTGCAATTTCTTATCAAATTTAGAAAGAACAGCTAAAGCAAACAACAGGATAAAATAGTTTTGGGGCTTGTCAAGGTTACTTACTTAACTTTTACCTCCGAGTATATTTATCAATAAATTATCCCTAAAATATTGGGCTTTGCTTTAATGCGAATGTAGTCATACACCTCTTCACGACAATTCAGTAGTTTAAAAAAAAATAAGCCCTGTACTAGTGTCATTTTAGCTCCCCAAAGTATTGAAGTGGATGTTTAATCCAAAATTGACAGAAAAAAATTGTTTGTTTGATTGGGGTTTAAGTCCCTCCAACAGCTAAGGTCATATGGAGGCAGGAGCTCTGTTTTTAGTCTCATTTGACAAGACTGGAGAAGCCTGGTATAACATAGTCAATACCGACCTCTGCTAATTAAGCAGTTAATTGGATTAATTAATAATGAGCTTAATTAGCTACATGTATATTTTGTACCTTGTATCATCTACAAGAGTACATAGTTGCATAATCAGTCACATGTTTAGTGCAATATCTTTTGACATTTCGATTTAGATGATGATACTTGTAGAACGTGACTGACATTCAGGCACCTGGTATTTGACATTTCAATTGATAAACAACTTGTTAACACCTCCAAATACCAGGGGAACAAATGAAGTAAGCGATATAAATAAAGGTTACATTTTTGGCATCGAAACTAAGAACATCTGTGCATTTTGGCAGCTCCTCCAACTTTGTGATATATAGCAAATGTTAACTACTGCGTCATTCAGCTGCCGTGTGATTGGTTTATATCTTTAGTACATTACGTATATAGATGGCGCTGAGTGACTGACCTTTATTTTGATTGGCTAGCCATGACGTAAGTAGATGGCGCCTTGATAGCATAGAGGGTGCTTGGCCAGAGAGTATTTAAGATGATGTCTCCGTGGGAGAATCAGATTTAGATTTTGATTTTGATGTTACCACTATACGATTACATTATTTTACTTTATTGTTGGAATGATTTAAATAATTAAATATGTAGTTTGTCACAAGACTTTGATATCTGTGTTGGGCCATCTGAGGTCCTCCTTTGGGTACTGTTCCACAACTACGCTACACTGGGATCGAACCTGTGACCCCTGGATCACAAGGCAAGTGACAATCTCTGCGCAACAGAGGCTTCTTGACAGAAAAATTGACTTGGAGTTCAATCAGACAAATCAATTATAAATGGACTGGGTTGAAAAGAAAGAGAAAGATGATGATAATAAATTGTAATGTATAAAAAGTTTGATGGCAGTTAACTTTGCTCACATTACAATATTCTCTAACAGTTTCATATCAAAGTAATCATTTCAATAACAAATTACATTATAACAACCTTGTCAAATAAACCATCATAAACATTTCATACAATATTCAGATATTTTAAACAGCTCTAGGTGGGAAAAAAATAAAAGACATCTTTATCATAAAACTAACTGGCACGTGTCTATCACTAAACAGTAAATATGAATTTGAATTGCCATTTTGAAGACCATCATATTCAGTTGATTATGATACAATGCCTTGAAACCACACTTGGTGAAAAAAGAAGCTACTTTATTTTTACAAGAAAGAGACTCCTTTTATCACTATCAGGCGATTTATGGAACCTCATCCTTAACCAGAGGACCAATGGTCCTATAAACGCTCACCTGAGATCTGGGATATGTGACTTAAGTTGACCTTGCCTTAAAATGCGTCAAGGTCATCCCAGGGTCATGATTTATATAAACTTTATAAAGCTCTATTGCCTGATGCTTCATGCCAAGTTTCAAAATCATAGGCCTTCTGGTTCTGGAGAAAAAGATTTTTAAAGGTTTTTGCTATTTACAGCCATGGCAGCCATCTTGGTCATGTGACCTTGACCTGTTATATAAATTTTCATTCCCTCTTCCTAACAATGCTCAACTTAAAGTTTGGCTTTTATTGGTATAGCGGTTTCAGAGAAGTAGATGTTTGAATATTATGGTCATATACATGTATATAGCCCCAGGGCAGGGGCAGACAACCTCCTGGGGTCAAAATCATTGGCCTTCTGGTTCTGGAGTTCTGGAGAAGAAGATTTTTAAAGGGTTTTTTTTATATATAGCCATGGCGGCCAACTTGGTCATGTGACCTTGACCATTTATATAAACATTCTTTCCCCTTTCCCAAGGATGCTCCATACGAAGTTTGGCTTTGATTGGCCAAGCGGTTTCAGGGGAGAAGATGTTTCATTATTATGGAAATATACATGTATATAGCCCCGGGGCAGGGGCAGACAACCCCCCAGGGGCTAAAATTTTCCATTAACATTAATGTTCTGTCCATTTGCCTATTCCCAGTAAGTTTTACCCATTAAATAGCATTTTACCATTTTTTCCCATTTAAATGCATTGGCAACCAAAGTTGACCTTGCCATAAAATAGGTCAAGGTCATCCTAGGGTCATGCTTTATATAAACTATGATGCTACATACCAAGTTTCATGGAAATCGGCCCACTGGTTCTGGAGAAGAAGATTTTTAAAGTTTTTTGCTATTTATAGCCATGGCGGCCATCTTGGTCATGTGACCTGGACCATTTATATAAACTTTCGTTCCCCCTTCCTGGCTTTGATTGGCCAAGCGGTTTCAGAGGAGAAGATCTTTGAAATTGTGGACGACGGACGGACGATGACGGACGCACGTCGGAGCATGGGTATACTATAAGCTCACCTGTGAACCTTCTGCTCAGGTGAGCTAAACCAGAGGACCAATGGTCCTGTAAACGCTCACCTGAGATCTGCTGCATATACCAATAAACATGTTTGAATATTATGGTATTTAACTCCAGTGCAGGGGCAGATGAAGCCCTTGGGCCATTTTCTTTTTTCAGAATCTTCAATATTCTGTCCATTTGCCAATTTCCTGCTGGCTTTTCCCTTCAAATGACATTTTAACAGTTTTCCCAATTCAAATGCATAGGCAACCCATGTTGACCATGCCATAAACTTGGTCAAGGTCATCACAGGGTCATGATTTATATATACATGGGAGTACTTTAGCCATCGATGCTTCAAGCCAAGTTTCCTTGAAATCAGTCTACTGCTTTCAGAGAAGAAGATTTTTGATGGGTTTTTACCATATATGGGCATGGTGGCCATCTTTGTCATGTGACCTAGATTATTTATATACACATTGATTCCCCCATTCTATAGATGCTTCACATAAAATTTGGCTTTTATTGGCCAAGCAATTTCAGAGAAGACGTTTGAATATTATGCAAATATACATGTATATTGCAGCGGGGTGGGGGCACATGAGCCGCTGGGGTCCAATTTTTTTCAGAATCATTAATATTCAGTCCTACTTCCAATTTCCTGCAAGACTTTCACTTTAAATTACATTTTAAAAGTTTTCCCCATTCAAATGCATTGGCGACCTATGTTGACCTTGCCGTAAAATAGGTCAAGGTCATCACAGGGTCATGATTTATATATACTTTGTAGTGCTTGAGCCATCGATGCTTCATGCCAAGTTTTGTTGAAATCGGTCCACCGGTTCTGGAGAAGAAGATTTTTGAAGGGTTTTTACCATATATGGGCATGGCGGCCATCTTGGTCATGTGACCTGGATTATTTATATACACATTGGTTCCCCCTTCCCATAGATGCTTCATGTAAAATTTGGCTCTGATTGGCCAAGCGATTTCAGAGAAGATGTTTGAATATTATGATAATATACATGTATATTGCCCCGGGGTGGGGGCGGATGAGCCCCTGGTGCCCAATTTTTTTCAGAATCATTAATATTCAGTCCTACTGCTCATTTTCTGCAAGATTTTTCCTTTAAATGACAATTTAACAATTTTTCCCATTCAAATGCAAAGGCGACCTATGTTGACCTTGCCGTAAAATAGGTCAAGGTCACTGCAAGGTCATGATTTATATACACATTGTAGTACTTGAGTCATCGATGCTTCATGCCAAGTTTGGTTGAAATCGGTCTAGTGGTTCCGGAGAAGAAGATTTTTGAAGGGTTTTTACCATATATGGGCATGGCGGCCATCTTGGTCATGTGACCTGGATTATTTATATACACATTGGTTCCCCCTTCCCATAGATGCTTCATGTAAAATTTGGCTTTGATTGGCCAAGCTGTTTCAGAGAAGAAGATCTTTGAAAATGGTGGACGACGGACGGACGACGGACAGACGGACGGACGACGGAGCATGGGTATACTATAAGCTCACCTTGTGAGCCTGACGGCTGAGGTGAGCTAATAATTAGGAACACCTGGTCCCGAGGTTATAAAAATTTTTTCATGCTCAGCTCATCTGAGACTAAAATTTAGCCTGCTCATAAATGTTAAAATGCCAACAATTGTTGGCATTTTAACATTTATTAGCAGGATAAATTACAGGCTTTAGGGATCTAAAATTGAAATTTTAATTTATTTTGGTTATATCAGTATTTATGAGCAGATGAAATTTCATGCTCAGCTGAGCTGAGCTTGAAAAAAGCTTTATAACCTCGGGACCTGATTCAAAAGGAAGACTTTAAGACTCTCAAGTCTCTTTGTGCTCTTGAAGAATCATGACGCAGGAAGTTTGTGAAAAAGCTGGACTTAAACACAGACTAAACTGAAAGGCTAGCTAGAAATTTATTTTCAGATACAGCAACTTCAATATTAATCTTTCTAGGCAGAATGAAAAATCTTTTAAAGTTTGTAAGCTGATCTGCTTATTTATTAAACAAAGAGAGAAGGCACAGTTTGGACAGACTGTACTCGTATGAGCCTTGTAAAAAAAACGGATTCTGTATATGCAAATAAATTCAAAGGCGCTTTTTTTAGCTACACAGATAGTACAAGCCGTCTTCCTATGTTAAATCTGAAATTTCTAGCTTCTAGCCCTCTTCTGTGAATGTACATGGCAGTTATTGTTGGACCTAGTCGGAAACCCCAACGATTAGTTTTCTTGCATTGCTGCTCATATGTCTGACACATGAGCTAGACATATAATAATACATATATTTATGATGAATACAAACAAACAAGGAATTAAAGCAATGTGATGTGAGGAATGTCATGATTTTGCTTTATATAAAAACCTGTATAAATACAGTGTGAAAACAAACTATAAAGCTTGATATACATGAATGAAGATTTAAATTTGGTCATGATCAATTAGCATGGCATGATGATCAGGAGTATTTTAACACAGGTGAAAAATTGAACAAAGGTTTTACGAGAGAATAATTCTTCCAAGATGATACAAACTGAAGAACAGGTAAAGACACAGACCTACCAAAATACAGATCAGGGGCCAGTTGTTCAAAATTAACCATGTTGTGAGTTAACGATTCGTTAAAATTTCGAATGGCAATATTACAAATACAGTGTTATTTTTTGTTGAAAAATGTGAGAATCCTTTGCATTGTGAAGGATTCTCACACTTTTTCAACAAAAAATAACACTGTATTTGCTTTTGAAGTTGATATATGGTTAACAAATTGAGGGCTTAACAACAGCGTTAAGCTAACGTTTTGAACAACTGGGCTCAGTACGTTACAAATAAATGTGATAAAAAGATAAAATGTAAATGGGTTATTTCAGATCAAACAGAAAACTAAGTAGTTAGATACAGTGTATTGACTTGATAATACATGAGCCGCCTCGTGGGAAAACCAACGTGGTTTCCGAACAGGTCTGACACAAACCAGCCTGTACAGTCACAGAAGCAGGGTAGAGGCTTGAAATTTTGAAGCTAAGTCGAGGAGGAATTCTACTATCCGAGTAGCGAAAACAAAGGTGCTGATCAGCTTCGCGGTTACCGCGAAGCTGATCTGCGTCTTTGTTTTTCGCCTATGCAGATTGTTGGTTTTTCCATGGGGCAGCTCAGAGTGATGTAGCTGTTATTCCAGAGAAAAGCTTAACCATGCTTCATCAATGCCTACTGATGAAAATATAAAAATAACTGAAACAAACAGATCACAGACTTCTTTGATAAATAAAAATAAATTTATTTACATATATACAGCTCTATAATAATTTTACATATATAGAGATGAAGATGATATTTCAATATTAGCTCAATGGCATTTTCCCCAAGTTTAACTGTCTTTATTACGAAACGTTTTACACAGTAACTCAGAGATAGCCCTTGTCTGCTGCCAAGATAACAGCAAAATTTGTACGCAGTAACTGAGGTTAACTCTCCCTTACAAGCTACTTTCTACAATGATTTTCAGTAACACTTCATAAATGAGCCGACTCATTAGAAAACCAACAATCTGCATATGCGAAAACAAAGGCACAGATAAGCTTTGCAGTAACTGCGAAGCTGATCAGCGCCTTTGTTTTCGCTACACGGATAGTACAATTCCTCTCTAAATCCAAAATTTCCAGTCTCTAGCCATCATCTGTGCTTGTACAGGCCAGTTTGTGTCGGACCTGTTTGGAAACCACATTGTTGGTTTTCCCACGAGGCGGCTCAAATCAGATGACACAGTACCACAAATCTCTAAATATATGAATGTGGAATGTAAAAAAGAGTCTGAGACAGTTTGTTTACAAGACACGGAACGAAAAGTCATTGAGCATCACAGCAGTAACAGCCTTTGAAATAAATGAGCCAAGTCATGAGAAAACCAGACTTTGGTCTATGCGAAATCAAAGGCGCAGCTCAGCTGTGCAGTAACTGCACAACTGATCAGCGCCTTTGTTTTGGCTACACGTACAGTACAATTCCACTTCTTCCATAATCCAAAATTTCAAGCTTCTAGCCACCTGTATCTGCACAGGCCGGTTTGTGTCAGACCTGGTCGAAAACCCCAAAGACCGGTTTTCTCATGTCATGGCTCATATACAAACATAGTGTTTCATCTGGCAGTTTACTTGTATTCAAAAGGTGGAGATCAGGCTCATAATGCACTTGATATGTAATGTCCATGTCACTCCATGAGTTAAGTAATATTGTCGTTGTGTTTTTGTATGGTTTCCTGCTGGGTTTCATTATGAAAGCAGTTGATAAGCTAGATCCACGAGTCCATAGTACCGGTATTACGGCTAATATCGCTGATGTCCCTTAGTAAGGTTTACTGCTGGGTCTCATCCATCTATCATCATTCAATGTATCTCCACTGGGCGGCCTGAAATATACAAATACCGTACTAAAACATTACAATGTAATCACCTAAAATTTTATCAGTTCTACCATCAAAGACATTAAATGTATTCACTTTTAACATTGCTCAGGTCAAAACATAAAATTCTGCATTTTGCATTGGTGAAAAACGACTATGGCAAACATGCAGATTCGCATCTCGGCTGAAAACCCTTAAAGTATTTACTTTGTTGTGGGTCAAATGTATCCTGGCCATCCCTTATCATAAAATCATTTGGCTAAGTTAACAGTGCTTACTTAACGCCTTGTCACACATAAGCAAAAGTACCTCAATGTATACTTGCGTTTTATTGCAAAAAGGGATTCTTGTTTATTACTTTATATCCTTTCCAACAGCTAACATCCCAGCATGACCATAGCTGTTGACTGGGACATAGTGCAATGAATCAAACGAACAAAAAACTATTTATCCCAGTTCAACTCAAGTCTACGTCGAAAGGCTTTCACTTATGTGTGATGAGGCCTTTAATAAACAAGACAATAGCAGAAGTGATCTTGACACTTGAGCCGCCTCATGGGAAAACCAACAATCTGCATTGGCGAGAACAAAGACGAAGATCAGCTTCGCGGAAACTGCGAATCTGATCAGCGCCTTTGTTTTCGCTACTCTGATAGTACAATTCCTCTTCTACTTAAATCCAAAATTTCAAGCTTCTAGCTCTTTTCTGTACTTGTACAGGCCGGTTTATGTCAGACCTGTTTGGAAACCACATTGTTGGTTTTCCCACGAGGCGGCTCACTTTTAGTTGGGCAGTCTGATATCAGTAATATGCATCTTTGTTCATGTGACAATAGCCCACTCCCCTCATGACAGAACTTTTGCCTCATGAGAAAACCAACAATGTGGTTTTCGAACAGGTGCGACACAAACTGGCCTGAACAGTCACAGAAGCAAGCTAGAAGCTTGAAATTTCGGATTTAGAAATTAGTTGAATTGTACTATTCATGAAGCGAAAACAAAGGCGCTGATCAGCTTCGCAGTAACTGCAAAGCTGATCTGCGCCTTTGTTTTCGCATATGCAGATTGTTGGTTTTCTCATGAGGCGGCTCTTATTTTCTAGCTTACTTTGCAAAACAGTTTCAAAGAAGTTTATGAACTAAAAAATACATATACAGGTCAACCTCATTATAACGCTATCTTTGGGGTCCATAGAAACAGACCGTGTTATAAATGAACCATCTTATAATGAGGTTATTTACTATAGACATATAGCAAAATAATCAACTTGGGAGCCATGACATGGCCGTGTTATATTGAAAACCGCATTATAATGAGGCGCATTATAATGAGGTTGAAGTGTAGTTAGAGTATTTAGCAGACCTACGTTAAAGGTGCATTTCCTTAACATCAAATAATTTCAGTGCCATCTAATATAAGAGCTAACATTCAAAATTTTCATTTGAATGTGTGTTTCTTCAATAAATATGATCAGAAATTTTGTTTTACTGTGGCAAATTAATAAAGCCATAAAATATTTCTTACTGTCCCCAAATAATTTTTTCTGATTATGGATATTCCCACCTAAAGTGTTATTTTCCCCTCACTTTTAAACATATTCTTCACGCAAACAAAATTACAAGTACAATCATGTTCATGTCAGGTTTCAGATATCACAGAATATACTGTCACTAATTTTTGGGGTCCTCATGTTACATTCACATGGGTTATAAAATGCATTTTAAATGTAGCAAATAAATGTAGCAAAATGTGTTATGTGCATATTAAAACTACATATAGCATATGTATACCGAGTTCTATCTCTACCTTTTATGAAATACCTTAATCTTTAAAACCATCTTCACATATTGAACATGACTCAACTGACATTCTGATAAAGAGAAATTGTTTTAAAGCATTTGGCAATTGATGCTAAAGCCTAATGGCTTGATGGGCAGAAAGATGTAGTACTTTTGTTTGCATAAGCAAGGGTTGCAATATATAGTTTATTTTTATAGGCATTGATTTAAGACGTGTCAAATTACATTTAATAACTTTAATTTAACAATTTGTTATTAATTTCATCATGCGGAAGAGCATTTAGCCCATGTAAACGGCTGAATATAACTTAACCCATATTTGACGAATGGATTCTCCCATCATTATCAATTGGATGAGTCCACTTTCACTTTTAGGGTGTTAGGAGTGATTTTTAATTTTTATCTCATTTTTCGATGAAATTCCTCCAAGCAAACAGAATAGCCCCAGATGGGACGCCGCGTTCTGCGGCGTCACATCTGGGGCTATCCTGTTTGCCTATGTCCCACAAAAGGGACACCAGGCTTAAATGAGTTAATCTTCTACAATGAAATATGCCAAAAAACTGCAGATTACCTTTTGTGGACACGACTTTAAACATTGGACGTGAAGCTGTTTATTATCAAAGTGAAAAGAGAGGTTAAGAGTTAATGCTTTCCAACATGATAGTGAAGACAAATGAGCCCCGTCACTTGCAAACCAACAATCTGGTTTCCGAACAGGTCTGACACAAACTGAGCTGTACAAGCACAAAAGATAGATAGGGGCTGAAAAGTTTGGATTTTGAAAGTACATGTAGAGGAATTGTATTATCTGTTTAACGAAAACAAAGGCGCTGATCAGCTTTGCAGTTACTGCAAAGCTGATATGCATCTGTTTAGGCATATGCAGATTGTAGGTTTTCTGGTGCAGGGGCTCAAATACAGTTTGTGGCTTGGTCGATAACACCTTTTGCCACCTTCATTTTTTTACAATTTGTCAGTTCTTTTAAGATGAGTATGAATTGCACAGATGAGCCGCCTTGTGGGAAAACCAACAATGTGGTTTCCGAACAGGTCCCACACAAACCGTCCTGTACAAGCACAGAAAAGAGCTAGAAGCTTGAAATTTCGGATTTAAGTAGAAGAGGAATTATACTATCCGAGTGGCGAAAACAAAGGCGCTGATCAGCTTCGCGGTTACCGCGAAGCTGATGTGCGTCTTTGTTTTTGCCTATGCAGATTGTTGGTTTTCCCATGAGGCGGCTCATATTTTTATTACGTGTGACAAAAGAAGCTTTTCCCATAATGTTTCATAAAAGGTAGAAATAGAAATCAAGCAAAATTCTAGATGGTGGAAAAGATGCCATGAAGCTACAAATGCATCATTACTCAATGTATTTTAATAAAAGGTCTGTTTCTCTAGAGCTCTTTGGACGGCTCTCGGAAGACACAGACTAAAGAAAAACATGAAATTGAGGATATTTATATATATCACATGACCCAGTGAACAAAGGAGAATAAAATTATTACCTGTTATGTCTCTGTTTCCTCATAAAATTTTCGAGGACTTCATCAGGGTCAGCTAGAGAATAATCATCTGGAAAAGAAGTGTACAACATTGTAAAAACAAACAATTTTCTGTGACGAGATAATATAACCTGCAAGACATGTAACTTTTCAGTTTGTTTACTATCCATTGTATTACTTTTAGCAAATGAGCCGCCTCATCAGAAAACCAACAATCTGCATATGTGAAAGCAAAGGCGCAGAACAGCTTTGCGGTAACTTCAAAGCTGATCAGCGCCCTTGTTTTCGCTACATGGATAGTATAATTCCTGTTCTAATTACATCCACAATTTCAAGCTTCTAGCAGTTTTCTGTCACTGTACAGGCCGGTTTGTGTCATACCTGTTCTGATACCACATTGTTGGTTTTCCCATGAGGTGGCTTACTTGTCTTCCTTGTCAGGCAATATGTCTTAATCAGCTACAAGTTTTGAACATGCTGAAATGTCCACCAGATCAGAGGGGACATCTTTTGCTACACAGACAGTGCAACCTTTCCACTTCCTCAGTCCATAATTTCAACTCTCTAACCACCTTCAGTGGATGCTCAGTCAAAGTTTTGTCAGACAATGTTCAGGGTGTCCACAATTTGAGCTAAGCAAAAGTTCATGACTTTTCCCTGACTCAAATCAAATTTCCCTGACTAATGTTTGCAAATTTTGCATGTGATTTTCTCACATCTCGGGAGTGAAGGGGTGCAACTTCCCTTCGGTTTCTTTCCGCAAAAGTCCCTGACTGTTGTCAAAATTCCCTGACAATTCCCAGACCTTGAAAAAATTTCCCGACCCTGGACATGGTTGGTATTCCTAAAGGCTGGTCTCTGGTTATGCTATTAATCACTTCAAGGGTGCGCCACCCATTAGGCAGAGTAATGTAGGAGTTCGCAACTTTAACCCATATTTGACGAATGGATTTTCCCATCATTATCAATTGGGTGAGTCCACTTTCATTTTTAGGGGTCTTAGGAGTGATTTTTAATTTTTATCTCATTTTTTGATGAAATTCCTCCAAGCAAACAGATTAGCCCCAGATGGGACGCCGCGTTCTGCGGCGTCCCATCTGGGGCTATTCTGTTTGCCTATGTCCCATAAAAGGGACGCCAGGCTTAAATGACTTAAGATGCCATTTTTGCTCTCTGAGAATCGTATGTTTGTGAATATTACTTTAAAATTTTCTGGTACTGCATGTGCACTCAATGAAGAAATGTCCTGCATACCTCCTGGATTATTGAGATTCTGTAGTCGTCTTAACCTCTCCTCATTCTTCCTCTGTATTCTGTCAACATCTAAACTAGCCTGGGAACCCATATCAGGCTGAAAAAAATAGAAACGATGAACTTGAAAATGCTAGGAAGACAATGGGTGAGAAATGATCATGGACAATCAGGGGCCAGTTGTTTAAAATTAACGATGTCGTTAGTTAACAATTCTTTAAAATTTCAAACATGAATATTACAAATACACTGTTATTTTTTGGTGATGAAATGTGAGAATCCTTTGCGATTCGTGAGAATCCTTTGCGATTCTCACATTTTATCAACAAAAAATAACAGTGTACATGTATTTGCTCATGTAGTTGGCATTAACTTAACAAGTTGAGGTCTTAACAATGACGTTAAGCTAACAAAGTTTTGATCAACTGGCCCCAGAACCAAAAGAGTCTAATATAGTATAGAAAGGTAAAAATAAGCAATGATCAGGAAATGGCTCAATCCGAAAGAAATACCCACTACAAAATCCAACGTGGGAAAGAACTTAATTGACAATCAGGTACTCATACTAAGAGAACATATTGTAAGTTGAGTGAGCAGCCCAATAGGCGGCCACTCAGTTACACAAAAACTACAAATAAGAATACATATATTATTTGCAAACAGATAACAGAATATCGATGGGTAAGACTGGAAATTCAGCATCAGAGAACTGTTATTTAAATGGAGCAAACATTCTTCTTTAACCCATATTTGACGAATGGATTTTCCCATCATTATCATTTGGGTGAGTCCACCATCACTTTTAGGGGAGTCAGGAGTGATTTTAAAATCTTATTCAACTTTTCGATGAAATTTCTCTAAGCAAACAGAATAGCCCCAGATGGGACGCCGCGTTCTGCGGCGTCACATCTGGGGCTATGCTGTTTGCCTATGTCCCATAAAAGGGACGCCAGGCTTAAATGAGTTAACATCAAAATCAGAAAAAAACAAAACAAACTAATTCTCTTACAATCTCATGAGAATAATTTTACCATAATGAAGGTACATGAGCTGCATCATGAGAAAACTGGATTTCTGCCTATGTGAAAACAAAGGCACAGATCAGCTGTGTAGTAACTGCATTTTCAAGGTTCTAGCCTTTTTCTAAGACTGTACAGTCCGGTTTATATCGGACCTGGTCGGAAACCCCGAAGACCAGTTTTCTCGAGTCACGGCTTATATGAACTAACCCTGGGACTGCTAGGATATCTATTTCTTCTTCTAGATCTGGCAGAGTCATTTCTCCTAGGAATATCATCAAAATCATCTGGGAAGTGATTCACTCCATCTACATCTGGAAAACAGTTATTGTTAGGTTATGAATATTGACCAACATATCATCTAACATGATTTTCATTTAAAGATGCTTCATACTGAATCATGTTTTCATGAACATTTTTCTCATAGCCTATGTATACAGTTATTGCAAAATATTGAAGGTCAGTTTCTCTTCCCTGTGCTGCTGACCTGATTTATCAACAAGTGGCTATACATATGTGCATACAAGCACATAAACCAGGTATAATTAACCCAATTGAAAACTACATGTAATTTTGGCATGAACCCTCTGCATCCAATCTGGCTAAATGAAAACTTTGACAAAGGTAACATTGCAGTGCACAATACATCTGTCATGATGAAATACACTTTTAACTTTAAAACCATTGCCTGTAATGAATTCTATCATTTCTAAAAGGTTAAGTTAATGCTTTGAGAATCAAGAAATATTTGCTTTAGTCAAACCATGCTGTTAGTATAAACAGAGAATCATTTAACAGATAAAGTGGTTGGCAGAAAATACCATAAGTATAAAATATTTGCAATACAATTGTGCATAGTGTGCAATACTAGGGCCTCTACATAATCCGAACTTAAATATCCATAACTCCATATAAATTATATACCCCTTTCATCAAACAAACACATGAAAAATCACAATACACTCAGTACTGCAAGAAAGCAACCAAAACACAAATATAGACATAACAACCATCATGCAAATATATGAGCCACGACGCGAGAAAACAAGTCTGCGGGGTTTCCGACCAGGTCTGACACAAACCGGCCTATCTAGCTATAGAAGATGGCTAGAAGCTTGAAAATTCGGATTTAGGAAGAAGAAGGGTTGTACTGAGGAGCAAAAATAAAGGTGCTGATCAGCTTTGCAGTTACTGCGAAGCTGATCTGCACCTTTGTTTTCGCATAGGCAAAAATCCGGTTTTCTCATGATGTGGCTCAAAAGCAGTAGGCCTTTAATCAATCAAGCCTTTTATTACATACATGTACATTGCATGACAGGATTTTTAGATCCTGACTAGAAGATGCGTTTTCTATATTTGATGCTTTCTTGCCAAGTCAACAGCTATGGTCATGTCAGGATGTTGCCTCCATTTTATGGGACATATGGGACTTCTACCCAACATTAGGATGTCATGACATGTGAAATGTGCTTGAAAAAATAACCACCCAGAGAGGCGTATTGATAATCAATTGTAAGGATAGAATGAGCCGCGACGCGAGAAAACCGGTCTTTGGGGTTTCCGACCAGGTCCGACACAAACCGGCCTGTACAAGCTCAGAAAAGAGCTAGAAGCTTGAAATTTCGGATTTAAGTAGAAGAGGAATTGTACTATCCGAGTAGCGAAAACAAAGGCGCTGATCAGCTTCGCGGTTATCGCGAAGCTGATCTGCGCCTTTGTTTTCGCCTAGGCAAAAACCCGGTTTTCTCATGATGCGGCTCGAATGTAACAAGGAACAGTGAAAAATGCTGCTTTATACACAAATTTAAATAGTGAGGGAGCAATTTCAAAACACTGAAAAGAAGTTGGTTAGACAGCAGACATAAGAACAAGAAAGCACATCACCATTCCAAAACAAGGACAGACATAAAGTCAAAGGCAAGCAAGCACCCACACCAAAACAAGGACAGACATAAAGTCAAACAAAGGCAAGCAAGCACCCACACCAAAACAAGGACAAACATAAACTGAAACAAAGGCAAGCAAGCACCCACACCAAAACAAGGACAAACATAAACTGAAACAAAGGCAAGCAAGCACCCACACCAAAACAAGGACAGACATAAAGTCAAACAAAGGCAAGCAAGCACCCACACCAAAACAAGGACAAACATAAACTGAAACAAAGGCAAACCTATAAATGCACTGCTGGCTGGGAGATGAGATCTAGCACTTGCGTTGCCATGACGACCAATGGAGGTTTGAGAGGGACCTGCCTCCTCAAATGGATCTACGGAAAACAAAAGTTAACATGGTTAATCTACAAGCATCTAGGTTGTAATATAATTATTATGTATGAACTATGTCATGAGAAGTCAAAAGAGAACTTATAATTGTTTATGATATCTGCAAACAACAAAGCTAAGGATAAAAGCCCCTATCTCAATGGTATCCGACAACTGGAGACTAGTTTGGGACTTGTTTGTGACTATTTTGCGACAAAGATTAACAATATAATCACAACTTTCACATTGCAGTCTCATTAAATGGACATTTATGCAACAAATTCGTGAATTTCAGTCTAATTTGAAAATGTATCTCGTGAATGTGGCGCGATAGTCGCGTGACTGTCATACAACATTCGTACAAGTGTTACGAAATTTTCGCATTACAAATTCTCTAAAATTTTGCAGGTTCCCAACACTCACACAAACGTTGCACGAACATTGTATGACTGTCGCGCATCAGTCTTACGACAAATTTTGGCGAAAAAATTCGCATAAAATTTTTGAACATGTTCAAAACCTTCTCCACTATTCGCAGATACTAGCTTACACCTGCATGTCTGAATACTTGAATATGTATTTTTGTTTTACATTCTCATGACAAAGTGGATACAGTTTTCCTTTTAAAAGCAATAACTATCAACTAATAAATGTGATGTTTCACTATTATTAAGTGCTGGTGAAAGAGCAAGAATTTCAATTTGATCATTGACAGAGAAAAAGTGCACCAACCAATCTAACTGAGACATTCAATATCAATAAACCATACATTAAATAAAAAATATGTTGAAATTCAGCATCAGTAAAAAGGATAAAGTCTTAATGTTTGGTTAATTTACAATAAAAAATGAAATGAGGTGCAACAACTCAATTTAACCTGGCCATCCACATTAAAATGACAGACCAATTTGAGTTTTTATTGGTAACGAAGCCTAAGTATTGTAATTGTGGAGAGCAGCGCAAGTGCTTTCAGTTTTATCATAAGCACTCTCAGCAGTTTAACTATCAGTCATCTGAACAAACTAACATTTTCATTTTAGGAATATCATTAAATTTAAGAAATACATTGAAAACATATCATAAAGTCAGATAGTAATAATGAATATGTATATAAAACACCATTCAAGTAATGAATTTTAATCTTCACCAAACTAATATAAAGGTTATCTTGATTGTTAAATCAAATCTTAAGCTTTTCATTCAGTGACAAATATATACAATGGAAGCAATACACTTAATAAGCTTGAACAGAAATAAGCAGGTAACCATCATAAGACATAATGAGGAATCATTATAATGTAGTGCAAAGCTTATCATTTACATTATTATCCAGGCTATTTTTCCGACATTGCATATAACCATTGCATGCAAAAATGATAATACACAACTATATCGTCTGTAAAGGTCTTTATATAGCTTATTGGCTACATAAAAAAGTGTACTTACTCCCCCACCCCATTTAATACTACAGAGGCAACATATTTTCAAGAAATTACATGCTCAAGATTCCGAGCTCATCCCAATCTGAAAGTTGTTACGTAAAGTTTCTGAAAGTGAGCTTTTATTGGAGTAACTTCTACATGTGATAGAGCTGTCATACTGAAAGCAAGTGATCATCCAAACAAGAGTGAACTTTTACAACAGGATATGTAGTTTTTGTTGCACTCCAATGTACAACATAAACAAACCTTTGGCAACTTTGGGCTTTGGATGTTTTTCTTTGTAAAAGGAAACAAAAACAAATCTCAGACTATCAAAATATTAACATAAATTGAACAATATGATGAATAGTTAACTAGCAACTAAACCATACATTGCATATATAATATATATGTCTGTCTATTAGATCATGCATGCTAAATTAAATGATTGAGTCTTCACTGTTAATAGTCCTTTAAAATAAATAAAACTTGCTAAACATTTGCATATGACTTAATTCAGACAAAATCCTTTGATGTAAAAAATATTTACCTGATAAGTCTGAATCTATCAAGAAATTTCAAATCATAAATATCCCTTTCTGAATCAGTGCCATAGATTTCGACTTATTTTAATATAATGGGTTTCGAAAACATAATGTCATAAAAAGATCTCATATGGTTGTAGATCCAAACAAACATGTAATGACTTAACCAATAAATGGTAAAAGTACTTCGTTTTCCTTGGTTGAAAACTTAATTCTTGGCTAAATATCCATTATATGAAGTTCAAGACACCAGCTCAATGGGAACTTGAACTGTTTCAGTTCTCAAAATGAACATAGATTGCTGCTTAAAATGTTCTTCCTCTGAATGTTATACTTTTATTTTGACATACAATTGACTGCATTAACTGAATATCAAATTCTGTAGCAATTATATATATCATCACATAAAATATTCAATCAACTCATATGAAATTTATTTCTGTAACGCCAAAATAACATGAATAATATAGATAACAATAAAACAGGGAACAGAAAAAAAAATGTTTTACCTACCAAAACTGTCACTTTTCACTAACATAAATAAAAAGAAAAAGGTTGTGACTAACTATATACATAAAAACTGGTTGGCAAAATCAGCTACCCACTTTAATACAGATTTTATTAAGATATATTCTTTGGATCCAGATGCAAAACTGCATTGTTATATTCAAAAGATTTTTCCTAGCATTACATTGTAACATGTTTATTTCATCTTGCTACTTTTGTCTACAGGAAGGCCAACTGTTCAAATTTTAAGATAATCATAAAACTTCTGTAAGAATCGCAAACTACACATCTTATATGGTTTGTTATTCCTAAGAAGCGACTGTGCTATTCCTCAAACTATAGTACTGAGTGCATGTCTTATCTTTCACACCTTTTCTGCGCATAGGAGCACTGCTCGGGCGCATACCTTCAAATGAAAGGTAAAATAGGCAATGATCATGTATTGTTGATAAAGCATCAACTATGCGTATAAGAAATAAGTTAGATTTACTTTATAATGCTGATTGTTTACTGTTGTCAACAGTAATTTTTGGCACATATATCTTAACAAATTTATCCAGTAATGAATCCTCTAAAACCTTACAATGCATGGAACTACCTGACCCAGATACCTGAATCAATCTATTTGTTTCCATGGCAATGATACTTACGTCCTTCTCTGATAGCCCTCAGTGTTGCTTCCTGTTGTCGTAACAACGACTCTTGTTGGGCCTCCAGAGCTTTGTTTGTTATCGGAGCTTCTGGGTTCCCAGCTCTAAACCGTAGTCGAGAGTCAGTGTCACCTACAAGGTTTGGGGAGGGATAGTTCAGATAATACTATGAAATAACAAAACAGGAATGCAAGCTTGAATGATGAAATGAAAAATCCAGAATAGAACTAAAAAGATCATAAGAATCTATACTGGCTAACACATTTACTTAAAAGTGCTCTATCATGATAAAACTATATCTATAATTTATTCTGACCAAAAAAATCACTGAAAGTTTAGCAAAATCAATTTTTGAAACACTAATAGAGCTAGTCTACATCTTAAATGGTACACACAGAAGATTATAAATAATTAGATGCTTCCTAATTCTCAAGAATGTTTGAGCCGCATCGTGAGAAAACCGGAATTTAGCCTATGCGAAAACAAAGGCGCAGATCAGCTTCGCAGTAACTGCGAAGCTGATCAGCGCCTTCGTTTTCGCTACTCGGATAGTACAATTCCTCTTCTACTTAAATCCGAAATTTCAAGCTTCTAGCCCGCTTCTGTGACTGTACAGGTCGGTTTGTGTCGGACCTGGTCGGAAACCCCGAAGACCGGTTTTCTCACGTCGCGGCTCGTTTAACTTGCCTTTGTTCTTAAGATAGCTGAAATCTTGCAGATTCTTGGCATTAGCCAAGTCCGGATCCACTGTGTCAGGTCTCGGTGGGGGTAATGAGGGATTCTTGTTCACTGCTCTATCAAAGGCACCAACAGGTCTACAAGACAAATGAGCCACTGCATAAGAAAACCAACAATCTGCATATGCAAAAACAAAGGCGCAGACCAGCTTCGCAGTTTACTGCGAAGCTGATCAGCGCCTTTGTTTTTGCTACATGGATAGTACAATTGCTCTCCCTTCTTCATCAGAAATTTGAATCTTCTAGCTATATTCTTACTCCGACTGTACAGGCTGGTTTGTGTTGGGCCTGGTTGGGGTTTTCTCATGCACAAAATCAAACGATGAAATTTAGTAAAAAACTGTAATATTTTGACAGCCCAAAATTTACAGTAATCACCCTAACTCTTGCTTTCTCTCTGCATAACTTGTGTAATTAATAACAGAGGACTGTAAGAAATGAGCCACCTTATGAGAAAACCAACAATCTGCATTTGCGAAAACAAAGATGCAGATCGGCGCCTTTGTTTTCGCTACACAGATAGTACAATTCCTTTACTTTCTAAATCCAAAGTTTCCAGCCTCTAGCTATCTTCTGTGCTTGAAAAGCCCGGTTTGTGTCAGACCTGTTCTGAAACCACATTGTTGGTTTTCTAATGTGAAGGCTAAAATGTAAAACGTTCTAAACCTATCTATGCAAACACTATAATATCAGTTTCTGATGATTCAAGATAATTCTTAAAACATATAATGTCACTTAAAACATGTTGACATACACAGCCTCTCACATAAACATTTGACACTACAGGCATATAAAATTTCAAACATGATTCACCCCACAAGGCATTGAATTGCCTCAATCAAAACAGAACCATTATCAGACAACAAACAAATGACTTACTGTGGTGGAGCTACGGGTCTCTGTATGAGTCTTGCATCAAACACATCTGGGCTATTCTGAAAAAAATATGGCAATAATAGATGATAACAGCTTTCAGGAAAAGGATAAAAAGACATGACAATAAATTTGAAACAAGTTGTGTAGAAATCATCTATCTATGAACAAACACAATACTGAAGTTTGGAAAAATAGTGAGTAGCTGGAAGATACACATCTTAGACTGCTCTAGAAAAGCAGAAGTATGGAGTACTATATGAGCCACGACACAAGAAAACTGGTGTTCGGGTTTTCAAACCAGGTCCAACACAAACCGGTCTGTGCAGACACAGAGGATGGCTAGAAGCTTGAAATTTCGGATATAAGAAGAAGAGAAATAGTGCTATCCGTGTAGTTACTGCGAAGCTGATCTGCGCCTTTGTTTTCACATATGCAAAAATCTGCTTTTCTCATGACATGGCCCATATAGCATATGTGCCAAATTTTGCAGCTATGTAACACCTACCCTCTGGTTTTCCAGTTGATTTTCTACCCTTCTTCTCTCACTCTCCAATTTTTTTCTCATGGAGGACAGCTGACCTAGCACATCACCTAAGCAAGACAAGACAAAATTTAGTTTGTTTTAAGAATCAACAAGAAATTTAAAATATCAAAATCACTTAAAAGGCCAATATAAATGATATAACAAAATTTTGAGTCTCATTAAGAGAAAAGGCAAGACAAACTATAAAAGTGATAACAACCTGCAGGGGCCAGTTGTTTAAAATTAACAATGTAGATAGTTAACGATTCATTAAAATTTCAAATGCTAATATTACAATACACTGTTATTTTTTGTTAAAAAATGTGAGAATCATTGGCATTAAATGATGTAAAATTATTTTCATTTGACATCATTTAATTTTTTAATGTGTTTCAGTTTTACATCTTGTCAACAGCTGAGATCATAATGAGTCTCACAGGACCATGGCTAAATGAGCCTTCGCATGAGAAAACCAACAATTTGCATATGCGAAAACAAAGACGCAGATCAGCTTCGCGGTAACCGCGAAGCTGATCAGCGTCTTTGTTTTCGCTACACAGATAGTACATTTCCTCCTCTACTTATACCCAAACTTTCAAGATTCTGGGTTTCTTCTGTGACTGTACAGCCTGGTTTGTGTCGGACCTGGTCTGAAACCCAAATTGTTGGTTTTCTCATGCACAGGCTCAAGTGTCATCCAAATGATTGGAGGACAAGCCTGCGGTAAAACTTACAACAGATGGTGTTTAAGGCAAGTGGTATTACCATCAAGGCAAAGATGCTTCTAAACATTATTTATAGAGAGCGTAGTCACTTACTTGAATCTTGTCTTTCTACTGGTCTGACCCCAGGCTGAAACAGGAAATAGGCAGAAGAGATGTTAGTTCATTTGCTTTTCAAAGTTGCAAGCAATTTAATTTTTTGCATATAAATCAGAAGAATTCAAACATTGGATGACATTCAGAACACATTTTTGAAAGACAAATAATTGATTTTTCACAAAAAATGCATAATTGTATAAAACGATCTACTCCAAAAATCAAGACATGTTCCTTTTCTGATATCAGACATCATATTGGTCACATGAAACCTATGTGGAAATATGTTCAAAATAATTTTGTCCAAAAATTACATTTTTTTCAAATTATGCATTACACTTGAATTTGCTGCAGAATCTATCAACATTGGATTTAATCAAAATTGATATCAGAATTAAACATAAACATTAAGCCTCACAAATTACAAAATGAGCCGCATCGTGAGAAAACCGGTCTTCGGGGTTTCCGACCAGGTCTGACACAAACCGGCCTGTACAAGCTCAGAAAAGAGCTAGAAGCTTGAAATTTCGGATTTAAGAAGAAGAGGAATTGTACTATCCGTGTAGCGAAAACAAAGGCGCTGATCAGCTTCGCGGTTACCGCGAAACTGATCTGCGCCTTTGTTTTCGCCTAGGCAAAAATCCGGTTTTCTCACGATGCGGCTCAAATGAAGAGTGGAGCAAGATTTTAAAACATGATAATTATGTTTACTGTTGTCAGAACTATCACATACTGTAAGTAATATGTTGGGTGACATGTTCTAACTAAAAAGACTTATTATACACTAACTAAATAGAATTGTGATACATTTTGGTTATGATTTCAGTGCACATAGCTGTAAAGAAAATTGTGTCCAGCTTTTCAAGAATTAAAATAATTCTGAGATACTGGTAGTGTCCAATGATATGAAACATTAGCTGAGTTGAATGTTTGTAAAGCCCAAAGGGTTAACCTCTGCAGTAGGTTCAGCTGATGTTTTTCTTTATTTGATAAAGCATCAAAATTGTGATTTCAATTTTCATATTTATTATATTTCATAGCATGATTTCTTTTGACTTTTATTTTCACAAGACATAGCTAGTTTTCCTGATTTAGCTTTAATCCTCCTATAATGGAGGCTTGCAATAGCCAATTTGAATGGAGAACCACACCCAGCATCTGCAATCACTGAATCAAAACATTAAATAATTTGAGCCTTGTCATGAGAAAACCAACAATATAATTTTTGAATAGGTTTGACACAAATCAAGCAGTACAAGCACAGAACATGGCTACAGGTTGGAAATTTTGGATTTAGGAAGTAGAGGAATTGTACAAACCGTGTAGTGAAATCAAAGGTGCTGATCAGCTTCGCAGTGACTGCGAAGCTGATCTGCACCTTTCTTTTTGCATATGCAAAATGTTGGTTTTCTCAGGATGGGGCTGTAAACCTGCCTTTGGTGAATCTTTGCCAGCTCTCTGTGCTGGGACTACCAGTGATTTACCCTGTGAATCATTAGGCTGTAAACCTGCCTTTGGTGAGTCTTTGCCAGCTATCTGTGCCGGGACTACCAGTGATTTACCCTGTGAATCATTAGGCTGTAAACCTGCCTTTGGTGAGTCTTAGCCAGCTCTCTGTGCAGGGACTACCAGTGATTTACCCTGTGAATCATTAGGCTGTAAACCTGCCTTTGGTGAGTCTTTGCCAGCTATCTGTGCCGGGACTACCAGTGATTTACCCTGTGAATCATTAGGCTGTAAACCTGCCTTTGGCGAGTCTTTGCCAGCTCTCTGTGCAGGGACTACCAGTGATTTACCCTGTGAATCATTAGGCTGTAAACCTACCTTTGGTGAGTCTTTGCCAGCTCTCTGTGCAGGGACTACCAGTGATTTACCCTGTGAATCATTAGGCTGTAAACCTACCTTTGGTGAGTCTTTGCCAGCTCTCTGTGCTGGGACTACCAGTGATTTACCATGTGAATCATTAGGCTGTAAATCTACCTTTGGTGAGTCTTTGCCAGCTCTCTGTGCTGGGACTACCAGTGATTTACCCTGTGAATCATTAGGCTGTAAACCTACCTTTGGCGAGTCTTTGCCAGCTCTCTGTGCAGGGACTACCAGTGATTTACCATGTGAATCATTAGGCTGTAAACCTACCTTTGGTGAGTCTTTGCCAGCTATCTGTGCCGGGACTACCAGTGATTTACCATGTGAATCATTAGGCTGTAAACCTACCTTTGGTGAGTCTTTGCCAGCTCTCTGTGCTGGGACTACCAGTGATTTACCATGTGAATCATTAGGCTGTAAACCTACCTTTGGTGAGTCTTTGCCAGCTCTCTGTGCTGGGACTACCAGTGATTTACCATGTGAATCATTAGGCTGTAAACCTACCTTTGGTGAGTTTTTGCCAGCTCTCTGTGCAGGGACTACCAGTGATTTACCATGTGAATCATTAGGCTGTAAACCTACCTTTGGTGAGTCTTTGCCAGCTCTCTGTGCAGGGACTATTGGTGATTTACCCTGTTAATCATTAGGCTGTAAACCTACCTTTGGTGAGTCTTTGCCAGCTCTCTGTGCAGGGACTATTGGTGATTTACCCTGTTAATCATTAGGCTGTAAACCTACCTTTGGTGAGTCTTTGCCAGCTCTCTGTGCAGGGCCTATTGGTGATTTACCCTGTTAATCATTAGGCTGTAAACCTACCTTTGGTGAGTCTTTGCCAGCTCTCTGTGCAGGGACTATTGGTGATTTACCCTGTTAATCATTAGGCTGTAAACCTACCTTTGGTGAGTCTTTGCCAGCTCTCTGTGCTGGGACTATTGGTGATTTACCCTGTTAATCATTAGGCTGTAAACCTACCTTTGGTGAGTCTTTGCCAGCTCTCTGTGCTGGGACTATCGGTGATTTACCCTGTGAATCATTAGGCTGTAAACCTACCTTTGGTGAGTCTTTGCCAGCTCTCTGTGCAGGGACTATTGGTGATCTACCTCGTGAATCATTAGGCTGTAAACCTACCTTTGGTGAGTCTTTGCCAGCTCTCTGTGCAGGGACTAGTGGTGATCTACCTCGTGAATCATCAGGCTGCAAAGCGGTGAGAAAATAACTAGGGTTAGATATCTATTAGCAGCACTATATACTCCTATACATTTGTATATTGCAGTATCAGACTAAGCTATATTCCAGGCAACACTTCAAAGACTTCATAATCACACTATATAGGTGGCAATCAGAACATTGATGATGTTGACAGGCATTTACCTTGTTTTTTGTGTGTGTTTTTTTCACTTGGTAACAGTCTAACTCAAATAAATTTTGATGAACTTTCAGTGATGGTTAAAAAGTCTGATTGCCATCAATCTGTTTTGAAAATACTGATGCTGCAGTGTTAGCGAATGACTGCCTAGATTGCCAGTCTACAATCTTATGTTACAGTGTAAACGGCTAGATTTAAAATCAAACTGTGATGTGAAGAATATAAATATATTTAGAACTATAGAGTGCATTCAACTTTAATATGAGCCAACCCTTAAGAAAACATATCCTCTACACTTTTTTCCAAGAAGTAAATGTGCTGATCACTTTGAATCAATATGTGACTTTGTTGTACAAAAATGGGAGTGGGGGTGTTTTCTTAAAAGAAGGCTCATGTATTCCATTTTGGCACTGACATAGTATAGTTGGTGCAAGCAAACTAGGAACTTACTACATTTACTTTTTTAACTATCAAAAAACTGATACATTGTATGTTTTATGTCAATGTAAAGAATGGATATAAAATTCAAACAAATTATACATAAGACATAAATGCCGATATGTTTTTGTTTTAATGTGTTAGTAGTTCTCTATGTTTCTACGTTCCAGAAATACCTGTTGATAGTAGTAGTTATACTGGGGGATAACCACAGGCTGTCAGTTAGATAGAAAACATTAGATGCAGAAGGAAAAACTTGTTTTTGTTGCTTACTACTTTCTAATCAAATGTCAGAATGTCACTCTTACCTGTCTCTGAGTCAGAGATTTGAAATTTCAAGTGCAAACCCTGGGTAGGTACCCAGGTTGCTCAACATTTTGTTGGTGTTAACATATCAATTACCACAAAATGCCAGCGTTAGATCTTGTTTGGTTTGAGATAGTTTTCAGTGTCAGGAATAACAATATCATATGCAATCACAATTGTTACAAAGGATATATGAGCCTGTGCGTGAGAAAACCAACAATTTGGGGTTCCGACCAGGTCTGACACAAACCGGGCTGTACAGTCACAGAACATTGTTAGAGGCTGGAAATTTTGTATTTAAGTAGAAGAGGGATTGTACTATCCATTGTAGCGAAAACAAAGGCGCTGATCAGCTTCGCGGTTGCCGCGAAGCTGATCTGCGGCTTTGTTTTCGCCTATGCAAATTGTTGTTTTTCTCATGCACAGGCTCATATTATAAAAACCTGCCCATGCAAAACACAGAGATTTTTTTATGTAAAAATTTGAAAATTTCATTAGATTTTTTAAAAATATTTTTCTTGTTTTTTCTCGAAACATAGATTGTGGGTCTAATGTGTACCCACAATCTATGTTTTGGAGAAAAATAGGTATACCCTTGCATATCCTAGTTTTACTATATAAAAGTGGGGTATGATGGGGTATACATTACATGGACATGTTTTCCTGATAAATAAGCCCAACATACTAACTGGTGTAGAGTAAACATTTTTAATATGATAGGATTTGAATTAAAGCAAAACATTGTGAGCTGTAAAAGAAATCATTATGAAGAGAAAGAAATAACAACAATGGTAACATTAATAAAACAGACAAACATCATTCAAACACAAAATGGTCAGCAGCATTTCAAAGTAACTCAATTTTAACAAAACCAACCGTTCTTGGAGTGTATTCTAACTCATTTAAAGACTGAAAATAATCATGCAGTTCTGCTTTCTGTTGCTGAAAACGAATAATTTTGTCAAAGTAAATAATATATTATCACTGAACAAGGAAAATAACAGCCTTCTTGGTCAGAAAAACACAAAATATTGAGACTGAACATACATAGATAGAGCATCTTACTCGAGTGGTAAATTCAAACAAAATTAATAAACAAGCCTCTGGCGAGTTCAACAAATTCATATGAAATGACCACTTGTGTAAGATTTTTTTATCATACGACACTTCAAATGAGATATTACTGCCTTCGAAGTAGACATACTTTCACTGAAAATCTAGATTGTTGTCATGAACATTGTCACATGATATTACACACTTCTGCAATAGTTAATACATGTGTGGTCATACTTTTTTTTTTTTTACATGATATTTAACTGAATGATAGAATTGTCATATGATAAATACATTTTATGTAATGCTGTAAAAAAAAAAGCAAAAACAAAAACAGACTTCTGCAAGAGTAAAATCCAATTCATTTAAATATTAATTTCAATCTATATTTTTTCTTTTTTCTTATCCCATATATCGGCCAGGTATTGTGAATGCAGCTCCTTACCTCTGTAAAAAACTTTGGGTCATGCTGTTCAGTTTTTAGGTCATGCTCTTCAGTTTTGTCTTTGTCCATTAATGATGCCACTGAGATGATCATGTTTTTCTGATCAAGTACGGAACATTTTGAACTCACAGGTGGTAATGAAGTTATACTCATGTTCTTGCAAGCACACACTCCCCCCTAGTAGTGAGTAAATGAATGGTTTGGAGAGATACTGTGTTAGTATACATGGATGGACAACTGTAGATCATTTTACATAACCGCTAAAAGGCCCACATGTTATAAAACTTTTTTCATGCTCAACTCAGCTGAGCATAAAATTTAGACTGCTCATAAATGACAAAATAGCCCAACTGAATTGAAATTTTTAGTTTAAATCATGATAGACAGTAATTTATCCTGTTAATAAATGTTAAAATGCCAACAATTGTTGGCATTTTAACATTTATGAGCAGGATAAATTTTAGTCTCAGCTGAGCTGAGCATGAAAAAAGTTTTATAACCTCAGGGCCTGGTCTTAAACAGCATGATATAGATGCATGTATTCCTGGCTGAATCATGATTTTGTCAAAAGCTGTACTCAAAGGCTGGTCAGAAGAATAACCACACAACACACACTAGGTGGATAAGGTGAATATTCATGATCTACAGTATCCGAAACATAAAAGCAAAACATGTTAGGAACTATATTTACACATACTGAAATCTGAGGGGCAAAAAGCACATGGAAAGTATGAGTCAAGAACCATTAATGGGGAATAAGCACACATATATAAGGTTAGAAATGGTTAGGTCTTAAGTATTAGTAATTCTGCCTTCCTTTAAGGTCTTTTTCTAGATGGAACATAAAAGTAAGTGGGATACTCTATGTATTCTTTAATGCTAGACATATATGGAAAAGATCCCTGGACCCAAAACATCTAAAATAGACTAAGAATTAGAGTAATGGTTACACTGTATGCTCTCATGCCAAGACAGAATACCTTTGGTCTTCGAGCCGGGACAGGGGGAGAGGCATTTCTAGACAATGCCTGAGAATTGGCCCGAGAATTTGACCGTGAATCTACCCTCGAGTTAGCCCTTGGAGTGGCATTGCCTTTCTCTTGCTGTAAAGGTTTTATCTTATTGCCTTGATGTTTACATAGAGGTATTTTGCTTCATTGCGTACAACGCAACTTCAGCTTCTTTACTTTTTCTTTTTTTTCAAAAACATTATACCAGTTAAGTTTATAGCTTTTATATAGAACAAGAACTCCGCGGAGGTCGATATTGCACCTGCATCGGGCAAAGTCAATAGACCATGAAATATAGTTCAAGGGCACCGGGTCAAGGTGCGTGCTTGAAGGGCATGTCAAGGACAATTACTATGCAAGGTTTCAGACTCGCAGCTATCTCTGATGTCGAGAAAACCAAACTTCGACGTAAAAATTTTCAAAGTCAGTGGGCTGTGAAATATAGGTCAAGGGCACTGGGTCAAGGTGCGTGCTTGAAGGGTATGTCAAGGACATTTACTATGCAAGGTTTCAGACTTGCAGCTATCTCTGATGTTGAGAAAACCAAACTTCGACATAAAAATTTTCAAAGTCAGTGGACCGTGGAATATAGGTCAAGGGCACCGAGTCAAGGTGCGTGCTTGAAGGGTATGTCAAGGACATTTACTATGCAAGGTTTCAGACTTGCAGCTATCTCTGATGTCGAGAAAACCAATGTAAAAATTTTCAAAGTCAGTGGACCGTGAAATATAGGTCAAGGGCACCGGGTTAAGGTGCGTGCTTGAAGGGTTTGTCAAGGACAATTACTATGCAAGGTTTCAGACTCGCAGCTATCTCTGATGTCGAGAAAACTTCGACGTAAATGTTGACAAAACTTCGACGTAAAAATTTTCAAAGTCAGTGGACCGTGAAATATAGGTCAAGGGCACCGGATTAAGGTGCGTGCTTGAAGGGTATGTCAGGGACAATTACTATGCGAGGTTTCAGACACGCAGCTATCTCTGATGTCGAGAAATCCAAACTTCGACGTAAATGTTGACGGACGAACGAACGAACGGACGAACGAACGAACGGACGGACAGAAATTTGGACTCCTATATCGCACCCTGCTATAAGCAGGTGCGATAAAAATCATATTTACTTAATAATAAATTCCTGATAAAACAACTGAAAAAATGATCATGCAAAGTCATGATCTAAGTGACCATAAGTCCATAGCACCTTAAAATAAAGGAATATATTTATATTTAAAAAGGAAAAACATTATGTGGGTGAGGTGAAGGACAAATAACAAAACAAATAGTGGTTTAAAGCAAATGCCACAACCAGAAATAATGTGATACCTTTGCTCGCACTGCAGGCACTGGGGGAGATTTTAATCTATCAGGCCCCTGTTGTAATAAAATAGATATAAATTTGAGTGATGTGTGTTGAAATGCTTGTATTAGAAAGCCTTAACATTTAACTCAAATTCAAAGCAAGGTAATACTGTAGGTTTGGAAATGTTCGTGGGAGCTTAATTTTTGCTGATGTTTGTGAATTCTCTGCCTTGTGAATTTAAAGTTCTTATCAATAGAAATTAAACTGTACATGGACGACTATTCGTTTGTGAATTTAAAAAAATCGCTACAGATTTTGGATATCAAAAGTTTGGGAAATTTAAGTCACATGAGTATTTCCAAACTAACAGCAATTTGAAAGGTACAAATGGTATGGCAAACAGTGTAGATTCCAAATGGGTTTCATTTCAGAAGAATATCCAAACAAACCGCTGGACAAGAAATGAGCCGTCACATGGGGAAACCAACAATCTGCCTAGGCGAAAACAAAGACGCAGATCAGCTTCGCGGTAACCGCGAAGCTGATCAGCGACTTTGTTTTCGCTACTCAGATAGTATAATTCTTCTTCTACTTAAATCCGACATTTCAAGCTTCTAGCTGTTTTCTGCGCTTGTACAGGCTGGTTTGTGTCGGGACTGTTCGGAAACCACATTGTTGGTTTTCCCACGAGGTGGCTCATTAATGACACAGTGATATGATTTAAATTAATTATTAACACATACTGAAACTACTGTACATCTATTCAACTAAGTGTATGATAATACCTCTTGTTGTTGCTGTGGCTGTTGTTGTTGTCGTTCCTGTCTTTCTCTCTCCATCTGAGCCTGTTGTTCTCTCGATCTCGCCTCTTCAGCCTCCTGTCGCTGTCTTTCTTGTTCCTTCTTTCTCTCCTCGGCTTGTCTCTTTAATTCCTCATTCTTTTTTCTTGTCTAAAAATATAAAATATTTGTTTAAGAAATATAAAACAAATGTCATTTGTCTGTCTTGTTCTTTCTTTCTCTCCTCAGCTTGTCGCTTTAATTCCTCATTCTTTTTTCTTGTCTAAAAATATAAAATATTTGTCTAAGAAATATAAAACAAATGTCAGTTGTCTGTCTTGTTCTTTCTTTCTCTCCTCAGCTTGTCGCTTTAATTCCTCATTCTTTTTTCTTGTCTAAAAATATAAAATATTTGTTTAAGAAATATAAAACAAATGTCATTTGTCTGTCTTGTTCTTTCTTTCTCTCCTCAGCTTGTCGCTTTAATTCCTCATTCTTTTTTCTTGTCTAAAAATATAAAATATTTGTCTAAGAAATATAAAACAAATGTCAGTTGTCTGTCTTGTTCTTTCTTTCTCTCCTCAGCTTGTCGCTTTAATTCCTCATTCTTTTTTCTTGTCTAAAAATATAAAATATTTGTTTAAGAAATATAAAACAAATGTCATTTGTCTGTCTTGTTCTTTCTTTCTCTCCTCAGCTTGTCGCTTTAATTCCTCATTCTTTTTTCTTGTCTAAAAATATAAAATATTTGTTTAAGAAATATAAAACAAATGTCATTTGTCTGTCTTGTTCTTTCTTTCTCTCATCAGCTTGTCGCTTTAATTCCTCATTCTTTTTTCTTGTCTAAAAATATAAAATATTTGTCTAAGAAATATAAAACAAATGTCAGTTGTCTGTCTTATTCTTTCTTTCTCTCCTCAGCTTGTCGCTTTAATTCCTCATTCTTTTTTCTTGTCTAAAAATATAAAATATTTGTCTAAGAAATATAAAACAAATGTCATTTGTCTGTCTTGTTCTTTCTTTCTCTCCTCAGCTTGTCGCTTTAATTCCTCATTCTTTTTTCTCGTCTAAAAATATAAAATATTTGTCTAAGAAATATAAAACAAATGTCAGTTGTCTGTCTTGTTCTTTCTTTCTCTCCTCAGCTTGTCGCTTTAATTCCTCATTCTTTTTTCTTGTCTAAAAGGTAACAATAAACAATGATCAGGAAAAACAATGATCAGGAAATCAGAATTCAGAATTTCAGTTTACGAAAATATAAAATGTTTGTTTTAGAAATATAAAACAAATGTCTACAGTGATTAATAGGCCAGTCCTTCTCTCACTCTTGCCTCCTTGGCTTTCTGTCATTGTCTGTTTTGTTCCTTCTGTCTCTCTTCAGTATGTTTGTCATTCTAATTCTTCATTCTTTTTTCTTGTCGATTCAGAAACATAAACCACATCATATGAAAGCATTTTAGCTCCATTATGATAGGGATACAGAATTAAACTGCATGGACAGCATGGTGGTTGAAAGCTAATTTGTTAGTCATCAGACTTTGGAGGGAGACAAGCTAAGCAAAGAAAACTGGTCAACTTGCATGCATGTGGTGACCTTGTGCATTAATTTTGATTGTTTTGTTGTTTTTTGCTGTTTTTTTTTGTAATATTTCTTCTGCTTATCTGTTTAACTCCTCATTAATTTTATTCAATATTTTCCTCAGACTGTACTTGCTGCACCCTCTTTGTTCTTCTAACCCTAAGCTTTGTGGTTGTACAATCTGGTTTGTGTTTCAGCAGGCCCAAAAGCCAGCCCATCCCACCCCACCCCACCCCAAATTATTGTTAATCCACTACTAACCTCCTCTTCCCTGGCTTTGATTTTCTTTTGTTCTTCATCATAGTCTTGCTGCATCCTCTGTCTTTGTTCTTCTAACCTTCTATTCTCTTTCTCCTCTTCCATTCTCTCTCTTTCTTTCTCCATCTGTTCCCGCCGACGCTTGTCAGCAATCTAGGTTAAAACAGTATATGAGCTGCCTCGTGGGAAAACCAACGATGTGGTTTCCGAACAGGTCCGACACAAACCGACCTGTACAGTCACAGAAAAGAGCTAGAAGCTTGAAATTTCGGATTTACGTAGAAGAGGATTTGTACTAACTGAGTAGCGAAAACAAAGGCGCTGATCAGCTTCGCAGTTACCGCGAAGCTGATCTGCGCCTTTGTTTTCGCCTACACAGACTGTTGGTTTTCCCATGTGGTGGCTCATATGTAATTTACTGAACAGTAGAAATGTAGTGTTTTGGTTTGTGGCTTAATGACTTATTCAACAATTTTTCAGTAATTTTGGGGTGTAGTCACTGCTTCCAACATATTTAACAAGTATTTTTGAGAGGTTAAAGTGTCTTGCACAAGCACACAATAAAGAAGTGGTGAGGTTCGAATCCAGGACCTCTCACAACAGAGTCTCATGCTCTTCTAGACAATTGAGCTTTTCCAAACTAATTAAAGGACTTGCATGTAAGTGAATCAATCATTTGCAATCACATCTCCCTTTGGACTAGAGAATAGTAGAAATATTAACTTTTATCTTCCCAAAGCCCATGTATATCCCCAACACCTCAGGGACACCCTTATGATCAAAACCCTGCCAAAAGCTCTGCACGAATCCCTTTGTTCTCTCTCTAAACACAAAAGTGAACATAACTTACTTGTTGCCTGAGTTCATCTTTATATTTATCTGCTGTGTCTTTTTCTGCCCCAGTCTGTAATAACACAAATCATGTTACACGGCTGTTAGTAACTATACTACAACTACACATTAACAGATGCCATGGTTACAATATAATGTAGTTGTTTAAATATACTTGAGCTTTACATTCATTCTATATATATTTGTGTTTAGAACTTTTAAATCTATGAAGGTAGCTACACAGATTAATATACTTGTATGATTATACATTTTTAGCAGCTTCTTAGATTTATGAGATTTTGGTACATAACACAAAATAGGCAACAATCATAATTGGCAGCGATAAAGCAGCATTTACTGATAGTTGGCAGATGCTTTGCAATCAAATACTTTTTTTAACTAGAAAAAAAGCCATGAGAGGCATGTATATCCCTGCTGGTAGCCCCCCCCCCCCACCCCTCTCCCCATTACACGATATTGCACCTCAAATCTTGAGCGAAAGATAGTACCCATAACAAGAATATTTTACTTTTTTTAGATATCTAATAGAATGACATTTTATTTTTGTTTTCCATCTAGGATGGAGGACTTGACCCTCAATGTCTCTAATCAAGTCCTGGATTGAGTACACAAATCAGCTCTTTATACTGCTTTAAAATAGATGTCATCCCCACCGTCAAAGAGTTTTTGCAAATGCAGACTCCTAAGATGTACTTGTTGAGGGTGCTCTCTTTGATGTGGGAATTACTTTTAATGTGTCTGGAGCAAGCATGTCCAGGGAGAGGTTGGGGTGATTCAGAGTTGGGGGTATATGTGCCTCTCAGGCACTTTTTCTAGTTTCAACTCTCTACATGATGTATTTTATATGTACAATATCTCAGCCACCTGGTGGGAAAGCCAACAATGTGGTTTTCGAACAGGTCTGACACAAATCAGGCTGCACAGTCACAGAAACAGGTTAGAAGCTTGAAATTTCAGATTTAAGAAATAGAGGAAGTGTATTATCCGTGTAGCGAAAACAAAGGCGCTGTGCCTTTGTTGTCACCCATGCAGATTGTTTGTTTTCCCATGAGGCGGCTCATACATAGGAGGTTCTTCACCAAGTAAAATTGCTTAGTTTACATTTACATCTCCAGCTTGCCTGCATTGTAAGTACCAAAATCTCATAACTCGCTCATTTAACATTGAAGCATTAAAAGTCCTTTATGGAAAGCTTCTATCTTGCTTAGAAGCAATGGTAAGTCATTATGCCATGTAAAGTATTGTGTCAAACATATTTTCAAGCTTATATGAACATAGGATAGTGGTATATTTGTAAGCATGGGTACATGGTTAACTTGAGTATGAAATCTTTATATATCTCTCCAAACTATGTGTGTTAATATGATGTTCAGATACTGATGTTGACGCTGAAAGGAAGGCTGTTATTTCATTACCGACTTTTATGACATTGTGTTAAGACCTATGGGAATATCAAACCGGCATTATAAATATACTGGATGCCAACTAATCGCTTTACATATTGTTTTAGTCTGAGCAAGCTACAATCAAGCAAGCTCATATGATTTTGGTATTTTTCAACCCTTTGTGTGTTCAATAGAAGGATACACCCTCTGGTGTTTGGTCAGGTCCCAAGATTATAAAACTTTTTCATGCTCAACTCAGCTGAGCATAACATTTAAACTGCTCATAAATGACAAAATAGGCCAAATAAATTGATTTCAGGCTTAGATCACAAAAGCCTGAAAATTAAGTAAAGGTATGTATCAACATTAAACATACACAATGAAATAGGAGTGAGGAATCTATGCATGCATGTGTAGAGAGAAAATAACCATACCTTGGGCTGACCAAATATTCCATGCCCCCCTCTGGCATATGTTGTTTCTCCGACAGCATTCTGCTGTAGGGGTGGGGCGTCAAACAGATCATCTCTGGGTGGGGGAGGTCTGGGGGAGGACATGGTCGGGGAAGCGTGGCGAGGCGTGTTGTCATTGGAACCACGAGCCAGGGACCGAAGATCAGCTGTAAGCAAAAAAGATTCTAGAAGTTTAAGATAATGAATGACAGATAACTATATTTACCTCTTTACAAAACATTCAATGGACACGAAAAGTACCCTGACAAGTATGGCAAACTGCAAATACAATTGCAACAACATTTTATTGAAAGCTGATAATTAGAAGAAATGAAAATAGAATTAGACAAAAGTGAAATATACCCAATTTGATGTAATTTTTGAATTCTTTGAAACCAAAGTCTTTTTAGGGTTTGCTCAGGCTAAACTAAAATGCATGGGCCACAGAGACTAACTAGACACTACAGAAGCTAGAGATACTCTACTATCCGTGTAATCAATATCAAATTGCTCATCAGAATGGGCCTTTTGGCTTACTCTTCCCTGGTAAACAAGAATGACCATTCTCCGCTAATCTTACCTATGGCCTGCCCAGTTGCATCTTTGATGGGTGCCCCACCTCCAGATCTACCAAAGGGATTGTAGTCTCTAATCTCTTGTTCCAACTTTTTATCATATCTATAATAGAAGATAAATGAGCCACGTCATGAGAAAACAAACAATGTGGTTTGCAAACAGGTTCGACACAAACCTGCCTGTACAAACACAGAAGACAGCTAGAGGCTGGAAAATTTGGATTTAGAAAGTAGAGGAATTGTTCTATCCATGTAGCAAAAACAAAGGCGCTGATGTAACTGCTGAGCTGATCTGTGTCTTTGTTTTCGCATATGCAGATTGTTGGTTTTGTCATGCATTGGCTCAAATTTCATGACTAAAACTTTTCAATATGTTGATTCATTATATAAGAGTGCACATAAACATGCTTGTTAGTGAACATTTCTTGACAATCACCCCTAGTTATTTTATGGTCTACGACTAACAGCTACCGTCACTTATCATAACCACCTTGTTCCTCGGAAAGTCTTCTTGAGTCTTATTACCAGTTTGAAAATGTTCATTTTCGATATGCACAAGAGGAAAAAATAATCTTAGAATTAAGTATTTTTATTTCTAAAGCTTTGTGAAAGAAATGAGCCACATCATGAGAAAACCCGATTTTTGCCTTTGCCAAAACAAAGGAGCAGACCAGCTGTGCAGTAACTGCACAGCTGATCAGCGCCTTTGTTTTCACTATGGTGATTGTACAATTCCTCCTCTACGTATACTCCAAATTTCATGATTCTAGCTTTCCTCTGTGGCTGTACAGGTCGGTTTGTGTCAGACCTGGGCAGAAACCTGTAAGACCGATTTTCTCACGTTGCGGCTCGAATATGCCTAGCATCACAGAGAATCACTACCTTATTTGTTCTTCTCTCTCCATTTGTTTCTTGTATCTCTTTTCCTGTATCTGCCTCTCCAACTCCTGCTGGTACGACTGGGTGTCCTGTCGTGACCTTGACCTCTGGTTACCGTCGTCAAACTGGTATGGTGAGATTCTGTCGCCACTACGGTCTCGTCTACGATGAGATCTGGGTGAGAAAAACAAAACAAAACAGTATAATAAATAAATTTTCTTAATTTTGCAACTCCTAAAATATATTTA
Organism: Rugalucina vietnamica; assembly: GCA_964017185.1. Classification (NCBI taxonomy): domain Eukaryota; kingdom Metazoa; phylum Mollusca; class Bivalvia; order Lucinida; family Lucinidae; genus Rugalucina; species Rugalucina vietnamica. The sequence goes on from OZ024873.1 coordinate 62,883,909, forward strand.
AGTACTAAAAAGAGATTTTATCATATAGTTAGTAAAGTAAACAAACACTTCCCACTTTGGTCCCGCTAATAGCTAGACCTGCGAAGGAAGAATACAGAATTTGGTTTAATTTGTCTTAATAAAAATTTAATCTGGCTACATCTAAGAGCAGCTTTTGTATTTATTTTACTCACTCAAATCAAACTGGTCAAGCTAACAAAAATAGGAACAATCTCAGTTATAGTTTGTTTTCTTTTGGAGATCAACCAATAAAAACAGGTTATAAAATCAGGTAAAACTATTAATAAGAAAAACAGAAATAAGTTATTACATGGTAACTTTTTTTTAATGAAAAGTTTATATTACGCTACATATGAGCCACCCCATGGGAAAACCAACAATCTGCATAGGCGAAAACAAAGACGCAGATCAGCTTCGCGGTAACCGCGAAGCTGATCAGCGCCTTTGTTTTCGCTACACGGATAGTACACTCTCTCTTCTTCCTAAATCTGAAATTTCAAGCTTCTAGCCTGCTTCTGTGCTTGTACAGCTTGATTTGTGTCGGACCTGTTCGGAAACCACATTGTTGGTTTTCCCACGAGGCGGCTCATATGTTTAAGAAAAAGAAACAAATGCTACAGTTATATTTCAACTTGCCTCTTCAATTCATTAGGAAGATTAACCAATTTTTAATTCAATTCATTTTCAAATCCAAATATTGGAGGTTGACGTGGGAACAATTTTCAGTGTTTAAATATGAGCAGTTGTAATAAACTCATTATAACCACCCCTAAAACAATAAAGTGATTGCTATTATTGCATAACTGCAAAAAATGAAGAGGCTGTTACCTATAAAAAAGTGTTCATTCTACCAAGATACAATGTGTTATGGAAAAGAATTTGAAATAAAATCTTCAGAAAACTTATGATGCACATCCCAGCACAAGTTTTTAAAGCTTTGCACTCATAGAAACAGCATAGACTTCAACCCAGCACCAAGACACACAAGCAAAAACTAAGCAAATTTCTGCCTACTATGATGGTTGGTCCAGTTTTCATGGTATTAATAATTCAAAGGCAACACCAGGATGTCAGAAACAAGTCAGATCTTAAATAGATATGGAACAATACATAATAATCCTTAGCATTTTAAGTCCAGCTTACCTTTTCATGGAAATTCTGTTTATTCATTACATAGACGCCATTTTGAATGACATACATGTATTGACTTTTGATGTCATCCAAATTAAGGCACCAGAATTCGTGAGTCATACAAAAAGTCGATGTCAATTTCAATGCTTCAAAAATCCTTTTCATATTTTAATGTTTCATCACTTTATTATACCTTGTGAATTGAAATAAGTAACTATGAAAATAATTCACTGTCCAGTGTAATACTGGAAGCATTTTAAAGATAGCTACCCATTTAGAATAAAGCATAAGTCCCATATTCAGATTCAGATCAATGAAAAATATTGAACAACCCTCATAAAAACAATCTTTGTCATTTTTCTTGCACATGCATTTGAGAGAGCTTAAGAACATGTATACCACGAAAACTGGAACCATCATGAAAACTGGGCTGAGTACCATACAAGATTATTGGTTTTTGATTGGCACCAGTTTTTATTGTAACCTACATTAAATTGGATACAAAAGCCAAATTTTCAAGCTTCTAGTCATCCTTAAATCTATATCATATTCTGGTTTGTGTTAAACCTATTTTTCTGTAAAGTAGCTCAATATGCAGGCTTTCCTGAGCCTTTCTATGTTGAAAAGTACCCTAACCCTACAGAGTCAGAATATTTTAGCAAATTGAAAACACACTACAGTAAAACCCATGCAGCTTACATGACTGGCGGGACAGGTTCAGAATAAGCAGTTTGTGGTGCTTCTGTGCTGTAAACAATAGAATTTCTTGATGATGACTGTTAACTGATGATGAGTCATGCAGTCACTGCTCTTATGTGACTTTGTTTTGAAATAAAAATGATATTAAGCAAAGCACATGACATAACTACAATATCTTTTGGTTGCAGCAACATTGGCATCAGGCAAAGTCTCTGGAAATTAAATCAGTGCCTTCCCCTTGCAATCCATGGCATGTCAGCCAAAGTCAGATCATTCCATTTTAATACAAGATAGACAGCCAAATAACTTGTCATAAAACAAATCTCACAGATATGAGCCACAAGAGAAAACCTGTATTTGGAACTTTGGACCAGGCCTGACACACGCCAGCCACAGAAGAAGGCTAGCAGCATAGAATTAGAGTTACTGCACAGCTGATATGCATCTTTGATTTTGCATATGCCAAACTCTGGTTTTCTCATTAAGCAGCTCATATGTAGTAGTATTGACTTACATTTGAGGTTCATCAGCAAAGGTAACCCGAGGTGTTGGGGAGCCTCCAGAGCGACCAAGGTTCAGACCCAGACCTCCACCTGAAGTTAGTCAAACAAACATTTTAACTCAATCACCAGCAGAACCTGCCTTCAAGTCCAAAAGCCAAGTCCTTGCTATTGTATTGAATAACGAGAATGTTTTTTTTCTCTTGGTCATCATGAAAACATTACAAGCAGATAATACTGACATGAATTCTACTAAAGTAAAATTGGAATCTTCATTATCTTCATGTTTATTCTGTCTGCCTCTCTATTGTGCTAGTTCCCTTTGGGTTTGATTGAGACTATCCTGATGGCTACCTTGTTGGGAAAGAGCTAGTCATCTTCGAGTGTGTTGTCTGAAAAACATTTGGTTATGTTTTTCATGTATTTTCTTTCTATCTGGTGTCTATGTTGGGTCTTTAAATTTAATTGCACAGATTCCTGGTCCCTCTATTCATAGTTCAACAAGACAGTCCACAACCTATGCTTCAAGCAGGTTACACATTTCAGAAATATCCATAAATTACCTCCACCCCCTCCACCGCCCCCAGCGTCCAGTATATTCTGCATCCCATAATAGTTATAGGCATCATCAACAGAACTGTGGGCAACACCTATACCAGGACCTCCTGCTGTCACAAAGGTGCTGCAAGAGATATGATGTGGATTCTTAAATATGTACAATTTGTTGTTTGGTTTGATCGCCTGTTTTGTCGTTTAACATCCCAGTCAAACACATTTTTGGTCATGTCAGGACTGACCTACTGTCTCCTGGGTTTTGCTCAAGGAAACAAATTGTTTTCAGTAGGGTTTGAACCCTGGATCTATTGATTCAGAGACCAACAATAAGGCCACAACATTCTCCAAACTTCAGTTTTAAAGTTTGTAAAAAATTCAGTAGTACCATAGTCCTCATAATTAGCAACTGTCAGAACCGCCTCATGAAAAAACCAATGATCTGCATATGCAAAACCAAAGGCGCAGCTCAGCTTCGCTGTAATTGTTTTCACTACATGGATAGTACAATGCCTCTACTATCTAAATCCAAAATTTCCAGCCTCTAGCCAGCTTCTGTGCTTGTGCAGCTCGGTTTGTGTCGGACCTGTTCGGAAACCATTGTTGGTTTTCTCGTAACACAGCTCAATTAGAGACTTTTCCCAACTTCTCTGAGCCTACATAGACAATACAGATGTCAGAATATTTTGTTATAATTGTATTTCTCAAAGGTACTCCTGTCCACTAATGGAGCAGACCCTTATCTTCTGAAGCATCAAAATACTGTATGCGACTAAGTTTGCCTAAGTCTACATCCGACTGAGTTGACAGTCCACTTTGATTGTTTGCTGGTATACATGAAACCTTGGTAATTAACTAAGTATACAACAACTTCATCAGAAAATGACACAGATTGTCTGAATTTGTTGGAAATGACATTCATAATACTGACAGTGTAAAATGGAAACACAGTTGAAAAAAAAAAAAAATACATATATATAATAGTAATAATGAATATTAAAACATTTAAGGACTTAAGCTAGCCCATCCACACATTAGCATACAACATTCACCCTATTAGACAAGGCAGTATTAGACAATAAGTAGCAAACATTGTATTTTACTAATACCACAATAACAAGCCGCGTACAATGACTTTTCATACAGCAAGTGAATGTATAAAGTCATACACTGCCGGGACATTCAGTAGGTAAAACAAAGGCTGGTGTTCTCAACAGGATTCAAGATAATTGAAATAAGACTTTGTACAGAATAGTTTATAAAGTAGACTGAAAAGGCATGCTCAAATCTGAAAAGGCATGCTCAAATCTGAAAAGGCATGCTCAAAAAGAAAAAAAAAAGATTCTGTGGTGCTCCTTTGTAAAAAGACTGCATTTACTTAAAAGTAAATACTGTTTAAAGAAAAACATAGAAGCATAACAATGCCAAATTTTACATTGATGATTCACATGTATTAGCCAACAGATATTAAGAAGCTGGCACAATTAGCACCTATTAAACTACAATTCCTTACTCAGACAGTGGGTAGGCAGACAAGGGATTGGCAGAGGGAACTTCTTGTATGGCTCCAAATCTAGTAAATTAAATGAACAACCTGATGCCAGATATGACTGAGAACACTGAGTAGCAAATCTCTGCTTGCATAAAAAAGTTTATACACCTATTTCCAAGGTCAGCGGCATAAAATCATTACTGGTGAAAGGATAAGCACTGAGAACTGACAAATTGCTTTGATTTCTGTCCATTTAAAAATGTGGTTAGGATAACTCAACATCTTGACATGACCTAAGCTGTTTACCAGCAAGAAAGAAATCATTAAGCAAGAAATCAAGCATAAGATCCTTTAAGCTTTCAACAACAAGATTCTTTAAGCTTTCAACAATAATCAGAATTAGATATAAAATGGGCCATGCACAGTTTAGATCAAAAACAAACAAGGCTAAATGTGAAAGGAGAAATTTAAAGAGAAGTGATACATAGGAAATAAAGTCTTAATTTACCGTTGTTTGTCCTCACCAATAGGAAATCTAAAGACAAAGCCAGGATGTTAAGAAAACTTGCCCATGCAATATACAAAGATTTTTTCAGAAGAAAATTTTATTGGAAAAAATTTGATTTTTTCAATATTCTCGCTCAAAACGTACATTGTGGCTATACCTTAGAACCGCCTCGCCAAGGCGGTTCTAACGAGTACCCTCAATGTATGTTTTGGATCACAAATAAGAACCAGAGGACCAATGGTCCTGTAAACGCTCGCCTGAGATCTGGGATATGCGACCTCAGCTGACCTTGCCATAAAAAAGGTCAAGGTCATCCGGGGGGGTCATGATTATACAAGATCTGGGATATGCAACCTCAGCTGACCTTGCCATAAAATAGGTCAAGGTCATCCAGGGGGTCATGATTATGCCAAGTGGTTTCAGAGAAGATGTTTGAATATTATACATGTATATAGCCCAGGTATGGGGGCAGACAACCCCCTGAGGACATTTTTTTTTTCAAAATCATAAATTTTCTGTCCTTTCGCATACTCCCAGCAAGTTTCCCCAATTTAATTACATTTTACTAACTTTCCCCATTCAAATGCAGGGGCAACCTATGTTGGCCTTGCCATAAAATAGGTGAAGGCGAAAAATATTAATCCAAGGTCAAGGTCATCCCAAGGTCATGATTTATATATAAACTTTGTAGAGCTCCAATCCCTGATGCTTAATGCCAAGTTTCAAAATCATGGGCCTTCTGGTTTAAATGTTTTAGCTATTTATAGCCATCTTGGTCATGTGACCTTAACCATTTACATAAACTTTCATTCTCCCTTCCTAAGAATGCTCCACAGGAAGTTTGGCTTTGATTGGCCAAGCGGTTTCAGTGAAAAAGATCTTTGAATATTATGGTAATATGCATGTATATTGCCCCGGGCTGGGGGCAAACCTACCCCTGGGGTCCATTTTTTTCAGAATCATAAATCTCCAGTCCGTTTGCCCATTTCCATAAAGTTTTTCTCTTCAAATGACATTTTGACAATTTTCCCCATTCAAATGCATGGGCGACCTATGTTGACCTTGCTGTAAAATAGGTCAAGGTCATCACAGGGTCATGATTTACATATACTTTGTAGAGCTCCTCCCCCTAATACTTCATGCCAAGTTTCAAAATCGTAGGCCTTCTGGTTCTGGAGAAGAAGATTTTTAAAGGTTTTTGCTATTTATAGCCATGGTGGCCATCTTGGTCATATGACCTTGACCATTTATATAAACTTTAGTTTCCCCATCTACTACTTATAATATTTGGCTTTGATTGGTCACGCGGTTACTGAGAAAATTAAGTTTCACATTTAATTTGTAAATGACCTTTGGCCAAGCTCAAGAAATGACCTTGACATTTAATACTCACAACACTTCATTAGCTCATCATGTTGTCTGTATCTACCAACTTTCAGGTCACAGGCTATAAATGTTCCTGAAAAATTCAATGTTTTCACTTTTTTCCATTGAAAAGCCTATGTAACCAAAATTGACCTTGCCATAAAATAGGTCAAGGTCAACCCAAGGTCATGATTTATATAAGTCATGATTTATATAAACTATGATGGGCCAGAGTCCCTGATGCTACATGACAAGTTTCATTGAAATTGGTCCACCGGTTCCAGAGAAGAAGATCTTTTATGGTTCTTACCATATATGGGCATGGCGGCCATCTTGGTCATGTGACCTGGACCATTTATATAAACTTTCGTTCCCCCTTCCTAAGGATGCTCCACATGAAGTTTAGCTTTGATTGGCCAAGCGGTTTCAGAGGAGAAGATCTTTGAAATTGTGGACGACGACGAAGGACGACGGACGGATGCCGGAGCATGGCCATCCTATAAGCTCACCTTGTGAGCCTTCGGCTCATGTGAGCTAAAAATAGGTATACCCCTGTAAACCCCAGTTTTACTATACAAAATTGGGGAATAAGGGAGAATACATTCAATGGACATGTTTTCCTGATGGTAATTATGGCGGCAGGAATTAGTTAAGAATAAAAGGCTTTTGTTTCACACACACCATAAAAAAAATCTAATTGAACGATCAGAATGGCTGTTTTCGAAAACCACACACTGCTTCATTTTTGTAATTCTACAGGACATTTGAGCCAACTCATGAGAAAAAACAATCTGCATATGCCAAAACAAAGACACAGATCAGCTTCGCGGTAACCTCGAAGCTGATCAGCGCCTTTGTTTTTGCAACACGGATAGCACAAAACGTCTTCCTTTTAAACCCTAAATTTCAAGATTCTAGCTTTTTTCTGAGAGTGCACAGACCGGTTTATGTCGGACCTGGTCATAAACCCTTAAGACCTGTTTTATTGTGTGCGGCTCATATATAGCCCAAAATGATAGTATGTTCTACTTCCAAGACATAGAATAACATGAACAAAACATTATAGAAAGTAAAAGATACTAGAATTTGTTTTCTATGTGAAAACTGATGTCTCCCCCCTTTCTACGTGCATGTCCAAAATATGCAAGCAAGAGTTATAGTTCTTGTGCATCACATATCCTGTCATTCTGTTTTATAAGTGTACCAAGTTTCATTGAAATATCTCTTACGGTTTTCAAGTTATAGAGGGGGCATGAAAGTGTTTGGAAAATAATCAAAGGGAAATAACTCCAAAGATATGAAAGAAAGAGTAATGATTCTTGTGCATCATGCTTTATAAGTGTACCATGTTTCATTGAAAAATCTCTAATGGTTTTTGAGTTATAGAGCAGACACGAAATTGAATGAAAAATAATCAAAGGGAAATAACTCCAAAGATATGCAAGCAAGAGTTATGGTTCTTTAGCATGACACATCATCTCATCGTGCTTTATAAGTGTACCAAGTTTCATTGAAATATTTCTTTTGGTTTTCAAGTTATAGAGTGGACATGAAATTGTATGGACAAATAATCAAAGGAAAATAACTCCAAAGATATGAAAGCAAGAGTTATAATTCTTGTGCATGACACATCGTCTCCTTATGCTTTATATGTGTACCAAGTTTCACTGAAATTTCTCTTACGGTTTTCAAGTTATAGGGTGGACACTAAATTGTATGGAAAATAATCAAAGGGAAATTACTCCAAAGATATGCAAGCAAGAGTTATGGTTCTTTAGCACGACACGTAATCTCATCGTGCTTTATAAGTGTACCAAGTTTCATAGAAATAACTCTTATGATTTTTGAGTTATAAAGCGGACACGAAATTGTATGGAAAATAATCAAAGGGAAATAACTCATAAAATACTCAAGCCAGAGTTATGGTTCTTGTGCATGACACATCGTCTGATCATGCTCAATAAGTGTACCAAGTTTTATTGAAAAATCTTAAACGGTTTTCAAGTTATACAGCGGACACGAAATTGTATCGAAAATAATCAAAGGGAAATAACTCCAAAAATACTCAAGCCAGAGTTATGGTTCTTGTGCATGACACATCGTCTCGTCGTGGTCTACAAGTGTACCAAGTTTCATTGAAAAATCTTTAACGGTTTTCAAGTTATACAGCGGACACGAAATTGTATCGAAAATAATCAAAGGGAAATAACTCCAAAAATACTCAAGCTAGAGTTATGGTTCTTGTGCATGACACATCATCTCGTCGTGGTCTACAAGTGTACCAAGTTTCATTGAAAAATCTTTAACGGTTTTCAAGTTATACAGCGGACACGAAATTGTATCAAAAATAATCAAAGGGAAATAACTCCAAAAATACTCAAGCTAGAGTTATGGTTCTTGTGCATGACACATCGTCTCGTCGTGGTTTACAAGTGTACCAAGTTTCATTGAAAAATCTTTAACGGTTTTCAAGTTATAGAGCGGACACGATTTGGTACGGACAGACAGACAGACAGACAGACAGACAGACAGACAGACGGACGGACAGACGCACGGGGAAAAACAATATGTCTCCCGACCCTGTCGGGGGGAGACATAAATATCTACAAAGAAAAGGGTATACATCGGGACCAAATTACTGTAGACATCCCTTTCCAAATAATGAATGAAGTAATAAGAATGGAAGTTAACATAAAAGGTTTCCTAATGTAAGGCTCATAAAGTAATAAATACCTTGGTGGGACAGTCAGATCAGTTCTATGTAATTAAAACAACTCATTTAACATAAGTGGGCCGCGTCATGAGAATACCAGATTTTTGCCTATGCGAAAACAAAGCCACAGATCAGCTTCGTGACTGCAAAGCTGATCAACGCCTTTATTTTTGCTACATGGATAGTGCATTCCTCTACTTTCTAAATCTTTCCAGCCTATAGCCATCTTCTGTGACTGCACAGTCCAGTTTGTGTCGGACCTGGTCGGAAACCCGGATGACTGGTTTTCTTGCATCACGGCTCAAGTAACAGACATGATATGGTTGATTTACGTTATACCAATGCAGTGATATCTTGTAATCACAGCACAGAAAATAGTGGAGACTTTGACTTTTGTCCAGAAAAACCTGACTATGCATAGCTGGGATATTGAAGTTGGTAAAACCACGGCCGTTCTCCCCTACAGTCTGTTATATTACCTTTACATTACCCTCTTTACTTATATGTATGAGAGTAGTACAATGTGGACATAGCAGACTAAAGAGTTGCCCTGGTTTTACTAACTGTCTGTCTCTGAAGTGCATAGCTTTTTGCAGTGGTTTGCTGGACAAAAGTCAAAGTTCCCACAATATTCTCTGGGTGTGAGGGGCGGCAGCGTGATTACAAATGACTAGTGCATTACTTAGTGTAGTTGTTATCAAGTTTTATAACCATAAAAACCTTCATAACTTGCACTGCAAGTGACTTTGACATTCACAAAAAATTGTAGCATGTTTTATGGATAATATTTATTTGTAGGAACTGAAGCTGCTGATCTGAAGACAATTTTGCCACAATCACATTACATGTAATTTGTTTATATATAGGTATACATAGTGATTAACCCATACTTTCCCTTCATTATCATTTGGGCAAGTCCACTTTCAATTTTTAGTGGCTTTAGGTGTGATTTTAAATTTTTATCTAATTTTTCGATGAAATTTCTCTAAGCAAGCAGAATAGCCCCAGATGGGACGCTGCGTTCTGCGGTGTCACATCTGGGGCTATACTGTTTGCCTAAGCTCCACAAAAAGGACGCCAGGCTTAAAAGAGTTAACAAGTCGACATTTCAAAGCTTATTTCATTCAAATAGAGAGATCTCTGTAACAATTTAAGGTATAGAAGACACAACCCTAGTACAGTGAATACAAATGTACTTACGATGGTTGATACTGTAGCCCAGCAGGTAGCGTTGCCCCGACATTGCGACGGGACTGCAGCAGTCCTGTGAACCCTGAGTCTAGGATGTTGAGATCACGTGGTCGGCTACGTCCCCTGTCCAGACCACCACCCCCTAAACCGTCAAGGTCTAGTCGAAAATTGTCTCCACTGTAACAGAAATTTATAACATTTAACAGTGAATGATCAGTCACTTTGTTAATTCATTTTACTGTCACAAAAGGTTCCAGAGTATGTGCTTGACTGGAATTAAAGTCTCCGAGATATACAGCAGGCAGTTGAAAAGATGTTTGTTGTAAATTTGTTGCTTCGCACACCACAAACCCTTCAGAAAATTATCATACCATATACATGTACATATTAAGTCTTAGACGCACATAAAAAATAAAATCAAAACAAAAATATCTAAATGAAACAGAAAGGGATTGAATCGATATGGTCAACATAGCTCAATAAAGTTTTGAAAATAATACTAATAAGACAATTTTCAAAAAGAAAAGAATATAAGCAGAAACCTGTAGTGCTAACGAGAAATGTTCACCTATAAACTCATTATGAATGACAATCTTTTTCTCTCCGAAAATTTGTTCAATGTGCGATATTAGATGGATATAGATAAACCAAAGACAGAAATTTCTATAGCATAGGAGAAGTAACCAACTCTGGTACTGAAGAAATAATTAAGCAACTACAAGCAATATATCCAAATAGAAACATGCAGTTCTATATACAAGCAAGTGAAGATGACAATAATAATGTTTTGAACACAAGTAGTTTTCATATTTCTCTTCATATTTCGGATTTTCATTTGAATTGCCTCACTGAACAAAATGACAAATCAAACATGCAACTAATAATCTGTCTTTGTTTGAATTTGATATGTTGTTCAATGTCCTAGTCAACAATTTTCAGTCATATTAGAATGATGCCACTGCTTCCTGGTAAATACAACAGGCCTCCTGGTAAATACAACAGGCTTCCTGGTAAATACAACAGGCTTCATTAAAGTTCCAACCCAGGACATCACAATTCGGAGTCCAACACCCTACCGCTAGCCAGCCACCATGCTCCTTTATCTGCATTACGAAAACTTGCCCATGCAATAAACGGAGATTTTTTGAGGTTTAAAAATTAAAAATTTTCCCCTGAAAATTTTTGATATTTTTCTTATTTTTGCTCAAAACATAGATTGTGGGTACACGTAGATTGTGGGTACACGTTAGAACCGCCTCGCCAAGGCGGTTTTAACGAGTACCCACAATCTATGTTTTGGAGCAAAAATAAGAAAAATAGGTATACCCCTGCGTACCCCCAGTTTTACTATATAAAAGTGGGGTATTAGGGGGTATACATTACACGGATATGTTTTCCTGATGGTACTACTGTTTATAAGCATGAGAATGACTGTGGATAATGAAGGTGATGTCAGCATAGATCCCATTATAGATCCCAGCAAAGAAACCATCCTAAGCGGTTGTAAAACCCCAAAGAGTATTTTATTGACTTACTTATCTGAATAGGCTGGAGATTGGACATCTCTGCCAACAAAAATAATTTTAGTAAAGCATTATATATATTTACACAATACTACTAACAAGTAGAAGTGGCAGATCCAGACAGTTTTATAAAATTTATGGTTTGCTAAAACCACCTCTTATTGTGTGTGATTTTCATAGGCCAGTTTTTGAAAAAAAAGTTTAAATAAACAAATCAAATATGAACCTAATCATGAGAAAACCATCATTCTGCATATTGAACATCAGCAACTGATCAGCGCTTTTGTTTTCACAACATGGACACATGGTTGAAAGTTCAAAAAAATCTAAATACTGAAATACTGAAAACTATGGTTTTCCTATACCACCAATACATTGGGGGAAAATCTTCCCAATACTGAATTCAGTATTGATACTGAAAACTTTCACCCATGTGGACAGTATAATTCCTCTACTTTGTTCACCAAAAATTCAACCCTCTAGCCTTTTTCTGTGACTGCACAGGCAGGTTTGTGTCAGACCTGGTCAGAAACCACATTATTGGTGTTCTCATAATGTGGTTCATATTTACTCTTCTTAGACAACATGAAACCCCTATATCATGGATCTGCCACTGATGTTGATTATTTAAAAGCAACAAAATATTCATAATAATTTCAAATACATCTTCATAATGAAAAGATACAAGCATCGTGTTAGAGAAGCCGCTAAAATGTCATAATTATAATACACATACATACAACAAAATGTCAAACAGTTTACATATTCTCATGTTTAAAGTCATTACCCACAAGTCCAGCTTTTGTCATTTCCAAACAAGATACAGATCAACCTGCCTATCATATACATTTGTAATTTTTTTGATTACTCTGGTGTTCTGAATGCATTAATCTATATCATTACAGTTCCAGGTTACAATTGTAGCATGTACATGGACTCATTTGTGTTGTACATATTTGGATATATATTATGCTAAATGTTGTTCACTCTATGCTTAAACATAAACTACACAACTATATTGTTCCACTATAGAACAGAAAAAACCACCCCAAACCATCTATCCTCATTTCTAGCATAAGCAGGAACAATCAAAACAGAATGAATGTAATTTAAGGCCTCGTCACACATAAGCAAAAATCTCTCGACGTAGACTTGCATTTAATTGTGAAAAATAGTTTTTGTTTGTTTGATTGATTGCTTTACATTCCAGTCAACAACTACAGTCATGTCGGGACGTTATCTGTTGAATGAGACGTAAAATAATAAACCAAACAATAAAAAAATACTTTTTACAATAAACACAAGTTTGCGTAAGTCTACGTCGAGGGATTTTCGTTTATGTGTGACGAGTCCTTTGGTATAATTTCACACCCATGATAATTTGAAATTATAACTTATATGTGTTAGATGCAACAAAGAAATAAGACTTTTTGATGCCAACTGTAAATTGCATCCCAGTTAATAACACATAACTGTCATCTTTATGCTTAGGCTGTAGATAAAATTACATATTAATTTTACCAAATCATTTCATGTTACAACCAAGATCATTTGATTTCTGAAGTTTAAGCAATATTATAGCAATTCATACAAAGTTCTAAAAGCCAAACCCCCTCACCATGCAAGCAAAAGCTACTGGCACAAAGCTAGTACCTTCTTAAAGAATCAAGCCCTGCAGAGTATGGGGCATTATTGGCATTTGTAAGAATGCCTGGTGGTGTTTGAACACTATCCCCACGATACCGTGGTCGACTAGGCAGGTATCCATCACTGAAATATCCCCACAAAAAGCAAAATGTTCCATAATTGAGGAAAGCAATCAGCAAGGCGGCTAATATTACTGGACTAACTACTGATACTAGCCGCTAACAAATGAGCCTTCTCGTGGGAAAACCAACAATGTGGTTTCCGAACGGGTTTGACACAAACCGCCGTGTACAGCTACAGAAGCAGGCTAGAAGCTTGAAAATTTGAAGTTAAGTAGAGGAAGAATTGTACTATCGGAGGAGCGAAAAACAAAGGCGGTGATCAGCTTCGCGGTTACCGCGAAGCTGATCTGCGCCTTTGTTTTCGCTTATGCAGATTGTTGGTTTTCCCATGGGGTGGCTCAAATATGATGCTCATTTTTCTACATACAAGTTGTTGTCTATCCAATGTTGCTATGTTTGGCTATCTATTAATACTTATACTCTTGGTCATGTCTAGTCTTACTTTGCCTAAAGTTCAGTTTGAGCTAGCAAGCAAATTACATTTGATACAAATTCGTGCACATTTGCTCTACCTTGGTAAACCCCCAACATTAAATCTACCCAGAGGTTCAATATTATATCGGCCAGGAGGTTTATTCTTTGGGAAAGACCCGCCCCGGTCCAATGCTGGACGGCCCAACGCATCTACATCATCACTGTAATTGTACACAGAAACACAGGAAATATGTAATCATATGGTTGAATAAGCTTCATTGCTTTTCTGCCAAGATTTGATTGTTTTTGACTAAGCTCATGATCTGCAGACTGAAAAAATAACTTGTATAAGACTGAGCTGAGTCTAGGTGGTATTTAAGTACAAGGGCTTAAAACTAAGGAAAAAAAAAACAACAACAAAACTTAATTTGACAATAACTATATCAAAACATGATGTAGAATAAAGAAACAAAATGAGCCGCATCGTGAGAAAACCAGATTTTTGCCTATGCGAAAACAAAGGCGCAGATCAGCTTTGCGGTAACCGCGAAGCTGATCAGCGCCTTTGTTTTCGCTACACGGATAGTACACTTCCTCTTCTTCTTAAATCTGAAATTTCAATCTTCTAGTCTGCTTCTGTGACTGTACAGCCCGGTTTGTGTCGGACCTGGTCGGAAACCCCGAAGACCGGTTTTCTCGCGTCGCGGCTCAAATAATGCAAGACCATCACAGCTTTCATTACCTTTTAAGCATCTGTGAGCTTGTAAACATAAAAAGTGTATATTTCTTATTCATTTCTATGAAAAGTTAAAAATGCATGCATATGCATTCATTCTGTACATCTCATAGTGTAATTTTAAGATATCAACAACAATGCACACCCAAATCACCAACCTTCAATTGAAAACAGTCATTTTTAGTTGTAAAATTCGCTGTACATCCAACAGGATCTGGTGTGCTATCTAAATGCCAACTTTCTGCTTTCAACTCACCTATCATCCTCCAGGAATTTAGAATGATATCTCTGTACTTCATTGGCCTTGTATTCTCGTCTGGGGCTAACCCTAGGCTCCCCACCCAGGCCCTTCATTCTGTTAGACTTTGTCTCTGGATTTAACAGACCTGAGGCATTGACTCGCAGCTCTTGTACCTTCTCCCTGCAAAAGATGATTTTCCATTTTTGTTGATGCTCATTAATTCTCCATAAGAATGTATACTAGGCATTCATTAAGACCTTACAATGCTGCAAATATAGCATCACAGCCAGGGCTCAGGAAATCCGATAATTTGTCGGTTTAGACCGATTTTGAATTCATGGGACCGATTCATTTTTGAGAAAATGCTTTTTTATCGGTCCGAAAAAAATGCATTTTGGCCGATTATAAATGTTCCAATACCGTATCATAATACATGCTGAGAACATCCTCTTATAAAATTAAGTGCGGTTACCCGAGAAACTAGGTGCTAACTCGGGTTAGATAAGGAAGTGCGGTTTTGAGGCTTCCTGCTGATAACAGGTGGCTTTGATTCATTCTGTAGTAATTATTGCAATAAAATGTTGGAGTGGTCAGAGTCTGATATCTGCTTGGTCATTAAAAGGTAATCTGATACCACAATCAAAAGAATGGAAAATATATAAATTTTCAGTTTTTGAATTGTACAAAAAATTTAAGGCTATAGCTTTAAAGAGGGGGAAAAGTTAATTGAATTTTGTTTTTCAAACATTAAATTTGACCAAAAAATAACATTTTTAATACTTTGTTGAGGTAAAGAAAATGGACAAAATACAGGTAAATGTAGCTGAAGACTCTAGGTGTTAATTAGTTCATTTACATAATAGGTGCATAACTGCAAGATAAGAATTCTTGTTTACAGATATAAGAGATGTTCTCATCATGAAATTTGCAAGACCGGTTTTTGTTTGTCTTTTTTTCCTTAATCAGTCCATAATTCACAGGTTTTCCCAATCAACACCCCTTGATAAGCTGTTAATTGTCCAATTATCAAAACACTGCAGTAAAACTACTGAATCGTGTCCAAATTGTTTGTTTCGTTTCGTATCGCTGCACGGCTTGCAAACAAGCAAGTTTCTGATTGGCTCAAGCCAATTACACTGACAATCGTGAGGGCGGAGCTATACGGTAAAGACCGGCAGAATTGAGATCAAGGTCGCTTTGATCTTTGATTTTTTGGTTTGATCTGTTTTGCTCAAAGCGGTCCCGTTTTAGGAAAATTATGATGTTTACAAACTCATTCAAAGGTTAGTGAAAATGACACAATAGGTATTGCATGTTGACTATATAATCTATCTTCATATACTGAGTCGATCAATTTCTGATCATCATCTCAGGTGTTGGGTGGGTGCTAAATTATGAATTTAGCAAGATGGGGAGAACATTCGGGATGGGCCATTAAAACTATTTACAAGAAGCTAAGCAGAGGCATACTAAAACGTATACCTGTGAACCCCTGATCTAAATGAGAGCCTTAAATTCTTCAGCAGTCTTTGATGAGACCACTGAAGAGGAAAGACTATTCCATAAAGGGATAGTCCTCGGAAAAAAAGAATTCTTCAGAGCATCACTATAGGCCATGTATCTTGTGTATTGTGAATTATGAGTCTGAGATGCTCTGGTACTTCTTAAGTTGGGTGCCGGGGTCAGATATCTATCTTTATCAAGAGACACTGCACCGGAGTGAATCTTGTAAAAGAAAGTTAAGGAGGACTTCACCCTGCGGTCCTCCAGGGATGGCCACTCTAGTTCGTCCAACATATCGTCGACGCTACTCCTGTTACGCCATCGCCTGCAGGTCCACCGTATCATAATAAAATTTGCTATAAGCTATAAGCTACAGAACTTCGATCTTATATTATCATTCAATTTATACTGAAATGGCACAACGTAGCATTTTGTCGATGTTTAAAAAGACAAATGTTCAAGACACGATCTGTCGGCCTGGCAAACCGACAGATACGCTGTCAAAAAGTCGGACTGCTGACCTGACATTTAACCGGCTTGGGGAACCGGTTCAAGACACGATCTGTCGGCCTGGCGATCCAACAGACACGCTGTCAGAAAGTCGGACTGCTGAACCGACAGATGATGTACTGTGGTGGCCAGCTGCAGCACAACGCACCAGGTGTGCCAACAATGGCAGAATTTATGCAGTACAATACAATGATGCTGGGTACCAGCATACTTATAAATAAATGCTGGGAAAACCTGATAAAAATTGGATTTGATCACGGAATAATATGAAAGAACAAACTACAAATTTCAAAGTATTCTTGGCATTTTTATTTCAGTTTAAAACAAGCTATTCACAATTAATTCTACATATACATAAGTAAGTAACCCTGAAATAATAAATGTCATTAGTTTTCGTGACTATGTATCAAAGTATGACAATGCACGTTCGTATGTCGCCGATGACGTCATCACTTGGCTGGACCGATTTGGAAATCAAAATTTCCTGAGCCCTGATCACAGCAATCAAACTGCATTCTTATCATGAAATCAATCTAAGTATTTGTTCTGAGCATGTCCAAAATAGGTGCTATCCTCTGGTGCTCTATGCAACTCATTGATGATTGCTGGTAATGCCATTGAGTTGCTGCGGTGATGCTTTCAATCACACTTCATCCAACTTTGTTCTGGCCCTGTGGTTATAAAACTTTTTTTATGCTCAGCTCAGCTGAGACTAAAATTTATCCTGCTTATAAATGTTAAAATGCCAACAATTGTTGGCATTTTAACTTTTATTAGCAGGATAAAGTACAGGCTTTGGAGTTCTAAACCTTCAATTTCAATACATTTGGGCTATTTTGGTATTTATGACTTGTAAATTCAAGCTCAGCTGAGTTGAGCATGAAAAAAGTTTTATAACCTCGGAATCTGGTGTGACAGAATTTTACTTACCCATTAGTATCTTTAGTATACAAATGATCATGACTCCTACTCTTCCTTATTGGTAAATCCAATATATACATTTCAAAACAGGTCCAAAAACACAGGTGGAAATCACAAATTGAAATGCTTTATATGGGTTAGGGTTTGCAGAGAAGGTTATTTTCATATCATTTTACATTCTTCTCGCATCAAATTAGTTTAGACTCAACAGCATTAAAGCCCATACAGCACTATGTAAAAATTCCTTTATTTGTGAAAATATCAATAAGTTGCCACTAGCATCATGTAAACTTCCATCTTTCATGCAATATATGTAATAACACAACAATTACAGCTATTGCTGTTTGTTTCTAATCCATTTAAAGCCTCTGCAGAGAGTTTCTGTTTATTGTCATACGTAGGTAATCACCTGAAGAGTGACGATCATGTATCAATAATTAACTAACTAAACCATTCCTGGGAATAGACCTAAACTTCATCACAAGAAAACTCCGAGGAACAACCCAATATGAACAAATTCAGTTTTAATCATTTACAAAAGTCACAAAAATGTTCAATATGCACAAGAAATACACTTTTTGTGAAAGCAAAATGACCCCAAGACACTACCCAGAGCAAGATTTCACACTGACCGATGCATGCCTTTGCTGTTTTCATTACGGCATCTTAGCAATCAGGTTCTCAAATAGCAAGGATCATAGTATTGATGAGCGTTAGTACTTATTGAACTGTAACATGAAAAAGTCCACATTTTTCACATATTCAAGATCATTCAAAGACACAGATCAGCTACTGGAACCGATCATTACCTCAGAAGCTATATAGAAATATACGACTTGATCGATTAAGCTCACCTTGCAGTGGCTCAAACCCTTGACCCTACGTTCAGACCCAGCACTTGAGTAAAATAGCTGAACTGGTGACCAGGAACTCTTGGACAGATTGGCATGTCCAATAAATAGGTCAATTGCAAGTAAACAGCATCAACAATATTTCTGTACTGTTAAGGATAACCCACCTTTTTCTACGAGCAGCCTCCTCTTCAATCTGTAGTTGTAGTTCTCGGCGATAGTCATCCTGTTTTCTTCTCTTGGCACTCTCCCTCTCAGCATTACCTACAAACACAGAACTGGTTCCTGTAGTGGTGTGAGGAATAAAACATGATCTCCCGTGTAAGAGGAGGAGAAAGAGAGATGACAAAATACCTGAAGGAGGGTTTTGCTGTCATGCAATACACACACTTTTCAAAGATCATCTAAAACGCCCCCTGGTCGCAGTTGGATCAAATACCATAATCCTTAAAAGAATCACAATCTTAATCCCGTTACATCAGAGACAAATAAGTCTATTGCTTTACTCCTAAAAGTTTTGTTCATAAAAACACAATGCCAACTTGCCTCATCAGCAAATATACTTGACATTTGAGCCACCTCGTGGGGAAAACCAACCTTGTGGTTTCCGACCAGGTCTGACACAAATTGGCCTGAACAGCTACAGAAGCAGGCTAGAAGCTTGAAATTTTGGAGTTAAGTAGAGGAGGAATTGTACTATCCGAGTAGCAAAAACAAAGGCGCTGATCAGCTTCGTGGTTACCACGAAGCTGATCTGCGCCTTTGTTTTTGCCTATGCAGATTGTTGGTTTCCCATGGGGCGGCTCATTTACTTTAATGCCCCCAAAAATGGTTAGTTTGTTAGAAAAAGAAATAAATACTATAATATAGTGCCCGGGGTGATTGGAAAGTACATATAAAGATGTTGTCATTTCTTTAGCTTTTATTATTTCGAGATGAAATTTCAACACATAATGCAGCATTATATATGCAAATATTCCATTGCAATAATGCATGCATAATACAAACACGTGCGTTGCAGCTGGCATTAAGGAAACACTGCCTAACGTTATGCGGCGCAACGTAACGTTGAAGTCTTGTTCTTATTTCAAAACACTTCTTTGTTCTAAGTACTATAGCACCCGTTTTGACTGTGTTAGCTTTCATTTTATTTAATACTTATTAACGACAACATTCACAGCTTACGTTTGTAAAGTAACAAGGAATTTTATTGAATAGATTTGTTTCTAGAGTCTTACAAATACCGACTCTGTCAAATAGACAAAACTGTTAAGATTTTCGACAATGTTGCATTGTCGCAAGGTCATTTTTTAAAAGTACATATTTACTGCAAACTCGAAAACTTTTTTATTCTTGACAGTGTCTCTTCTAGTTATACTTTATGCCAGTCTTTTTATTATTTTGTTAAACATCGGCCAGAAAACAAGGTATTGAATTTAGATCGATGTCATGATAACCCGTTGAATTCAATTTCCCCGTATTAGTAGATAAAGAATCAGAATGCCGTATGTTTTCGAAAAAGGGTCAGTTAATGTTAGAAAATTATTTTTATACGGCAACAAGGTTTAATACACCCCAACCCCCCAAATACACAAACAAAATCAGCCCAGGGGTACAGGTGCGCCGGGTCATGTGAAGTGACGTCATTACGGTGTCTCGTACATAAACGTCTGACGTCACTGTTTTCAAATGACAATGGCATTTAATTACAAAAGGATCAATGTTTATTCGTATTAAATTTCATTTCAATCGGTAAAATTTATTTTACAGCATTTTTATACGTATTTTCCGATCGCCCCTCGTATAAATATGGCTAACTATAAATGAAAGATAAAGATACAAAAATACTTGTTAAGGAGACAACCATGTAATGTTAGTTACCTTATACAGGACCCAGTTGTTCAAAGCATCGTTAGCTTAACGATATCGTTAAGACATAAATTTGCTTAGCAAATATCAGCTAGAGTAACAAATACACTGTTATTTTTTGTTGAAAAAATGTGAGAATCCTTTGCAGTGCAAAGGATTCTCACATTTTTTCAACAAAAAATAACAGTGTATTTGTAATATTAATGTTTGAAACTTTAACGCAACGTTAACTAATGACGTCATTAGTTTTGAACAACTGGGCCCTGGTTTTTAATAAAGTTTAGTGGGATTACACTTTCTTCCTACCCAATGGTCTAGTTAATATTCATTGATATAGTCCAATCAATTTCAGGTTTCATTTGATAATGTCTCAAAGAAAGTATTAATTACTGTTATAATCAATAGAAGCAGACCTGCATACTTGGGTGAGGTGGTATTGTTTTATTGAATCATTTAAAACTAGACCTTTGCTATACAGTTCAGTCCTTTCTGACCAGGTTAACAGCCATTCTGGGACATGATACTAAAGACTGCTGTGACACAGTCATGTCCATTTCATAAGTCTCAGTTGGGATATATATTTAGTAAGTAATAAAGAAAACATGCATCAACAAAAGAAGTATGAATGCACCCACTGATTAAATAAATTTTCCTGGCTTTCTTCTGGATTTTAGACCACTTTCAAAGAGCATATAAAGCAACCAGGACTTATTCGTTTAAACGAGGATAAGGGTTCTGATCTACCTGTTCAGGATGATATGTAATGTTTGCAAATCTATATGAAGGAAAAGGGTTTTCACAATAATGTTGCATTTAATAACAAGGTTTTTGATATGGGAAGTGGAAGAAAATATCATATTTTTGTGACAATTTTTATGAAAATGAAAGTGAGTATTTGGCATGAGAGGTAAACAATCACAACATTAGACAAAACAAAATAAGCACAAACAGAAGTCCTTCTTCATACACATTCATTTCAAAATTTTATTTCTGAATCATTTTGTAAACTGCTTTTACACATTTACATGTAAAAAGCTTTATTTTGAGATCACTTTGAAAACTGCCATAAGCAGACCAACATGATGCAGGACTATATCAACTTTTCCATAACACAGTCACAGGACTTTGATAATAATGATGCTTGATTCAATGCTTAATGCCCACAGCCATAAGATGAGGTCATGTCGAGGCAGTCAGTTATCAACAGCACACTGTGCCGTTGTAATACTCCCAGAATCTGGTTACTTTACTAAGTTTGAATTGTTTGAATTGATGCTTAACGTCCTAGTAAACAGATATGGTCATGTTGGGATGTTGCCTCCAATTTATGGGACTTTTACCCAAAATAAGGATGTCATGACATGAAACAAGTGCTTCAAATATAACCCACCTAACTAAATCAATAAGGCTATTTAACAAAACTGAACAAAAAAAGAAACGCAACAATAGGCCACCAAGGATTTTCGAGTTTAAGGGTAAAACGTTGATAATTTCAGGTCTGTTGCTGTATGATTCCAATTCATGGGATATTAGGGTATATCATGCAAAAAAACTGATTTTCATTTTGATAAAAATTGAATGAGAATTTTTTGTCGTCTTAAATAATGCAAATCGGGAAAGATTTGCTCTGCGCATGCGCACACTTTTGAACCTTCAGATCATCAAGAAACAATGTCAGCTGCACCCTAATTAAAATTCATGAAAAAGAAAAAAAGTTCCATGACACACAAGCTCGTAATTAAAACCATCAAAATCCCTATATGTTTAATTGAAAGGGGGATAATTTCAATTTTACTCCTTTTATTTCTTTATTGTGTGAGTTATCTGCTGAGTGGTACATGGTGATTTTGAATGGGGGTTTATAGCGGATTTAAATCATACAATTATTTTAATGCTTGCGCATGCGCACTGTATGGTTTACTACTTTCAGCATGCCCATGGTCGGCATCGCATAACTCCGTAAATACTCATCAAAATGAAAATCGGTGGGATATAACTGCTGCGTTTCTTTTTTTGTTCAGTATACATGTATGGATGGTTTGACATGAACCACTTTTCCTGGGCAGGCTCAGACCTGAGTGGTTAACCAGTCAGTTGCGTAGAATCTTTACCTGGAGGCACAAGCAGCCCAACTGTTTCTTTAGGCCCCAAAGGGCGGGGGCCCACTGCACTAAGTAATAACATTTTTTGTCATTAAGAGACAACTACTCTTCTAGAATCAGTGGATATTGAAGAATGGTTACAGAAATATTTTCATGATTAAATCTTCATAGGCACATGTGCTAGATGTTGGTTTGTTTCAATACAAATCAGATATGCTATCTACTGAACAACAGCTTTTGATGGAAAAGGCTGTAGGAGACATACACATAATACAACAAAAAGACAGACAGACATCAAATTGTTCATTTGACGAAAACATTTAAATATACTGTACATGCATTGATTGTTAATGAATATAACCTACCCACAGGGAGTCCTTTAGGATCACCTGAATAAAGATAGAGGGGTGGGTGTTAACATGATGATGATGATGATGATGATGATGATGATGATGATGATGATAACAATGATGATGATGTAATGATGATGTTGGTAGTTGTGGATGTGAAGGTGGTAATGATGAAGATGATAATGATGGTGATGATTGAGTCCGAGTATGATAAATGCCACAGATACTGCTAAGGATGACAATATTGCAATGACAATAGTACATGTATATGTCAACCGGCATAGTGGCAAACAATAGGCCTATAATAATAATAATGATGATAAAATGAAATCGAAGAACGACAAGAAAAAACTATGCTTTTAACTTTTCTGTTTCACCAAGATTTAAATAGGTAAAATTATGATGATCACACAACAATGATGAGGTTTAAATATTTAAAACAAAACAGGAATATTAACAAGTTTAATAGGAAGATCAAAATGTACCAGTCATGCGACAATTTCTTTAATAAGTGTTAAGGTGTATGTCAATGGGGATTTCAAAGTGCTAGGGTATGACAAATCCAAACGAAGTCAAAGATAATCATAATAATCAGCACTTTATATTCTCATCATAAACACAGGAGAGTTAATCTTAAACTTCTACTCACCAATGGGCAGTCCACCGAGGTAGGGGTTCTGTACACGAGCTGCCATATCTTCTCTCTCCTGAACCACAGGTTGCTCAACCTACAGTGACGAAGTAATCCAAACAGATGAAAACTGGCACAAATAGGCACTGCAAACACTTCTCCAATTATCACATATTTGAAGTTCTTATTTAAACGAATAAACTTAATCTTATCAAATGCTTTTTAAAATGTAAATACAATTTTTTTGGCTTTGTGTTCTAAATTTCCTAGTACATGTCATGTAAACCTGGAATAAACTCACAGATATCCAAAAACAATTATAACATAATAGCCACAGCTAATTGCCGATCTAATGTCTGATGAACAATAAAATCTATTGATGTATTGTGAAATCAGAACTTTTCTTATCAATACAAGTAGTTCATTAGAAAGTTCAACTTGAATTTGTAACTATATTATAATTCCAGCTTAAAACACTGTTTATTTACTTAATAATCTCAAAGAATTCAACTGTTTTTAACATCTATGGAAATTTAAAGACACTAAATCAAATCCAAGAAAGTACTAGTATCCGTCAACATATCATTTATAATCTATACATGTCCGCAAATGAATCTATCAAAGTACTAAATTTCAATAGCTATATTTAGTTTTTGAATACTTCAATGATTTGCTTTCATGAGCAGTAAAAAAACTTGGCACCGAATTGTCACTTTGTCAATAGGTGGTAGGTAAAGCAAAAGAAACTGTGCTTTATCATAGGTAAAATTGTCAATATTGAAAATCAATCAATAATTTTTAAAGGTTAATCTTTTGAAACATCAAGAAAACATGTCCATGAAAAGTATACCCCTTGAACCTCACTTTTATTATAGAAAAACTGGGGTTTGCAGGGGTATATCTATTTTTCTTATTTTTGCTCTAAAACATAGATTGTGGGTACTCATTAGAACCGCCTCGCCAAGGCGATTCTAACGTGTACCCACAATCTGTGTTTTGAGCAAAAATAAGAAAAATATCAAATATTTTCTACTGAAAATTTTCATTTTTAACAACAATCTGCATTTGTGAAAACAAAGGCCCAGATCAGCTTCACAGTAACTGTAAAGCTGATCAGCGCCTTTGTTTTCGATAAACCAATAGTACCTCTTCTTCCTAAATCCGAAATTTCAAGCTTTTAGCTGTCTTCTGTGGCTGTACAGCCTAATTTGTGAAACCACATTGTTGGTTTTATCATGAGGCGGCTCAATCCAAAAGCCTTGTTTTTGACAGCAGACAACATTGTATTTTTAGTTGACTTTGACAACTTTTTCTGGCGACTAGTCCTTCCTGTATCCCAGACCAGTCAATATTTTGCTGTTTACTTCAGGTAGCTAAACTTTGATTACTTTTACCTACAAGCTTATCTTAACATACTGGGCATAGCTTTACAAATATTATTGGTAGCTTAGGTGATGTAGGACTTCCGTATACAAGTACTTCATATTTGGTTTTGAAAGAATCTTTAAAAGTTCATAAGCATGAATGAAAAGTGCATGAGGAAAGACTTCATACATGAGCCATTTTATCATCAATGATGCTATTCAGTTTCTAAATAAGCCTGGCCATGAGAAAATCTGCCTTTTGCATTAGAGAAAATAAAGAATCAAGTCAGGCTGCACTGTACTTATGAACTGATCTATGTAGAACTTATTTCAAAATTCCATGTCTCATACTTCCTTGAGTAATCATTCACTGCTAAGTTCCTCCAAAAGGATCACAGTTTGGCATCAATCAGCAAAGCCACAAGTTGGGGGGGGGGGGGGGGGGGGTAAAAACTACCAATCAATATATCTTCATTATTGCCATAATTATCATGGATGGCCCTCTTTTCTTAAGCAAAAATCCATTTTCCTTATTTTATAATCATTATGAATGACCATATTTTCATGAAAATCATTTTTTGCTAAGATTTTTTCCCGTCCGTCATTGAAAGTTTAAAACAGGTTTGCTAATGTCAGTCGATATCTCTGGGTGTATCTTATTAAATGCTTAATGAAGTGATCATAATCTTATTGAACACTTCTCATTTATTCATGTTGGAAGACATACGTCAACAACAAAAATACATGCAGTTGTAAACAAACCAAGAAAACCCAACCAGAGGACCAATGCTCACCTGAGACCTGCTGTATATACCAATAAACATGTTTGAATATTATGGAAAATAGCTCAAGTAAAGAGGCAGATGAAGCCCTGAGGCCATTTTTTTCATTGTAATCAATATCCTGTCCATTTGCCAATATCCCCGCAAGTTTTTCCCTTCAAATGACATTTTAACAGTTTTACCCATTCAAATGTATAGGCGACCCATGTTGACCTTGCCCTAAAATAGGTCAAAGTTATCACAGGGTCATCATCATCATATCCGTTTTATAGTCCGTTGTCCTCTACTGAGGGTTGGACTTGTTTGACAAGTCTCCTTCTTAGACGACCTCTCCACTCTGAGCGATTCTGAGGATCAGCAGTATCCATTCCTAGCTTTTTTCTGTCGTCTAACAACACTTCATCCCATGATTTCCTTGGCTTGCCAGATCTTTTCTGTGCAACTATGTTTAGCTTGCGTACTTGAGCAATCCAGCCTTTGCTGCGCTCTACGTGTCCATACCATCTCATTCTGCTGGAGCGAAGCACCACATCTATATCCTGGAGTCCAAGCTTTGAGAGAAGGGAGTCTGAGCTTACTTCATCATTCGCCTTGACATTACAGATCCAGCGGATCATCGCACGGTCATTGCGCCGTAGGCGGTTAAGTGTAGCCACAGTCGTGGCCCATGTTTCTGCCGCATGCAGCATTACACTTCTCACACAAGTTGAATACACTCGACCTCTGGTCAAAAGTGGCAGATTGCGGTTGGTGAAGAGGGGGAGTAGCTGTCGGAACTTGCCCCAAGCGGATTTGCAACGCGTAACTGCAGCCAGTTCACAACCACCACCAGCAGAAAGCATGTTTCCTAGATAACAGAACTCTGGAACAGCCTCAACTGTTTCGTCATCAACCTGAACCTCCTTCACTAGTCTTCCATCTATTGGACATGCCTTTCCCAGACATCGAGCACATCTGAAATCAGGATCAGGGCGTAAGGGGCCTTTGATTCCACTGCATTTCTTGTGGATCCAGGACAAGCAGCCACCACAGAAGATAGCATTTCTTCCTACACCTGTCTGACAGACGCCACAGGGATCCTTTCCAGATTTTCTCAGAAGGTCCAGATTGGGGCCAGAGACCATGATCTTTGTCTTCCCCATGTTCACTCGAAGGCCTTTCCTCTCCATCTCTGCTTTCCATGTCTTCAGCTTAACCAGTAGTTCCTCCATGGACTCAGCACTAATCATCAAGTCATCTGCATACAACAGCTCCCAAGGGCAGCCTGTTCGGAACTCCCTGGATAAAGCCTCTAGCACAATTATGAAGAGTAGCGGACTTAGGACAGATCCTTGATGAACACCTACTTTGACACCAAACTCCTCACTGTATCCACTGCCAACTCTTACCCTACTTCTCACGTCTTTATACATGGACTGGACAAGGCGCACTAGCCACTCGTCGATTCCTAGTTTTCGCATTGCCCACCAAATGACATCCCGTGGGACCCGATCGAATGCTTTCTCCAGATCAACGAAGGCCATGTAGAGCAGCTTGTTAGCAGCTAAGTGCTTCTCTTGTAGTTGACGGACAATGAAAATCGCAACTGTAGTGCCACGACCTGACATAACGCCACACTGCATCTCATCAATCTCAACTCTTTGCCGGATGAGTCCTTCTACTACACGCTCCAGTACTTTCATTGTCTGTTCAATCAGCTTCAAGCCCCTGTAGTTACCCCTGTTCAGAGCATCTCCTTTGCCCTTGTACAAACTGACAATGTAACTCTCCTGCCAGTCAATTGGGATGCAACCTTCTGAGATTATGTCCTTGATAAGATCACGCACCTCAGCTACGCCAGCTTCACCAAGGGGCTTCAGCATCTCGGCAACGATACCTGATGGTCCAGCTGCTTTGCCAGAGGCCATCTTGTTGATGGCCTTTGTGATCATCTCCAAGGTGATCGGCTCGCTTGGGCCTTCAACTGGGCTTTCCACTGACAGGTCATCTGGATTCCATGGGAATTCGACATTGAGGAGATGCTCATAATGCTCTTTCCAAGCCTCTTTCTTTGCATCCTCATCTAGTGACAGTAGGCCTTCATCATTTTGTATAGGTTTCTCTCCCATGACATCCTGGTTATCACGTCTCATTTGCTTGGCCAGACGATATACATCTGCAGATCTTGGATCTATTTTCTGGAAAGCAACCTTCTCAGCCTCATTCTTGGCATGGTACACTGCACGGTTGGATGCACGCTTGGCTGAGTTGTATGCAGCACGACTGCCGCCAGCTTTCCACAACTTGAAGCACCTGCGCTTCTCCTTAATTGCTTCCTCCACCTGCTTGTTCCACCACCAAGTCTGCTTTCTCCAAGGGTGATTCGCGGAAACACCACATACTTCCTTTGTAGCCTGCAGAAGGTTGTCCTTCAGAGAAGTCCAACGCTCATTTACTGTGCATGTCTGTGACAGCTGTCTTCCTTGTGTTTTTGCTTTGAACACTTTAGAGAGCTCTGCTCGCTTCTCTGGGTCTTTTAGCTTCTACACCTTGATGCGTGGCACAAACTTGCGCTTGGGTTGAGGAGGGATAGAAACTTTGAAGTCTCCAATCAACAGCCTATGTTGTGATGCACACTCATCTCCAATGACGACTTTTACATTGGATACCTGCTTCCTGAAGCTACACCGGTACAGGATGAAGTCTATCTGGGTAGCAGCTACCCCAGACTGGTAGGTGACCAGATGTTCTTGTTTCTTCTTAAACCAGGTGTCATGATTTATATACACATTGTAGTACTTGAGTCATAGTTGCTTCATGCCAAGTTTCGCTGAAATCGGTAAACCAGTCCGGAGATTTATGAAGGGCTTTTACCATTTGGCTTTGATTGGCCAAGCGGTTTCAGAGAAGAAAATGTTCGAACATTATGGTAATATACATGTATGTTTCCCCGGGGTGGGGGCAGATGAGCCCCTGTGTCCATTTCTTTTCAGAATCATTGATATTCAATCCTACTGCCCTTTTCCTGCAAGATTTTCCCTTTGAATGACAGTTTAACAGATTTCCCCACTCAAATGTATAGGTGACCTATGTTGACCTTGCTGAAAAATAGGTCAAGGTCATCAAAGGGTCATGATTTATATATAGATGGTAGTGCTTGAGTCGTCGATGCTTCATGCCAAGTTTCTTTGAAATCTGTCACACAGTTCCAGAGAAGAAGATTTTTTAAGGGTTGTTACCATATATTGGCATGGCAGTCATCTTGGTCATGTGACCTAGATTATTTATATACACATTGATTCCCCCTTCCTATAGATGCTTCATATAAAATATGGCTTTGATTGGCCAAGCAATTTCAGAGGAGAAGATCTTTGAAAACGGTGGATAAAGATGGACAGACGACGACAGACGGACGATGGGTGCCTGCCTATCCTATAAGCTCACCTGTGAGCCTTCGGCTCAGGTGAGCTAAAAATATAAGCCCAATAAAGATCTGCTTTTCATGTGAATTGCAGCAAAGACTGAGATTCCCAATGTAATTTGAATCTTTGTTTTTTGTTGAATTTCTTTTGGTATTACACGGCTTATTCATGAACACCTTGATGCACTGTAGACTGAGCAGATGCATACTACTATTTTTTATTCATGTACACCTTCATGTCTGTGCTTTAAACTGATGATGCATATTATTAATGGAATTATTCATGCATATTTTAATGAGCATAAAACTAGGCTGATGCTTATTGTCACTAGGTTTCTTCAAGTAAACTTCCATGAGCTTTAAAGTCCTCAAATACCCATGCATTAATAGGTTTGTTCATGTTTGTTCATGAGCAGCTTCATGTACTGTGGAGAGATACTCATTATAAATGTGTTTATTCATGAACACCTTTATGTACTTTTGACTGGGCAGCTACTTATTATAAATTGGTTTATTCATGGACACCTTCATGTACTTTTGACTGGCCAGATACTCATTACAAATGGATTTATTCATGAACACCTTCATATACTTTTGACTTGGCCAATACTCATTACAAATGGATTTATTCGTGAACACCTACATATACTTTTTACTTGGCAAATACTTATTATAAATGGGTTTATTCATGATTACAAATGGATTTATTCGTTAACACCTTCATATAAATTTGACTTGGCAGATACTCGTTATAAATGGGATTATTCATGAACACTTTTCAAATACCTTTTGACTGGGCCAGTACTCATTATAATGGATTTATTCAAGAACACCTTCATATACTTTTTGACTGGGCCAATACTGAAATGGATTCATTTGTGAACACCTTAATATACTTTTGACTGGGCCAATACTCATTATAAATGGATTTATTCAGGAACACCTTCATGTACTTTTGACTGGACAAATACTGAAATGGATTCATTCGTGAACACCTCCATATACTTTTGACTGGGCCAATACTCATTATAAATGGATTTATTCATGAACACCTTCATGTACTTAGACTGGACAGATACTCATTATAAATGGATTTATTCATAAGCACGCTCATATACTTTTGACTGGACAGATACTCATTATAAATGGGTTTATTCTTGAACAACTTCAAATACCTTTTGATTGGGCCAATACTCCTCGAAAATGAATATATTCCTGAACACCTTCATATACTTCTCACTGAGC
This sequence comes from Rugalucina vietnamica, assembly GCA_964017185.1. NCBI lineage: Eukaryota > Metazoa > Mollusca > Bivalvia > Lucinida > Lucinidae > Rugalucina > Rugalucina vietnamica. Next base: position 62,914,271 of record OZ024873.1, read on the forward strand.
AGATACTCATTATAAATGGATTGATTCATGAACACCTTCAAAACTTTTGACTGGGCCAATACACATTCTAAATGGATTTAATGACCACCATATACTTTAATTCTGGGCCAACACTCATTATAAATGGATCTACTCCTGAACACCTTAATATATTTTTGACTGGGCAAATATTAATTACAAATGGATTTATTCATGAACATCTTCATACACTTTTGATTGGGCCAATACACTTTCTAAATGGATTTATTCATGAGCACCTTCATATATTTTTTACTGTGTCAATACACATTCTAATGGATTTATTCATGAACATTGTCATATACTTTTGACTGGGCCAATATACATTCTAAATGGAATTATTCATGAACACCATATACTTTTGACTTGGCAGGTACTCATTCTAAATGGATTTATTCATGAACACCTGAATATACTTATGACTGGCCAGATACACATTATAAATGGATTTATTCATGAACACCTTCATATACTTTCAACTGGACAGATACTCATTATAAATGGGTTTATTCATGAACACCTTGTCCTTCAAATACCTTTTGACTGGGCCAATACTCATCATAAATGGATTAACTCATAAATACCTTCATATACTTTTGACTGGGCCAATACACATTCTAAATGGATTTATTCATGAACACCACATATTTTTGACTCGACCAACACTCATTATAAATTGATTTATTCATGAACACCTTAATATTCTTTTGACTAGGCCAATACTCATTACAAATGGATTTATTCATGGACACCTTCATATACTTTTGACTGGGCCAACAATCATTATAAATGGATTTATTCATGAGCACCTTCATATACTTTTGTCATGGCAGATACTCATTATTTGGATTTATTCATGAACACCTTCATATACTTTTGGCTGATGCCCATTATGAATGGGTTTGTTTTTGTAATTGGGAGAGGGCTGATGCCATATATTGATGTCCATCTTTCTATTCTTTGGGCTGGACTGATGCTTACTTTTCATATACACCTTTGTGAACTTTGGTCTAGGCTAATGACCATTATGTATTGGTTTTTTCATGTTTTTCATCAAGGTTGATGTCTATTCTAAAAATGGATATTCATTTACATGTTCATGCTCTTTGTCCAATTATAAACAAGTTCTTACAACTTATCTTCTTTGGACTGGGCTGATACCTACCGTTAATGTGGTTTTTCATGTACACCATGTTCTTTGAACTGGGTTGAGTCCATAACAATTATTATGATTGGAATTTTATACTTAACAGACTATAAGCTATGTGTGAACAAGTAAAATTCAGATGAACATGGTAAAATAGGAGGACAAACATGTAAATAAGCAATCTGTGACACATCTGTAATTATAGTGAGTTTAAGATGCAGTGAGTCCCGGCATTATTGTAGGTGAATTTACATAAACAGATGCAAAAATTGTCTGTGAAACAGAAAACTGTAATATCATCTTCAAACTCCTAGTTTCACATGTTAAAAACTTTTGTCAAAAGGTTTGCATAAAAAAGTGATGTAACAAAGTGAGATAAGTCTGAAAACTAATTCAAACCATTTGAGCCTGTGCGTGAGAAAACCAACAATCTGCCTATGCGAAAACAAAGACGCAGATCAGCTTCGCGGTAACCGCGAAGCTGATCAGCGCCTTTGTTTTCGCTACATGGATAGTACAATCCCTCTTCTTCTTAAATCCGAAATTTCAAGCTTCTAGCCTGCTTCTGTGACTGTACAGCCTGGTTTGTGTCGGACCTGGTCTGAACCCCAAATTGTTGGTTTTCTCATGCACAGGCTCATTTACCTCTTTAATCTTTGCTACCTATCAAGGTATATGAAACAAATTACATATGAGCCTCGACGCGAGAAAAACGGTCTTCGGGGTTTCCGACCAGGTCTGACACAAACCGGCCTGTACAGTCACAGAAGCAGGCTAGAGGCTTGAAAGTTTTGGCTATAAGTAGTAGAAGAATTGTACTATCCGAGTAGCGAAAACAAAGGCGCTGATCAGCTTCGCAGTTACTGCGAAGCTGATCTGCGCCTTTGTTTTCGCATAGGCAAAAGTCCGGTTTTCTCACGACGCGGCTCACATATTATGCTTTGCATCCATGAAAAACAACCTAGATGATGTCCATACAGTCATATTCAAAAGTCGTTTCTAACCAATCTTTCCAGAAGCAGTTAACCAGTATTAAATGCCCATTCTTCAACAAGTGACTGCCAACCTTAACTCCATGATCAAATTTGTTAGATGCTGAGATCAACTCAGAATCTATGATCACCTATTGCTTACCAAGCAGACACCCTATTGTTTAACTTTACAAGGACTACAAATGCATATATGCATGTGCAAAAAGCATAAATGAACTGTGGAAGTATACAAAATGACCAATACACCCATGAAAGTCTAAAGTAAGTCTAAAGTAAGTCTAGGAATTTGTTGTAAAATGTCTGTGCGGATTGCCATGAAAAAGCTGCTCTGTTGTGAAAAGGGTTGAATTTCAAGAGGCCAAAATTTTCCAGGACAATTCTGAACTTAGAGTATGTATTCATATCACCAACAAAGAATAAACAACAGATCTTTCTTCAGACAAAAAAAACTCTACATTAAAACTGCCAATATCCAAGCTGATCTGAATCTTTTGCAGCGTGCATAATTTTATCATGTATTAGTGAAGATGTGATAGTTACTACCTGATCTAATTCAACTTCAGGTTGAGCAGGGTTCTAAAATAAAATATCTGAGATGTAAACGAGCTAGTCAACATATTTACCCTTATTCATAGACAATTTGACCAAAGAAAATGGAACAGATTTCATAGCTGTTTCAGTGAAAGTGGCCACCGTTTCTGACTCCTAAGCTATTATCATAATTTGGAAAGAGAATCTGATAGATTATTTTTTTTCTTTTATGTCCACAGTAAATAGCTGAGGTCATGTTGTTATAATCAGTTACTTTTCGACAAGCCTCCCAGAGGCAGCTTATACATGCATACATACAATGTATTCAATAAATCAGCCGCATCAAGAGGAAATCAGACTCTTGCCTATGCAAAAACAAAGGCGCAGATCAGCTTTGCAGTAACTGCGAAGCTGATCAGCGCCTTTGTTTTTGCTACACAGATAGTACAACTCCTCTACTTTCTAAATCCAAAATTTCAAGCTTCAAACCAACTTCTGTGGCTGCACAGGCCAGTTTGTGTCAGGCATGGTCGAAAACCCTGAAGACCTGTTTTCTCATGATGTGGCTCAAATAATGGTAACTCTCTTCATAAATTCAGCATTAAAAGGGACAATCTTATTCAAGGACATGTATGTGTAAAGGTCCATCTTTAATCCAATCGCATTTGAAGCAGATGAGTTACCAGTCCAGTTACATCAGCAGGGGGAAATTGTACATTTTTTTTTTTTTTTTTTTTTTTTTTTTTTGGTGGATATAAATTTTTGTGCAAATTCAGACAAATGGACTGTATATGGGTCAAAAAGAAGGAAATAAACTAACACAAAATATATATTTAACATAAAATGACATGTTTAATGACTGGTCAAACTACTTGTTGATATATATTCAACTCATATGCTGGATATAAAAGCACTAAAGATGGACAACTGATCACCATTTTTGTTAAACTAATAACATACATGTTTTCATACAAATCACAAAGGTAGTGTAAAAGGATACAAAAACAAACATGAATGTAAGTAAACAAATCACAGAGCATGAACTAGATCCTTGTTATGTAAAATCAAGAAAAGGCCAATTATCGTACATGTATTTTGGAATATGCTATTCCTAACGTAGACCCTGGTCAGTATGTAGCAGTGTGACCAGGTTCTTCCCTTCAGTTCTTCCTGAATCTTTCTGGATTCCATAATGTTCAGTGAATACACTTTATTGGAATTTATAATGATAAAACATTTGGGTCCAGAATGTTCAGGTATATACACTGAAGAGCTTTAAAAACGCAAAAAACGAAAATTAGTATTTTTTGCAGAAAGGACATATTTTGTTTTCCTTAACAGGTGAAAGGGGTCGGTAGTTGTACTCTACTTCTATTTTCACAAAGCCATTTTATGCTTTTTGCCATGTGGCGTCTATAAGAATTAATGTATAAAAATATTTTACCATTTCACATGAAGCTTGTAGCAATCCATATATGAAAAACACTTTAGTTTTAGTTTTGTCTATTTTGTTGATCATTCTACTGGTCTTTGAAAATGAATTATCTGGCACAATTGTAGTTTTACAATCTTGATGACGTATTATGTGACGTCACATGACATCAATTATGCCATCGTTCATCTTTTCGGCAACTCAGCATTCCCTCCCAGGCTACTGGGACAGTGAAAGGTTGACGCCGGCCTAATCAACCGAACATTTTACGTCAAGGCGCTAATGTCTCTTGAAAATTGACGTACGGCGCTGAATAACGTCGAAATTACGTTGACCATGACCATTAAAACAAGCTTGCATCAGTGCCAGACAATCAGTGCAATTGGCAAAACCTTTGCTTTTAATGAGAAAGCGATGCTCTGTCTGCCAATAGGCAAACTGTAGTCATGGTCAATATAACTTTGCAGTTTTGCATTTTAGGGGTATTGCTTTAACAAAACCTGTTACTCTCATATTACTCGTTATTTTGATACGAAATTCACAACATAGTTTGCATACATATCAATGTTTATGTTTGTGAAATTTCATTGAAATCAAATTACTACAAATATGCAAAACATTTGAATAAATTTTTTTTTTGCGTTTTTAAAGCTCTTCAGTGTAAATGTACAAGATTTCCTCACATGTCCAACATGCAAAAATCATAACTATATATGATCTGTATAAAATGAGCCGTGACGCGAGAAAACCAGTATTCGGGGTTTCCGACCAGGTCTGACACAAACTGGTCTGTACAGTCACAGAAGATGGCTAAAAACTTGAAATTTTGGATATCAGTAGAAAAGGTATTGTACTATCCAAGTAGCAAAAACAAAGGCGCTGATCAGCTTCGCAGTTACTGCGAAGCTGATCTGAAAATCCGGTTTTCTCATGACAGGGCTCAAATAATCATGCATATACAGTTCTGAATATAATGTCTAACTAGAAAAAGTGCCTTGAGAGGCACGTATACCCCCGGCTGGTAGCCACAAAGCCCCCTCCCTACCCCCTACCTATACAACCCTGCACATGCTCACCCCTGACATTGAACCTCAAATCCCCAATGAAAGACAGTACCCTTATCAAGTACACTTTAGAAATAAGCACTGTAAAGCATATTGCATACAAACATGGGGAAGTGGTGTTTTAGAATGAGGGATCTATTTTAGAGCAGTATACAGAGCTGACGTGTATACTCAATCTAGGACATAATCCACGGACATTGTGGGTCAGGTCCTCAGTCCTAGATTGGAATGAAAATAGAGTGTCATTCTTAAAAAAAAAAAAAAAAAAAAAATGCCCCAGACCTTGACCTCAAGTCCCACCCCTACCCCATGCATAGACCCTTGGGTCCATCCCACCCCCACCCCCCATGCATGGACCCTTGGGTCTAACCCTTATGTGGTACCTATGTTGTAAGCATGAATGCTTTCTGACAAATGGTTGTCAAGATATAGACCTACAAAATATTAATATTGTTAACTATTGTATCTTATAAATGTGTCCTAGATTTTGACCTCCAGCCCCACCCCTAGAGTTTGGTGCCATAAAATTTAATTCAACCCTAAAGGGTATCTATGATCCAAATAGGAATACATTCCTATAAGTCTTTGTTAATATATGAACTTAGAGAAGAAACCAGAGGACCAATGGTCCTGTAAACGCTCACCTGAGATCAGCTGCATATACCAATAAACATGTTTGAATATTATGGTATTTAACTCCAGTGCAGGGGCAGATAAGCCCTTGGGCCATTTTCTTTTTTCAGAATCTTCAATATTCTGTCCATTTGCCAATTTCCTGTTGGCTTTTTCCTTCAAATGACATTTTAACAGTTTTCCCAATTCAGATGCACAGGCAACCCATGTTGACCTTGCCATAAACTTGGTCAAGGTCATCACAGGGTCATGATTTATATATACATTGGAGTACTTTAGCCATCGATGCCTCACGCCAAGTTTCCTTGAAATCAGTCTATTGGTTTCAGAGAAGATGATTTTTGATGGGTTTTTACCATATATGGGCATGGCGGCCATCTTGGTCATGTGACCTAGATTATTTATATACACATTGATTCCCCCATTCTATAGATGCTTCACTTAAAATTTGGCTTTGTTTGGCCAAGCGGTTTCAGAGGAGAAGACGTTTGAATATTATGGAAATATACATGTATATTGCCCCGGGGTGGGGGCACATGAGCCCCTGGGGTCCAATTTTTTTCAGAATCATTAATATCCAGTCCTACTGCCCATTTCCTGCAAGACTTCCACTTTAAATGACATTTTAAAAGTTTTCCCCATTCAAATGCATTGGTGACCTACGTTGACCTTCCCGTAAAATAGGTCAAGGTCATCACAGGGTCATGATTTATATACACATTGTAGTGCTTGAGCCATCGATGCTTCGTGCCAAGTTTTGTTGAAATCGGTCAACCGGTTCTGGAGAAGAAGATTTTTTAACGGTTTTTACCATATATGGGCATGGCGGCCATCTTGGTCATGTGACCTGGATTTTTTATATACATATTTGTTACCCCTTCCTATTGATGCTTCACATAAAATTTCGCTTTGATTGGCCAAGCGGTTTCAGAGGAGAAGATGTTTGAATATTATGGAGATATACATGTATATTGCCCCGGGGTGGGGGCGGATGAGCCCCTGGTGCCCAATTTTTTTCAGAATCATTAATATTCAGTCCTACTGCTCATTTTCTGCAAGATTTTTCCTTTAAATGACAATTTAACAATTTTTGCCATTCAAATGCATTCGCGACCTATGTTGACCTTGCCGTAAAATAGGTCAAGGTCATCATAAGGTCATGATTTATATACACATTGTAGTGCTTGAGCCATTAATGCTTCATGCCAAGTTTGGTTGAAATCGGTCCAGTGGTTCCGGAGAAGAAGATTTTTGAAGGGTTTTTACCATATATGGGCATGGCGGCCATCTTGGTCATGTGACCTGGATTATTTATATACACATTGGTTCCCCCTTCCCATAGATGCTTCATGTAAAATTTTGCTTTGATTGGCCAAGCGGTTTCAGAGGAGAAGATCTTTGAAAAGTGTGGACGACGGACGGACGGACGGACGGACGACGGACGACGGACGGACGGACGACGGAGCATGGGTATACTATAAGCTCACCTTGTGAGCCTGACGGCTCAGGTGAGCTAAAAAACACTATGTAAATAGCACATTTTCAAGGTGACCTAGATTTTGAACTCTAGCCCCACCCCCCGAGCATGGACCCTCAGGTCTGAACTCACGGAAACAAAGCAAACCTTATAGGGTACCTAAAGTCCAAATATGAATGATTTCTGAAAATTGGCTCATGAGATATACACCATTAGAGAAACTTTAACCGAAACTTTGACGCAAATTAAAGGTTTTGAACTCTAGCCCCACCCCCAGGCATGGACCCTGGGGTCCGAACTTTTGGAATCAAAGCTAACCCTATAGGGTACCTAAAGTCCAAATATGAATGATTTCTGATAAATGGTTCTTGAGATATACACCACTAGAGAAACTTTAACCAAAACTTTGTCGCAAATTAAAGGTGACCTAGATTTTGATCTCTAGCCCCACCCCCGGGCATGGACCCTGGGGTCCGAACTCATTGAAACAAGGCAAACCCTATAGGGTACCTATGGTCCAAATATGAATGGTTTCTGACTTTAACTGCATGAGATATACACCACTAGAGAAACTTTAACCAAAACTTTGACGCAAATTCTACTGAACTAACGAACTAATGAACGAACGAACGAACAAACGAACTAACGAACATACGAACGGACGAACGGACAAACGGAAAAGCGAAAACTATATACCCGTCGGCATAAATGCCGGGGGTATAATTAATATTTTCATTACCACACCATAACCCTAAAATAAATTTGTGCACTGCAAAATGAAAACTTCGATAATTTCAATCACATTTAATTTTTTTGCTTTTTGTTTACCACTTTCATTGTGATATAAAAAAAAAAAAAAAACTTCACTAAATGAAAATTTTGAATAGTAGTTATCTGAAGATTATGTATGTTCCATAGTGTTTCCCCCAGTCCCAAAAAAGGGCATGGTAAGGTTGCTAAACCAGAGGACCAATGGTCCTGTAAACGCTCACCTGAGATCTGCTGCATATACCAATAAACATGTTTGAATATTATGGTATTTAACTCCAGTGCAGGGGCAGATGAAGCCCTTGGGCCATTTTCTTTTTTCAGAATCTTCAATATTCTGTCCATTTGCCAATTTCCTGCTGGCTTTTCCCTTCAAATGACATTTTAACAATTTTCCCAATTCAAATGCATAGGCAACCCATGTTGACCTTGCCATAAACTTGGTCAAGGTCATCACAGGGTCATGATTTATATATACATTGGAGTACTTTAGCCATCGATGCTTCACGCCAAGTTTCCTTGAAATCAGTCTATTGGTTTCAGAGAAGAAGATTTTTGATGGGTTTTTACCATATATGGGCATGGCGGCCATCTTTGTCATGTGACCTAGATTATTTATATACACATTGATTCCTCAATTCTATAGAGGCTTCACATAAAATTTGGCTTTGATTAGCCAAGCGATTTCAGAGGAGAAGAGGTTTGAATATATATTATGGAAATATACATGTATATTGCCCCGGGGTGGGGGCACATGAGCCCCTGGGGTCCAATTTTTTTCAGAATCATTAATTTTCAGTCCTACTTCCCATTTCCTGCAAGACTTTCACTTTAAACTACATTTTAAAAGTTTTCCCCATTCAAATGCATTGGCGACCTATGTTGACCTTGCCGTAAAATAGGTCAAGGTCAGGAAAAGGTCATGAATTATATACACATTGTAGTGCTTGAGCCATCGATGCTTCATGCCAAGTTTTGTTGAAATCGGTCCACCGGTTCTGGAGAAGAAGATTTTTGAAGGGTTTTTACCATATATGGGCATGGCGGCCATCTTGGTCATGTGACCTGGATTATTTATATACACATTGGTTCCCCCTTCCCATAGATGCTTCATGTAAAATTTGGCTTTGATTGGCCAAGCAGTTTCAGAGAAGAAGATGTTTGAATATTATGATAATATACATGTATATTGCCCCGGGGTGGGGGAGGATGAGCCCCTGTTGCCCAATTTTTTTCAGAATCATTAATATTCAGTCCTACTGCTCATTTTCTGCAAGATTTTTCCTTTAAATGACAATTTAACAATTTTTCCCATTCAAATGCAAAGGCGACCTATGTTGACCTTGCCGTAAAATAGGTCAAGGTCACCGCAAGGTCATGATTTATATACACATTGTAGTACTTGAGTCATTGATGCTTCATGCCAAGTTTGGTTGAAATCGGTCCAGTCGTTCCGGAGAAGAAGATTTTTTGAAGGGTTTTTACCATATATGGGCATGGCGGCCATCTTGGTCATGTGACCTGGATTATTTATATACACATTGGTTCCCCCTTCCCATAGATGCTTCATGTAAAATTTGGCTTTGATTGGCCAAGCGGTTTCAGAGAAGAAGATCTTTGAAAATGGTGGACGACGGACGGACGGACGGACGACGGACGACGGACGGACGGACGGACGCCGGATCATGGCCATCCTATAAGCTCACCTTGTGAGCCTGACGGCTCAGGTGAGCTAAAAAGGGCACTTTTTAACGCGTGGCAACATGTCAAAAGGGCACTTTTAGCACGCGTGACGGCAAGCAAAAGGGCACTTTGTAAGTGGTCCTTGGCATGCTATGAGGGCACATTTAAGCATATGTCATTAAATTTAACACTTATAATATTTTCTATGTATTATAAATTTGCTTTTCAGCTTAAATTGTTCTTTCCTCAATTTCCATATTTCAGGATTCACTTTTACCACAGACAACTTAGTAAATTCTTTTCACTCTGCCTCACATTACTTTAATACTGAATTGTTCTTTCCTCAATTTCCATATTTCAGGATTCACTTTTACCAGAGACAACTTAATAAATTTCTTTTCACTCTGCCTGCATTACTTTAATACTGAAGTCTGAATTATTTAATCATGCTTGTCAAAATAAGAGATAACCTCACTCAAGATTTGTTTTTGAAAAGTAAACTATTGATACTAATTAACTGGCACACTTATTTTACCAGGTAGGATATTCATTTTTCACACCTTTTTCTGATTAACAGCTCATTTGGTGTCAACTTGGGTAATTGTCATTGAGTTATTATCAACATTTGCCACTGCAATAAAGTGACAATATACAAGGGATTAAAGCAATCAACAACAAGATCATAAATTTTGACAAATTTGTTTCTGCAGACTTCAAGCAAAATATCTTGTAACTTCCTTAATTTTGGTCCGATTTTGACAAACTTTTTTACCAAAATGTAGGGCACAGAATGTAGATTCAGAAAAAGGGCATGGCGCTGGAAAAAAGGGCATGGCGCTGGAGAAAAAGGGCATGGCGCGGCGCCATAGTAAAAGTGGCTAGGGGAAACACTAGTTCCACCCCGAACTTGACTAGTGTGGCAATGGTATGAGTATTTGAAAAATTTCCATAACCCTAGTACTACATTCTAATATTTACCAGACTCTGATATTCCTGCTCTCTCCTCTGAGGATCCAGCCAATTATCATCATCAAGTATACCACCATATTTCCGACTTTCTTCGTACCGATTTTTCCTACGAGTGAAAGGGAAATAAATATACAACACTGGTGAATGAGGTAAAAAAGCTGTGTGTTGACGCAGCATGGTCTGACCCTTCCTTGTGGATAAATACAACAAAAGCAGCATTTGTGTACAACATGCAGAAACTAATCTGTAGATACAAAACCTAAATACTGTATCACACAATACATAAAAGCTAACACAAAAATATACTGTAAGCACACATTAAATGATGTACTGGGGCCAGTTGTTTGAATTTAATGACATTGTTAGTTAATGATTCGTTAAAATTTCAAACATGAATATTACAAATACAATGTTATTTTTTGTTGATAAAATGTGAGAATCCTTGGCAATGCATAGGATTCTCACATATTATCAACAAAAAATAAGTGTATTTGCATATATAGTCAGCAATTACTTAACGAGTTGAGGTCTTAACGATGACGTTCAGCTAACCAAGTTTTGAACAACTGTGCCCTGTACTGTAATATTGCATTAAAAACTTTCAAACCAGCCCCACCATGAGGATCATGTTTCTGTTGGCGGCAAATAACAAAGTTACCGATAAGTCTTCACATTGGAACAGCCTGATCAGTGCACCTTTGCTATTATGTATTATTTCTTAGTGACAATTTAAAGAAACTTGCTAGCTTTGTTAGCTGTGCAACCTAATCAAACAGCCCTCATGGCATGGACACAACAATGCCCAGCAGGCACATGACATCAGAATGACGTCAGATCGACGTCGATGCGACGTCATGACGTCGCATCGACGTTGATATGTCATTCTGACATCATGTGCCCGCTGGGTGAAGGGTATATGGGGAGGATACTATGGCTAATACATCAAAAGCCAATGCATTATACAAACATACAGCATTCCCATCAAGTGTCAAAGTTTCTAGATCTCGACTGAGATTCAGCAGTTTCTGACGGCGTACAGCAAAGTCTGATGATGGGCGCTCTTTTTCTTTGCCTCCCTTCTTTGCTTTTCCTTTACTGATATTGGGTGAGCAGTGAAAGAATCACATGAATTATAAATAACCATATATGAGCCGCCGCATGGGAAAACCAACAACCTGCATAGGCGAAAACAAAGGCGCAGATCAGCTTCGCAGTAACTGCGAAGCTGATCAGCGCCTTTGTTTTCGCTACTCGGATAGTACAGTTCCTCTTCTACTTAAATCTTAAATGCCAAGATTCTAGCTCTTTTCTGTAAATGTACAGGTCGGTTTGTGTCGGACCTGTTCGGAAACAACATTGTTGGTTTTCCCATGAGACCACTCATATGCTGTTATAAGCAGAGCACCTGTTTTGGGGATTTGCTGACAGAGCCTCACAGTAGATGCCTAGAGTCTTAAATTTTCAGATTTAGATTGAGCAATTTAGCAAAAATGGCACTGTTCTAAGCCTCATTTTAAATGCAAAACCATGTTTCTAATTGTAAAGCTATATACGAGCCGCCTCGTGGTAAAACCAACAATGTGGTTTCCGACCAGGTCCGACACAAACCGGCCTGTACAAGCACAGAAAAGAGCTAGAAGCTTGAAATTTCGGATTTAAGTAGAAGAGGAATTGTACTATCCAGTAGCGAATACAAAGGCGCTGATCAGCTTCGCGGTTACCGCGAAGCTGATCTGCGTCTTTGTTTTCGCCTATGCAGATTGTTGGTTTTCCCATGAGGTGGCTCATACAATATCAGCAGTCACCAGACTTGCACATAAAATGTAAGTTTTTCATGATAATATTGACAAAACTCTCATTTATCCATCAAGAAATTAGCCTTTAGAATGTCGATGATTTCAAGCTTTATGATACAGCCCCTTTCACTCGAGTTTGCCGTTTGAGCATTTAGGTCAATCAAATTTGTTCACTCAAGTTTGCCGTTTGTTTGTAAATCAGGTAACTTTTTATTCTATTTTAGAACTGAAACCATGCCCCAGGTGCCAGGTGTTCTTAAAATCTATTCAGCATTTATCTTTAGGTAATGATGTCACCTCTTCTGATAAAAACATTGTAATTGCTTGGTTAAAGCACATTTTATTTCAAAATTCTTTGCACAACATTTACAATGCATATTAAGAACACACATTTGTAACGAGATAGAGACAAAAGCAGAATTTTATCAATTTAAGCAGTTACCTGATCGGTATCTACAAGGCAAAAATTCCACATAGTAAGTTAAAAATTTCACTTGAGTTTGCCGTTTTTAAAGGTCATTTAGTTTGAAGCTGTCACTCAAATCAGCAGATCAATCAATCCAGATGTCTTTGAGGACAACATAAAGAAACTCAGATCTTCGTCTTCTTGTGTGATGCAAATGCCCAAACGGCAAACTCAAGTGAAAGGGGCTGTAAGTGCTTTCCTATCCCAGTGACATACGTAAAATATGAAACTCTTCTTAATTGCAGTTGCACTTGGCTTGTGTTAAAATGGTCAATAATTCAAAAAGAAAAAAATTCTTCGTGCAATGACCAACAAACAGTTGAATGCATTGCAACTGAAAGTGCAAAGAGTATACTTGGAATAGCTAGAACAATAATAGACTCATACGCTAAATACCTACCTTCCATCAAATTCTTGATCCAAGTCCCTGGCTCTTAAGTCATTCTGAAGAAAGAAATTATACAATGCAATGTAGTAATGTTTGATTATCTTTTCAAATAATATTTCAGGCCCATCTGATATCTACACTATCATTGGGAAAAATGCAATGCTATCTGTCATATAATTGTCAGTAATTCTATCGTTTTTGTTGTTCTTGTTTTTTAAATCAAACTATGGTTATTAATAAAAGTTTTTTCGTTCAATTTTCAGGAGGTAAATCATAAATAAAAGATTTCAACTACAAGTGATTGTTTTGTACCTGAATGTTGTGAAGAGCACCATCACTGGCATAACTTTTCAATCTACCTTCTTGTTGCCTAGAAACAGAGGAAGTCGTCAAACTATGTCACTCAATCAATCCAATAGAATCTGCATGTATTTCTTTGGATAAGAAACAGCATTTCACTTTGCTTTGTCAGTGTTTTTATACCTGACCCCCAGGTTATAAAACTTTTTTCATGCTCAGCTCAGCTGAGACTAAAATTTATCCTGCTCATAAACGTAACTAGAAAATGTGTTTATGAAACACTATGCCCCCAACTGGTAAGTCACTTTCAAGATGTAAAAAAAATGACTAAGTTCAAATTAATCTGAGGAGTATATCCCAACCACATGCATATCTTCAAAGCATGGTCACAATGTCTGCAAAGTTTCAAAAGTATCGGTATTAAATTGTAGGAGGAGTTGCGCACACAAGGTACCCTCTATCCGTTCACTAAAATGCCCAAAAAAATGACTAAGTTTAAATTGTGAAAAAAATGTCAAAAAATAATCCAAGGATTACATCCAAACCACATGCATATCTTCAGACCATGCCCATAACACATGTAAAGTTTAAATGAATTGGCATGAAACTGTAGGAGGAGTTGTGCACACAAGGTAACCACTGCCCATTCATTTTCATTGTGAAAATGCCCAAAAAATGGCTAAGTTCAAGTGCAAAAAAAGTGACAAAAATTAATCTGAGGATTATATCCAAACCACATGCATATCTTCCAAGCATGGTCACAACATCTGTAAAGTTTCAAGAGAATCGGAATAAAACTGTAGGAGGAGTTGCGCACACAAGGTACCCACTATCTATTCACTTTATCAAGAATTAAAAAGGAAAACTCCCACAGAATTGGCCCCTAGCCCCTTGAATTTACCTGAAAGAAAAAATACGAGTCCTCTTAATTTTCATATACAAACTACATACCAAATTTCAAGATCCTAGCTCTAACGGTTCCTGACCGAGTGCTAAGTGTTACTCACGCATCACAGACTGACTGCACTGGACTGGACTGGACGGACAGACCCAAACCAATATGCCCCCTCAACTTCTTCGAAGTTGGGGGCATAAAAATGTCAATAACTGTTGGCATTTAAACATTTATTAGCATGATAAATTACAGGCTTTGGTGATTTAAACCTAAAATTTTGATGTATTTGGGCTATTTCAGTTTTATTAACAGTTTAAATTTCATGTCAGCTGATTTCATGCTCAGCTGAGTTGAGCATGAAGAAAGTTTTATAACCTTGGGGCAGTTTACCTCATTACTTAAATATCATTTCTACTCCAGATTCTTGTTGATATCATCAAAAGGTTACTGCCTCAGCTAATTGCTAAATATAAGTCTCTGGGAGACCATCACTAACAACGTAAATAAAGTACAGAAGATAATTGTGGGTAAATTACCTAAGAGCTTCTTGTCTTTTCTGCTCCAGTATCTCCTCATAAGTTGGAGTCTGCCAGCCTCGTCTTGGACCTGGGGGACCCTGAAAATGAAAGTGCAGGGATGAGGATTTTGTAGATCAATAGGTAAACATTCAGCTAGAATTATAAACCTGTAAGCATGGATCACTGAAAAATACAGCCTGGTTATCAGTTTTGAAATTGGTGCTTTTCGTTATCTGCCCATGTTTTCCAGATACTTCATGTTCAGGTTCATTTTAAGTTGAATCTGTCTTTTTTTCTAGCATACACTCGGATGCTTCAATTTTCGATAAGCAATACCTTAGTGTTCCAGGTTGATTTTCTGTATCTTATATTTCTCAGAATTGTCTATTTGATTCTTAAAATCACTTCACCATCTGCTTTATTTATCAGTACTTGAGGTCACTTAATGACTTGGCTTTCAAAGATAGAAGCTGAAACTGCTATACATTAGCTGAAACTGCTATACATTATGAAAATACATAAAGTCTACGAAGTTTATGTACATTAGGAATATAGTGGGACCAAGTTATTAGTATATATATATATAGGCATTGAAGTACAGTATCGCATGCTACCCCTGTTTAGTAAATATATACTGTAAATTCGGAAATGTTCGTGAGAACTTAATTTTCGCTAATATTTGCCAATTTGTTGTCGTACAAAAATGAAGTTCTCACTAATAAAGAATCATCGTAAGCTTTATTGACAGCATGAGTACTTGCTTGCAAATTCAAGAGATCGCCAATAATTCGGAAATCGAAAATTTGCAAAACAGAGGTCACATGAAAATTTCTGAACTTACAGCATTGACATGTTAATAACGTTATTAGTAAAGGTATGATAAATATTACAAACAGGTAAATAGCAAAAACTCCACTCCAAACAAACTTAGTAAGCATGCATTCTAAAGATGATGTGCTTGATTCGTTTAATTCTGTATTTAAAATAAGTAAACCAAAACTGGTAAAAACTAGCTAATCATTAAAAAAAGTATAAATAGCCTATGTCAAAAGACAATGTTTATCTTCGTGCAGTATACCATGAGCCATGTCATGAGAAAACCAGATTTTTGCATATGTGAAAACAAAGGCGCCTTTGTTTTTGCTATACGGATGGTACAATTCCTCTTCTTCTTAAATCCGAAATTTCAAGCTTCTAGCCATCCTCTGTAGCTGTACAGGTCGGTTTGTATCGGACCTGGTTGAAAACCCCGAAGACCAATTTTCTTACGTCGCAGCTCATATATGGCATTGATCTGTGTGATGTAAATTACATCTCCATCTTAGCTCAGTCATATGGCTGCTTGAAGATCGACATTGTTACAGCATTTTTTGGTTTTTGCACACAAGACGAAAGTTTAGAAGAATGGCTTCAAGCTGTTATATGTTGTTGCTTTGTGTTTAAATGATGTGATCAATTCTAGCTCATAGGTTCTGTTTTGCATTCTTAATTTGCTGCCAAACAAAAAATTATGACTCATCAATCCACTGCAAAAGCTGATGTTTTCTAGAAAATCTAGAAAATACATGTCAGATGCATACTTGATAGTTACTGTAAATTTTGTAACATATGAGCCTGTGCATGAGAAAAACAACAATTTGCATAGGCGAAAACAAAGCCGCAGATCAGCTTCGCGGTAACCGCGAAGCTGATCAGCGCCTTTGTTTTCGCTACATGGATAGTACAATCCCTCTTCTACTTAAATACAAAATTTCCAGCCTCTAACAATGTTCTGTGACTGTACAGCCCGGTTTGTGTCAGACCTGGTCGGAACCCCAAATTGTTGGTTTTCTCACGCACAGGCTCATATCATAATCAACTCATTGTAGGCATTGACTGAGTACAGCTAACATCAAGTTATGCCGTGAAATGGTAAAACAACTATTCAAGATGCACCTGAACCTTTTATACTGTTATAAAGGAAAATGACAAGAAAACCAAACACCACAGAGAACTCCAGACTTTCAAATACTTTATTTTGACTATGCATGGCTTGCTCTGCTATATGAGCCAAACATGTCAAATTAATTTAAATGTTTCTGTTCATGCTTATACATATACCAGGGCCCAGTTGTTCAAAACATTGTTAGCTAAATGTCATCGTTAAGACCTCAACTTGTTAAGTAAATGCCGACTACATAATCAAATAGACAAATACACTGTTATTTTTTGGTGAAAAAAATGTAAGCCATATTTTATCAACAAAAATAACAGTGTATTTGTGATATTCATGTTTGATATTTTAACAAATCGTTAACTAATGATGTTGTTAATTTTGAACAACTGGGGCCAGATATAATACAAACAACTGATATACTGTTGTTTGTCAAAACTTTGTAAGCTAGTATAAAACCAGACTTCAAGATTTCTACCAGAGCATTCACTGCATGCCATGCTAAGTATTTGACTCACTTTTTGTTGCATATATTCATTGTACTCTCTATTTCTCTCTTTTACTTTCCTCATCTGAAAGTTTCAGCAGTATCAGGTTTGTCTAGTATGCTTTAACCACTGCCTAAAGGCTCATATTACTACTGTGACTTCTCATATTTTTACGAGGACTTGAAATGAGCTACGTCATGAGAAAACCAGATTTTTGCCTATGCGAAAACAAAGACGCAGATCAGCTGTGCAGTTACTGCACAGCTGATCAGCACCTTTGTTTTCCCTAAACAGATAGTACAATACCCCTTCTTCCTAAATCCGAAATTTTAAGCTTCTAGCCATCTTCTGTAGCTGCACAGGCCGGCTTGTGTCAAACCTGGTCGGAAATCCCGAAGACCGGTTTTCTTGCATTGCGGCTCATATAATATTACAGTGCTGTTTGTGCCTTACAACAATCGTTCAATAGTACTTGTAACTACATTCTTTTTTAATTGGGTTGACCATTACACAATAAGGTAATATCAAGCATCTCAGTTTACTATCCACAATGTTTCTTCCTAAAACAGTTTTCCAGTGTGTCTGTATAAATTAAGATTAGTTTAAATCTTGAGCCCTATACTATGTTTAGAAGCCTATAATTTGAAAATGTTACAGAAAGCTGTGCTATACATATGAGCCACCAACAATCTGCATATGCGAAAACAAAGGCGCAGATCAGCTTCGCAGTGACTGCGAAGCTGATCAGGGCCTTTGTTTTCGCTACACAGATAATACAATTCCTCTACTTTCTAAATCCAAAATTTCCAGCCTCCAGGCATCTTGTACAGCTTGGTTTGTGTCAGACCTGTTCGGAAACCTTGTTGGTTTTCTCATGAATAAGGAGACTCAATTATAATACTACTGAGTTTTCAAAGCAGTTATCATGTCAGCATCATTATTTGCCAAGAAACACAAAATCAGCATTAAAATGTGATAAACAATAAAGTATGAATAGTTTAAAATGTTTTATCTATAAATTACCTCTGCTGATTCACTGTATTTGAGACCTGGTAATGTAGCATAGTCTGGGCCCTGAAAATGGAGTTTAACCCATATTTGACGAATGGATTCTCCCATCATTATCAGTTGGGCGAGTCCATTTTCATTTTTAGGGGTGTTAGGTGTGATTCTTTATTTTCTATCTAATTTTTCCATGAAATTTCTCTGTGCAAACAGAATAGCCCCAGATGGGACGCCGCGTTATGCGGCGTCTCATCTGGGGCTATGCTGTTTGCCTATGTCCCACAAAAAGAATGTCAGTATATAATGTTACTGTTACAGGGTATATTACCCTTGAAATGTTGACAGATTTTCACAATTTCAAGAGCACATATACAGATAAGCAAACAGTTACTTCAAGAGGAAGAATATTTTTCTCAGGTTTATTAGGTAAAAGCCAAGACAAATACAACAAACAAAACAATTTCCATAATTAAGAGACAATTCAATATTAAATTTGATATTAAAAAATAAAACAAAAATTAAAATAAATGTTACTGAGCAATTGTTTGATTTATATCCTTTCTAATAAGCATAAAACAAGTACACGGTAAACAGGATGATGATATAAAAATAATGATCTTCAGGCATCTTCTTTGCGTAAGCAGACCACTACATGTACTTGTGTAAGCCCCATAGACAGCAGATAGAAGCACAGAAGACAGGCTTTCTCTGGGCTCAGATCATGCAAAAATGAGCCACCTCACAAGAAAAGCAACAATTTACATATACGAAAACAAAGGCCCAGATCAGCTTCGCAGTAACTGCAAAGCTGATCAACACCTTTGTTTTCACCACACGGATAATACATTTCCTCTACTTTCTAAATCCAAAATTTACAGCCTCTAGCCATCTGTGCTTGTACAGCTGGGTTTGTGTCGGACCTGGTCAGAAACCACATTGTTGGTTTTCCCACGTGAAGGTTCAAATGTACACAGTACATACCTCAGCAGCTGCAGGTCTCTGCAAGGGTAAAAAAGAAATCACACATTATCATCATGATCATCATCATAATTATCATTATCATTATTATCATTGCAAATAAAAGGCAAAAAACAGATAAAGTACAACCTCATTACGATATCTTTGGGGTCCACAGAGGCAGTCTGTATTATAAGTCGAACCATGTTATGATGAGGTTATTTACAATAAAAACTATCAAAACATAATCATTTGGAAGCCATGACAAGGCCGTGTTATACTGAAAACCATGTTATAATGAGGCACGTTATAATGCGGATGAAGTGTATTCTTTATCGATCTAATCTACATATTTAAAATTATTTGATTTGTTTGGTGTTCAAAGTCTAGATCAGTTTTCCTGTTCACATGAGTTGGTTAAATTAGACAGATAGAACATAACTCATTGCTCATTTTTTCCACAGGTAATTAAGGAATATTCAAGTAGACTGGTTGTGCATGTTGACTGGCATACAGCCCAAGTAATTCTTTTCTGGCTAAACTAGAAGGAAACCAACTTACAGGAGCAGTAGGTGGCTTCTTGTGATCTAATCTGTGTTGATCTTTCAGCTTCTTCTCTTCTAGGAATGCTTTATATTCCTCATTCCGTGCCTTCACTTTACGTAACTAGAAATATATAGAACACAACAATAATTTGTTAGATTCCTGAAAATGTAAACAGCTACTACTGCATGGTGGATCTAAAAGGCTTAAAACAGGCTCCAAAAGAAACAGGGCTACTTTATTTCCAAGGGAAATGTATAGAAAATCAGTCAAAATGAAGAAAACAACGCCCCCTCTGTAAAATTAGAAGTTGACACATCTGCCTTTGCTATATGTTGTACATGTACCACTGAAGATTTTCAAACTATCTAACTTATACTGACCTCAGCTGAATCATGTTGTTTGAGGTTTGGTATTGAAGCTACATATTCCTCTGTACCCTGCCCTGGTTCTCCTCTTGAACGAAACTGTTCCTGTAAAACAGAAATGCACAAACTAACTGACATGTAAAAGCACAATATCTACATTAACCACAGTCATAATTAGGCATTTACTGGAGTGATCAAAACATAAGACATGATGGTGAGACAGATCAGACTTGGTAGTTGCCCAGTCTGAGCAGCAACTTTGTATGAGCCGTGACACAAGAAAACCGGTCTTCAGGGTTTCCGACCAGGTCCGACACAAACCGTCCTGTACAGTCACAGAACAAGGCTATAAGCTTGAAATTTAGATTTAGGAAGAATAATAATTTTATTGTGTAGCGAAAACAAAGATGCTGATCAGTTGAGCAGTTACTGCACAACTGATCTGCATCTTTGTTTTCGCATATCCTGTTTTCTCATGATGCGGCTCATGTACCACAGCCAAAATTAAGGGTTTTGTTCTCAAGAGTTCAAATGTTATTTGAATAACCAAGCTCCAGCAGAAATATTTTTTGATTCTAACATGAATAATCCTATAGACATAGACAAAACACTTGATAACTTGATTCATAGACATAACACTAGATAACTTGATTCAAATTAAGCTGGATATAATGTTTACCTCAGCTAATTTCTGGTTATACTCTTTCTTTCTCTCCTCATTGAGTGCCTGTGCTGTTCTATCATGTTGCCCTATATTCTTGAAGAAATGATTGGGTGTGGCTGGTTTAGGGGGCAACCCTCGTAATCTGTCAGTGTCCAGTTTCTGTAAAGGAATTAAACCACTTTAATCACGAGTCTTACACTATAACAGCTTAATTCTGGCAGGACTTGATGATGCCGCATCGTGGAAAACCAACAATGTTGTTGCCGAGCAGGTCCGACACAAAGCGAGCTGTACCAGCACAGAAGATGGCTAGATGCTGGAAGTACTATCCGTGTAGCAAAAACAAAGGTGCTGATCAGCTTCGCAGTTACTGCGAAGCTGATCTGCATCTTTGTTTTTGCATATGCAGTTTGTTGGTTTTCCCATGAGGCGGCTCATTTCAACATATTCTTGGGAAAAAAAAACACCCTATACATGCATTACATTATCTACTTCAATGAAGCTGCTGATAATAAACTTATCTGCAGTATTTACACATATAAATGTGCTCTATGAAATTGAATCCTGTGACAATTCTAAATGCTATTTCTGTAAATGAAACTTACATTCAAATGAATATCTATCCTGCATTATGAAGCGGCTGAGAATAAATAATCTCCTTTCAGATTTATTAAGAAAGCATTTGTGCTTGAAAGTTGGCAACCAATCCATCTTTTACACAGCATATAGTAATTGAATTGTGTTTAGAAATTCATATGCTGAATGTAAAACTACTGGCCAATGTAGAGATGGACTGGTTGCTTTGTCTTATACCATCATGCAAGTTGTGGAATGAAATACTGAATATATGAGCCGCCTCATGGGAAAACCAACAATTTGCATATGCGAAAACAAAGGCGCAGATCAGCTTCGCGGTAACCGCGAAGCTGATCAGCGCCTTTGTTTTCGCTACTCGGATAGTACAATTCCTCCTCTACTTAACTCTAAAATTTCAAGCTTCTAGCCTGCTTCTGTAGCTGTACAGGTCGGTTTGTGTCGGACCTGTTCGGAAACCACATTGTTGGTTTTCCCATGAGGCGGCTCATATTATGATCATGCAATACAACTCCACCAAAACACATGCAACATGAAAACAACAATACAGTGAATGTTTTGTCATCATCTAAATAATGCATATCGTAAAATCTATGAAATCTTGCACCTTTGTGTGACTATGACTGTAAACGCTATTCCTGGTGAAAAAATGTTATATGGAAGTATATGTATATGGAAGCAAAATCTCTTCCATTAACTTACTTTCTTGACATTATTGACTTGAGTATCAAACACATATATTTAACATAATTGTGTTTATCAATATGTTTCATTAAGATGATTTTCTAAATTTAATGTAAAACTTTTCTTTAAATTCAGCTATCATCAGGAAAACATGTCCGTGCAAAGTATGTTTCCATGGACCCCAAAGATAGATAGATATATAATAAGGTTGATGTGTACACACTTTTAATAATATGTTAAACACATAAAAATATACACATAATTGTGTTTATCATTATGTTTATTAAGATGATTTTCTAAATTGAATGTAAAACTTTTCTTTGAGTTTAGCTAACATCAGGAAAACATCCGTGCAAAGTATACCCCCGCAAACCCCACTTTTATATAGTAAAACTGGGGTATACAGGGGTATACCTACCCTACCTATTTTTCTTATTTTTGCTCCAAAACATAGATTGTGGGTACACGTTAGAACCGCTTCACCGGGGCAGTCTAACGTGTACCCAAAATGAATGTTTTTGAGCAAAAACGAGAAAAAAATATCAAATTATTTCCAATGAAATATTCAATTTTTGCTTCTGAAAAATATCTTTGTATAATGAATGAGCAAGTTTTCATTATGATATGACTATATTTTCACTGTTATGACCTGTTGCTGTAGTTGAAGGTACTCATTGTGTCGTTCCTCAAACAGTTTCTGTCTCTTAGAGTCATCATACTCTCCGACCGGCAGTGTGGCGCCGGTTCCCGCTTCTGGTGCCCGTCTCTGCTTCTGTTGTTGCTGGAAATGGATAATGATCATCAACATGACCTTGTGTGTAAAACGTAACAAGACCTGTTTTTCTGAAAGCAACAGTGAAGTTGATTATGACAATATGTATTAGATGTTGATATCTGTTTTATGAATACTCGTAATTTGAGCCACTGCATGAGAAAACCAATAATTTTGGATTCTGACCAGGTCCAATACAAACCGGCCTGTACAGCCACAGAAGAAAGCTAGAAGCTTGAAGCTTTGAATAAAAGTAGAAGAGGAATTGTACTAGCCGTGTGGCGAAAACAAAGGCGCTGATCAGCTGTGCAGTTACTGCACAGCTGATCTGCATCTTTGTTTTCGCATATGCAAATTGTTAGTTTTCCCATGCAGCGTCTCATTTACTAAGCAATCTTACTGCTTCATTCAATTTCATGTTTTGTTGTATGTTTTTTCATGAATACGGTCTGTGCACTTCTGTTTTTGTTGTTGTTGTTTTTTTTTTTATAGAAAACTACATAACTATTCAGTGATGATATTTCTACAGAGAGGTTGAGTTGTACATATGTATAAATCATTCATTTGGGTCATTTGATGATCAACTTATTCAAGCACACAAAAAGTAAACTAACTGCAAAGCTCAGTGCATCCAATCGCTATATGTTATGGTTAGTTATTAAGGTTGATCAAGCACCACACACAACAAATCACTTCTTGTACTGGTAGAAAGAGACAACAGTTACCTTAACTGTCAAGCTTGATAGTGGGTTAAGTGTATGTGACATTCATATAATAATTATAATAAGGTTTTATAGGAATCATGTAAAAAGACTCATATTAGTCGTTGGTGAAATATTTTAGCCAAAGAAGTTGTCTTTCTAAAAGAAGAGAATCAAGAGATTTGACCAGAATGTTGACTTTAGACTACACTTAGACAGGCTATTTTTCTTGACTTCAAAATGATCTCACAATATTAGCAGGAAGCAATGTTAGTGAATGGTTTGAATAAATGTTAAATACAGTTCAACCTCATTATAACCGGCCACACAAGATTTTAACTAATATGTTAACTACTTTAAGTTTGGAAATGTTCGTGAGAACTTAATTTTCGTGAATTTGTTGCCTCAAGAATTCAAAGTTCTCACTAATAAAGAATTACTATAAACCATAAAGACTACCTGAAGCTCATTCGCGAATTTAAGACCTCACAAATAACTCGGAAATGGAAAATTTCTTGAAATAAAAGTCACACAAAAATTTCCAAATTTACAGTATCTATGTCAAACAACTTGTCAATGTTGGGACTCTAATTCATATTAGATATTCAATGATTTATCAATGTGTTAAAACTCTCTATCTACTTCACACTATAGGGATCAAACATGATTTTCCATTCATTAACATACGCTAGGTCCCGAGGGGGTGTTGAAAACCGAGGGCGTAGCCCGAGGTTTTCAACACTCCCCGAGGGACCTAGCGAATGTTAATGAATGAGAAAATCCTTTTTGATCGCTATTATTGCATAAATTCTGCATAAACGAAAGAAATAATGGTGCACTATATTTTACAGCCTCATCACATTTTCATACGCGTAAAAGCTTACATTTTTATGCTCGTTCCGGGCCGACTTCAGTTTCTCATTATTAGCACGTGCTTTGCGTGGCGCCCGGTAACGAGCATAAGTAAAAGCCATGTATTAACAGCACGTGCGCGCGTGAATTGCAATATTAATAAATGGCATTCTCTTCATTAATAAATGGCTGTTAATATCGTGTGACACGGGTATTTATGTAATAATAGTGATTTAGTCTTTTTCATTCTGTGAATCAACATGTTAGGACTATCTAACTATTTCACTCTAGTTGATTAGTCACTATTAGCTACATCACTGCCAGCTACCTGAGCCAGTAATTCTTGATACTCATGTTTTCTCTGTTCATTCAACTGCTGTAATCTCTCGGCCTCACCCTTCCCAACATTTAGACCTACTTCATCTGGGGTGGGTAATTTCTGTCTTGGTGGGGGTTGCTGATGGGTGATCACAAGTTATACTTAAGACAAAACTGCTCTTACATATACACATGTACATCTTAGATTCTATCTTGAAATATTTGAGCCGCCTAATGAGAAACTAACAATCTGCATATGCAAAAACAAAGACGCAGATCAGCTTCACGGTAACCGGATTGTACACTTCCTTTTCTTCTTAAATCCGAAATTTCAAACTTCTGGCCTGCTTCTGTATCTGTACAGCCCGATTTGTGTCTGACCTGTTCGGAATCACATTGTTGGTTTTCTCACGAGACGGCTCATTTGTTGGCACTATCGTGGCATGATGCTCAAACACATGACATTCTGTATTAGAATTAGCAGTCTTGGACACTGCATTCACATGTGACATTGATATGAAGACCTATTATTAGTATTTTCATGCTTTATTTTCTGCAAGGTTTTAGGATACATGTACGAAAATTCTTAGTTTTCAATAAAACATCTTCAAAATATCATACATAACATATATTTGTATAGGCTAAATGCTGTAAAAATATGATCTTTATGAGCCAACACACAGTGCAACCAGCTGCAGTCACATCACTCAAAGCTGAAAAAAAATAGGGCAAAATGTGGCAAGCACCTTATGACAATGTTCTTTTGATATGGAGGAATGATAGAATGCAATCAGATCAGAAACAAATGTACTTATGAGAAACCCAACAATCTGCATATGCGAAAACAAAGGCGCAGACCAGCTTCGCGGTAACCGCAAAGCTGATCAACGCTTTTGTTTCCGCTACACAGATAGTACAATTCCTCTACTTTCTAAATCCAAAATTTTGAGTTTCTAGCCTGCTTCTGTGACTGTACAGGTTGGTTTGTGTCTGACCTGTTCGGAAACCACATTGTTGGTTTTCTCACGTCTCTGCTCATATGAATCACATGAAACTTCTCAATGAGAGTAGGAAATATGACATGAGAGAGACCTTATTTCTCAGGTAGATGACTGAAAAACTGAACAGCCACAGAGAAGCACAACCTTTCACCAAACTCCATTGTAATACCTTAGCTAACATCTCATTATATTCTTTTTTTCTTTCAGTTAACAGTATTTTCCTGCCTTCATCATGCCTAGACTGATCTAGTGGTAACCCAAGTCTGAGGAACTCCGGAGTCACTTCTTTTCTCCGTAAACGTATCCTAGGTGTTCTCTGTTTAACATTTTGAACATATTGGTTGGCAGAGATGCTCTTTTGCCTATCTCATGCAGGAACTTTTATTTCAATGTGTCTGTTTTTGGTCATTTTGTGAAAGTACATCTATATGCCTATCTGATATTATCTTTTTCAGTATTTTTTCCAAATACTTTTATTCAAAACAATCTTTACTTTGAGTACAGTTCAGACAAAAATGCTCAATGAAATACACAGACTTTGCAGAGCCCTAACTGGATCCACACTGTTTGCAAAAGTTATCAGCAAACACCAACAGCAGGAAAGTGTTGACTTAATTTGATTTTTACACTGTATCATATTTGTCAACAATTTCTCAGTCATGACTGGATGAAGCCTATACTTCCTGAATACTTAACCAGGAGTATAGGAATCAAACAAGCCTTGCTCAGGGACACAACTCGGCAATATTAGGTTTCAAGCCCTACAGCTCTCGATTCAGAGTATGACACTCTTTCGCTAGTCTATCGAGCACCCTTGGAAGTTAAGTATTTACACAAAAATAGCCCAATCTCACCTGAGCTAGAAAATCCTGATACTCTCTCCTCCTCTCCTCTGCCAGTTGCCTCTGTCTGTCATGTTCTATGTCTTGACCCCCAGCGTTCCTCGCCAGTTCAGCGGCCAGTCTCTGGTCCTCAGCAAGGCCTCGATTATACTCATCTTGTAATAGCTGCTGCTTCTGTAACAAATATGGGACAGAATTTGGTGTGAGCATGATTAGATTAGTCTTCTAATTTGAGAGGATAATGACAGAATCTAGATTATACTAGTTTGGAAACACCACAATATTTGATTCATGTTTTATTTTCACTGAAACCACAAAATTGAAAATCAAACCTTTGTAGATTATTTGCAACTTAAGAGAAAATATTTCACAATAGATCTCTGACAGCCACAGAGGTTCCTTTAATCTACACTCCAACCTCGTTAGTACGCGACGGTCGGGGTCCACAAACTTGAACCGCGTTATAAGTGAGGCGCGTACTAACGACTGACACACTATCAGGTCCTCGCCTGTTTGTGCTATGAAGAACCACCTATGTTTATGGTATCTTCTAATGAAATAAATGGTTTTACATCAATATGATGTAAAACCATCTTTGCCTACTTGTACCTTTTTACATCAATATGATATTTGTAGGTCAAAAATTTAACAGTATAAAGGTGTGTACCTTTGATATTTCATCAGTAAAATTCTTTCAATTTTATAGATTTGCTATCACAAATCTTTTTTTTATAGTTGAATTGAATATAATTATGTAAATGAAATTATACATCATTGTCAGTAATGTAAGACTACGCCGATTGTGTTGGATAAATACAGATTTTACCAAAACGTATGTACAACATTTTTACAAGGGGGAGCAACTGTAATCAAATTATGCGCTTGAACAACCCAGATCAAGGTCATTGTATTGGTGTTTTTCCACTGAGCTACTACATGACAAAAACTAAAAAAGTGAAAGAGAGACAGTAAAGACTGATATATTCTACCCCTGATCGGTGTTTACTGTGCGCTTTATAGTTTGAGTGTTGTAATTTGATAATTATCAAACCCTTTCATACAGGGTGGTCTGATCATTCCATTATTATATTGCCCAAATAAATGTTTTGTTCGGCACTGGCCCATTCATTGTTTACGACCGGATGTTTGCATAAATTACCTAAGTGACACTGCTCAATCACATCTGGTGTAGACTAATTGGCGTTTTTATTGATTGGATTTAAAAGTTTGTTTATTCAATTGATTTATGTTTGACACCTTGTATATTCAGGTATGAGGATTTTTTAAGAATGAATGAGAGATCGTTTTGTGGGATTTTCAGATTTTTTTTTTTTTTGACATCGTTTTTTCCCATAAACAGAAATTTTTGGGGTCCAAGCAGGCACCGCGTTATACCGGTAAACGCGTTATACTGATGCGCGTACTAACGAGGTTGGAGTGTATCACTTTTTTAATGTGTATGTTGAACTGAAACAAAGCCAAGTCAAACATGATAATGTTGTATTCAATCTTGAAAATTACATCATTCGCATGTTAGAACACTTGAACTTTATTCACAATCACAGTCTTTCAAATCCAAGGGATATAATTGTGAATTTCTTTTTCTTTGTGCAATTAAGTATGTGCTAGAAATATTAAGGATCGACGGCATTTAGATATTAAAATGAGATGTGACGTTATTCATGGCTAAACGGTGAACATTTATAATATCCACAAAGCAAGGCGATGGACCTGGCAACAATATAAGTGAACATGTGATGAACTATGAAGCAAAGTGATTTTAGCAATGTGAAACTAAAATATAGATCTAGATGCAAAATGTGAATTAGACTATCTTAGCACAGAATACGCATATTAAACGGTAAACATCAAAGTAACAATTTATCCTCTACCATCAGAGTGATATGTAAGACAAGTGAATGGGTGCAGGGGTAGGGGAGGGTAGTCAACAAGTTATCCTCAACCTGTGCCATTTGTGTTTCATAGATTTTCCTAAGATTCTCCCGCTCTTCCTGCAAATTTTCGAGGAGTTGCGCTTGACTCTCCCCTGGAGGCTCTTGGTAAGGTTCACTGGCTTCTACCCGAGTTCTCTCATTATAGTTATATGGGGCAGTTGGGGGCACCTGTGGTTGCTGTTCAATGAAATATGCATGATGTGAAACTGTTAGATAAAGATCATAAAATATATATATCGAATGGAATTGACCCTTAAAAGCTCCTAAAACAAAAATATAAAAGCAAGAAAAATTAGTTTTGTGAAGTTGAGTGTCATTGACTGTGAGCAAAGCAACAGTGCATAATGCAACAGTCATTTGTAACACTGACACCCCAGGCTCTTGGCAAGTCTGGGAACCAGGCCAAGATTTGACTTTTGCATTGTTCTTGCAATGTGGGAGGAAATACCTGGGCCCAGTTGTTCAAAACTTTGTTAGCTTTACATCATTGTTAAGACCTCAACTTGTTAATTAATGCTGACTACATAAGCAAATACACTGTTATTTTTGTGGAAAAAATGTGAGAATCCTGTGTATTTGGTTTTAAAGTCTATATATATAGTTAACAAAAATGAGGCCTTAATGACAGCGTTAAGCTAACGCAGTTTTGATCAACTGGGCCTGGACTTTCTGTTATATAGGCAAAGAGGGCAGAGTAATGTAAAGTTAGAAGACTGCAGGGGAAACCAGCTGTGGTTTTACCATTTGTCCCTGCAGTGCAGTGTTTTAAGCCCCGTTTACACATTCACGGTTTTCTCTACGATTCACCACGATTCACCCCGATTTCTCATGGTCAGAAAAACCGGGATGGATCGGGGTGAATCGTGGCGAAAAGTGGAAATATTCAGTATCACTACGATTCCAGTAAGAATGTCTACGATATTAGTATGGTGTCTGTAAGGTATCGCTACGAATCAATGATGATTTATGACGGCAACGCTACGGTCAATGAGGATTAACTACGGTTGCACAACGAATGCTCACGGTGCTTGTACGGTTCGATACGGTACTAGTACGATTCACAGCGGTAGCCGTCGTGGTCAATCGTGGAGCTCCGTAGCGAAACCGTGGATGATTCGTAGGACAACCGTACACAATTCGTGGTGAATCGTGAGAGTTCGTAGTGTCAAAGATTCCACGGTTTCGCTACGGAGCTCCACGATTGGCTACGATCTCTCACGAATAGCTGCGAATATAGCTACGGTGTAAGTACGAATAAACACGATTCTGCTACGGTTGCGCTACGAATTAGGCCACGCCCAATTACCACCACGATTCGCCACGGTACGCCACGAATGTTTTAAACAGTTTAAAACTTCCATAGCGCTACCGTGGAGTTTCCCGAATTATCACGATTCATCAAGATTCACCACGATTCTACTACGAATCACTACGGTACACCACGGTACACGACGATTTTACAAATCGTGGCGAATCGTAGCGGCACCGTAGCCAAAAATCGTGAATGTGTAAACGGGGCTTTAGCAGAGGTTTGCTGGGCAAAAGTCAAAGACGGTGGAAGGTCATGGTTACCAATGACTAGAGCATAAATGTGAACAAGGTATAGCAATACACTAGTTAAACTAAATAGTGATACACTTGCTTTCTAAATGGTAATATTTGACAAAAACTAAGACAATATAAGCTACATCACTAGGCTAAAATAAATCAGAAAGAAAAATCTGCCACCTTCATATTTTAGTAAAACAATATGAATGAATATAACTTTTAGTTACAACAGGCAACATGAAAACAGCTTTTCTTTTTGTTAAATGAATTTTTGTGATGTAGCTTATGCAAGTACCAGTGGTACTTATACTGGTACTTATACATGGGCCACGACACGAGAAAACTGGTCTTCGGGATTTCTGACCAGATCCGACACAAACTGGCCTGTACAGTAACTGAAGCAGGCTAGAGGCTTGAAACTTTGGATTTAAGAAAAAGAGGAATTGCACTATCCATGTAGCAAAAACAAAGGCGCTGATCAGCTGTGCAGTTAGCTGATCTACGTCTTTGTTTTCCCATAGGCAAAAAGCCGGGTTTCTCATGACGCTGTTCACATGTGGTTCTATGTTATGCATTTACATGTACTTTGTATAACCAGAGTTTTATCAAATTTATGGCTTTGTACAGAAAACTCCAAAAATACATAATAATGCAATAATTGTGCTTGTATTTTATATTCATTTTATACTATTATGTCCAAGCGATAGTATTAACATTACAATACAATGTACAATGTGTGTGTGTGTGTGTGTGTGTGTGTGTGTGTGTGTGTGTGTGTGTGTGTGTGTGTGTGTGTGTGTGCAGTTACAGTCAGGCATGAAGACTAGGACCCTTGGACTTAATAAATGAATAAATAAGGCACAGCATAGTCTCCAGCCTTGTCAAAGTATGTACTTTTCACAAGTTTGTGTTGGAAATTGTCACAGGATATCTCATCTAAAGGAT
Organism: Rugalucina vietnamica; assembly: GCA_964017185.1. NCBI lineage: Eukaryota > Metazoa > Mollusca > Bivalvia > Lucinida > Lucinidae > Rugalucina > Rugalucina vietnamica. The sequence goes on from OZ024873.1 coordinate 62,945,518, forward strand.
ACAATGCCAATAGCTTAACCCATATTTGACGAAAGGATTCTCCTATCAGTATCATTTGGGTGAGTCCACGTTCATTTTCAGGGGCGTCAGGAGTGTTTTTTAAATTTTTGATGAAAATTCTCTAAGCAAACAGAATAGCCCCAGATGGGACGCCACGTTCTGCGGCGTCACATCTGGGGCTATTCTGTTTGCCTATGTCCCATAAAAGGGACACCAGGCTTAAATGAGTTAACTACTGCACCACACCACGGAGGTAATATACAATGTTGAACAGTGGGATACAATAAAGCATACAACATCACATACTTTACATCATCATTCACATAACATAAACAGTACATAACCTTTTTTAGCTTAATGTGTCAACACTAATTACACCTTGACCTCTTTATAACACGATTCGTTACAACACCCTTTTGGATATAACACTGATCACTGCAGGACCCAAATGTTCATTTTAGACTATATGTCTATACATTTTACTCTCGTTGTAACACAGATTGGATAGCTAACACGGAAATTGGCTTGGACCCCAACAAGTGTTATAAAGAGATTTGGTGTAATCATAAGTTTAAGGCAAATAAAGCAAAGCAGAACCCAACTGCAACTCTTGATACTAGTATAAGAGAATGATATAGCAAAGTCGTTAGCTGTCCACAAATATCTAGGAGAGATAATCACATTTGGCTATGTAGCATGAAAGCTGTGCCACCATCAGGAAATAATGCCATAACAATAATCATTTGTAATCATTTGGGTACATGTCACATGATTAAATATAAAACACTTTGGAAAATTTATGTTCAACATGAATGTGACATCTCCACAAATGATATTGCCTGTGACTGTTTCTAGACAGTGCTATGGATACATAAGCAACTAGCAGCCTACTATACTTATACAATTTACAACATCAGTTAATGGTATTTAACAGCCTTCTACAAATAATACTGTGTACAATACCATAAACTAGCCGACTACACTTAAAAATTTAATGTACAATATCATTCACTGGCTGACTACACTGTGACTGATCTAGCTCTACCATGTGTCTACCTGGAGTTCTCTCCTCTTTGCCTCTATCTCTCTGTGTAACTCATCCAAGGTCAAGGCTGGAGGTGATAGTGACCTTGACCTCTTCACCTCTAGAGGGGGAGACAAACGTCGTTCATTATACCACTGGTACTTCTCCCTGTTATCCTTAATGAAAGAATCATCCTTAGATAGTCTAAGGTGTCTGTCTCCTTTTGTTGGCCTTGGACCCCTTTCCATTCTTCTGCCTTCCCTTTCTTTGGTAGGTTCTGGAGCCCTTGCTTCTACAGGGGGTTCAGGAGCTCTATCCACATCCATGTCTCTCCTATTGTCTTGTTTAGGCACTCGCTTGTCTGGTATGTTAGGCTCTACTCTAGGTGGTTGTCTTGCATCATCATCATGGAAATGTCTCCTCTGAGTATGCTTTGGTTTGTAAACAGGCCGAGAGTCTGGGATTTCAACCTTTCTTCCTGGACTCCTGTTTGGCATGTCCATGAGTCTTTCTTCAACAGGCTCAGGGCTTCCTTTGCCTTCCAAATCTAGGAGAGGCACTTTTCTTCCCGGCTGCTGAGGATGAGGTGGGGGTTTATTCTGTCTTGGGCTGACATTGGCAATAAGACCAGACTCCTTGGCTTTTATAAGAAGTTGAAGCTCACGTTGCTAAAACAAACAGCTGGTTTTAATATAAGAAATAATACAAAAAAAACTTCAAGAAAACTTATCAGTCTACATCATAAAACTTAACAGACATTTTACTTAATAATGGCAACAATATGATTTATCATTACGGTCTCATGCTTAAAGAAAATAAAGAAATACTGCTGAATATGTCTTACATGACAAATATAGGGATCAACCATGGTTTTCAGTGTTCAAAAAATCGATGGATCACGAGGAAGGTGTTTGAACACAAGGCCGCAGGCCTTGTGTTCAAACACCTTCCGAGTGATCCAGCGAATGTTTGAACACTGAAACAAACCATGGTTGATCGCTATTCTTGCATTTTCACTCTAATCCACTTAAAATTGCTTGAAAATAACATTAACAACGTAAAAACGCACCAAAAACCGCGGAGCTTCTTCAACGTCGGCCATTTTGTTTCTACGAAACACATGACGTCATGTCGCATTGACCAATGACGTCGGTCAAAACCCATGTTCAAACGGCACGTGAATTTCATGATTTGAACATGGGTTTCGCTGTTTGAACACGGCTTTCGACCAATCGAAAACGGCTTCAAAAAGCTATGCGCATAGATATCTATGCAAGAATAATTGTTAAACATGAATACGGAAACATTTTAACAAGAAATAACCAAACGAACAAAACAACAACAGCAATACCAGTACCTTTTCCAGGGCCTTTTGGTTTTGCAATTTTTTCAGTCTTTCTTGTTCGTCTCTTTGTGTTTGATCAGGGCCTATGAACATCCCTTGCTCTGGTGTTATTATGTGACGACCCTTCTTATTTGCTTGCTGTTAGTAGGAAACAACGGTCATTTATATAAAGCGAGAAAGATGAACAATAAATGCAACAAATGAGCCGCGACGCGAGAAAACCGGGCTTCGGGGTTTCCTACCAGGTCCGACACAAACCGGCCTGTACAGTTACAGAAGCTGGCTAGAAGCTTGAAATTTCGGATATAAGAAGAAGAGGAAATGTACTATCCGTGTAGGGAAAACAAAGGCGCTGATCAGCTTCGCGGTTACCGCGAAGCTGATCTGCGCCTTTGTTTTCGCATAGGCAAAAATCCGGTTTTCTCACGATGCGGCTCAAATTACTATATGTTCCGAGAAAAAATGAGTTCACAAAGCAGAAACAGGGTTTTTACATTAAAATCCTTGTACTTTTTAGCATTTTGTAAAACTGATAGAAATTTTGATTATGTTACTTTTGTATTCTCCTTTTTGCTTCTATGTTAACCAATTCAAATTCATCTTTGCAATACCAGAAGAAGTTAAAAGGGGGATGACTTTGTGTTATGAATGGTGTGATTGGTTAAAATGCAATGCTGAAATAATACCTTTATTAAAGAGTGCTTAGCTTTAAAAAATTCAACACAATCAGATATACAAGTACACTCAGACTTGCAACTACTTCTGCTAGCATACCGGGTACTACACCCTATTGTTAAGCATAAGAGTAAAAAACAGAACACATACATATTCTATCACTTCTACATTTGACTGACTGCTTTATGTCCATCATTGACAATAGCATTAGGTCATTTCTTGATAGTCAGTAATACCCGCCATACTATTCCTTGTAAAGAATCCCAGAGGGAGATTAGCAAATTATAGTTAAACATTCTTTTGAACACAAGTTGAGCCGCCCCATGGGAAAACCAACAATCTGGATATGCGAAAACAAAGGCGCAGATCAGCTTCGTGGTAACCGCGAAGCTGATCAGCACCTTTGTTTTCGCTACACGGATAGCACACTTCCTCTTCTTCCTAAATCCAAAATTTCAAGCTTCTAGGCTGCTTCTGTGACTACACAGGCCGGTTTGTGTCGGACCTGTTCTGAAACCACATTGTTGGTTTTCCCACAAGGCGGCTCAGTTATAAATGCTCTATTTGAATTACCAAAAGAGGGAGAATATCCGTAAAAATATTTTCATGACCATAACTTCATGAAAGAAATGCAATGGACATGGGAATCAATCTTGTGTGCACTTCAATATGATTCATAAATGATACTGATTGAGCAGCCATGCCTGGTGAATCAAGCCCGTTTGAAATTAAGAAATAGATATGCTCTGGCTATAAATTGTTGTGTAATAATTTACATAGTCTAGCAACTTAGAATCCTTAGAGCATATACAAAAGCAAAATTACTTAAAACTTGTTTGAATGTTTGAATAATTGAGAAAAATAACCACCAGGTCATTTATTGCAAATGACTCTGATCATTCACCATTGAAGTAAAATCTTACAAACTTTCAAGCCTTAAACGTAATGTTCATTGTACAGTAACATGTAAACTACATTTATATATGTAACAATAATACTTTACACCATCATTTGAGCCGCGACTCGAGAAAACCGGTCTTCGGGGTTTCCGACCAGGTGCGACACAAATCGGTCTGTACAGTCACAGGAGCAGGCTAGATACTTAAAATTTTGGCTATGAGTAGACGAGGAATTGTACTATCCGAGTAGCGAAAACAAAGGCGTTGATCAGCTTCGCAGTTACTGTGAAGCTGATCTGCGCCTTTGTTTTCGCATAGGCAAAAATCCGGTTTTCTCACGATGCGGCTCATTTTATAAAGCAAGCAAAATTTCTGAAAGGGAAAATGTTATAAGAGTTGGTATCTTCTCAAAGTTTGTATACTAGCAGTAAACATATAATCCCAACATACACAGCTAGCAACTACATAGTAAATTTACACAAAAGAGAGTATATTTCCCCAAAGCCTACACTATGAGCAATACCTGAACTAAATATTCATTGTAATCCTTCCTTTTCTCCTCAAGAAGAGCCTTTTTGGCTTCGTTATAGTCAAATACCTGACTTTTAGTGGCTCTGGATTTTGGTGATGCTGATGTCTAATGATCAATACAGGCAGCATTAGGTAAGCAAACTTGTGCATAAAAAGCAAACTATTAAATAGTATCTTGTATAAGAAATGGTGTTTAAGATTTGCTTACATACCATTTATGCACTAGTCATTTGTAACCATCCCCGGGGAATAGCCGGAGACTTTTATCTTTCCTTCCAGCAAATCCCTGCCAAAAGCCCTGCACTGCTGGGACAAGCAGATTGTAAAATCTCTGCTATAAGACCTCACACTGCCGCGACAAACAACCGGCTATTCTGGCATGAAAACAAAACCAACGCATTCACCTGGCACTGAGGGGGCAAGCTGACAGGAAAATCCTGGCTCTTTTTTTCGCCCGCTATTCCCGACCCAACCCCCTTTTTTTGGGGGGGGGGGGGGGGGGGGGCATGGTTACAAATGACTAGTGCATTATCAACATTGTCATCGAACAGTAAAAGAGAAACTCTCCAACAGGTAATGCTATTAAAGGGATGTGATATCAAACCTATGTTTTGTGACACATAAATGAAAGATTTAAATCCTAGCTGTCGTTTGACACAAACTGTCTGTAAATGGTGTCTCATGGTGCTAAGCTATACACATAAAGCTTTAAAAATAATGATTAAGTAAAGCAAATGTTGAATGCAAAAATAAATGAGCCGTCTCGTGGGAAAACTAACAATCTGCATATGCGTAAAACAAAGACGCAGATCAGCTTCGCGGTAACCGCGAAGCTGATCAGCGCCTTTGTTTTCGCTACTCGGATAGTACAATTCCTCCTCTACTTAACTCCAAAATTTCAAGCTTCTAGCCTGCTTCTGTAGCTGTACAGGCCGGTTTGTGTCAGACCTGTTCGGAAACCACATTGTTGGTTTTCCCACGAGGTGGCTCAAATGTAGATGAAATGATCATATAATAGAAAGATAGTAGTGCATTTCATGGTCTTGAACATATTTTCTGGTAATACAGCCTGGTTCTACAAAAGCTACAACTCACTAGTCACATATTAAGTTCAATGATTAACGCTAAAATGACCAATTTACTTACAATTTAGTGAATGTTCGATAGTAACAGTTTACTAATAACAAATACTTTTGCTTGCTTCTCCACAGAAAGTAAGCTGTACTGTAGATACCCTTTACAAGCATAACAATGAGCTCCTCATAGCTGATGTATTCTCAGAGAATTTCCTCAACAGCTATCACTAAATACCCATTATAGTAAGCATCCAATAATAATTATAATATTAAATGAGCGTGTGCGTGACAAAACCAACAATTTGGGTTTCCGACCAGGTCCGACACAAACCGGCCTGTACTGTCACAGAAGCAGGCTAGAAACGTGAAATTTCGGATTTAAGAAGAAGAGGGATTGTACTATCCATGTAGCGAAAACAAAGGTGCTGATCAGCTTCGCGGTTACCGCGAAGCTGATCTGCGTCTTTGTTTTCGCCTATGCAGATTGTTGGTTTTCCCATGAGGCGGCTCAAATTATAATGTTAAATAATAATTGAAAAGCTCAGTCAAACACAAACCTTGGCCAATTCTTGTCTCATTTCTTCATTTCTCTCCTTCTCCAGAGCCTTTCTTTTCTCTTCATAACCACCCAGTGGTAGAGAAGCACCTGCTGGAGTTTTGGGCCGTCGCCTCTCTCGATGTGGAGCCTGTGAGGAGAAAAACGTACTGTAATGAGTAATGACTCCAGGTATGGAGGTTATAAAACTCTTTTCATGCTCAGCTCAGGTGAGACTAAAATTTATCCTGCTCGTAAATGTTAAAATGCCAACAATTGTTGGCATTTTAACATTTATGAGCAGAATAAATTACAGGCGTTGGTGATCTAAACCAGAAAATTCTATTTATTTGGGCTATTTCAGTATTTGTAAACAGTTTAAATTCCATGCTCAGTTGAGCTGAGCATGGAAAAAGTTTTATAACCTAGTGTTGTGCCGATTAATCGAAATAATCGATAACTATCGGAATCTAGCTTCTATCAGTAGCTATCGATTGGAATTTTCCACTATCGATTAATCGAAATTAAATACATGAGTGTATAGTAAAAACATTTACTAACATAAAATGTTGTTACAAATTCAATTCATTTTTCACAATAATGCCTCCTTATGTCTGCCTTCATTTAGACTTGAATGCATTGTAAATATTCACTTATTAAAGCATCACTTGACAATCTTCACTGTTTATAGTTAGGTTTTTTCTATGCTATGTGCTACAGCAATATTCTATCACATGGTCACTTTATCATCTGTAGAAAATGTGGCCTTAATATATTGGCTATGTTCAATTTAAATACAGAGAAGGGGCATGATGCAGTGGCTTGTCACTACATTGTCAAATACTGAGCATTTTTAGCTCACCTGAGCCGAAGGCTCACAAGGTGAGCTTATAGGATGGCCATGATCCGTCGTCCGTCCGTCGTCCGTCCGTCGTCCACAATTTCAAAGATCTTTTTCTCTGAAACCGCTTGGCCGATCTAGTTGAAATTTTATGTGGAGCCTCTTTGGGTAGTGGCATTTCAAGTTTGATCGCGAAATCCAGGACACATGACCAAGATGGCCGCCACGCCCATATATGGTAAAAACCTTCAAAAATCATCTTCTCCAGAACCGGTGGGCGGATTTCCACGAAACTTGGTATGTAGCATTGGGGACTTCAGCCCATCATAGTTTGATAAAATGATGACCCTTGGATGACCTTGACCTATTTTACGGCAAGGTCAAATTTGGAAACATAGGCTTTTACATGGGAAAAAGTGAAAACTATGGATTTTTTGAAAACTATTGCAGCCTGAGGCCTGAAAAGTGGTAGATGCAAACAACTAATGGAGAAGATGAAGGTATGTGATTAATATAGGTCAAGGTCATCTCTTGACCTTGGCCAGTCTGTTGTCCATACACAGTTTTCAAAGATCTTCTGCTCTGAAACTGCTTGGCCAATCAAAGTGAAGTTTTATGTGGAGCATCCATGGGTAGGGGAGACGAAAGTTTGATTGCAAAATCCAGGTCACATGACCAAGATGGCCGCCACGCCCATATATGGTAAAAACCACTCAAAAATCTTCTTCTCCAGAACCGGTGGGCCGATTTCCACAAAACTTGGTATGTAGCATCAAGGACCTCAGCCCATCATAGTTTGATCAAATGATGACCCTTGGATGACCTTGACCTATTGTACGGCAAGGTCAAATTTGGAAACATAGGCTTTTACATAGGAAAAAGTGAAAACTATGGATTTTTTGAAAACTATTGCAGCCTGAGGCCTGAAAAGTGGTAGATGCAAACAACTAATGGAGTAGATGAAGGTATGTGATTAATATAGGTCAAGGTCATCTCTTGACCTTGGCCAGTCTGTTGTCCATACACACTTTTCAAAGATCTTCTTCTCTGAAACTGCTTGGCCAATCAAAGTGAAATTTTATGTGGAGCATCCATGGGTAGGGGAGACGAAAGTTTGATCGGGAAATCCAGGTCACATGACCAAGATGGCCGCCACGCCCATATATGGTAAAAACCACTCAAAAATCTTCTCCAGAACCGGTGGGCAGATTTCCACGAAACTTTGTATGTAGCATCTGGACTCCAGCCCATCATAGTTTGATAAAATGATGACCCTTGGATGACCTTGACCTATTTTACGGCAAGGTCAAATTTGGAAACATAGGCTTTTACATAGGAAGAAGTGAAAACTATGGATTTTTTGAAAACTATTGCAGCCTGAGGCCTGAAAAGTGGTAGATGCAAACAACTAATGGAGTAGATGAAGGTATGTGATTAATATAGGTCAATGTCATCTCTTGACCTTGGCCAGTCTGTTGTCCATACACACTTTTCAAAGATATTCTTCTCTGAAACTGCTTGGTAAATCAAAGTGAAATTTTATGTGGAGCATCCATTGGTAGGGGAGACAAAAGTTTGATCGCGAAATCCAGGTCACATGACCAAGATGGCCGCCACGCCCATATATGGGAAAAACCTTTCAAAAATCTTCTTCTCCAGAACCGGCAGGCCAATTTTCATGAAACTTGGTATGTAGCATTTGGGACTCCAGCCCATCATAGTTTGTTGAAATGATGACCCTATGATGACCTTGAACTATTTTACGGCAAGGTCAATTTTGGAAACATAGGCTTTCACATGGGAAAAGGCGAAAACAAACTGTTGCAGCCTGAGACCTGAAAGTTGCTAGATGCAGACAATTAATGGAGTCAATGAAGGTAAGTAATTAATGAAGGCCAAGGTCATGTCTTGACCTTGGCCCAAGGTCATTTAAATATCAAAATTAAAATTATGGTTTTCTCAGAAATCACTGGGTTTGGAAACTATTGCAGCCTGAGACCTGAAACTTTGCAGATGCAGACAACTTATGAAGTCAATAAAGGTGTGTGAGTATTCAAGGTCAAGGTCATTTCATTATGACTTAATACTCCAAGATGAGGCTTCAGGTGAGCGTTCTCAGGACCATGGTCCTCTGGTTAATCACTTCACTGGTTAATGTAAGGGGAACATACATTTCGATTGTACAATCGATAATCAATCGACTAATGTGCTCCGATAATCGATAGTGATTTTCGCGACCGATACCCAACACTATTATAACCTTTGGCCCAGATTTTCACAATCAAGAGAATTTCGTGCAGTGTAGTCAAAACTAAAACAGACTACTTCTAGAAGTTGATTGATCAACATTTGCTATTTTAAGGCCACCTTTTCTTCTCAATGAGGAAGGAATATTTTTTGGTTTGCAGCAATGTCAAATGACAATAGCTACATTAACCTGTGCTTCAGCAGAGCCTGACCATGGACTTTGTTGCTATTACTGACAAATAGCATAAAATCTACAGGTCCTATATTCTAATTTAGATTCTAAAGAAGATTTCAGAACCAACCTTGGCCAACATGTCATTATACTCCTGTTGTCTTTCATTCATCAGTTTCTGTTTCTTCTGTAGCTGAGTATCCTGTCCAGTAAGAGCCAGGCCTGTCTCCCTCGGGGAGGGTGGGGGTCTCTATATGATAAATGACACCATAAACACTTTCAAGCAAAATACCTATATACATCCTTTCTTGATATTCCTGCATACTACTGGCCAACACAACAAATGCTTGTTCAGTGATAAAAATCACATCAATATTTATCAAATTCCAGCAAAAATCTCATAAAAATGTTAAACTTTGTGAAAAATTATATTTCTCAAGTCATGTCACCTTTGGCAGAATAAGCCAATTTCTTAAATGATATTCTAATACAAGCCAGAAATATACTGGGGCTGCATTAATTATTGACACCTTATTGATAAGCTTATTGACACCTGGGGCTGAATAAGTTATTGACACCTTATTGATAAACTTCATTTCTACAGACAGGGTTAAAATTCTATATTTAGACAATATGTACCTGTACAGCAGGTCTGGCCTCTCTCCCTCCTCCCTTGTCCCATTGTTTACGTGTTACTGGTGAAGTTCTCCTCTGCTGGTCGGGGTTAGGATCCTAGTAAATATATATAACTCCAAACATGCAAACACAACATACAAACATTTGCCAGAAAAATTACAAAAACATACAACAGCACAACATGCATTTGCATACAAGCATATTGATACATATTTTCTGTTTACATACAAAACAATGTGAAATTTTCTGTTTTCTTTTCCAATAACCATGACAAACATGCAAAGTTAGTTTAACATGCAATTGTGAGTTTGCTAATAATAATAATAAATATGGAACAGAAGATGATACATGAGTTTGCTAATAATAAATATAGAACAGAAGATGATAATATCATCTTTCTCATCTTTCACAACATGCATTTATTGACAATATAAGCAGCATGCACCCCAACTAAAAGTAATGTTTCATAAATCTGAAAGGATATTTAATGATATTTTTGTTGTAGAAAATTTATAAAGTCAATCCCTAAATGTCCTTACATTAATTTTTCCTCCTTTTATATTCTGTGTCAAATGGCACAAGAACAAACAAACAAACATCAACTTCAACAATAATATGAATGAAAAAAGAGAACACATACTTATCAGTTTCAAACATACTCACAAAGAAGGACATATTGAGTTTATGTTGTCTGTTATTTGCGTAACTGTAAAGATTAAAATTCTGAACTCAAATGGGTTCTGAACAATATGTGTAATTCATTATGTTGTAGTGGATAATATGAGCCGCGACGCGAGAAAACTGGTCTTTGGAGTTTCCGACCAGGTCTGACACAAACTGGCCTGTGCAGCTACAGAAGCAGGCTAGAGGCTTGAAATTTTGGCTATATATAAATAGAAGAGGAATTGTACTATCCGCATAGCGAAGACAAAGGCGCTGATCAGCTTCGCAGTAATCAGCTTCGCAGTTACTGTGAAGCTGATCTATGCCTGTTATTCTCCTAGGCAAAAATCCATTTATCTCATGACCCAGCTCATATGTAGTAGGACTTTTAACCTTAAGTAAATGAAACACATGCCTTTGAATGATTTGTGAAATTTTGTTTGCATCTCAAAAACTGGGTCATGTGAATTAAATGCAAAGCACATGTGAACACCATAGTCCATAAGGGCGAAAAAAAAAATCATAATTATATGAGCCGCATCGTGAGAAAACCGGATTTTTGCCTAGGCGAAAACAAAGGCGCAGATCAGCTTCGCGGTAACCGCGAAGCTGATCAGCGCCTTTGTTTTCGCTACTCGGATAGTACAATTCCTATTCTTTCTAAATCCAAAATTTCAAGCTTCTAGCTCTTTTCTGAGCTTGTACAGGCTGGTTTGTGTCGGACCTGGTCCGAAACCCCGAAGACCGGTTTTCTCGCGTCGCGGCTCAAATGATTTTTCATACCCCTAGTGTTTTCTTCTCATCTAGTAACTTTGCTTTTCTATCCCTGATAAATTGGTCTATATCTGTTTCTACAAGTGTGCCCATTCTCTGGAACAATTATCTGGAAAATATGAAGATTTAACTGTTATAACAAAATATTTGTTTTATTCCTTTATGGTTTGATGTTTCTAGCATTACCACCAGAACTCAACCAGTTGAGTTATGGTAAAATTGTGACAAATCAACATCATGATGAAGATCTAGAATGTACTGTAAATTTCTTCTTCTCCTTTCTGATGATGGTCAGGATTCTTGAATAAATGCACTGTTGAACAGTGTAACCACTAACCAGTCAACCAAGTAACCCCAGTAGCTTAGTGGTAGAGTGCTCGCACGGTAAGCCAGAGACCCTGGGTTCCACTCCTGGATAAGCCAAGTCCTCACGGATTTTTCTCACCTTTTTTGGAAATTTTTGGTACCAATGAAATTGGGAAAAAATAGCAAGATTTTGGAAATACAACAACACAATTTTGGAGAAAAAATAGTGCAATTCTTAGCAAAACTGGAAAAGTTTATCTTTCAAATTGGGAATGTTTCAGCTCAAATGGGAATTTTTTCAGCCAATTGGGAAAAGACTTGGTATCGGAAACCAGACTCATTTTTTTGAGAGAAAAAGCCCTGGTTCTTTTTCCACCCATGACATTTGGTAAAATCTCTGTAGACTCATTGGCGGGTTTAGCACCAAATAATTTCAATATCATGGGGAAATAAATGAAAACAAAACATCAGGTAATATGTTCAAGACAATCCCCGTCTTGATTTATTTCAACTCCCCTTCCAGAAATCCTGAATCCGCCAATGGGACTCTGTGACTACCAGAATCAGGATAGTTTACCAGTGAAACGTCAAATTGACAATACCACATCTGGGACTGAAAGTGACATACCAAGACTTACACATTTCGCTATTTTACCTATACATTTTCTGTTACCGAGCTGATCAATTACGGATCATCATCTTTATTAGGACTTGAAAAATTTAGAAGGTTCCATTCTCAGGCTATTATTTGTTCGTTTGTTTGAATTGATGCTTTACGTCCCAGTCAAAAGCTAAGGTCATGTCGATCGGGATGTTGCGGGACTTTTACCCAAAATGAGGATGTCATGACATAAGGCTATTAGACAAGTTTCATTCAATTCACTCACATCACAAGTGAGTACAGACGATTACAGTGCAAATAACCAGAGGACCATTGGTCCTGAGAACGCTCACCTGAAGCCTGATCTTGGAGTATTAAGTCATCATGAAATGACCTTGACCTTGAATACTCACACACCTCTATTGACTTCATAAGTTGTCTGCATCCGCAAAGTTTCAGGTCTCAGGCTGCAATAGTTTCCAAACCCAGTGATTTCTGAGAAAACCATAATTTTAATTTTGATATTTAAATGACCTGGGGTCAAGGTCAAGAAATGACCTTGGCCTTCATTAATTACTTACCTTCATTGACTCCATTAGTTGTCTGCATCTAGCAACTTTCAGGTCTCAGGCTGCACCAGTTACCAAAATATCCACTGTTTTCGCCTTTTCCCATGTAAAAGCCTATGTTTCCAAAATTGACATTGCCGTAAAATAGGTCAAGGTCATCCTACGGTCATTATTTCAACAAACTATGATGGGCTGGAGTCATGCTTCATACCAAGTTTCGCGAAAATCGGCCAGCCGGTTCTGGAGAAGAAGATATTTGAGTGGTTTTTACCATAGTTGGGCATGGCAGCCATCTTGGTCATGTGACCTGAATTTCACGATCAAACTTTCGTTCCCCCTATCCATAGACGCTCCACATAAAATTTCACTTTGATTGGCCGAGCAGTTTCAGAGAAAAAGATCTTTGAAAAAGTGTGTATGGACAACAGACTGGCCAAGGTCAAGTGATGACCTTGACCTAAATTAATCACATACCTTCATCTACTCCATTAGTTGTTTGCATCTACCACTTTTCAGGTCTCAGGCTGCAACAGTTTTCAAAAAATCAATAGTTTCACTTTTCCAATGTAAAAGCATATGTTTCCAAATTTGACCTTGCCGTAAAATAGGTCAAGGTCATCCTATGGTCATCATTTGATCAAACTATGATGGGCTGGAGTCCCAAATGCTACATACCAAGTCTCGTGAAAATCGGCCTGCCGGTTGTGGAGAAGAAGATTTTTGAGTGGTTTTTACCATATATGGGCGTGGCGGCCATCTTGCTCATGTGACCTAGATTTCGCAATCAAACTTTTGTCTCCCCTACTCATGGATGCTCCACATAAAATTTCACTTTGATTGACCAAGTAGTTTCAGAGAAGAAGATCTTTGAAAAGTGTGTATGGATGACAGACTGGCCAAGGTCAAGAGATGACCTTGACCTAAATTAATCACATACCTTCATCTACTCCATTGGTTGTTTGCATCTACCACTTTTCAGGCCTCAGGCTGCAATAGTTTTCAAAAAATCCATAGTTTTCACTTTTTCCCATGTAAAAGCCTATGTTTCCAAAATTGACCTTGCCGTAAAATATGTCAAGGTCATCCTATGGTCATCATTTGATCAAACTATGATGGGCTGGAGCCCCAAATGCTACATACCAAGTTTCGTGAAAATCGGCCAGCGGGTTCTGGAGAAGAAGATTTTTGAGTGGTTTTTACCATATATGGGCGTGGCGGCCATCTTGGTCATGTGACCTGGATTTCACGATCAAACTTTCGTCTCCCCTATCCATGGATGCTCCACATCAAATTTCACTTTGATTGGCCAAGCAGTTTCAGAGAAGAAGATCTTTGAAAAGTGTGTATGGATGACATACTGGCCAAGGTCAAGAGATGACCTTGACCTAAATTAATCACATACCTTCATCTACTCCATTTGTTGTTTGCATCTACCACTTTTCAGGCCTCAGGCTGCAATAGTTTTCAAAAAATCCATAGTTTTCACTTTTTCCCATGTAAAAGCCTATGTTTCCAAAATTGACCTTGCCGTAAAATAGGTCAAGGTCATCCTATGGTCATCATTTGATCAAACTATGATGGGCTGGCGCCCCAAATGCTACATACCAAGTTTCGTGAAAATCGGCCAGCCGGTTCTGGAGAAGAAAATTTTTGAGTGGTTTTTACCATATATGGGCGTGGCGGCCATCTTGGTCATGTGACCTGGATTTCGAGACCAAACTTTCGTCTCCCGTACCCATGGATGCTCCACATAAAATTTCACTGATTGGCCAAGCAGTTTCAGAGAAGAAGATCTTTGAAAAGTGTGTATGGATGACATACTGGCCAAGGTCAAGAGATGACCTTGACCTAAATTAATCACATACTTTCATCTACTCCATTAGTTGTTTGCATCTACCACTTTTCAGGCCTCAGGCTGCAATAGTTTTCAAAAAATCCATAGTTTTCACTTTTTCCCATGTAAAAGCCTATGTTTCCAAATTTGACCTTGCCGTAAAATAGGTCAAGGTCATCCAAGGGTCATCATTTTATCAAACTATGATGGGCTGAAGTCCCCAATGCTACATACCAAGTTTCGTGGAAATCGGCCCACCGGTTCTGGAGAAGAAGATTTTTGAAGGGTTTTTACCATATATGGGCATGGCGGCCATCTTGGTCATGTGACCTGGATTTCGCGATCAAACTTGAAATGCCACTACCCAAGGAAGCTCCACATAAAATTTCTACTAGATCGGCCAAGCGGTTTCAGAGAAGAAGATCTTTGAAATTGTGGACGACGGATGGACGACGGACGGACGCCGGATCATGGCCATCCTATAAGCTCACCTTGTGAGCCTTCGGCTCAGGTGAGCTAAAAAAGCCAAAATCCTTGCAAAATCGGATCAATGGTATTATAGGGTAACCCTTGATTTCCTCGTATATAGAGAAGAAAATGTGGATACCTTAGTCACAAATGATATATCAATATCTCAACTTGGTATAGAAATATTTAGATCGGAAAAGCAGTCAAAATTAACCTCCTGTCGGCCTTTTTTATTCAGCATGTCTCCGTAAAGCGATCTTCAGCAGCCATTTTGTAAAACTGTTTCCGGGCTTTTCTCGGGTAAAACATGAACCTTGTCTGGTTGCTTCATTAAGGATGATCTGGTCATTTGAAATCGTGTCGTTTCGATCAAGTACAACTGATCAAGGATTGTCCTTATTCCGTGAATGTCAAAAAGTTGTCGCTTTGGGGAAGTTAAAGAAGGTCGTTTCGGTCCAGACAATTAACACCACCGGTGAATACCCCTTATTCCGTTATTGTTTCCACATTTCTAGCCCAGGCATAATAACACTATAATAAGAATGGTATCCACATTTTCGTCTCTATATAGGGAGGTTTCCACATTTTTTAGATATACGACAATTCATTGGAAAGCCCAGAAATGTGGACACTTTACTATATAGGGAGGTTTCCACATTCTTTAGATATACGACAATGTGAGGGTTTCCCATGAAAAAATGTGGAAACCTCCCTATATAGTAAAGTATCCACATTTCTGGGCTTTTCCATGAATTGTCGTATATCTAAAAAATGTGGAAACCTCCCTATAAAGTAAAGTATCCACATTTCTGGGCTTTCCAATGAATTGTCGTATATATATCTAAAAAATGTGGAAACCTTCCTATATAGAGACGAAAATGTGGATACCATTCTTTTTCTAGTGTTATAATGCCTGGGCTAGAAATGTGGAAACAATAACGGAATAAGGGGTATTCACTGGTAGTGTTAATTGTCTGGACCGAAACGACCTTCTTCAACTTCTCCAAAGCGACCTTAAGCAGACGAACAGGCTTCATGTTTTACCCTTAGTGCGATTGCGCAGAAAGGACAAACATTGTAAAAATGACGACGCAAAACACGCATCGACCTCAACTTTTTAAACATCAAAAAAGCTGAACTTTTTGGCCCAGGCTGATGTATCTTAATGTAGGATATGAAGTTAAGATATTGAAGTATGATTTAGGACTAAGGTTTCCACATTTCCTTCTCTATACACGACGAAACCACATAGGTTCCCTCAAAGTTCCATTTTTCCGCAAAATCAGTTCTCAGTAAAAAAAATCTGGAGGCTGCTGATCTTGGCGTTTATAGCAACCCTATTTTTTTCTGCATAATTGGCTACCTATCAACTCAAATCGACATATTAAGCACCCAATTCATGAGTATAACAATTTTTCTTTTAGTCAAAATTGCTTTTATGCGCTTGCTTGCGCTGTGCAAGTTATTTACCAATGTTTTTCTTTATTTTGAAAATTTCGAGTAGCAACTTGACATCCGGAAATATGCACTGCGCATGCCCAGTATTCTGGCTATTTACACGATGACATGATATCCGTGTCCTGATATTTCCTTCCTTTTCTGGACAAGGACCCGCAAGTAGACCTGGCTCCGAGGTTATAAAACTTTTTTCAAGCTCAGCTCAGCTGAGCATGAAATTTCAACTGCTCATAAATGTTGAAATAATCAAAATTAGTGGAAAATTCAGGTTCAAAACTCAAAAACTAGTAATTTATCCTGCTCATAAATGTTAAAATGCCAACAATTGTTTGCATTTTAACATTTATGAGCAGGATAAATTTTAGACTCAGCTGAGCTGAGCATGAAAAAAGTTTTATAACCTCGGGACCTGATCCGGGTAGACTTAGTCAGAGCGAAAGACCGTTGGTAATATACCTTCGCTTCAACTAAGCGGTTTCCTCGGTGAGGTTCCGCACATCTGGGGATGGGCACCGTTGGTAATATACCTTCGCTTCAACTAAGCGGTTTCCTCGGTGAGGTTCCGCACATCTGGGGATGGGCCCATGGTCGTGGTTGAGATAGGCCTAGGGGTTATGGGGATGGGATAGGCTAGGGGTTGGAGGATAGGGCTAGGGGGTTGGGGTAGATTTACAGGGTTGCGATAGGGCTGGGGGTTACTGGGTTGGGATAGGGGTTACTGGGCTGGGATAGGGCTAGGGGGTTGGGCTAGGGGTTACGGAGCTGGGATAGGGCTAGGTGGTTGGGATAGGGTTTACGGGGCTGGGATAGGGCTAGGGGGTTGGGGTAGGGTTTACGGGATTGGAATAGGGCTAGGGGGTTACAGGGTTGGGATAGGGGTTACGGGGCTGGGCTAGGGTACGGGGTTGGGATAGTGCTAGGGGATTACTGGGTTGGGATAGGGTTTGAGGTTTTGGATGGACGGGTTTGGGGCCGCCATGGGTGCGCAAGGGATTGGACGTTGGGGTGGATAAAGGATTATGTGGACGGAATGTGGCTAAGGGGATAGATAGAGGCTGGTGTCATGAAGATAGGTAAGGGAGGGCCTATCATTGTGAGTCATTAAAAATATTGCATTCTTTTATTCATTTATTGTTTTCCTTTTCAAATGGTTTTCTTTCTCTCGGCGTGCTCGAACTTTAGTATGGTATGTGAAATGTGTGAATGCTGGACTTATATTTAATGTGAACTACTTAAAGTAACGAGCTCTCTGTGAACACAAGATACATGCAACATGGTATACTCTGCATACCGACGAAATTTCAAATAAGATCTCCAGCCCCAGCGTTAAGCCTGTGATTCTCCCCACGGCTTAAACCATTGTCTGTGAAATGTGTGAATGCTGGACTTATGTTTAATGTAAACTACTTAATGCAAAGAGCTATCTGTTAACACAAGATACGTGTAACATTGTATACTTTGCATACAGACGAAATTTCAAATAAGATCTCCAGCCCCAGCGGTAAGTCTATGATTCTCCCCACGGCTTAAACCCTTGTCTGTGCATAGAGTAGCTAACCGTAAGCATGGTTCGTTTTATAATTCAATCTCACAGGACCCCAAAGAAAACTGGATATTTTCCACAAAAAGGTTCATTCTCAGCTGCAACTACTTTAAGACATCCATCTCGCAAACATCAAAACTGGTTTGATGAGAATGATGACGAAATTTAGAGGCTTCATGAAGAATAACACCGATTGCACAAAGCACAAGATGATACTAGCTCAGTATCCAAGAAAGCAGCCTACAGCAACATTTGTAAGACAGTCCAGACCAAGCTTAGGGAAATGCAAGATTCCTGCATGAAGAAGAAAACAGAAGAAATTCAGTCTTTTGCGGATAGAAAGGACATGAAGGAATTTCATGATGCACTGAAAAACATTTATTGGAGCCACCACATTGCTCAGTGCAGATGGAAACACTCTTCTCACAGATATAAAGAGGCTATCTGGGAAAGGTGGACAGAACACTTCAATAGTGTGCTGAATCGACCATCAAGTATCAATGAGGATGCAATCGACAGACTTCCACAGATACAGTGCAATGTTCTGTTAGATGAATTTCCAACCGTCGTGGAAACAAGAAAAGCGTTTTAACAGCTGTCATCTGGCAAAGATCTAGGTGCCGATGCAATTCCTGCCGAGGTCTATAAGGCTGGGGGGCTACCCATGGCAGAGGTGTTTCATTGTGTGGAGGAAGGAGGCTATCCCACAAAAATTTAAAGATGCATCTATAATCCACCTCTACAAGCGGAAAGGGAATCCTCAAGTCTGTGACAACCACAGTGGCATCTCCCTCGTAGATGAGCTCCTCTATGCAGATGCTATGGATAAAAAAAAATACATAACCGGAATGAGCCATCCTTTCCTACATGCGTTGACCATGACTGTGCTCAATGGCACAACACGGCGCACCATTGGGTTTCAATCCAGAAATATCGATTCAAGGTCCGACGCCAGGTACCATTATGCCACCGCGCTCCCTATCAAATTTTGTAAAATCAACCTGATTTCTCCACGGACAGACACACGACCAAACCGGTATATACTTCTGCAAATGTAAGCAGAATACGTCATGTAGTTTAGCAATTAAGTCATTTCGTAACCTCGTCGAAATTGGTTTTCCAATCGACTATATACTATAGTAACTATCGAACAGAACAAGTCTGCGACATGGCATACTTGCTGATATCAGTTTATAAGAATGTCAGCCATGCTATCACTGTTTCTTAATCCGATAAGCTATACATTTGGCAAAAATGCCAACGCATCAGTTGTAAAAATTGAATAACTTTCGTTAGATTAAAGATTTTGCTTTTCAATTTTGCATTACCTTTTTTGACGGACATTACGCATAATGACTAGGTGTGTGTTCGGGGTTCTCCCAATGGCACCATTGGTTGATAACATTTGTACCATTGGTACCAATGGCATTACCATTTTTACCATTTGCACCAATTTCTTTACCAATGGTACCATTGGTAATTAAATTGGTACCAATGGTACAAATGTTACCAACCAATGGTACCATTGGAGGACCCCGAACACACGCTAGATTTCAAATAAAGTTAATCACATGACCATGTCTTAAGACAAGCATTCAAAAACAGGTTTTCTGCACGTGCTGCTCGTGGTGATTGTCTTTTGGTAATCTTTGAATGAAATTTAAGAGCTTGTTGTTCGTTGCATGGAAGTCGCAAAGAATAATTCGCCTCTTTGTCGAAAAACTCGCTAGAGCGGGGGGGGGGGGGGGTAGCTCGTTTTGAAATACGTTTAAATCAATGGAAAAATGACGTTTTTCATTCGCCATTTTACTGTCACAAGCGGCATGGTACCATACTACTTTTAGTTTGGGCGTCGACTGATTCTTCTTGTCTTGGCATTTTCGCTCACTTTTACTTCTGTCTGTCGTCCTTAAACGTTGTCGCACTTTACAAAGATTCACATGCAAATGTTAAACGGTTTGTTTCCAAAATGCTTTGCTGAGTGAGCTTACATTATTAAAGTGTGACATGACCGCATTCTGTCAGTACAACATCGTTTTAGCGCTGGTAGAGCAAATAGGGTTGGTATGCCCACCAGGTACTGACTGTGTAAGATTAAACGATCTGGATCCCTAAGAAATCAAAAGGTTAATAACAAGTCTTTTTAAGACGTTTACTTTCGATAAAAACAGACTTTCATGTTATTGTATGTTGTACTTTATACTCAGATTCAATAAAAATATTGTACCGATAATGAAATTTGTACTTAATTTGCGATATTCATCGGCCTCTCAATTCTGTAGTTTTAATTTTTCCGATTTTTCAAATGAATGGTATGGTTACTGAAATTTCGATAATCATCGATTGCTACAAAATTTCAGCATTAATGATTTTCATGCATATAAATTAGCAGCTAACCGTACAGTCATCACAATTACGACACCGAGAGAAAACTGGATTTGGACCTGATGGCGACAGAGCTCTAGGGTAGGCATTGGGGATTGATGTATAACAGGAAAAATAGCATTCTTCTGTAAACACGGTTGTTTGTTGGTCACAAATGTTGAAAGAAAAGTCTCTTACTTCTCAAATACAGTAATCCAAAGACAAAGCGAATAGAAAATTACACGAACGTTTATATGGCTTGGTAACCAGCAGCTTTCGAACAGTGGGTGAAGCTTCCGATTTGATCGACTGTACGATGTTCCAGTGTGACTACATTGGCTACCAGAATTTTTATTTTCAGACAGGAAATTCGTAGACTAAATCACACAATCTGAGAAAATCTGACAAGGGATGCTGTTGTTACTTTATGTCTACACGAAGTATCATTTTACAGCTGATAGACAATCAGAGGAGATAACACCCCAATTTGTCAAGGTATATCTTGATCGCAGACAAGCCGTAGGAAGCATTTTGGGAATAAAAGTGATTCGGGAAGTTCACGTTTTTATGTTCATTAATCATTTTCTTTTTAACAAAGATAGCAAATCAATGGCATTAAAACATTTCAGATATGATATCATCCAGAATGAATGGATCTGAATGGTTACATAATGAATGGAAACAGCAGCGGAACTGCAAGTTCAATTTAGTGCCCCTGAGAATTTTTTTCAAGTTTGCTTATGGTCACAAGCCCATTTCCCCCCCCCCCCCCCCCCCCCCCCGACATCCTAATAAAATAAGTGTTTGCTACATAATATCTTTGTTTTACATTTTATAAGTTATAACGAGATAATGGCATCAAAAACTGAGGACCTGTGAAATGTTTAAAATCTCAGTGCTGATGAAAATGACTCGTGCTTTCTTATGTTACATGTATATAGGAACCGTCGCATTTTGTCCCTACACAAGCGAAAGTTGGAATTGAACCTACCGCAATACTGACCGCTCATTGTGCAATGCCAAAGACTTCAGTACTTTTGAACGATTGTGGGATACACACTTTAGTTATGGTGAAGAACATTGTCTGTTGGAAAAAAAGACATTTAACTGTCATATAACTGTAATACCACTTGACTATTTTAGAGCATGTGCCAAAGGAGCCGCTTCGTATTTAAGACTTAACAATTCATCAGCAACTATGGACAGACGAGAACATTTGTTGTTACAAATCGGCAGCATTTTTACTGACACTTGATACGCTATTGCTACCGATAAACTGATATGATCTTTGAAGAATTTGATTGAAATCCGCAGGCTAATGTAAAGTTGTTTTCTTTCTGTTTCTGTCGGTGTAAATATCAGAGATATCAAATTGATATGGAAGTTTTGATTGGCGGAGCAGTATGCACGTTCTCACGCGCGCACGCGACTAGAACAACAATTTGACGGAATGGAGCTGGAAACGTTTTTTACGAGCTAGAAATGTTTATTTGATGAATGGGAGAAATTGTATGCGTTATCGCGATGATAAACAATTGATTCTGTTATTTTTTTCTCATTTGTGATTTCTAAAATGAGAGCAAAAATGACAGAAAGATCACAAAATAACGAAAAATATCAAACCCATAAGCGGAAATATAACTTATTGTTCAACTGAATTACAATGATTTACAGTTTTTATGAAATCATTTTTGTAATGAAGGTAAACCAATGAATAGCAGTGTTATTGCGGCCAGACCCTGGGAGGGGGGGGGGGGGCTTATCAGCAAACTACGAACCAAGCAACCGCTACAAAAGCTGAGGTTGCATTCCCTCGATCACATCCTCTAAACAGTCAACTTACTTCGGCTTTTCATTTTTCGGTGCATGTCTCGCTGCTTTTGTAATACATGTAATCACGATAAACCTGACAAGTCTTAAGTTTTGTTCACATATGAAAAATATTTAACCCGGTTCAGACTGTTTAAGTTTGCGATCGAACTAGTAAAATTTTAATCCGGATCAGACATATCCGGATCGATTATGCAATTTTAATCCGGATCAGATCGATCCAAATTATATTATCTGATAGGGATTAAGAAATATATAGTATGAACGCAAATCTGGATCAAGTGATTCCAGTAGTACACAGGGGTTTAGGTCCGTCACAGTGCGGGATGATTCTTTATGATATCAGCTACTGATTCTTTATGATAGCGTTACAGATTCTTTATGATTCTCTTAGCTCATCTATTGGTAGGTGATGAGAAACCGGCGTTTCTAAGGTTTTTGATGACGGAAATGACCTTTTTGACACACATACATAGTATATATGAGCTGGAAACTGTTCTCGATCAATTTTAGCAATGGTGGTATACAGGTTGAAAGTTAATGGGTGATTATATCCTTAAAATGGTTAATTAAGCAAGCAAAATCGAAAATGAATATCAAAATCCATAACACATCAACATATTTTATCAACAGTTTAGAAATTTAACTAATTATCTATGAACTTACACTTTTCCATGCATGTAAATCTTCAAAGGAATTGTTTTGCAGACTTTTGTTTTTTCAAGCATCAAAAGTATCATAAAGAATCTGTGACAAAATTTTGTCACGGATTCCGTATGATACTAAATGTTAGGTAACGGATTCTTTATGATATGTTACAGATTCTTTATGACAACATAGCCTACAACCTACCACTCTTTTATGGAGATACGAGGGATGTTCTTTAATACTTGTCACTTGCTTGATTATTTTTTCTGTGGACAATCAATGAGAATGTTGTTCATGTGTGGTGAAAGCCCGATCTTTTCTGATCAGATTGGTATCAAAACTATTGCTGTCCGACGCGCGGTCATATAGTAATCGCATTTTAAAACAGGGTACAGTAATGGCACTGCGTCAATTTTCCTTTAATTTACAATATGTTATTTCGATCCCTAGTATAGAAAAGACTATAACTTTCGCAAAAGTATATACAGGTCCACTTTATGGACAAATTTTACACATTATGTTGTCATTCATATGAGCAACAGAAAACACTTTTGTAGAATATTTTTATTTTGACTTTATAGAGTTATTGCTCCTGCTTTATGACGTCATAATATTTTTAATATACATACGTCATTCAAAATCACCGCACAGGTTACACCTTTTCGTAGTATTAAAGTTTGTCAATTGGATTGTCTGGTGAATATCTCAAAGTGATAGTTATCTCAAGTTTGTCTAAAACGGTCTAAATGGACATTCGGTGTAAGTGACTATACAGGCAATTTAACATTTCCTTCACATGTAAGGTGGATCTGGTACAGATGCTGGTTAAGGAGAAATGGAGTCAATGACAAGAATTAAAGAACATCCCTCGTAAACTATAGCCTGTTCGCTCTCTATAAAAACTGGTGTTTTGCTGAATATCTTCAAAACAACAAAACCAATCTCATTGCGTAATGGTGCATTTTGAATGGTTATCTTATACATAACCAATATCTATATTTTTAACAATTTTTACAATCTAAGGTTAAAAAGTTTCTTTTGAAAACTGCCCATTTTTACAGGGCATTTTGGCTGTAATGAACATGGGAGTAAATTTGTTTATGTAATAGCCTAGGAATATGCTCCTGTGTAAAACTCTATACTTCGTTAGTATTAAACTGCACATTAAGAAAATTGCACTAGGTTAAACAAAAAACCGGCTTGTGCTCCAACTGGGGTGAGACTTTGAGTAGTCTGTTTTGATAAAAAAAAAAAAAAAACTTGCACATGGGAATAGCAAGTTCCCAAACTGACCAACCGATAGTAAGCAGAGACTGGTAAGTCTATCAGAAAGCAGTTTACATTGGAAACAGATACCATAATGTAGGTATTAAAAAGTCAAGGCTATAATGCGCAAAATGCAGTTATAATACCTGTATGTATAACTGTTAATATTTTACCTGTCTTTTTTATTCACCAAGAAAAAAGAAATGCCACCTAAAGCTTTGCCAGAAATTTCGAATGTGATTGTGAACACCTTAAAATATTTTGAAACCTTGACTCTGATAGTGAAGATAAAGAGGCAGGAGAATCAACTGAGTCTAATAGACACTAGAAGCTTAAATGAAAATGGTTACTAAAGACATTATTGAAATGTCATTAACATTAGTTAGAGCACTCACTTTGTTGAAGGGTATACTATTGGGTTCACATTGAATGGCATTAATCTGCCTTTAGAAACTTTATTGAATTGGATTTGTGCTTGGGCGGTGCCTATAGCTGTTACAATAACTTAAAGTTCTCCCCTTCATTAAGCCTCTTAATTTTTTGTATTCTGAAAATTCTGAAAATCAGTTTCCAGTTATGTATTAGTATACAAATAACATTTGCACAAGAAATTTAATTCTGTCACTTATAATAATTCAGAAATTCAGCAAAACATCAGTTTTTATAGAGAGCTGACAGGCTATACCAATTATTAATGTCTTTGATCTACAAAGCAGGTTTGAACTATGTGGTTCAGTATACAAGTCATTATTTTATCAGTCGTACTGAGATTTGAACATTTATTTACAACAAGTAAAACAGTAAGCAAGTTTTAAGTCATGTTGGGACGAAGGGCCACCAATTCTTGTGTATTAAACAATACTAAAGATTCATGAACACAACCTGCATGGTAGAGTTATGTCTAGAACCCAGAGCCTCCCGCATCGTAGTCCTGTAGTCTACCCCTACGGCACTGCACTTCCATTTTTTACCATTGGCATTCAGGAGGGGGCCACAGAAAACTCACATTTTTGGCTGGATGATCTAGAATACAATGCCTGACGACTGCATCAGTGTTATTGTATGATTTCATGCAGTACTGACACTTGCTGTATATTAGGTTGTTACTCTATAAATAAAGATGGCATCAATTATAATAGGAAATGTATGGCAAGCCGTTTTACTATTTAATATGCATATTAGGTATCTTGAATGGTAAATAAGATATCTTAATTAAGATAAATGATATCTTATTTAGCAATAAAGATATGTACTTTTTAAATAAGATATCTTATATCATTAATCCCACAATTAAGATATCTCATATAGTATATAAGATATCTTATATGATAATTTAGATGTCTCATATAATTTATTTATTTTTTTAATTTAGTTTTACATCCCTTTCAAGATTATTTCAGCTCATATGAGACGGGCCAATTAGTAGATGGGCGAAAACGGTATAACCCCTAGAAGAAAACACCTGTCACACCCGCAAGCAGAGCTTGGCTTGTCTCACAATTAGCCGGTGCGGGGCTCAAACCCACACCAGACACAGCGCTGAGATGATCCAGTGACTATGAAACTAATATAATTTGGATGTCTTATATACTAAATAAGATATCTGCTATACCTAAATAAGATATCTTCTTTACAAGATTAATCAAGATATCTTCCTTTCAAGATTAATCAAGATATCTTCTTTGGTTAATAAGATATCTTTATTGCTAAACTAGATATCTTAATTAGCCAATAAGATATCTAAATTGGTAATATAGATATCTTATATACAGTGGTCAATAAGATATCTTATTCGGTAAATTAGATATCTTAATTAGAAAAAATATATCTTAATTTATAATTCAGATATCTGAATTAATACAAGATATCTTAATTAAGGCTAAAAATTAGATATCTGTATTGTCATGGTAGATATCTTATGTAAGTTAAAGAAATTGGTTGTGATTAGGTAAAATGAATAAGATACTAAAGGCGTCTTATTTGTTTAGCTCAATAAGATAGCTAATATAGGATATGGGATATCTATTTTTGTAAATACGATATCTAATTTGTCAAAAACGATATCTATTTTAGCATATTAAATATCTTATATGTGAATGTAATTAAGATATCTAATATACTACATAAGATATCTTATTCGACAAATATGATATCTTATATGTTAACATAGATATCTATGCAACTATTTTAGATATCTCAAATGCTGATTAAGATGTCTCATAAAGAAAAAAAATATATATGATATCTAATATCATAATTGCTAAATCAGATATCTATATAACTAATTATTAATTAAGATATTGTTATATACTTTTTACAAATAAGATGTCTAATATAATTTTAGCTCACCTGAGCCGAAGGCTACTAGTATAGTAGTCGAGCTGGCGTCTGTCCGTGCGTGCGTCCGTCCGTCCACATTTTCAATCTTGAATATTTCTAAAATCTCTTGAATATCTCCAATCGTGATCAAATTTCACCCAAAGCATCATTGAGGAGGGGGCAAGGTTGTGTTAGGTTTTGGGCCAGGTCGGATCAGAACTCTGGTTTCCATGGCAACAGATAGCTCCCATAGATCTACAATGGGAAAAACATAAAAATCTACTTCTCCAATGTGTAGTGGTCCTCTTTATAAATCCTGCCAACCATGCCCTTGGGGTCAAAAAATGGCCCCGCCCCCGGGGTCATTAGCTCCCATAGACATGCAATGTGAAAAACATAAAAAAAAATCTTCTCCAAAACCACAAGGCCCAGAGCTTTCATATTTTGTGTGTAGCAATGTGTAGTGGTCCTCTTTATAAATCCTGCCAGCCGTGCCCCTGGGGTCCATACGGGCCACTCCCCAGGGTCGTCATGGGAAAAAAATAAAAAAAATCTTCTTCTCCAAAAGCACAAGGCCCAGAGCTTTCATATTTTGTGTGCAGCAATGTATATTAGTCCTCTTTATAAATCCTGCCAACCGTGCCCCTGGGGTCCATATGGGCCCCGCCCCAGGGGCATCATGGGAAAAACATAAAAAAAATCTTCTCCGAAACCACAAGGCCCAGAGCTTTCATATTTTGGGTGTAGCAATGTATAGTGGTCCTCTTTATAAATCCTGCTAACCGTGCCCTGGGGGCATCATTATCTGCCATAGGCTTACAATGGAAAATACATGAAAAATCTTCTTCTCTGAAACCACAACAGCCAAAGCTTCTATATTTGGTATGCAGCATTGTTATGTGGAGATTTACATAAATCATACCAAGCATGCCTCTGGGGTCAGAAATGGCCCTACCCCGGGGGGGGGGGGGTTAATAGCTCCCTTAGACTTACAATTGGAAAAACATAAAAAAAAAATTCTTCTCCGAAACCATATGGCCCAGAGTTTTCATATTTTGTGTGAATTAATGAATAATACTCTCCTTTATAAATGCTGCCAACGTTGCCCCTGGGGGGCGTAGAGTCAACGCCCCAGGCATGTCATTATCTACCATAGACTTATAATGGATATATTTTTTCAAGTGAACCAAATTGGCAGACAAGAGGATACACAATCCAGACAAGAGCTATTCTGCTGATGTAAGTAGGGTTTCAAGGTCACATAACCAAGATGGCCACCATACCCATATATGGTAAAAACCCCAATTACTTTGTCCAGTGACTGTACTTGTTGACTCTCAGGTGAGCGATCGTTGCCCTTGGGCTACTTGTTAAGATATCTTATTTGTCAATTTAGATATCTATTTTAACAAATAAGATATCTTACTAAGCTTGAATGATATCTAAATATACTATATAAGACATCTAAATTAACATTTCATGTATCTAATATTAACTTTTTGTATATCTAATATTATAAAATGGATATCTTTTTGCTATATAAGATATCTTCTTTATCATAGATATCTAATAAATTAAAGTAGATATCTTATTTGTTAAACAAGATATCTAATATTGCATAACAGATATTTGCTATTTCAGATATCTAATATTAACATTTTGTATATCTTATATAATAAAATGGATATCGTATTTGCTATATAAGATATCTTCTTTATAATAGATATCTAATAAATTGAAGTGTATATCTTGTTTATTAAACAAGATATCCAATATTGCATAACAGATATCTGCTTTTTTTAATAAATAGTAAAACGGCTTGCCATAGGAATGAGATCCTGTAATAGCGGTGAAAGGAATGTAGATCTGTTTCAAATAATCAATATTCGTCGAATATTTGTATTTCCTAAATTCCAGTCTAGCAGTAAATGTTACCTCTCTTAAGTGGCACCAAAAAGGAAAAAGTATGCAATGATTATGACTAATGGAAATGGTGCAATCAGAAATTCCCACTCCAAAAACCAATGTGAAAAAACTACATTGACAATAAGTTACATTTTGTAATCTGAGTAAGCAGCTATTTCCCACTAGGCGGTCACTTAGTTACCCGAACATGAAAACATACATAAGGTGACATATCCAAGCGGTAAGGTTGTTAGAAATGGGATCAATGTCCATGCTTGTGAGACCCAAAACAGAAAAAAAAAACAAAGTAAAATTGTAAACACATGAATACTACTTTTAAAATTGTCGGTCTCACTGATTGAAAAAATGGAATTGATTTTATCAAATAGTTAAAAAAATAAATGAATGATAGGGTTTTGTGATATATACAAATATACTACAAGGTTCTACATTAATCACAATTATTAATTGGTTTGTGATAAATCTGATCGAATTTTACAATGCACATCATATTTCTTGCTGTTTTAGAGTTGATAAAAACACAGTTCATTGGTGGACAATGGTTCCAAATCTTCATTTTTAGTTGTAGATCATCATAAACTTGCTTTAAATCATAAAGAATCTGTGACATTTATCATAAAGAATCAGTGACATTTATCATAAAGAATCTGTTACCCACATTTTGTTATCATACAGAATCTGTAACGTATCATCAAGAATCCGTAGCATGCAAAAAAAAAAAAAAAAAAAAAAAAAAAAAAAAAAAAAAAC
Organism: Rugalucina vietnamica; assembly: GCA_964017185.1. Lineage (NCBI taxonomy): Eukaryota > Metazoa > Mollusca > Bivalvia > Lucinida > Lucinidae > Rugalucina > Rugalucina vietnamica. The sequence goes on from OZ024873.1 coordinate 62,974,818, forward strand.
GAAAAAGGGTTATTACGCAGGGTAATGTAGAATTTGAAGGTCCAGACATCACTTTTATTAACTGTTTCAATGTTTCCAACCAATTCACAGAATTACCATGTTTTTCATATTTGCTCAATTCATCTATTTGGTTTTATTTTGAATACATAACATGTAGAATATATACATAGACTGCCTGAACCATGCTGCTAATATGTCTCCTGACAAAATTTAGATCTACAACTATCTAAAATTACCATTTTTTGCTGTTTGAAATTGGGAGTATCAATCCTTGTCAAGAATTCGTAGCATTTGTCAAGAATCCGTTACCTCATATCATCAAGAATCAGTAGCTGATATCATAAAGAATCACCCACACTGTGACGGACCTAAAACACTGTGAGATATATCAAATATTCTCCACAAGACGTGAAAACAAACACTTCCGGTTTTTTTTCTTTATATTTTTTTATCATATCAGGAACTCAAGCTCTACAACGTTTTATATTAATCCTGCCCTTGATCTATTTTGCAGCAATGCCAAATCGCACATACAATAGAAAGGAGGAAAACTGATTAAAAGCCATTTAATTAATTGTAGAACTTGCAGAAAATGGAAAATTTTAATAGAAAATTAAAGCCTCTTAAGCAATACCCGCCCGTTTACCTAAAACAAAAACTTACGCCATGTACCTGAACTGCTTAAGTATTCAAATAAATAAATAAATAAATAAATAAATAATTACAATGCAAATACAAAATAATCATCATGATCTCCGCCTCGGCCACTGCACAAAATTCCTGGGTAAGCTAGAATGAGCCCCGTCGCGAAAAGTCCTTTAAAGAAAACCACCTCCAACGTACCCATTTGATGAGAATTCATATCTCTCTCTCTCTCTCTCTCTCTCTCTCTCTCTCTCTCTCTCTCTCTCTAAATACAATTTATTGCAAGAGAGAAGCACAGGCTTATCGAAAATTTTGTTGTTTTCGCGTACCGCATTTTGGAATACATATATAGATGGCATTTTGGAATACATATATGTATACGCACAATGATTTGCTCGGCGCCTCCTTGGAGCATGACCTTTGTAGCAGTTAAACAACGAATCAAACATGATTAATTAATTTCACTGGTGCTGCTAATTCCATCAGTATTTATTTACTGTCTTTATGGAGAAGACTATATGAATTACACCTGCTGGTAAAAGCATGTTCTATTCTTTCTTTGAATTTAATATTTAAGAAATGGAAAACCATTTTTCATTTTTGCTAAAATCTGAAATTTAATGGAAACTAGAGTTTGTGTATGCTGGTAAGCATGTTTAATTTTCTCTTGAATTTAAATTAGAAATCGGACTGAATGTATTTATTATAAATGATAAAATCTTATTAATGATTAATTACATGAACGAGTGTTTTTTCTCTTCAAAATAAATAAACAAATAAATAAATAAATAATATGTAATCCTGGACCAAAACTTTTAAAATATATATTTCAAAATGATATTTATTTGTTAATTATTTTCGTATTGAAGTTTATTTTATTAAAGCATTAATATATTTTGCTACACATGAAAACTCTAAGACTCCAATGCACAATTAGAATAGAAAAAAAAATCCATTTATTTTTAAAAGCACTCACTGCATAGGGGATTTATTTATTTATTTTTACTTCTGAATTTTTATACAGTGTAAGCTTCATAGATTTTCGAGATCTGTGAAAACAACCAAATCTAGCATATTTAATTGAAGTCACAGCTTCTATGTTTTTCTTCTTTTCACAGATTAATGAGAAAAACAATGGAGAAAACCGATTCCTTGACCGAATCAGTTGCTGATGGTCCATGTGATCAGCAGAATGTCACTTCCACCAGCAGTGACAGACGACAATCACCTTGCAGACGACTTCTTAGAACGCCAAAATGCGCGCGATGTCGCAATCATGGCGTCGTATCCTGTTTGAAAGGCCACAAAAGGTCCTGCAGATGGCGCGACTGTCAGTGCCCAAATTGTCTCCTGGTTGTTGAACGACAGAGAGTAATGGCTGCACAAGTAGCGCTAAGAAGGTAAACAAAGATTTGTAGTTTTGTCTTATTTGTCCTTTAAATGTCGTTCCATATAAATTTTAATCTTGGTCCACTATTTTTATAGTCCTATCTATTTCGTTAAATTCTAAATTAACGTCCTGCTTTGTCAATGGTGCTCTAATGCTTAGTGCAGATTATATCTTTCGGTCCTTAGAGATGAGTAAGAATACTCAGAGTATTCAAAACATTTAATATACATAAACGTTCAGAGGTCTTCTAAACAATGTTGATTTGATCTCGTTCGATTTAGAGTACCCGTGTGTTATTATATACAAATTCTCGAAATTGCAGCAACCTTTTCTGGCTTTCGCTGCCGGTTTTTAGGTATCACTGATGTGGGTTCATTACCCGAAATTGCACACTATGGCTCATACTATCTCCCTTTGAACGTTTACACTCCTTCCAAAGGAAGCAATTTCATTAATTTTAACTTTTTCGGTAAAGAACTTTTGAGTATGTAGCTGTTAGTATTTGGCATTTTACATCTAACTCTTCATTTGATCTTTATCAAATAAATCACATGCAAATTGGAAAAGCCAAACTGTCATTAAAAGAACATGCTTATACCCTTAATTTGACTGACGCTTTTACAAAGGTTATCATAAACATATTATTAATGGTTCGTCAAAACGATCTACTTTATTACAGCAAAGCATTATCTATCAATAACATTTTCGTCTACATTCAAATTCTTTCCCGTTTCTTGAAAATCATTTCGACTGAGAGTAAAGGATTTCTTTCTCTGGTTCTGTTTGCCAGTTTACACAATACACGAACAATTTGCTGCTATCTCAACTATGATTTGAGTAATATGTCAAAATTTTAATAGACACAAAGCCTTTCATATTGCTCTGTTATAAGGCGATTCTGCTGATACATGAACATTCTCTCTTTGTGCGTGTTGTAGAAGATAATGTGGAGTCCAGTGTTGTTGTTGTCTTTCCCTTCGTTGCCTGGTCTGGGATTTTAGATTTTATTGTGTACTCGGATTGTCTCAATTCCTGTACTGTATTCTTATTTCTAATTTTGCATCCAGCATCGTCTTACTGTTACAATTGTTTCATTTTTTGTTACAGACACCAAGCATCTGAAATGGCGAGCGAGCTGAAAGATAAAGTAAGAACAGCAACAACCTTGCTTCAACAGAGAAAACTTGTACACAAGAACACCAAACAACTCTACCAAACATACTTGAACAAAGAAGCGAACAGAGGTAAGTTGTTCAGATAAAATTATTTTGGGGAAAATATTGAATAAATAGATATAAGTAGCAAAAGGTACAAGTAGGCAAAGATCAGAAAAAGGCGCAATCAGAAAAAACCGAGGTGGGAAAAAACTAAATTAACAATCAGGTACCTATACCATGAAAACATATCGTAAGCCGAATGAGCAGCTATTTTCCCAATAGGTGGCCACTCAGTTACCAAAACTTAACTAAAAATATGAAAACATACATAAGGCGCCAACGGCACGAAAATTTTAAACACCAAGACATAAAACAAAAAGAGCCATCACGGAAGTATCGCATTGGAACGATCAGTAACACAGAGTTACTGGCGGGCTTAAACCGGTTTTACATGGCCATAACCTCACCCTCAGCTTCTGCAGTGGTCAATAACATTTAGTTAGTTCTTCGGTTCTCGTGGTGAATCTCTAACTAGTCAATGGATCATCAAGAACAAACAAATAAATCATGATAAACACCCGGATGAATCAAAAACTAGGGCTCACAGATTGAGTAAGCTGCCCGACGATGGAGATCCCTGGGTGCCGAATAACCTACTAACTCCGGAGCAAAAGAAAAACACCAGTTGGACCCGGCGGGCCAAACAACAGACTAGAAGCTCCGGCCCCAACCAACTAAAATGAATAGCTTTAAGTCGGGGCCATCATAGAGTCTGACGCCCGACCCACCGGCGTGCAATTAAAGAAGGCAGCATAGTTATCAACCATGATTGGGTTAAAAAGTAAGCATGCAGACTGTCGCATAACATTCAAGTTATAACCTGTACGTCTCTAACGTGTATGATTTTTCTGAACTGAAAAGAAAAATCATTACTTCCTATAAGTTTCTTAAATTTGTAAACCAAGTCGCCATAAAATTCTGGTTCCGAAAGGCCCTCAGCTAAAAGCGTCTTTAACCCAACATTATATTTGGAAATCAATTCATATATAGTGTCTACGATAAAATTTAGAAAATGTTTTTCGAAGTTTATGGTACCGATAGCCCTGTTGGAGAAGTTTGGCCGTTGAACATTTATTTCGAGCATTGAAGTCTGTAACATGATTGCAGACTCTAGCAAATCTAGTAAGTTGCGAAATGTATACACCATAAGAAGCACGACAAGGAACGTCACTATTCAAAAACGGAAAATTTATTATATCAAAATCAAAGTCATTGCGCTTATCATAAATTTTAGAAGAAACAAATCCATTTGCAACAGAAAGATGTAAATCTAAAAAGGGGGCTTCGGTATCTGATATACTGTAATACATTTGTTCAACTGCATACTCCATGAGACATTTATTTAATTAAAGATACCGGAAAGGCTCAGATTAAAAACCAAGACAAAGCTCATCTTCGTTATACTGATCGGAATCCAAGAATTTGATACAGTTTGGTTGTTTGCTCATAAAACCCTGTACAACCAACTTAGATCACCATTACGAAAACACGCCCATGTAAAATATAGATTTTTCTTTAAGTTGTAAAAAATGAACATTTTCAGCAGAAAATTTTTTATATTTTTTTCTTATTTTTGCTCAAAACATTGATTGTGGGTACTCGTTAGGCGGTTCTAACGTGTACCCACAATCTATGTTTTGGAGCAAAAATAAGAAGAACAGGTATACCCCCTGCATGTCCCAGTTTTATCGTATAAAATTGGGGTTTAAGTGGGTATTCAATACATGGACATGATGGCCTGATGTGACGAGGTCGATTTCTAAATCACCAGTAAATGAATAAATTTTATGTTTATTTCAGGTATTGTGTCTACAGCTGGTGCCCAACAAAGACACATTCAGACCGTCCCACCGACCTACTCGTTCCAGTCACACTTGGCCTATCTTAATGAACGAATGAGGAAAAGGCGATGTTTTGCTGACAAACAACTAGACACCGCGATGTTTCCAAAGGAGTCATTTGCATTGGGCATCCACGGCAGATTTGGTCGAGATGTTCCGAAATACAGTCATCGCATAGGTGCCACTGAGCGCGAATACCAGATGCATTTACTTAAGAAGATATTTCCTAGCATGAACGAAAATGTTCTAGAGCTTGTTTGGCGAGCCCATGGTTGCAGTTTGGAAAAGACAATTGAACACCTTGTTCAGACAATGTCTTTGGGAAGAAACATTTCAAATGGGCATCCAAAGGTGATGCATGCGCCTTCAGCACATGGTGATTCTTTGTTAGGAGAAGAGAAACCCAAGAAGACAGACGTGAGCTGTAAGACCAGTAAAGCAATATCAGGAATGTCTTATGATCTCGAACCTGGCGAAAGAGAGAAGCGTGATGCAACACAAAGCTCTCAAAGGATTTTTAAGTGTGGACCACAAACATTACCTAACAACAACAATAGCATCACAATGACTCAAGACAAAAGCAAAGTTGATACGAAATCAAAAGACACAACTTACAGAAGCATAGAGACTCTGTCTAATGATCACAGTGAAATTATGGAGAGAGACACAGAATCTCTTCAGAAAACTAAGAAAGAAACTGTCACTGGAAACAAGAAACCTCTTGCATTTTCTATAGATGTACTTCTTTCATAGAGTGATGTTTTCGTTCATTTTAATTGGTTCAAATTATGAGTTGCTACAAATGAAAGGATGAAACAACATACAATGAATTAAATCCACACAAACCAAACATTAATTAGCAAAATTTGGGATTTACACGAGTATATTTCATACGATATAATTTTATTCTAAAATAGACTGTGTTTACTTTTACAGTCCGAGACATGTTTTTAAGACATGATTCGCACACCTTATGGTATGAGTTTGAAATAAGATAATAGAATAGCTTATACCCATGTAAATCCCAGTTTGTCACCATCAAAGTGTGCTAATGTGTTTAAAAATCTATATCAACAAGTCAATTTAATGTTGATGCTAACGCATCCACGATGCAAAATTCTACTTGTAGCCTGATCTAATTTTTTTGATACCTCGCCAAATAAATAAATCCATTTGCAATAACTCATTTAGATTTTACGAAAATGTCATCTTAATCTAAATGCATGTGAACAAATTTCTTCTCAGTTCAAATGCAAATTTGAACATAGAATTGATTAGATTCGCCCACCGTTCTTGGCGTGAGAATCTACAAAAACACAACTCATTTATTGCTTATGAGTACTTTGGTGCAGTTTCGTATTAAACTAAAAATCTGACTGTATGCGCAAATGGTAGATTTCATTTTATTATCACATGTTTGTTAGGATTGCTGCATGAAAATTGTGGTAATTACGGGGCTTGACACAATTTGTTCACCAAAAATGTAATCTTAACCTATCTAAAAGGTCGTTTGATTTTAAATCTGCTTCATGAATAGGCTTTAAATTAAATTATAGTGTTTGCTTTTATGGAGTAAGATAATTTAATATTAAGGCATACCATAAATCTTATACTTGATCTACATACCATAAACTTATTATAACACATTAACAATGACAATATACAAGGTATCTCATACATTGGCATCTCATGTTTAGTGTTTAAACTTGAAGGACGTTCTTATTCAAATTCTGTCGGAATAAAAGAAAGGAATGGGTGTGAAAATCTAATTACATGTTACCTGACAGGCTACAAAAGTGAGAATGATTCTCAAAAAGATCATACACTAAAGGTTAATTAAAAAGGACACAACTATTTGCAATATTGAATGTCTTAATATCGTTATGAAGTGCGTTGGTGTCTAATATATGCAAAACGGTTACAAAATATATTAATGTAATACATTAATACACAAAATAGAAAATGAACGGTGTTTTGAAATAAAGTGTTTCCCTTGATGTACGAGGAAACAGCCAGGGGTTCTTTGTATATATTAAGGATGGTTTACTTGTTGATTTCCACGACATCAGAATGTTTATACCTTCAATCAATAAATTCTTGACCGATGAAAATGTCTTCACAATTAATAGGATTACAGATGCCATCGATATCACAATAGTTGGTGGACGTATCGATCAGCAACAACGAAGTTATTCTATTTAGGACACTCTAACTTGATTTTGGATTTAAATATGTTATAAATATTTTCATTCTAAACAGAATTTTCAAGATCATGTTTTAGGACACAGTGTTTCTAATCGTTATGCTGGTGGGGTTTTCCTACATTCGATAGGACCATTATTGATACAATTTTAGGTGTAAACATTACGTCTTACAAGAAAGAAGACATCCGCTTGGCTGAGAACATTCAAGTAACAGTTGGTGAAAAAAAAAATCATGATCTGCGGTGCTTGTCGGTGGAGTTTAGAGGCTTAGATGAAGTTTGACTTCTCACTTTGTTGGAAAAGTAAGTGCCTGCTTCTTCTAGGTGTAATTTCTAAAGCATGTTAGATGAATATGCAAACTAATTTTCCAAAAACTTAATGTACTAGTACATGTGCAATTCAGAATATGAAGTCTTTTCGACATGTCCTCTAGGTGAGGTAAGATTTTGCTATAATAACAATATTGCAATATCCATAAAGCTGTTCTTTGAACATATCTTGAATATAGCCAAACTTTTGACATTTTACCGTTCACTTTAAATTTTAATCTATTAACAAATAGGTTTTCGATAAGGATTGATTAAAGTGTATAAAACTGAAAGGGTTGAATCATACTGTAACGATGTGAATTCCAGGTCATGTAATAATACTGTTGTGATTTACATATTCTGTTTTGATTAACACTGTACTGGTTACATTACTGAAAATATGTTGATTTGGACGTTAACATCAACTCAAAGTCTTTTCATGTAGTTTCTATTATTTGCAGAATCCTACATATAATGGATGTACTGCGCAACAAGATTCATGCCCACAAGGCTATCATACTGCGTGACCTTGACCTTAGAAAAGAAATATTGACCTACATGTCAAGGTCAGAACTGCTGGAAATACAAGACTGCGTTCAGTTACAGGTAATAGTCAGTTTAAAGGTGCATTTTGGCTTGAAACAATGTTGCACATTTTAGCAGTGATGAGCATCAGAATTAATTCAAATGAAGTGCGCATTTTACACGGTTTATTCTGTTCTATGCATAATCAAAATTGGCAGTAGTGTAGTTTCTCTTCAAGGCCAATTTAATAAAACAAATGAAAGGCAAAATGCACTGACAAATCAAAATTTGACACATGAAAGTTTATATTAAGGGTAGATTTTTTCATCGACTGAGATCTGCAAAAGAAAAAAGTATTTAGAACTGATCCTATTGAATTATACTGAAAGCTTTGAAAGTCATGTACATGGCAACTAGCAACTGCATCACCAATTGACTTATCTTCACTTTTTTCCCCTAGCAACTCGAAGAAAGAAATGACAGGAACTCTGCTTTCCTGGAGCTCATCGTAAAATCCACAGATGACTCTACATACGGACGCCTTATAGAATGCCTACACAGATTCGGCCAAGGAAAACTTGCCAATAAACTTGTTGACATTAATGAGGAGCTTCTACTACTAAAAGACAGTGAGTTGTTTTATATCAAACTGACAACAATGCATGGCTAACAATATTTTTGGCATAGCCGTTTTGTAGTATGATATTGTGAGCAACTCCGTGTCATTGAATAAATGTGTAGCTTTACATGCCATTGGGTAATGTCGTAACTCAACTTCCAACCATCCTGTGGTTCATGCATGCATGCATACAAAATAATAGGGCAGTTTGGCCTGATTATATTTTTGCTAAAACAAGGCATTTCAATATATTATTTGAGCCGCCGCATGGGAAAACCAACCGAATCTGCATAGGCGAAAACAAAGGCGCAGATCAGCTTCGCAGTAACTGCGAAGCTGATCAGCGCCTTTGTTTTCGCTACACGATAGTACAATTCCTCTACTTTTCAAATCCAAAATTTCAAGCTTCTAGCCATCTTCTGTGCTTGTACAGCCCGGTTTGTGTCGGACCTGTTCGGAAACCACATTGTTGGTTTTCCCACGAGGTGGCTCATTTTTTGTACATTTGTGCATTATTTGTACAGAATGTGCCCATTAATTTAATTCCAGCATTTGGGTTTACCTTCCAGTTTAATATCTTATATCTGATTTCAGTGCAGGAGCAATTAGAAAGTGATCTGCGACAAATGAACCATTTCCTGGTCATGGAGGAACGACGATCAGGCATATATCTAACAGAACCGCCACCAGAGGATGATGAGTCAGAAGCTCTGACAGGTCAGTAGTGGCGCAAATGGTGAATTAACTTGAAATACAGTCTAAACAAAATGCTTGTTATCGAGGTGGAAATTAGATATACCTATACAGACCACAAAGAAAAACGCACCAGTATCTTAGTTGTGTTGGAGGATATTTTATGAAATACATGCAATGTTAAGTTTGATGAAGTTTGAAATTCAAATTGAACGTGTTTGAATTTTAACACAGAAGAGCGTTTTAGCAAATGCATCCATGCAAGAGTCTTTACGCTGCATTTGGGTATATATCACTATATCTAAACGATATTGTTTGCAACCAGTCAGATTGTATTGACATTTAACATAAATGTTTCATTATTTCTTTTTAGAAAAAGATGTTTGGTCCAAAGTTCAAGAAAGTATTAAAAAGTCACAAGCACAGCTTAAACGGTGCCAGAATGTAATTCAAAAATTACATAACGATTGCAATTCGGTTGCCAAACAAAACGCAGAAATCATAGAGCATACGAAAGAATGTGATGCTAAAATCAGAGAAGTGTTGTCCACAGGACGTAGGTCTGCAAAACAAACAACCATTCCGAAACGGACTCAGGATCTATTTTCTAATTTAATGGACGACATAGAAAAGTTGGTGAAAACCAGGCGAAAAGTAATAACACTGGAAACTGAAGGTCGACGTCATTCTACAAGAATCATTCGCCAATGTCGTGATTGGTTAGAGGACAGGACGTTAATGCTGCAGAAACTCCATGCTTCGCCAGGAGCATTTCGCAGCGCTGATACTCTGCGTGATTCTACCGCACAAACAAATACTAATAATCGTCGACCGGCACCTCCAAACAATGATAATGCCATCATGTCGATTCTAGATTCCCTTCAGCTTCTGGAGAAAGAACTTCAGGAGTACATGCACATGGAAATAATGATGACCGATAAATACAGGGGTGAACTCAGGAGAAAACAACTGACAAAGAAAGTGCATGGCTTTAGCGCACAGGGAATGTCAGAAGCCATGGAACTACTAAATAAACTGGAAAAAGACCCTTCAGCAGTTAATCAGAGTATCGAGATTCTACAGTCAGTGATTAAAGAGGCAGATCGCGAGTATGGCGAATGTGTGTTCTATCTCAATAAAGTGGAGCCCAGGCATTCCAGTCCAGATGGTCAAAATACAACGTCTGTCGCTTCTGGCAATAGCTCACCACATACAGTGAAAAGGACATTTAAACAAACGCGTGACTGGCCAAAAAACTTCAATTCAAAATCCCAACTCGGTGGTAAGAAAACAAGAAGCTTAGAGAACAATATCAATTCACTGGGAATTTCAGAGAAAACAGAGCCGAATCAATTACTAAATAAACTTAAACAATTTGTAGCTACATACGAGGAAATGAAATCTGAAGATCAAAGTCTAGGTCACAAATACAGGGCAGAAATGTCGAGGAAAAAGCGTGACACAGATGTAGCTTTACAAAAGAGAGATGACCTAATACTGAAGCTACAGACACAATTAAAGGAAGCCGAGGCTGAAAAAGAGAAATACAAAAAGTTGTATAATGATACAAAAATAGGTCACCAAAAGAATATAGAGCAGAGATTATGACCTTTAACATGTATATCGGCTCAAAATATCTAAGATTTGTCTTTAAAAAAAAAACACTTTTCTAGGGTGTAGAATAGTACATAAGTAATGTATTCCAAACAGAAGTATGTGTGTTCTCCATTCATTTCATTTCTCTACTTGCAGTTATAATACTGAAAAACCTCTCAGTACAAACTATGTTTCCCCCGAGGTATACATTTTTACGTTGTCCATCCATTTGTTAAGATCAGGAAAACATGTCCGTGCAAGGAACACCCCCTTAAACCCCACTTTTATATAGTAAAATTGGGTTTTGCAGGGGTATACCTATTTTTTCTTATTTTTGCTCCAAAACATAGATTGTGGGTACTCGTTAGAACCGTCTCGGCGAGGCGGTTCTAACGTGTACACACAATCTATATTTGAGGAAAAATTAGAAAAAAAATATAAAAAAAATCAATGAAATTTTCAGTTTTTAAAGCTGAAAAAATCTCTGTATATTGCAAAGGCAAGTTTTCGTAATGCATTTTTCTGCATCCACGATAACTCGTACAATTCATATCGCGAAGGCAAACGTTTATCATAAAATGGGAACAGAGAGTCATTTTAGATTTTTTTCGTCATTTTAGACTTTTTTCATTTTGTTACTGCAAACGGCATAAAATATACCACATTACTGGCAGATAGTGCATTTAGGGTCCTACCAACCTCAACTACTAAAGATGTTAAAATTATAGCTTGCATACACAATAAAGACATATTGAACGTATAACACAAACGTTTTTTTTTCATCAACAGCTTTGTGATCTTAGGACTTCATTTTGCCTTCCACAATAAATAAATAGTGAACACACCACGCTTTTTTTCTAACATTCACTGTCTGTAGACGTGCTAAGAAATGCTGTTTTGCAGATATCACAACAGAATCTCTCCCGGACTTCCACGATTCCTCGTTCCTTTGACTTCCAGTTGACTGATGCACATATAATCTCATTTTTGATATTATCATTGTTACAGTCGTTCGAAGTCAAACTGGGGTTATCATCCAAATGAACAAAACTCTTGTCTTGTATCCTTGTTTCAGTACTTTCATCGCCGGAACATTTATTGATCACAGTCCTTGTGTTTTCGTTCGCTGTTCCGCTATCCATGGGCGCTTCAGAAGCAGTTGCTGAAACGTTTTCCACATTAGTTTCTTCTACGTTATTTAAATAGCATACGAAAGTTGCTGGTGATTTTTCACTGTTTCCAAGCGAAGTTCGGCGTCCTAAGGACTGTTTGAAAGAGTTAAATCTATCAAGAAGTGAGACGTCTACAGATTCTTGCACATCGATTGTAATATCCGCAGAACCTCTTCTGTTTCTGAATCTTCTTGACATAGAACTGAGGAAACCTCTGATACCATTACCCTAAAATATACAAATGTGCCATGTTAAGATATAATCCTATTAGTAAATTATTTCTATTCTTCATACGATTGTGAAGATGTGGTTGTAAACGTGGATAAAAAGAATACATACTGCAGACGCCGGGCAAACGATATTCTGTTGAATGAAAAACGTACAAGTAGACAAAGACCAGGAAAAGGGGCAATCAGAAAAAGATTCCCACACCAAAAACCGAGGTGGGAAAAAAACTAAATTATCAATCAGGCCGTAAGCCGAATGAGAAGCTATTTTCCCAATAGGTGGCCATTCAGTTACCTAAACTTAACTAAAAATATGAACACAACAGCACAAAAAAATTTAAACACCAAGACATAAAACAAAAGGAACCACCACAGAAGTATCACCTTGGAACGATCAGTAATATAAAATTACTGGCGGGCTTAAATCGATTTTACATGGCCATTTAAGTGCGATTATAAACTTGTGTGAACCCAATGGTGTTCTGCCCATTAGAAAAAAAAAGACATGCCGTTGCTCAAATAAGCGTGTCCATACCTCTCCAACGTAGAGTCTTTTGAAGCCTAAAAAAGAAGAAAAGAATTAAAGTGTTTGACGGCAATTGAAACGAAAAGCTTTTCCGCACCATTTTTATAATTTTATTTTCCAAGTATACTTTATACAATGGCATATTCATACTACTATTTCTCTATATATGTATACATTATATACTCATTTTAAAAGGCGTCTTAATATCTGAAGATTATTATAGGAATGAATTTTATTTTTGTTGATTTTATCGATGTCCACCTTAGTTACCTAGTTTGACATACAGATAATTGATCTTCATAAGTTTTGCCTCCAAATCGCTCGCAAGTTGATAAAAAATATACTGTCATTGTTGGAGGGCTATTATGACCATCTTCACAAGACAGCACATGATGTGTGTGTGATGGTTAAACGCAGGGTTGCGCACAGGAGTGACACATACAAAGCCTGTCTGTTCCCGACTGTTTTCCCTCAGGCTAGTCGTTTAGCACTTCCCCAATCACTTTATGTGATTTACCCGTTTTTTCTCTTTTCTCACAAATAATCATCTACTTACGTACTCGTATAAAGAAGACCAAAAAAGTTAGCTTGAAGGGGTAAAATGAACCAATGAGTAATATACTTACTGTTTGAGGTGACATCTCCCAGTGATTTAAACCGTCTTCTTATGAAATTGCATCTATCAGGGTCGTTTAAATGTGTATCTGAATGGGCAGCGGGTATACTAGGATTGCCTTATAAAAAAAAAGAAAAGAAAATTGCAAACCGTGTGTATGGAAAAGTATAAAAAAATCATTATTCTTTGACACCTATAAGGATCATTCAGACAGTCCCGAAAGCAATGCTGTACGCATGTCTGGTAACAACCGTTTCTTCGTTCTGTCATAAAATGAAACATTTTGAATGGATATAATGAAAATACACTTGAATGTATGGTGTAAATTTAGTTTTAGTACAATTTGAAAAATGCCAAACAAAATATTTATAACGTTTATTTCTTAAAACTGATATGTATAATATAGTAAAAAATGGAAACTCGTATATCTTAAGACAGATAAAACTCTTACCATAATGTCTTGGAGGCAATGGTGGAGGTATCGTCGTATCTGTGAAATCGTAATCTCGTTTATTGTCGTCATTGTTCAAGAATACAGGCATTAAATCATCAACATAAAATGCATAAAGCTTAGACCTTAGTAGATCACGCTTTGCTCGTGATGGCATTTCTTTATCCATAAATGATATATCATTATCACACAATGTTTTACTTGGTAAGTGTACTCGGATATCATCTAAAATAGAATCATCTTTGGGAATAGCGACCATTTCATACTTTCTTGTGTCATGGTCTAAACACAAACCGACTAGCATTTCCAGGCGTCGAATTCCAATGATCTCTATAGGCCCGTCAAGAATTGTTATCAAATCCAGAGCCTCCTCATCATCGGAAAGAATAATATCATATGGATTGACCGAGACAAACCGAACTCTTCTAGGTAGAGGGAGCTGATCAATAACCTCCTTCAAAGTATATTTAAATGTGTCCTCAACTTCAGTGAAATGAATTGCACACATAAGGGGAAATCCGTATTCCTTCCCCGTACCAACTTCGAAAAACATCAGGAATGTTTCACTCATGCCTCGTATCATTTTGGTACTCTTGGTTAGCCTGTCTGTTTGCAAAAGTGTTCCTTTCTTAAGCGCCTGTGGTTTTGTTTCACCGGGAGATGCACATGCAGTATCTTCTTCTACACGAACTAAACGAGGGAAAGCTTCTGCGACCTAGAAGAAAAAACAGTAAGTCACTTTAAAATGAATTCTTAAAGAGACAGGCGGAATCGTTTTTCTTCGTTTTCCACTCTTCAGTTGTTTCCTGCTTCTTTAAGAAGAGATAATAGTCATTAAAAGCCGTCGAAGACATTGTGTTACTCTTAATTCTTGTCTTGTTGTAGTAGCTTCATTCATATCGAATAAACGATTTGCCTCTGTCTACGGACACTTTTTCAATTTCACTGTATAAAGTCAGGTTCGTTCAAGTTTTCTTTTTATTTTACTTTAGGTGGGGTTCTTCCTTTGAAAAATTTTCTCACATGCAGGGGTTTTGTAGACAGGTCTGTCTACATATAAATGGTAATAATGATACTTGCCTCCGTGATGTTGAAGTAAGATCTAGGTTTCCTCTTCTGACATAGCCGGACCAAACCAGTATAACTAAGAGGTAGCAACAGCTCACATCCGAGAAACTGGCATCTGTCATCGTAGAAACCGCGCCCTTTTGTATATATTGTCCAATCAGGATCATCGTAGTCAATGGCACGTACATGCGCACTGTACAAAACTACCTCAGATTCTATTTTAATCTTCGTTGCTATTGGCAACAGGGCTTCGTCTGGTAATGTCCTGGATGATGTTTTCAGAAGACATGGAATCCCACAGACATCTATCGCCGTTTTGAGATCGTATGTTAGCACAGACCAAGGCTTCGGCCTTTTGTCACTCATTCCAACTTTTAACTAGATCATGGCTTGTTTGTCTATCCACGTGGCTGCCATATTTCTGAAAGAAGAAGAAATACAACTGATGAAAATGTTCATTCAGCTGGTATAGGGTAGTACTAAACGGAAACAGCTGACTCATAAAAATCCTATGATGTGTGTCACCTTACAAAAAATTGAAAGAAATAATGTATTTATGTTTTGTTTTTTTTAGTAAACAAACATACTTACATCCATTTCAGTTATCCGTTTAGTACCAATATAACTTTGGCTACCACACAGCTACATAAGTTGACATTTTATAAGTGGTTATTCTATTAAAACTGTGTAGGTCGTATTTTAAGTGATTTTGCACCCAGCTGACTACATAAACATAGGCAAACTTTGTGTCACGCACCGCTTATCCTTACGTGAACAGTGGCAGCTTTATAAATAAATTTTGTTCAGCAAAATCATTGATGTGAAAGTAAAAGAGCTCGCATATGACTAAGGAGAATTGTGTGTTTTCATCGTCATTAAGAAAGTGGAAATGCAGGCATTATCTATAATACAAAACAAAAGGGACAGACGCCAGAATAAAATAAGCTACTGCGCGACAACAGAAGCCTTATAGCAAAAAGATGACTCATCGATCCGCTTTGATTATGCCCGGGCCCGCGGAAGTATTAACGAAGGGGGTCTTTTCTGGGGGAAAAGAAGAAAAAAAGGAGTACTGAGTGTGTCGATGACTTATCGGATTGTGCTGATGCCTCAGTTAACTTGACTGAAATACGAACCCAACTTTTAGAAATAGCTGAATACATTGGTCTGGCAGTTTCTGACTGTATTTCAGCTTAATTTATTCCTTTGCTTTGTAGAAAAATAACTTTTCCTCGATGACGGCATTATTCGACAATTGCGTGTTACTTATCACCTTTGCATTAGAGAGCATTTATTGTGCTGAGCACGCAAACAACGAATATGTAGCGAAAAATGGCATATAAAATAATAGCTTGACTTTACCTACACACGTTGGTGAATGCAAAAATTGGATCGTGTTTTAGTTGTATCCATTCTAGAAGAGAAAAATATATCCTCGGTTCCTGGAGAAATATCTGTCATGATTCATTGAAGTATGATATAGATCTAATGAATAAAAAACGAAAGCGATTGACGCATATTTCCGATTACTCAGAAAACAATACATAGAAACGTATTGGGGAAGATAAAGCCATCAAATAAATATTTCAAATTTTTAAATTTTATTTCCTGTAATTGTTAGAGAAACTATTACTTTACCCGGTGAAAGTCATTCAACAATATGGTCACTAGGTATATGCAGAGATATGTAGCATCTATAAAGTAAAATGCACACCGACCCGTGAAAGGTTTTATAGTGAACGCAAAACATTGCCAGGGTGCTCTGTTATTTAGTGTGTACCAAACTGAATTCCCTGCTTTTGTTTGTTGTGACGTTATTTTCATCTTCTCCCTCCTTCCTTTCAATCTGATGTTGATTATAAAGCAAATTCAGTTGACCTGGGATTGTTTTGCGCTTATTTCGTGCAATGGAAGTAAACATGGTTATCTTTAACCACATTGGATATATCGAACTTTGCCTTTTTCAGCGCTTTCTCCATTTCCTCAATACCCCAACAAGGCCCATAGCCTATATGTGGTTCACTCTGCATGCTGGCCGGAAGGCATATAAACATGCCTATTGCATAGTACATGGAAGCTGTTTTGCTTCCTACGTTGTCAAGGGGATTGCTATGGAAACCACAGTCAACCATAGTGAAAGATCCGTCCTTCTTTAAAACTTTGTAGATTTCCTCTAAAGCTTTGTGTGGCCTAGGCAGGTCATGAATAACGTCATACATGAATATAAAGTCAAACTGATTATCATAGAAGTCTTGCAAATTTTCAACATCGCCTTTCATCACTGTTATATTAGCAAGGTCACGTGTGTTTTTGGATGCTATTTCCAGTGCAAAATCATCATATTCTATCCCCAAGAATTGTGATTTTGGAAATCTGTTAGCCAAGCCTTGTGATATGCTGGCTGTTCCACAACCTATGTCTAGGACACTAATGCCAGACTCTGAAATAATATGAGACATTATAGACAAATATCATTCGTATTAGTAAATCTTTTGTGTGCAATATACAGGTAAAGTTCATCATATCAGCAAACTTGTGGATATCTACTTACTTATTCTTCTGTATGGTTTGACAGACCCAACGATCAAAATAAATATAACATTAATCTATTGGAGTTTCATTTGTATACATACCCAGTTTAGAGATGAGTCCTTGTTGTTTTATAACTGGAATGACTCCTTTATCCAGGATGTCGTCTGCAGATTGTCTTTTAGAGTCCTCATTCCACGTGAAATAGTGCTTATCCTCATCATAGCCGAAACCTGAAACGATACTGTCATTTTTACAAAGAAGATATTCCGTCATACAAGTATGTAACGCCTTGATCCTAAGTATGCTTACTGTTAATCTGTATCAATTTTGGTTTGGAGGGCATACATTTGGGAAAATTGTATCTGTTCCTTATATAAACAGTTTCTGTAGTGTAATTAATGATATAAAC
Source organism: Rugalucina vietnamica (assembly GCA_964017185.1). Classification (NCBI taxonomy): domain Eukaryota; kingdom Metazoa; phylum Mollusca; class Bivalvia; order Lucinida; family Lucinidae; genus Rugalucina; species Rugalucina vietnamica. The sequence continues at coordinate 62,992,857 of OZ024873.1, forward strand.
CTACCGTAAGGTCCTCCGATGTGGAAGCAACTTTTTACGAGATCGTTTCTTTTACCCATCACCGCTAGAATTGGTGCAAAAGGTGCACGGACTTTCAGTTCTTCTTTATGACTTTCAGGCATTGTAAAGAGGTCGGTGTTTCTATCCTGGTGGATAATCCCGGATACGACCATACACGACAGCCACTCTTTGGTGTATCTAAACGAATAGAAAAACGTGAGGTAAAAGAGCTTTTGCCATTCCAGAAATTTAAAACCTCTTCCATGAAACAATCTGCATCTAGTAAATCTTGATATTTGCCTGTTGAGGTCATGCTGTATATAAGTGTGGACAATTTTTACTCGCTCAAGTTCAGTAAATTGAATTGAATAAATATACGTCTGATACATTGGGGTAACACTAAGTATGGGCAACATAACACCCAAGTTCTTTCTAATGTTGCAAACATTCTATATAAATTCATTGATGGACTGATAACTTCTTTGTGAAGTAGTGAAGAGATTATCCTATCAACTTGCCAAAATAACAATAAAAATTTTCCTTACAATTTTCATGTGGTGATTGATTAATAAAGCAAGTTAGATGGGTACTCAACTGAAATCAGCAGATTTGGCCACCTATTGTTGGTTCTCTTAATTCAGGGTTGACCAGAGCAATTTGCAATTGATTTGAATTGTGGAAAAGTAGGAAATTTAAGTTAGCCACCCTAACCAATTTAAAGATTAAGAAGTACAAAAAGAACCATTCAGTCACTTTGCCCATATTTTGTCTTCTTTCGCTGTAAATGGTTAATTTCCACGAAAGTTGGACCCAAACTGCTTAAGGTATATTACAACCCGTTTAGTTCAATTCTTTCGCGAAACACATGCCTTGAATGCATACGAACCTTTCTTTGAGGTTTAATTTTGTAGCAATATCTTGCACACTTTGGGGCTCGTCTGTCTCGTAGAAAACCCTAAATAATCCAAGATCATGGCCAATGCCAATTGCTGACATTAGGGCTCCATGGCTGTAAACATCTGTAAGAAACTTGGAAAAATCCTTTCTTTCCATTGTGTTATTACAGTCGATCGATTAATGTAAATTTTCACCTACGGACTTCGTCTTTTCAGCATATTATATACACAAATGTTATTTCATATTTGCGATAAAATTATCTTTGTGAATATGACCCGTTACATTTTTTCGTCCTTAAAATTGTAGCAGTGTGACAAGTTGCGCGTACACAATGAAGGGTAGTTGTTTGTGTTGTGATGTATATACGCTTTGCTTTGACGAACCTTTTTTCTGAGACTAGCAGCTAGGACTCTTGAGCTTTTTAATTCATTATGCAATTCGATAAGACCGAAAATTGCTATTTGTTTGTAAATCAGTAAGAATGGATTCTTTTTTCTCTGGCATTGGAGTCACTAAATTACAAAGAGCGCGAGGAACAAAAATGTGATAGATGGCTGTTAAACCACACATTGACGAAATTGATGGACCGTGAACTATAGGGCAAGGACAACGGGTCAAGGTGCGTGGTTGAAGAGTATGTCTACGACAATAACTATGCAGGGCTTCATGCTAACTGCTATCACTGCTACGGAGAAATACACTTTACATGTAGTTTTGGCCTTATTTCCGCAAAGTCAATGAACTGTAAAATATGGGCCAAGGATAGTCTATTAGGTCAAGAGGTGTGTTTGAAGAGTATGTCAAGGACAATTACGATGCAGGAATTCATGCTTACAGCTATCACTGTTTCAGAGAAATACACTTTTGTTATAGCCTCTAAGCAACTCGACATGGGCCAAGGATATTCTATTAGGTCAAGAGGTGTGTTTGAAGAGTATGTCAAGGACAATTACGATGCAGGAATTCATGCTTACAGCTATCACTGTTTCAGAGAAATACACTTTTGTTCTAGCCTCTAAGCAACTCGACATGGCCCAAGGATATTATACAAGTTGGCTTCTTTAAAAAGAAACCAATGAAAAGGTCAACAGCCGTATGTTATAAGGGATTCCTTTTGCTCTAGATTTCAGTGTTGTTGATTCTCTGGTTTGTCAATAATTTCGATTCTCATACATGAATGTCGTTTCTTGTTATGAACGCTTGACCAGTGTGTGTATCTGTCACTCAAGGCATTGACCAAAATTTCTGATGTTATGGAACCAAAGCCAATACTAAAGGGAACACGATTACAATCAATATGTCGATGAGTAGAAGTGCAGTGCAGTCAATTTGTGACAGAGTTCTGAATTTTGACCTGCAGCCACACTATCAGAAACAGACCCATGGGACCGATGTGATGGACTAAAAGTCAGCCATATAGAGTTCCTATAGTTTCCCTCGTCAGGGTATCTACGATCTAAACCTAGATGCGCTATGATAAGCAGTCACCACGATCGAGACTGCTTGCTAGCTTTTACCACTATTTGACGGGGAGTGTCAAAAATGGATAAATTTAATTGATTGCGGTTAACTGTCTAGTCAGTATAGACGGGTTCACTAGTTTTTATTAAGCGCTTTATGTGACAACACGCGTAATTGAGAGAGAGCAGTCGATCATGGGTATTCAAAGTAAACACTGTGGAAAAGGTCAAGAGGTGTGTTTGAAGAGTATGTCAAGGACAATTACGATGCAGGAATTCATGCTTACAGCTATCACTGTTTCAGAGAAATACACTTTTGTTCTAGCCTCTAAGCAACTCGACACAGCAACTCAACAAAGTTTTAGCCTTTTATGAAATATAGATCAAGGACACCAGGTCAGGATGCCTGGTTGAAGAATATGCCAAGCACAACTACTATACAGGGTTTCACGCTTACACTATCACTGTTACAGAGAAATACACAACTTGACAAATTGTTGACAGACAGACGAACGGACGGATGAAAATTTGAACTTCTATCTCACACCCTCCTACAAGAGTCAATGTTGATTGTAGAGAAAGTCAGCTTTACTGCACAGGTTTTCAAGGGCAATAAAACCAACTAACAGGGCTACCACAGGCATTTTCCTTTAGGGGCTTCCTTATTGTACCAGCAGGTGTAAAAGCAATAAATAGTGGTGCCAAAATATACTGACGTCAATAAAAAAAACACCTCATCGAAAAAGTTGCATCACTTGGCCAATAGATATACTATATAAACGAAATTTACATTTTCTCATTTTTACGTTCTCTCTCATGGTACAGCATAAATCGAATTTGGTTAAGATGCGCACTTTTCTCAAAACTTGCGTGGGTGCACCATTTTAAAAAATGCATCCTGACGTCATTATACAGATGTTTTTGACGTGAAAATTCTTGAAAGCCATGCAAAGTCGTTTTGCAAACTTAAGAACATAAAAATTTTGAAACGTAACATTACTGGACTACCTGAAGTTGAAATACTGAAAATAACATAGGGACTTTTCACAAGAAAAGAAACAGACGGAACGAAAAAATGATACTGTTCGGTTTCTGGCGTTCGAAGCGACTCCATAGTCCGGGACCATCGTTCGCATCGGCATAAGATTCCCTCTATCGATTTTTGTTAACGTAGCTCTTTCGCCGACGCTTCTGTAGCACAATCTTATTGACGTCGATGTCTCTTATGCTTATGAATTCTGATGAAAAATTTCAGAAACGATGCCGTTATATTCGTATATGCACACACATGAGTTAATTTTCATAACGCAGTCGCATTATTTCAAATAATTAGCCAAGAATGGAGCAATGGTATTCTGACGCTTATTTCCCTAGACGTCAAATAAACGTTATCCGGAGGGACGTTCATTTCACGCTGAAAGGCAGTAGAAGTAACAGTAGAAACTATTCTTTGTCAAATAGCCATGCCAGGATAGCCTTTGAAACCTTTTTGACCATTTTGACACGATTACCATTTAAGCATTGATCAGCTGCAGGGACGTCAATAACGCTAGAGAACGAATTCGGTTTTCAAAAATGTGTTTCAACAACATATGGTCACGTATGGATATCCCACTTTATGGCTTATGTGTTTGGTATTGCAAAGGAGACTTTCAGTGATCGAAAGAAGCGATGCCTGATAGACTGGTTCATGAACAGAATAGGGATTTTGCGAGGGGTGTATGTTTTCAACAGCATGTCATTTTTCAAGCCGCTGTCTGAATAATTCCATTTCAGCATTTCCGAATGCACATAAGGTTAGCAAAATATATAACCAATAATTAAAATAATCAAATTTGTTTATCTTGGCAGTATGACCTGCCAAACTTGACTGAGACGTTTTTTGTTGACGTCAGTATACTTCTGTAGAAGCCACACAGTAAATGTAGCTATTTGTATAATGGTTTAATATCCCAGTCTACAAATTTTCTATGAGTCCGACAGAGCCACCACATATGCATAGTTAATATTTATTGGTCTCTTTCATCATCATTTCAATTCATTTGCAGAACTGAAGTGACAGATAATGGAGCGCTAAGGCAGACAAAGTATGTTTTGTACATTTAATTGTGTGATAATTCACTAACTACCATCTGAGCTGCAACACTAGATAACCGTTTTTCAGAGTTTCCGACCAGGTCCGACACAAACTGGTCTGTGCAGCTTCAGAAGGTGGATAGACACTTGAAATTTCAGATTTAAGAAGAAGAGGAAATGTATTATCTGTGTAGCGAAAACAAAGGTGTTGATCAGCTTTGCAGTTACTGCGAAACTGATCTGCGCTTTTGTTTTTGCATTGGCAAAAATCAGGTTTTCTCTTGGCGCAGCTCATCTGTGGGTAACAAGCAAACAAAGGGATAAAAACAAAGCAATTTAATAATTTCATATTTAATCATTATCAATTTTATTCAACATATAATTCACAAATACAAATATACAATTGAGACTTAAAATATTGTTTCTACTACCATAACATATACAAATTTGCTTCATAAAACGAACAGTTAAATCTGATGACTTCATTGTCATCCTTACAGACAAATTAAGCTTTTCTTTTTTTTTTTCCAATTAAACATTTTATTTATTTTCCATTTTTAATGTTGTACCTCATAGCTATTACCAAACGTCAAAACTTTTTTCTGCTATAGTTCTCTAGATAATCTGTACAATGATTTAGTTTATCATTTTAAATTATTCATTCACCTTGCCTATATAGCCAATGGTTTATCATACAAAAATTCACTTGGTGCATTCGAGTGATGTTACTTTGCACCCTTTTGATGCCAATTTGATTTCTATGTCAAAGCTATTTCAACAATGACAAAGATAACAATATGATGACATCTTGACTCGGAGATTGAAGATATAAAACATTTGCTAAAAATTACCCTGCAGCCCAAAGAAAATGTCTTATTATTTAGTTACAGAACTGAAATGCAGAACAATGTAGCTCACTCTGTTTCTATTTATGTAATAGTTTGTGTTGATATTTAGGCTAAATGCCTAAGAAAATGACTAAAAAATTACAAACACAACCAAAGTAAACTGTTTTGGGACTTTGAATAAAAATGGATTTTTCAATTTTAACAAGAGGACCAATGGTCCTATAAATGCTCACCTGAGACCTGAGATATATACTAATTAAGTTGTTTGACTACAATGGTAATATGCATGTATATAACCCCAGGGCTGGGTAAGAATAACCACTAGCTGGATGTCTTTTCAAATCATGAAAATTCAGTCCATCTGCCAATTTACTGCAAGTTTTGCCCTTCAAATGACATTTTAACAATTTTCCCCATTCAAATGCATGGGCGACCTAAATTGACCTTGCATTAAAATGTGTCAAGGTCATCCCAGGGTCATGATTTATATAAATTTTGTAGACCTCCCTTCTTTGATGCTTCTTGCCAAGTTTCAAAATCATTGGCCTCCGGGTTCTGAAGAACAAGATTTTTTAAGATTTTTGTTATTTATAGCCATGGTGGCCAACTTGGTCATGTGACCATGATTATTTATGCAAACTTTCATTCATTCTTCCTGAGGATGCTCCACACAAATTTTGGCTTTGATTGGCCAAGCAGTTTCAGAGAAAATGTTTGAGTATTTTGGTCATTTATACATGTATATAGCCCCGAGGCAGGGGCAGACAACTCCCTTGGCCTAAAATATTATTTATCATAACCATAAATCTTCTGTCCATTTGCTCATTCCTAGCAAGTTTTCTGCCATTTTAAAAATGACATTTTCCTATTTTTCCAAATTCAAATGCATGGACGACCTAAGTTGACCTTGCCGTAAGATGGGTCAAGGTCATCCCAGGGTCATGATTTATACAAACTTTGTAGAGCTCCATTACCAAATGCTTTATACCAAGTTTCGAATTCATAGGCCTTCTGGTTCTAAAGAAGAAGATTTTTAAAGGGTTTTTGCTATTTATAGCCATGGCGGCCATCTTGGTCATGTGACCATGACCATTTATACAAACTTTCATTCCCGCTTCCTAAGGATGCTCCACATAAAGTTTGGCTTTGATTGGCCAAGCGGTTTCAGAGAAGAAGATGTTTGAATGTTTTGGTCATATACATGTATATAGCCCTGGGACAGGGGCAGACCACCCCCTAGGCCCAAAATATTTTCATAAACATAAATCTTCTATCCTTTTGCTCATTCCTAAGTTTTCTGCCATTAAATGACATTTTCCTATTTTTTCCCATTCAAATGCATGGGCAACCTAAGTTGACCTTGCCGTAAAAAAGGTCAAGGTCATCCCAGGATCATGATTTATACAACTTTGTAGAGCTCCTCCCCCTAATGCTTCATGCCAAGTTTCAAAATCATAGGCGTTCTGGTTCTGGAGAAGAAGATTTTTAAAGGTTTTTGCTATTTATAGCACTGGTGGCCATCTTGGTCATGTGACCTGAACCATTTATACAAACTTTTGTTCCCTCTTCCTAAGGATGCTCCACATGAAATTTGAATTTGATTGGCCAAGCGGTTTCAGAGAAGAAGATATTTGAAAAGTGTGAACAACGACGACGACGACAGACCATGGGTAAACTTTAAGCTCACCTGTGAGCCTTCGGCTCAGGTGAGCTAAAAAACAATGATATTTTAGTTTACTATAAACACAGAATTCAATAAATAAATAAAAAAAAAAGACCTGTAAGCACAGAAAAGGCTAAAATCAACTCAACTTTGACCTCTGCCTAGCCTGAACATAATTGGTGTGTGCTACATTTTTTAAGAATTTTACAATCCTTCTGTTTACAGAATAAAGTGCTAAAACAGATTCTGTAACTGACCTGACCAGTTTGTGCCCCTCATGCCCAGTAGATTTGGTCATGAAACAAGTTCTGTGGCCTCTTCAAAAATTCATCAGTTAGTAGTGAAACAATATGTGCACTAAGTACTGGCAACATGCCTCCGAAAGGCTTACCATGGAACAGTATGGCTAGGATAACAGATAATCCCTACGTGACATTAGCACTAGCCTTTAGCATGATGTAAAATACTAGCTAAACAAATCAACAATAATAATTTACTTTTTGTAACTTTTAAACATTCGAGACATGGTATTAGCAACAATATGTTAGCTGCATGATTGATTTAAAACCAGTGTGCTGGCCAATCAAAATGAATGTTGCTCATGATGTTGAAATTCCAAAAATTCATTGAAGAACAGAATGTGTTTGACAGAAAACCCATCCATTACGAAAATACGCCCATGCAATATACAGAGATTTTTAAAGTTGTAAAAAATGAAAATTTTCAAAATTTGATATTTTTCTTACTTTTGCTCAAAACATAGGTTATGGATACACGTTAGAACCGCCTTGGGGGTATTTATTTCACGGACATGTTTTCCTGATGAAAGTGACTTTGTCACAGTCAGACTGACTGGATATTTAGCTTATGGCATTGTCCAAGGACATCTATGCCATAGATGTAAGAAGTCCCTAAATCTCAGATTTGGGAGGACGAAATTTTCATGTTATGACTATGGGGCTGAATTTAGCACTTATAGGAGAAGAAATATATACACTTTCGTTTACAAAACAAAAATTTCTGATTTAACAGAATCCAGACAATGCAATTAAATATTTTCACAACCCATCCCATCTTTGGCTAAAATGAACCATTAGACTTTGAACTGATTTGCATTTTTTGTCAACAGCACTTTTCAAGCAAACACATATGGGCTTGTTTGTCACATGAATGCTGAACAATATCCACACATTGATTGTTTATTGTTTTGCAATTTTAAGTTTATTTTGAAAGAAATGTTAGCTTAGTGCATAGGATCTTTAATTTACAATCTTATAGTTTATTTCTAGGTTTGTTCCCCCCCCCCGGGACCCAGCATGCCCTTTCGCCAGTTTGTGTGTTTTTCACATTCACACATCATATCAAAGTGGCATCCTGGGTCTAAGGGGGGAACAGGGTCAGCAAGGCGAAAACGTATAATTTCCTGATATTTTCCATGAATTAAAATAAGTACAATTGTTATGGACAATTTTGAAGACATCAACTGTAAAATTGTAAACATTCATGGTCGTATTTCTTGTCAAACCGGTGTCAGGGTGGGTATATTTAGGTTATGTAGATGTATTTATAGAGATACAGTACAGGTTCAAAAGTAAATTTGCTTTCAATCTATCTTATTGCGTTAATGCTTAGAAATGTCAATTCCCAAACTAATGTTAAAATTGACATAAATTATGTCATTGACAATCAAAATAGGCAAGAACACAATAATAATAAAGAACTAGGCATTTTCGTCTTTGAAAGTGACATATTTGTCAATTAGGGAGTATCCCAATCTAAGGCATAGATGTCCTTTTTCATTACAAAGTCACTACAACTCTATATGAGCCACGACGCGAGAAAAACGGTCTTCAGGGTTTCTGACCAGGTCTGACACAAACTGAGCTGTACAAGCACAGAAGTTGGCTAGAAGCTTGAAATTTTAGCTTTAGGAAGAAGAGAAATAACACTATCCGTGTAGCGAAAACAAAGGCGCTGATCAGCTGTGCAGTTACTGCACAGCTGATCTGCGCCTTGATTTTCCCATAGGAAAAAATCCGGTTTTCTCATGACGTGGCTCACTCTATATAATCTGTTTGCCAGTTCCAAATATTGTGTAGACCAGCCAGCCGACCACCGACACTACTGCTGTCTGGTTGAACACGGCACTCCAACTCTTGGTCACTTCAAGTATATGGCCAGCCATATACACACCAATAAAACCTGGAACAATGAAATCACAGATAAAACCTGAGCTGAGATAAGTGGTCTTCTGGCTTTTCAACCAGGTCCAAACCACAAGCAGCATGTGCAGCCAAAGAAGGACTTGAAGTGTGAAATTTCAGATTTAAGAAGAAGATTTACTGTGCAGTTATTGCACAGCTAATCTGTGTCTTTGTTTTTGCATATGCAAAAATCCAGTTTTCTTGTGACGCAGGTTAGATGCTAATGCAGTATTTCAATTATGCACTGAGTTTTAGAAGATAAATATTTATATTTTAAGAATGTCTTGCTTTTATGTGTTGGAAATCAATAGTTTGCACAACTGTTTATCATCATGATATCATATAACTTTAATATCTCATGATCATGCATTCAACCTCATTTTTTTGTTCTCATTAAGTTTCAATGCAACCTTTAAAATTTGCATGTTCCACGACACAAAGGTAAAAGCAATGACCAGGAGCTGTTGCAATCAGAACCAAAGTCCCACGCTAAAACCCACTCAGAACTTGATTCAAAGAGAAATATCGTAATTGAAAAGTGTAGCTATTTCCCTAAAGGTGGACACTCATTTAAACCTTTTAATTTTAGAGTGCTTCATACAGCAGATCATTGGTAATATGACAATGTATCGCAATTTTACAGTATGATTACCTGGTATAGCCCCAGCCATGTTCATGATTCCGAACACAGACCCAGCGTGTTTTGGTGCTATGTCCTGTGGGTTGACCAGTATCCCACTGTTATGGAAGCCACAACACGCCACCGCTGCCGCCATACAGAACAGGGCCCCCTCGTAGCTGTTGGTATAGGAGATGATGACTAGAAAAAACGCTGTACCCATCATTGTGATGGTCTGAAATAATATGTAAAATAATAATAGAGCCGCCGCATGGGAAAACCAACAATCTGCATATGCAAAAACAAAGACGCAGATCAGCTTCGCAGCCATTGCGAAGCTGATCAGCCCCTTTGTTTTCGCTACAAGGATAGTACAATTCCTCTACTTTCTAAATCCAAAATTTCCAGCTTCTCGTCATCTTCCATGCTTGTACAGATCGCTTTGTGTCAGACCTGGCCGGAACCCAAAATTGTTGTGTGTGTTTTTCACGCACAGGCTCAAATGAGTTGTTACATTCTAAATGGTGCTAATAGAATGGCAATCTTATAAACAAAATTTACAGGTAACATCAAAGCAAATTTAAGGCATTATTTTGAAGGGAAATAAAATCTAGTCTACTTACATTCATAAACTTTCTCACAAATGTGACACTGACACCTGTAAACAAACGAAATGACAAGTAAAGCAATGCCACCATCTTGAAGCAGGGTGAGACCGGAAAAAGCTTTACATGAAGCTTAGTATTTTTATGATTTGAATAAGTATCATATACACTTTTGGGTGAGTTCTCCTGATACTTGTTAATAACTTAATATTTTAGAACTTTCTTTCATTGGTAAGTGTTCATGTATCCTACTTGCTATTTTCTGTCGGTTTGTTCTTGCAAATAAAAAACTAAAAGGTATTTTGATTTCTTGACATCTATAAATGAGCCACCTCGTGGGAAAACCAACAATCTGCATAGGCGAAAACAAAGACGCAGATCAGCTTCGCGGTAACCGCGAAGCTGATCAGAGCCTTTGTTTTCGCTACACGGATAGTACAATTCCTCTTCTACTTAAATCCAAAATTTCAAGCTTCTATCTCTTTTCTGTGCTTGTACAGGCCAGTTTGTGTCGGGCCTGTTCGGAAACCACATTGTTGGTTTTCCTACGAGGCGGCTCAAATCATGCCTACCTTTGGTTATCATATAGTCAGCCAACCAGCCACCAAATATAGAGCTAGGTATAGTCACTACCCAGGGGACTACATTGAACACCCAGCCCTAGAAAAATGTAACATCTAATTAGTTCAGGTTAGAAATCAACAATGACCAACAACTGCTGACACAAACATTAATAAATATTATTGCATAAAATTACCGGTGTCACACGATATTAACAGCCATATATTAATGAAAAGAAAGCCATGTATTAATATAGCAATTTTCGTGTGCGTGTGCTGTTAATACATGGCTTTTATTTATGCTCGTTACTGGGCGCCAAGGAAAAAAACAGGCTAATCATGAGTCCGCCCAGAACAAGCATAACAACTAAAAATTTTACGAGTATGAAAATGTGATGAGGCTGTAAAATAGAGTTCACCGTTATTTCTTTCGTTTTTGCAGAATTTATGCAATAATAGCGATCAAAAATTATTTTGTCATTCATTAACATTCGCAAGGACCCTCGAGGAGTGTTGAAAACCTCTGGCAACACCCTTGGTTTTCAACACTCCCCTCGGGAACAAGTGAATGTAATTATGTTAATGAACAGAAAATCATGTTTGATACCTATATTCAAATGAAACCATGCTTAAAGGACAGTTTATGCCCTATTTTTAGTGCAAAAAGACCATCAGCTCCTTATAAACCAGGGGCATCATGAGAAAACTGGAATTTGCATATGCAAGAACAAAGACACAGATCATCTTTGCAGTGACTGTACTGCAGAGCTTATCTGCACCTTTGTTTTGGCTTCACAGACAGTAAAATCCCTCTTCTTCTTCTTAATTCCAATATTTCACGCTTCTAGCCATTTTCTGAAAACCCAAAGACCGGTTCTGTCACGTTGGTTCGAATGATTCGCAACAGGATATGAGCCGCCCCATGGGAAAACCAACAATCTGCATAGGCGAAAACAAAGACGCAGATCAGCTTCGCGATAACCGCGAAGCTGATCAGCGCCTTTGTTTTCGCTACTCGGATAGTACAATTCCTCCTCTACTTAACACCAAAATTTCAAGCTTCTAGCCTGCTTCTGTGCTTGTACAGACCAGTTTGTGTCGGACCTGTTCGGAAACCACATTGTTGGTTTTCCCACGAGGCGGCTCAATTATATTTATGAATGTCCAAGCGATGACTGTGTTATGGTAGCAACTTGAGCGTGACAAGTGGTCATCAGGAAAACATGTCCGTGTTATGTTTACCCCCTTGAAAGTTGAACCCCACTTTTATATAGCAAAACTGGTGTATGCAGGGGTATACCTATTTTTCTTACTTTTGTTCCAACACATAGATTGTGGGTATTCATTAGAACCGCCGCCTCAGTTATAACGTTTACCCACAATCAATGTTTTGAGCAAAAATATCAAACATATCAAAGTTTTCCAATTAAATTTTCAGTTTTTACAACTGCAAATATTTTTTGCATATTGCATGGACAAGTTTTCGTAAAGTATAAGGATTCAATTTCCTTTTAACTCAGATCAATCTATCAAATACAGATCAAGTCAACATACCTTGGCATCTGGGAAATTTTCATGAAAGTATGTAGGTAACCATGACAACAGGATGAAGAATGCATTGTTTTCACAGAAATGACCAATGATTAATGACCTGAAATATAGAGAATCAAACCAAGATCATTTTGACACCTATAATCACTTAAACGTTATTTATTTTACTTCAGTAACACAGAAAGCTCATGGAACTTATATAGGTGTTCTTAAAGGTGCAGGTACTGGCATTATGTGGTTACACATGGTGCAGGAAACCAGAAAATCGAGGAAAACCACTAACCATGGACAGGTGACCACTACCCTAACACATGCATAGACCCGGCTTTGAACCTGGGCACAGAGGTGAGGAGTGTATTAACCAATACACTATCTAGGTCCCCTTTAATCATTTGCCTAAGAACTATTTTTTTTTTTAGCTTTCATGTTTGAAATGTAAAAAGATTTTAAAAGAAGTTATTTTATAAGAAAAAAGTTTTACATGTGTATCATTTATAAAAATATTCACATAATTATAGAGGATTTTTCTTTCAATACAAATGAGCCGCCTCATGAGAAGACCAACAATCTGCATATGCGAAACCAAAGGCGCAGATCAGCTTCACACTAAGCTGATCAGCGCCTTTGTTTTCGCTACACCGATAGTACAATTCCTCTACTTTCTAAATCCAAAATCTCCAGCCTCTAGCCATTTTCTGTGCTTGTACAGCTCTTTTTGTGTCGAACTTGTTCGGAAACCACATTGTTGGTTTTCCCCACGAGGCAGCTCAAATACTGTCAGTATAATATACTGAAATGACTTACCAAAATGCAGATTTGAAGAATAATGAAACCCAGGGCGTAGATGATTTTAGATCCTTGCCTCCGGGACCAGGCAGGATATTTTTATCTTTATCCCCAGGTGATATCACAGGTATGTATTTACGTCTATGGCGATCTATCAACAAGTATCTCATACACAACATCCATATCAAACCTAATAAACCTGAAAATGAGAAAGTATGGGTCAGCCTCATTATAAATGCTTCACTATGGCCAATTTGGTTATCGTACAGCCATGTCATTAAAGAGGATTTTTAGAGGTTTACAGAGGTAACTTCATATATATGAGCCGCCTCGTGGGAAAACCAACAATGTGGTTTTTGAACAGGTCTGACACAAACCGGCCTGTACAGCTACAGAAGCAGGCTAGATGCTTGAAATTTCGGATTTAAGTAGAAGAGGAATTGTACTATCCGAGTAGCGAAAACAAAGGCGCTGATCAGCTTCGCGGTTACCGCGAAGCTGTTCTGCGCCTTTGTTTTCGCCTATGCAAATAAAGCATTTTAAAGCCTTGGAAATGTATTCTGTTAATGCAATGGCATTAACTGAATATCAGTCACTTACCTAATAAATAAAATACTGCTGACCAGCCATATGTATCTAGCACTAACGAACCAACACTACCACACAATAGGGTCCTGTAGAAAATGAGGTTGTATTGTTAATAATTTGAAAACATAAAAACGTGTTATCCCTTAACAATGAAGTTCTATGGATTTCTTTAACAAGGGGAGACATCTTTTATGTAAGCATACTATATAATGTGTGAGAAAGTCATTTTGATATTTTCAACATACATAGGGTAACAAACTTGAAAATAATAATAGAGAGATATCATAAATAAAATATTCCCCCAAAACACAAAGATCTAATGTCCTAAATCCTACGTTTTCGCAGATCAGTTTTCAAAAATATAATTATATATTATGGAAGTTTCTGTCTTTCAAATCGTCACACGGTAAGCAAAAGTTACATCTGGAGAATGCATTTTAGGAACATAATTTTTTCAGTCATTCTCACTCAGTGTTAGCTAGAGAACTATTGATTATATAATTGTATTTAATATTTATAATTGTACTGGTTAAATTATTTGAGCCGCCTCATGAGAAAACCAACAATCTGCATATGCGAAAACAAAGGCGCAGATCAGCTTCGCGGTAACCGCGAAGCTGATCAGCGCCTTTGTTTTCGCTACTCGGATAGTACAATTCCTCTTTTACTTAAATCCGAAATTGCAAGCTTCTAGCTCTATTCTGTGCTTGTACAGGCCGGTTTGTGTCCGACCAGTTCGGAAACCACATTGTAGGTTTTCCCATGAGGCGGCTCATTTCTTCAGTGACCATAGTACCGAAGTTGCAAGAGATTAGCTTTAAGATGAGCTTTGTCAAAAGAAACCCTGCTATTTTGCATATGCAAAACTGTTGGTGCTTATCAGCTGAGCAATACCTGCACAGCTAACCAGTCTTCACGTTTTTCTGTACTGATAATACAATCCATCCACATAACAAAAACTTGCCCATGCGATATACAAATTTTTCTTAAGTTGTAAAAATAGAAAATTTTCAGCAGAAAAATTATTGATATTTTTTCTTATTTTTGCTCCAAAACATAGATTGTGGGTACTCGTTAGAACCGCCTTGGCAAGGCGGTTCTAACTTGTACCCACAATCTATAATAAGAAAAATAGGTATACCCCTGCATACCTCAGTTTTACTATAGTTTTACTATACTTAACACGTTATCCTGGTGATATCTTAAAAGCAAATTTCCAGCCTCTAGCCATCTATACAAGTGAGTTTGTGTCAGACTTGCTGGGAAACCCCATTGACAGGTTTCTTATGACAAGGCACAAATACATTAAGAGAAAGCAGAAGACAGTTAAGGTGTATACTTTTAGCTTTTGAACTATAGAAGAATATATTTCATAATTTCTGAGAAGAAAAAAAACAAACAAAAAAAAACTAATTTGAATATTTGAATTGCTTACTGAACTTCCCCCCAAAAATATTAAGACTGGTTTGATTCTGTTAACACCCACAGCATATATTCCATAGGCTTTTTTTCTCAGAGAGCAAACAAAATTTCATCAAGTACAGGGAGCGCGGCTGCGTAGTGGTAGAGCATCAGACTCCAAATCAAGAGGTCCTTGGTTCGATCCCCACAAGCGTCACTGTGTTGTGTCCTTGAGCAAGACATATTAACTCCCTACAGTACTGGTTAAACCCAGAAAGCATTGGCTCCGTCCCCACATGACTGAAAAATTGTTGACTGGGATGTTAAGCCTCAATACAAACAAACAAACAAACAAACCATCAAGTACTAGTATACACCTTATCTATTCTTTGAAGAACATTAGAATAAAGCAACAAAACAAAGGAAAAAGAGCCTTACCCGAGATGGGACCCCGAGCATATAAGACTGTAGGTTAGCGAACGTTCGTGTTCTGGCACTTTACGGGAAATAATTGAACTAAAGCCAGGGTAGTGAAAACCTGTTGGGTCAAAATAAATGGAGTCAGGTAGTGATAATACCACACAACATTGAGGGTTGTCCCAGAAATCATAGGATTTTAAGATACATCAAGAATGGTACACTTTATGAAAATCCTAAGTCTTCAGATATATTTTTTATTATAGCTCTGGTGAGGATGAATTCCAAAACTATACACATACATGTACCTATTTTTTCTTTAATAAAAGAATAATCAAGTTCATACATTGTATTCTCTTGTTTTGTTTATGTGTGTGATTTATCAACAGAGAATGCCATGTCGAGCGGTAGCCTCCATTTTATGGGACTCCTACCCAACACTGAGACCATGACATTATATTCTTTTGAGCAGGATTCCATTTGTATATTTTCTTTATAGTACATGTGGAATTCTTCGAAATTCTCGAAACACAATCTCTGTATCATCTAATTACACATATCCATGATTTATTGAGACACTCCTCAAATGTAAACTGTTCAAATGAAGCAGAGGATATCTAGATTCTTACAAAAACAACTCGAGTTTTATGCTTTAAGCCTTATACTAAAGCCAAAACATTCATTTTTGTTCAGGATACAAGTTATCAATTTCCAATGCACAATGCCTATTCAAATTAAAATGTCTTTCTGTTCATGATAAGTTTCAATATCCCCAACTTTATGAGACCAGTATATATAAGCAATTAAGTAGCACACTACACTGCTTATTATCTACAACGGGAGGTTTTGAGATATGAAATTATAGGTATCTTGTGCATGTATGAGGACAATGATCATGTTTAAAATATCACAGAATTCTTTCATTTTCAGACAGGCCAAACACCCTTAAGATCTCAACATTAGATCTAATCACAGAATTACATAAGCCGCCTCATGGGAAAACCAACAATCTGCATAGGCGAAAACAAAGACGCAGATCAGCTTCACGGTAACCGCAAGGCTGATCAGTGCCTTTGTTTTCGCTACTCGGATAGTACAATTCCTCTTCTACTTAAATCTGAAATTTCAAGCTTCTAGCTCTTTTCTGTGACTGTACAGGCCGGTTTGTGTCGGACCTGTTCGGAAACCACATTGTTGTTTTTTCCACGAGACGGCTCATATGCCTAGATGATACAGGTGGAATGACAAACAATGCAGGAGCATCCTGGGTGTAGTGTTCTAATCTGACATCATTACTGGCCGACAGTAGCCGCCATTGGGCTATATTACACAAACCCTTAAGGTCATGACCTTAAGATTTAACCACTGCATGGTATGCACCAGTAATTTGTAGTTTTACTTTTAACTGTTTGCAATGGCATTTCAATTGAACCTCAATCTGAAAAAAGTGACCTATCTACATGTTTTGTAGAAAAGACCTTTTGAGCAATCTCATATTCACACAATCTACTTCACAGATATTTTGAATTACGAAAACTTGCCTAAACGATTGAAAATTGAAAAAAAAACAATTGAAAATTGTCAGCTGAAAAATTCTGATATTTTTCTTATTTTCGCTCAAAACATAGATTGTGGGTACACGTTAGAACTGCCTCGCCAAAGGCAGTTCAAACAAGTACCCACAATCTATGTTTTAGAGCAAAAATAAATAACCAGAGGACCAATGGTCCTGTAAACTCACCTGAAACCCGAGATATATACCAATAAACTTGTTTGACTAGAATGGTACTATACATGTATATAACCCCAGGGCCGGGTAAGAGCAACCCCTGGAGTCAATTTCTTTTTTAAAACATAAAACTGCAGTCCATTTGCCAATTTACTGCAAGTTTTGCCCTTCAAATGACATTTTAACAATTTTCCCCATTCAAATGCATGGGCGACCTAAGTTGACCTTGCCGTAAAATAGGTCAAGGTCATCCAAGGGTCACGATTTATATAAACTTTGTAGATGGCCCATTGCCTGATGCTTCATGCCAAGTTTCAAAATCATAGGCCTTCTGGTTCTGGAGAAAAAGATTTTTAAAGGTTTTTGCTATTTATAGCCATGGCAGCCATCTTGGTCATGTGACCTTGACCATTTATATACACTTTCAATCCCACTTCCTCATAAAGTTTGGCTTTGATTGGCCAAGCAGTTTCAGAGAAGAAGATCTTTGAATATCACTGTAATATACATGTATATTGCCTCGGGGTGGGGGCAGACATACCCCTGGGGTCCAAATTTTTTCAGAATCATCAATCTTAAGTCCATTTGCCCATTTCCTGCAAGTTTTTCCCTACAAATGACATTTAAACACTTTTCCCCATTCAAATGCATGAGCGACCTATGTTGACCTTGCCATAAAATAGGTCAAGGTCATCCCAGGGTCATGATTTATATAAAGTTTGTAGAGCTCCAGTCACTGATGCTTCACACCAAGTTTCAAAATCATTGGCCTTCTGGTTCTGGAGAAGAAGATTTTTAAAGGTTTTTTCTATTTATAGCCATGGCGGCCATCTTGGTCATGTGACCTTGACTATTTATATAAACTTTCTTTCCACCTTCCCAAGGATGCTCCATATGAAGTTTGGCTTTGATTGGCCACATGGTTTCAGGGGAGAAGATGTTTCATTATTATGAAAATATACATGTATATAGCCCTGGGGCAGGGGCAGACAACCCCCCAGGGGCTAAAATTTTCCATTAACATTAATCTTTTGTCCATTTGCCTATTCCCAGTAAGTTTTACCCATTAAATAGCATTTTACCATTTTTTCCCATTCAAATGCATTGGAGACCTAAGCTGACCTTGTCGTAAAATAGGTCAAGGTCATCCTAGGGTCATGATTTATATAAACTATGATAGGCCCGCGTCCCCGATGCTACATACCAAGTTTCGTGGAAATCGGCCCACTGGTTCTGGAGAAGAAGATTTTTAAAGGTTTTTGCTATTTATAGCCATGGCGGCCATCTTGGTCCTGTGACCTGGACCATTTATATAAACTTTCGTTCCCCCTTCCTAAGGATGCTCCACATGAAGTTTGGCTTTGATTGGCCAAGCGGTTTCAGAGGAGAAGATCTTTGAAATTGTGAACGACGGACGGACGGACGACGGACGGATGCCGGAGCATGGGTATACTATAAGCTCACCTGTGAGCCTTCGGCTCAGATGAGCTAAAAAGGTTAACCCCTGCATACCCCAGTTTTACTATATAAAAGTGGGGTTTAAGGGGGTATACATTCATTGCATGGACATGTTTTCATGATGGAAAGTCAACATACTGAAACAAGCCTAGCAAGTCTGTATGGTTTGTAACAAATATACTGTGTTTTCATGTGTGCAAAAATGCAGACTATCTATGCCTACATAGCTAAATATTGAAACAATACATGTAAACATTTGTTATTCAGTAATCCTGTGTTGAGATGTTTCGGTAATATCCCCTGTGACCTGCACTGTCCTGTTTACCTTTTAACGGAACACTGAACCAAAAGTGACACAACATATTTACTAACTTGTTTTATAACCCAACAGATTCTCGGCAGCCCTGGTTGCTATAACTACAGTGAACACCCACGATACTTACCCACCATAAGTACCGGCAACCACGAGAGCGATGAAAGATGTGCGCTCTAATTGTGGGACAAATTGTCCAGCTAAGCTGGTCACTGTTGGCATATGTACCCCTACAGTCATAATTTGTATATGAAATGTTTTCACACTGCTTTATTTACAAGAATTTATTGCTGATTGCATTGATTCCTGAAGGACAAATGACATATCAAATAATTATTTGTAAATGGAGTTATCATTTGCTTTATCTGACAATTCAACAGATGTTGACAATACAACATGTGCTTAAACACTGTCTTACAGGAAATACATTTCAGTGCCAGTCTGCATTAAATTAGGCGGCTGCAAAAGACAGGGCCTGAGTGAGGCATTCGGAAAATCATAGCCAAGAATCCATAATATTAAACTTACATAGTAAATAAACCATCCATAATATTAAACTTACATGGTAAATAAACCAGAGTAATCATTAACCCAAAAATTAAATTTACAGATCAATATACCCACCTTGAAAGACACCAAGTAACACCCTAGACAATATGATAATCCTCAGTGTTAAGAACTTGTCCTCAGAGATGTAGGCTAACTGTGGCGTCCAGAACGTAATGAGAGACCAACAACACGCTGCTATTGGCAAGACGACATCCCCGCCCACCCGGTCACTCAGGTAACCACCCAGGAACTGGGTCATTGTGTAACCCCAGAAGAAGGCAGACAGGACGGAACCCTGGAAAAAGAAACAAGTAAAATAGATAATGAAAAGTATGTATAGAAGGTCCAGGAATTTATACAATTAAACCCAAAGACACCTGGGCCCAGTTGTTCAAAACTTCATTAGCTTTAAGCCCTCAATTTGTTAACTACATATCGACTTCAAAAGCAAATACACTGTTATTTTTTGTTGAAAAAATGTGAGAATCCTTTGCAATGCAATATTGTAATATTGCCATTTGAAGTTTTACCCGATCGTTAACTAAAGACATCGTTAATTTTGAACAACTGGCACCAGACAATAAAGAAACAACACTATACATGATGAGCAAGAAGACTAGCTCTTTTTACAGCAAGGTAGTCATCATAAATCTTTCTTGATTGACTGATGCTTTCATGAAACATTCAGAAAACATCAAAATTATTGAACAATCGGTCTTCCATCTGGACATAGTCTTTTTTTTTTTTTTTTTTTTTTACAAAAAAATGTCGTTTTTGTTTGTTTGTTTTTTGTTTTTTTTTTCTTTTTTAAAAAGGGAACTGTTTGCTGTCTGAAAATGCAGTTACTCACTTACTGCAGAGCAAATCTGTGCCTTTGGTTTCGCATACAAAGATTGTTGGCTTTCTGATGCTTGATGAAACTGTGCCTTGTCCCAGCCCATCTCTCATGATATCTTGACAATACTGAGATCTTACCGACTGTGCCTTGTCCTAGCCCATCACTCGTGATATCACGACAATACTGAGATCTTACCGACTGTGCCTTGTCCCAGCCATCTCTCGTGATATCTTGACAAGACTGAGATCTTACCGACTGTGCCTTGTCCTAGCCCATCTCTCGTGATATCTTGACAAGACTGAGATCTTACCGACTGTGCCTTGTCCTAGCCCATCTCTCGTGATATCACGACAATACTGAGATCTTACCGACTGTGCCTTGTCCCAGCCATCTCTCGTGATATCTTGACAAGACTGAGATCTTACCGACTGTACCTTGTCCCAGCCATCTCTCGTGATATCTTGACAAGACTGAGATCTTACCGACTGTGCCTTGTCCTAGCCCATCTCTCGTGATATCTTGACAAGACTGAGATCTTACCGACTGTGCCTTGTCCTAGCCCATCTCTCGTGATATCTTGACAAGACTGAGATCTTACCGACTGTACCTTGTCCCAGCCATCTCTCGTGATATCTTGACAATACTGAGATCTTACCGACTGTGCCTTGTCCCAGCCATCTCTCGTGATATCTTGACAAGACTGAGATCTTACCGACTGTGCCTTGTCCTAGCCCATCTCTCGTGATATCTTGACAAGACTGAGATCTTACCGACTGTACCTTGTCCCAGCCATCTCTCGTGATATCTTGACAATACCGAGATCTTACCGACTGTGCCTTGTCCTAGCCCATCTCTCGTGATATCTTGACAATACTGAGATCTTTCCGACTGTGCCTTGTCCCAGCCCATCTCTCGTGATATCTTGACAATACTGAGATCTTACCGACTGTGCCTTGTCCTAGACCATCTCTCGTGATATCTTGACAATACTGAGTTCTTACCAACTGTGCCTTTTCCAAGCCCATTTCTCGTGAAATCTTGACAATACTGAGATCTTACCGACTGTGCCTTGTCCTAGCCCATCTCTCGTGATATCTTGACAATACTGAGATCTTACAGACTGTGTCTTGTCCCAGCCATCTCTCGTGATATCTTGACAATACTGAGATCTTACCGACTGTGCCTTGTCTCAGCCCATCTCTCTGGATATCTTGACAATACTGAGATCTTACCGACTGTGCCTTGTCCCAGCCCATCTCTCTGGATATTTTGACAATACTGAGATCTTACCGACTTTGCCTTGTCCCAGCCCATCTCTTGTGATATCTTGACAATACTGAGATCTTACCGACTGTGCCTTGTCCCAGCCCATCTCTCGTGATATCTTGACAATACTGAGATCTTACCGATAGTACCGACTGTGCCATGTCTCAGCCCATCTCTCTGGATATCTTGACAATACCGAGATCTTACAGACTGTGCCTTGTCCCAGCCCATCTCTCGTGATATCTTGACAATACTGAGATCTTACCGACTGTGCCTTGTCCCAGCCCAATTCTCGTGATATCTTGACAATACTGAGTTCTTACCAACTGTGCTTTTTCCAAGCCCATCTCTCGTGATATCTTGACAATACTAAGATCTTACCGACTGTGCCTTGTCCCAGCCCATCTCTCGTGATATCTTGACAATACTGAGTGGCATGACTGTCCGGCAGGCATACAGGGTAGAACAACCACAAAACAATCCCACAACCCATTGCTTCTTCTCAGTCCTGGGGGGAAAATAAAGATAAATGCATTAAACAGGAATACATCTGATGATCATCTTATCTAGAGCCAACAGCGTAAGATGCTGATCTATATATTTAGCCACCAGGCTAGAGATACAGCAACATATCTCTAGCCACTGCCATCCTTAAGGATTATGTAAACAAAGTGAATGTGACTGAATCTTTGATTTAATGATTTAAGTCCCAGTTAATAGCTATGGTCATAACAGGATGTTGTCTCCATTTTATAGGATTTCTACTCATCATAGAGACGTCAAGATACCTGAAAAGTACTATTAATTTATTAAATGTAACCACTAAAGAAAGTAACTAAGGCTTATTATGAGAACTACCCTGGCTTCCCCCCACCACAAGACAGTTGGTGTCTAAAGGCAGAATTGCTTAGCAAAGCAGCATTCTCTAGCTTGATGTCTATCTCCTATCTACATGGTCTGTATAGATCTCCTAATAAGGATAGTTTAGTATTAATCCTCTTGTGAGAGCTCATGGCAAATACCCTCCAGTCAAGCCCTAGTTGCGAACCCTCACTATGCTATATTACACGTTATGTTTCATATAGCTTCGTTGTGACCCCAGTTGGTTGATTAAAGGACGGTGTTAAAAACTGCAACTTTTTCAAGATAAATCCAGAAGAATGCACTTCACTGATGTTTATTGTGCTTTTAGAAAAAAAAAACGAATCATTTTGTTCGTTTTAGCAGTTTTATTCTTGATTAACTTTCTGCTGTCATTTTTTCAATACACAACAGTGTACTAAATCCTCCGTATATGTTCGTAGGTTTACGGAGAATTGTTTTCCAACCATTTCCATAAAGGAAAAGTGAACTGATCAATTAGGCCAGACTTTTTTTATTTTCTGGTTCTCGGGAGATTTTTGACCAAAGTTTGGATAGGAGGAGAAAATAAAAATAAAAATATAAGCTGAAAAACCTTACAGTCGAAATAAAAATAAAAATAAAAGTCAGAAAATTGCAATTTTTTTTTTTTTGGTCTTTATCTATGACTAGGTTTATTTCAAGGTGTCTTGGGTCACACAATAAAAAGACATACTTTCCAGTGTAGAATGTAATCAGATAGGACTAGAAAACACTTTCTGCTGACTAGTATTTTTGTATAACTAGAAAACACTTTTATGCTGACTTACATCAGGATAACAAGCCTATATGATGAATACCCTGGTAAACACCATTTTTACAGGGGTATACATTATCTTCATTATTTCTACTCGAAAACATACATTGTGGGTACTCATTAGAACCGCCTCATTGAGGCGGTTCTAATGAGTACCCACAATATATGTTTTGAGCAGAAATAAGAAAAATATCTTAAGTTTTCATCGTAAAATCTTCATTTTTGCAGCCATATTAAAAATCCAATGTGTTTGCGATGTTTGCATATTAATGTTCAATGGAAAAAGACAAGTTTATCCCCCCCACCTTCCCATTATTGACCAATCAGAAAATATTGGGGGTTGCTGATTTATAATACCTGTGTTTTTCCAATATTAATTAATTGTCTGCAAGCTGGAAACCAGCAATTAATGCAGACAGGGTTAATTACCTCTGCTGGGGTGGGGCTTGATTGTTTGCAAGCTGGAAACCAATTAATGCAGACATGGGCAATTACCTCAGCCTGGATGGGTGGCTTGATTAATATTTACAAGCTGGAAACCAGCAATTTTTGTAGATATGGTCAATGGCAAAATTGGAAGAGAACTGTAAAATATTTATACCCAAAGCTGTGAATGACAGACATTGGTGTCTGTAGTTTGACTTCGAAGTCGGCTCCGCATTTGACTCGCTTAATGATAACTTCGTTTTCATTTTGTTCTTGAATGAATGAGGAAAGGAACTCCCCTATAGTTGTATTCAGTTCTATCAGCCTGATTTCATTTCTTTCATATTTCTTTTCAAGAGAATGAATTGAAATCTTAAAGTAAGATTCCGAGTCCGAGTCGGCCATGCTTCCTGCGTCAATGTTAAGAAATGCTTGTTGATACATACGTTTCTACTAATACAGAATCGCCAAGCGTCTTTGAAGACACGGATACTCCGGTGCGCAGGTAAATTATCGCCTTGACGGTGTTCCAGCACACAACTCTCCCGCGAAAAATGTCCAGTATTTTATTTCGCTATGGGGCGGAAAATTACGATCGGCGGCAATAAAAAAAATAAAATTGAGCGAGAGCAATTTTATTTTTATTCCAGTTTTTGAAAAAATAGGGTCGGCGCTCCTGAGAACCAGAAAATAAGAAAAGTCAGGCCTTATTATAATAATGCAGCACATGTTGAAACATCACGATGACGTCAAACTATGACTAATCAAAATGGCTGACATCAATGTCATTTAGAAATGCTAAAAAAGAAAGACGCAGAATTTTGTGCAGAAAATATACTTGTTAGAATCTTAAATGTGTGTTTAATCAAATAGAGAAGTGTCAGTGAGCATTTCTATGTATTATCGATGGAATTCTTGGTAAAATCAATGTATAAAAACTGTTTACTTTCACCATATTGTTTTATGGCTGGATACGAGGCTGTTCCTAGTCAATTTGTCCCTTAGAGATTGTAAATAACAGCTGAGTTGTACGAGTCTAGTCAATCCCCATCCCTCTATCTATCTTCTGATACTGAGTTGATCATCACCTCAGGTTTGGGATGGATGGTTAGAGTTTAAACATTGGGGAGTTTAAACTATTTACAAGATGTATATCAGAGGCACACTAAAACACAAGCCTCTGGGCCTATGATTTACCGGTAAATAGAAGCCTTAAATTCCTCAATGGTCTTGGATGAGGCCAATTTGGTGTGTCACCGGTAATTCATTCAGATTAAAGGAGACTATTCCAAACCGGAATAGTTCTGAGGAAAAATGATTTTTTTCTGGTGTATTACAATCGATTGCAGAAAAGCGTGACGAAAGCCGCTATGCTTACGTGAGAAAACACGATTGTCAATGAAACATTTTTAGGTCAAGAGATCAAATTGTACTTGAATGCGGGGTCAAAATTTATACATCAAACAAATTCTATCGATTGAAGTTGGTTCTTAACTTCCACACACAGATGCAGTTAATGGCCATGCCCAGAGAAAAGGAAAATATATCAATTAAATTTATCAATGTTTTATCTTGATTTACATCATTATCATATGCTTAGAGGCAATCAATTAGACAAAGATCAATTATAGGGTAGATTCATTTATAGAAATTGCGACTGAATGAGATAAACTGCCAAGTAAAAAACGGTTATCGACAAATCAACATCTTTTCGTGTGACACAGCTCTGTACTAGTGACCTTTCCTTCTTGCTAGCGATTTTTGGAAAACTCGCTCACTGACCTTGGTAGTGTTGGGTATCGGTCGCGAAAATCACTATCGATTATCGGAGCACATTAGTCGATTGATTATCGATTGTACAATCGAAATGTATGTTCCCCTTACATTAACCAGTGAAGTGATTAAAAATGCTCAGTATTTGACAATGTAGTGACAAGTCACTGCATCATGCCCCTTCTCTGTATTTAAATTGAACATAGCCAATATATTAAGGCCACATTTTCTACAAATGATAAAGTGACCATGTGATAGAATATTGCTGTAGCACATAGCATAGAAAAAACCTAACTATAAACAGTGAAGATTGTCAAGTGATGCTTTAATAAGTGAATATTAACAATGCATTCAAGTCTAAATGAAGGCAGACATAAGGAGGCATTATTGTGACATATGAATTGAATTTGTAACAACATTTTATGTTAGTAAATGTTTTTACTATACACTCATGTATTTAATTTCGATTAATCGATAGTGGAAAATTCCAATCGATAGCTACCGATAGAAGCTAGATTCCGATAGTTATCGATTATTTCGATTAATCGGCACAACACTAGACCTTGGTTTTGATTCAAAATATTTTTGGTTGACGCAATAAGAATCGTCGCAGGGAGAAGATCACGATTGTATTGTAAATACATGTTTTCTGCTTCTGAGCTTTTATGAAACGCTTAAACTTGAAACAATTCAATTGTTTGCAATCTGCTAGTGCCATAGACTCATACAACTCAGCTGATGTGTACAATCTCCATGGGCCAAAGTACTCGTCATCCAATGACATCCATTCCGAATGTACTCTCAACCTGGTGTCCATCGGTAAAACAAGATGAAAATAAACCTTTTTTACCCATCGATTGTTTCACCTAGAATTCCATCGTTAATACAAAGAAATGCTCACTGACACTTGGCTATTTGATGAAACAAAGCTCGGAGGTCAATACTCAGCGTGAACCTACGAACATATACGGATGATTCAGTGCACTGAAAGAATGACAGCCAGAAATTTGTAATCGAGAATAAAACCGCTAAAAACGGAGAAAATAGGTTGGATTTTTTTTTCTAAATGCACAATAAACATGTTAGTAATGCATCGGTGAAGTGTATTTTTCTTGGTTTATCTTGAAAAAGTTGCAATTATTGACGGTTAGTTTCACCTTTGGTCAACACTGGGATTGCAACGAAGAGATATGGAGCATATGTGTAATATAAGGTAGTGATATTTCGCAACTACTACTAGTACTAGTGCCAGGGGGACTAGTGCATTGAAACTTCAACTACAACACTGGCTATCCGCACAACGGTCGTGCCGATAATGCTGCTTATCGGCACGACCGTCGTGCGGATTAGCGGCATTATCCGCACGACAGGGAAATCGATATTTAAATGTTAAGAATGTTTAGAAATGGATACATTTTAAGTTGATAAATATATTACACTGTTTTCAAAACTGAAATAGAATATTACACATGCGGGAATTTTTACTTTTTAATTAACAAAATTGTTATTTTGCTGAAATTGGCTTACCTGTGAATTTACCTGTAAAAATCAGTCATGCGTATGCGTAAATGAGAGTAATTATCGTAACCTAAATAGTAAAATAATGTGGTAATCCAAAAGAATAAATAGCCTTTGATTTTAACAATGGAGTATGGAAACATTTCAGTAGATTTAACACAATTAAAAAAATTGCAATGGTTATATTTTCTCCGCTGTTAGAAATCTACTGTGATTCAGTTTACATCAGCTGGATTAGTTTTCTTATTCATAATTAAAAAAAAATATGTTAATTTCAAATGCATTTCAACAGCTCAACATATAATTAATCTGTTTAATGAAAAATTAATAGGTCAATGCATATGTAAGCTTGTCAGAAAATCTTATACTCCCGTCGTGCCGATAGCCAATACCTGTAGCATTGGCTATCCGCACAACGGTCAGGCCGGTTCCGGGTCATTTCGGCCCATAACCATTTCGGCCCATGACCATTTCGGCCCATAACCATTTCGGCCCATACCATTTCGGCCCATAACCATTTCGGCCCATATTTTTATATATATATGGACCAAGATCTGATAAAAGGGGTCTTATGGCAGGAAAATCAAAATTAAGATATTAATTACATATGAAAGACCAAGTTTCTCTGAGTATTTCCTGAAAAATTGAAGAGATTATCTTTACAAATAGCAAAGATATGAACGTTGAAAGGTGTGCAGTTGATGCATTCTAAACATGACGTCACAAAACTGTTGATGACGTTTGGACATTGGTGGCGTTAACGTCTTTAAATCACTATAATTAAAAGAAGGTAAGACTAAAATTCTCAAAATTCTATTTGTTTCTTGAAGTTTAACATCTATACTACTGCATAGACTATGCAATAGGCACGAATTCACAAACTGTTTGATAAAACATGCAATACAAAGGGTGTACCTGGTTTTTAAATTAAGAAATAGATCAGCTCTGGCAGTGAATTGTTGTAATAATTCACTGTTTGGAGGTCAGTTGTAAAGAAGATCAAATAACGAGCGCGTAGCGCGAGTGATTTATCTTCTTACAAGTGACCGACAAACAGTGAATTATTACTCAACAATTCACGCACTTGAGCTGATCTATTTCGATTCTAACACACAATAAACGGAGTAAATGTTGCTGAAACCGTTGATATCGTTCAGCTTTCCGCCATTGCATTGCAGATATCCCGCCAAATATTTGATTGTAATGCTGGTACTTACACACATTTATTACGTTTGTTGTGCGCTAAAACGACGTTTCACCGTCTAACGCTGCTTTGTGGGATAGCTGACGTCACAAATGCCGCAAAGTAACGTCACGCTTATTCGCCCAGTGAAATTGTTGCACAATATAACACGTTTTTTTACCATTGGCTATATAGGCGAGGTGTGTTAGAATTGAGGATAGTCCTTATGGCGCAATGGTAGCCATGGCAACATGCATGATACAAATAATGTTTGACCATAAGAAAAGTATTTGTCTTGGATTGTGTTACAATATTAAAGTTGTATGCAATGAATATCAGAACATGCCAAATATTGTAAATTTAGATGGTCTTTAAAATTTAGTAGCATAAAATGTACTCGAATGCCCGAAGACACCTTTTACCAGATCCGCGCTCATATGGATAGATAGGGACTTTTGGTTTTTAAGTTTTTTAATTTAGGTTTCGTTACACGTTTTATTTAAAATAGGGCCGATTTTATTTCATGAAGATAGGGACTTTTGACTTGTTGCATTTGCTTTTTGTTACACGTTTTATTTAATAATAGGGCCGTTTTTTGAGCCTGCAAATGACACTCTCTTCGATTTTGAGCCTCATTGAGGTATGGCAACAGTGTCAATTCTAGATAATGGTTCAAACTTCGGTTGGGGTGTGTTTCGTCATGTTGGCCTTTAGTACTTTATAAGTATTAAAACACATTGAAAGCGATTGTTAAAATTAAAATTCCAGTAGCTTGTGGCAGCCTGCCAATTCTGGTCGACTCCAACGGTCAATCGGGACCAAGGCTAAAAAGAAAAAAAACTTACATGATAGATAGATAGATAGATAGATAGATAGATAGATAGATTACTGGTGATTAGCGTGCTTAATGATTCGTAACTACTCCGATATGGCGATTAATGAACCGTAACTGCATACTGGTTTTCTCTAAATTAATTTCTTTATCTGGCACGTGCCGGATGACTATCAAGGTATCAAGAAACTCTTATGCGAGTGACTTTTGACAGTTGCTGGCACTATTCACATCAGTTTTGATTGCAGTTGAAGTTTGATTTGAAATGCTTGTGTTCAACAGGCTGTGGCACTTGATTAGTTCCAAGCTTATGGGACCATTAAATTAATTAACTGAAATTATATTGGTTTATATTTGTTAAACTCAAATTTAAGAAAACTTACATGTACTTTGAAAAAAGGAATAAATAAAAGAAAAATTGAATTGTGTTTCTTTTTGCTAATTTCAACATGAATTATCTGTGACATGTACATCGTAAAACAACGAAATGGTATGGCGATTTTAAACTTTAGAATTATAAATAATGATTTTTTTTTTTTTATTTTCTTATTCAAGAAACATTCTCTATTTGTAAGTCATGTTCGTAACCAGGTTTATACGGGCATGGCACGAAGTGCGCGAAGCGCACTGAGGCTGGGCCGAAGGCCCAGCTGCGTGCCCGCCTATAGGTAACGCGTACACACGGGTAAATGAACTCTGATGTTGTTTACCTAACTAACTTCAGCTGGGGATAATTCTCAAAAATGGAGACATTCTCTCGATTGGGAGACACTGCCATAGAGTCTAATGCATTTTGATCAATTTATACATCATGTGTTAAAATTTTGTCCCCCGATCGGGAGACAGGAAATGACCTAAATAAAAAGTTTCAGATTAAAGCTCATGCCTTCTGATTGAAAATTTATCGTTAAAGTAACCATGCTTAACAATAAAATCACGAAGAAAATAAACAATTCTTCCAAGTCTTTAATCTAGTGACTATACCAGGGTATGTCCCATATCTCTGTACTAATCGCAACGGTGAATTTCTTTGATGCAACGGATTAAATTTAGGTCTTGATGGACTGGTGTCTTCCCAACTTGTTTTAACATGCGCTTTTTCGTAGTAAAATGCGCAGGACAGTCTGAAAATGCCTAAAATATGACATTTTTTCATACTGTCTCCCGATAGGGAGAATGTCCCCAGAATCAGAGACAAATTTGTCTCCAAAACGGGAGACATTCCCCCGATCGAGGGACATCTTATTTTTTGGCAATTGACCCGGTCGGCAAGCTACTCTTTCGTGAGGAAAAATCAATATTGGTTACCGGAACTGCACCTTTCCCGCCTCTTCTCTCATTCGGTTGAGGGTATAACTCGGTCATTATCATTGTGAATTAATCATTTTTAGACGCTTATAAAATCATAATTTGCCAGAAACACAACGGGGTTCATACCTTGAGATGAAGAAATTGTGAAGATCGAAAAGTAAATGCAAAGCTTTTATTAATATTTTTATTTTGTTTTCATATTTTCTGCTTTTAATCCGGTAAGGTTACAGCGATAAACACCGAGTAATTCACCTCGTACGAATGACCTATGACGTCACGCCGACCCGATATATGTAGCAATTTTTTAACATATATTGTCTCCTAAAACGGAGACAGTCCCCCAATATGGAGATTGTCTCCGTATTTGAGAATTATCCCTAGCTGAACTTTGTTCACCTGAACGTCCGGTCCCAGTCTCGGGGGATATCGCTAATCTCCCTCTCTCGCGAGAATCCCATTGATCTCGTTTGAAATTGTACACAAATAATTCTTCCTTTTCTATTCATGACAATATAGTTTTGCTTCTTTGTGAACAATACATTTTTTCGTTCCATCTAAGATCAACTTTCTTTCAAAAGTTACAAAAAAATAAATAAAAACTACGTCACAGTCACGCGCGAAATTTTTCTAAATATCCGGTGTTACTATTTACCGGAACCAGAACGGGTCGGAAAGATGCGTCTAAACAGCGAAATCAGGTCGTTTCGGCCGCGAATCGCCGATACACCCTTAAATCGGACATCCAAATGCAAGTAACTGGTCGTTTCGGCTCCGTGAGTCGTTAGTTCTTCAGTCAGCTGCCCGAGGGTTTTACCTGGCGCACAAAATGAACGTTTTGCCCCAAAAATGACCCCCAAAACACGCAGTTCTGTCCAGAGAGTGGACCATGATATCCCCCAAAATTAACAAATATTTCTTGTTCCTGATATTTTTTTTTCTTGTTACTCCCATCAATCAATTTCTGATTATTCTTGGGAGGTGTACATTGAACACTCCGGTGTGTTTGCAGGATGAGCCTACATGCATGAGGATAGAACCTGTGTAGGGATCTTGAACCTGCACAGGGGATGACTGCCCCTGCACAGGGGGCCTCCAGTTAACGTCCAGATCCGAAGGACGGCGCACTGTATCATGTCATTCCTGCAAATGACACGATGGGAAGCATGTTCGGACCAACAAATTTTCCTCGCCGCCGGCGGGGATCGAACCCGGGACCTCTAGCACAAGAAGCCAGTGTGCTAACCACTCGGCTACCTCGCTTCCTGATTACCTCGCCTCCTATTTTGTCAGAATGTTGTTACGGAGTTGTCAGTAGTGGGACATTGGCCCCCTAAATTAATACTTTGAGGTCGAGGGGAACACCCTGGTACTAGGTAAGGTAAGGATAATGAAGAGAGAGGTAGGAGAAAGGGTAGGGTAGAGTAATGAGTAATGGTAGGGTAGAGTAGGGTAAGTAATAGGAGTAAGGATGGGGTTTGATAGGGTAGGGTTAGGTGGGGTAGGGCACGGCAAGGCAGAGTATGGCAAGATAGAAGAAGGGCAGAGTATGGTAGGAGTAAGAGTAAGGGGATGGTTGGGTAAGGAGTAGGTGTAATGGTAACTCGTAAGGTAGGGTAAGAATATGAATACTGGTAGGGTAGAAGTAGGAGTAAGGGTATGGTAGGTTAAGGAGTAGCAGCAATGGTAGTAAGGGTAGCCTGGTAGGGGTAAGAGTGTGGGTAGGTTACAGGGATATTGCTGGAAAATATCGGGTCCAGGGGCGAAGCCCCGGTGGGGGGTCCCAGGGGGCGAAGCCCCCCGGGCCGAAAACGATTTTAGCATTACTGGAAGCCTCTATCTCTTTTCTCCTGGGTATGTTTTTAGGTATATTTTTATAAAGAGTTTGTTTCTTCATTGACCATTCAAAGGCTATTTATCTTCATGTTTACTTTTTGCTATGTAACTGCACAGCTGATCAGTGCCTTCATTTTCGCTACAGATAGTACTCTACAATTCCTCTTCTACTTTAACCCAAAATTTCAAGCTTCTAGCCTGCTTCTGTGACTGTACGTGCGCACCCCAAATTGATCCCTGTTTATGGTTAGGAGTAGAAGTTAGGGTATGGTATTGGTAGGGTAAGGAGAAAGGGTTAGGGCAAAGAGTATGAGTAAGGGTAGAGTATGGGTATGAGTAGGGTAGGGTAGGACTAGGAGTGTAACGAACAGCCGAGCTAAGTCACAGCAAACCCCGTCGGTGGAAAAACATGCTCATCCACTAAGGGTGGTTTACTGCGCTACATACCCAACACTTATTGATTCCAAAGTCTCGATTTGAAATTTGCATATTTCAAAGGGAGGCTATGCCGTCACATTACTTCCCCCTCCGAGAAGACTTGTCCCGAGTCTTGGCCTGGGAACTACATGGGTAAGGCAACTCCGTTCTGGCAGCTGTCATTATCCCACCGCTGCCACCAAATGTAGCAACAGCTGAGCCAAGCCACAGCAAACCCCGTCGATGGAAAAGCATGCCCATCAACTAAGGGTGGTTTACTGCGCTACATACCCAACACTTACTCGATTCACAAAGTCTCGAGTTTGACATTTGCATCAGAATCAGAATCAGAATCAGAATAGTTTACTGGTGAAACGTCAAACTGACAATACTACACCAGGGGGGATGGGGCTTGACCGGAGGGGATTAGTCCCGAGCTCTCACAAGAGAAGTAAATTTAGACACACAATCATCTGACAATTCAGCAGTGGAGATCAGAGAATCAGGGAGTTCATTCCAATCTCTAATGGTCTGGGGGAAGAAACTGTGTAAATAGGCATTTGTACTTGCTGAAGGTATCTGAAATGCCAAGGAGTGTTGATTCCTACAACGCCTATTTTTGGGGATAAGGTCATCCGTGGGTATTTTTGCTCTCCCTTTTAGACCTTTGTAAAGTAATATAATTCTATTATCCTTCCTTCTTTTCTGCAGGGATTCCCATTTTAGTTTTTTAAGGATGCCAGTCATACTACCTTTTTCATATGTATAGTTCCTAGTTACAAACCTAGCCGCACGCTTTTGCACCTTCTCCAAATCATCTATCAAACCTTCATAATGAGGGTCCCAAACTGAGCTACCATATTCAAGAATATAGGCAGCTTCTCTCACATCTTGGGGGCAAGAAAACAGATTTCGTCTCAAAAAACCAAGGGTCCTATTGGCTTTGGTACACACATTGCTGATGTGAGTATTCCATTTTAAATCCTTAGTTATTGTTACACCAAGATATTTGATACTCTCAACATTTTTCAACACAGTACCCTCAAGCTTGTAAGAAGCCTGAATTTTACTAGTACGTTTATTTGTCAGCTGCATCATGTTGCACTTGACAGGTTGAAATCTCATACCCCATTTCCTGGCTCAACTACCTAATCGATCAATATCCTTCTGAAGTTTCACTGTATCCTCCAAGGGAGGCTATCCCGTCACAGGAGGTTATGTGTAGGGTAGGAGGTTATGTGTAGGGGTAGGAGTAAGGGTATGGTAGGGGAATGAATTAGGAGTAGGGGGAGGGTAGGGGTAGTCATAAGGATAGGGTAGGAGGTAAGGTGTTGGGTAGGTGGTTAGGTGTAATGGTAGGAGTAAAGTTAGGGTAGGAGTAAGGGTAGGGTAGGGTATTGGATAGGGGAGGACAGGACAATAGCACAACATATACTTTTACAGTAAGTGCTGTTCAGGACAGAAAAAAACTAGCAGTTGTTTAATCAATAATAATTTCAAAATCATGATGGCATGCCCGTTCTAGGCAGTGCCTAAGTTCATATTATCAAAACTTATACAGAATAAGTTATTTGAGTAAACATTCCATTTAGGGCAATGGTAATAATTTATGGGCCGAAATGGTTATGGGCCGAAATGGTAATGGGCCAATATTGTCATGGGCCGAAATGGTTATGGGCCGAAATGACCAGTTACCGTCAGGCCGATAACGCCGCTTATCGGCACGACCGTCGTGCGGATAGCCTCAGCCCTTCAACTACAGTACATTTCAATGGGAGTAAATTCATTTGTCAAAATTTAAGTGTGCATAGACTTTCATTATTTGAGTAACCTTGTCCAAAATCTTCCCTCCATTTCCTTTGCATTTTGGTGTTTTTGTAACATATTTTCTTTACATGTTGACGTGTGTTGACTGGATTTTCCAGGACGTGTTTGTTAAAAAAGTATAATGATAAGCTGTTAGCTGTTCAATATTGAGATATACGCTATCTTAATTTTTAAAAATATTATTATCAAGGTATATTTTGTTTTATTTTTTATTGAAGTCTATTATGTCCTTAAATTATCTTGGTAATTAAGCATAAAAATGCGTTATGCGATGAAGTGAACTTCTACGCCGCATAGTTTTTTTTTCTGTCTGAAACAAGTGTGAATAGTGTAGCTAAACACAGAACACAAATCGGTAACTGGACAACTCGGTCCATAACAAACTCGGCCCATGACAAACTCGGCCCATAACAAACTCGGCCCATACAAACTCGGCCCATGACAAACTGGGGCAATTTGTCACTTGCACCTCGGCATACAAAGGAAGTTGCATACCAAATATTGGTTCGCCCTAAGCTCGAGTATGCAGCTCCTATTTGGCATCCCTATAATGAAACTAAGACGAAAAAGGTGGAGAAAGTGCAGAAGACAGCAGCCAGGTGGGTCTGCAGGCGATGGCATAATACCAGTAGCGTCATGCTTGATGAACTTGATTGGTCATCCCTGGAGGACCGCAGGCTAAAGTCTTCCTTAACTTTCTTTTACAAGATTCACTCCGGTACAGTGTCTCTTGACAAAGATAAATATCTGACCCCGGCACCCAGATTCAAATATACCAGGGCATCTCATGATTCACAGTACACAAGATACATCTCCTATAGTGATGCCCTGAAGAATTCAGTCTTCCCAAGGAATATTCCATTGTGGAATAGTCTTCCTTCTTCAGTGGTCGCATCTAAGACCACGGAAGAATTTAAGGCTCTTATTTAAACCAGAGGTGCAGAGGTATACGTTTTAGTATGCCTCTGTATCGCTTCTTGTAAATAGTTTTAATGGCCCATCCCGAATGTTTTCCCCCTATTTTGCTAAATTCAAAATTTAGCCACCCACCCCACACCTGAGGTGATGATCAGAAATTGATCGACTCAGTATCTGAAGAAAGAAAAAAAAAGAAATGTACGTTTTCATAATTTAGTTAAGTTTGGGTAACTGAGTGGCCGCCTATTGGGAAATAACTGCTAACTCGGCTTACGAAATGTTTACTTAGTATAAGTACCTGGTTGTTAATTTAGTTTTTCCCACCTCTGTTTTTGGAGTGGGAATGTCTTTCTGATTGAGCAATTTCCTGGTCATTGCCTACTTTTACCCAGTTGTCCAAATCTTTAATAGGACATATCTGATGGTCTGGGTGGGGGTCCTGGTATTCACTTAGCACTAAAAATTTAGCCATTTATTCACTGTCATTTAAATTTTAGCTAATTCATTAAAATAAGCTCGATTATTCATAAAAATGTGATAATTACTAGTCACGCCTTCTTCACCCAGCTAATATCCATAAGCAAACAGGTGTTCCCCACCTAAGACATCCCTTATCTCAAGCCACAAGGACTTGTTCTATGATATTTAATTGTAGAGTCGACTGCTGAGTGCAACTTGATATTAACATCTTGAGAGAAGCATAATTATATACTCTGCTAGACCACAGAGCCTCATAGAAACTTTCCGAAATAGTATACCGATTTTTTTAGCACATCCCCTGTCTAATCTGAGGCTTGTATAGGGTATTTTGGGAAACGGGATGTTGGCCTATCTTTTAAGGGATACTGGGATATTTGTGTTTTTTTTTATTTTGGGATATGGGATATTCAGGAATTTTGGGATATGGGAATTTGGAATATATTTTGGGATACGAGTTAAATTAATTTTGGGATATGGGATATTTTGGACGGTTTCTTTTGGGATATGGGATATTGCCTATTCCCCTAACCAAGCCTCAAATCTGTTGTATAATCCCCTCAACCTTAAATACTGAGTATGCCCAAGTTTTACCCTGAATCTTTCTCTTCAATTATGAATACCAAAGGTTATTTAAGAAATTGGGACATCAGGGGTAAAAGTTATAATAGAATGCTGTTGTTTTTGTTTAGCAAACTAGTTAGCATATGAGTACTATGTGATGTATGGATTTGTGCTTGTGCCTGGTTGTACAATACATTATATTAATGTCTTAAATACCGAGCGAGCGAAAAAAAGAATATGTAGCGCCATATAAATTGCCAGATAGATTTGCATTAACGTTCTTAGTGCTGCCTTGTTTCTGATTGCAAAAGACACTATAATTATATTCTGTCATATAAAAAAGCAAGATGATGTCCATCCACAGAAACGATTATCGTTATAGGATTGGAACATACATAAAAACAAGTTGGCTTCTTTAAAAAGAAACCAATGAAAAGGTCAGCAGCCGTTTGTTATAAGAGATTCCCTTTTGCTCTAAATTCCAGTGTGATTGATTCTCTGGTTCGTCATTAATTTCGATTCTCATACAGTTTCAGTTTCGTTTCCTATACATGAATATCGTTTCTTGTAATGAAGCTCGACCAGTGTGTGTATCTGTTGCTCAAGGCAACGACACAAATTTTTGATGTTACGGAATCAAAGCCAATACTAAAGGGAACACGATTACAATCAATATGTCGATTTGTAGTAAACCATTTTGCAGTGCAGTCAATTTGTGACAGAGTTCTGAATTTTCACCTGCAGCCACACTACCAGAAACAGACCCATAGTGCGATGTGATGGACTAAAAGTCAGCCATATTGAGTTTCTGTAGTTTCTGTACCCCTCGTCAGGGTATATACGATGTAAACCTAGATGCGCTAGGATAAGCAGTCACCACGATCGAGACTGCTTGCTTGATATTTACCGCTATTTGACGGGGAGTGTCAACAATTGATGAATTAAATTGATTGCGGTGAACTGTCAAGTCCCTATAGACTGGTTCACTAGTTTTTAGTGAGCGCTTTATGTGACAAAACGCGTAATTGAGGGAGAGCAGTCGACCATGGGTACAATTTTCTTTATATTCAAAATAAACACTGTGGAAAAGGTCCTGAGGGACCTTTTCCAATGACAAAGTGGGGTAACATAATAAAAATAAAATACATATACATTAGCAAACAAAACAGTGAAATAGTATCTGGCTCAGTACATCCAGAATGATTTATTTTTCTCTGCCTTCAAATGACACAGTTTCTTTTTCAATTGGTCCATGAGGTGAGCCCCTACATGCTTGGCTTCCAGACATTTGTCGTTCCAAACATTCAAGGATTTTTGAAATATGAATACAACATTTGAACTAAATCGGGTCTGGGGGCATCCAGACCCCAGAAAAAAATGAAATTCTGGAATGTCAGGGAGGCCATCTAAGACAATTCCATAGCCAAATTTTAGCATATTCATTATTCTTTAAAATGTTATTATTCACTATTCATTATATTACTCTGCTATTCATTAAAATTTACATTTATTTATTATTTTTTTAAGACCTGATTATTCACTAATCATTATTTTTTTTGCTCTTTATTGACTCTCATTAAAATTTTAGGTCATTATTCATTAATAATTATACCCCATCTAGACCCTCACATCTATCACCCTTGCCTATGAACACTACAAGGCATTGGCTAACGACCTGTATTCCTGTCTATTGAGGGCCATTAGCTGATCACTGATAATGAACAGTTACACTCAGATCATATAAAATTTTGATCTTCTTCTTGATTTTTTTTGTCTTAGTGCCTTAATTTGGTGTTTGGTATCTTCATCATTACTTTTTTGAACTGAGAGTTTCTCTTTATTTTTACCGGTCCCGATAGCGTAATGGTTAGAGCGTCTGTTTCGGGAGCGGGGGGTCGCGGGTTCGATCCAGGGCCGCGTCATACCGAAGACGTTAAAATGGTACCAGTGGCTACCTTGCTTGGCGCCCAGCAATCATAAGGCAAGCACTGGCTTCTCTTCTCCCATATTAAAAGGCTACTTCAGTGATGGGAATACAGTAAATATGTTAAGCGGACAGTATAGTTCTATCATTGTGGTTATCTTGACTTTACTCGGTGATAACCGAAGGGGTAGTACTGAAATGCGAAATCGCATTGATAGCGTAATCGTCCCGTAAATTGTCAACATACTTTTTAAAAACATTTGACTTTGCAATTATCCTATAGAACTAAATTTTAATCAACAATATTTATTGTGTTTCTGTGATGACTTAATAAGGTGAATTAAATATGACTTGTGATTTTGCGTGAATGGTGAATAATTGTCAAAATTTCTTATCGTTTAAATGTTCGTATATTTCTGTATAAATACAATGTATATTATTGAATAGATAATGTATCTGGGTTATAAATTTGATTTAAAGATTTAATATGAGGTGATTTCGCTGACTGAACTTTGATTTCGAAAAGCTTGTCGGGGTTGAACTAGTTGCACGTAATCGTCTCCCGAAGCTCGATTATCATTTAACAATTGTCCAAATATAATCATCTTTCTATGTCAAGATGTCGGTTTATAACTAACCAAATTATTATTATATTTAAATAATGTATCTGGGTTGTAAATTTGCTTTTAAAATTTAATATTAGAGGCGATTTCGCTGATTGAACTGATTGATTCCGTTGAGCTTGTCGCGCGAAATCGGCTCTCCTAGCTCGAATATTACTTAACGATCATCAAATTTTGTAATCTTATACATCGATATGTTGGCCTATGACTAATTAAACATATTATCAAGGAAATAATGTCTTCTGGTTACCAATTTGCCTTTAAATTATTCAAAAAAGGGACGATTTCGCATTTCATTTTGATTTCACGAAATTGCCTTGATTTCGTATTTCAGTACTACCGTAACCGAAGTGCTCCCAATGGCTGGAGGATAATACATTCAAAATGATAAAAATAATAATTAGTCGTTTGATCTCTTGTGTAATCCAGGGAAGGGATTGTTTGTTTGTTTCAAGGCAACATTCATGCCATGCATTTTATTTGTTTGCTTTTACTAATTGGATTAACTTTTTTTTCAACACAAACATACATGACATACATGTACTTATCTTTATGTTGAAAATAAGACTGACAAAAATGAGTAATGACAGGACCTTTAATATAATGCAAATTTTCTTAATCTCAATTCTGTACTAAGTCTTAAGACCTTTTGTTCGAGTTATGTACATGTCCAACTGATCCCAGTCATCATGGACTGGAATGACCTCCCTGATTCTCTGATCTCCTCTGCTGAAATGTC
Source organism: Rugalucina vietnamica (assembly GCA_964017185.1). Taxonomy (NCBI): domain Eukaryota; kingdom Metazoa; phylum Mollusca; class Bivalvia; order Lucinida; family Lucinidae; genus Rugalucina; species Rugalucina vietnamica. Next base: position 63,032,707 of record OZ024873.1, read on the forward strand.
TGATGACTGTGTGTCCAAGTTCGCATCGCTTGAGAGAGCCAGGGACTAATTTCCCTCCTGGTGCAACCCTCTGGTGAAGTATTGTCAGTTTGGCGTATTCAGATTCAGATCCCATATCAGTGGAAATTTGCCCTAAATCATGTTCTCATCCTCTGTAACAGACAGGAGTGTTTCTGTGTCAAAATCATCACTTTAAGGGATGACTTTTCTCTTATAAGCTTAGATTGGATGCGAATGTTTCTCTTTACTTCTTTTGAGAAATGTCTGTATTATTCACGAAAGTGGTATTCACCATTTTTGCATTATCTGCTGGTTCCCAGCTTAAACAAAATCAATATTGGGAATACCGGTGCGTTCCTTTACCGGAATGGACTACCGGAATGGACATTTAAATGTGTCCTTGAGTAATTTTCCTTTGTTTTTTTTTTAGGACAAATTTGCCTAGAATGTACACATACAGTGATAAATTCGAGAATCATGTAGTTTAATTAATTAGATTGTGTTCCGTACGATGGGGTGGCCTAGGTCAGGGACTCACATATGTTTATAGTTCACTGTCACAGTGCCAGCACAATTTACTCATTTCTACTTCTATTCACCTCTGTTTTTGTTGTAGAGCATCCACTCTTGATTTCTATATATTTTAATCATAGAATTCTCTGAACAGTGGCCCCATCCCGGACCCCACCACTGGGCTACCCTGACCATCATGGGAAGTCAATTTTGCTACACTAAGATGGAACTTATTTAATACAAACTATCTATATGACTCCTGAAGTACATTTTATGCAGATAAAATAAATTTAAGCTACATCATAATGTCCATTCCGGTAATTATGTCCATTCCGGTAAAGGAATGCACCCTGGAAATACAGGTAACCACCCCCCCCCCCCGAGAAAAAAAATCAATAATCCAAGGGGGTTTTTGGTTACCTGTATTTTCCAATATTGATTTCAGTAAGCTGGGAAGCTGTAGATAATGCAAAAATGGTGAATTCACCATTTTTGCATTATCGGCTGGTTTCCTGCTGACAAAAATCTGGAAAAACGGGTTCTGGTTACCTGTATTTCCAATATTGATTTCTTTAAAGCTGGGAACCAGCGGATAATGCAAAAATGGTGAATACAGCTCAGCAGAAACGGCGGATACTAACTGCTCAACTTTTGGAATCGAACTGTCCCGATTTTCTGTATTTAGGTAGCCCAGTATTTTTATGAAACCATGGTAACTGTCGCGCAATGATATTTAAAGATTTTTGTCGTTTATTTGTTCATTTTATCAATTATTTTTCGTAGTTTATCTATTTATGTAAGATACTGTCAGTTTATTTTTTAAAATATTATTGTGATGTAATGAAAGACTTCTATTATCGGTCCTTTTTTCTTAACGCAAGAATACGATAGCGTCATTTTGAGTGAAAAGTCTCATATCCGGTTGCAGAATCTACTATTTGTGAGATCAAAACAAGACCACAATAACACGCATAAAGCACCGGACAAAAAGATCTCAAGATGTCAAGATCAGCAGGAACCTTAGTTACAACACACAATGCAACTTTTATACCCCCTAGGTTTATGCCTGGGTAATTTGAATTTAGGCTAAATAAAATACATCTTTTTCAAACCATTTGCCAAAGGCATTGGCAAAGACTGTGCCGACAAAGTGACAACCGACGTGTAACCTGCCGACATGTGGCTCGGTATCTCAGTGGTAGAATGCTCGCACAGTAAGCAAGAGACTCTGTGTTTGATCATGAGTCCCCGTCGGGCCACATTCTTTTCCGCCCCTGTGACATTTGGTGGCTCAGTTTGTGTGCTAGAGCTGCGATCGAGCAGCAAAGGGACTGTATCTTCGATTCCAAGCAGGTTCGGGGAGGAATCTAATAAAGCAGGGGGAAAATGCAACCAGTCGACGTGGCTGGGTAGCTCAGTGGTAAAGTTCTATCTATCTATCTCTATATACTGCCATACGCCCTCGCGGACATTCTTGCACAAAAGGGAGAAATAAAGTACAGAGAACATACCATTGTGTCATACTTGACTACAGTACAGGCGAGATTATATGCAAATGTCACAGGGGCAGAAAAAGAATGTCGTCTGACTAGGACTTGAACACAGGACCTCTCGATTCGCTTACCATGCAAGCACTCAGTTTACGGATGTGTTCACCAAAACTGAACATAGCCAGGTCCCTCTTCTGAATAGAAAAGCCCCGTTTATGGAAGACATAGTGATATCCAAAGAAGGTGTCACAAAACTTCTGAAAGGTTTGAACCCGTCGAAAGCTTTAGGTCCTGATGAGCTTCATCCTAGAGTCCTTAAGGAATTGGCATCTGAGCTAGGTCCTGTTTTTGCACATCTTTTTCAACAGTCAATAGACTCGGGTGAAATCCCCAAAGAATGGTCTTTAGCAAACATTTGTCCCCTGTTCAAAAAGGCTGACAGGTCTCTTGCTTGCAACTATCGTCCAGTTTCCTTGACCTGCGTACCCTGCAAACTTCTGGAACATATAGTGTGTTCTAATATCATGTCCCATTTGGATCATCATAAACTTTTGTCAGACAGGCAACATGCATTCAGGAAATCCCACAGTTGTGAAACCCAGTTAGCTACAGTGATTGATGACTGGGCAAAAATCTTAGACAATCAAGGTCAGGTTGACACATTTATCTTGGATTTCGAAAAAGCTTTTGACACTCCTCCGCATGAACTCCTTAAAAGCAAATTGTTCAGTTATGGAATTGGTGGGAAAACAATTAAATGGATTGATGCCTTCCTTTGCTATAGACAACAAAGAGTTGTGGTTAATGGCGTTAAATCAGACTGGGCTCCTGTTGTATCTGGTGTCCCACAGGGCACCGTTCTTGGCCCCTTGTTGTTTTCGTTGCATATAAATGATATCACCTCAGATATTGAATCGGAAATCAGACTCTTTGCTGATGATTGTGTTTGTTATCGTGAAATTAAGAATGAGGAGGATACAGTGAAACTTCAGAAGGATATTGATCGATTAGGTAGTTGGGCCAGGAAATGGGGTATGAGATTTCAACCTGTCAAGTGCAATATGATGCAGCTGACAAATAAACGTACTAGTAAAATTCAGGCTTCTTACAAGCTTGAGGGTACTGTGTTGGAAAACGTTGAGAGTATCAAATATCTTGGTGTAACAATAACTAAGGATTTAAAATGGAATACTCACATCAGCAATGTGTGTACCAAAGCCAATAGGACCCTTGGTTTTTTGAGACGAAATCTGTTTTCTTGCCCCCAAGATGTGAGAGAAGCTGCCTACAAAGGTCTGGTGAGACCTATTCTTGAATATGGTAGCTCAGTTTGGGACCCTCATTATGAAGGTTTGATAGATGATTTGGAGAAGGTGCAAAAGCGTGCGGCTAGGTTTGTAACTAGGAACTATACATATGAAAAAGGTAGTATGACTGGCATCCTTAAAAAACTAAAATGGGAATCCCTGCAGAAAAGAAGGAAGGATAATAGAATTATATTACTTTACAAAGGTCTAAAAGGGAGAGCAAAAATACCCACGGATGACCTTATCCCCAAAAATAGGCGTTGTAGGAATCAACACTCCTTGGCATTTCAGATACCTTCAGCAAGTACAAATGCCTATTTACACAGTTTCTTCCCCCAGACCATTAGAGATTGGAATGAACTCCCTGATTCTCTGATCTCCTCTGCTGAATTGTCAGATGATTGTGTGTCTAAATTTACTTCTCTTGTGAGAGCTCGGGACTAACCCCCACCGGTCAAGCCCCATCCCCCCCTGGTGTAGTATTGTCAGTTTGACGTTTCACCAGTAAACTATTCTGATTCTGACTCTGCCAACTGAGCTACCAGTACCAAGCCACATGGTCAACCTGTTACATTTTCCGCCTGCAAAATAAGATTTATCCCTGAATCTGCTCAGAACCATGCTGAACTGACAGAACAGTCCCTTTGCTGCTCGCAGCCCGAGCACACATTGAAGCACCAAAAGTCGCAGGGGCAGATAAAGAAAGTGACATGACCGGGTTTGAATCTAAGGTCTCTCCTTTACCAAGTGAGCACTCTACCACGTACAGAGCTCCCTAACCACTTGGTCAACCAGTTACATTTTCCTCCTGTTTAATTATGACCCTCCCCCCACTCTGGCCACCAAATATCACAGGGGTAAAAAAAGGATGTGGCCTGACGGAGACTTGAACCCAGGGCCTCTCGCTTACCATGCAAGCATTTTGCCAAATGAGCTACCAAGTTTCTTGGTCAACCAGTAACACAAATTGAATACAGCTCCCATGCATATAATTGCATATTGATCTCTATTATTTCACTGTTTATTATCATTTTAAATAAATATGGGCTGGTGCCCCCAAGCCCCCTCTAACTTGTTCAGTCAACCATTATACACCAAATGAAAAATAAAGTACAGCAGAAAAGTATTTGGTTGCAACCCTTCCGATAGAAATCATCTAGACTGAATCGGAAGAGACCGGTATACTGCATTCAGCGCAGGACATTTAACACAAATTTTTGAATTGAGGGATGTCATAAAATAATGCACTTTTTAATGTGGCAAGTGACAAAAAATCCATCTATCTTCATATAATCCACAACCTTCTTTTCAGTATTATTATTAAAAAAAGATAAAATAAAATGAATTTGCCACTATTTTTCAGGTACAGAGGTCATTGTCCAACAACAAAATATGACTACGGAGAAACCTATGGTAATGCAACTGCCAAATACTTCCAAGACTACAGATCAGATGTGTTGTATGCATCTGATGACCCTTTATGCCGGGGTGGGGAGTTCCCCACCTACTACACACACAAGCCTGAGTCCGTCATCAGCAGCCGTGGTCGAACAAGAGACAGGTGGCTAGCAGCTCCAAAATATGCCCTAGGCAATGTTGGTTTTGACAGAAAAGAGGAGCTTAATACCTTTAATAATGTAAGCATTTTTTTTACATGCATTCCTAGTAAAATGGATGGTCCAGAGAGTGGTTTAACTTTTAAACTCCTCTTGGGGTTTGTTCTTTAGCAAGACGTGTCATTTACCTTCCCTAGAAGTACTCGAGTACCCAGGAAACATTGGTTCCATCAAAGCATGACAGATCAAACAAATACTAGAAATAAGCAGTATTTAAATACTTTTGCATTAAAGCAAGAACAAAAATGAGGGCATGGAGTTGTGATGTAAGCATGAAAATAATTTCTCATTTTTTGTCATTTGATAATTTTTCATGCTCATTTGAGTTGAGTATGATTTTTTAATTTCTTTGTGGCATACATGTGATACCTGGGAGACTCCAGGAAATGAGCTGTAAAATTAGTAAAAATTCTTCTAAAATGTACCACTTTTGTAACAAAAATTCAAAATCTCCCTGAAATGAATCAGGAATTTTCCTATATATTCTATACATTTGTACATTTTTCAAAAATCTCCCTGAAATGGAAGAAAAATCTCCCTGATTTCTCTTTCAGACTCATCACATGTATGTTGTGGACTTATTTTTTTCTTTTCAGCTTGGTCAGAAGCACAGAGAACAATATGTAGATAAGAGCGGCACTAAATTTAGGGTGGATCACTTTTTATTACCACAAAGTGCTGAAAATATGATAAAAAAGAAAGCACAGTTGTAAGTATGGGTGTACTGTAGAAGAAACCTTGAAGCCACAATATGATGAAAACTTAATGATCTATGTACCAAGTCATATGAGCCGTGTCATAAGAAAAACAGCAATCTGCATATGTGAGAACAAAGGCGCAGGTCAGGTGGTAGTAACTCACAGCTGATCAGCGCCTTTGCTTTGCTACATGGGCTGAGTACAATCCGTCTTCTTATTTTTCCAAAATTTCAAGCTTTTACATATTTTCTGTGAGTGTACAGCCGGGTTTATGATGGACCTGGTTGGACCTTGTTGGTTTTTGCACGTGAAGGCTCATTATGACTTCATTTGATCAGTCTGTGCATCTGCACTGATCATGGTCATAACTGGGCAGATAAACAACTAATACAAGCTCTTGATTTGCCATATTGTGGCTACAATGCATATAACCTGGATCTTAATTATGATTGGTTAAAGATAACTGCTTATTTCTCCATGAAAACTAAAGTTGTAGGTACTCATTATAAATGCTTTTAAAAATGGTGTTTAAATTTTGATGAGTATCCACAAATTATGCTTTTGTTAAGAATGAAGGAAAATTATCTTTAAACTTATACCAAATATTAATCAGGCTACTGTACTTGCTTTTCTAGTAGAAGGAATGCTCATTATCCTTTTTCACTAAATGCATGTTTTTCACTAAGTACCACATAGTTGCATATTTGATATTAACGTTGCTGATTATATATCCATAAAAATCTATGGTGTGACTTTATTCATAAAAACGTATGCTTATTAGAAACACTGGGACATGTCCTTATCCTATTTTAATATGGAGAGTGGTTCATCAAATATGCAGCTTAATCTGTTGTTCTGCTTCAGACCTCATATTTACATTTACAATGATCACAGACGCTTGAAGTCCTATATCGTATTATACTGATGGTATATGTCAAATATATGTCAATATAGAATATATTGACCTTAACTTTACGGTAAATCTGATGATTTTTGGGTCACTAATATAACTTCAAGCACCTGTGCAATGATACACATATACAAATTCCTTCAGAACTTGATATCAAACAATATAGTATTGACCTAGTATGAGAGCCTGCATCATTACGAAAATTTGCCCATGCAATAAACAAAGATTTTTAGACTTTAAAAATTGAAAATTTTCAGCTGCTGAAAATTTTTGATATTTTTCTTATTCTTGCTCAAAACATAAATTGTGGGTACACTTTAGAACCGCCTCGCTGAGGCGGTTCTAACGAGTACCCACAATCTATGTTTTGGAGCAAAAATAAGAAAAATAGGTATACCCCTGCGTACCCCAGTTTTACTATATAAAAGAGGGGTTCAAGGGGGTATGCATTTCACGGACAAGTTTTCGTGATGTGCTCTTTTTAGCACATTTTATAGAGTTAGTGCAATAATGTATGTTGATGGTTGTATTTTAGAAACAGAAGAATACATAATAAAGTGGCTTTCGTTTTTCATTGAAGATTATTGTCTTTAATTAATGTCAGTAATGAATGTCTTGTAATATAATATTTTTGAATGCTTTATTAAATTAACAAATGCAAAATAGCAAAGCAATAGTTGTTTTAACAGCATGTTTTTGTGATGCATGTACAATGCTTTTCTTGTGATATTTATTCTGCTTGGTACTAGCTGGTTTCTAGATTCATTCCCAAAGTGCTTTGTGCTTTTAGTTGTCAAATCGGTTTACATTCAATTTAAGAAGAATTCAAATTGCCTTTGTTAACTGCCAGGAGCATCAAGAAATCTTTTCTAAAATATAATATTGATACATAGGCCAAAACTGCAGATTTCCTATCATCACCCATTTCAGAAAAAAAACAACAAAACAAAAAAACCCTCTTACTAGGTTGACAAAAACGAAATAAATTCTCCACATTCTCACTATACCAAACAAAGCTGGCTCTATGCAAACAGATTTGACAAAAAAAACAACAACAAAAAACATTTCTCCTTCGAACATTACAATGCATTGCCAGATAACCTGTCTTCAGTTGCTTGGCTCATTTTCATAGGTGTATAAAATTTATTTTTAGATACCATTCCATTAACATCTGTCATAATCTTCTGTCTACCCATTCATCAGTCATTACCTTTTTTCATGTCTCATCTATTGCACATGATTTTGTGATATAATATTTATAAACGTCTTAATAAAGAGGTTAAACAGTAAAAATAACCCTGAAGTGGCACTTCTAGATCAAAGACATTCAGTTGGTTATTTGCTTCACTTGAGTCAATGAATTGATACATGATAAACCAACAAAATAATTTAATCAGTGTTGAAAGAAAGACACAAAATTGACGATTTATGAAGCGTGTCTTAAAGTTTGATTTATGCTGTACAGGCATGCAAATTTACATAAAATGGCAAAGTTCTTGCTGCATGCACCTTTCCAACGGCCAACCTTCTTTCACTGCATGAATATAATCTTCAGTATTGTTTTACCTTTTCAAGTCCTTAAATAATCAACACTCGTGTAACTCATAGTTTAGCATGCTAGCTGGTACCATATAACTGGAAATAAAACCTTTCTAGATGCATGCTATATTAATCTATTTAGTATTATCTTTTCTAGAGTAGTATTAGTTATAGAAGAAAAAGTACACCCATACAGTTTCCGGACTTGCTGGTTTATATTGATGGAGTAATTGGCAATTTTAATCAAATTGATTTAAATTTTAACGTTTACTAAACAGATAAGAGGGAAAAAGTTCTTACAAGAAATTTAAATAAAATCCTTCAGTTTTTGAAATATGCAATACAAGCAGCAATATTGATTTTCTTTACATACCAGTTTGATATGAATGCATAATAATTCATTTAAATTTGATTTGTTTACTTTTTTAAATTTATCAGAAAATATTGATTTTTTTTTAAGTTACATATTTTTCATTTTCTATTGATTTGAACTGTCTCATTACCTATGTTGTTTGCTGTGAACTATTTGCACGAAAACCCTAGTCAGTTGGCACACACAAGACATGGTTCAACAGTTTAAAGGTAAGTCATTTTACTCATCTTCCATTTCACTTTTTTTCTCATTTTATATAATTGAGATGAATAAAGTTGTTGATTTAATTTTATTGTCCGTCTTTACAGTTCAATCATATCATATTCATCATCATTCAATCCATACCTATCATAAATTTTCATCACTTCGAAAAAGCGTTAAGAAATTTTGCTTTGAATTGGTTGGTGTTACACCCTGTGTGCAGTTTGCTGTGCATTTTTCTATTGTGCTTTTTTCACTTCTTCAAATGCAGCATTGAAATTGTTGCAGCCATATTGATAACAAAAAATTTTATATGTCACAAATAAACTGCTCCAATTTGATATTACAGGTCTGGTCCAGTCTTGTGTTGTGAAGTTTGTACATTATATCATTTGTCCGTCCTCAGATCTATGATAGGTCTTACCATTATAGATGCATAATCTTGGATTATAACTGAAAAATAATTTTGCAGGTGCTTTATAATAATAGCAACTACCATAGATGAGAAACATCATAATTTTTCATTTTAAAATGTTCATTTTTACAGCTAAAAGTCATACATTCCACCACTTATTGTAAATTAACATGACATGTACATATTTTTCAGCATGATTCTGGCCACCCGTCATACTGATGAGATCAACCTGCCGTATCTGAACCATGAGGCTAGACGATCACCTCTGATCAAGCGTACATCCACGATGTCATCACAGAGAGATAGAGAGATGAGAGATGTCGTCTTTGAGAAACGTTAGACGTTGCCAGCTGAAAGATTGGGTTTTCATCTAAAACGACACACAAGACATTTTGTTTGACTAGTGAATTTGCAAAATACCTCATTGAAAATTAGATGCCATAATGGTCTTAAGTGTTTGGACAGTTACTTGGAGTGAACAGACAGTGACACTAAAGGGTCAGGCTGCTCAGGGTCTTCACTGCTTCTGTAATTTTAGCAACCAAAGATTTAAGACCATTTTGGTAGATGTATGTTTGTTTTTAAAATGAGTATGTTCACAAAAAATCAAGCCATATCATCAGAGAAAAAAACACACACACACACACAAGAAAAAGCTTCAACAAATGTTGCCATAAGCAGATCAGACTGTGTGTCTGTACCTTCTTACCACTAATTTGATCAACATCTTTTTAGTCCAAGACTATACAGGTTTCATGTTTATGATCCTCGTCAAGAGAAAACCTACTTTTTAGACATATGAAAACAGTGATTAAAATCAGATGTGAAGTAACTGCACTTGTTGCCGCGTCTTTGCTTCACGGATGGTACTATCCCTTTCTTCAACCTAAAGTTTCAATTCTCCAGCCAGCTCCTGTAATTGTACAGGTCATTTGAGCCACCTCATAAGAAAACCAACAATTTGCATATGCGAAAGCAAAGGCGCAGATTAGCTTCACAGTAACAGCGAAGCTGTTAAGCGGCTTTGTTTTCGCTACAGAGATAGAAGATAGTGTAATTCCTATACTTTCTGAATCCAAAATTTCCAGACTCTAGCCATCTTCTGTGGTTGTGCAGTCTGGTTTATGTCAGACCTTTTCTGATACCACATTGTTGGTTTATGTTGTACCATGTTGGAAATTCCAAATACAGGTTTTCTCTTGGCATAGCCTATTTGAGCTGCAACTTGATAACCGGCTTTATGCTTATACATTAACTTTGCCACTGAGGCTGAGCACCTTTGTTTTTCACCTCATATCTGCTCCTGCTTTCATGCCCAATCATCAGTCTTCAAAAAACATACAGTATCCATATTTATTCATCTATCTGCAATTAGTATTTTATATTCAGTATTATGTTGATAAAATTGCAGGCACTTTGCATTTTTCTACACGTAAGCTTCAAGCCCTGAACAGCTTCATAGAAAGAATTATTATATTGTTTGGTTTACACTGAGGTCTTTTTACCTTATTTGACATTTGTGTATGCTTTAACACAATTTCGTTAATTGTACTTTTCTGAGGTGTCACTGCAGTAAGATTCTATATAAATTTTCAACACAGTATATAAATAACTTCTTGCCACTGTGATATAAGTAGTATAACAATGATTTTGTGTTTAATGAAATTTTTCAACAACAACTGTTAAATATCTTCTGTAGTACTTTTTCTGTGATATTTATTTTCCTTGTCCATTTTACATTTTTAGCATACCAAGTATTTTGTTTCCTTTTCTTTTGTTTCGGATAAATTCCATTGAAGACATTTGGTTTGCTTGTTTTTCTTTCAAGCCGGCAATTTAAAATATTGGCCTGAAGCAATACAACTACATGTACTGTGAAGTTAATTATGCAGCTGACTGTCTTGGCTCTGGGTACACAAGTAAACAAGAATGATCATTCCGAAATCTGAAGAGAACTACTATATGAGCCGCCTCATGGGAAAACCAACAATCTGCATATGCGAAAACAAAGACGCAGATCAGCTTCGCGGTAACCGCGAAGCTGATCAGCGCCTTTGTTTTCGCTACTCGAATAGTACAATTCTTCCTCTACTGAACTCCAACATTTCAATCTTCTAGCCTGCTTCTGTGCTAGTTTGTGTCGGGCCTGTTCGGAAACCACATTGTTGGTTTTCCCATGAGGCGGCTCAAATGTTACAAGTTGCATTCTGCTTTGCACTCAAGATTTCACTTAAATTGTAGTCATTAAATCCGAACATACAACCAATTACAAGTCTCATGTCCATGAGGCTTGTGCATGTATTGGCACTGTTTTTAGCTCATCTGAGCATGTCGGGATGGAGCCGCCACTTTCTCTGGTTACCTGTAGTGACTATATGCAATTAATGTGTCTAGCTCATAGAAACAACTAGGTGCAAATAGGATCTGGACCAACCTCTTAGTCTTGTTGTTGAGTAAAATTCTGACAAAAATATTGAAATGTTACACAGTGTTCTGGTTAGAGTATTTAGAAGCATGTAATGCTTCTTATTTTCAAGAGAACATGAGCTTGATTCCGAGGTGCTGCGCATGCATTATTTTCAGATACTGGTATTGCCAATTGCGAAATAGTGTCTCCATTTGTCAAAATCAAAGACAATCCCAAGATGTTTCAACATCAGACTTCAAAGACTATGAAAACCCTTTGTAGTAAAAAGTGAACCAAGTTAACCTCGAGACAGTGGCATAGAATTAGCCAATAATAGTTTACTCAAGCTGGTAGATAAACCTAAGTCCCGCCCATATAATTTGTGTGACAGCTGGTCAGTTCACTGACTCTGTTGAATTGAAGTAAAATCAATTAAATATTTACATGCTTCAAAATATCTAGTCATCCTATGATTAGATCAAATTGCAAGATTAAATGTTTCTCTTTTTTGTTTTAATGTGCTTTTGTATGTGTCCACAAGACACATATTTCATGTACTTTATTGAAATAAATTCAGCCACTGACAAGTGACAATACCTAATAATTAGAGGTCAGGTAGTTCTAACTTCAGTGGTGGCAGGTGGGCGGAGATAAACTTGTCCTAAGTAAATGGCTATTTGGGTAAATTGTTTGTATTGAAAATGAACTGTTATAATGGTGCTATTTTGGGAACTCAAATTCTTTGATCTTATGATGAGACATCATGCAGGTGTTATGTCAGAAAACCACTAAAGGGGCTGGAATATCGCAAACAGCCATAAAAGGATATGAGCCGTGACATGAGAAAACCAACAATGTGGTATTCAAACAGGTCTGATACAAACCAAGCAGTATAAGCATAGATGTCCAGGGGCTCAAACTTTTGGATTTGGAAAGTAGATTAATTGCACTATCCGTGTAGTGAAAACAAAGGCGTGATCAGCTTCGCAGTTACTGCGAAGCTGATCTGCGCCTTTGTTTTTGCATTATGCTAAATGTTGGTTTTCTGATAACGCAGCTCATGTTTTTACATTGTCTTAGTCAACATGTTGAGATGGAGCCATCTCTACCAGTACCATGCAGACTTCACGTGACTGCTCAAAGACAAAACCTGGCAATGATGGGGTCTGACTGGGGAGATTGACCACCTGACTACCAATCCAAGAGTCTGATCCACTAACCACTGGGCTTCGCTCCCCTGAAAGAATAATTACTTGTTCATCTTAAGCATGGCAAGCTCAGGAACAGTGTGGTTAAGAACAGGAAAATCTTCCGCGAGTTTATATTAATATTGATGCAACTTAGTCTATAGAGGAAGTTAACGAACATACAAACACTGACTAGAAGAAACTTTTTTTCTCTAAAATAAAAAATCTTTATTACAAGAATAGGCAGAGGTAATAGATAAGGTATACCAACAACCATGTGAATAGTGATAGTGAATTTCTGAGGTGACAAGTATATAGACAGCTAATAAAAAGATCCTAATGCAACTGTACACGAAGTACACATGAAACATTCTAATAAAAAATAGTCATTTATTGTTTGTTTATTTTTCAAACGTGTATTTCCTAAAATATAATTGAAAGCTGTACTGTCTTTGTTGTAAAATATACATTGCTTCAAGAAAACTTTACTTTGGATATGCCAGAGTCAGCAAAGCTACTGCCAAGGCTGATCAACACAGATGACTATGCATCACATTTGAGCCACCTCGTGGAAAAACCAACAATGTGGTTTCCGAACAGGTCTGACACAAACCGGTCTGCACAGCTAAAGAAGCAGGCTAGAAGCTTGAAATTTTGGAGTTAAAGGAATGGATTCGGAACCGCATAAGACGCCGTATGTATACGTAAAATACCATCATAAATTCATTCCTGGTACAAGAGAATGCATATCGGGTTTGTTACGCAAAATATTCGTGTTCAAAAATGGGAAACCTTCGTTTTTTCCTGCATCTGAGTGAATCGCCATCTTTGTCGGGTATGGTTACCGGTTTATCGATAATTACACGGTGAACGCGGTAACCAGTATAAAGCTGTGACGTCACTCACTCACTTTCTCTTTAAGCCGCTCATTTCAATTGCAAGACGTTCAAATATTCTCGCGATAATTTCGTTATTTTATTTTGTATTTGTGGATATTTTCTGTGTTAAACTTGATAAAAGTATTTATGTGTTAATACCGGAAAATAATAATATTTACAGAAGATGCCCCAGTGCCAGGCGATTAACTGTAAAAACAAGCCACATAAAGGATGTAATAGTTTGTTTTTTTTTTCCAGATACCTGTCGTCGGCTTTTCGCTTCAAAATCGTAGGTGTCAACATTTTCACTATTTCTTATTAATAATCCAGTATGAACGGAATGGAATTACTGTTACATGTATCTACGCACGGTAGTTTTTATTCCGAATTTTGGCATTTCACATACAATTCGTCAAAGAATCGCGCACAATAGACAAAAAAAAATAATTAAATAGGAATTCGCAAGTTTTTCATCCATTTTATTCCAAAACGGAATCGGTACACACTCCAGGGGTCATCTCACTTTTTTTTTTTTTTTTACATAATTTGATTAATTTGCTTCAGTTATCTATTTTATTAAATCTGAGATAAAGATATGAACCGCCCATCACTAATTGATTTTTAATGCGCATGCATTTCAAAATTTGTTTGCCACCAATCCAGAAAAGATTTTCATTCATGCGGATAATTATTTTTAGCATGTGACACGGTAAACACGCCTCAAACGGTCAGCTGACCTGTCAACAATGACTGCAATTAAAGTTGTTTACATAAAGACACGCGCCATCAAACGATGCGACCGCTTTTCTTTAAATCGTTTGTTCGCCCTTATAAGTTGTTTACATAAGGACATGCGTCATCAAAAGATGCAACCGCCATTCTTTAAATCGTTTGATCGCCATTATATGTATGAAAGATTATCGACTACCTAACTATCGTTACATAATTTTGATTGGATTAACATCATAAAGGTGCGAAATACACTCGGATGGATGTCTCTAAGATGCTTTTTTGGTTCATAGACAACAAAACACAGGTAAATATTGGGACGTATCACGGCAAAACCTACTTGCGCCCCGGGAATCACCACTGAGGAAAACCATGTATCTGAGCCCAGATTTACTCGTCCCGGGACGCCGGGTCCTGCGTCCGCGAAATCTCTGTGACAGATGACATTTTTTTTTATTTCTTTTTTTACTCTTACCCTAATCTGCGAATTTTATCGATAAAATGAAGTGGAGTATGATCGCTTCTAAATCATGGCTCTAATCCGAAGTGAGTGAGTGACGTCACAGGTAAACAAATATGGCGACAACCTTCGCGATTCGAGATGCATTTTAGCGTAATTTTCAATTGATGATTGCGTACCTATTATGGGGTAAATCGTTGGAATTTGATTTGTAACACGTACTGTAACAACTAAATGAATATGTACAGGGCTAAATATGCGTTTCCGAATCGATTCCTTTAAGTAGAGGAATCTGCGCCTTTGTTTTCGCCTAAGCAGATTGTTGGTTTTCCCATGTGGCGGCTCATTTTATCTTTCTTAAATATCTGGGCCCAGTTGTTCAAAACTTTGTTCGCTTAACGCTGTCATTAAGCCCTCAATTTGTTAACTATATATCGACTTCAAAAGCAAATACACTGTTATTTTTTGTTGATAAAATGTGAGAATCCTTTGCATGGCAAAGGATTCTCACATTTTATCAACAAAAAATAACAGACTGAGTGTATTTGTAATATTCATGTTTGAAATTTTAACGAATCATTAACTAACGACATCGTTAATTTTGAACAACTGGCCAAAATTGAATATGACTGAAATCATTTAGACATCCCTTTTCTAAACGACAAAGTCCATTCTAAATATGTTATTTTCAAGAAAATGTTGATTAGGAGACTGACTACAAGAAACAACATATGAGCCGCCTCGTGGGAAAACCAACAATCTGCATAGGCGAAAACAAAGACGCAGATCAGCTTCGCGGTCACCGCGAAGCTGATCAGCGCCATTGTTTTCGCTACTCGGATAGTACAATTACTCTTCTACTTAAATCCAAAATTTCAAGCTTCTAGCTCTTTTTGGTGCTTGTACAGGCTGGTTTGTGTCGGACCTGTTCGGAAACCACATTGTTGGTTTTCCCATGAGACGGCTCATATGAAAGTAATGGTGAAATATAACAATAACAGAATGATTGACCAGCAATCTTAACACACATAAAATACATGAACATTTGTGGATGAATTTTTAAAACTCTTGTAAGTTTTTGCATCAGCTAGATTCAACTGATACATGTCTAATTCCAATTCCTATATGGGCCACGTGAGAAAATGTACCTTTGGACATTTTTTTCAATATATGAAGAACAATGTTACTTTGAATGTATAATCTTTCCAGAGTATGCTAGTCTTTTATTTGACCAGAATATTCAAGGTATTTTGTGAGTTATGGTCAATTTACTTTATTATATAAGCTACTGAAAATCTCGCTTTTCATTGGCCCAAAGCGTCCACGTGGCAAGTCTTAAAATTCACTAGTCCGTGCGGACACAGACCTCCCGACAACAAACAAAGGTAGCTCACCCTGCGGGACACCATGTATCACCTGCCTATTCTTAGTTCAAACTGAACATATTATCTCATGGAAAACCAAAGAAAAAATGGCCAATTCAACTGCAAAACAAAAAATGTGATCTACGTCATAAGTTGCAAAAAATGCGGACTTCAGTATGTCGGACAGTCAGGTAACACCTTTAACGAACGCCTTAGGGGCCATCTGACGGACATCAAGCAAAAGAGCGACGTAAAACCAGTTTCCCGTCACTTCATCTCACAAGCGACGTGACCGCTATTATCGTCGCCCAGACAACTAGTAACGTTAGCGTACGCCTTCGCACAGAAGAATCTTGGATTGCTAGACTAAAGACGAAATTCCCAACCGACTAAACTCAATTCAGTAAAATGAATAAGCCCTTTAACTGCAAGATCTGCAAGAGATCATTTATCAACATATCAAATCTCAGGAGACATAACACCTCGTTTCACACGGAAATTATTAAAAAATATGAGTGCTGGCATTGCGCCAAGCTATTTGCAAGAAAGGAGAACGCAAGGAAGCATGCTCTAACGGTACACAACGATCAGGAAAAGAAAACAGTGGCTATCAACGCAAGAAATAAAAGATGGAAGCCTGAAATATTTAAACCAGAGCCATGGACGCCACCACAGGAAGTGAGACCTAAGGGGACCATCTATCAGATCAACACACCATCTCGACCTAAAGAACAAGTGAGCCATATTAACACCATAAAGAAAAAGATTCGTAACAGCTGACTCAACAAATATATCGCAATCACCCCTGAGGAAGCGGTAATATCCATAGAATCGAACGAGACATCAACGATACAAAAACTCAATCATCTTCAAAACTTCAAGGATCTAGAAATCAGCCCTTCATCCTCTACAGAAACCATCCTACAAAACGAGATCCAGCAACCAGAAGTATTTTGGACGGACAAACCAACTGGAGTATACGGAATATTCAACAAAAGGACCAAAATACTTACCTGTTAATTTTCTATCTATTTAAATTTCAACACTACCTAATACTGTCTACACAAATTCTACTTTCACTTTCATTTTATTTTTTAGAACAATAACATCACGTGACTATTTTGATCCGTTTTTTAGTACTTCAGTCAAAAAATTCTCTTTGTAAAACGTCTTGAAAAAGGTAATTGTATTACCGAAACCGGTCGCCAATGAAACCATACAGTCCTGTCCATCCGTTGTTGGTTGTTAATTTCGTCATTACTCCTTCTCTATTCGAAGTCTTAAAATTGTCATATTAACTGGCTAGCGCGTGCTGGCAGGTCAATATTAGTTACTAAATTTAGAGCTGATTGGAAACTTTAATACCATTCTTGTTTCCGCTCCAATCAGCTCTAAATTTAGTAACTAATATAGACCTGCCAGCACGCCCTAGCCAGTTAATATGACAATTTGAAGACTTGTCAAATAAAATAAAACAGTTAATGACTATTGAGGCATTGGATATGATGTGATATCGACCCGAGAATAAAAATATTGACCTCGGCTTCGCCTCGGTCAATATTGGTATGCTCCGGTCGATATCACATCATATCCAATGCCTCAATAGTCATTAATTGTATAATATGAACCCTACAGATGTCATTGTCCTGAAAAATGATGTCAAAGTTGCATAATGCATTTCTGCATGTTAGTAGAGCCTACAATACTCGATGCATTTGCTTAAAACTGTTACGGCACTGGTTAGAACCTATTGTTAAGATAAAAGCATACCATCCTTACTGGCAATCTAACGAAATTATTGTATTTTTATGAAGGTGCGGTTGCTATGGTTACAACTTAATGCTAGATATTGGACAATTAAGTGTATTTTGGGCTTAAACAAGGGCAGATAACTCCAAATATTGAAAATAAATGTTTTCAAGTTCCTTCATTCGGTAGCCCAGTGTTCAAACATTACAAATACAGTGTTATTTCTGAAACATATATCCATTGATTTTTCTGCTTTTTTTTACCCTTTCTTATGTCCGAAGGTACATTTTGTCACACTGAGGGTCATATTAAATTCTTTTGCAAGAGCAGTCAAGCTGAAGTTTTGAGAACAACAATACATCAAAATCCTTCACAACAATAATTGGTATTTTTAAAAAACAAACTACAATGTGAACAAGAAAAAACACCATTTAAAAAGTGTATGGTAATGATATATGATTAAAATTCTGATTATAGAGTACAGTGTTTTAGAACAATAACTCATAAATATAAAACATAAACAGTTAATGCTTCTCCATGATTAAGGATAAGATATTATGCAGCTACACAAACATTTGCACTGAAAATGAGAAGAAAATGATCCGCTATGCAAGAAAACCGGTCTTCGGGGTTTCTGACCAGGTCCGACCTTAACCAATCTGTACAGTCCCAGAAACAGGCTAGAACAATGAAATTCCGCTTTTAAGAAGAAGAAAGATTGTACTATCTGTGTATCGAAAACAAAGGCGCTGATCAGCTTCGTAGTTACTGCGAAGCTGATCTGCGTCTTTGTTTTCGCATAGGCTAAAATCCGGTTTTCTCAAGAGGTGGATCAAATAGTGATACTACTTATCAATTCTAGTGTTTGATTTTCTGTTTTAATACCAATTGGACATGCTAACAACCTTGCTACCAAGCCAGGTTTAACTGACATAAACAGTAAACCTGACTTACTTTTTCTTTCACTTTATGTAGAAGTCCCTACATCAATAAATGAGCCGCCTCGTGGGAAAACCAATAATGTGGTTTCCAAACAGGTTCAACACAAACCGAGCTGTACAAGCACAGAAGATTGCTAGAAGCTTGAATTTTTGGATTTAGAAAGTAGAGGAATTGTACTATCTGTATACCGAAAACAAAGGTGCTCATCAGCTTTGCGGTTACTGCGAAGCTGATCTGCATCTTTGTTTTTGCATATATATACAGATTGTTGGTTTTCTCATAATGTGGCTCAAAAGGGTGTTGAGTGATTTATGTACACTTCAGATTTTTAGTCAACTTTAGAAGACAATTTATCCATCAAACTGCAGACATCTTAATAGCAATTTTATTTGCCCTAGTAGTAGAGTCCCTTGTGTACTTCCGTAGTTTTTGTTTGTTAATCAGGGTTTCTATATACCAAAATGTTCATCTTAGTGAGTGGATTTCAAAAATGGTTGTCGCCAATTTTTTAAAGCATAATGAAGGTCGAGGTCAAAGGTCAAAGGTCATAGATTCAACAATATTGGGTACATGTATAATGGTGTGAATTGCATCTAGATGAAGGACATTTACATTCCAATGAGTAAGTGTTGTGGTAGGTCTTGCCATAAGGTATGTAAAATAATAGATTTTGGTAATGACCTTGACCTCTGTATTAGAAAGGTCAAGGTCATTTCTCTAAAATCAGGACCAAAAACACAGTTTTTGCTGCTAATTTGTTTCTTATACAGAAGAAATATGCACCAACCTGCATGAATCATTCATACTTTTTGAAAACAAGAATACAGTGTGATTTTTGAATGCGCTTTTGATGACAATCAGGTTTTGCTTCTACAAGTATTAGCTTTTTTAAAAAGAAGCAAAAAAATCAACAAATCAGGGTACATGTTTAAAGAGGTTAATTTTATCACGTTGTAGGCCATTTACATTCCGGTGAGTAAGTGTTGTAATAGTTCTTGCTACAAAGTATGTAGAATGATAAATTTTGGTAATGACCTTGACCTGTATATAAAAAAGGTCAAGGTCATTTTCTTAAAATCAGGACCAAAAACACATGTTTGCTTCTAATTTGTTTTATAAAACGAAGAAATCTGCACTCATCTGCATGAATCATTCATATTGCATTTTGAAAACAAGAATACAGTGTGATTTTGAAAGCACTTTTGATGACAATCAGGTTTTGCTTCTACAAGTATTAGCTTTTTTAAAAAGTAACAAACAAATCAAAGAATTTAGGTTACATGTTTAAAGAGGTTAACTCCATCACAATGAACGCTATTAACATTCCAATGAGTAAGTTATTTGATAGTTCTTGCCACATAAAATAATATATATAATATAAAGTAATATATCTTGGTAATGACCTTGATCTATACATATAAGAAAGGTCAAGGTCATTTTCATAAAATCAGGACCAACACATTTTTGCGGCATTTGTTTTGAAAAGAAGAAATCTGCACAAATCTGCATGAATCATACATATTCAAAAAGCAAACAAACATAGAGTGTAGTGTTTGTATGCAATTTATATGACAATCAAAGAGTTAGCTTCCAAAAAATAACAAAGAAAACAAACGCAATAAAGTACATGTATTAAGCGGTTGATTTTATCACAATTTCATCACATTCCAGTGAGTAAGTATTGTGATAGTTCTTGCCACAAGATATGTACAATGATATATTTTTGTAATGACCTTGACATTTACATTAGAAAGGTGAATGTCATTTTCTTAAAATCAGGGCCAAAACATGCTTTTGCTGTTTCCTGAATGACTCATACATATTTCAAAATTAAATGACTCGTAAAATTTGAAAGCACTTTGAGACAATCGCGTTTCTACAACTACACTGCGGGGCACTTCTAACGCAACACTTACCCTTTTGGACATAACTAAATAATTAATGAACCATTTTTAATAAAATTCTCATCAAATTTAGTTCATCTTTTCTTGTTTACTTTCTAAAATTTTCAGACATGTATTTCAGTATGGTCACCATACTGCTATCTTTGCTTCAGCTAGAGTATATTAGCAGGGTGCATCGCCCTGTTGATCTATTCTTGCGGCCTGATTTGCCCTTTTTCATGCATTTTCACACTACCCTTTAATTTGGTAAAGAGATCATAAAAATCGGACACTTTAATAATATAATTGCCCCAAGTGAACCCACTTCAAATGAAGTGTGAAATCAGAATATATAGGGTTCAACTAGAGAACTCAAAATCACAAGAAACAAAGCAAACAACCAAAGAATGGTCAGAAGTATCATTATTATTATTAGTTTAAGATAAAAAATAAGTTCTTTAGTACTGTGTTCCCTTCAAAAGTCCAGTATTCATGAAAAGGTACCAGGCTCAGCAGTAAACAAAACAAAATAAATAGAAAATGAAAAATAAGTGTAAATAAAGAAATTGTTCCATCATGGTAAAGAATACATTATTATGTATTTATTTCGATTAGCTTTAAAAGTACTGACTAAGTGGTATTAGCATTTGGAAGAATTTTAATAAATTTAGTAAAGTATTGTCATGGGCTAAAAGTACCCTTTTTGCTAATGACTGCGCGCTGAAAGTGCCCTTTTCAGTATCAGTCTTTTCAAATTCTAGCTGGAGCACTGTGCAATCATTCTGGAAACATAGGGTATCAATTATGCAAATTAAGCTATTTTCCCGCTACAATCTTACTGTTATTATGCTGGAACCATGTTGCCTTGCAGCATGGATAAAATAATTACAAACTTCTTAGCCTTGTATGCTGCTTTCATGCTTCATTCATGCTATAATGAGGCGTACACTGAATTCATACTGTAATCATACTGCGTTCATGCTAGAAATCATAACCACTTTTTTCCGACATACCTTTAATGTTACCCCACCCATTTCAGCGATACACTGAGAAGTTGTAAACAGGAAAAGCTGGAGGAAAAACGCACAAAAATCTCACATGTATTCTGGTTTGATATAAAAATCATTCTTGTTTTAACAGGGCTTTCCAGCATGCAAATGCATACTTAAAAATTAAAACATCGCACCAGATTGGTTGTTGTCTGCTAGTATATGTGTTGCTTTAAGTCAAACATTGGATTACCCTAAAACTATGAAAATGTGTTTCTAGATGCCCTCTCAAGTTCTGCTTATTTTCTTTGATTCTTTCTAGCCCTTTTTCTTTAAATATTGTATTTGTAACCCCCACATTTGGCAGCCATTTTTACCCTAATGCATTTGATACCATGGCATCATTAATAAATCAATACAATGTATCTGTAGACTATTAAGTGAGCAGCTTGACTGCAGCTTATGCTTCTCTGTAGCATGAAATAAGCATAAATGCAGTATATACCTGATTTTATCATATTATTCTAAGTTACAGCAGCATGAAAGCAGCTTGAATCTAGCCAAGTAAAAAAATCTAAGACAGTGCAGTATGAATGCGGCGTACATCAAGCAGTATGAGTCCAGCGTATGCTGTCAAGAAGTATGACAACAGCACATAAGGAGCATAAATACCAGCATACTTCAGTTTACGCTGCAATGCAGTATGACTGTCGAGTAAACTGCCACTACCCTGCAGATATAGGGCAAATAGAAAGTTTGAAAACATCGTGGATGCAGTATGATATCAGCATATGCTGCATTCCAGCATGCGCTGCAATTCCGTAAGGGTTGGCAGAATATATACATGTGCGATTTTCTTGGTATACCTAAACATTTTTCCGAAGTTTCATATGTTTTCAGAAGGATATTTCAACAAAACTGAGTTATGACTTATATATCAGATTTAAACGTTTATAGTGCATTGTCCTAGATATCATGTGGCAACATAATCTGCACTCTGGGTTTACAAGTTGTTGTTTGTACGCTTTTATTTGGGTTGTGTTTTTTTAATGTGCATGATTCGTCCAGACGTTTCTGATAAAAGTCAATTACCTTGTAGCAAAAAGGTGCTTGTATTGAGCAAATGACCTTGATTTTTCTAATGTTAGGTTAAGAACATTCACAACAACTGTCAGTTTACATAGATTGCGGCAAGAATGTTTGCAATAATTAATCAGATGGATGTATATGATCGTCTTTGTGATAAAATTAACCCATTCATACATGCATGAATACACTGTACTCTGTTGACCTTTGACCTTTAAACTTGACCTTCATTGATCTTAAAAAATCGCAACAATCATTTTCGAAATCTTCTGGACAGGATAAACATTTTGATGCATAATTATCATGGTAACGTGTGTGTTTTGTTTCAACACAGTATTAGGAAGCAAATATCATGACTATATAAATTACAGGAAAAAATGGTTTCAAGCTTTTTTTAAAGCTTGTACTTGTTAAAAGAAACATATAAGCATCCACGTAAACTCCTGTAAATGTTACGCACCTCAGTTTGGTTTGCGAAATGTACAGGGTTCATTCAGATGTTTTTTCTCACTGCCAAACTAAACACGATAATTTATGCAGCAAAATTGTGCTTTTTAACCTTTCAAATGTAAAGGTCAAGGTCAATCACAACAACTGCGCCTGTTAATGTCGCATGCTTTAATTTGGTTTGTGAAATGTGCATGATTCATCCAGATAATTTGCTTATTGACGGATTAAATACCATTACTTTGAAGCAGAATTGCGTTTTTGGCCCAATTTTTGCAAATGACCTTATTGTGTTGACCTTTGACCTTGACCTTCACTGTGTTTAAAAATAAAACGCAACAATAATTTTCGAAATCTACCCGTCAAGCTTAACATTTTGGTATAAAGAAACCCTGATTAACAAACAAAACTGATAGAGTACATAAGAGGCAAACAAGACACTATCTGTCCCGGTTTAGGTCACAGAATGTGCCCATAATTTGCTTGACCTTGACATTTGGAGCTGAATGTCACGAACATAGCTGAAAAAAATAAAGTCACGTGCATGGCAGGTTGCGACTATATTATCATTTTGAAAGTTTGTTTTGGTAACTTTCACAAACAAAGCGTGTTGCTGGTGGTATTGTAAAAGTGTAGAAAATGCAAATCTAATTTTGCATTGCTGTAACGTAATTTTAAAGTGACCTTGACCTTCGTTTTGTTTCGGAACCAATGCTAAGACACTAATTTTTTAAACAGACATTACCTTGGATTATTTTAGTCATAAAATAATCAATTTTAGACAAAAGGACATGAACTGTTCGACATGGAAATTAAAATAAAATGATTTTTACAACAAAAATCAACTAAAATGTCAACAAATGACCTTGACCTTTCCAAAACGAGGCTTAGCGTCACCGTAACTTTATTGACAATTTATAGCACAGAGTATTTTGTTCTTATTTCTATTGCAAGAGCAAGTCTTTTTGCACATTTTCTTATCTTAAAACAACAATCTATTCATGGGGTATGAAAATTGTACCAAATGACCTTTGACCTTTGACATTGACCTTCAAACCATATAAAAAAAATTGGCGACAACCTTTTCTTACACGAGCGTATTATTGTGAACATTTTAGTATATAGAAACCTCCATTAACAAAGAAAAACTACGGGAGCATGTTTGCGTGACATAAGGGACTCCACTATAGTCATAAAAAGAACACCAATAGAAATGTTGATGAAATATCACAGATGTAGCTACACAGAATTCTATGAGTCTTGAACAAAATCTAGCTGTCTTTGGTCAATTTCTCTTTGCTTTCTCTTTGCATCCATGTTGTTCTTTTACAGCCGAATCCTGAAAGAGCTGGGGAAAAAAAAAAGAGAAAACGTTTAAAATGTGTTGTATTTCCATTGTGTACAAACAATAGTGTATTTCCATTGTTTACAAACAATTGTGTTCAAACAATGAGAGCATTTCCGTCTGCTTATAAAACAAATACTGATCAGCACCAAAAGTTCAGACATACAGAAACTTCAGATAGATACAAATATAGAGGCTGCTTTGTATTTTTTTTGTTAATATGAAATGAAAAGGTTTTACGGTTACCTATTACCGTGCATCCTAAGCACACGATACAAGTACATATAAGCTTGCAAAGTCGTACCTTATGGTTATTTTATGATGCCAACGGCACCGAGGGACATAGCTTTTACTGTTGTCATTATTGTGCCAAACATCTATGAAATGACTGCTTAAACCCCCAAAGGCACTGATCACCTGTGCAGTTGCTGCGGCTCAAAAATGGCCAAGTTTAGTTCAATGCAGCCTTAATAGAGACATTTGATGTCATCCATTCTCGTGACGTGATGTCAGCAAGTTTAGTTCAATGCGACCTTAATAGAAAGGATCGACGTCATTCATCCTCATGACGTGACGTCAGCAAGCAGTCTCGCAATCTAAGGTAACAATTCCCCCCAGTGAATTATGGGAATACTGATGTACAATTTATACGAAGAAAGCAAAGTATTCCGCATGTATTTCCAATATTCCGCGACAGGCACCCAATATAGGGGGCCGCCATTTGTAAAACCAATCCGAGATCTTCTGTTCTTTTTGGCCGCGGTTTTTGGATGCACGTCTTAGCAATGGTGAAGACTGATGGTAGATGAGCCTCTTTCCTGTCAAGTTGTTTGCTGACCTGATATATTACTAGGATATTTTACAAGCTTACTTGACAAAGTCTGGGGCCTTGGAGATGACATGTTCAAACTCAGCAAATGACAGTGAGTCATCATCGTCAAGATCTGCTTCCTCAAATATCTGAAATCATATAGGTGCGATTAGATCAATACCTTCTACACATTTGAAAGATTTGTGCTCTCTAACCGCTGAAATAGATCAATCTGGGATTTAGCCAATTAACACCAGTCTTTTCAAGCTGAGGCCCTACTTAAGTCTATGCTAAGTGCTTTATAAATCAAAGAGATAAATAAATAGACAATTCAATTTTAGTGTTCTATAGTTTTTCTGAAATATTTAGTATAAAGCATACATTTTTCAAATATTTTGCAAAGTTATTCTACAATAATAGTCAGTTTGCACATCATCTTGAAAAAGCACAAGTTGGCAGTGATCAGGAAAAGGTGCAATCAGAAAGAAATTCCCACTCCAAAAACCGAGATGGGAAAAAACTAAATTGACAATTAGGTACTTGTACTAAGAACACATATCATAAGCCGAGTGAGCAGCTATTTCCGAATAGGCAGCCACTCAGTTACCCGAACTTAACTAAAAATATCAAAACGTACATAAGGTTCAAACAGTACAAAAATTCTACTCCAAAACAAATAGAGCCACAACAGAAGTATTGCATTGGAACGATCAGTAATATAAAATTACTGGTGGGCTTAAATAGTTTTTACTCTCTGTGTGAGCGTCTCTGGTATAACTTACATTATCAATCAATTGTTGCATGTCTTCATCTGTGAGTGTTTGTTCTCCTGTCAGTCTGTCTACCACCTCCTTCAGGTCTCGACTAGATATCATGTCATCTTCATCAAAATCTGAAATTATGTTTATTTCAGAAATAATGTTACTTTACGGTGAATTATCGTGATTAACATAGGATGTTAGAGCGGGCAGATTGTGATGTATTAATTCATGACAGCGCCACCAGAGTGAATTAAATATCGCATCTGCCCAACAAAATCGCACGTTAATCTCAGATAATTTACTGTGAAGTAAAATTATCTGGATTTTAATATGACTAATAAATAAATGCTTACATTTCAAAATGTTTTCCAGTGGACTCATTCTTGGTGGACATAATGTATATGTGCGACATCACAAAAAGGCCACTTTATGTGCATAATATTGTTTACAGCTAATCATTGTTTATTTGCAAACGGTGATGATAACGTTTCCATGAGGTTCAATGGGAAAGACGATAATGCCGTGTTAGAATTATTCTAGATCCAAATTCAACAATGATTCTGCTCAGCATCACAAGGCTTTCTCTTCTACCCTACACCATCCTAATTTATCATCTTTTGAATTTATTAGCATTACTGTCAAGACAATTTCCAAGAAACTATCCAACCTGCACTATAATGATCAATAGACAAAATGCATGTTTTTGGGCCACAACGTGAGAAAATGTACCTTCGGGCAATTTTTTGAGTAGTAGAAGAAGAGTGTTACTTTGAATATATAATGTTTCTAGAGTTTGTTAGTCTTTATTTGACCAGAATATTCCAGTTATTTTGACCAATTTACTATATGAACCCTAGAGACGTCATTGCCTTGAAAAATGATGTCAAAGTTGCGTAATCCTTATTGCATGTTATCAGAGCCAACAATACTCGATGCATTTTTTTGAAATTGTTTAAACACAGGCCAGAACATATTGTTGAGATAGAAACATGTCATCCTTACAGACAATTTGTCGAAAAAATGTAATGTATTTTATGACTATGCGGTTGCTATGGTTACCATTTAATAGATACAGGAAAATTAAGTGAATTATGGGCTAAAACAAGGGCAGATAACTGCAAATATTGAAAATAAAGATGTTTTAAAACTCATTCAATTGATAGTCCAGTGTTCAAAGATTACAAATACAGTGTTGGTTCTAAAACATATATGACATGATTTTTCCGCTTTTTGATGGCTTCTGCTAGTTATGTCAGAATGTCCGAAGGTACATTTTGTCGCATTGCGGTTCATATAAGAAAAAGTCTTTTTTAGTAGCCAATATCTGTGTTATATCCCAATGTATGCTCCTGTGCAAATGAAAATTTGATGCCAAAAAAGTCAAAGATTTTTTTCTTCCAGTCACCTACCATATATGAACTGCGTCATGAGAAAACAGGATTTTTGCCTATGTGAAAACAAAGGCGCAGATCAGCTTCACAGTAACAGTGAAGCTGATCAGCACCTTTGTTTTTGCTACACGGACAGTACACTTCCTCTTCCTTTTAAATCCAAAATGTCAAGCTTCTAGCCATCTTTTGTAGCTACACAGGCCAGTTTGTGTCAGACCTGGTTGGAAACCCTGAAAACCAGTTTTCTCGCATCACGTCTCATATATAATTTTCTTACCGCGAAGCAAGTCACCTACCATATATTCTGAAGGCGTACTCCACTTTGACACTCTTAGGAGCATTGTCACTGAACACCGACATCATGTCAAGGAAATCTTCAAATGTCATCTGACCGTCGTTGCTGGAGGAAAATACCTTGACAATCCGGTCACGGAATGGGTTTTCCTGAAAGAGAAAAAAGATCAATTAGAACCATTTTAGTGGGTTATTTGATACTTTTCCCTCTGCAAACACCTTTTTGTTTCGCTTCATTGATCCGTATTAGCTTCCAATAAGGAACACCTCAATCTTCTTGAGTACAACTTGACCTATTGACTTTTTTAGTTACTATGTATTAACCAGCTTTATGGGAGTCAATGTGTCTTGCTAAAGAGACACCAGTGACACTAGGGTTTAACCCAGAACCTCTCAATTCACTGTATATGAGCCGCCTCATGGGAAAACCAGCAATCTGCATATGCGAAAACAAAGACACAGATCAGCTTCGCGGTAACCGCGAAGCTGATCAGCGCCTTTGTTTTCGCTACTCGGATAGTAAAATTCCTCTTCTACTTAAATCCAAAATTTCAAGCTTCTAACTCTTTTCTGTGCTTGTACAGGCCGGTTTGTGTTGGACCTGTTCGGAAACCACATTGTTGGTTTTCCCACGAGGCGGCTCATATGATGGTCTACCACTAGTCAATAATCAATTGCACTTCCTCTATGGGTAACGGACATTGCATGAGAAACTAAAATTAGTACATGTAGCATTATGAAAACTTGCCCATGCAATATACAGAGATTTTTTTCACCTGTAAAAATTGAAAATTTCATTGGATTTTTTAAAATATTTTTCTTATTTTTGCTCAAAACATAGATTGTAGGTACACGAGGCGGTTCTAACCAGTACCCACAATCTATGTTTTGGAGCAAAAATAAGAAAAATAGGTATACCCCTGCATACCCCAGTTTTGCTATATAAAAGTGGGGTTCAAGGGGGTATACATTACACGGACATGTTTTCCTGATGGTAGAGTCAGAGTAGCTAAGCATTATCATTACCTTTAGTTCTGGTAAAGAGAGAATATCATCCTGTGAGAGTTTGGCATTCTTGTTCTGTCCAACTAGTTCTGGGTTCAACTGAGTAAACCTTTTGTATACACTGCAATGAATAAAAACAATGCCAGAAATTAGTGTGATAATATGAGCCTTACTGTGAGAAAACCAGTCTTCAGGTCTGGCTTCATTCAATCATAGATGACTAGAAATGAAATTTCAGGTAGAGGGATTGTGAATATCAAAGCAGTGAAAACTAAGGTCTTGATCAGAGGTGCACAACATCGCCATTTGAATTTGCAACAGCAATAATTCTATTACGTCTAGGATAGATTTAAATTATTTGAGCCTGTGCATGAGAAAACCAACAATTTGGGTTTCCGACCAGGCCCGACACAAACCAGGCTGTACAGTGACAGCAAAAGCTAGAAGCTTGAAACTATGGATATAAGTAGAAGATGAATAGACTAGTACTATCTGTGTGGCAAAAACAAAGGCTCTGATCAGCTGATCTGCATCTTTGTTTTTGCATATATGCAAATTGTTGGTTTTCTCATGCGAAGGTATTTTTATTTTTTTAAACTATGATAAATAATTATACCATGATTTAGGTTTTCAAAACTTTACTATGCTTTACACCGCAAAAAGTATAATAATGTCAATGAGAAAAAGATTTTTTATTTATTTATTTTTTTTTTCAGAAGATTGTTGATCATTGTTTAGTTGTTCTGTAAGCTACTTACTGTAAAATTTCTTTCTTGGTAAAATAGGTTAATTCCTGAAAGTGAAAAGAAATTGAAAAATTTAACTTATGAGTTATACAGGTCATCTTTTTGTCTTTAAGAATACCAAGAGTAGCAATGATGTTGTTACTTCAATGAATCTTATAAATGAGCTGTCTCATGGGAAAACCAACAATCTGCATAGGCGAAAACAAAGGCACAGATCAGCTTCGCGGTAACCACTAAGCTGATCAGCGCCTTTGTTTTCGCTACTCAGATAGTACAATTCCTCTCCTACTTAAATCCGAAATTTCAAGCTTCTAGCTCTTTTCTGTGTTTGTACAGGCCGGTTTGTGTCAGACCTGTTCGAAACCACATCGTTGGTTTTCCCACGAGGCGGCTCAAATGTTGTTGTTCTCATTGACGTAACAAATTCCCTCTATTCGAGTCTTTTTAATGCAAACATTGAGTGATGCATTGTACATATGGTATTAACATCGCTCAATGTTTTCAGTATTGACTCGAACCGAGGCTGCAACATAAAACTGTATCATATTTGGTTTCTCCAGTTATCTCCACTGTTAGAAATCTACTATGATTCAGTTGACACCAGATGAAATAATCAAATCAAAGTAGTTTACCCATTCATAATTAACTAAAATGGTAAATTTGAATGTATTTCAACAGCTAACACACAATTAAATCATTTAATGGAAAATTAATAGTTTAATGCATACGTAAGCTTGTTAGTAAATCTCATACTCCCGTTGTGCGGATAGCCAATACCTGTAGCCCTGGCTATTAGCACGACTGTTTTGCCAATAGCACTGCTTATCGGCTTGACCATTGTGCGGTTAAGTGGTGATATTGGCACGACCATCATGCGGATAGCTTCAGCCTATTTCGTGTTAAAAAATACTGGCAAGATCACGTAACTGGAACTGTTCCATTGACCCAGTCGGAATGACGTCATCAGTCATTCGTACGAGGTGAATGACTCGGTGTTTATCGCTATGGCCTTACTGAATTCAAAGCAGAAGAATATGAAAACAAAATTACTTTTTTCTTAAAAGCTTTGAAAATAGCTTTAGATCGTTATCATTTCTTCAACTCAAGGTATGAGCCCCGTAATATTTCTGGCAAATTATGATTTTATAAGCATCTAAAAATGATTAAAAAGTAACAGTATAAAAAAGCTTCAAACATAAACGATTTTATGTTTCAAATGTATTTATGCAATAAATAAGTTGTAATCCCGTTTTATTTTTGTGACATTCGTTTGAAATATTGGGACTATTTTAAGGCAGTTTATGCAATGCGGTTGGTAATGAGGCACTTTCATTGATCGACTGGTAGATTACGCCAGAAAATCAAATACTAAAATACTTATTCCTTAAGGCAGAAAAACGGCTGAAAAAACGATTCCTATTAATTTTTTGTGAGGATTCCATTTCTTTCTATAAAAGAAATAATTACGACAAAATTCATCTTTTTCTTAAAAAAATAATCAACTCCCATACCTGGATGTTACGTTATCAGGTTACACTTTTGATCATCTCTTGCAGCAAGACCGGTCGATATTAACGAAAAGCACATGTACGCACAGCGGGATTACAGCATAAGTACCAACCCGAGGATACCCGCCAAAACGCGATTTTAACGGGTAAACTCGGGTCCAAAACCTAAGACGATGTACACGTTATGGAAAAGGAGCAGTTCCGGTAACCAATATTGACTTTTTCACACGAAAGAGTAGCTTGCCGACTGGATCAATTCATGAATATTTATTAGCAGATGATTTAGACTGGTTCAAACTGCTCACATGTATCACTGGTCTGGGAAAGAACCTGAGCGATATGGGTATTTGTGGGGTGGGGGTTGGTTGGCTTTCAACATGTGTACTTCATGTATCGTTTTCGTTGCTTTTTCATTTTGACAGTCAAAACTTCTTGGAATAAGAGCTGTCGCAGGACAGCGTGCTCGACTGCTTGTGACCTTTGTCAAACATAAGACCAAACCCGACCAGTAACCCAAAGCATTATGCTCATACATCTTTTTGCCTTGCATTGCAATAAGGCAAAATCACTGAACCATGAAAGTTAACAATAACTACCTAAGATTTAAAGGTCTCACTCATATTGTGAAAGAAGTGTGTTCATATACCAACTGAGTGCCAAGATACAAGGCAAAATCACTGAACCGTGAAAAAAGGTCACACTGACCTATAAGTATTGCAGGGTCAAAGGTCTAGTGATACTTACTCATAATGTGAAAGAAAAATGACCATATACCCATTCAGTGTTCAGATATAAAGCAAAATCACTGAACCATGAAATTAGGTCATAAAAACCTATAAGTATGTTTGGGTTAAAGGTGTGGTCATACTCATTCATAATCAGAAAGAAGTATGAAAAAATACCAACTGAGTGTCGAGATATAAGGCAAAATCACTGAACCATGAAATTAGGTCACAGTGACCCAGGTATACTTTACGGTCAAAGGTCTTGTCATACTCATACATATCGTGAAAGAAGTATGTTCATCTACCAATTGAGTGCCGAGATATAAAGGAAAATCACTGAACCGTGAAATTAGGTCATATTGACCTAGGACTACTTTAGGGTCAAAGGTCTTGTCATACGCAAACATAGTGTGAAAGAAGTTTGTTCATAGACCACTTGAGTGCCGAGATATAAGGCAAAGTCACTGAACCGTGAAATTAGGTCACAGTGACCTATAAGTATATTGGGGTCAAAGGTCTGGTCATACTCACTCATAATCTGAAAAAAGTATGAAAATATACTAATTGAGTGTCAAGATATAAGGCAAAATCACTGAACCGTGAAATTAGGTCACAGTGACCTAGGACTACTTCAGGGTCAAAGGTCTTGTCATACGCAAACATACTTTGAAAGAAGTTTGTTCATAAACCATTTGAGTACTGAGATATAAGGCAAAGTCACTGAACCGTGAAATTAGGTCACAGTGACCTATAAGTATATTGGGGTCAAAGGTCTGGTCATACTCACTCATAATCTGAAAAAAGTATGAAAATATACTAAGCGAGTGTCAAGATATAAGGCAAAATCACTGAACCGTGAAATTAGGTCACAGTGACCTAGGACTACTTCGGGGTCAAAGGTCTTGTCATACGCAAACATACTTTGAAAGAAGTTTGTTCATAAACCATTTGAGTACCGAGATATAAGGCAAAATCACTGAACCGTGAAATTACGTCACAGTGACCTATAAGTATATTGGGGTCAAAGGTCTGGTCATACTCACTCATAATCTGAAAAAAAGTATGAAAATATACTAATTGAGTGTCAAGATATAAGGCAAAATCACTGAACCGTGAAATTAGGTCACAGTGACCTATAAGTATATTGGGGTCAAAGGCCTGGTCGTACTAACTCATAATCTGAAAAAAGTAAGAAAATATACTAATTGAGTGTCAAGATATAACGCAAAATCACTGAACCATGGAAAGTAGGTCAACCGACCCTTACCGTCATGACACACAAGTCAGTGTCACAAAGTCAAAAGACGAATGACCAACCATCCTCCTAAGTTGTTTCTATTAAGAAATAAAAAGAAAAAGAAATTCGGGGAGTTCTAGATTTTGACCTCTAGCCCCGCCCCCCTGACTCTGACCCAGAGGTCCGATGTTATGGAACCTAAAGTGTATGAAGTATGAATGCTTTATGATAAGTTGTTGTCAAGATATGCCTCCTTGTAAATGTTACACAGCAGTACATCTATTTTTAGTGTTCTAGTTTTTAACCTCCAGCCCCACCCCCCAGGCATGGACCCAGGGGCCCGATGCCATGGAATGAAACTCAACCCTACAGGGTACCTAAGGTCTGAGTATGAAAGCCCTCTGATAAAAAGTTTTCAAGATATAGACTTCTTGAGTACTATATCACAGAAAAGCCATTATTATTAATGGTGTTCTAGATTTTAACCTCTAGCCCCACCCCCTGGCATGGACCCAGGGATCTGATGCCATGGAATGAAAGCCGACCCTACAAGGTGTCAATGGCCCAAGTATCAATGCTTTCTGATGAGTGGCTGTCAAGATATGGACTTCTAGAAAACTTTAACACAAGAATTGCCATTTTTGAAGGTGTTCTAGATTTTAACCTCCAGCCCCACCCCCTGGCCTGGACCCAGGGGCCCGATGCCATGGAATGAAAGCTAACCCTACAGGGTATCTATGGTCCAAGTATGAATGCTTTCTGATGAGTGGTTGTCAAGATATGGACTTCTAGAAAACTTTAACGCAAGTGTGACGCGCACACGCACGGGAACGCGCACGGGAACGGGAACGTGGACGACCGGGGTGACTGCAATAGCTCTATGCACTTCGTGCAGTCGAGCTAAAAACTGACAGGGGAAATTGGTGAAAGTTTTCTGTGATAGATTTGCATATTAAACAAAACCAGGTGACATAGTTTTATGTTTATCTTGTGAAAACACATTTACACCGAGAATACAAAGCCACCGAGAAACAGTCCAAGTTATAACATAGCGACACAGCATTAGATCAGCGCACAAGATGTCCCTTTATGCACCAGTCATTTGTAACCACGGCCCCCCCCTCCCTGGGGTAGACTCGTACAACTCAGCTCATGTGTACAATCTTCATGGAGCGAAACGTCTCGTCACCATTACGAATGTACTCTCAGCCTCGTGTCCATCCGTAAATCAAGATGGTGAGAATAAGCCGTTTTAACACATCAACTGTTCAACCTAGAATTCAATCGCTAATACAAAGAAATGCTCACTGACACTTAGCTATTTGATGAAACACACATTTAACTTTCTTACAATCAAGTTTTCTCCATAAAATTCTGTGTCTTCTTTTTGCAACAGATTCAGTTTCAGCTGTTTGTCAATCGTGTTCACTCATGTGGGGCCGTTTCCGGAATGAGCCAACACATATGCCCAAGTTACGGAAACTGACGTCGAACATTAATTTATTCCAGTTGAAAGGTCATGATTTAGCCTTGTCCAATGATATGCACGTATTTCTACAAATGACGTCAATCGGGTCAGCCATTTTGAATTCGGCGCGTGGCGTTTGTCAACGTTATGTTGCAACATCCGCTGCATTATACTAATTGATCAATTAAATATTAATTGACAATTAACTTTCCATATAAGGAAATGGTCGGAAGTCAAATCTTGGCGTAAACCTACAAACATATACGGACGATTTAGTGCACTGAAAGAGTGACAGCCAGAAGTTTTTAAACGAGAATAAAACCGCTAAAAACGGACAAAAAAGGTTGGATTTTTTCTAAAAGCACAATAAACATGTTAGTAATGCATTGTTGATGTGTATTCTTCAAAAGTTGCAATTATCGACACTTTGTTTCACCATTGAAAAACCAACTGGGATCGCAACGAAGAGATATGGAACATATATATGTGTAATATAGCGGAGTGAGATTTCGCAACTACCCCTGGGGGGGGGGGGGGGGGGGGGGGGGGCAGTGGTTACAAATGACTAGCGTAAGGCGACCAGTGATCGATCAGGGACCAGTGATCGATCAACTAGTGGTTATCGGCTATTAATTCTCAAAGGATACCTGAAGTAAATCTTATGCTAGTCTCAACTTCAAGCGCATTATATCACCTTACAAACACTTATCTAAATTTATTTGGAAAGCTTTTCTATCTTGGATTTTCTGACACTTTACGAAGAGGGGGTCTTAGTTGTACTGCTTAAAAGTGGTGATTGTTCAATAAATTCTTCAAGATGAAACAACCTGCATTCGTTCCGACTGGCTAAAGTTTTCAACTTTACTGCATACTAAACAAATCTGATCCACATTCCAAATTGTATTGGATAACGCTGCGATTAATGGACGATTTCTGTGATTTTCGAGCTATTTTTTCAACAGTTTTCCATTGTTTCTATAGACGTTTATGCTTTTCGACCACCTTATTTCGCTGCTCTATTTCTTTTAGCTCAATGAAAAATTTTCAAACTGTGTTTGGTGGCTAGAGGTAAACAATAATTATTCTTTCTAAAAATGTACATACCTTCCAAGTAAGCCGCGGTTTTGGAGAGAAAAAGAAGGTGATCGATCACTGGTCCACCTGGCCCTCATTCACCCTGTATGATGGTGGGTGTGTTAAAATGACGTCACTGAGAACTTGACGTGATGACGTCATAAATTGACGTATTGAAAAACATGGCGAAGGTTCAAGCTTGGATATGGTTTGTACTTATAGCAAACAAAACCGACGGTTAGGCGGCCATTAATGTTGGGCGCAGACATTTTTGTCGGCATGCGCAGACAATGTGTCGTTCAGATGTCGGGAAATTTGTACTTTCTTTTTCTTTTTTCGGCTGAACATTTTTCTTTGTCAAACATATTTCCATATATGCTATTTCAGATCATATTTGTTTCCAAAATGTAAAAATATAAGATAAATACACAATTTACAAATGCAGACGACGATAGCGAATAGCGTGAATAGCGTGCCTGGTTATTTTTGGGGGACAATATTTGAGGTTTGAAGGAACAGAAGGAAAACATTTAAGGGAGCTACCTACCTAGGTCTACCTAAAAACCTAACTAGGTCTACCTAACTACCAAGGTCTACCTGCCTACCAAGGTCTACCTACCTAGGTCTACAATGTACCTACCTAGGTCTACTTTCCAAGGTCTACCTACCTAAGTCTACTAACCAAGGTTTATCTACCTGGGTCTACTTACCAAGGTTCCCTTTCCTAGGTTTACTTACCTATGTCTTAGTCTACCTATCTAGGTCTACCTTCCAAGGTCTACTTATCTAGGTCTACTTACCAAGGTCAAGTTACCAAGGTCTACATACCTAGGTCTACTTCCAATGTCTACATACCTAGGTCTACTTACCAAGGTTTATCTACCTAGGTCTACTTACCTTAGTCTATCGAACTAGGTCTACTTACCAAGGTCTCACTTCCGGGGTCTACTTACCAAGGTCTGTTTACCAAGGTCTACCTTCTATGGTCTACTTACCAAGTCTACTTACCAAGGTCTACCCACCTAGGTCGACTTACCAAAGTCTACCTACTAGGTCTATTAACCAATATCTACCTACCAAGGTCTACCTACCAAGGTCTACCTACCAAAACCTACATACTAAGTCTACTTCCAATGTCTACTAACCTATTTCTACCTACCAAGGTCTAACTATCTACGTCTGCTTACCAAGGTTTACTTACCTAGGTCTACTTAGGCCTGAATTAAAAAATTGTTTGTTTGTCCTTTACCTACCCAGAATTTTAATCTTGGGTAGGTAGGTAGGGAAATTAATATATTATATTTTGCTTTCTGTAAAAAAATATGTAATTAACTTTCAACAGTTTAGTGTAGTATGAATTGGCCTTTATTTTACCTGAAATACGACTTGTACATGTAAGAATGGCAAGTATAAATCGAATGAATAGATATTTCACATACATTGCACAAATTTTCCAGGAAAGGCATTTAATTAACAACTTGTAAACAAGCATTTGAATAGTTTAATAAAACCCAAGTCGTACATTTCAGCCATAAAAAAAATAAAAATATTTTTCCTCACAAAATTGCAATATAATTTTTTGAGTAGGGGGCTAAATTGTGGGTAGGTAGGTAAAGGACAAACAAATAAAATTTTATTTTCAGCCTTACCAAGGTATTCATACCTATCTATGTCTACTTACCAAAGTCTACTTACCTAGGTCTACCTACCTAGGTCTACTTCCCAAGGTCTACCTACCTAGGTCTACTTACCTGGGTCTACCTACTATGTCCACTTACCAAGGTCTACGTCTGGGGTCTACTTACCTAGGTCTACTTACCTAGGTCTACGTACCAAGGTCTACTTACCAAGATCTACCTACCTACAAGGTCTACTTACTCAGGTCTACTAAAATGGATAGCTGGATACACTTATTGAAAAAAAAAATCCCAGCATACGGTTTTCCGTGTGTGTTTGCAGATAAGGCAGCGTGCCTTTATTTCATATTACATTCTCCAGTGCATGTCTGATCCGCAAATTTATCAAACATGGCTGTTTTTGATCGATCACTGGTCCCTTTACGCTAGTGCATTAAGATCTTAAGCCAGGCAAAAAAAGTGATAAAGCATTTATTCACCAATCACACAGATTATCTAGACTAGAGCACTGGATGTCAAATGAAAAAAAAATAAATAAAAAAAACTGAAACTTAGTGACGTCAGAGGAAAATGTAAACAAATTCAATCTGTCATGTTTAATGACTACGAAAATATTGAGGGCGTGAACAAATATCTCAGCCACTCCTCCGTGGGGAGATGATGTTCAGCCAAAGATCTAATCATATGAGTGTCTCACTTGATAATCATTGAGCTCTTGCTCATTAAAAACACTTTGTGAAGATCCCATGTCAGTTTTCGTTTCCAAAATAATTTTCGAAGGGAAGTAACTCAAGCAGGGTATTGCATAATTTGCTGCACGAAATAATGTATTTTAAACGTTGAAGCCAGGCCGGGAACACCAGTCATTTCGTCCCTTAAGTTAACCCAAGTGGTGACGGCTGCAGTAATTTACCTTGTTATTAAAGTGTTTTGGTACCCTAAATGAAATTGCTCTTCAAATTAAAGAGCTTTGTAAACCGAGCATTTTGATAAAAAATTGGACACTGGCTATCCGCACGACGGTCGTGCCGATAACGCCGCTTATCGGCACGACCGTCGTGCGGATAAGCGGCGTTATCCGCACGACAGTGAAATCGATATCCAAATGTTAAATATGTTTAGAAATTGATATATTTAAGTTGAAAAATACATTACACTGGCTTCAAAACTGAAACAGAATATTACACGTGCAGGAGTTTTTACTTTTTACTTAACAAAATTGTTATTTTGCTGAAATTGGTTTACCTGTAAATTTACCTGTAAAATCAGTCGTGAGACAGTAATTATCGCTACCTAAATAATGTTGTAATCCAAAAGAATAAACAGCCTTTGATTTTAACAATGGAGTATGGAAACATTTCAGTAACACAATTAAAAAATGCAATGATTATATTTTTATCCGCTGTTACAAATCTACTTTGATTCACTTTACATCAGCTGGATTAATCAAGTCAAACTAGTTTTCTTATTCATAATTAACAAAAATGTCAATTTTGAATGTATTTCAATTGTTAAACACATAAATTTATTTAATGACAAATTAAAAGTTTAATGCATACGTAAGCTTGTTAGAAAATCTTATATTCCCGTCGTGCCGATAGCCAATACCTGTAGCATTGGCTATCCGCACGACAGTCGGGCCGATAACGCCGCTTATCGGCACGACCGTCGTGCGGATAACGCCGCTTATCGGCACGACCGTCGTGCGGATAGCCTCAGCCAAAAAATTGACTAAAATCTGTGGTCTAATAAGAAAGCTATGGGTAATTAAGTATGAAATATGGACGGCCGCCATTTTGTTTATTAGTTGAGATTGAAAAAAATGGGGCAAAATCAAATTTAAAGGATTTCGTTCCCATAGAATGTGTGCCAATTCAATTAACAATATTGCTTGTTCCTAGAAATAAACATCTATCAAAGTTTGATTCAAGAATATTCGAAAACAATTCATTTAATTTGATTTTTTGAATTTTGATTTAGACTCCATGCATTCCCAAAAGTAGACTCCTGGCCGCCATTTTGAATATTTTCAAACTGCTGTTATAGCACTATTTCTAGAACGATTTCAAAAAATCTTTCTCCAAAAAGTATACATGTAACTAGCTGGCCCCAATGCTTGAAGAACTTATTAAGTGTTAATTCTAATTCAATTTAGTATTTATTTTGATTTTAATAAAATTATGAAAACTAACAGACAAAACAAAATGGCGGCGCCCATACAATCATTTATTTGCATGTTAAATTGCCTATAACTTTCTAATTCTTCAATCGATTTTTATCATCTTTATATCAAAATTCATGGTTTTGAAAGCACTTTAATTTGAAGTACATATTAATTAAGGGTACCAAAACACTTTAACGCGATTTATCACGCCCTCTATCGGCAGGCAGAGCCTCCATGGAGGACAGACAGGACGTAATTAGACGACTGGATCATCCGGGTTACCTTGTTATGAAACTCACAGTTGCATTCACCATTTTTGCATTATCTGTTGGTTTCCAGCTTACACAATCAATATTGGAAATACAGGTAACCAACCCCTCCCCCCCCTGAGAAGAAAATCAATAATCCAAGGGGGTTTGGTTACCTGTATTTTCCGTAAGCTGGGGACCAGTAGATAATGCAAAAATGGTGAATAATCTTACGGTGGAACACTGGTAAAAAATATCACTCCGCCGTACCCCACGAAATAGTGCATTTAAAAATTTCATCCACACATGTTTGATGCTGAATAGTGAGAACATTTCCTACATTCTGTGTAAGATCTCGCATTTACTACAAAGTATCGCCATAATACGACAGGTTAGTGCACAAATCACCATGCCAAAACGGACTATATCTCATCGGAGGCTTCTGTTTGTACACTACCCCCTACTAAAACCCGGACCATTCTAGAGTGTAAAATCCACCCATAGGTATATTGCAAAATGGAATACCGGAAAATCGAGATGGTCAACCCCCGTAGGTAGTGGCACCTTTGGGTAGGAGTGTGGCTGGGCTATCAAGTTAGAGAAGACCTTTTGGTGGTGCAATGTTGGGTACTAGCTGGGAGTGTCACAAAGTGGGGGAATTTGCATTGCGGCCTATGGGAGATTTTTTACTGGTGTTGGACCTTACATTGCGAGAAGGGTACTGATATTTACCAAAACTACCACAAAATACCGGAACTACTTCGAAATGCCGGAACTACCAAAACTACTATGCAGTTCTATTCAGCATTTTCGCATTATCGGCTGGTTTCCAGCTTAAAATAATCAATATTGGAAATACAGGTAACCAGAACCACCCTGGTGGTTTTGGTTACCTGTATTTCCAATGCTGATTTTTGGAAAATTGGAAACCAACCGATAATGCAAAAATGCTGAATGTTGTTATCTTATATCAAATCCCCCTTTTTTAGATTTGCATCTCTCTATTTCAAATGGGCTTGTTTCCTCTATTACTTATGATATGCACGATGACTTTGACTTCGGTATAGTAAATTTTCTGTTTATGGATGGTGGCGTTCCTAAAGATAAAGATAAAGAAGCTTTATTTAACGTCGCGTTTTTAACAGACAACATTAGCTCATGAGCTATTATGCGACATAACAAATATACTTAACAGATACTTACCTGCCTTCTTGTATCTTCCTGGAACTACCCTTTTATTGCGAGCGTCAGCAAGGGAGCTACCAGTACCATTTTTACGCCTTTGGTATGGCGCGGCCGAGGATCGAACCTGCGACCTCCCGATTCCGAAGCGGACGCTCTACCAGTTGAGCTATCCTCGCCACGCTTCTTATGATGTATACATTTCGCAACTTATTAGGTTTGCTAGAGTCTGCAATTATGTTGCGGACTTCAACGCACGAAATAAATGTTTAACAGCCAAACTTCTCCAGCAGGGCTATCGGTATCATAAACTTCAAAAACATTCTCTAAATTTTGTTGCAGGCACTATGAATTGATTTCCATTTTTAATGTTGGACTAAAGACGTTTTACGTGAGGGCCTTTCGGAACCAGAATTTTATGGTGACTTGGTTTACAAAATAAAGAAACTTATAAGAAGGGAAGACATTTTACATTTTAAAGACGTATATGCTATAACTTTAATGTTATGCGACAGTCTGCATGCTTAGTTTTTATCCCAATTAAGGCTGATAGCTATGCTGCCTTCTTTAATTGCACGCCGGTGGGTCGGGCATCAGACTCGTAAGCCACGACATTAGTTGGCTGGGGCCGGAGTTTCTTGTCTGTTGCTTGGCCCACCGGGGTTTAACTGGTGTTTTTCTTTTGCTCCGGATCTCAGTAAGTTATTCGACACCCAGGGATCTCCATCGTCGGGCAGCTTGCTGAATCTGTGAGTCCTCGTTTTTGATTGGTCATGGTGGCCATCATGATTTATTTGTGTGACGGGATAGCCTCCCTTGGAAATACGTGGGTGCAACGCATTTGCGGCATATTGAGTGCTTGTAATATGCAAATTTCAAACTCGAAACTTTGTGAATCGAGTAAGTGTTGACTATATAGCGCAGTAAATAACCCTTAGTGGATGAGCATCGACGGGGTTTGCTGTGGCTCGGCTCGGCCGTTTGTTACATTTGATGGCAGCGATGGGATAATGACAACTGCCAGGACGGAGTTGCCTTACCCATGTAGTTCTCAGGCCAAGACTCGGGACGAGTCTTCTCAGAGGGGGAAGTAATGTGACGGGATAGCCTCCCTTGGAAATACGTTGGTGCAACGCATTAGCGGCATATTGATACTCCCAATGTCAGTGTGTGAATGAATCTTTCATTCATTCAGCCCACTGACCTAACAGACTCATATTTCTGTTATTGCTTACAAGACACTGCCAAGCCATAAGTATCACCATTTTTCCATTGGTCTATTTGAAATTGTTTATCAATAACCATAGCAATTCTAGGTAGAATCAGGGTTACACACAGTGCAAACACATCGTCTGCTGGATGCTTTTTGTATTAAAATGCACATTTAAAGCATTATTTGCCGCATTACTTGTGTGCATATGAATCAAAACTATAAAGAAGAGATAATGCGATGGAAACCAAATGCATTGCAATTAATTTATATGATTTATCTGATCTTTTCATACATTCGAACTTTCCACACACATGCCTGCTGCATTTACCTAAAAATAGCACATTTTGTCTGCTGTATAAGAAGTGCTTTTTGATTGGTCTGTAATTTGGAAAATACAAGTGATTAACTTCAATGTCAGGTTTTTCCATACAGTTCTAATAGCAGAAAAGTGGTCCTTTTCACGCAGGGGTTGTGAATAAATGATTCATTATTCTGAACCCCTGTCTAGGGAGGGTAGCATATTGAGTGCTTGTAATATGCAAATTTCAAACTCGAAACTATGTGAATCGAGTAAGTGTTGACTATATAGCGCAGTAAACCACCCTTGGTGGATGAGCATGCTTTTCCACCGACGGGGTTTGCTGTGGCTCGGCTCGACCGTTTGTTACGTTTGTTTGTCTTTGGTGATTCATTGACAAGTGAGAGATTCACCACGAGGACCAAACAACTAACTAAATGTTGTGAACCACTGCAGAAGATGAGGGTAAGGTTAGAGCTCAGTTGTGGTTCTATCAGTTTTGTGTTTTGGAGTCGAATTTTTGTGCTGTTTGAACCTTGTGTACGTTTTCATATTTTTAGTTCAGTTTGGGTAACTGAGTGGCCGCCTATTGGGAAATAGCTGCTCACTCGGCTTGTGATATGTTTTCTTAGTATTTGTACCTAATTGTCAATTTAGTTTTTTCTCACCTCGGTATTTTAAGTGTGAATTTCTTTCTGATCGCGTCTTTTCCTGATTCATCATTACCTTTGCATATATTATTGACCATTTTTTCACTACAAACTTTCTTGCTCTGTTTCTGTTCCAGTTGATTCTGTAAACAGTTTATCATATAATCTTAATGGAATGTAGGGGAAGTTTCCTTTTATCTTTCTATATATATATAGGTCTCAATTCAAGCTGATTCATTCATTCAGAAGTCAGAAGTAGTGATTCTTTTGCTTGTTTCACCAGATTGGATTAGAATGATTTATTGTGGATAATAAACTAATTTTGGATATATATTGTATATACTGTGCTCTAGATCAGCTGGCTAACTGTCATTCCGCTCCACTTTGGTACCTCGTTCCACTTCCCTGACAGCTTAGCATAGGTTGCATTTAAGCCGATGATGAACTGATTGCGGAGTTTGTAAGTGACTTGCAGCTATGTTATTTTGATATTGATCGTATTATTTTTGTTATGTATTTGTACAAGTACCAAAGATCTTCAAGTAAACATAAAAAATGCGTAAA
Organism: Rugalucina vietnamica; assembly: GCA_964017185.1. Classification (NCBI taxonomy): domain Eukaryota; kingdom Metazoa; phylum Mollusca; class Bivalvia; order Lucinida; family Lucinidae; genus Rugalucina; species Rugalucina vietnamica. Next base: position 63,076,211 of record OZ024873.1, read on the forward strand.
ACGTTTAAATTGCTAATTACTAATCGTTTGTGTAGAAAAACAAACGATTTTCGACTTTGAGTCGCAAATTCTACAGTAGTCTCCCCTAAAATTCCTCTTTGAAATTTTCCATAGAAAAAAAATGAAAAAGTACAAGTAGGCAGAGATCAGGAAAAGGCGCACTCAGAAAAAGACTCCCACTCCAAAAACCGAGGTGGGAAAAAACCAAACTAACAATCAGGTACATATACCATGAAAACATTTCGTAAGCCGAATGAGCAGCTATTTTCCCAATAGGTGGCCACTCAGTTACCTTAACTTAACTAAAAATATGCAAACATACATAAGGCGCCAACAGCACAAAAATATTTTAAACACCAAGACATAAAACAAAATGAACCACCACAGAAGTATCGACTTGGAACGATCAGTAACACAAAGTTACTGGCGGGTTTAAATCGATTTTACACGGCCGTAACCTCACCCTCAGCCTCTGCAGTGGTTCATAACATTTAGTTAGTTCTTCGGTCCTCGTGGTGAATCTCAAACTAGTAAATGAATCATCAAGAACAAACAAATAAATCATGATAAACATCCTGATGAATCAAAAACCAGGACTCACAGATTCAGTAAGCTGCCCGACGATGGAGATCCCTGGGCGCCAAATAACTTACTAACTCCGGAGCTAAAGAAAAACATCAGTTGGACCCCGGTGGGCCAAGCAACAGACAAGAAGTATTTCATGATTCTGCATACTTTAACAACTAGAATATTTATCATTTATGTCATATATGCAAGAAAATATCTAAAATAAATTAAAATAATATCAGTTTTGCAGTTTTGCTGAATTTTCATTTTCGACCAAGGGCTGAATATATCCTATTTCCGTCGGTATGGAGAGGTTTAACGGAAATATTCCGTATAACTGTGCTAATACAAAACTTGAATTCTAGGAACAGGACTACGGATAGACTTGAATTCTGGGAACAGAAATTCGGCCTACGGTCTGCGGTACCAGAACTATCCAGTGTGATCATCTCGGTAGAAGATCTTTCCAGAGACTTTTTCTATAACACGGCTAACAAACCTTTAAATGCGTAACCGCCGGTTAAGAAAGAAAATCCGATTCACGCCCTTCTGGTTCCGCATATGAAGACCAAGAAAAGGTAAACAAAACATACACTACTAGGATCGATTGATGATTATATTTTAGTACAGAAATATATCGATTATCTATGAATGCTATTTTGTCACTTATTTACTATTGTAACTCAGCACCAAAGTAGCTCGCAAAATAATTTGATGGTCTTTGAGTTATTTATTTCCTTCTTCGAACCTGGTGTTCCAACAAGACCAAAGTCGGCGAAATACAACTAAAAATTGGACAATTTTCTGGTAAATATCAAATTTTAGTGATTGTTCCACGACAAATTTACAGGTATGTATTAACTAAATTGCATCTGATGTCTGTGCCAGTATTTCGTTGTGTTAGTGCCCGTCATTATCGATTTGAAGGGAAGGAAAAGATGGGTACGCATTTAATCATTAAACTATGAAGGATATATTTCAAGATACGTTTGAAAACCTCAACCTGTTCAAGTTATGGTATTTATTTCCCTGTAAAGCGTTTTGAAAGACATAAAACCAAGAAAAAACAAATTAAAGTATACAGAATGCTGAAAAATCGTCTTCATGAACAGGAATAGCATGCATGTGAACTATTGTATTACATGTATTTCATAGACAGTTTGTATTATTTTTTTATCAAACATTTTCACTGCAAATATCACAAGCACACCAAATTTGAGAAAGCAACCATTAAGAAAGGACGAGAGAATGTGACAATAATCTTCCAGCGTAAAACAATTAACAAAAACAAAAACTTTAATACATGTGTTCTATAATGACTATATTGCTATCATTCTAATGATTAAATTCGTAACCGCGAAATGTTGACACACCTTTTGACCACATATGCATAGAATGCATTGGCCAGAGGCAACGAAACTGTCACCAGACCTCACAAATGTTAAAATCAAAATTCATCTGCGCACTGTATTGCTTTCCGTTAATATGGACGTAATGAGCGGAAATCTAAAAATATCCATGCGACTGACCCACATTTTCGTCGTGTACAATGCAATCCCAACATGTGTTTTGGGGTAGGGAATAAAAATTACGATTGTAAAGAAAAATTTCTGGAAATCCTTTGGGGTCCAAATACAGCAATGTCTAACCAATAAAATAGCATTGAGAGAATTATAATATTTGTCTTCGAATCGAAATATTTTACTCGGAAACACGAGCTGCAAAAGTTTGTTTACCTTTTGTTGGTCATCTGATGCGAAACCGGAAGGACGTGAATCGGATTCTGTGGTGGTTCTTTTTGTTTTATGTCTTGGTGTTTAAAAAAATTTTTTGTGCTGTTGGCGCCTTATGTATGTTTTCATATTTTAGTTAAGTTAAGGTAACTGAGTGGCCACCTATTGGGAAAATAGCTGCTCATTCGGCTTACGATATGTTTCATGGTGTAAGTACCTGATTGTTAGTTTGGTTTTTTCCCACCTCGGTTTTTGGAGTGGGAATCTTTTTCTGATTGCGCCTTTTCCTGATCTTTGCCTACTTGTACCTTCTTTTCTTAACCGCGGTTACGCATTTAAAGGTTTGTTAGCCGTGTATAAAATCCACGCTAAGAGTAGTTTTATTGAAACAACAAGAGTGATGGCTGTCGGTGGAGACCCCACTAATGTATATAGTTAGAGTGTTTTAGTTACTGTGGCACGGAACTTTTAGATATTGTTCGAGTTCTACAAACTATTATCTACACAAGACTGTGGTGCCTCTGAATAAAAAGAGGGAGAATACACAGAAAAGAAACGGACTAAAGGACATTAGAGGATTAAAATTTTGAGGGTTAAGGATTTATTTAGACACATTTACTTAAATTTATTTATTTATTTATTTATTTATTTATTTATTTATTTATTTATTTATTTATTTGTATTGATTTCATTTATTTGTTTATTTGTTTTATTAAATTATCAAGTTTAAAGCTTTTTGGTTGTTCTTTGCTGATACCTGAGAAAAGTTTGGGGTTATGGGTTTCCTGCATGTTTATTCTGCCTTGTTACGCTTGCTCATAACACTTGCATTAATGAATTACATAAGTATTTGAAATTCTTAATTTTCTCTTGTATCTTTCAACGAAATGTCATGACATTTTAGCTTTTTACTCCATTTGATAAGACCAATAATTTGGTATTATTTTAAATTGAAAAACTGAAGGCACATGAATTGATATATTTCATGGTGTGGTTTTGTCGATTTTACTTTTCATCAGTAAACTATTTTGATGCAATTAAATCTTAAATCCCAACCCAAACACCAGATGGGAAAGAAAATACAACACAATGGGCTAGTTTAGGATCAACAGAGATGGGTGTAATAAATAGAGACATGGCCTATCATTATACTGACATTAGCTTAGTAAATCAGTCCCTGTTTGGTCCGAAGCGTCCAGGACAGTGATAGTTTTGGAACGAAGCGACCCGGACTTACATTTATCAACGTTCTTAGTGACGTTTATTTTTTATATTGGTTCGTTACATTTATTTAACATTTGTTTACATTAATTTTGACAGCTGAAGCGAAACCTTTTTAATTTTTCGAGAGAAAATCATGTTTGCCCAAGTTCCCCCCGGTTCTAACTCAGGTTTGACACAATTGTTAAATTGTTAATTTTGGAGCAAATAATTTGATATGCACAATATTTCTAATGGTTGCGATTTATTTGACATTTTCTTGTGACATTTTCTCGGTCCATGTCATGGGTGATTTCAACTTCAGAGATATTGTTTGGCCAGATAGACTCAACAAACTAGGTTTTTCATTGAGCGTGTCTGAAGGTGCAAAGTTGGTAGAACTTATTAGTGACCACGAATTGGAACAGGTAGTGCACTTCCCCACAAGAGGACAAAACACATTGGATTTGATTATCACTTCACTTCCCGGACAATTTGTTGATATTCATTCCCCGGACAGGCTTAGTGATCATGACATTGTCTCTGGAACTTTGAAAATAGTTATTCCCCCCATCAAGAAACCTAAGAGAAAGGTGTATAAATATCAGAAAGGTGATTATGAATCTATGAAAGGTGATGCCCTTCAATTTGCAAAGGAGAAATATTTCAACGGTTACTCTGGCACACGGTCGGTTCAAGAAAACTTTAATTTGATCACATCTTTTATCCAGGAATCAGTGGATAAACATATCCCATCAAAGACTAGTCGCTCAGTTTCCTCAGTCCCATGGTTAACTCCTGAAATAAGAAGAAAGATTCGTAGAAAAAATGCAACTCACGCTAAAGCGAAGAAAACTGGGAATGCAAAATTTAGAACGAAATTTGAAACTTTGAGAAGAGAAATCAAAGCAGATATCAGAAAACAGCATGAGTTGTATGTAAATAACTTGGTTGGTGATGTTAAGGCTAATCCAAGAGATTTTTATCGGTACATAAATAGTCAGAAAAAAGATGTTCAAGGTATCCCCCCTTTGAAAAAGCGAAATGGAAGTGGTCTTGCTGAATCAGATTTTGAAAAGGCTGGTGAATTCAATGGTCAGTTTACGGATGTGTTCACCAAAACTGAACATAGCCAGGTCCCTCTTCTGAATAGAAAAGCCCCGTTTATGGAAGACATAGTGATATCCAAAGAAGGTGTCACAAAACTTCTGAAAGGTTTGAACCCGTCGAAAGCTTTAGGTCCTGATGAGCTTCATCCTAGAGTCCTTAAGGAATTGGCATCTGAGCTAGGTCCTGTTTTTGCACATCTTTTTCAACAGTCAATAGACTCGGGTGAAATCCCCAAAGAATGGTCTTTAGCAAACATTTGTCCCCTGTTCAAAAAGGCTGACAGGTCTCTTGCTTGCAACTATCGTCCAGTTTCCTTGACCTGCGTACCCTGCAAACTTCTGGAACATATAGTGTGTTCTAATATCATGTCCCATTTGGATCATCATAAACTTTTGTCAGACAGGCAACATGCATTCAGGAAATCCCACAGTTGTGAAACCCAGTTAGCTACAGTGATTGATGACTGGGCAAAAATCTTAGACAATCAAGGTCAGGTTGACACATTTATCTTGGATTTCGAAAAAGCTTTTGACACTCCTCCGCATGAACTCCTTAAAAGCAAATTGTTCAGTTATGGAATTGGTGGGAAAACAATTAAATGGATTGATGCCTTCCTTTGCTATAGACAACAAAGAGTTGTGGTTAATGGCGTTAAATCAGACTGGGCTCCTGTTGTATCTGGTGTCCCACAGGGCACCGTTCTTGGCCCCTTGTTGTTTTCGTTGCATATAAATGATATCACCTCAGATATTGAATCGGAAATCAGACTCTTTGCTGATGATTGTGTTTGTTATCGTGAAATTAAGAATGAGGAGGATACAGTGAAACTTCAGAAGGATATTGATCGATTAGGTAGTTGGGCCAGGAAATGGGGTATGAGATTTCAACCTGTCAAGTGCAATATGATGCAGCTGACAAATAAACGTACTAGTAAAATTCAGGCTTCTTACAAGCTTGAGGGTACTGTGTTGGAAAACGTTGAGAGTATCAAATATCTTGGTGTAACAATAACTAAGGATTTAAAATGGAATACTCACATCAGCAATGTGTGTACCAAAGCCAATAGGACCCTTGGTTTTTTGAGACGAAATCTGTTTTCTTGCCCCCAAGATGTGAGAGAAGCTGCCTACAAAGGTCTGGTGAGACCTATTCTTGAATATGGTAGCTCAGTTTGGGACCCTCATTATGAAGGTTTGATAGATGATTTGGAGAAGGTGCAAAAGCGTGCGGCTAGGTTTGTAACTAGGAACTATACATATGAAAAAGGTAGTATGACTGGCATCCTTAAAAAACTAAAATGGGGATCCCTGCAGAAAAGAAGGAAGGATAATAGAATTATATTACTTTACAAAGGTCTAAAAGGGAGAGCAAAAATACCCACGGATGACCTTATCCCCAAAAATAGGCGTTGTAGGAATCAACACTCCTTGGCATTTCAGATACCTTCAGCAAGTACAAATGCCTATTTACACAGTTTCTTCCCCCAGACCATTAGAGATTGGAATGAACTCCCTGATTCTCTGATCTCCTCTGCTGAATTGTCAGATGATTGTGTGTCTAAATTTACTTCTCTTGTGAGAGCTCGGGACTAACCCCCACCGGTCAAGCCCCATCCCCCCCTGGTGTAGTATTGTCAGTTTGACGTTTCACCAGTAAACTATTCTGATTCTGATTCTGATTCTGATTCTGACAATGAGTCATTTAGTTTTCTGACCACATACACCAATGAATCGCCAAATTGACAATACTACACCAGTGGAGCACTTTAAAGCTAGTATCTCACTGTAATGGGATAACATAAGATGATGATTAGAAATTGATCGACTCAGTATCAGAAGATAGATTATGATAGACTAATTCACACTTTCACTTCTGAGGTGATGATCAGAAATTGATCGACTCAGTATCAGAAGATAGATAGACATGACCATAGCTTCAACTTCTGAATCAGCTGATGGACACTGGCTATCCGCACGACGGTCGTGCGGATAACGCCGCTTATCGGCACGACCGTCGTGCGGATAAGCGGCGTTATCCGCACGACAGGGAAATCGATATCCAAATGTTAAATGTGTTTAAAAATTGATACATTCTAAGTTGAAAAGAATATTACACTGGCTTCAAAACTGAAACAGAATATTACACATGCGGGATTTTTTACTTTTTAATTAGTATATGGACAAAGGAGTCCATTGGCCAAGATGTCTAGGTAAAAAAACAAAAAAAAAATGCTTTCAAAGTGGATATATTTTCAATGAAAAATTACATTGTTTTTTTAACGGCTTCAATGATGTTATGAATTCTGGCAAAAGTGTTTGTACATTTATATTTATTGCATATTTATTACACAACATTATCCACTGGATAACAGAGACACCATATGATAAACCTCTTTATTACACAAAATGTTTGGCTGTTTCAGGACCAGTTATGAGGCCAGAGTTATATGAGGTAAGTTTACCTGTTGATGATAAATGGACTTTCCCATCGTTATCATTTGGACAAGTCCATTTACATTCTTAGGGAATTCGGAGTGATTTTCGATGAAATTTCTTCGAGCAAACAAAATAGCACCGCATTGGAGTGACGCCCCATTCTGTGGAGTCACATCTTGTTCTATACTGTTTGCTCATGTCCCATAAAAAATCACACCAGGTTTAAATGAGTTGCTTCTGATTGCACCAGTTCCTAGTCATTGTTTGAGCCGCGTCGTGAGAAAACGGGATTATTGCCTATGCGAAAACAAAGGCGCAGATCAGCTTCGCAGTAACTGCGAAGCTGATCAGCGCCTTTGTTTTCGCCACTCGGATAGTACAATCCTTCTTCTACCTAAATCTGAAATTTCAAGCTTCTGGCCCTTTTCTGAGACTGTACAGGACGGTTTGTGTCGGACCTGATCGGAAACCCCGAAGACCAGTTTTCTCGCGTCGCGGCTCGTTTACTGTATACCTTTTGTGAATAAGTGGTCACACTCCCTCATAGCACGATACTACTGAAACATAACGACATTATTTTTTCAGAGAGTATAAGAAGGTAGACAAGCTTTTGAATCCCAGGAAAAATTATACTGTACAACTAAAGAAGACTTCATATTTATTTGATAATACATATTTTTTTATTATACAGTAATATATCATACTTTGTATTATCTAGGAAGTGAAGCTACACAGAAATGCCAAAGAAAGAGAGAAGTAAGTTGCTTTCTGACATGAACTGCCAAGCATTGACTTAGTGAATGAATGGGGGTGGGCACATACAGATCCCTGACTTAGTGAATGAATGGGGTGGGCACATACAGATCCCTGACTTAGTGAATGAATGGGGGTGGGCACATACAGATCGCTGACTTAGTGAATGAATGGGGGTGGGCACATACAGATCCCTGACTTAGTGAATGAATGGGGGTGGGCACATACCACAGGCGCTTAAAGTTATATCCATAAATCATTAAAATATGCTTTAAAATGATAGTGTCTACATGGCAATACCGTAGGCCATGTACGTTATTGCCATGTAGACACTTATTTGAAGCATTATTTTTATGGTTTATGGCTATAACTTCAAGCGCCTGTGCACATACAGATCCCATGAGCTACGTCAAAGTCAGGAAAATTCTTGAGATTTCAATCTGAAGAATGTACAGGCATTCTATGATAAGGAATAAACAAAACAGGCCCTGATCATAACACGAATGTTAATGTATTGCATAGGCGTACCGCCCATTACGCACAGTACGCAAGTGCGTAATGTAAAAAGTTAAAAGTACATGTAGCTAAAATTATGGCGTTTTTTGCCAATTTTCGATACAAATTTAGCTTTTTTGCCCTTGGTGCGTATAAATTGAAATTTTCTGGTTACGCCTATGTACTGTGATTGTCTAAAGTTCACTTGTTCCAAGCATAGTATATAATATGAGCTGCGTCATGAGAAAACCCGATTTTTGCCTAAGCGAATACAAAGGCACAGATCAGCTGTGCAGTAGCTGCACAGCTGATCAGCGCCTTTGTTTTCGCTTCTCAGATAGTACAATTCCTCTTCTACTTATAGCCAATACTTCATGCCTCTAGCCTGCGTCTGTGACTGTACAGGTCGATTTGGGTCACACCTGGTCAGAAATCCCCAAGACCGGTTTTCTCGTGTCACGGCTCATGTTAATTGCACTGATGTACAGTTAGCTGCATGATCATGCCTACCAAACGCTCTGATTCTCTACTGTTCGTGTTGCGTTTCATGGTAATCTATATACCGCTGATCAAGACTTAGCTATGCAAATGCCAACTACACTTGCATGCCCATTCAGCCAAAGGAATTAGCACACTATCTTAGAAAGAGACTCGGAAAATTGTGGTTGAGCATTAGATGATTTAATTTATCAGCTGATGCACAAAATTTTCAGTCTCTTTCTAGTTGGGAAACCTGTAGATGGATTATCTGAGGCCTTAGCTTATATGATAAGTTATTACATGTATTCTGTATATTGTAGCTATGACAATATGGCTGACCTGTATGCCGTCATCAACACCCTACAGAGTCTAGAGAAAGCATATGTCAGAGACGCTATTCATCCAAAGGAGTAAGTTTATATATACACTATATACATTATTTTTCTTACTTCTTTGACAGGCACATGCTTCCACATAGTACAAAGGTATATTCAGTGCTCATAGGAGACTGCTGTTTATCATTCAGTATGCCATTTATGAAGCATTTGTCTCTTAAAGCCCATTGATGGTTCCAGCTTTAAGAATTACCATACATTATGTACACATTCATCAAAGATTTAGTAAGGATAATGATACATTGTAGTGTTCCCCATGGCAGTGTGGTCCAGGCACTGATTTCATAAGCGCTCTTAATCCATCATTTCACGGCTGTGTGTTTGATCATTTTGAGAGGTATGTAAAACTGAAGTAAAAAAAGTCACCATATTTCTACTGTATGAGCCGTGTCATGAGAAAACCGGAATTTTGCATATGCGAAAACAAAGGCGAAGATCAGTTTTGCAATAACTGCACAACTAACTGATCAGCCCCTTTGTTTTCGCTACACGAATAGTACAATTCCTCCTCTACCCAACCCAAAAATTTCAAGCTTCTAGCTTTCTTCTGTGTCTGTACATGTCGATTTGTGTCGGACCTGCACGGAAACCCCGAAGACCGGTTTTCTCACTTCGCGGCTCGTATGTACTATTGCTTATTTTGACAGATACACAGCAGCCTGTTCAAAGTTACTGGTACAATACAAGGTGGCATTCAAACAAGTACAGAAAGATTTCCCGACTGTCGAGGCATTCATGAAAACATACAGGGTAAGTATGAGCATGATTCTAATTAAATGAGATGCCACATAAGAAAACCAACTACATGCATAGCCGAAAACAAAGGTGCAGATCAGCTGTGCAGTAACTGCACAGATGATCAGCGCCTTTGTTTTCACTACACAGATAGTACAATACCTCTTCATCTTAAATCCGAAATTTCAAGCTTCAAGCTTCTAGCCTGCTTCTGTAACTGTACAGGCTGGTTTGTGTCTTACCTGGTCGGAAACCAAAATTGTTGTTTTTCTCATGCAAAGGCCCAAATGCTTTTGTAATTGCACAATTTTACCAAGGGTAGCAGGCCGTAGAATCTGTGGCCAGATCTTAGAAAAAAATGCAACCAAATCGTGTAAAATCTAGACATAGTACACAATTATGAAAAGTCTTGTGATTTTGTACAATTATCTAGCACTGGCACAGTAAGCTGTGATGCAAGCTTGAATGGCTACCGGAAGGTAGAGAGAGTTTTAGGGTGGCTATGCAGTCTCACCTAAAGTCCAATTCGCATGCGCAAAAAATACACGCGTGTAAATATACTCCGGTGTGTATTTATACTCCGGTGTGCAAATCAACCCGAGAGTAAATTTAAATTGCGTTCGCATGGGTTTTATCGCCAGGAGTATTTTTGTAGGTAAATTTATCATTTCTGGATTAAAACCTGTTCATTTAAGTTTTCTGTATTTGCAAAACAAGAGGCTGCTTCAAGGTGTTCATGTAGACTTTGGCAGCAGAGGGGAATCATGTAATGGTCAGGCATAACCTTAGCAGTTATACAGTTCCCTTTTTTCATCCTTTTACAAGGAATTACTGTGAAAATGCCCCAAGAATCCTAACCAAGAGTGATGAAGAAATAGTGTGGCTGTTTGCACTCCATATGATCTAAAATGTTATGAATGGCAATAAACTCTTATTTAGCAACAATGTCCACAGTTTCAGCAACTGTCATATAATCAGTAAGGAACAAAAAATGTGAAAATTTGTTATCTAAAAGCAGAATATTGACTTGAAATAAAAATACTCATGGGTAAATTTTACTTTGCGTTCACATGGGACATAATAGTAAATTTACACATGTGTATTTGCAAAAATAAAATTTGCATCTGGTCAGACCCAGGAGTAAATTTACCCATATGTAAATATACTCCGGTGTGTATTTGCGTTCGCATGCACCATTTACTTACCCAAAGTAAAATTTGCACACTGGAGTATATTTACACGTGTGTATTTTTGGCCCATGCGAATTGGACTTAAGTTGTACTAACTGTAGCAGTAATCAGACTTTTCACAACATTCTTTTGTAAGACTTGCAATAAAGTAATTTTCTGTTTTCATTTCATTTTTCAATTAATTTCTTGTAAACATCCAGTTTAGCCCCAGATGTGGTTTAATCACATCTTATTTGATGCTTGTCTTGGGAACAGGCTGCACAGGAGTGATCAATGTGGCGCGGTCTCGTCAACAAAGGAGCAGCTCATTATGAAGAAAATCTCTGCTTATCAGTTACTAGCATCTAGTAAAAATACCACATGAAGTATAGGGGAAATCCTGCCCACTTTTGCAAACTCTTGGCGTGAGTCTCTATGGTACGCAGAGAACGCAAAGCCATGACCAATTGGCCAGCAGTTTCCTTGACATTAAACTTGCAACCAACAATTTAGAGCTATGATTGGCCTATAATTGGCCATCAAAGATCTCACCAACACACATAAACATCTAATATTCAAGAAAGAAAGATGGTTATTATAGCCCCGCTTTGAAAAAGTGGGGCTATTTCAAAGCGGGGCTATACTGGATTCACCATGTCCTTCCGTCGTTCCGTCCTTCCGTCATTCTGTCCTTCCGTTATTCCGTCAAAATTTCATTTCCACTCATTATCTTGAGAACCAGTTTACAGAATCTGACCAAATTTTGTATGTACATTAACATTGACAAGATCTAGCTTGGGATTGTTGACCGTCATTTTTCGCAAAATTTTGACAGAGTTACTGCCCTTGATTTACGTCAGAATTTCGTTTCCGCTCAATATCTTGAGAACGAATTGACAGAATCCGACCAAATTTTGTATGCACATCATCATTGACAAGATCTAGCTTGGGATTGTTACCCGTCATTTTTCGCAAAATTTTGACGGAGTTACGGCCCTTGATTGACGTCAGAATTTCGTTTCCGCTCAATATCTTGAGAACGAATTGACAGAATCCGACCAAATTTTGTGTGCACATCAACATTGACAAGATCTAGCTTGGGATTGTTACCCGTCATTTTTCGCAAAATTTTGACGGAGTTACTGCCCTTGATTGACGTCAGAATTTCGTTTCCGCTCAATATCTTGAGAACGAATTGACGGAATCCGACCAAATTTTGTGTGCACATCAACATTGACAAGACCTAGCTTGGGATTGTTACCCGTCATTTTTCGCAAAATTTTGACGGAGTTACGGCCCTTGATTGACGTCAGAATTTCGTTTCCGCTCAATATGTTGAGAACGAATTGACAGAATCCAACCAAATTTTGTGTGCACATCAACATTGACAAGATCTAGCTTGGGATCATTACCCTTCATTTTTCGCAAAAGTTTGACGGAGTTACGGCGTTTAATTGACGTCAGAATTTCGTTTCCGCTCAACATCTTGAGAACCAGTTTACAGAATCTGACCAAATTTTATATGCAGGTCATCATTGACAAGATCTAGCTTGGGATTGTTACCCGTCATTTTTCGCAAAATTTTGACAGAGTTATGGCCCTTGATTGACGTCAGAATTTTGTTTCCGCTCAATATCTTGAGAACGAATTGACAGAATCTGACCAAATTTTGTATGCACATCAACATTGACAAGAACTAGCTTGGGATTGTTACCCGTCATTTTTCGCAAAATTTTGACGGAGTTACGGCCCTTGATTGACGTCAGAATTTCGTTTCCGCTCAATATCTTGAGAACGAATTGACAGAATCCGACCAAATTTTGTATGCACGTCATCATTGACAAGATCTAGCTTGGGATTGTTACCCGTCATTTTTCGCAAAATTTTGACGGAGTTATGGCCCTTGATTGACGTCAGAATTTCGTTTCTGCTCAATATCTTGAGAACAAATTGACAGAATCCGACCAAATTTTGTATGCACGTCATCATTGACAAGATCTAGCTTGGGATTGTTACCCATCATTTTTTCGCAAAATTTTGACGGAGTTACGGCCCTTGATTGACTTAAGAATTTCGTTTCTGCTTAATATCTTGAGAACGAATTGACAGAATCCGTCCAAATTTTGTATGCACATCATCATTGACAAGATCTAGCTTGGGATTGTTACCCGTCATTTTTCGCAAAATTTTGACGGAGTTATGGCCCTTTATTGAGGTCAGAATTTCGTTTCCGTTCAATATCTTGAGAACAAATTGACATAATCAGACCAAATTTTGTATGTGCATCAATATTGACGAGATCTAGCTTGTGATAGTTACCTTTCATTGTTTTTTTCACCCTGCAAAAAAGCTGAGAAGCGGGGCTATAGTCAGATTCTCTGACAATTCTAGTTCACATTACTGAGAGCCAAATGACCATTTGATTCCGAAGACAGTAGTAAAGGCACATGTTGGAGATACAGCATGTATTCTGTTGAAACAGTGCATTACGAAAACTTGCCCATGCAGTATACAGAGAATGTTTTTCACCTGTAAAAATTGAAAGTTTCATCAGATGTTTTTAATATTTTTGCTCAAAACATTGATTGTGGGTACACATTAGAACCGCCTCACCGAGGCGGTTCTAACGGAGTACCCACAACCTATGTTTTGGATCAAAAATAAGAAAAATAGGTAAACCCCTGCCAACCCCAGTTTTTCTATATAAAAGTGAGGTTTAAGGGGTATACATTTCACAGACCTGCTATCCTGATGGTCAATATTTTTGTTTTTCAGTTGGATTGTCCTGCTGCTTTGGAGAGAATTAAGGAAGATAAACCCATCACAATAAAGGATGACAAAGGAAACACCAGTAAATGTATTGCAGATATCGTCTCTGTAAGTTGAAATAGGAAACATAGTTCCAACTCCTAAATTGCCAAGAAAGTAAATAGAAAGTAAAAAGCACATATCAACTTTACCCATTTTTGATCATTATCATTTGGGTGAGTCCACTTTCATTATTAGGGACGTTAGGGTTGATTTTTAATTCTTATCTCATTTTTCGATGAAATTTCTCTATGCAAACAGAATAGCCCCAGATGGGACGCCACGTTCTGCGGCGTCTCATCTGGGACTATGCTGTTTGCATATGACCCATAAAAAGAACACCAGGGTTATATGAGTTAAGAGATTTTCCAGTATTTCATTTAATTACAGTAGTACATCAGCACCTGTTCCATTAGAAATAAAATTTCTAATGAAATACTCTGTGCTTTAACATAATTATATAGGTGAAACACATTTAGCACCAACTGTTTCATTAGAACATGTGATTCTTGCTTCCCCACCCCTCCTCCACCAAGCTGCAGATCTGCTGCACATCCTTATATTAACAACAATACTTGCCAGTGCTTGTAGCTAGCCTCAGTCACAGGTTTTACCGTATTCCATAAACCTAGTAGTAACTGTGAAGCTGATCAGCGCCTTTGTTTTCACTACATGGGTCGTATAATTCCTCTTCTTTGTAAATCCAAAATTTCAAGCTTCTGGCTTCTGTGACTGTACAGGCCAGTCTGTGTCAGACCTGTTAGGAAACCACATTGTTGGTTTTCTCATTATGAGGCTCATTTGTTGTCGTTTTTCAGTTGTTCATCACAGTTATGGACAAGTTGCGGTTAGAGATACGAGCTATGGATGAAATACAACCGGATCTGAAGGAATTGATGGATGCCATGTCACGGTTAATGTTATTACCGGCAGACTTTGAAGGAAAAGAAAAAGTTAAAACATGGTAAGTTTTATTGCATGTACCAGCTTCTCCAGGTCTCGAGGTTATAAATCTTTTTTCATGCTCAGCTCAGCTGAGACTAAAATCTATCCTGCTCATGAATGTTAAAGTTGTTGGCATTTTACCATTTATAAGCAGGATAAATTGTGGATTTTTGTGTTTTAATAATTAAAATTCCACCAATTTTGACTATTTTAATATTTATGAGCTGTTAGAATTTCAAGCTCAGCTGAGTGGAGCTTGAAAAAAAGTTTTATAACCTCCGGACCAGGTTTCTAACATGGTTGACATACAATGCACTATTTTGCTAAGCTTCACAAGTTGAATCTTGGTATAGAGAAACTAGAGATATGAGACTACATGTATGGAGTTAAAAAAAAAGCCAAGACACTGTTAAGATGGCATAGATTTTCAAGCTGTTCTGGTTCTTTGTTATAAGCCAATACCAGATACATCTGAGCATACCATCCAATATCTTAAGCTGTTGATCTGAACTTAATTTTAGCTTAAAACTGTCATTGCATAATATATACTCGGCGTCAGTAAAAAGTTACCACCACTAAAATTTCGGCATTTTGACAAATATGAAATTTCTATCGAACATTTTGGTTTCATGATTCTGGTGAACAGTGTATTGATTTAGTGACATAAAACAGTTCTGGAACTATGGTGCACGTGATACACATGCAATTGGGATTTTTGAAAATTTTGATAACTAGAAAGCCCTGTTTTTACGAGTCGTCATGCCTTCTCATGCCTCTAACACCCACATTGAAAACGTCATCCAATTGGTTTAATTTTTTCCATCGGCTGGCGGAATAGAGGACTTTACTTTCAGGTAGTACCCATACCTATACATTTCAATGGAAGCTTCTGACATTTTTCAAAGATTCCGTGGTGATGAGCACCGTTTTCAATAGCAATGATTGATGGCATCTTATGCCATGATAATGAATGCTGAAGTATCGGCAGTAGTCTCTTCAGAATGAATCAAAATATTGTCATATGTAAATTGTACCTGATTTATTGGTAACTTTTCGTTGACGCTAAGTAGATGAAGGTTTTCAATAGAAGGACTTCCAAGTTTAAATTCTTGGATGTTTACAGGATAGAATGTGTCAAAAAAATCAAGAAAGTTTTTAAGATTGAAAGCTATTTATATTTTACAGGTTAGATAAGTTCAGCAACATGGCGGCCTCAGAAGAGCTGGACGACACACAAGTACGACAGATGTTGTTTGACCTCGAGTCGGCATATAATGCTTTCAACAGAGTGCTTCACGATCATTGATATACTTCTGTATTTATAACAACTCTTTTCCTTGCTGGACGATTCAGACTATAACCAAATATTGGGCATGATAAAATTAAATTGTGCATTAAATCAGAAAGTTTAAATATTCATGTTTTTATTATAGTGATGTCAAGTCATACGGCCTGAATACAAGTTTTTTTTAAAGCTGTGAAGACCTCTAACCAGGCCCCAGAAAGTAGAACTTTTGCATATATGTGCACTGTTATTAGAAAGCATTTTTCTGGTGGCACACGTTGAGCCTCCTCATAAGAAATGTATATGATTGATGTTATATTTATGTAGCAGTTCCGCATTTAGCAACACTGGTGACAACATGGAATAACAAAATTTTTTATACCTCATTAATATTCTTTGGCTAAGTGTTGACTTTGATTGGTCCAGAGCAGGTACCGTGGAGGGTGCTATTCTGTCATGTCGCATGGTCATATTACCCTGTGATGTCATATTTGCTTAAAAATGTGCAGATGCACTTGTAGTCACATGCCTTTGTTTACAGTGCACATGGAGGGTGCTATTCTATCATATTGCATGATCATATTACCCTCTGACGTAATATCTGCCTAAATGTGCATTGCACTTGTACTCACGTGTTTGTCATGTGGCATATTTGTTTCAAAAGTGGTTAAGCATAATAAAACAATTGTTGCCCTTGAGTGAGGATGACATGATTTGTTCACCCTCGACAGGGTGTATTACGTGTCTCAGGTGAACAAATCATCATGTCACCCTCACTCGAGGGCAACAATAATTGTATAATGATTGTGAATTTCCATTTATTTAGTCTTATATGGTAGAGAACGTTTCGGACAAAAAACAAGGTCTCATCCATGTATGACCTCGTCTATTTGTGAGATGCTAAACTTTAACACATTAACAAAACCCAAGTTTTTTTTCCATATCGATGATTGACAAACAACTTTTCGGTTAGGGCAAAGAGGGACACTCCAAGAATAAAACCAAATCTCGTATATTCAACAGTTTATTAATACATTTTTAAAGACGTTTTCATTTTGTACAAAGCTGTTAAAATATGTGTACTTGTAAATGCATCCAAACTTGAAACAAATAATAGTAGAAATTCATTACCTATTGTATGATTTCAGTATTTTCTTGCCTTACCTTCACACACGCCTGTGGTAATGTTGAGTTAATGTTTGTTCTAAGGCTTTACCTCCATGGTCAACAGCTAAAGTAATGTTTGGATGGTCAGATAAGGTCATGTTTGAATGATCAGTTCTTAGGCAAGCCGCTTAGAGGCAGATTACATGTACTAAGTACACAAAATGTACATTTGAGCCGCCTCATGAGAAAACCAACAATCTGCATATGCAGAAACAAAGACCCAGATCAGCTTCGCAGTAACTGCGAAGCTGATCAGCGCCTTTGTTTTCGCTACTCGGATAGTACAGTTCGTCTTCTACTTAAATCTGAAATTTCAAGATTCTAGCTCTTTTCTGTAACTGTACAGGTCGGTTTGTGTCAGACCTGGTCGGAAACCACATTGTTGGTTTTCTCACGAGGCGGCTTATTTCTTTACCAGTAACTGAAACAGACTCTACTTGTATCAGCGAAAGAGGAAAATATGGCTGTAAAATTTTCCATGGCAATATTTTCATGAAAGAAAATTAGAAATGTGCCAGACTTGAGAATCAATCACACATCTGCTTCGTAATTGGACATAAATTGATTTAAATACCATGTCCTGTCAGTGGAAATGTGGAGATGATTTCCCCACTTACCATTGTGGTTTGGAGAAATTGGACTGCATTTCACAGTAATGGAAACTAGATAATCTTATTGTGAAGTTTAAGTTTTACATTTAAGATAAAGACTTATAATTAAAAGACACAATAAAAATGAGATAATCATTTGGTCCTATTACATGATAAAACTTCCACATTTTTGCCGAGTTTTTATATACATCATGACTATGTATTGCAAGTTTTTCCATTAATGGTTATAACTTTTATTTCGTCCTTTGTGAAAATGGCACTTTAAATAAAAAAATATCTGATTGATAATTGAGCAATGTGATTCAAAAATACATACATGTACTATCTGATACATTTTGAATGTCTAAATATAGTTTTTATTGTGGAGTATGGTTTAGGTGTTTACCAGAAATGCATAGTTGAAAAAGCCAGGCGAATCTTGCATTTAATGTAATGCACTAGTCATTTGTAAACACGCCCCCCCAGCCCGGGGAAATAGCGGGGACTTTGACTTTTGGTCCAGCAAATCCCTGCTAAAAGCCCCACCCTGCGGGGGCTACTTGTTGGTAAAACCACTGCTGTTTTCCTCCGCAGCCGGCTACCTATCTTTTCATTTCACAGTCCTTTTTGTCTATATAAAGCAAACCCCGGGTATTTCCCATGCACTGGCATGGCAAAATTTTGGTCAAAACCCCGCTCATTTCCTCGGCTATCTTCCTCCCTCCCTCCCCCGGGGATGGTGGGGGGGAGGGGAGGGGGGGGGGCATAGTCACAAATGACTAATGCATAATTTGAGCCGTTGCATGAGAAAACCAACAATCTTGGTTTCAGACCAGTTCTGACACAAAACAGGCTGCACAGCCACAGAAGCCAGCTTGAATCTTGAGATTTTGGATTTAAGAAGAATAGGAATAATTGTACTATCTGTGTAGCGAAAACAAAGGCTCTGATCAGCTGTGCAGTTACTGCACAGTTGATTGCGCCATTGCTTTCCCATAAGCAGTTTTCTAGTGCAACGGCTCATTTAGTTTTTAGCGACAGTCTTGAAATGGAAACAAACATTATTTGTACATGTGAACAAAGTTCTAATTTTCAAATCTTTTAAAATAAAACATCAACAAATATATCATGGCAAGTTGAAATACATCACAGAACAGGAATCCTGATGACCAGGGGCTGATTATTTAAAACAGTGTTAGTGTGACAAGGTTGAAAAATAAAACAATAGTTTAAAAATACATAAAACAATAGTTTAAAAATATTACATTAGAATTTTGTAGGCCCATTTTTAATAACAGAAATACGAAAGTGTATCTATTATTTCAGTTGCAGGCTTCTGCATGTGGTTATTTCATTAATGCTGATGGTTGTTCATTTTAATAATTTTATCGAAGAAGATTGATCAGCCGCTATGATGGAACCACCACAAGCTATATATGCATAAATTAAGTTCTCAGGAATCGTAAGTTAACAATCAGGCCATGGTCATGTCAAGAAATTGCCCACAAGTAGTGGAACATTTTGATTATATGAATACAATAGTATATATGGCTCTGCATTCACTCTATCAACAAATTATTGCACATTATCCAGTTTCATTAAAAACTTCAACTGGCATCTTCCTTCGCTATTAAACCTTGTTAGCCTTTTCGGCGATCAGAGCAAAAATTAACGTATGAAAAGCTTGAAACTACAGTTAGAGTATAAAATCTTCATTACACGCACACGATATGGGTTGTTGAGAACCGAACCTATCTGGGTTCTAAGCAACCCATGATGTGAGCCGCCGCTCAGAAAACCAACAATCTGCATTTCTGAAAACAAAGGGGCAGATCACCTGTGCAGTAATTGCACAGCTGATCAGCACCTTTGTTTTCGCTACACAGATAGTGTAAGTGTAATTCCTCTTCCACTTATATCCAAAATTTCAAGTTTCTAGGCTGCTTCTGTGACTGTACAGGCCGGTTTGTGTTGGATCTAGTTGGAAACCCAAATTGTTAGTTTGCTCATGCGAAGGCTCATAGATTTTCATTTGATGCAGAAACAGACTCAGCATCAGTTCAATCTTATCAAAAGCTTTGCTGTCCTTACAGTACAATTTTGATGTTTGTTAAATGAGTTTGCTTAAATAATTAAAATATTTTAAAAGATATAAACTTGTATCAAAATAGACTTCCAATGACAACATCAAATTTTCTTCAACAAAACAAAAACTAAAACAAAAGGCTACAACAATGACAAAAATTGTAACATAAGAGCCGCCTCATGGGAAAACCAACAATGTGGTTTCCGACCAGGTCCGACACAAACCGACTTGTACAAGCACAGAAAAGAGCTAGAAGCTTGAAATTTCGGATTTAAATAGAAGAGGAATTGTTCTATCCGAGTAGCGAAAATAAAGGTGCGGTTACCGCGAAGCTGATCTGCGTCTTTGTTTTCGCCTATGCAGATTGTTGGTTTTCCCATGGGGCGGCTCATAATACAAGCAGTATCAAAAACATGACGGTAAAACTATGGCATCTTACTATAGCACATTAAACATTGACTTTGTAGATAATACTTGAAGACGACAATTGCAACAATGTAGCATGTACATGTATAACCTGGAATTCCGACCAGCATGAGTAACTGTATAGCTAAGTACTGCTGACAGGCTTTTAATGATGCATTCTACTACTATTAGCACTTTACAACCGAGGAAAACACCGGTTCAATGATACTGTAATAATGGTCTGTAATTGCACATTTTGTGTAAAGGTACAGCAGATTTTAGAGTTATATAGAGAATGAGATTTTGTTTTTAGTTGCAATGAAAAGATAAGATTTGTTATATATCTCAAATCTTAGGGCTCAATCAACTTGCTCTAGAAAATAATAACTAAATAATAAATTGATCCCTATATTTAACATTTCATATGAAATGCATATATTCTGACCATTTTGTATAGAGATAAAAATGTTCATCTGAACACAGTCATGTCTTGAAGCTGGCCTTTCTTGAGATGAAGCGAATCGTGAGAAAACCGGATTTTTGCCTATGCGAAAACAAAGGCACAGTTACTGCGAAGCTGATCAGCATCTTTGTTTTCGCTACACGGATAGTACAATTTCCCTTCTTCTTAAATCTGAAATTTCAAGCTTCTAGCCTGCTTCTGAGGCTGTACAGGCCAGTTTGTGTTGGACCTGGTCAGAAACCCCGAAGTCCAGTTTTCAAGTGTCCAGGCTCAGATGAGGTGCCCTCAAAATCAGTAATGCTGTTTCAGGTACATTCTTCATAGATATCTGAAAAAAATAATCAAAATTGTGCAGCATTCTGAAAATAAAATAAAATTTGCAGCTATTTTTGTTGTGCCGTTGATGTAACAAAAGACTGAGTATGATTTTATGATTGCCACATTATGACAGACCCATTAGTGATAGAATTGATAAAGTTTCTGTATCAAATCAGATTTTAAATATTTCATTTGAAGCGGGTGTTGAAAATGAATTTACTTGTTTAAATATTTAACACACTACAAACTAATTCATCTTTAATTAAATGAAAAAATATTAAGTCAGTAGACTAGTGGTAGAGCACCAAGTCTCCGGATCTAATGGATCCTGGGTTTGAACCCTTAAGGCACCATGACACATCAACACTTCATTGTACATGTACTGGTTAAAGAAAACAAATAAACTACACAACCACCAACACCCTATTATAATTACAAACTTTCAACCCATTATGCACCAGTCATTTGTAACCACTGCTCCCCCACCTTTGGTGAAGAGCGGGGATTATGACTTTTCAGCTTTCAGTGCCCTGCTATGAGCCCCACCCCAAGGGGTCAAAATGGAGGTCAAAACTTTGCTCTTTGCCTCGCCCTTCGCTATACAAAATCTCACTGGGGTAAGGATCCTAATGTCAAAACCCTGTCATTTCCCCTGCACTGAGAGGACACTCGAAAAGTAATTGCCCTGTACTTTAGCCCGGCTATCCCCCACCCTTCCCTGTAGGTGGGTGGGTGGGTGGAGGGAGGGGAACCAGTGATTACAAATGACTGGTGCATTACTTCCTATAGATACAGTCATTTTCATGTTGTCATGGTAACCTACCTTCCTCTACATCGTCATGTTGTCATGGTAACCCACCTTCCTCTACATATTCATGTTGTCATGGTAACCTACCTCTATCAGATTGCTACATGTTGTCATGGTAACCTACCTTCCTCTATCAGATTGCTACATGTTGTCATGGTAACCTACCTTCCTCTATCAGATTGCTACATGTTGTCATGGTAACCTACCTTCCTCTATCAGATTGCTACATGTTGTCATGGTAACCTACCTTCCTCTATCAGATTGCTACATGTTGTCATGGTAACCTACCTTCCTCTATCAGATTGCTACATGTTGTCATGGTAACCTACCTTCCTCTATCAGATCTTGTTCTTCTTCACCTTCCACATACTCATAAACCTCTCCTACACTGCTAGAAAACAATGGGGTAAATTGTAGCACATATGAGCCTGTGCATGAGAAAACCAACAACTTGGGTTCCAACAAGGTCCGACACAAACCAGCCTGTACAGTCACAGAAGAAAAGTTCAGATTTAAGAAGAAGAGGGATTGTGCTATCTGTTTAGGGAAAACAATGGCGCTGATCAGCTGTGCAGTTACTGCACACACAGCTGATCTGCGCCTTTGTTTTCGCATATGCAAACTGTTGGTCTTCTGATGCGGTGGCTCATATAATGAATAAACATCATGTAAAAGCAAGTTTTCATACAATATGACATGCTAATGATAATCCACCAAAGATCAACAGGCACATTAACCCCGCTGCTGTTCACTGTCTAAATATATGTATTATCATTTTGTTACATAATCAACTACATGTATAGGAAAAGTAAGTTTACAGTTTACATAATGTGCAAATGAGCCAACTTAAAATTGTTATAGTGTAAAACCTGAGCTCTGAAATTCTATAAGACATTTAGAAATTCTCTGAAAGATATAGTTATCAACACTAGAAAACACACTTTATATTCTATCACATACCCATCATCCTGCCCACTGGTACTGTTAGGTGCAGCAGCAGCCCCAGCAGTGTCTTCACTGCCACTCTCCATCAGCTGAAAGCACAGGGTAAACAGTGAGGACGTACAGTGAGGATAGTGTTTTACTGATCTTGGTATGTTATTTTTGGCCTTAAAAATGAAAGTTGCTTACACAACTAGATATTTAGATTTAATAAGATCTGTCGCAGGACAGCGTAGCTCGCCTGACTTGTGCTTTGTCACTAAATCTATTAAAATCTATGACCCATGACCTTGACCTCAAGGTCTCTCAGGTGGGCCATAATACATGTATCTACCAACATGCAAAATATGAACTTGATCCATCCACATATTCAAGAGATATAGACTTATAAAAACTTAAACCAAAAACTTTAACACAAAATTTGTAAGCCCGTGACCTTGACCTAAAGGTCACTCAGGTGGGTCAATATCTATCAACACTTGATCCATATACATATTTAACCTTGACTTACAAAAAGTTTAACCAAAATCTTAAACACAAAATTTTTAAGTCCGTGACCTTGACCTATAGGTCACTCATGTGGGTCATGATGGTACAGCATAAAACTTCAGACCAATATCTATCAATATGCAAAGTATCAACTTGATCCATCTACACATTCAAGAGATATAGACTTACAAAAACTTTAACTAAAAACTTTAACACAAAATTTCTAAGTCTGTCACCTTGACCTCAAGGTCACCAGCGTGGGTCGTGATGGTACAGAATAAAACTTCAGACCAATATCTACCGACATTGCAAAGTATCAACTTAATCCATCCACATGTTCAAGAGATATAGACTTATAAAAACTTTAAACAAAATCTTTAACATTAGAGCAACGACGACGACAACGCCGACACCGATGCCGGGGTGACAGCAATAGCTCTTCCTGTACTTTCTTACAGGCGAGCTAAAAACCCTTCTATAAATTATTGCACAATATGACCCATCTTCTCTCTCTGAATGTTTTATTGCTTTCTTATGATCTAACCATTATATACACATGGAAATAAGTTAGGGAACACTTTTAGCTCTTGGTTAAAGTTAGTAAAAATCCATTTCCTTTTTTTCTGGTGAAACTGAAATTTTTATCAGATATATTTCATATCTTAGCCTAGCTACTGACCAATTTATGGAAGTTGACATAATTTTGTCTTTTTGCTACGGAGGATACAATGTGCCATATATGTGCCATATATGAAAAACTCAACTTTTACTGAATACGAGTTTGCCATTTTGCTTCTGCACTCCGCAAATCTCAATTTTTAAAAGCGAAACAGGAATAAAATGTTAAATCAGATCGTTCTCAATGAATAAACGACTTCGGATCTAAAACTTCATGTTTCATTTCCAAACCAAATAATCCTGCAAAATCTGCAATTTGCATTGATTTTTTTGGAAATGAAAATCATTGGATTTTTTGCAAATAATTCAAATAAAGCCGTAAAAGAATAATTCCGCTATGACGATATGACCAGAATGTACATGTCTAAATTCCTAAAGGGTCAAACCAACATTTACAACCTGCAAAATGTATAGCCAAAGAACAAAACTTGATCATGAAACCTACCCCTGGAAAAGTATGGATCTACCGCCGACAGTCGGTCAGAAAATAAAGAATTTATGAGTAAAGTTCCACAAGCAATGTCTCAGCTTGATGCTTACGAAAAATTACTACAATGCGAGTTTACAGAGCGAAGTTATCGCAACGAATATCAGTGTGTTTCTTACAACTAGCAAAAAAATGTTGAATCAAAGATGGCCACTGTCCGCCACAGTTTATGTTTGATGCTAACCATTTTCACATAGAAGCAACTTTTGATACTACAGATTTTGATAAAATGTCAAAACAGTCTTCATAATTTTTACAAAGAAGGATATATATATATATTCCAAGGTTGGTAGTCACATTATTACAGACATTACAGGTGTTCCCTAACTTATTTCCATGTGTATATTTTATTCATCAATAAATGAGCCGCGACGTGAGAAAACCGGGCTTCGGGATTTCCGACCTGGTCCGACACAAACCGGGCTGTACAGTCTCAGAAGATGATTAGAAACTTGAAATTTCGGATTTAGAAAGAAGAAAAAGTTTACTATCCGAGTGGCGAAAACAAAGGCGCTGATCTGCGCCTTTGTTTTCGCATAGGCAAAAATCCGGTTTTCTCACGATGCGGCTCAAATATGAGTGCCTTCTTTGAAAATTGTTTTAAATATTATTATTTTGGCACAGTAAATCATTAGTACCCCAAACATTTGTTAAAATGACGGGAAAAAAGTAATTATACTGTAGTAGTTGAAGGCTGAACAAAACATATTAATTTTATTTCAAACAAAAGTTATTTCAATCCTGTGAAATAATGCTATTCCTCAAGATATCCCTCTGAGAACTGTCACATGTGAGTACCATTCCCTACATTTTTTGATAAAATTAATTCTGCGCAAAACACATTCAGTATACATTATGTTTGCATTTCAACAGCTGAATGATGATAGCAAAAGGACTTTTTTTTAACTGATTCTTAACATCTCAGTCAACAAAGTGATAGAGTCACTTCTTCCTGTGTCTAACCAGTACTATATGTTTTGTGTGTGTTATTAATGTTCTGAGTGCTCAGTGACACAATATGGCAGTGGCAGAGTAAAACTCCAGACCGCTCACTCCGTAGTCCACCTCCCAACAACTGAGTCACCACACTGTTTAGTTCAAACAGACATGTCTAATCACAGGACATTGATGTTTGGTGTGTAGAAGCAAAATAAATAGCCACAAATCCCCTAGAAACAACATTTCTGAATGGCTGAGCTATGCTCAGAGATTCAGAACAAAAAAGGGTTGTAGGGCACTTTGGACCTTTTATTTTGCTTGCAGACATTTAATGTCAATGTCCTGTGGTCTAATCAAAAGCAGTTGAGGTGCAAGGGAATCAAACTACTGACTTAAACAAGGCTGACCCATAAACATAAACAACTTTGTGAATTGTGATAGTAAATAAATGAAAATAACAATCCAGTTAGAGCAAGACATTAAAAGGTAAAAAAAAATATGTTTCTCTCTACCAGCCAATTAAAATAAATTTGAATAACAGTAAAATTAAACTTAACAAATGCATTTAAACTGATTTAATTGCTTGATAAATCCAAACTGAAAATGAAATTTAATCATTCAATTGATAATAAACCCAGAACTTTCATGCATAAACAACCAAACCCTGTGTTTCCTACCATGGCGTGAAACATCATGAACATCTGAAAATACAATGTCATTACGCTATACCTCAATGTACATCTTTATGGTATTTTGTCAGAAATATTTGAAAGATACCAAGAAAATAATTCTAAGTGAAAGTTCCAAAGACTATGGGCACCAACTCTTGACTAGTAAATGATATGAGTCAATATATTTTTTCGTAACCAAATCCTGTCCGGGTACGTTTTTTCTGAAAACCGTTCACTTCTGGTAAATGTTTTATGCTTGGAATGTGGTGTGAATCGAGGTGAGTATGGGTCATCCAAAACAAAATCGTTAAAGTGCTAACAAATATAAAAAATTGTTACTCAAAGTGTCTAAAATGGCATATTTTCGCTGTCTGCAAAATGATTTTTTTATATCTGTCTCCAATTCAATGATTTTTTTGCTAAGGTGGTTGTTCTAAATACTACTCCATCTTTATTCAATCATTCATGCACGACATAATACATTATGATAGCAAGTATCCATGGTTTTAATACTAGATTTACGTGTTCAAACTTTGTACCTAGCATTTTGTCCCTGATGTAACAATTTATCTAAAAATACCAAGTACAAGGTGACTCCCCTTGGTAAAGGTGGAACATCTATCTGCATTTTGAAGAGCTACATTGAAATTAAATATGGCTGACTGCCATGATGACACATCTATAGAGTAGATCTGAAAAAATAATAATTACAATTTTCAGGTGAGTGAGTATATTTGTAATAGTTCCCTGATGTAACAGCCTCTACTGGTTATTTGTTTCAAGCGACAATATGTAGGTACTATTCATAAAACGTGTTTAGTGGTTGTGTAAACATTTCACCATAACAATGAACACACAAGTATATTGGAAGCAATTTACAGGTGATTTATCTAAAATATGTCCCTGATGTAACGGTCCGTGATGTAACGGTGAAAAGTGTTACATCAGGGACAGAAATCGTTACATCAGGGACAATATTTCGAGGAAAGGATATTTATTTCTTATATGCTTTGATTTTATGAGTTTCATTGTATAACACAGAGCAACACAGCAATTCCAATACAGCCAGAGAGCCTGCCGACTTTATAAAGGGTCACTGATGAGGATTCAGTACCCAAAATTGCGCAATACGGCCAATACTACCTGCATTTGAACGTTTTTGCTACCTCCAAATATCAAACTTTTATAGTTTATACAATTTCAACAAATAGATATCAAACACACGTTACATCAAGTAATATATAGGGTAATTTGGGGGAATATGGACCGCTTAAGCACAAAACGAATCAGTTCAACCACAGGCTATTAACGTTATTATTGTATATCGTGTCTATTTTTAGGCAGGCATCTGTAAACCATTTTAATATAAATTTTACATCATTGTGTATGCTAGTTTTTAGTTGCGTATTACGATAAACACACCCACTGGGTGGTCCAAATTACCCCAAACATTTGAGGTAATATTGACCACTCTACTGGGGTAATACGGACCACAACTTTAAAATGCTGACGATGTCAACATATAAATTCGGAAAACAAAATGTAAACTTCTATTTAAAAGTCTATTTAGCATAAAATAAACATAGATGTTCACGAAACAAATTCACTGGAAAAATATTTCGCATCAAAAATCAAAACACCTTGACAAACTTACAAAACGGACATTCGCAAAAATGTCACAGATTTCAAAATGTGTACACTTTGCTTATAAACTTCACTTGTAAAACAATCTATTTTCAAAGATAGCTTAAAACATATCACGCAAGTGCAAAAGTTAAAATTCTAAAGACATGTGGTATCAAATGTTCAGTGTATCACTTTCAGAAAGAGTTTGAGACAAAATTCTTAGATGGTCCATATTACCCCAAAAGGAAAATTTACATTGGGAAATTGATGGTCCAATTATTACCCCAGACACGACGGTTATGTCAATGGAGAAATTTTCCAAAACTGAAAAATAGCTCATGCAAATGACCATTTGCATCATCTTCAAAAAATGGTGTATTAGGTTAATTTTACGTGAAACTTGGTTCTATATAAATATCATTAATCTTTTTATTGGTTCTTAAGTGTAAACTAAAACATTTTAAGGGCACGATTTTCACAGGCTGTGTAATTGGGGTTCATTAATTTAACCTGTCCGAAAACACCAGCTTGGGTATGAATGTAAAAATGATTTTGATAATTTAGGATGGATAGCCAGGGAATAACAAAATGTTATTACTTTTTGTCAAACATGAGTCTTGAGTAAAATATTTGAAGAAAACACAGGGTGGCCCATATTCCCCAATTGTCCATATTACCCCAAATTACCCTGTTATTACATTAAGGAAATAATTGAACATTCATCAAAAAGCTGATTTTTCTAGTAAAAAACAAGAGAACAAAGTATACGTTAAGCCAGTAAAAAAGAAACTTTCAGCATAATAACCTGTACATTTATGCCTTTGTCTTTTCGGTTCAAACTGTCTGCAAATTTCAACATTGTCTTTGTATCCAACAAACCGCACTTCCTTTTTCCAAAATATGGAATGATTCAGTTTTATTTGGGTTTCGGAAGATTCTCAAAATCAGCGGTATTTTTTCGCATTTGAACATTTGAAAATTAATTTAGCTCATTTAAAAAAAATGGAGCATGGATGTGTGCATACAAAATTAATTACCACTGAACTTGGTCACATTTTAAAGCTTAGACATTGACATTTCATCATATGGTAAGAAATACAAGATATTTAATTTGCATATTCGTGAATTTTAATGAAAATATTTAAAAAAAATGACAGAAAAATCATGAAAAGTCAATAAATAAACTAATTTGAGGTCGAAACTATAATTGTGGCACTTTGTAATTTAAAGAGTAATAGCATAGGACAAATGTATTGATTTTATGTGCCTAAATTAAAATTATCTCATTTGCATATTCATGAATATTAATAAAATATAGAAAATTAAAGAAAAACGGAGATTAACTAAAGCCATTGCAAGTTTTGGTCAGAGGGACCATCTTAATGCCATAAAATATTGTCCTCAACAATGAACACATTTGCATGATGTAAAAAAAATTATATAGTTTCCACATCTACCCCTTGTGTGATCCTAAAGAACAGGGTGTACTCGTAAAAGTATTCTATACAAACAATAGCATGCTCTAGAATATTATAATTGGTCTGATAATGATGCATGGACTTAGCAATTTAACCTTAATACCTATTATTTAAATCATTAATTTCGCTTATTCATGAAAAAAATAAAACACACAAGAAATCGGAGAAAAATCTTAGATGAAATAGGGGTATACGTACAAAATCAATCACTAAAAGCAGAGCTGTTACAAACCCAGGATGCTAAAAGAACTATCAAATAAATGCTATGGCTATGTACTCTGACTCTTATGTCTCATATATAAGCATGATCTTATTTTCAGTTTCATGAATTTTAATGGAAACTTCATAAATAGGAATGAAAAAGTGAAAAATTTAACCGGCAAACATAAAAATGATGATTTTCTCAGCAAGCAAAAGCCCTAACGTGCTGAAAATGGCATTAAATGGTTGCTAGGGCAATATTATACCATCCTGTACTACAATATGTTAGTCATTCAATTTTTTATTTCATGAATATTAACAAAAACCTTTTGAATTTAGAGGAAAGTTACAGAAATATTAAGGCAGTTTACATAGAAAATCACATGATGTTTGGCTACTGATAGACCTAGAGTGCTATAGGACAATATTCTATAACCATATTACCTGTTATATAAATAAATAGTGACTTTTGTTGTATGGGTATTAATGAGATCACTAAGAATAAGAGAAAAAATAACGAAAAATGAAGTGATATACCAACACAATTGCATATATCTCAGCTGCCAATTGCCATATGTGCTGCAATGGTACCAATAGAATGCTAGGATGATGCAATTATGTCATGCAGTCTGATCACACTTTTTTTAATTTTTGAGAGTACTGAATAAAATGTATGAAAAGTGTAATATTAACAGAAAATTGAAGCTTGTGCTCTAATAAATTTAATTGAATCTTGGTTGCCTGCAAGTGTACCCTTGTTTATCTGAATACATGATAATACAATATTGTCCTAGCTATTATTGATGTCATTTTGAGATCTCTACAGCCATTGGTAGTCGAAATATATTCAAATTTTTTGGTGTACCCCTTCATTTTTCGTTGATGTGTCCCTTATTTATATAAATCTCATTAATATCATTCTAATAGAAGAAGCTGGTGATTTCAATATCGGATTATATAGTTATAGAACATTGTCCTAGCAATTATTTGATACCAAGTATAGCTCTCTAGGTCAGTCAGTAGCCAAGATACATGTGATTTTCTATGTATACCACCTTATTTTTTCCGTAATTTCCATCTAAATTCGAAAGGTTTCGTTAATATTCATAATACAAAAATCAATTGACTTATATATTGTAGTACAGGATGGTATACTAATGTCCTGGCAATCAATTCATGCCATTTTCAACGTGTAAGTGCTTTTGGTTGCCGAGATACACACCATTTTTTAGGTTTGCCGGTTAAATTTTTTCCATTTTTTCATTCAAATTTATGAAGTTTTCATAAAAATTCATGAAACTGAAAAAATAAGATCATTCTTGTATGAGACTTTAGGGTCATAGAACACTGCCATAGCATTCATTTTATACTTCTTTCAGCATTCTAGGTTTATGAACAGCTATGGTTTAAGTGACTTTGTATGTATACCCCCATTTTTCTCTGATTTCTTGTGTGTTTCATTCATTTTCATGAAAAAGCAATATCAATGATTTGAAAAATAGGTATTACGGTTAAATTGATCAGTCCATGCATCACAACCAAACCCATTATAGTATTTTAGAGCACGCTTTTGTTCGTATATGAATATTTTTGTGAGTACATCCTATTCTTTAGAATCACAGTAGGGGTGGATGCGGAAACTATATAATTTTACATCATGCAAATGTGTCCATTGTTGAGGACAATATTTTATGGCATTTAGATGGTTTATCTGAACACACTGGCAGCCATGAACATTGGTGTCAGGGATGCAAGGTAGATCTTGTAACCCATCCAAAACCTTGAAATTGCTAGAGTTTATCCCTCGTTTTTCCTCGATTTTCGACATTTTCTATTAATATTCATGAATATGCAAATAAGATAATTGTCATTTTGGCCCATGACATTAATAGATTTGTCATATGGTATTATTGGTTCAATAACAAAGTGTCACAATGATAGTTTCGACCTCAAATTTAGTTTATTTATTGATTTTCTGTCATTTTTACTGTTTTCATTAAAATTCATGAATATGCAAATTAGATATCTTTTAAGGGTCACCGAATAGTGTTCTACACGGGGGAGAGATCCATAAACTTGTTTATTAATGTCACTTTCCTATTTGAGATGTTTGAATTTTTAACAACTAACCCCTTGAAATGGTTGCAAAAATATATATTGACTCATATACGTCATCAGTGTATGTACAGAAACAAAGTACAAATGAGCCAGGCTGCCTGTGCGTGAGAAAACCAACAATATGTGTTTTCTACCAGGTCCAACACAAACCAGCCTGTACAGTCACAGAAGATAGCAAGAAGCTTTAAATTTTGGATGAAGGAAGAAGAGGGATTGTACCGTCAATGAAGTGAAAACAAAGGCACTGATCAGCTTCGCAGTTACCATGAAGCTGATCTGCATCTTTGTTTTTCGCATATGCACATTGTTGGTTTCTTTTATGTGCATTAAGATAATAAAGACGGCTATTAAATAACTAATCTAGCAACTGCAACAAGCAACACAAGTACATGTATATAGCAAGCCACCACCAGAAAGCACGTAAAATACCATTGGTAATCTTTGGCTGTTACATTAAACATACAAATCTTAAATTTTTCAACTTTCAAAATTTGCTACAATCGAAGGTAGATCCATAAATCCACATTTGAAATAAAGACTTTAGTCCATATTTGAGAAAATATTTTTCTCCTTATTTGAGAAAAAAGTCAATGAAACCTTCTAAACAAAAATTCAGAATCTGACACCTTATGTCTCTCCCAAATAGAAAATCTCATCTCCCCATCAAAATTCAAGAGTTTCTTTCTTTCTTAAACAGTTGCATGTGCCTAGCATTAAAAATTTAGGGTCATCTAATAGCAAATATTTTGTAGTGGAAAAGCCATTCTACAGATATTTGGTAGTGAAGAAGGCATGCTACAATGAGGATCAGTTTCAAAATACAAACCTTTGGTAGCGGAAAAGACAATACTACAGATATTTAGAAGTGGAGAAGGCATGCTATGTATGATTTGGTTAACTGATAGGTGTATAGGTAGATTATATAGTTCAGAGAACAGCTGCAAACACCAATATGAACATGCTGCTGGCAAGGTCAAGAGGTCAAGGTCATTAAAATTGGGGATAACTTAAGTCAAAATAGATAACAAATGTAGGAAGATCTCAAACTTCAGAATTCATTCGCTTAAAAAGTATTTGCTTCAGCATAATCATGAATACTAATTATGGTTACATGCAAAACCAACCTTTAAAAACAACATTATGAAAACATGCCCATGCAATAAACAGAATTTTTTTTCAGCTGTAAAAATTGAAAAATTCAGCAGAAAATTTTTGATATTTTTCTTATTTTTGCTCAAAACATAGATTGTGGGTACACGTTAGAACCGCCTCGCCGAGGCGGTTCTAACGAGTACCCACAATCTATGTTTTGGAGCAAAAATAAGAAAAATAGGTATACCCCTGCTTACCCCAGTTTTACTATATAAAAGTGGGGTATAAGGGGGTATACATTACACGGACATGTTTTCCTGATGATCAAGAAAACATAAATCATGCTCAAATGAAAAAAAAGTTATCAAATAAAGGAAATCAAATCGAGTTGTGTTCTACAAAAATCTTGTTTGTATTGATGCTTAGCGTCTTAGTCAACAGCCATTGTCATGTCTGCACATTGCCTCCATTTTATGGGTCTTTTACCCAAAATTAGGACGTTATGACATCCAAAAAGTGCTTCAAATATAAATAACCATCCAACTAAGCCAATATAAGGCTTAGTATGGATGATTTGACTTGGAACTATCTTTCCTGGCAGGCTCAGACCAGAGCAATTAACCAGTAATCAGATGGTCAGTCAGGAGCGTATGGTCGTTCGTGGTCAGCCCATCTATTCTTTTAGGCCCTAATTAATGGGTGAGGGTCCCAGAAAAAATCTAAACTATAAGATAAATAAGTTAAAAGACAATGAAAAAAATAGTTGATTTTTTTTTAGCCAAAATCTCATATCAAATCGTGAGTGTCTAGCATAGTTGATTTGCATTTATAGCGAAACCTACAGCAAACTAGGCTGAGTTATTATATGAGCCGCGTCGTGAGAAAACCGGATTTTTGCCTATGCGAAAACAAAGGTGCAGATCAGCTTCGCAGTAACTGCCAAGCTGATCAGCACCTTTGTTTTCGCTACACAGAGAGTACAATTTCTTTCTTCTTAAATCCGAAATTTCAAGCTTCTAGCCTGCTTCTGTGACCGTACAGCTTGGTTTGTGACAGACCTCATCGGGAACCCCGAAGACGGGATTTCTCGCATCACGGCTCATATTATTGCACACCCTGTGCCTCCCATATAGCTTGCAATGATCCACCAAACAGCTTAATATACAATCATGTCTTTGCAAGTGCCCTTTGTGAAAATGAGGTAGTACAAGCTGAATCGTCCCAGTCAACAATTTTTTAGTCATTTTGGGATGATGCCACAACTGCCCGAGTATTACCCAGTACTATGGAGAGTTAAAATGTCTTGCTCAGACACTTGGTCGGTGTCAGCAGGGTTCAAACCGAAGACCACTCTCACACTAAGCCACCATCGCACCAAATTTTACACTGTGATAGAGTTCTTAGGCAAAAAAAGTTTATCAGTGGAAAAAATCATGCCAAAACCTTTCAAATTGAAACATCTGCAGTACCTTAATTAGGCTGCGTATTTGCGTAATTACCCAATTAAAATATGAAAAAACGCAATTAATAACGATCTGGTAGCGTACGAAAACGCAAAAGAAATCGCCGATACGCAATACCGGAAAAATCAATTGCGTACCGGTTTTTATCGGTGTATGCTGCACAACGGCTTACGCCGTCTACATTAAACATAAATGTCATTGGACATGCGCAAATCGATCGATTGGAAGCCATTTCTTTTCTGTTTTTTCGTTGGTTGACTGCGATTTTAGTTAATTCTCTCAACCAATCAATGTTTCCCTTTTATTTTATGCTATGCAAAAGCGAAAGTAGAAGAAAATAAGGAAAGTACACCTCGAACATCATTTTTACCAAATTGTTTTCCATTTTACCCAATTGATTGAAAATAGAGTGCGTAACAGAATTGAACTTACCCAATTAAAATTCCAGATACGCAATTGAGTGAAAAAGGGGTGCGTAAATACCCTATAGGCTAAAAAATTATAATTAAGGTACTGATCTGGCAGAAAGGTGGACTTCGTGGAGCGGACTAGCACAGTTGGTTGCACATCAGACATCGGACTTTGGTCTGAGGGGTCCCTCAGAGAATTTTTAGAAACATGCTTTTGTTTTATAATTTTAGCGACCTTTACCAGTAAACCCCATGCAAATATTAATCATTTCTATGTATAAATGACCCTGTGTTCCAGTAGCTATGTTCATAAATTAGTAAGCAGCTTACTCTACGTATGATGCCTGTGTCTACCTCTATATTGGAAGAGTCAACAAAACCCACTGAAATAGAAGAAAAACAGAATTAACATCTTGGCCTCTGTCTCAGGATTATTTATACATACAAGTTGTTTCAATATTTCAAGCAATATGCTCCTTACGCATAAATTGCATAAATATACAGGAAATAAAACCAAAGCAAAATAAAACAAGTAGCCCAAGGGCAACAATCTGGTTAAAAGAAAAGTAGTTGTGAGTTTTAACCATAAATGGGCATGGTGGCCATCCTGGTCATGTGACCTGGATTTCACATGTACAAATTGATTAAATAGGTCAAGGTCATCACAGGGTCAACCGTCATGATTTATATACATATTGTAGTACTTTAGCAATTGATGCTATGTTTTGTTGAAATCTGTCCACCTGTTCTGGAGAAGACAATTTTTGAAGGTTTTTTTACCATTTATGGGCATGGTGGAAATCTTGGTCATGTGACCTGGATTATTTATATATACATTGGTTCCCCCTTCCAATAGATGCTTCATATAAAATTTGGCTTTGATTGGCCCAGCTTTGAAAATGTGAGCACATGCAGGTACACATGGACGCCGGCTCAAGTACCACCCAATAAGCTCCCCATGAGCCTCTGGCTCAGGTGAGCAAAAAATATATATAAAATGGCAGTACCATGAATTATCATTTTCTTTGATGGGAAAAAAATTGCATCAATGTCCAAAAATTTTAAGATGTTTCAGATGTCCAAAATTTTATGTTCTGAACAATAATTATATTTTAAAACAATTTTAAAAATAATGTCTTTTTGCAACAACACGAAAAACACAAGTATTAACAAAACTAGAACAAACAACATTGAAATGCCACAAAAACTTCTTCAACTGTATTAATCTAACATGTCTGTAACATCAAACAGGAAGTGAAAATTGAACAATAGGGTAAGTGTATCCTAACTATGCTTACCGTAGCAATCAAAACCCTAAAATAGGATTAATTTGTATTGATTTAAAAATGTGCTATAGTACCTGCATAATATAGTACAAAGTGAACCCATAACATTACGAAAACTTGTCCATGCAATAAACAGAGATTAAGAAACTTGAAAAAAATGGAAATTTTTAGTAGAAAAATTTTGGTATTTTTAATACCTTATATTTTTGTTCAAAACATACATTGTGGTTACACGTTAGAATCGCCTCGCCGAGTCGGTTCTAACGAGTACCCACAATGTATGTTTTGGAACAAAAATAAGAAAATTAGGTATACCCCTGCAAAACCCAGTTTTTTCTATATAACAGTGGGGTTTATGCGGGTATACATTACACGAACATGTTTTCCTGATGATGAATTTAAAGGCTATCGTTGAAACATGTAAAAGGGAACTAAGATGCAGTTAATTCCACAGAAGACAGGATGTCGGTAAATTGCCAAATTTAAACACTAGATTAGATGTGTTTTTGCTAGCCACCCTCCCCCCAATATAGTTTGTGAATACTCGGCAGAATCCCTCAGCAAAGAGATGAATCCAATGAGCATTCAAATCGGATTTAAGAGATCCCCAAGTTAGCATCTTATTACATATGTGAGACAAATCTATGTCCATTCTGTTAAAAGCCATGCAATGTTAACATTCTATTCCTTCACAAGATGCAGCCATTTGTCTGGGACTATATGAGCCATAATATGAGAAAACTGGTCTTTGGGGTCTATGACCAGTTCTGACACAAACCGGTCTGTACTGTCACAGAAGAAGGCTAGAAACTTGAAATATTCGGAGATTACCAGAGGACCAACAGTCCTGTAAACACTCACCTGAGATCTGAGATATATATTAATAAACTTGTTTGACTTTTTTTAGAATGGTAATATACATGTATATAACCTTAGGGAAGGGTCAGAATAACCCCTGGAGTCAATATTTTTTTTCAAATCATAAAAATTCAGTCCATTTGCCAATTTACTGCAAGTTTTGCCCTTCAAATGACATTTTAACAATTTCCCCCCACCCCATTTAAATACATGGGCAACCTTTGACCTTGCCATAAAATAGGTCAAGGTCATCCCAGGGTCATGATTTATGCAAACTTTGTAGAGCTCCATTCGTTGATACTTCATGCCAAGTTTCAAAGTCATAGGCCTTCTGGTTTTGAAGAAGAAGATTTTTAAAGGTGTTTGCTATTTATAGCCATGGCAGCCATCTTGGTCATGTGACCTTGACCATTTATACAAACTTTCATTCCCTCTTCCTAAGGATGCTCCACATAAATTTTGGCTTTGATTGGCCAAGTAGTTTCAGAGAAGAAGATGTTTGAATATTATGGTCATTTAAATGTATATGACCCCGGGGCATTAAATAGCATTTTCCTATTTTTCCCCATTCAAATGCATGGGCGACCTAAGTTGACTTTGCCGTAAAATAGGTTAAGGTCATCCCAGGGTCATGATTTACATAAACTTTATAGAGCTACATTCCCAGATGCTTCATGCCAAGTTTCAAAAGCACAGGCCTTCTGGTCCTGAATAAGAAGATTTTTAAAGGTTTTTGCCACTTACAGCCATGGCGGCCATCTTGGCCATGTGACCTTGACCAATTATAAATACAAACTTTCATTCCCTCTTCCTAAGGATGCTCCACATAAATTTTGGCTTTGATTGGCCAAGTGGTTTCAGAGAAGAAGATGTTTGAATATTATGGTCATTTACACGTATATGACCCCGGAGCAGGGGCAGACAACCCCCTGGACTCAAAATATTTTCATAAACATAAATCTTCTGTCCATTTGCTCATTCCTAGCAAGTTTTCTGCCATTAAATGACATTTTCTTATTTTTTCCCATTCAAATGCATTGGCGACCTAAGTTGACCTTGCCGTAAAATAGGTCAAGGTGATCACAGGGTCATGATTTATACAAATTTGTAGAGCTCCATTGCCTGATGCTTCATGCCAAGTTTCAAAATCATAGGCCTTCTGGTTCTGGAGAAGAAGATTTTTAAACGTTTTTGCTATTTATAACCATGGTGGCCATCTTGGTCATGTGACCTGGACTGTTTATACAAACTTTCGTTTCCCCTTCCTAAGGATGCTCCACATGAAGTTTGGCTTTGATTGGCCAAGCGGTTTCAGAGGAGAAGATCTTTGAAATTGTGGACGACGAAGGACGGACAACAGACGCCGACGGATGCCAGAGCATGGGTATACTATAAGCTCACCTGTGAGCCTTCGGCTCAGGTGAGCTAAAAATAGGAGAGGGATTATACTATCTGTGTAGTGACAACAAAGGAGCTGTTCAGCTGTGCAGTTACTACACAGCTGATCTGCATCTTTGTTTTCACATAGGCAAAGACCAAATTTTCTCACGGTGCAGCTCATATAGAGCTGCATAAATTGGACATTTTCCTATTTTCTTTCAATTCTGTCTTATTTAACATGGGCAGACACTTCTATAGTTCATTTAAGCAACTTGAAAGTACATGTATCTGTAAACATGGGTCGGCAATGTTGTTGAGGGAAATTGACACTGATTGCTGTTGAGGAAAATTGACAAAGTTTAAATGTAACTGTTGTTGAGGGAAAGTGACAAAGATTAAATGTAACTGTTGTTGAGGGAAAGTGACAAAGATTAAATGTAACTGTTGTTCCCTGATTAAATGTGACTGCTGTTGAGGGAAATTGACACTGATTAAATGTAACTGTTGTTGAGAGAAATTGACACTGATTAAATGTAACTGTTGTTGAGAGAAATTGACACTGATTAAATGTAACTGTTGTTGAGAGAAATTGACACTGATTCAATGTAACTGTTGTGAAGAAAAATTGACACTGATTAAATGTAACTGTTGTTGAGAGAAATTGACACTTATTAAATGTAACTGTTATTGAGAGAAATAGACACTAAGTACATGTAACTGTAAATGTTGTTGAGAGAAATTGACACTGATTAAATGTAACTGTTGTTGAGAGAAATTGACACTGATTAAATGCAACTGTTGTTGAGAGAAATTGACACTGATTAAATGTAACTGTTGTTGAGAGAAATTGACACTGATTCAATGTAACTGTTGTTGAGAGAAATTGACACTGATTAAATGTAACTGTTGTTGAGAGAAATTGACACTGATTCAATGTAACTGTTGTGAAGAAAAATTGACACTGATTAAATGTAACTGTTGTTGAGAGAAATTGACACTTATTAAATGTAACTGTTATTGAGAGAAATAGACACTAAGTACATGTAACTGTAAATGTTGTTGAGAGAAATTGACACTGATTAAATGTAACTGTTGTTGAGAGAAATTGACACTGATTAAATGTAACTGTTGTGAATGAAAATTGACACTGATTAAATGTAACTGTTGTTGAGAGAAACTGACACTTATTAAATGTAACTGTTATTGAGGGAAATAGACACTAAGTAACTGTAAATGTTGTTGAGAGAAATTGACACTGATTAAATGTAACTGTTGTTGAGAGAAATTGACACTGATTAAATGTAACTGTTGTGAAGGAAAATTGACACTGATTAAATGTAACTGTTGTTGAGAGAAATTGACACTTATTAAATGTAACTGTTGTTGAGGGAAATTGATCCTGATTAAAAGTAACCGTTGTGAAGGAAAATTGACACTGATTAAATATAACTGTTGTTGAGGGAAATTGACACTGATTAAATGTAACTGTTGTGAATGAAAATTGACACTGATTAAATGTAACTGTTGTTGAGAGAAACTGACACTTATTAAATGTAACTGTTATTGAGGGAAATAGACACTAAGTAACTGTAAATGTTGTTGAGAGAAATTGACACTGATTAAATGTAACTGTTGTTGAGAGAAATTGACACTGATTAAATGTAACTGTTGTGAAGGAAAATTGAAACTGATTAAATGTAACTGTTGTTGAGAGAAATTGACACTTATTAAATGTAACTGTTGTTGAGGGAAATTGACCCTGATTAAATGTAACTGTTGTGAAGGAAAATTGACACTGATTAAATATAATTGTTGTTGAGGGAAATTGACACTGATTAAATGTAACTGTTGTTGAGGGAAATTGACACTGATTAAATGTAACTGTTGTTGAGGGAAATTGACACTGATTAAATGTATTTGTTGTTGAGGGAAATTGACACTGATTAAATGTAACTGTTGTTGAGAGAAATTGACACTGATTAAATGTATTTGTTGTTGAGGGAAATTGACACTGAATAAATGTAACTGTTGTTCAGGAAAATTGACACTGATTAAATGTAACTGTTGTGAAAGAAAACTGACAAAGATTAAATGTAACTGTTGTTGAGGGAAAGTGACAAAGATTAAATGTAACTGTTGTTGAGGGACATTGACAAAGATTAAATGTAACTGTTGTTGAGGGAAATTGACACTGATTAAATGTAACCGTTATTGAGGGAAATCGACACTGATTAAATGTAACTGTTGTTGAGGAAAATTGACACTGATTAAATGTAACTGTTGTTGAGGAAAATTGACACTGATTAAATGTAACTGTTGTTGAGGAAAATTGACACTGATTAAATGTAACTGTTGTTGAGGGAAATTCACTCTGATTAAATGTAACTGTTGTTGAGGAAAATTGACACTTATTAAATGTAACTGTTGTTGAGGGAAATTCACTCTGATTAAATTTAACTGTTGTTGAGGAAAATTGACACTGATTAAATGTAACTGTTGTTGAGGGAAATTGAAACTGATTAAATGTAACTGTTGTTGAGGGAAATTGACACTTATTAAATGTAACTGTTGTTGAGGGAAATAGACACTAAGTAACTGTAAATGTTGTTGAGAGAAATTGACACTGAGAAAATGTAACTGTTGTTGAGGGAAACTGACTCTGCTTAAACTGCATTTGAAAATGGCAATGATGAAAAGCAGGATTGTGTAAGAAGCAAAAATTCAAATTACTTAATTCATATGGATCGTATGGTGTTCCATATTCATGCTCTGAAAAAAAAAGAGTCAAAAAATCACTGTCAACAAATATATGACCCCTCCATCATATGAGCCATCTCATTAGAAAGCGGAATTACTGCTTATGCAAAAACAAAGGCTCAGATCAGCTATGCAGTGACTGCACAGCTGATCAGTGCCTTTGTTTTCGCTTCTCACATAGTACATTCCCTCTTTCTTAAATCCAAAATTTCAAGCTTCTAGCACTATTCTGTGACTGTACAGGCCAGTTTGTGTCAGACCTGGTCAGAAACCCCAAAGACCGGTTTTATCGCAAGGCGGCTCATACGTTTTGATACTTACTTGAACATATGGAAATGTAACCAACATTTGGAAAAAAAATACTGTATTTAACTAGGAACCTACTTATACCCATTATACATTGTTTTGATAACATTTCAGCATTAGAAATTAAACTCAAGGAGATGTCACTTCAAGTTTATCAAATCACTTTAAAATGGGACAACTTACATTTCAGTCTGTATTTGCCAATCTACATCTGTCCAAACCCATGAACACCAAAAAAAATTGTTATTTTCAATTTTCCAGCTGAGATACCAACCTGCTTGACTATCTATCAGCCTGACGAGGAATTTTCCTTTAGGATTTGGTTCATTCATCCTGATAATTTCCACCTTCTGTCCTTCCTGTACAGCCAGGTTGTACTTAGGTACCTTGGTAACCGTGGTTTTGATTGTTCCCTGCCCCACTGTCTTGGTTAGGTCAGACATTGATATCTAAATAAGAAAACAAATGAGCTGCATCTTCAGGGTTTCCGACCAGGTCCGACACAAACCGGCCTATACTCCCACAGAAGAAAGCTAGAATCTTCAAATTTTGGGTATAAGTAGAGCAGGAATTTTACTATCTGTATAGTGAAAACTAAGGCACTGATCAGCTTCGCAGTTATTGCGAAGCTGATCTGCGCCTTTGTTTTCGCATAGGCAAAAATCTGGTTTTCTCATGACGGGGTTCAAATATGATCTGTAAGAGGAATATATGACATCTATGAGGTACAACTTTGTGACTTGGACTTTGTGACAAATTGCTTTGAATTTTCTGTCTTTGTTAGGCCTGACATTGATACCTTCGAAAAGAGGATGCTACATAAATGTTCAACATGGAGGAAGAGCTGAAGTTTTGTGACATGCTTTTGGGACAAACTTCATGAGAAAATGATACTAAGCAAACCCTGGGTACATTATCTGAACAACTTATGTCCAAATCAGCAAGAGCAATGCCAGTCTGATAAGCATGTTTTAAAGTATAAATGAGCCGCTACATGGGAAAACAGTAATTTGCATAGGCAAAAACAAAGCCGCAGATCAGCTGTGCAGTTACTGATCAGCGCCTTTGTTTTCACTGCACGGATAGTACAATCCTTCTTCTTGTTAAATCCAAAATTTCAAGCTTCTAGCCTGCTTCTGTGACTGTACAGACCGGTTTGTGTCTAACCTGGTCGGAACCCCCAAATTGTTGGTTTTCTCATGCACAGGCTTAAATAGCATTTTAAGAAAAACTTTAAGAAATGTGTTACTCTGCTAGCCAAATTTCCTGACAAAATCCCAAAAATGATATTTTTAAGTTGTCCATGTAATTGACTGTACCTTGAAGTTTTTCTCCATATTTTTCAGTTCTTGTTCCTTCTTTTTCTGTTCTTTCTCTTGCCTTTTCTTTCTCTCCTGCAAACCAAACAAATCAAAGTTATCAAATTTGGGATAAAATTATCTTGCTGCATACAAGAAGCATAACACCACCACCATGTAAGGTTCTA
This sequence comes from Rugalucina vietnamica, assembly GCA_964017185.1. Classification (NCBI taxonomy): domain Eukaryota; kingdom Metazoa; phylum Mollusca; class Bivalvia; order Lucinida; family Lucinidae; genus Rugalucina; species Rugalucina vietnamica. Next base: position 63,118,825 of record OZ024873.1, read on the forward strand.
CAGAAAGGATAGAACCTTACATGGTGGTGGTGTTATGCTTCTTGTACACAAGGACATCCCACACATGCCCCTCACAGAATTGGACAATGACTCAGAGTCAGTTTGGGTCAAACTTTTTGTAAATAAGAAAACTCACTTTGTGGCTAGCTGGTATCGACCACCTGTCGATGGTCATTTACCAGTATCGGACAATGGAAATGACTTATTGAATTCACTGGAAAAGTTTAACAATTTATTTAGAGAACAGCTTGACAAAATCAAAAATATTAATAAAGGCAACAAACCCCCCTTAATTCATGTTTTAGGTGATTTTAACTTTAGAGATATTGTATGGCCGGACAGACTCAGCAAATCTGGGTCATCATTGAGTCAGACGGAGGGTCAGATTTTGATAGATATCATGAATGACCATGGTTTGGAACAATTAGTCAATTTCCCCACCAGAGAAAGAAATACTTTGGACTTAATTTTGACCTCTCTTCCTGGTCAGTTTGTAGACATTCATTCCCCGGATAAGCTCAGTGATCATGACATTGTTTCTGGCACATTGAAAATTGCTATCCCCCCTATAAAGAAACCTAGGAGAAAAGTGTATCGTTATCAGAAAGGTGATTATGAATCTATGAGAGCAGAAACACTTAAATTTGCAAAGGAAAGATACTTCAACGGTTACTCAGATACTCGGTCGGTCCAGGAAAATTTCAATCTCATTACATCGTTTATTCAGGAATCGGCAGATAAACATATCCCCTCAAAAACTAGTCGCTCAGTTTCCTCTGTCCCTTGGATAACACCTGAAATAAGAAGGAAGATTCGCAGAAAAAATGCAACTCATGCAAAAGCTAAAAAGACTGGTAGTGCAAAATTTAGATCTAAATTTGAATCTTTACGGAAAGAGATCAAAGCTGATATCAGGAAGCAGCATGATCTTTATGTGAACAACTTGGTGGGAGATGTTAAGGCTAATCCTAGAGATTTTTACAGGTACATAAACAGTCAGAAAAAAGATACCCAAGGTATTCCCCCGTTGAAAAAGAGAAATGGAAGTGGAATAGCTCAATCTGAATTTGAGAAGGCGGAAGAATTTAATGGTCAGTTCTCGGACGTTTTCACTAAAAGTGAATACAAACAGGTCCCTCTTATGGATAGATCTGCCCCATTCATGCATGATATTGTGGTCACAAAGGAAGGGGTGACCAAACTTCTCAAAGGTCTAAACCCGTCTAAAGCCTTAGGGCCTGATGAGCTTCATCCCAGAGTCCTAAAGGAACTGGCTATGGAATTAGGGCCGGTATTCGCCCATCTCTTCCAGCAGTCAATTGATACAGGTGAAATTCCTAAAGAATGGTCTCTTGCTAATATTTGCCCCCTGTTTAAGAAGGGCGACAGGTCACTTGCCCGCAATTACCGCCCTGTTTCTTTGACATGCATTCCTTGTAAGCTTCTTGAACATATTGTATGCTCAAATATTATGACCCATCTTGATGAACATGAACTCCTGTCGGACAGGCAACACGCATTTAGGAAATGGCATAGCTGTGAAACTCAGTTGACTACAGTGATAAATGACTGGGCCAAAATCTTAGACAAAAAAGGCCAGGTCGACACTTTTATACTCGATTTTGAAAAGGCTTTCGATACTCCTCCCCATGAACTCCTTAAAAGCAAATTGTTCAGCTATGGAATAGGTGGAACAACACTGAATTGGATAAATGCTTTCCTTTGTTTCAGACAACAAAGGGTAGTGGTTAATGGTATTAAATCGGATTGGGCTCCAGTTGTGTCGGGTGTCCCTCAGGGCACCGTTCTCGGCCCCTTGCTGTTTTCCTTGTATATAAATGACATCTCAGCAGACATCGAGTCTGAAATAAGACTCTTTGCTGATGATTGTGTTTGCTATCGTGAAATCAAGAATGAAGAGGATACATTGAAACTTCAAAGAGACATTGATCACCTAGGCAGTTGGGCTAGAAAATGGGGAATGAGATTTCAACCCGTCAAATGCAACATGATGCAGCTGACAAATAAAGGGTCTAGTAAGATACAGGCTAACTACACCCTTGAGGGCACTTTACTGGAAAACGTTGAAAGCATAAAATACCTGGGTGTAACTATCACAAATGATTTGAAATGGAATACTCATATTTCCAATGTTTGTACAAAGGCTAACAGAACTCTCGGATTCTTGAGGAGAAATTTGTATTCTTGTCCCCCAGATGTGAAAGAAGCAGCTTATAAAGGACTGGTGCGGCCGGTCTTGGAATATGGAAGCTCAGTTTGGGACCCTCACACTCATGGCCTCCAGGAAGAACTGGAAAAGGTCCAAAATCGTGCGGCAAGGTTTGTGACGGGAAATTATGTTTTTGAAACTGGGAGCATGACTGGCATTTTAGGTCAACTGAAATGGGAATCTCTTAAGAAAAGGAGGAAGGATAGTAGACTTATATTGCTATACAAAGGTCTAAAGGGTAAAGCCAGAATACCCACAGATGACCTTATCCCAAAGAATAGGCGTTGTAGAAATCAACACTCTTTGGCTTTTCAGATACCTTCAGCTAGCAAAGAAGCGTACAAAAGTAGTTTCTTTCCACAGACTATCAGGGACTGGAATGACCTCCCTGATTCACTTGTCTCCTCTGCTGAAATGTCTGATGACTGTGTGTCCAAGTTCGCTTCACTCGTGCGTTCAAGGGACTAATTCCCCCCCCCCCCCCCCCCCCCCCCCCCCCCATCCGAACCCCCTGGTGAAATAATGTCATTTGGCGTGTCACCAGTAAACTATTCAGATTCAGATTCTCTTTCTCTCCTGCTATTAAATTTGGGATAAAATTATCTTGCTGCATACAAGATGCTTTTTTTTTCTCTCCTGCAAACCAAACAAATCAAAGTTATCAAATGTGTATGCCATTATTTGGGATAAAAATTATCTTGCTGCATACAAGTTAACAAACGTGACGTATTGCATCCTGCTTGGTAAGATCTAAGCAGGAAGTTTCACATGACTTTTCTGTGCATAGGTTTATAAATAGTGACCACCAAAACACATTAACTATCGTTATAGCCCACACATGTAAGATTCTTATAATCATAGAACTCAGTATTTCTCAGAATAAAACCTTGATGGAGACTTTTCTTGGACAAACTATCTGTAACATATTGCAACTGCATCTAATTGCAAACATGGGCCGCCTCGTGGGAAAACCAACAATCTGCCTAGGCGAAAACAAAGGCGCAGATCAGCTTCGCAGTAACTGCGAAGCTGATCAGCGCCTTTGTTTTCGCTACTCGGATAGTACAGGTTCTCTTCTACTTATATCCAAAATTTCAAGCTTCTAGCTCTTTTCTGTGACTGTACAGGTCGGTTTGTGTCGGACCTGTTCGGAAACCACATTGTTGGTTTTCCCACGAGGCGGCTCACATGTTAAGCACTCATCAGCACCTTTCTTGATGGTAACTAGCTAGTACATATGAGCCGCGACACGTGAAAACCAGTCTTCAGGGTTTCTGACCAGGCTCGACATAAACTGGCCTCTACTTTGACAGGAGAATGATAGAGGCTTGAAATTTCAGATTTTGGAAAAAGAGGAATTGTAATATCCATGTAGCGAAAACAAAGGTGCTGATCAGCTGTGAAGTCACTGCACAGCTGATCTGCACCTTTGTTTTCTTATATGCGAAAATCCGTTTTTCTCATGATGTGGCTCATATAGAATACTCTTGTTTCCTGTATATGGTATAAAATGCAAAGTCTGTAAAATTTACCCTTTCTTCTTTTTCTTCTTTAATCTTTCTCACCTTTTCTTCCTTCTCCTCTCTCTGTTTTCTTTCTCTCTCCTCTTTTTCCTTCTTTTTTCTCTCTTTCTCCGACTCTTTATTGTCTTTATTTGGTCTGGGGGGCTCTGGCGGAGGAGGAGGGGGCAATTCAGGGGCTCCTTGGGCCTCACCAGGCTTTGGTCCCACGGGTGGGGGTGGCTCATCAGAGTCTTCACTGAAAAAAGAACACACCAGTAAATGAGTCAATGCATGAGAAAACTGATCTTTGGGTTTGGGGGCAATGTGTGATATAAACTGTATAGACACAGAAGAATATGACTAGAGGTTTGACAATTCTGGTTAAGAAAGAACATTGATACTACCCAATATAGTGTAAAGAAAGACCCTGAGAAGCTGTGCAATTACTTTGCAACCGATTGTTGCCTTTGTTTGGTATGCAAAAAGCTGACTTTCTCCTGTTTCTGCACAATTACATGTACAAGGCAACAAATCTAGCTATTATTTGGAACTTTTTGCTAGCTGAGACTGCATGTACACATATCCATCCTATCTGATCAGAAGTTTTTGTTGCGCATGTAATGCATATCCCAACCAGTGAACAGTTGTCATACTACTGATCTAGCATCCAGGTCCTGACGTTATAAATCGTTTTTAATGCTCAGCTCAGCTGAGACTGAAATTTATCCTGGTAATAAATGTTAAAATGCCAACAACTGTTGGCATTTTTAACATTTATTAGCAGGATAAATAACAGGCTCTGGTGATCTAAACCTGAAATTTAAATTTATTTGGGCTATTTCAGTAACTAATTGCAGTTTAAATTTCATGCTCAGCTGAGTTGAGCATGAAAAAAGTTTTATAACCTAGGAGCCAGACTAAGGGTCTTACATAAACCTAGGCATCATTTTCAATGAACTTACTCTGGCAATGGTTCATAGAGCTCCCCGGCATCATCATCATTCTCCTGAAATATACACACATCTACACTTAGCTATGGCTAGATGACATCTTCAATGAATATTAACATTTCAAGAATATAGCGTGTGTTCGGGGTTCTCCAATGGTACCATTGGTTGGTAACATTTTTACCATTTGTACCAATTTAATTACAAATGGTACCATTGGTAAAGAAATTGGTGTAAACGGTAACCAAAGGACCAATGGTCCTGTAAACGCTCACCTGAGACCTGAGATATTATATAAATGTGTTTGACTAGAATGGTAATATGCTTGTATATAACCCTAGGGCAGGGTCAGAAAGAATAGCCCCTGTCAATGTCTTTTTCAACTCATAAAAATTCAGTTCATTTGCCAATTTACTGCAAGATTTGCCCTTCAAATGACATTTTAACAATTTTCCCTATTCAAATGCATGAGCAACCTAAGTTGACCTTGCTGTAAAATAGGTCAAGGTCATTCCAGGGTCATGATTTATGCAAACTTTGTAGAACTCCATTCCTTGATGCTTCATGCCAAGTTTCAAAATCATAGGCTTTCTGGTTCTGAAGAAGATTTTTAAAGGGTTTTATTATTTATAGCCATGGCGGTCATCTTGACCATTTATACAAACTTTCATTCCCTCTTCCGAAGGATGCTCCACATAAAATTTGGTCAATTGGTTTCAGAGAAGAAGAAGATGAATATTATGGTTATATACATGTATATAGCCCCAGGGCAGGGGCAGACAACCACCTTGGCCCAAAATATTTTCATAAACATAAATTTTCTGTCCATTTGCTCATTCCTAGGAAGTTTTCTGCCATTAAATGACATTTTCCTATTTTTTTCTCATTCAAATGCATGGGCAACCTAAGATGACCTTGCCACAAAAAAGGTCAAGATCATCCCAGGGTCATGATTTATACAAACTTAGTAGAGCTCCATTGCCTGATGCTTCATGCCAAGTTTCAAAATCATAGACCTTCTGGTTCTGGAGAAGAAGATTTTTAAAGTTTTTTTTTTCTATTTATAGCCATGGCGGCCGTCTTGGTCGTGTGACCTTGGCCATTTATATAAACTTTCATTCCCTCTTCCTAAGGATGCTCCATGTAAAGTTTGGCTTTGATTGGCCAAGCGGTTTTAGAGGAGAAGATCTTTGAAATTGTGAACGATGACGGAAGACGGACGCCGGAGCATGGGTATACTATACGCTCACCTGTGAGCCTTCGGCTCAGGTGAGCTAAAAATGGTAATACCATTGGTACAAATGTCACCAACCAATGGTACCATTGGGAGAACCCCGTTATGGCAAATGGTATAATCCAATGAGCAAAGCATGTTTATCATAATGATTAAAATACAATAAATTATATGCATGTCCTCTGATATGAATTTAACAATGCTTAACCAGAAAACATGTTATGGCTTTTTCCTATGATTTTTTTTTTTTTTTGTCGAACCTCATCAACGCATAGTCTACATCAAAAACATAATTGTATAACTATAATTAATATATGAAACTCTCCAGTATGCCATTCATTAAAAGGATTGTATGATGTCAGCATCTTTTATTTAAACCAAATTTTATCATTTTAAGGTAAATTTCCATCCGTTACCTGAGCAGCCATTGCAGTAGCAACATCGTCATAATTCTCTTGAGCAAATCCTTCTTCTAAAATAAATCAAATATTGTTTAACAAAAACAAGTACATGTAGTATAATGAAGTTTCTACAGCCTTAAAGATGCAATCCTCTTCAAACAGTTCATTATTTGAGCCAAGACATGAGAAAACCAGTCTTTGGGGTTTCCGACTATGTCAGATACAAACCGGCCTAAACAGTCACAGAGGTTGTACTATTCATATAGCGAAAACAAAGGCGCTGATCAGCTCTGCAGTTACTGCACAGCTGATCTGCGCCTTTGCTTTCGCATAGGCAAAAATCCGGTTTTCTCATGACACGGCTCATTTTGCTCAAAACATAGACTGATGACCATTGGTTTAAAATATTTTGTCACTTAAGGATGTTCGCTGCCAATGAAAAAGTATTCAAACTTTTTTTCTAACCACTCTTTTTTGATTCCAAAATACAACATAAGACATATGAAAGCAAAATAAATATAGGGTAGTGCGCATTTTTTCAAGCTACAGGCCTCTGAATGAGACCTCTGAGCATCATGTTTTAAATTTAGTAAAATTAATTTAATTTTTAATTCGCAGACTATTTTGGACCAAACATGTAGACAAATTTGCAACTGGAAGTGGATGACAAAATTTTACGAGTATTTTTCCAACCCTACCCCCATACTTGAAAAGTCAGAAAAAGTCGATATTTTGAAATGTGCCAAACCCAAATTTGTTTATTCAAACTTTTTCTTGTATTTTCACACAACATAGAGCTTTGTAATATTGTTCGAATAAAAGAAAGAAATATATAGGGTAGTGTGCATATAAGAGAGAACCAACAACTTGAAAATCACCATTTTCAGCCTTTTTTCAGCTGTTTTGTTTCTTTAAGCCCATTTCATAAAACCACCTAAAATTTAAAAACCAGCACACCAAAGACACAAAGACTGACTTAGAAGACCATGTACACATATACTGCAGCTAAAATAAACAAAGAAATAGTGCAATTAATTTGAAAATGTGTAATATTCAAGTTTAATCTACCCTACCCCCTAAATTTCACTGACAACTAAATTTTTCTGAAAAGTTGCAGAAAATGGGGCGAAAAAATGAAGTTTCTTAGATTGACAATTTTCATGGCTCGTTCAATGTCTATCATCATTATGTATCCAAATATAAAATATTGGGAAAATATCTGCAACCGTTTACGAGATATTCAACAAAAGAAAAACCGGAAGTTCCGAAATGTCAAATGTTAGCAGCGAACATCCTTAAGCATTATATACATGGAATATACATAAGGAACTGAATGAAGGCTGCAGGCTTATAGACTTTGCTTCCTCAATGACCTTTGAAGTAATTCTAAATTTAAGTAACACTTATTGTATGGTTCTTCCCGTGTATGAGACGATAAGCCACGAGCTGTAAGCGAGTGGTTATCGTCCGTACACACAGATAAATCCTACGATAAGTTTGCACTTTTAGCAACCTGCACCTTGTACATCTCCAGGTATCTGACGTTGAACGCTTAGCGGGTCCAATAATATAAATAAACTTCAATATATTATTTTGGTTTGGTTTATTTATGGCTTAACGTCCAAGTCCATAATTTTTCATGTGACTTCTCTTGGGTATTAACCAGTACTACTGGTAGCTTAAAATGTCTTGCCCCAGGAGGTAGGTATCGAACCCAGAACCTCTAGCTTCGGAGTCCTGCACTATACCACTATGCTCCCCTCATCATACAATACATTGTTTCCCAGAATGAGATCAAAACCCAAGCATGCTATCACTTGATTGATCATAGTTTTACTTCTTTTGATTTTCACTGTAATTCTACCGTTTCTTCTAAGGAAGAGCAACATAGTCTTGTTTTTATTAGAAGCACTCTTTTTTCCTAACGCTTCCGCCTTTTACAGCCTTCTTCAGAGGAAACTTATAACATTTTGCAAACTTTACATACTTTCAGACAAACTTAGGTCGCCATATTGAAAATGATCTCCTGATTTTGTTTAGTTCAGCTTAGCTTTGAACATTAACATTGAATTCTAAACTTCACCTGTCGGTGGTGGTGGTAAGTCATTGTTATCTTCTTTACAAGCATTTCTCCACTTCCTCTCCTCTGCTAGCTCTGCTAACTCTTCCTCCTCTGTCATTGGTTGGCTGGAAAATTATGACAGAGTCATAGAAAAACCTGTTCTCTGGGTTTCCCCCCAACATGGACCAACATAATAGAGTACACATGGTTACTGACATTATTTAAACATTAACTTACTTTCCATCCGCTTTCTTATTAATATGTTCACTACTCTTAAAGGATCTCAGTTTTATTTTTATTTGCTTTTACTGCAACTGGTGTTGTGTCATGTGGCGGCCCTAAAAAGTCTCCCATACATCATCCATTGTGCAGATTATATTTTCCTTTTGGTCCTTTGTGTTCAGTGAGGGTATGCTGAGAATTCAGAAAATTATTATAGGTTTAGATTCATTTTCTAACCAAAGTTTAATATATTTGGCCCCATTTGGATTATGCTAGTCTTTGTATTGACTACCCTGTTGAAAGTTGCAAAATTACAGTATTTCTCATTGGCTCAATCTTGCCAAATCTATAGGGTCACTGAAGAGGCTTAAGTAGCCGAAACCGCGGTATGGCCCATCCCCCTTTTTATTAATATGTTTACTGCTCTTAAAGGATCTCAATTTTATTTTTATTTAATGACATGACTGACACATGGTTACTGACATAATAGAGACACATGGTTACTGACATTATTTAGACACATGGTTACTGTCTAGATTAGGACACATAGTTACTGGCAGGATTGAGACACACTGATATTGACATTATTTAGACGCATGTTTACTGACATGAATGAGATACATGTTTCCGAACATGATAGAGACAGGGTTAATGACTAGATTGTGACATGGTTTCTGAAAGGGTTATTGACAGGATAAGACACATGGTTAGTGACAGGATTGATACATGGTTACTGACAAGGTTTTGACACATGGTTACAGACAGGTATGAGACACATGGTTACTGACAAGATTGTGACACATGTTTACTGACATAATCGAGACACATTGTTACTGACAGGATAGAGACACATGGTTACTGAATGGTTACTGATATGATATAGACACATGATTACTGACAAAATTGAGGCACAGGATTACTGCATGATAGAGACACTTAGTTACTGACAGGATTGAGGCAAATGATTATTGAAATTATACAGACACATGGTTTCTGATAGGATTGAGAGACATGGTTATTGATATGCTGGAGACACAAAATTACTGACATGACTGAGATTCACTCCCAATGACCATCGAACTCCTCCATTCTTATATAAAAACAGACAACAAAATTTGATACTAACATGATAGAGACTCTCTCCCCGGGCACCATGTTCCCACAGTCATCATAGAACTCTTCTTCTTCCAGCTCTTGGATACCCATACTGTGCTTACTTGATGACCCTGAAAATAGTATTACATCAGTTTTAATAAACTAGAGGGGCCACAATGCTCAATGGAATATACAACTATCCCAGCAGGCACATGACGTCAAAATGACGTCAGATCGACGTCGATGCGACGTCATGACGTTGCATCGACGTTGATATGACGTCATTTTGACGTCTTCACTCATTCTAAAATAAGGTGCAAATCCTGGAGAAAAAAATGAAGAAAAATAAACTTTTAGAATTACACTTTTTCGACATACCATCACTATTGTGGATCATTCAGGCTTCATCCTGTAAAATTTCACCACCTTCCCGATATTCTTGCAATTTCTACATCATTTTGAAACTTAATGGGTATATTCCAATTTGGTAATCAACGTGTCGCACTACATATGAACTAAATGTAACCATAACACAAACTCAACGTATATCTCTGACTAGCAGACTTAAGTTTCTCAAATAAAGAGCAATATTTAGTAGATTAAATCAAACAATAAACGTCCTTTCATATCTACTATCGAAAAATGTTAGATAATATGTGTATGATGCAGACTTCTTCATTCAGAATTTTCAGTGTTGTTAACTTGCAACTATTATAACATCAGACCTGTACATCAGAATTATATCAAAACATGTAATGATAATTACATTTGTCCTACATGAGTGGCCGAGCTTTAATTACTTTTCTAAATACATCTTGTTATATGGCAGGTCTTGTTTTATTAAGCGTCACGTAAATTACTTGCAAACCGCAACATAAATTATTTTTGCAATATAGATACACAGTGGCATTAAATATTATCTGAAAGACTTTATCTGGATACGTTTACTCCAAACAGACAATCTTGTGTGATCCTATTTCATTTTTTAATATTGTTTTACTTTTTGCACAACATTCTATAAAAATGTAATATACGTGACGGAATACTGTAATTTACGTGACGGTAATATTTAAGTCACCTAAATTATTTTTAAACTTAGATATGTTTGAGTTTTTGCTAACTTAAAATGAGGCATGGAATTTGAACCAGTCTGCACAAGAAGTAAATCCTTCAATGAATTAACCACGTAATTATTTAATGAAACAAAACTGTTTTATATTGATAAAAATGTATATTAATCTCAGGGCTGATATTTTACTGTTGGTCAGTATTTTGGAATGGACAAATGCGAATAACAAATTCAGTATTGCTATGTCTTTGATTGAAGGAGGTGTGATCCTTTTAGATTCAACTGTTTTCAACTATAACTGATAAATAGACTTAAACTACCTTTGTATTTTACGTGACAAATGCGTAATTTACGTGACACTGCTTGAAAAAAACATCATATTTCGTAAACTTAACTACTGAAAAGTACATAATGGACATTAAAACATTTATTGACGCTGATTCAAAGCACAATCTTAGATATATTGTATGTCATATTGGCATTTTGAAAGTAAGTACCGTCACGTAAATTACTGTCACGTTTATTACATTTTCAACTTTGGCATCCGAAAAACCCACCTTAGGGTCGTTTGATATTAACTTTATTTTTTGTGAGATGTATTCATCCTCCATACTTTCATATTCAGATAACGTTGTTTCAAACACCATGTTGGATTTGTAGAAAAATGGTGTCACGTATGATTACATCTTAAAAGGGACGCAATGGTTAAGCAGGGGGATTAGATATATTTGACCAAAATAATAAAGCAAAATGAAAAATTCATATGTTATCCATATAAAGGACATATTCAACTATTTAATTGACACAGTTTGGTCTGCAATAAGAAAAAGCAGTATTAAGATTTGGACAATCTTCTATAGCGTCACGTAAATTACAGAAACTCTGTGACATGCCTTTTTCGATTTTTGATGTTTGATAATTTTGTTTGTTTACAAGATATAAAATAACCATTTCTTTTACCAAAAGATAATGTCAAATTAAGTAAATCAAACGATGCTGTTTCGTGTGAAAATAGAATTTGCTCATTCTATGGCCTTGTGAATTTTTGCATTTCAGTTTGTGACATGCCGTTTTTGGTGGGGTCATGCATTATTCACTACTACCAGAGTTCTTAAAAAACATAACTGGGTATCATACTTTATTCGGTTTAAATGGAGATAGTACCAAATTTTGAAAATACAGCCAACCTTGGTGATATATTGAACAATGTCACTCCAATTTTTATTTAACACCCCGAGACATGGGGTGCGCTGCTTATTTTAGAATGAGTGCATGTGTCTGCAGGGATTGCTTTGATTAACCATTTGAGCTGTCTTGTGGGAAAACCAAGAATGTGGTTTCCGAACAGGTCCAACACAAATCATGCTGGGTACAGTCACAAAAGCGGGCTCGAAGCTTGAAATTTCGGATTTAAGAAGAAGAGGAAGTGTACTATCCGCGTAGCAAAAACAAAGGTGCTGATCAGCTTCGCGGTAACCGCGAAGCTGATCTGCGTCTTAGTTTTCACATATGCAGATTGTTGGTTTTCTCATCAGGCGGTTCATTTGTTGCTGTGAACCTAACAATAATTCAGAAATTTCACTGAAATGTATAACTGACCCATAACTGCAAGTTGAGGTCTGAAGTAATGTTTTTGAAAGAAAATTCAGCTATCCCAAATGAGACTGCAGAAATAGCCGTCACCATATCAACAAAACCGCCCCCCCCCCCCCCCACAAACTAACCACCAAGATTTATTTGAGCCTGTGCATGAGAAAACCAACAATTTGGGTTCCGACCAGGTTCGACACAAATCCAGCTGTACGATCACAGAAGCAGGCTAGAAGCGCTTGAAATTACGGATTTAAGAAGAAGAAGAGGGATTGTACTAACCGTGTAGTGAAAACAAAGGCGCTGATCAGCTTCGCGGTTTCCGCGAAGCTGATCTGCGCCTTTGTTTTCGCCCAAGCATTTTTGTTGGTTTTCTTATGCAGTGGCTCAATTTTATTTCTATTTATAGGTTAATAGCAATTACATAATTTTAGTTAAACTAAACGATTATTTTTTATTCAGTTTAATGTCCCTTTCAAGATTATTTCAGCTCATATGGGCCAATGGGTAGGGGGGGCGAAAATGGGAGAACCCCAAGAAAAAACACATGGCACATCCGCAAGCAGAACTTGGCTTGTGTCACACGTGCACAGTGTGAGGTTAAAACCTACACCAGACACAGAAGTGAGATTAGAGGGCCACTAACATGCCAAAACTAAATAAAACAATGCATTATGTAAGTTTTTTCTTGGAAGTAGGGGCAAGAGAATAAACAAAATGTAAATGTTTATCCTCCATAATCATGATAATCTAATTGAGCCGCGTCATGAGAAAACCGGATTTTCACCTATGCGAAAACAAAGGCGCAGATCAGTTGTGCAGTAACTGCACAACTGATCAGCGCCTTTGTTTTCGCTACTCGGATAGTAAAATTAGTCTTCTTCTTAAGTCCGAAATTTCAAGCTTCTAGCCTGCTTCTGTGACTGCACATGTTGGTTTGTGTCAGACCTGGTCGGAAACCCCGAAGACTGGTTTTCTCGCGTCGCGGCTCAATTTACAATGAACTTCCTGAAACTTTAGTAAAAGGAAGAACCCCCTTGTTATTGTATGACATACGAGCCACGACACAAGAAAACCGGTCTTCGGGAATTCCGACCCGGTGCGACACAAACTGGCCTGTACAGTCCCAGAAGAATGTTAGAAGCTTGAAATTTTTGGATATAAGTAGAGGAGGAATTGTACTATCCGTGATGCAAAAACAAAGACACTGATCAGCTTCACAGTAACTGCAAAACCGATCTGCGCCTTTGTTTTCGCAAAGGTAAAATTCAGGTTTTCTCATGCCGCTTACACTATACTAGTGCATATTCATATTCTATCAATTTTCAAACTAAGTTATTCAGGTAACAACAAAATGCAGACCTGGGCCCAGGTTTGCATTGGACCTGGTATGACAATAAAAGCACTTTTTTTTTGGTACTTCACGCAAGTACCACAATGAGTAATAGGATAAGAATGGAGACACAAACTAAAGGATAAAAGCATCAGGGATTGATGAGTCTTTGTGGTAATGCATCTATTAAAGAACTGATTCTACCATACTTCAATGATATGCGTCTGACACAAACAGGCCTGCAACAGTGCATCTATAGAAGATGGCTAGATGCTTGAAATTTCACATTTAAGAAGGAGAGGAATTGTACTATCTAAGTAGCAAAAACAAATGCGCTGATCAGCTGTGCAGTTACTACACAGCTGATCTGCATCTTTGTTTTCGCATAGGCAACCAGAGGACCAATGGTCCTGTAAATGCTCACCTGAGACCTGAGATATATTTGACTAGAATGGTAATATACATGTATATAACCCCAGGGCAGGGTCAGAGCAACCTCTGGAGTCAATTTCTTTTTTATATCATAAAGATTCAGTCCATTTGCCAATTTACTGCAAGTTTTGCCCTTCAAATGACATTGTAACAATTTTCCCCATTCAAATGTGTGGGCAACCTAAGTTGACCTTGCCATAAAAAGGTCAAGGTCATCCCAGGGTCATGATTTATATAAACTTTGTAGAGCTCCATTGCCTGATGCTTCATGCTAAGTTTCAAAATCATAGGCCTTCTGGTTCTTGAGAAAAAGATTTTTAAAGGTTTTTGCTATTTATAGCCATGGCGGCCATCTTGGTCATTTATTGAATCAACAAAGTGTCAAACTGTTAATTGAGCAATCTCAATTTGCCAGTGTGTCAAAATGATGACCATCTTGAATTACTCAACAGACAAGCAGGATTACTGGTCATATTATTTTTTCGACCTTTGGCCTTAAATTTGAGCCCTCCTTTAAACTGATACATGACAATATTGCAGGTTAGAAAATTATGCGAATATTCGAATCCAGAAATCGCATTCGAATATTCGTATGAAATGCGAATATTCGAACATTCGAATATTCGTTGACATCCCTACTATTTATAGCTATGGCGGCCATCTTGGTCATGTGACCTGGACCATTTATACAAACTTTCGTTCCCCCTACCCTAAGGATGCTCCACATGAATTTTGACTTTGATTGGTCCAGCGGTTTCAGAGGAGAAGATCTTTGAAATTGTGAACGACGGACGGACCGACGGACGACGGAGCATGGGTATACTATAAGCTCACCTGTAATAAGCCTTCAGCTCAGGTGAGCTAAAAATATGGTTTTCTCATGATGCAGCTCATGTGATTCCAGTTCAGAATGGCACACCATCCAACCATGGTAGAACCGCTGAAATCAACAGTCCTTGTGATCATTAAGCAATTTCATTTTCTAGGTTTTCTCAATATTTACAAATTTTACTGTAAGTATGAAAATCCATCATGAGTCTGTCTGTATGAAGATAGAGAAATTATAGTCTGACATGAGAATGATATAGGTGATAGAGTACAATACAAGTCTAGTCTTGATGAATATTACAGAGAAAAAATATATTACTGGACCGTTTGATCCATGAGACCAGAAAAATATAAGTCTTGTCTTTTAGTGTTGTCAGACCAGGTCAGACCTAAACCCAACAGTACAAGCACAATAAAGCTGCGTCATGAGAAAACCGGATTTTCGCCTATGCGAAAACAAAGGCGCAGATCAGCTTTGCAGCAACTGCGAAGCTGATCAGCCCCTTTGTTTTCGCTTCACAGATAGTACAATTCCTCTACTTTCTAAATCCGGAATTTTCAGCCGCTAGCCATCTTCTGTGCTTGTGCAGCTCGGTTTTTGTCGGACCTGGTCGGAAACCCCAAAGACCATTTTTTTGTGTCGCTGCTCTAGACACCTGATTTGTGCTGTTTATACAGGGAAAAAAACAAAGGTGCTGATCAGCAGTTTTTATCTGCATCTTTGTTTTTGCCTATGTGAAAAGCTGGTTAAAATAGTGGTATTTTGATGATAAATAAGTGATTTTTGCTTATTTCTCCATAAAAACTACAGTACGATTGCCTGTGAATCAATATTGCTATGATGAGCATTTTCATGCCTCTGATGTCAGATGTTATTAGCATAACTTATACATGTACAAAGTATTTTGAAGTCACATCAAAATATCTTTATCAGTTCTTCTGATTCTGAGAAAAAAAATGTCTGAGAATCTTAATATCTGATAATACCTGAGCTCAGACTTTTGTATTTTATAAAAGAAACAATTACAGTAGCTTGAAATTTCAAACAGAAATAAAGACCAAAATGATCTGATCTGTGTCTTTGTTGCATTGCTTGCATGCAAAAAGCTGGGGAAGGGGTTCATGGCATGTCTTACATTATTCTCTGAATAATTACAGCAAGCACAGCAGGTATACTGGTTATGCACCAGTCATATATGTATCCCTGGCTCCCCTAGGGCCGGGGATAGTGAGGACACGGCGGGGCTAAAGAGCTGGGATTTAACCTCTGATGACTTTTAATTACTTTTATGGTCCATATGTTCATAATATACAAATACACCTTTACATTTACATGTATGTGCTGAATATTCAAGCCCCTCTCCTATTTTTCATTAGAACAACTCCCAGCTGTTGTTCCTCATTACTGCCAGCCTCCTGGGAGCCAGGGCTTTTAGCAGGGATTTTACCACAAATCTCACCCCGCAGTGCCGGGCTTTTAGCAGGGCTTTAAAAACTGAAAAGTTACACGCCCCACTATTCCCTGGACTTGGAGGGGCTGTAGATACAAATGACTGGTGCATTAATATGTAAATGTTATGTAAATTTTGGGAAGTAAAATGCTCCTCATGCATGCATCTTCATTTAAAAAATGAAAACAGCAAGAAGATACAACAGGGTGTTTATTTTCTTAGCAGGAGCTAGGATCACACCGTTCATCCAGATACAACAAACGCGGAAAGGTCTTCCAAACGCGGATATAAACAACTATGTGGCGGGAATACACCAGGTTAAAAATATCAACATACAGTTGAACCTGCGTTAAGAGACCACGCAGGGGAAGCAGTAAAAGTGGTCTCCTATGACAGGTGGTCTCTAAAGCCAGGCTTCCAAAATTTGGGAAAAATTAGAAAGATCGTCTCAGGTCGCGAAAATACATTACAATTCCGATTTGTCTCTTAAGAACTCATAGTCAATCAATTACCTCTTTGTATCGTCTTTGTTTTAGTATATCCCACCCCTAGTGAGATATTATTATCCAAACTAAATTATTCCGGTGTATTTTAAGTCCATTTAGTCCTCATTGTGTTTGTTTACATGAACCAAGGCAAGTCGCTTATTGTATTGAAAATTTTTATCGCTTATTGTATTGAAAAAATTGTAAGGTATGAATTACCAAAATATCGGCAAACAGTGAAATCCCACCTTTCGTTGACATCAGCATACTAACAAGCCTTTGGAACAGGTAAAGTGTCTATGTGATGTGGATGATAGTGGATGAAGTGTATTGGGTAAAACTCACAGGTACATATGGAATATGTGAAGCGAGTGTGTAACACACGCTTAGCTTGTTTCACAGTTTGCATTCGCACGCACGGTCTGCTAATCAGCTAGTGATTAAAATCATTTACCCTTATTGTGGAGTTGAAATCGTTGAAGTGTGATAATAATCAAATGTTGATTTGGTGTCAGATAGATAATTGGTCAACGTTTCAATTGATGTTTTGATTGGAATACAAATGTGACACTGTGACGATCTCAGTTAGTTACACAATAAAATATAGGAGATATAGGAAATAAATGAGTGAAAACACAGTAGCAGGTTAAGATTAAAGGAATGTGACACAAATATTTTTAGATAACATGTTGTTGTTGTTTATTTTGTTAATGAATGAAACGAAGAATGGCTGCCTTATAACACCTCCCTGGCGGAAACCACAATAATTAAGAAAGTGACACAAACATTTTTTTTCTTTTTAATTCTATTGTTTACAATATCATTTCAATGTAAGCATGGTTGCTTACTGCAATAAATCTGCCAGCTGAGTGGAACTATACCGCAAGTCATTGTTGCAATTTTGCATAATCCGCCATTATCGTCGCTTAATATCGGTCGTTTATTGCGACGAAAATGACCGTTTTTCTTGTTATTTTAGCAGTCGTTGGTCACGTTAGGCAGGAAATCGCTTAAGAGAGGTCAATTAACATAGAAAAACGCTCCGGAGGATCATATTGTGGTCGCTTACAACAGGAAAACGCTAAAGACAGGTGGTCGCTAGGCCAGTCTAGACTGTATAGCCTTTAAATTGTTCCTATATGAAATGTCTTTATGCAGAGCTGAAGCGAAATGGTTTATCTTGAGAATGGTATAATATCATAACAAAAGATTTGTGTTAACTATAACTATAGGTACAAGCATTTTAATATGTAAATCGCTATTTTCTCGCCTGCTTCTCGATTCTTTTGATATTTGTAGAAATTTTTTGTTTGGCTTCGTGCAAATATCTCTTCAAAATTAATTTTCGACATCTATGGAATATATCTATACCAGGGCTCAGGAAATTTTGATTTCCAAATCGGTCCAGCCAAGTGATGACGTCATCGGCGACATACGAACGCGCATTGTCATACATTGATACATAGTCACGAAAACTAATGACATTTATTATTTCAGGGTTACTTACTTATGTATATGTAGAATTAATTGTAAATACATGTAGCTTGTTTTAAACTGATATAAAAATGCCAAGAATACTTTGAAATTTGTAGTTTGTTCTTTCATATTATTCCGTGATCAAATCCAATTTTATCAGGTTTTCCCAGCATTTATTTATAAGTATGCTGGTACCCAGCATCATTGTATTGTACTGCATAAATTCTGCCATTGTTGGTACACCTCGGACGAATATACTGGTGCGTTGTGCTGCAGCTGGCCAACACAGTAAATTTGCTGAAGTGTTCGCCCCTGGGCCACGTCGAGGCCCAGCACATCCGGGTCAGCAGTCCGACTTTTTGACAGCGTATCTGTCGGTTTGCCAGGCCGACAGATCTTGTCTTGAACATTTGTCTTTTTAAACATCGACAAAATGCTATGTTGTGCCATTTCAATATAAATTGAATGACAATATAAGATCGAAGTTCTGTAGCTTATATAGTCAACATAATCAACGAAAATGCAATACCTATTATGTCATTTTCAGTAGCCTTTGAATGAGTTTGTAAACAGCATAATTTTCTTAAAACGGACCGCTTCTTTGACGGTCATTTGAGCAAAACAGATCAAACAAAAAAATTAAAGATCAAAGCGACCTTGTTCTCAATTCTGCCGGTCTTTACCGTATAGCTCCGCCCTCAAGATTGTCAGTGTAATTGGCTTGAGCCAATCAGAAACTTGGAAACAAAGAAAGCAACGAGACAAACAATTTGGACACGAGTCAGTAGTTTTACTGCAGTGTTTTGATAATTGGACAATTAACAGCTTGACACGTGAGTAACCAAGGGGTGTTGATTGGGAAAACCTGTGAATTATGGACCGATTAAGGAAAAAAAGACAAACAAAAACAGGTCTTGCAAATTTTATTATGATACGGTATTGGAAAATACATTTATAATCGGACAAAATGCATTTTTTTTGGACCGATAAAAAAGCATTTTCTGAAAAATGAATCCATCCCATGAATTCAAAATCGGTCTAAACCGACAAATTATCGGATTTCCTGAGCCCTGATTCTATACCATGCATCAAACTTAGAAAAAATCTTTAGATGTCTAAACTTCATGTTTAAAAGTCAACCTAGTTTGCTTCAAGATGCAACTTACCACGTATGTTGATACTACACAAGGCAGATGGTCTACATAATTTGGGTAAAAGAAACACGTATTCGAACATCTGGTTTTGGTTTAAACTTTTATTTTTGTATATACATGCACATATAATAATACAAACAAAGCATTTTATACAACCGTTGCATATATAACCAGAGGACCAATGGTCCTGTAAACGCTCACCTGAGATCTGCTGCATATACCAATAAACATGTATGAATATTATGGTATTTTATTCCAGTGCAGGGGCAGATGAAGCCCTTGGGCCATTTTCTTTTTTCTGAATCTTCAATATTCTGTCCATTTGCCAATTTCCTGCTGGCTTTTCCCTTCAAATGACATTTTAACAGTTTTCCCAATTCAAATGCATAGGCAACCCATGGTGACCTTGCCATAAACTTGGTCAAGGTCATCACAGGGACCTGATTTATATATACATTAAAGTACTTTAGCCATCGATGCTTCATGCCAAGTTTCCTTGAAATCAGTCTATTGGTTTCAGAGAAGAAGGTTTTTGATGGGTTTTTACCATATATGGGCATGGCGGCCATCTTTGTCATGTGACCTAGATTATTTATATACACATTGATTCACCCATTCTATAGATGCTTCACAAAAAATTTGGCTTTGATTGGCCAAGCGGTTTCAGAGGAGAAGACGTTTGAATATTATGGAAATATACATGTATATTGCCGCGGGGTGGGGGCACATGAGCCCCTGGGGTCCAATTTTTTTCAGAATCATTAATATTCAGTCCTACTTCCCATTTCCTGCAAGACTTTCACTTTAAATTACATTTTAAAAGTTTTCCCCATTCCAATGCATTGGTGACCTATGTTGACCTTGCCGTAAAATAGGTCAAGGTCATCACAGGGTCATGATTTATATACACATTGTAGTGCTTGAGCCATCAATGCTTCATGCCAAGTTTTGTTGAAATCGGTCCACCGGTTCTGGAGAAGAAGATTTTTGAAGGGTTTTTACCATATATGGGCATGGCGGCCATCTTGGTCATGTGACCTGGATTATTTATATACACATTGGTTCCCCCTTCCCATAGATGCTTCATGTAAAATTTGGCTTTGATTGGCCAAGCGGTTTCAGAGAAGAAGATGTTTGAATATTATGATAATATACATGTATATTGCCCCGGGGTGGGGGCGGATGAGCCCCTGGTGCCCAATTTTTTTCAGAATCATTAATATTCAGTCCTACTGCTCATTTTCTGCAAGATTTTTCCTTTAAATGACAATTTAACAATTTTTCCCATTCAAATGCAAAGGCGACCTATGTTGACCTTGCCGTAAAATAGGTCAAGGTCACCGCAAGGTCATGATTTATATACACATTGTAGTGCTTGAGTCATCGATGCTTCATGCCAAGTTTGGTTGAAATCGGTC
This sequence comes from Rugalucina vietnamica, assembly GCA_964017185.1. Taxonomy (NCBI): domain Eukaryota; kingdom Metazoa; phylum Mollusca; class Bivalvia; order Lucinida; family Lucinidae; genus Rugalucina; species Rugalucina vietnamica. Next base: position 63,139,754 of record OZ024873.1, read on the forward strand.
CAGTGGTTCCGGAGAAGAAGATTTTTGAAGGGTTTTTACCATATACGGGCATGGCGGCCATCTTGGTCATGTGACCTGGATTATTTATATACACATTGGTTCCCCCTTCCCATAGATGCTTCATGTAAAATTTGGCTTTGATTGGCCAAGCGGTTTCAGAGAAGAAGATCTTTGAAAATTGTGGACGACGGACGGACGGACGACGGACGACGGACGGACGGACGACGGAGCATGGGTATACTATAAGCTCACCTTGTGAGCCTGACGGCTCAGGTGAGCTAACAAGGGATTCAGAAGAAAGTCGAAACGACTTTTTCAGAATCTGTATCCCATCTGGTTTTAACGTGCAATACACCCACACAACGTTTTCTATTTAAAATGCAATGAAGAATGCTAGATTTTATATAAAATAAATGTGCTATAAATGCATTCTTTTGGCTTCTATAGTCGGTTATTCACTTGATATATGATTTAATTCGGGGGTGAGATAGAATGGTAACATTTAACGTCACATATCGCTGTATATTGAAACCATTTTAATGCGAATGATACCAAACTGCGCTCATGTCCTACCTTCGAAAGCTGTAGATATACCAACATAGGCAATAGGAGATAAAGAAATTGGGCTTAAAACGTCGTTTCTCTCTAAACGATTTATTTTGATTTCGAACAACAAAGACATCACACGTTTTAAGTCATTTTATCCAAGGTATTAATCGGTGTTGTAATGAGCTAATATGCGAAATCCACATTCTATTTATTCAACAGACACACGGTTTCCTAAAGAACTGGTGAGCCTGTTTGTGTTTCATTTATGACCGGCCTCTAAGCCCATAAACATATAACACTATATAATATATGCATAAATATTGTGAATAAAAGTCCCAGTTAACTATTCTTCATCCGTGTCAGGAAGGAGCCGCCATTTACTGGGTACATACCAGTTCTAGGGGAATTAAAATATCTTGCTAATAGACAAAAACCTGGTGCCAGCCTGGTTCGCCCCCTTCCCCAGCCCGCCCCTCCCTACCTCTCGCCGGACCAGGAGTCAAAATATAACACGATGCTCCACTCATTATTAACATAAATTATGTTGTTGTAAGTTTTACATACACGATCAACAATCAAGGTCATACAGAGACGGTCAGTCATTATTTTCACACCACAGCCTTCCAGAGGCATTGTAACTAGTTCTTTTTGCACATTTCTTTCACCACTTATAGCTGCTCTTCTTGAATTTACATTATCTATGTGCGATTGTATTAATAATGTGTTTTACGTGTTGTCATTGAGGTTCTTTCATAAAGAATTTCACTTCTCTTAAGTGAGCAAGGCATAAAAAATATATTCTTGGCCATGTCTTAATGATACACCTGTATATTTTACATGTAATAAGAGAGTTGGTGTTTGAATATGAAAGGCAAAAGCATTTGGAACTCTGACCATAACTGACAATATGAGACTGCTTGAAGCTATTTAAGGCTTTTAATTGTTGAATTTAAAGAGCAAAAACAAAGGCACGGACAGCTTCTTGGTTAATATACAGCTGTATGTACATCTAGCTTTGTAAAACATGTAAACATGGTTTCCTAATGCCGTCACAAAAGTGTACTAGTGAAAGTGCTCATCCACGTTCCTTGTAGTTTTGTCGGGCAACATTAAGCTGATAGTTGGTCTTAAAACAACCATCTATGGACTCCAAACGATATAAAATTGGCATTAACAATGGCTGCAGCCAGTTTAAGACCAGAATTTGGTTTTTATAATCCGCGTTGGTTTCATCGAATGGTCCGAGTTTGTTTCACCTGCCTGAGAATTTGAACCGTCGTAAGTTGTACCATATTAAATGAGAGTACCCAATTTCAAATACTTCTTATTCTCTTTCTATAAATTTGCATGTGTTTTTGTAAAGGCAACACTTAAAGCGATCCCCTCTCCTCCAAACAATATCACTTTAAACATATTTTTATGCTTTGATAAGCATAAAGTTTTTTATGCTTTTTTTTTACAGACATTCTAACCAAGGTTTTTTTCTTTTTTCATGCATCCAAGTCATATTTTTCTAACTACATGTAATGGAATTTATAAGACATGATTTTGGGAATACATTTGCATAGCTATGTCCTTTATCATTGTACGTCACACAAAAAACCAACTCAGCCTCTATTCGTGACAATTAAAGAAAATAAATACACACCCTTTTTTTCCGCAGTATTGTTTATATCCGCGTTTGGAAGACCTTGCCGCGTTTGTTGTATCTGGATGAACGGTGTGAGGATATATGTATTGAGAAAATGCTAATGTTACATAGCCCAGACAGGTTGGGTATCCACATGCATAACTTTTCATGTTTAAGGCTGCTGCTATCATCTCTCAAAGATTTTAGAGATAGGTTTGCCATTGTCTATGCTCACAATGCAATAATACAATGTAATTACCTAACTCAATTATAACGAGCTGCATCATGAGAAAAACGGAATTTTGCTTCTGCGAAAACAAAGGCGCAGATCAGCTTCGCAGTAACTGCGAAGCTGATCAGCACCTTTGTTTTTGCTACACAGATAGTACAATTTCTCTTCTTCTTAAATCCAAAATTTCAAGCTTCTAGCCTGCTTCTGTGGCTGCACTGACCCATTTGTGTCAGACCTGGTCGGAGACCCTGAAGACCGGTTTTCTCGTGTCACGGCTCACATGCCAATACAATTACTGATACATGTATCATCAATTGAGCCGCCTCGTGGGAAAACCAACAACGTGGTTTCCGAACAGGTCCGACACAAACCGACCTGTACAAGCACAGAAAAGAGCTAGAAGCTTGAAATTTCGGATTTAAGTAGAAGAGGAATTGTACTAACCGAGTAGCGAAAACAAAGGCGCTGATCAGCTTCACGGTTACCGCGAAGCTGATCTGCGTCTTTGTTTTCGCCTACGCAGATTGTTGGTTTTCCCATGAGGTGGCTCAATTTAATAATGCTTACCAGCAGGGATGTCTATGATGAAAATAATGCAAATTTCAATATAATTACCAGCTATTCATGCAGTTGTAGACAACCAGATAGAGAAATCCTACATTTTACCCCATGTGAGAAATTCTTATCTCACCCTAGTTATCTCACCCCGGTCGCACCCTGCGTTCTAATATTCTTTTTTAACACTGGTTGTATAGGACGTCACGTAATTTCGTCGCTAAGTGCACACGTCACAATGACGTCAAAACGTTTTAAATCAAAATGGCGGACGTCACGATTTTATCATTTTTCTAAATAAATAGTATAAAAATCAATCTTCGCTGCATTAAGGTGAGCAAGAAAAAGAATCTTACATGGGTGTCAGGTATGGATAGACAAATCTGTCCCTCGGGTCACAATTTGGCATCACTCAGCGAGCCTCGTGATGCCATAATGTGACCCTCGGGACAGATTTGTCTATCCAAACCTGACACTCATGTAAGATTCTTATATTATATCTGAGCTTCAAAACATGACTTTATTGTGAAACTCTAACCCTTTTTTTAGGGCCCCTGTCTATTGTGGCCCTAAAGAAATAGATGGGCTGCTTGTACCTCCAGGCAAAGCTTATACACTACTGACTGACCATCTGATTACTGGTTAACCGCTCTGGTCTGAGCCTGCCCAGGAAACGTGGTTCAAGTCAAACCATCCTCACTTAAGGTAAAAGTCCAATAAAATGAAGGCAATGTCCCAACATGATCTTAGCTGTTGACTGGGACGTAAAGCATCAATTCAAAGAAACAAAAAACAACTGTACCTTTTTGAAATACATGTAATTCTTTTTTCATTTTTACATGACCCAGGGTAGAGTAAGCATTGACCATCGGCTATCAAAGAATATCCCATAGCAGCTAAAATGCAATCATTGCCTATATATATCACAAGATGTCTTTCCAAATGCTCGATGAATCTGCATCAAACTCTAGCTTCCTAATTGTGTTCTCAGTCAACTTTCTAAGCATACAGCAGTATTTGTCAGCCAAAATCACAGCCATAGTAAAATCTACATTCTTGACCTACATGTACATGCATGTTAACTGTAGCACTTTCTCATGCATTCAGGGGGGCTGGGGAATCTCAACTCAACATAACAGGGGTCATCAGAGAAGACTTACTATTACTCTTTGGTCTCAATATACCAGCTGGAACTGAATAAATCATGTCTAAGGATAAGTCTTTTATTACTGATATGTCCTAAGAGTCCCTTATTACTAGACAAGTCTTAGAATCAACAGAATTACAAAATGTGTGCTTCTGATCCAATATACAGTGCTCCAGATAGCGTCCGTACAGCCGTAATTTACGGACTTAATTTTCGCAGATACGGTAGAAATTGAAATTTTGTCAGTACCAAAAACGGGAACGAAATGACAGATACGGTTGGGTTACGCTTATTGACCGTAACCTTAACTCGTTATCCCCCGAGTGCCGCTAATTTGAGGCAGATTTCTCCGCATGCCATTATTTACAATGCTTCCCGAGTGCCACGAAAAGTCATCACATACGATTGGTCCACAAAATACGAATTTCTAGCTTTGTTTAAATTTCAACCAATCAAATTCGCGCTTACATCGGTAGTTGGCATATTTTACTACAAAGAAAACGAAAGTAGAACATTTGTTTCCGGAGTTAAATGCAAGTAAACAACGATGGAAAACGGTGAAAATCTAGGGGTTTTAAATCGTGATTGTACTGGTGACACACCAAATTCACAAAATTCCACCATGTATTTAAGCTGATACATCGCTTTGAAACCAGAGTATGTAGCATTTTCATATCTATCTAAGGTCAATAAGGGGAAAGGTTGTGCATTGGACGCTGACACTTAGTCAAGACTTGCAAGTCTTTATGAGCCAATGTACTCCCCCACCTTCCCTTTTACTTCTGTCTTGCCCATATCTTTCAATAGGCCTGGGTTATTAAGGAGAGGGTGAAGAATAAAATGCAAAATACAGGGGAACCTATGCCCAAATTTTTCACAGGGTTGGACTTTAAAAGTCTTCGTGGGCAAATAGAACAGGTACTGAAGCCGAAATCTGGATACTGATTGGCTTAAATTTTGACCAGTACCGTACTGATTGAGAAAAAAATTATCTGGAGCACTGCAATATACATGTATTTCCCCCCAAAACAATTGAAATATCTAGACTGAACAGTTTGTGAATTTATAGAGAAGCAATTTGAAGGATTCCGCTTCCAAAAATTTCGAGACATAGAATAAAAGGAGTATGATACAGTCACCAGGATCACAGACAGATATTCGGGTTTGGGTCAGACATAGAAGAATCAAAACCAATTCTTAAAAATTAACAAATTTGGATCAAAAATCACTTAGAAAATGCCTTTTCTATTGCAAACTGTTGCTAATTGTCAAAAATTTACAGTAAAACAGTATTCGCCGATTTTGTAAAGACAGTTTTCTGATAGTGCAAAGTGTGGTTTACCTTTTTCTTGAGCAATTTTCTGGAATTCGTCTATCAAATCTTCCCAGTCAACTTCAACATCTAGTGCAGTAGGTTTCTCTGGCACTGGTCCTACATCTTTTTCTCTTGGAGCTAGCTTAAACTTCTTTGCATCAAAGTTTCGAATCACAGACTTAACCGATACACGGTGTAGAGATTTCTTTGGGTCTGCAGAATCAACAATTTTTCGCCGTAACTCAACTGCGAAATCAAGTGATTTGTCTTGAGATTTTGGTTTTGGAATAGTGAATTTCGCTGCTCCTGTTCCAGCAGGATGTTTTGTTTTTTCTGAAGGTGCAGGTTTTTCTGAAGGTAGAGGTTTTATTCCTGGTTTACTTTCAGGATGCAGTTTATTTTCAAGCAGTTTTTGTCTTTCTAAAATACTAAGACCTTTGGTACCACTGCTTCCTGTAGTAAATGCAGTGTCAGAACTTTTCTCTTTATCCACACTGCCAGTCATTTTGTTTTGTGGTCCTTTATCACTTTCTTTGGAATCTGGAATGAAATTCTTAGCAATGTCCTTTGTGTTAGGTTTGGAATTATTATTTGTATCAAATGTTTTTCGTACTGGAGTTGGTGGCTTTGGTTTTGGAGTAGTTTTTGGTGGTGTAGCATGCGATGATTCCTCATTAGCACGAAATATATCTGCAATTTTTGACACACTGTCCCTCTTACTAAGCACTTTATTTAGCACTTCTTTTGCCGCTTCTTTGTCTTTCACAGTTGTAGTTGAATCACTTTTGTTTTGTGTCCCATGTTCGTTACTTTTACCCACAGTCCCATTCACCGGTAATTTAGGAATCTTATCATTTCCAACCACCCCGGGGAGGAAGCCCCCACCTCCAAATTTTGTCACATTTTTGGCAGGAGGTACAGGCTTGGGTTTAAGAGCAGGATTCAGGTTCATGGTGACATTATTCTGTTCAAATTTACTCCTCAGGTTGTTTAAAGGTGACTGTACAGCAGCGGAGGAACCATCATCATAGATTTCTTCATCCTGCAAATCAGAGTAATATGAGCCGCCTCGTGGGAAAACCAACAATGTGGTTTCCGAACAGGTCTGACACAAACCGACCTGTACAGTCACAGAAAAGAGCTAGAATCTTGAAATTTCGGATTTAAGTAGAAGAGGAATTGTACTATCCGAGTAGCGAAAACAAAGGCGCTGATCAGCTTCGCAGTTACCGCGAAGCTGATCTGCATCTTTGTTTTCGCATATGCAGATTGTTGGTTTTCCCATGAGGCGGCTCATATGTTAAAACTTAACCCATATTTGATGAATGGATTTTCCCATCATTATCAATTGGATGAGTCCACTTTCATTTTTAGGGGTGTTAGGAGTGATTTTTATTTTGTATCTCATTTTTCGACAAAATTTTTTTGTGCAAACAGAATAGCCCCAGTTGGGACGCCGCATTCTGCGGCGTCACATCTGGGGCTATGCTGTTTGCCTATGACCCACAAAAAAGGATGCCAGGCTTATATGAGTTAAAACAGCTTAATTAGAAAATAAGAAATAGACTTTTTGCAGTATTAGACCAAACATGTGTAGACCTACTGTGCAGTTAGCATGAATCCTAAATGTATCGGCACCCTTGTTTCCAACCATAGTTTACATACCGGTAATTGTACTAGTACTGTCTCTATACAATTCAAATACCAAATTTTAAACCTCTAACCATTTTCTGTAAAGTCTGAAATGTATCTGATCTGATACTATGATAAAGATAATACAAAAAACAAAAAATTGTAAAAATTGCTAAAACTGTCATACAAGCTTTTAGCATACCATAATATATGTGAATCGAAACTGTCCTGCATATATTCCTTGACCCCTCATAGTTACGATATTATTTTATCTTCACATGTAAAAAGTGAGAATCATTATAAAATGTCCACCTTGTCTTAAATGCAGAAAAAATGTGATTACCTAAATAAGAAAGACAGACTGTTACCTTAGGCAACAAATTGAAAAGAGATATCAAGATTTTTTGACATTTATCAACATCTGAATGTCAATGATCCGGAGGGGACTTTGATATGATGGAGTAAAATGCATTTCATCAATTATGCTGTTATACTCCTATGTAGTTACATGAAGTTGTAGCAAGAAAAGTCTGCATTTGCATCTGAAAAACAGCTCTCTCTATAATTTTGATCAGAAATTTAAAGCTCATGCAGCTAAGTCACTGGAGCCATTGGTCATATTTAGAAACCAGAGGACCAATGGTCCTGAAAACACCCAACTGAATTATACAACCTTTGATGGGACAGAGTCTACAAATTAGACTGGCTCCCGTAGTAAAATTTTAGCTTTTTATACAATAACAATATTTACTTGATCAAGCATCAGTATATTAAAATGGCCAAGTGGTTTCAAAGAATAAATATTTAAAATTATGGATGAAGGACAAAGCGATGGATGGATGGCAGGACTTTGGTAAACTATATAAGCTCATCTGTTCAGCCTATGGCTCAGGTGAGCTAGAAAATAGGTCGAGGACTTCAACAGTTAAAAACTCAACAATGACAATACATACATGATTGTATTTATAAAGAGGGACATTTTTGTGATTTTTTAAAAAGGAAGATGCTTTTTTAAACTATCAGGTTGTAAAAAGCTTACGAAAACTTGCCCTTGCAATAAACAGAGATTTTTTTAGCTTTATAAAGAACTGAAAGTTTTCGGCTGAATTTTTTTTATATTTTTTCTTATTTTTGCTCAAAACATAGATTGTGGGTACACATTAGAACCACCTCGGCGAGGAGGTTCTAACAAGTACCCACAATCTATGTTTTTGGAGCAAAAAAAAAAGAAAAATAGGTATACCCCTGCAAACCCGTTTTTCTATATAAAAGTGGGGTTTAAGGGGGGTATACATTTCACGGGCATTTTTTCCTGATGATAATCATATGAGTCATATTGTTAGTAAATCTGACCTAACCCAACTAAGCAGCCGCTTCAGCACGCACACTAGCCTGCTGGAACTCGGTTGATCTTTTATCAGCCTGTGTATATAAATTTGTGCATGCAAAAAAGTAATTATATTTTGACAATGTACCTTTGTTACCTTTCCCCAATGAACATGATATTTCCCCCTCCTTTTTCCTTTGTTCAAATCCATGTTGCACAAACACAACTGAATCATAGCCACATTAAGAACTGACCCCAGGATTTACATCCATCATCTATGAACCATTATAAAAATGTGATCAACAGAACATGATTTGAGCCGCCTCATGAGAAAACCAACAATCTACATATGCAAAAACAAAGACGCAGATCAGCTTCGCGGTAACCGCGAAGCTGATCAGCGCCTTTTTTTTTTGATACACGGATAGTACACTTCCTCTTCTTCTTAAATCTGAAATTTCAAGCCTCTAGCCAGCTTCTGTGACTGTACAGCCTGATTTGTGTCGGACCTTTTCGGAAACCACATTGTTGGTTTTCTCATGAGACGGCTCATTTTATATGAGCCGCATTCTGAGCAAAACCTGCCCACTAATTTGACACAAATCATGCTCTATAGTCATGGAGTTGATTCCAATTTAGAGGCAGAGAAATAGACAAATGGAACTACATATTCAAGAAGCAAAACCATAACCAGCCATGCACAGCAAGTGCAGACGATGTATGTCTTTTAGTATGATCGAAAAGCTTTCTCATGATACAGCTCATATGTTCCACTGCATTTTCAGGAGCTAAAGGTGTATTAAAGGAAATTATACTAAATATTTGGACTACAAGTTCTGGCCATAAAAAATCTTTCTTTTGGACTTTATCACCAGATAATTATACTAGTAATATAGTCTCAGCTGTACAGGATAGCTAGTCTTGATGGAACTAAACCTCAGGCTGTTAGTCTAAAAAGACAGGTGTATTAGAATTCAACAAATGTTCAAATACTTTTAGATGAATCGAAATTTTGACTATCAAACAGAAACCAACACCAATGAAAATCCCACAGGTATATCAAGTACAGTAATGATCATAGCAAATCAAACCGGAAAATTGAAGAAGATGCTTTGATTGTGCTAAGAACAGCAATAAATGTGAACAGGAGTCATTTTCCTAAATTGGTTACTTCATTTTGATGTTCCAAATTGAAAATATACATTGTAGTTTGAGCCGCGTAGTGAGAAAATAGGATTTTTGCTTATGCGAAAACAAAGGCGCAGATCAGCTTCGCAGTAACTGCGAAGCTGATCAGCGCGTTTGTTTACGCTATATGGATATTACAATTTCTCTTCTTCTTAAATCTGAAATTTCAGGCTTCTAGCCTGCTTCTGTGACTGTACAGGTTGGTTTTTGTCAGACCTGGTCAAAAACCACAAAGACAGGTTTTCTCGCATTGCGGCTCGTTTAAAATATACCAAAATGAGGCCTTAAATGATCTTCATTGTCCTTCTGAATTTAGTTTTAACGGATGAAAGTATATGCTTATTTAATTTGGTCTATCAACTAGCACATTACGAAAACTTGCCCATACGATATACAGAAATTTTTTTTCAGCTTTGAAAATTGAAAATTTCGTTGGAAATTTTTTTATATAATTAATATATTTGCTCAAAACATTGATTGTGGGTACACCTCCACAAGGCGGTTCTAACGAGTACCCACAATCTATGTTTTGGATAAAAAATAGGAAAAATAGGTATACCACTGCAAACCTCAGTTTTAATATGGGGGTTCACTACCATAGAGACTCACGCCATAAGTTTGAAAAAGTGGGCGGGATTTTCCCTATACTTCATGTTGTATTTTAACTAGATGCTAGTAACTGATAAGCCATCAGTCCTATAGGTAGGTTTAGGGGATATACTTTGTACGGACATGTTTTCGTGATGAAAATATCTTTGGTGAAAACAAGGACACACTTATATTTAGTAGAGCTTGTTTATGATAAAGAGATTAGAAAAAACAAACACATTTTTTGCTTTCCCACAGACTTGATTAAATCGATTCAAACTTCTACCTGTATGAAGGTATAGCTTGTAGAATCTGTTCAGAAACTGATAAATGAGCTGAATCAGGAGAGAACCTGATTTTTATGAATGCAAAAACAAAGTCGCAAATCAGCTACTACATGGATAGTACAACCATTTTTTGTGTAATCGCTACTCCTCTTCCTCTTTAATCCAAGATTTCAAGCTAAAAGTGTATTTCTGTGACTGTACAGGCTGGTTTGTGTTGGACCAGGTCAGAAATCTCCAAGAAAGGTTTTCTTGTGACAGGGCTTAAATTATATAATAATCAGAGCAAAAATCATTTGCATGCCAAAACTTGAGATAGTATGATAAAGGGAACATATAAAAAGTACTGTAATTACTCTAAACAACTTACAAACAGTAAATCAGACTGCTTTTAAAAGCACAATGACAGTTTATTTGAAAGGAAAATGACAGTTTACATGTATTTATCATAACAGAAATTTCCAAGTCATTTTAGACTCATTCTCCATATCTTAACATGTACATACATGTAAGTGATTTTCATGTGTTTTTTTTTTTTTGTTATTGTTGTTTTTTTTACAAGTGGCTGCTCACAGAAAACCTGTCATTAACCCATATTTGATGAATAGATTCTCCCATCATTATCAATTGGGCGAGTCCACTTACATTTTTAGGGGCCGCAGGTGTGATTTCAAAATTTTATTCCATTATTTTGATGAAATTCCTGTAAGCAAACAAAATAGCCCCAGATGGGACGCCGCGTTCTGCGGCGTCACATCTGGGGCTATGCTGTTTGCCTATGTCCCACAAAAAGGATGCCAGGCTTAAATGAGCTAATAGGGCAACTTTCCAAAACTTGCCCATGCAATATACAGCAAATTTTTAAAAGAAAAAATTGAAAAGTTTCAGGAGAAATATTTCTACATCTTAAATATTGCTCAAAACATTGATTTTTGGGTACACGTTAGAACCGCCTCAGCGAGGCGGTTCTAACGTGTACCCACAATTAATGTTTTGGATCAAAAATATAGAAAATAGGTATACCTGCATACCGGTACTTTTACCATATAAAAGTGGGGTTTAAGTGGATATTCAAATTGGAGACAAAAGGTTTATCACATAAATACCAATGTGATGTTTTGAACAAAATCTGGAAATCTTCAACATTATTTTGCAATGAATTTTGCCAAAAAGAAGGATGCTTCTGTTGCGCCCTTGTATCAAAGAAACAAACACTCAATTCTAAGTACTTGTAGCACTTGTTGAAAATTTTGTATGAGGAAAAGGGGATATTTTTCAACTTCTTGGTTTCAAAGTACTTTAAACTTATTTAAGCCTGGTGTCCCTGTTATGGGATATAGGCATAGCCCCAGATGTGACGATTCTGCGGCGTCCCATCTGGGGCTATTCTGTTTGCACAGAGAAATTTCATCGAAAAATAAGATAAAAAAATAAAAACCACTCCTAACACCCCTAAAATGAAAGTGGGCTCTCCCAATTGATAATGATGGGAGAATCCATTCGTCAAATATGGGTTAAGGATGAGCATGACAAAATGTAAATCATGAGCAACATCAGCCTGATCAAACTTGTAGCTGTCAAAAATGCCTGAAGAAGTGTTGCTATAATTTTTGGCATGCCATGGTCTTTTTCACACCAATTACATAACTAGTAGATTCATCATTAACTGACATGGTTTCACATATAACACTAGGGGAATGTGGTGGCCTGGTGGTAAAGCATCAGACTCATTGTGAGGTCCTGGGTTTGATCCCTCAGGCCTTACTGTCCCTACTAGTGACATCCTGTTGTGTCATTGAGTAAGACACATGAGATGCACAGAGTACTTGTAAATCTGTACACAGAAAGTGGTTGCTGTCCGGACATGACTGAAATATTGTTACCTCAAGAAACAAACATATAATGCTGAATCTCAGAACCTTATATCTTATGGAAACTTCTCTAATTGTTTCATGGGCAAGTGTTTATATTCATCAACTCAGTACAGACATCAAATGAATGACAGCTGGCTATGACAAAACCCAATAACTTTGCAACCAGGGAAGACTCAGATTAACCAAAAAACCTGTCACACGAAGTATTTGAGAAGGAAAATCCCATGCCCTGAATCTGAATGGTTTACTGGTGACACGCCAAATTGACAATACCTCACCAGGGCCCTGTTCTGGGGTCAAACCAGGATCTCCGGGGTGACAATCGACCACCCTAACCATGTTGCTAAAGAGCTAGCCCAACAGTGAGGGTGTTGGAAGTGGCCTTATTTTACAATATTCCTCCCCACTTCATCCATGAGGTCTTGAACCTTTAGCATGCATGCTCAAACTTTGACATGTAGAGAAGTAGAATTATAAATACCTTGCAAGCTATGCTCACAGAATTCCACAGACAGAGCTGGCTATAAGTCCCGCTCCTGCATCCGCCACTACCACCAAGCGAATGGCTTGCCAGTCCAATTTACCCAGCATGACAAGCGAACACTCTAACCATGTCGCTAAAGAGCTAGCCCAACAGTGAGCAGGTCGAGTTGAAACGTGAAAATGAGTATATACCTATTTTTAAGTATATACTTAGTTTTAAGGATAGCAGCTCATAGTAAGAGATAGGAAAATCAATGCAAAAAACTAACTAATGACTTTATACAATAAAGAGAAAGAGTTGCAAAACCAAACTTGGCCAGTTGTTAAAGGGTCATATACACTTTCAGATTTTAAAATAATTTTTAACATCTACCGATGCATTGTTGTGTTGGCACGCTTTTTGTTTTGTATGTATTTTCCCATTTGAAGATTTATTGATTATTACTAATCATTGTTTACTTTGAGAATATCCCAGTGGGAGGTATCTATACTAAGTGAGAGAAGGGTGTGTATTTGTGTGAAATTCAAGGGGTTGTCTCATACATATCCTAAATGCATGTTTCCTTCAAAATGCAGAAAATGCAACGGTAGAAGTTGAAAATTATTTAAAAATCTGAAAGTGTATATGAACCTTTAACAACTGGCCAAGTATGGTTTTGCAACTCTTTCTCTTTACTGTGTAAAGTCATAATTTAATTTTCTGCATTGATTTTCCTATCTCTAAGTATGAGCTGCTATCCTTAAAACTAAGTATATACTAAAAAATAGGTATATACTCATTTTCACGTTTCAACCCGACCTGGTGAGGCTGTTGGAAGTGGCCTTATTTCACTATACATAATACAGACACAGGATTACCACCCTTTAATGACAGTAATAAGGGTAAAGATACACATTCAGTTGACAAATATTTGCTTTATATCAATCTCACCTCATCAGCCATGTTGTTGTCTAATTTTCTTCTTGTTTTCAATTCTTAATTGTCACATCACGAGAACTAGTCCTGTCGAATTTCTGTCATTTGATTTGTACACAACTTTTTCAACTCGGTTGTAAAGTTAATCACTCAAATTAATTTATCAATTTATGCATATGAAATGTTAGTTTATTGCTTCTAGTATCATTCTAGACCAGAAATATTAAATAAAAGCTCTGTATGAAGTAAATGCGACACGACTTCCTGGTTTGAACTCGATGCTGAACCAGGAAGTTTTTGTTATTGCATTTCAGTAAGAGTTTTGTCCCTTCACATGACAAAAAAGAGGGTCATTCAAAAAGTTTTAATTTCGATTGTTCGAGGGTTGATCAGTCATTTTAGGGGAAAATTGGACATGTCTTCAAATAAATTCTTGAATTGTTTGGTTTGGAATAAAAAGTTTCATAGTGTTGTTTTTAGAAGTTTGTTTCTTTAATTTAGAACTTTACATCCTCTGTAAACAGTTTACAGTCATGTTGGGATGTTGTTTCTGGGAGGATAGGTCGGCCCAACCATTTGTACAGAATTCCTCTTTTATTGACATGGTCATTCTGTAACGTCTCTCTATAGACCCGAACTGCCAGGGTTACTGGGAGGATTAATTAGGGCATTTTCTTTCGCCATTAGCTGACAACTGCTTCACTTGAATCAGCAGGAGGAAGAATGGTTAAATGCAAAAGAAATGCAACATTTTGCATTGGCATTTTCTTCTACCTTAGAACATTTTAAAACCCTTATTCAAAGTTCCTGTACAATAAAAAAATGACCTGCCAAAAATTAGCTCATCATGAAGTTAGCGTATTTCACTAAAACATTCGAGCTCCACTCTATTTGAAATTGGACAGCATGAAATGATGGCCAAATGCTTTAGCCAACGGAAAAAACACAAAAAATGTGGAAACGCTTTGAAAATAACAATTTGTCAACATTTCCATTGAATGCAAGTCCTTCTAATTGATGTCCGTCAATTTTTTCGAACGGCTGTTACAAGCGCACTAAGGTGATTCATACCCCGAAACCCATGTAACCTGAGTTATGTGTTCGGGGCTATCTTTTGACACTAAAAGAGTTAGGCTTTTGTTTTGCGTTTAACTATAAACAGCTAATTAACATCAAATCTACCAATTTGATTGTGCCCTACCATGTGCATTCCAAAGCCGACTTAATGAGTCACACGACACAGTAAAAACTGGTATCTCTGTAAATTTGAAAATGATGTCTTTAAATTCACATTGTAATTCGTATTGTATGAACTACAAATGACGGAACTGACCACCATGATGTCATCGAAAGTCATTTTAAGTAAAAAATACTTAATAGGATGTGAATCATTTCGTCGAACAGGTGTATGTGTTGCAAAATGTTTGCATTCAAGTATATTTTTCATGACCATAGAAGTGTGCCAGACTTAGGGACTGGTATCAGGTCTGCTTCATTAAAATTGGGCATACTACAGCGTCTACTGTCTTCTTGTACAATCTGAATTTTATATGGATAAGGCTAAAGATTGATTCCCAGAAGAGAAGAAATATTCTATTTTTGATACACAGCATAACCTCTCTTCTTCTTCAAGCCAAAATTTCAAGCCACTAACCCACTTCTGTGACTGTACAGGCTGGTTTGTGTAATTACTCCACAATTTCTGCAAGGAATGAAATAAATCGGGCTGCATAGCAAAGATGTCTAGGGGGTCATGGTGCACACTTCAAATTCTGAGAGATCACAAATAGTCCAGTAAAATTAGCGATATTTTTGGCAAACCCACCATAAATTGCAACACAAATGTTTCTTGCACTTCTGTGGAGAAACACCCTTCCTAAATAACATACTAAAAGTAGGACGGAATCGGAAGATATGAAATTTGATTTTTTTGGTCTTTTTTTCGGAGCATCAATTTCCATATTGCATTTTCTAAATCATCAGCAATATGGTCGTTTGCATTATTACCCAGGATTTTCTTGACATGATATAAGTTTGATAATATGATTAGAGGCTATTTTATTCATAAACAGTTGTGGATGAGATTCCTTATTGCTTTATTTTCTTGAAAAGAGCATCAGGTCAATATGGATTTACCCCACCCACTGTATTTTGCACTGTTCTCCAAAACTTCATACTACAACTTACTTATACTTATGTTTTCTCTAGTTTACAAAGTGTAACCTCATCTAAGTTTGTTTGTTTTGTGTTTATTATCCCAATCAACATTTTTTTAGTCATTTCAAGATAAAGTGCTCAGATTTCGCACATATTACACAAATCTTGTGCCAATAGCAAATAGCTATACCCCAGGGGCTAATTTCACCCACCTTGTAGGCCCCTACCCTAGGACAATTTTTCATGGGCGCCAAATCATTCCATGATTGGAAACCCCCAAAATGCAAAGAATTTTTGTCCTCAAAGATAAACTATTTTGCACTATGAAAAACATTAACCATGATTAACATGATTCTTGAGCATGGGGTTTACATACAAAGTTGGTCATATCTCCGCTGTTACCTACCCTAAACCACTGCACCTGGTCTCAATATAAAGCTTTATATAACTCTGTTATCCTAATGGTAAGTAATGCAAGTTATCTAATTTGCACACTTCATGAATTTTTATGAAAACATTAATTAACTAGAGGACCATTGGTCCTGTAGCTCACCTGAGAGATTATCACATTGTAAGCTCATGAGATTTAAATTAACTGAGAATCGACCAATGAAAGTCTATGCATGGACACTATTGACCCCCGGGGCATGGCCAAATTTGACTCAGGGGCATGACTGGCACAATTTATAATGGGGACTACCAAACATTGCTACATACAAAATATAGAAGCTCTGGACCTTTTGGTTTCAGAGAAGAAGTTTTTTTTTTTTAGTTTTTCCCATTGTAAGTCTATGGAGACTATCTACCCCCGGGGCGTGGCCAAATTTGACCCCAGGGGTATGGCTGGCACAATTTATGTAGAGGACCATTAGCCATTGCCACATACAAAATATCAAAGCTGTGTGCCCTGTGGTTTCAGAGAAGAAGATTTTTGAACTTTTTTCCCCATAGCAAGTCTATTGAGACTATCAACCTCTGGGACCTGGCCAAATTTGACCCCAGGGGCATGAATGGCACAATTTATGTAGAGGACCATTAGCCATTGCTACATACCAAATATCAAAGCTGTGGGCCTAATGGTTTCAGAGAAGAAGATTTTTTTAGTTTTTCCTATTGTAGGTCTATGGAGACTATCGACCCCCGGGGCGTGGCCAAATTTGACCCCGGGGACATGATTGGCACAATTTATGTAGAGGACCATTAGCCATTGCCACATACAAAATATCAAAGCTGTGGGCCCTGTGGTTTCAGAGAAGAAGATTTTTGAATTTTTTCCCATAGTAAGTCTATGGAGACTATCAACTCCCGGGGCGTGGCCAAATTTGACCCCAGGGGCATGAATGGCATAATTTATGTAGAGGACCATTAGCCATTGCTACATACCAAATATCAAAGCTGTTGGCCTAGTGGTTTCAGAGAAGAAGATTTTTTTAGTTTTTTTCCTATTGTAGGTCTATGGAGACTATCAACCCCCGGGGCGTGGCCAAATTTGACCCCAGGGGCATAATTGGCACAATTTATGTAGAGGATTATTAGCCATTACCACGTACAAAATATCAAAGCTGTGGGCCCTGTGGTTTCAGAGAAGAAGATTTTTGAATTTTTTTCCCATAGTAAGTCTATGGAGACTATCAACCCCCGGGGCGTGGCCAAATTTGACCCCAGGGGCATGAATGGCACAATTTATGTAGAGGACCATTAGCCATTGCTACATACCAAATATCAAAGCTGTGGGCCTAGTGGTTTCAGAGAAGAAGATTTTTTTAGTTTTTCCAATTGTAAGTCTATGGAGACTATCGACCCCCGGGGCGTGGCCAAATTTGACCCCAGGGGCATGGCTGGCACAATTTATGTAGAGGACCATTAGCCATTGCCACATACCAAATATCAAAGCTGTGGGCCCTGTGGTTTCAGAGAAGAAGATTTTTTAATTTTTTTCCCATAGTAAGTCTATGGAGACTATCGACCCCCCGGGGCGTGGCCAAATTTGACCCCAGGGGCATGAATGGCACAATTTATGTAGAGGACCATTAGCCATTGCTACATACCAAATATCAAAGCTGTGGGCCTAGTGGTTTCAGAGAAGAAGATTTTTTTAGTTTTTCCCATTGTAAGTCTATGGGACCTATCTGTTGCCATGGAAGCCACAATTTTGATACAATCTGCTCCAAAACCTAATGCCATCAATCCCCCAACCCAATTATGGTTCACATTAAATTTGATCAAGATCGGCCAACTAACTTCAGAAATATTCTTCTTTGAAATTGTGGACGGACGACGACGACGACGGACGACGACGGACGACGACGACGACGGACGACGGATGCCTGCCTATCCTATAAGCTCACCTGTGAGCCTTCGGCTCAGGTGAGCTAAAAATTGGCAGAAAAATCCATAATTTTAGGCTCAAACTGTCATTGTGACACTTTATTGAGCCAGTACTATCATATAACATATTTATTGATGGCATGGGCCTAAATGAAAATTATCTCAATTGCATATTTATTAATATTAATAAAAAATGTCGAAAACGAGGGAAAATCTATAGCCATTAGAAGGTTTTTGATGGGTTTTAAGATCTATCGTGCATCCCTGGGACCAATACTCATGGCTGCCAGTGTGGTCAGAGGGACCACCATAATGCCATAAAATATTGTTCTCAACAATGAACACATTTGCATGTTGTAAAATTACATAGATTCTACACCCACTCCTGGTGCTATTGTATAGAATAGGGTGTACATACAAAAATACTGTATGGACCTAGTAATTTATTTAACCTCAATACCAATTATTCAAATCATTGATTTTGCTTATTCATGAAAATTAATAAAGAAAAACAAAAAAAAAAAAAAAAGAAATCAGAGAAACATCTTGAAAAAATTGGGGTATGCATACAAAATCACTTGTCCCAGATCTGTTAACAAACCCAGGCCACTGAAAGAAGTATCAAATGAATGTTATGGCAATGCACTATGACCCTAAAATATGATATAATAATGATCTGATTATCAATTTCATTAATAAGTTTAATGAAAACTTTAGAAATAGGAATGGAAAAGTGGAAAAATTAAATGGGTAAACCAACAAAATATATCTTGACAATCAAAAGCCCCAACATGATGCTGAAATAGCATCAAATGGTTGCTAGGGCAATATTATACTATCCTGTACGTACTACAATATACAATTCATTTGATTTTTAGTTTTATGAATATCAACAAAACCATTTGAATTTACTGTAGATGCAAATTACAGAAAAAATAAGGCGGTATACATAGAAAAACAAATGTATTTTGGCAACTAATAAACCGAGAGAGCTATAATTTGCATCAAATGGTTGCTAGGACACTGTTCTATAACCATATGTTGTTACCAGTATATGTAAAACACCAGCTATTTCTGTTGTATGGGTATGAATGAGCTCTGTATAAATAAGAGAAAAATCAACGAAAACTGAAGGGATATACCAACAAAATGGCTTATACATCGACTGCCAATAGCTGTGGAGAACTCAAAATGACATCAGTAAATAGCTAGGACTATGTTTTCTTGCCATGTATTCAGTTACATAAAGCATGCTGGCTGGCAACCAAAATTCAATATATTTTGTATGAGCACTATCTTCATTTTTCTGTTAATATTACAATTTTCGAAATTTTGAGTAACATTCACAGAATTTAAAAACATATGGTTATACTATCAGACTACCTGGTAATAGTGCATTGTCCTAGCATTCTATTGGTACCATTTTAGTGCTCTAAGGAAATTGGCAGCTGAGATATAAGCAATTTTATTTGTGTACCTTCATTTTTCGTGGATTTATATCGTATTTATAAAGTGCTCATTAATACCCATACAATAAACATCACTGATGATTTATATATCAGATTATGTGTTTATAGAACATTGTCATAGCAATCATATAACACCAACTATAGCTCTCTAGGTCTATCAGTAGCCAAGATAAATGAGTTTTTCTATGTATACCTCCATATTTTGTCAGTTTTTTCCTCTAAATTCGAAGGGTTTTGTTAATATTCATAAAACAAAAAATCAAATGACTTCTATCGTGTAGTATAGGATGG
Organism: Rugalucina vietnamica; assembly: GCA_964017185.1. Lineage (NCBI taxonomy): Eukaryota > Metazoa > Mollusca > Bivalvia > Lucinida > Lucinidae > Rugalucina > Rugalucina vietnamica. The sequence continues at coordinate 63,159,719 of OZ024873.1, forward strand.
TATAATCCTGTCATAGCAACCAGTTGATGCCATTTTCAGCATGCGTTGGCTTTTGATTGCCAAGACACAAGTCTTTTTTGTAAATTTACCCATTTAATTTTTCCACTTTTTCATTCCTATTTCTAAAGTTTCCATTAAAATTCATGAAGTTGAAAATCAAATTATTCTTATATGAAACTTTAGGTTCATACATGTAGTACACCATAGCATTCATTTGATACTTCTTTCAGCATCCTGAGCTTCTTAACAGCTATGTTACAACTGATTTTGTATGTACACCCCTATATTTTCCAAGATTTTTCTATGATTTTGTAAGTAAACCCCATGCTCAAGAATCACGTAAATGGTTGCCATGGAAACCATGCATTTTTTCATAGTGCAAAAGAGTTAATCTATGAGGACAAAACTTCTTCGCATTTCTGGTGATCTAATGAATGATCTGGCTCCCATATAAATGGGGAAAGAAGGTCAAATTAGCTCCCGGGCTCTATGTTCAAATTATGAACAAATTATGTTCATGGGTTATTTATAACAGCTTTTTAACACTGCTGACCAAAAATGTTTGTTAAAATCAGTTAAATACATACATGTAAAATGATATTTAATGTTCATGTTTTACATCTTTTACATCTGGAAAAAGCAAATGATGCTACTTTTGTTTTTATTTGAGCAAGGTAGAAGGACAGCTGATGGGCATTTAAAACAGACGAGGAAGGGCCTGAGAAACAATTCATTTATTTTATTTGGCCTTAGAACCATAAAAAATATATGTTAAGCACACTTGTTATCCTCAAACATTCACTTTAAGGTCATCTACACATTCCAAATACAAGCCAGTGCGATAAAAATATCAGTTGTCCAAAAAACGAACATTAAAAATTTGTATAGGTGGGTGGGGTGAGTCAGTGCTTATTTAACATAAATATCGGCTGTTTGGCTTATAGTTTTGGGATTATGTTGAACCATACTCTGTAATAGTATCATTTCCCATCTAAATACTATATAATAAGCTGAAAATGCCTTCTACAGTACTGCTAAGAGCCGATTACCATGTCAACAGTAGTTTCACAATGGGAAAAATCATTCGAAACCAAAACATTGAAAAAATTCAAATTTCATATCCTCCGATTTTGTCCTACTTTTAGTATGTTTAATATATAGGTCTAAGGTACCTAAAAATGTAAAAATGATTTGTGTTGCAATTTGTGGTGGGTCCTCCTACAATATGACTGGGCTAAAAGGCTGTGATACAAGAAAACTCATCTTTGGTGTTTCTGATTAGGTTTAACAAAATCTTGATTGTCTCCAATTTTAAAAGATGGCAAGAGCCATGTGAGGTTTGTGCTATAATTCTTGACTGTTGTAAAAGCAAGTTTTCTTGTGCTGCTGCAGTAATGTGATGCTGATTACGAAAACACGCCCATGCAATATACAGAAATTTTTAAAGTTGTAAAAAAAGAAAATTTTCATAAGAAAAATTTTGATATTTTTCTTATTTTTGCTCAAAACATAGATTGTGGGTACACGTTAGAACCGCCTCGATGAGGCGGTTCTAACGAGTACCCACAATCTATGTTTTGGAGCAAAAATAAGAAAAATAGGTATACCCCTGCATACCCCAGTTTTACTATATAAAACTGGGGTATAAGGGGATATACATTACACGGACATGTTTTCCTGATACTGATTGGGTCAGAATATAGAACTTAAGCCATGTGATTTCTGATTTCTTTTCTTTCTTTTTTCATTCATGAGACAAAAATATTGCCTTAAAGTCATTTACTGAAAACAGCTTTTGATTTCATGACTACTGAGAAAATTAAGATGCATGCAACTAAAAATGAAAAATCTTTAAAAATGAAAACAAGTCTTAACGCAAATGAAGATTCATGTACATTAGACTCACAGAAGGCATGTTTTCGTAATGAAACTATCAAAAATCAAGTTATTCATATCAAGGCATCATGCAATACCATGTCTGCCTAGTTTATCACATTTAATATACAGAATTCAGGGCTTTCCCTCAGAGTTTTAATTGAGGGGACCAATGTCCCGCTATTGAAAGCTCCTATTAATGGGACATTCTGACAAACAGTTGAGAATTTAGGGTTATATCTGGAACTAGCAATATTTGTGAATTTCGGGGGACATCACTGTCCCCTCTCTGGACAATTTTGGGGGTCATTGAAGGCCAAAAGGGGTCAAAATGCACATTTTTGTGCTCAAGGGAAACCCCTGCAGAATTTAACATGATCCAAATTGACCTTTAGCAATTGCAAAATACTATAAAATTAAAACATTTTCAGGTCTCCAATTAACATTGCTACAGAAATACCTTCAAAAGTTTTAGACACAATCCAACCTACATGAAACTGACAGGTCTTATTCTAATTGAGCTATGATGCAAGAAAACTGGTCTTCGGGGTTTCTGACCAGGTCTGACACAAACTGACCTGAACAGTCACAGAGGAAGACTAGAAGCTTGAAATTTCAGATTTAGGAAGAAGAGAAATTGTACTATCCGTGTAGCGAAATCAAAGGCGCTGATCAGCTTCGCAGTTACTTCGCTGATCTGCGCCTTTGTTTTCGGATAGGCAAAAATCTGGTTTTCTCACGATGCGGCTCAACTGGTAAACAGAAATAACTGTGTGATTTGAGCCGCCTCGTGGGAAAACCAACAATGTGGTTTCCGAACAGGTCCGACACATACCGACCTGTACAAGCACAGAAAAGAGCTAGAAGCTTGAAATTTCGGATTTAAGTAGAAGAGGAATTCTACTATCCGAGTAGCGAAAACAAAGGCGCTGATCAGCTTCGCGGTTACCGCGAAGCTGATCTGCGTCTTTGTTTTCGCATATGCAGATTGTTGGTTTTCCCATGAGGCGGCTCATTTGTCAATTGCATAATACAAGCAAGAAGAGGCATAACATTAAATCTTGAAAAAGGCCACTCATATATGAACATTTACACAAGCAAAATAAAAATATCTGCTGGAATTGCTTTATCATGTTTGTGTGTATTGGAATGAATTATTTTCAATACAAAATGAAAACATGCACATCATTCACTCTAGTATTCTAGTTTATAGTCTTGAAGGAATCAAATAACCTTACACGACCTGTTGTGTCATATCATTTTACAAAATTAATATACCTAAACGCAAAAGAAATGCAACAGTTTGCAAACTCGTTTTCTCCAACATTACCCATGAAAGGATAGTTTTGAAAGTATATTTTATGTCCCTACACAATGAGCAATGATTTGCCATAAACGGAATTTGATCGCATGTTTTCGTTCTTTCGTTAATGTGGTTTTAAAATTTTTTTTTAACAATTTGCATCTAAAATATGGATGTTTATTTCGATTTAAAAGCAAACAGCATCAGTCGATAGCCTGGTGTATGTACAAGCAGAAAACAACAAAAACGTTTGAAAAATCATTTAGCAGCACTCTTAGCTGATGCATTTCTTTGTTGACGTTAGATTATTTTTTCAAACAGCCATTACATACACATTATGCTCGGCCAGGACGAGATCTTTCTGTCATTCGTGCAATGTATTGAGGGCTACATAATGCCATTAAAATATTTCAATTATCGATATTCGTTTGCCTATTAACAGCCGATTACGTCAAAACTTAAACACGTCCTCACACTAATAAATGTCGACCAAGGCATAAAATTTCCATATTTGCGTTTGATGCCCTTTTTGTTTTTGAAAACAAACATTGGTTTGACATTTCATTTACGCATACAATGTAAGGTAATGTGCATCTGTGACTTTTGAAAAATTGGTTACCTTGAAGTTTTGACGTTTTCTCTGCAACCATAAGCTGCAGCGTTCTGATTTTCATGTTGTATGCAAGGCAAAGGACTTGGCTTGTCAATCGTAATATCACCGAAATTTTTGAGTCAATAAGAAGAAATATGCATTTTATAAGTGTTCCGAAACTTTTGCGTTATATTATTATATATATTGAAACAAAATTTGCATAATGTTGATCAGTGTATTATCGGACAAAGGGTATTATCGGACAGAAATGAAACTATCAGTTCCCCGACTTCTCGTAGTTCCTTGGGGTATTCTCAGGGTAACTGGGTAGCAGTCATCTCCAGCTATAGCAGCCTAGTAGAAGCCAGGCAAGCACAAAATCTTGAAATCTGCTTAAAACTAAGCAACCTAGTGCATTATAACAGCTTCCAGTGGTAAATATGATCTTATGTGTTTGCAAAATAAGTGCTTCACTGCTTCAAGTATTGCAGATGTCAATTTGTTACTTTTTAAAAAAAATTCACTTTATCCGATAATTGCCAAATCTGTCCGATAAATACCCCACTTGGGTCCCAGCACCATTATATTGTGTGTCAAGGGAAGGTAGCTCATGTAATGAATGGAAGATGCGGTTTTCGTAAAACTATCAGCAATGTTTATTTCGAAGATAGCATTACTGAAAACAATGGCCGTATTGCAAGAAAACTAAATTTTGTCCGATAATACCCTGATTGACTTTAAACACTCTCACAGCCAAACATTTTTTCAAAACTTTGAAAACATTATACTGCAAAACTTACATAATGCTACAGCTTTTTATTTAATCTTTCACTCACTTGTCAAGTCACAGCAGCACTGATGTTAAGAGTCTGGCAGTCAGTGCCAACATCCTCACTGTTCCTAGGTATGCCGTTTATCACTATTTCAGCTGCGTCACGAGAAAACCGGTCTTCTGTGTTTCCGACCACGTCTGACACAAACCGGCCTGTACACCCATACAAGGTTAGAAACTTGAAATTTTGGATATAAGAAGAGGAGGAATTGTACTATCCTTGTAACGAAAACAAAGGCGCTGATCAGCTTTGCAGTTACTGCGAAGCTGATCTGCGCCTTTGTTTTTGCATAAGCAAAACTCTGGTTTTCTCATGACGTGGCTCATTTAAAGCAAATCTTATCAAGAGTAAAAGAAAAATACATCTCCCACACTTAAATAAGTGGTAGTGAGAAGCTTCTGAGATTGAAAAACAACTCTCAATACAATATAAAATGTGAAAGGCAAGCATTGTTGGCTAAAGTAAATTTAGAGTTGCATCAATTTTGTTTAAGCCCTTTAGCTTTACTTGAAAGCGAATTTGGAAATTTGAAAAACATTTTATACATAAAGGAGTCATAAAAAGCCCCCAAAAAGTCAATAACATCAAACCATTCAACAATATGAGACAATAAACCTAACATTTCTCAATTACTCCACACCTTTGATAACATTTCATACTACATTGGGCCATTTCTTTAAGAAACATTTTGAGACTTTGCCACTTTACAGGATGTAAACACCAGAGGACCAATGGTCCTGTAAACGCTCACCTGAGATCTGCTTCATATACCAATAAACATATTTGAATATTATGGTATTTAACCCCAGTGCAGGGGCATGAAGCCCTTGGGCCATTTTCTTTTTTCAGAATAATCAATATTCTGTCCATTTGCCAGTTTCCTGCTGATTTTCCCCTTCAAATAACATTTTAAAAGCAGATGAGCCCCTGGGGTCCATTTTTTTTTCAGAATCATTAAATTTCAGTCCTACTGCCCATTTCCTGCAAGACTTTCACTTAAAATGACATTTTAAAAGTTTTCCCCATTCAAATGCATTGACGACCTATGTTGACCTTGCCATAAAATAGGTCAAGGTCACCACAGGGTCATGTTTTAAATATACATTGTAGTACTTGAGTCATCCATACTTCATGCAAAGTTTCGTGGAAATCGGTTCACCGGTTCTGGAGAAGAAGATATTTTAAGGGTTTTTACCATATATGGGCATCGCGGCCATCTTGTTCATGTGACCTGGATTATTTATATATACATTGATTCCCACTTCCTATAGATGCTTCATATAAAATTTGGCTTTGATTGACCAAGTGGTTTCAGAGAAAAAAATCTTTGAAAAGTGTGTATGGACGACAGACCGGCCAAGGTCAAGAGATGACCTTGACCTAAATTAATCATATGCCTTCATGTAATCCATTAGTTGTTTGCATCTACCACCTTTCAGATCTCAGGCTGCAATAGTTTTCAAAAAATAGCTAATTTCCGCTTTTCCCATTATAAGTCTATGGAAACTTAAAGGTACCATAGCAACCACAGTTCTTATCCCACTGGAATAAAAAACACAAATTATGTAGAGGCTACTGTCAGGAACATGTATACAAAGTATAGGATTCATCCACTTGACAGTTTCTGAGGAGAAGATTTTTGAATGTTTTTCTCAAAATTTTGCCCTTTATGGGGCCCCAACAACCAATTAAAATAAAGGATTAGGACAAAACTCGCAAGAAACGTCAAACACTACTCAATTAACATTTCTGCAAAAACAAAATTCAAATGTCTGCAATTTTAGCGGAAAAATAGCCAATTTCCACTTTTCCCATTATAAGTCTATGGAAACTTTAAGTTGCCATAGCAACCAGAGTTCTTATCCGCCTGGAATAAAAAACACAAATTATGTAGAGGCCACTGTCAGAAACATGTATGCAAAGTATAGGCTACATCCCCTTGACAGTTTCTGAGAAGAAGATTTTTGAATGTTTTTCGAAATTTTGCCCTATATGGGGCCCCTGCAACCAATCAAAATGAAGGATTAGGACAAAAGTCACATGAAACGTAGAGGACTACTCAATAAACATTTCTGCAAAAACAAAATTCAAATATCTCCAACAAGACAGCAAAAACTGGCAATTTTCACTTTTTTCCATTATAAGTCTATGGGAAGCATAAGTTGCCATAGCAACTAGAGTCCTTATCCGATCAAAACAAAAAACACAATTATTCTTTCCCCCTACCTGTAGATGGTGTATGTATAATATGAGAATAATCGGCCCAGCGGTTTCAGAGAAGAAGATCTTTGAAATTGTGAACGATGATGGACGGACGGACGGACGCCGGAGCATGGGTATACTATAAGCTCACCTATGAGCCTTCGGCTCAGGTGAGCTAATAAATCAATGTAGTTGATTCACTTCAAATCTTAATTTGATACGCAATCAAATTCATGGGTTAAAGACAGGCAGGCATATATACTTCTGTCTATTTTGCTTTAAAACGTATAGTTTGTCAAAATACTAGGGAAATGACCAAATCTAATACAATGTTAACCTGGCGTATCCTATATTTAACACAAAAAAGGCATCTTGGCACACAAAGCAAAGCAAAAAATGAGATGATTTACAAAAATATAGTACATATACATCCAAAACAGTCATAACAAAACAAGAAAAACTTGTTACTTTGTGTATAAAATATGGTTGATCTTTATGAAAATAGAGTATAAAACTAATGAGTTGTCGAGACATGTTAAGCTACACTAACATGAAGGAATTATATTATTCTGATGACAAAGATCTGTGACAACGTAACTTTGCCGGAATTTCTCTCTCAATGTAGTCATCAACACTGCTTTGGCATTTGAGCCACCTCGTGGGAAAACCAACAATGTGGTTTCCGAACAGGTCTGACACAAACCGACCTGTACAGCTACAGAAGCAGGCTAGAAGCTTGAAATTTTGGAGTTAAGTAGAGGAGGAATTGTACTATCCGAGTAGCGAAAACAAAGGCGCTGATCAGCTTCGCGGTTACCGCGAAGCTGATCTGCGCCTTTGTTTTCGCCTATGCAGATTGTTGGTTTTCCCATGGGGCGGCTCATTTTTATCAGTATTCATGGGCTGACGAGTATAATGTATGCTGACATAATGCTCACATAATGATTTTCAGAATACACCCATTTTGTCATCTTAATAATACATCCCTTCAGAATGGTGTAGCGATAAAGCACTGTTCCCATGGCAATAAAAACCTCATCATGAGAAAACCTGCATTCTTTACATAATGCCAACAACAAAGATTCAGATAAGCCATATACACTACGTATATGCAAGCCTTCAATGTATCTGTTGTGACTTGTTATAGCAGTAACGTTTTAGTTCCATCCTAAGAAGACTCTAAACACCATAAAAATAAGCTTGGTTTATTGGTGTCAAACATAACAGAAACAGAGGCTTTCTCATGACAAGGCTCATATATTGTCGCAATTCTATCGACCAATATCCTTCACTTCCCCATTAGAATGATTGAGTTCTGACGTCACTGGTCCGTGATAATCCGAGACGAGTCTTGCACCACTGATTCCTCGCACTGTGATCTTGTTTGGTCTAACCAGTAGTCCATGGTCTGGTCGACATGAGAAATAGCGATTACCCTGAATGACTCCATCATTTTTACCCTTGGGGGTTCTGAGTTCTACACCGATCCAGATCCCCTCACTGAAATCGGTTGGTCCAATATATCTGACCACGCCTGAAAAGATACACATTAAGAGCCTTTGCATGAGAAAACCAACTATTTAGTTTCCGACCAGGTCTGACACAAACCGGTCTGTACAGTCACAGCAGCAGGCTAGAAGCGTAAAATTTTGGATGTATGTAAAAGAGGAGTTCTACTATCCCTGTAGCGAAAATAAAGGCCCTGATCAGCTGTGCAGTTACTGCACAGCTGATCTGCGTCTTTGTTTTCGCATATGCAATTGTTGGTTTTCCTTTGTGGTGGCATTGAGCATGAAAATACAGAGCAAATAAAACATTTCACTAACATTATACATGTCAGACTATGATTTGGTAGTTTTATAAATATTTTTGTAACAAAGAAATGCAAAAATCTCTATCGTATGCTTACAATTTTATGCCAGACTGTAGTACAAATCATGCTCATGATCATCCTGTTAAAAGCTCGTTTCTCAAAAATCAAATATTTGAGCCACCTCATGGGAAAACCAACAATCTTCGCAGTCAGCGCCTTTGTTTTTGCTAGACGGATAGTACAATCCCTCTACTTTCTCAATCCAAAATTTCCAGCCTCTAGCTATCTTCTGTGCTTTTACAGCTTGGTTTGTCTCAGACCTGTTCGGAGACCACTTGTTGGTTTTCTCATGAAGCAGCTCATTTTTTCTTACGCAATGTTACAGTCTCAAGTGCATTAGAATGAATAATGTTATATATATATTTAAAGCCAGCATTTGTTACAGATATTTCTGTTATATGAAATCTCATCTGTTAAATCATTTTAATGTTAGAAAATATACATGCATGTAGAAGAATAAAGCATTGTAGTTTATATAAGAATAAAGCATTGAGTTTATATATCCCAACAGTTCTGAATCCAGTATGAACAGCTTTATGCCCTGTGCATCTAATTTAAAGCTGCTATCTCACATAAGGATTGAAGTTCAGATTTTTAGCTTTCACTGGATGATGAAAAACATTAGGCTGTTTTAATGTCTGTGATCACATTAAAACTTCTTATGTTTTTCATCAAAACTGCTAACGTTTTTTATCATCCAGTGAAAGCTAAAAATCTGAATTTTAAAACTTATATTTACATTTTATATTTTCAATCAATGTTTTCTTTTTTATTTCCCCATACTATCGCTAATTTTCCGGATATTTGACATTAAATCCTACTTAACGGAGTTTTGGAACAGCCAAAACACCCAAATTTTGCACTTAACGTCATGGCGATACGCGACCAACGTCACACCAAAATGAGTCAATAAACACCCATAGGTGTGGCTTATGGTCACGTGACTTCTCAATGTTTTCATCAAGAAATGAGCCGCCCCATGGGAAAACCAACAATCTGCATAGGCGAAACAGCTTCGCGGTGATCAGCGCCTTTGTTTTCGCTACTCGGATAGTTCAATTCCTCCTCTACTTAACCCCAAAATTTCAAGCTTCTAGCCTGCTTCTGTGCTTGTACAGGTCGGTTTGTGTCGGACCTGTTCGGAAACCACATTGTTGGTTTTCCCACGAGGCGACTCAAATGAAGAACATCAAGAATGACACTTTCATCTACGGCAATTGCAATGAAAATGTAAATATGAGCCACATCGTGGGAAAACCAACAATGTGGTTTCCGAACAGGTCCGACACAAACCGGCCTGTACACGCACAGAAAAGAGCTAGAAGCCTAAAATTTCAGATTTAAGTAGAAGAGGAATTGTACTATCCGAGTAGCGAAAACAAAGGCGCTGATCAGCTTCGCGGTTACCGCGAAGCTGATCTGCGTCTTTGTTTTCGCAAATGCAGATAGTTGGTTTTCCCACGAGGCGGCTCATATAATGAAATGAAATGAGACATAACACGCTGTCTTTCTATCAAGTTGGAAGTAAAAGTAGCTAGGACATGTACTGTTCTTAGTCAATGTCGAATGGGCACAAAAAATCGTCCCGTGGGAATTTCATGACGATTTGTGACGACCTACCTTAAATCAAACTTTGGGGCATGTGCAACAATTTAAACCAGTTCGTCGCCCTGAGACCCGCATCTGGGCTGAAATATGACGTCATCAAAATGGCGACCAGCGCACTCATAATATGCATTTTAAACAACCATTTTCATACTATGTTGTCAGATAAAAATTGATTTCCAGCTTCTCGCTGCGGTGGATTTTACCAATTGTATTTATAAAAGCTATTTTAGCACAAAAAGTATCTCTCACAAGGAGCATAGCACTAAAGATATGAGCCACGTCACGAATAAAAACCTGATACAAAGTGCCAAACTAGGCATAGTACACCGGGAGCTAATTTGCCCTAGCTTGCATCCCCACAGACATTTTATGGGTGCCAAATCATTTACTGGCACCCCGGAAATGCAAAAAAAAAATGTCCCCAAAGATAAACTCAAATGCATTATGAAAAAATGCACGGTTTCCATGGCAACCGTTAACGTGATTCTTGAGGATGGGGGTATACATAAAAAATTGATCATATCTCCAGTGTTACTTATCTTAGATTATTGAACATGGTCTCATTTTATAGCTTAGACATAGCACTTTCTTTTATGGTAAGTATTGCAAAATTTCTAATTAGCATATTCATTAATTTTCATGAAAACATGCAAAATGGCAGAAAAATCTTTAAAACTCCATGAATGAAGTAATTATAGGCCCAAGCTGTCGTTGTGACACTTGGTTATTTAACCAGTAATATGACAAATTTATTAATGACATGGTCCTATATGAAAATTATCTCATTCGTGTATTCATGAATAATAAAATTGCCAAAAAGTGAGGAAAACAAGAGAAAAATTATATCCATTGCAATGTATTGGATAGGATCCAATCTATCTTGCATCCCTGGGACAAATTCTCAAAACTGTCAGTGTTTTCAGAAGGACAACCTTTATTCCATCAAATATTGTCATCAGCAATGAAAAAATATTTGCATGATGTAAAATTACATAGATTCCACACCGCTCCTCATGCGATTCTAAAGAATAGGACGTTTTTTCTAAAATACTGATATCCCACTAATAGAATGCTCTGGAGTACTAGAATTGTTCTGATAGTGATACATGAACCAAACAATTTAGCCTACACAATAACTTGTATCTCGGCAATCAAAGTCATATGGTGCTGAAAAAGGACATCAAATGGTGTCTACTTGTATCTCGGCAATCAAAGTCATATGGTGCTGAAAAATGACATCAAATGGTGTCTAGGGCATTATCATACCATCCTGTACTATAAAGTATGGATCATTTGTGTTTTAGTTTTAAGAATATTAACAAAGTGTTTTGAATTTAGAGAAAATATACAGAACAATTAAGGGGTATGCGTAGAAAAACGCACGTATCCGGGTTACTGAAAGACATAGGAAGCTATAATTGGTCATAAATGATTGCTAGGACAATGTTCTGTAACCATATAATCCGATATACGAAGTAAGAAAAAGAGTAGAACTGAGATCCTTGAAGAGCAGTTACATGTAACATATTAATGAGAAATATGGGTCATGGGTCATACCGCGGTTTCCAGCTATTTTTCTTGTAGATCTATTGATATTACCGAGATCTTAATAAATAATAGCAAAATCAATGAAAAATGAAGGGGTACACCAACAATGTTGCTTATATCTCAGCTGCCAATAGCCGTGAAGGACTCAAAATGGTCCCAATTTATTGCTAGGACAATGGTTTATTGTCATGTGCTCAGATGTATAAATCATGCTTTCTGGCAAACAAAATTTAATAAATTTTTTGAGGCACAGCCTTCAATTTTCATATTTTTCGAAACTTTTATGTAATTTTCAGAAAATCTAATAACATGTGGTTAAGCTATCATACTACATGGCATTAGTGCATTCTCCCATCATTCTAATGGAACCATTTTCAGCATTCTAATGATATTGTCAGCTGAGATATGAACGATTTTCTTTGGTGTACCCGTTTTTCTCTTATTTATGAAGATCTCAGTAATATCCATACAACAAAAATAGCTGATTATATCGTTACAGAACATTGTCCTAGCAATCATTTGATGCCAATTATAGCCCTTCTACGTATACCCCCTTAATTGTTCCGTATTCCCCACCCACTAAATTCAAAAGGTTTTGTTTATATTCTTAAAACTCATGAAATTAACACCAAATGACTCGTAAATTGATGTTTAGGATGATATAATATTGCCATAGACACCATTTGATGCCATTTTAGCACTATATGACTTTCAAATGCCGTAATATAAGTCATTTTGTAGGTTAACCCATTTTTTTCACTGTCTTTTCTCTAAAATTTCTTTAGTTTTCATTAAAATTCATGATATTGGAAATCAGATTATTCTTATATAATACGTCAGGGCCATAGTACATTGCCATAGCATTCATTGAATACCTCTTTCAGCATCCTGGGTTGATAAACAGCTCTGGTACAAGCGATTTTGTTACATATACCCCCTACTGTTCCGCAGTTTTTTTCCATTTTTAATGTTTCTATTTTTTATTTATTTATTTTTTTTTTTTTTTTTCATTTTTTTTATTTTGTTAATTTTCATGAATTCAGTGATTTAAATATGAGGCATAAGGGTTAAATTGTTCAGTTCATGTATCACTATCAGACTAACTATAGTATTCTAGAACATTCTATGGTGGAATATGAGAATTTTTGTAAGTACACCCTATTCTTTAGAATCGCATGAGAGGTGGTGTGAAAACTAAGTAATTTTACATAATGCAAATGATTTTATTTCTGAGGACAGTATTTGATGGCATTAAGGTGGTCCCTCTGACAACACTAACAGCCTTGAGAATTTGTCACAGGGATGCAAGTTAGGCCATATAGCATATGCAATCCCTTGCAATGTTATAGTTTTCCCCTCGTTTTTCCTCACTTGTTTGACATTTTATTATTTTTCATGAATGTGCAAATGAGGTAATCTTCATATAGGGCCAGTTCATCAATAAATTTGTCATATGAAATAACTGGTGCAATAACAAAGTGCCAGTATGGCAGTTTGGGCCTGAAATTAGTTCATTTATGAATTTTTAACGACTTTTTGTCATTTTTAATATTTTCATTAAAATTTATGAATATGCAAATTAGATAATTTGCATTACTTACCATAAAAAGGGATTGTGTCTAAGTTTTAAAATGAGACCAAATACAGTAGTCTAGGATAAGTAACAATGGAGATATGATCAATTTTGTATGTACACCCCCATGCTCATGAATCTCGTTAACGGTTGCCATGGAAACCATGCATTTTTTCATAGTGCAATTGAGTTTATCTTTGTGGACAAAAATTCTTTGTATTTCTGGGGTCCCAGGAAATGATTTGGCACCCATGAAAAAATGTCCTGGGGGTGCATCAAATTAGCTCCCGGGGTCTTTAAGTTGTGGGCGTTTTTTTGAAGAAAAACGCATGTCCGACGCATGCACGAACGAACGTATGACTGGATAAAGCAATACCCTTTGACCCATCGACTTAATTCGTCTGTCGTGTGTATGATCAGATACATTTCATACATTTTCTTCGCAAAAAAGGCAATAGTGCGATGTTTTCAATTGATTTTGATGGAAATACGAATAATTCATATATAGTCAGATAGCCGCCATATTAATGACGTCATAAATCGACTCTGACGCGGCTGTAAGTGCGACGAACAGGTTTAATGTTATACATGTACCCCATAGATAAGTTTTATATAGGTCGTCATAAATCGTCAAAAAAATCGCACGAGATTCCCATTCGACATTGACTATCTCTGATAGTCCAACAGAACAGAACAAAATGATACTGAAACAACAGAGCCTGTATAAATTTCATGTAGGTTAAATATCTTGTATGTATAAGTACATAAATTATGACATTTTTTAATGCAAAAAAGACCTGTAAATCTTCCTTAATAAGTGAAGGGCATTGATCTTTTGGGGCACTGTCATCATTTCACATGCAAAGTATGACAAAGCAATGTCTATTTTATTACTGAACACGGCAAACTTAGAATGAAATAGTTATAAAACTGGGCTACAAAAATAGTTAATGTTAATCCATATTTATATTCTTAGGGCTCGTCACACATTAGCGAAAGTCTCTCAACGCAGACTTGCGTATAGGGTATATATCTTTTTTTTTTGCAATTTCTGGTCGAAACGTTTTGTAGATGTTTTATTAAACTACTCTTTTAAGTGAACAGAACATGAAAGATAATGATGTTGTTCAGAAATTGCAAACTAGAGGACCATTGGTCCTGTAGCTCACCTGAGAGATTATCACATTGTAAGCTCATGAGATTTAAATTAATTGAGAATCGACCAATGAAAGTCTATGCATGGACACTATTGACCCCCGGGGCATGGCCAAATTTGACCCAGGGGCATGACTGGCACAATTTATAATGGGGACTACCAAACATTGCTACATACAAAATATAGAAGCTCTGGACCTTTTGGTTTCAGAGAATAAGATTTTTTTAGTTTTTCCCATTGTAAGTCTATGGAGACTATCTACCCCCGGGGCGTGGCCAAATTTGACCCCAGGGGCATGGCTGGCATAATTTATGTAGAGGACCATTAGCCATTGCCACATACAAAATATCAAAGCTGTGTGCCCTGTGGTTTCAGAGAAGAAGATTTTTGAATTTTTTTCCCATAGCAAGTCTATTGAGACTATCAACCTCCGGGGCCTGGCCAAATTTGACCCCAGGGACATGAATGGCACAATTTATGTAGAGGACCATTAGCCATTGCTACATACCAAATAACAAAGCTGTGGGCCTAGTGGTTTCAGAGAAGAAGATTTTTTTAGTTTTTCCTATTGTAGGTCTATGGAGACTATCAACCCCCGGGGCGTGGCCAAATTTTGACCCCGGAGACATGATTGGCACAATTTATGTAGAGGACCATTAGCCATTGCCACATACAAAATATCAAAGCTGTGGGCCCTGTGGTTTCAGAGAAGAAGATTTTTTAATTTTTTTCCAATAGTAAGTCTATGGAGACTATCAACCCCCGGGGCGTGGCCAAATTTGACCCCAGGGGCATGAATGGCACAATTTATGTAGAGGACCATTAGCCATTGCTACATACCAAATATCAAAGCTGTTGGCCTAGTGGTTTCAGAGAAGAAGATTTTTTAAGTTTTTTCCTATTGTAGGTCTATGGAGACTATCGACCCCCGGGGCGTGGCCAAATTTGACCCCAGGGGCATGATTGGCACAATTTATGTAGAGGACCATTAGCCATTGCTACATACCAAATATCAAAGCTGTTGGCCTAGTGGTTTCAGAGAAGAAGATTTTTTTTAGTTTTTTCCTATTGTAGGTCTATGGAGACTATCGACCCCCGGGGCGTGGCCAAATTTGACCCCAGGGGCATGATAGGCACAATTTATGTAGAGGACCATTAGCCATTGCCACATACAAAATATCAAAGCTGTGGGCCCTGTGGTTTCAGAGAAGAAGATTTTTGAATTTTTTTCCCATAGTAAGTCTATGGAGACTATCAACCCCTGGGGCGTGGCCAAATTTGACCCCAGGGGCATGAATGGCACAATTTATGTAGAGGACCATTAGCCATTGCTACATACCAAATATCAAAGCTGTGGGCCTAGTGGTTTCAGAGAAGAAGATTTTTTTAGTTTTTCCAATTGTAAGTCTATGGAAACTATCCACCCCCGGGGCGTGGCCAAATTTGACCCCAGGGGCATGGCTGGCACAATTTATGTAGAGGACCATTAGCCATTGCCACATACCAAATATCAAAGCTGTGGGCCCTGTGGTTTCAGAGAAGAAGATTTTTAAATTTTTTTCCCATAGTAAGTCTATGGAGACTATCGACCCCCGGGGCGTAGCCAAATTTGACCCCAGGGGCATGAATGGCACAATTTATGTAGAGGACCATTAGCCATTGCTACATACCAAATATCAAAGCTGTTGGCCTAGTGGTTTCAGAGAAGAAGATTTTTTAAGGTTTTTCCTATTGTAGGTCTATGGAGACTATCGACCCCCGGGGCATGGCCAAATTTTACCCCAGGGGCATGATTGGCACAATTTATGTAGAGGACCATTAGCCATTGCCACATACCAAATATCAAAGCTGTGGGCCCTGTGGTTTCAGAGAAGAAGATTTTTTAATTTTTTTTCCCATAGTAAGTCTATGGAGACTATCAACCCCTGGGGCGTGGCCAAATATGACCCCAGGGGCATGAATGGCACAATTTATGTAGAGGACCATTAGCCATTGCTACATACCAAATATCAAAGCTGTGGGCCTAGTGGTTTCAGAGAAGAAGATTTTTTTAGTTTTTCCCATTGTAAGTCTATGGAAACTATCCACCCCCGGGGCGTGGCCAAATTTGACCCAAGGGGCATGGCTGGCACAATTTATGTAGAGGACCATTAGCCATTGCCACATACCAAATATCAAAGCTGTGGGCCCTGTGGTTTCAGAGAAGAAGATTTTTAAATTTTTTTCCCATAGTAAGTCTATGGAGACTATCGACCCCCGGGGCGTGGCCAAATTTGACCCCAGGGGCATGAATGGCACAATTTATGTAGAGGACCATTAGCCATTGCTACATACCAAATATCAAAGCTGTGGGCCTAGTGGTTTCAGAGAAGAAGATTTTTTTAGTTTTTCCCATTGTAAGTCTATGGGACCTATCTGTTGCCATGGAAACCACAATTTTGATACAATCTGCTCCAAAACCTAAAGCCATCAATCCCCCAACCCAATTATGGTTCACATTAAATTTGATCCAGATCGGCCTTCTAGCTTCAGAAATATTCTTCTTTGAAATTGTGGACGGACGACGACGACGGACGACGACGACGGACGACGGACGACGACGACGGACGACGGATGCCTGCCTATCCTATAAGCTCACCTGTGAGCCTTCGGCTCAGGTGAGCTAAAAATGACAGAATAGCATTATTACGCAAGTCTGCATCAAGGGATTTTCGCTAATATGTGACAAGGCCTTTAATCTCAGCATTAACAGTTTTTCTCTCCAATTTATGACTGACCACAAATATAAGATCCTATAGGGTATGGATTCCTGTAATATTGATACAGTTAGTTAGTAAAGAAACTTACAAATGTAGTTTTAAAATTGTTCTCCGGCTATGTAAGATACAGAGAGACTAATAAAGAATAGTATAAAGCATTCAAAAATACATCTTAAACTGTACAAAATGTGGAAGTGCTCTCAATCAAGTATATTCATACATAGTGAATTTCAGTCCGAAGTAATTATTTGCTTGCTTCAGTATAATGTGATATATGTTTTAAATAAAGAAGACAAAAATATGTGAGACAACACAAATAAAAATGAAAGACTTTACATATCAGTTAATAAAGCAGTGTACATACGAAGAACAAGAACTTACAAAATGGCAGACAAAAATGCTATTCATTCTGATAACAAACCAGGCCCCGAGGCTATAAAACTTTTTTCATGCTCAGCTCAGCTCAGACTAAAATTTATCCTGAACATAAATGTTAAAATGCCAACAATTGTTGGCATTTTAACATTTATGAGCAGGATAAATTGCAGTCTTTGGCATTCTAAACCTTCAATTTCAATATATTTGGGCTATTTTGGTATATGACTGGGATTAATTTTAGTCTCAGCTGAGCTGAGCTGAGCATGAAAAAAGTTTTATAACCTCTGAGCCAGGTGTCTTTCCCTCCATCAAATTTCTTAACCTTACCTAGTTCATTATTGCAGAACACACTCATCCCCACCTCTAGTTTGAAATCTGAACTTGACCCCGGGGTCCGGGCTATACTCTCTACTGTGCCGACACTTTTTGGTCTCTTCACTGGTGTCTTAGGTCTACCTTCCCTTCGTAGACTGCTGCCTGTGAAGCAAAAGGATGAAGTGAACCATACTGTTCTCTTTGGCTTTTGTTTGAGATGTTTACAGCCACAGGTAACAGCTGATAAATATTGAGACGGTCAGTATCCTAACCACAGTGATATTGGGAAGGCCTCCAGCAGGCAGCTTACCAGTGGTAAATGCACATTTTTTCATTTTTTTTTCTTTTTCAAATTAAGTGATAAAATAGCTTTCTGCTTTGATGTAGCAAGCATCAATTTCTAATAAAAGTACATGTTCAGTGTTAAAGCACAACCCAAACTCGGCAGTATAGAACAAGTTATACAAGGGCTGTTCTGTTGTAAAATGGCTGGTAGAAATAGATTGTTCTTCAAGTTAACCATCAAGCATGGACTAATATGCATCAGAACTGACCTGAGTATCTTTTGTCTT
The DNA here is from genome assembly GCA_964017185.1 of Rugalucina vietnamica. NCBI lineage: Eukaryota > Metazoa > Mollusca > Bivalvia > Lucinida > Lucinidae > Rugalucina > Rugalucina vietnamica. Next base: position 63,178,306 of record OZ024873.1, read on the forward strand.
TCTCTGAGACGGCTCCCCAGCTGATTGTCTCTAGTGATTCGTTGGAACTGAAACGCTTATCTCCTAACCTGAAACACAGATATGTCAACTGTTCTTATACTAGCTCTAAATGTGTTTAAAACTTAGTGCACAAACATGGGACTGATGGATATTGGAAATTGTTTGAAAAAAAAAATGAATTTCTGCCTCATTTTTCTGATAAGTTGTAATAAAATAAAGTTTTTTTCTTCTATTTTTCATTTTTGTGGGTAGAGGTTGGGCACTGAGCCCATTTTTCTCCAATTAGGCCCACATAAAATCTAAGAAGTCATGAAAATCAAACTTTTTAAGTAAACCTGAAGTTTGTTTGCAGTCCACATGAAGCTAATCGGTTAATACCCAGGAAGTGGTGGCTCTATCCCAACATGCCTGAAAGTTGATGACTGGGATCACCAAAACAAACATATTTGAGCCGCCTCATGGGAAAACCAACAATCTGCATAGGCGAAAACAAAGACGCGGATCAGCTTCGCAGTAACCGCAAAGCTGATCAGCGCCTTTGTTTTCGCTACTCGGATAGTACAATTCCTCTCCTACTTAAATACGAAATTTCAAGCTTCTAGCTCTTTTCTGTGCTTGTACAGGTCGGTTTGTGTCGGACCTGTTCGGAAACCACATTGTTGGTTTTCCCACGAGGTGGCTCAATTATCACTGAGGACAGGCTTGCAGTATTGGCTTTGGGCCTCTACCCAGTCACTAGTACTTTTGGGTGTTAATGCATGTTGTTCCAAGTCACACCTTGGCCCAAGTAGGATTCAAAGCATAAACCTCTTAATCTTCAGTCTGAAGACCAAACTGTGGGACATCATGCCCCCTATCCAAAGTAGTGAAGTTTGTAGGAATTTGGGAAGTAGGCGGGTAACCTCATTAACTTAACAACAAATTTCAATGTTAAAAATTAAAACAAGCCTACGTGGGGTAGTTGGGTGGAAGGGGGGGGGGGGTGGATGGGAATCAAACCTGGACACTAGCCAAATCCACACAGGAGTTAGAAGCCTAGTAGCTCAACAAAACATGTAGGCTCAGTAGTAAAGACATACATTAGCCACTCACTGGTTAGCTGACAAGCAATTTGTGTGTTTAGCTTCCAACTATTATGAGCACAATGGCCGCAAATCAGTCAAAAGGTTTATACAAAAATCTTAGCCTTTGATGCAAGCCCACCCCTGATGTTTGGCATTAGAACGTCTGCAACTGTTAACCTAGGTTACTTTATCACTTATTCTTGATACTTATTCTTTCCTTGAACCATTTTGATTCAAGCTCTTTCTAAGGAGTTAGAAAACAGCTCTTCTGGTAACTTGTAAGCATTTACTTATTTTGTTAATTTTATAAACTGTTGTAGTTGTTGTTTCACCAAATCTATTCTTTTTTTCTAACCAAAAGAATAAGTCACATGCACAATGTACTATAACCTCATCCCTTTATAAAATCATGTGAAATCATGCGACTAGAAAACTCTACTAATTTCAGAATTAAAGTACATGTATTTGATAACACTATGTTTAAAACTACCTGCAACGAAACCAAATTCTATCCTCATCTGATTTATGAAAATAAGATGCCAACAAGCAAACGTTTTAAAATTACGGTAAACAAAACAAACACCAAATAACAGAAATATGATTCAAAACTCATAGGCAGCTGCCTGTTTCTTCCTTATTGATTGACGGAATCATTACTGATTTTTAGTATAATGATTTAGAGGTAATGTATGTGAAAAAGTATTTTTTGTATATCATATAACTTCATTTTCTTTCTATCACAAAGTATGAATGTGTGAAAAACAAGTAACCCTACAGTGCTACTGTAAGCAGAATTGGCATTCAGACTTAAATTTCAATTACTGAGAAGAAAAATAACAAGTAGCCAAAGGGCAACGATCGCTCACCTGAGAGTCAACAAGTACAGTCACTGGACAAAGTGAATTTTTTTCGTTTTTTTTTTTACCCTAAATGGGTATGCCGGCCATCTTGGTAATGTTTCAGGTCTATGGCTGCAATAGTTACCATAGGATCATTGGTCTTGTACACGCTTACCTGAGACCTAGTTGTCACTTTTCCCCATGTTTCCATGTTTGCCTATGTTTCCAAAATTGACCTTGACCTACATTAATCATATAACTTCATCTACTCTATTAGTTGTTTGCATCTACCACTTTTCAGGTCTCAGGCTGCATTTAGTTTACAAAATATCCATCGTTCTCACTTTTTCCCATGTAAAAGCCTATGTTTCCAAAATTGACCTCACCGTAAAATAGGTCAAGGTCATCCTAGGGTCATCATGTTATCAAACTATGATGGACTGGAGTCCCAAATGCTACATACCAAGTTTCGTGAAAATCGGCCTGCCGGTTCTGGAGAAGAAGATTTTTGAGTGGTTTTTACCATATATGGGCGTGGCGGCCATCTTGGTCATGTGACCTAGATTTCAGGATCAAACTTTCGTTACCCCTACCCAGGGATGCTCCACATAAAATTTCAGTTTGATTGGCCATGTGGTTTCAGAGAAGAAGATCTTTGAAAAGTGTGTATAGATGACAGATCGGCCAAGGTCAAGAGATGACCTTGACCTAAATTAATCATACTTTCATTAGTTGTTTTGCATCTACCACTTTTCAGGTCTCAGGCTGCAATAGTTTTTAAAAAAAAATCCATATTTGTTTTCATTTTTTCCCATGTAAAAGCCTATGTTTCCAAAATTGACCTTGACGTAAAATAGGTCAAGGTCATCCCAGGGTCATTATTTGATCAAACTACAATGGGCTGGAGTCCCAAATGCTACATACCAAGTTTCGTGAAAATCGGCCTGCCCGCTCTGGAGAAGAAGATTTTTGAAAGGTTTTTACCATATATAGGCGTGGCGGCCATCTTGGTCATGTGACCCAGATTTTGCGATCAAATTTTCGTCCCCACTACTCAGGGATGCTCCACATAAAATTTAACTTTGATTGGCCAAGCGGTTTCAGAGAAGAAGATCTTTGAAAAGTGTGTATGGATGACAGACCCTTCAAGGTCAAGAGATGACCTTAGCCTAAATTAATCACATACCTTCATCTACTCCATTAGTTGTTTTGCATCTACCACTTTTCAGGTCTCAGGCTGCAATAGTTTTCAAAAAATTGCAATTTTCCGCTTTTCGTCTTATAAGTCAATGGAAACTTTCAGTTGCCATAGCAACCAAAGTAGTGGGACAAGGACAATAACAAACACAAACTTTGTAGAGGCTAATATCATTAGCATGTATGCAAAGTTTCAGCTTCATCCGCCTCACAGCTTCTGAGAACAAAATTTTTGAACATTTTTTCGAAAATCTACCCTTTATGTTGCTATAGCAACCAAACGAATAAAGCGATTTTGACAAAAGTTGCCTAAAACAGGGAGGACTACTCAATAAAATTTATGTAAAAACAAAATTTCAATATCCTCAATGAAACGGCAGAAATTGCAAATTTCCACTTTTTGCCTTACAAGTCAATGGAAACTTCAAGTTACCATAGCAACCAAAGTAGTTGGACAAAGACAATAAAAAACACAACTTTGTACAGGCTAATGTCATTAGCATGTATGCTAAATTTCAGCTTCATCCCCCATACGGCTTCTGAGGAGAAGATTTTTTAATATTTTTTTCGAAAATTTACCCTTTATGTTGCTATAGCAACAAAACGAATAAAGTGATTTTTACAAAAGTTGCCTTAAGGGTAAACATTACTATTGTTTATGCGCACACTGCTAGCGCAACGTCGGCGTTTAGTATATTCACCTTACGCATAGCTTTTAACGTCGTTTTGTTTTGATTTCTAAATGACGTTGCAAGCTGTAGAATCTTATTTTGTTTGTTTCTGCATAATTAAGTCCTAAAGCGGGAATACATATTGTTCGTTTTTATTATAAAAGAAGTTCTGAGGCAACTGATATACCCAATTCGTGTATAAGATTAATTATATGGAAAAAACGGTTATTTCACTGTTGATGACGTCGCATAAATACACGCGACGTCAGTGCAACGTTTGGCGTTAAAACAAAAAGGCAGGAATATTGAACGGGTTTCCTCTGTATCTTCCGACGTAATCCGGTGACCCCCATTTTATATTTCAAATTTTAAATGGTTTCAACGTTTCCTATCTGTTGGTGTAATTTAATCAAAATCATATGCGTAGTTTAGGAGATATCGCAAAAATATGTACTTTTTCCAGGTATTATTAAATGGCGGGAAAGTGTATTTTGCTTGTAATCTCCTCAATTTAAGAGCAAAATGTATCAAAATGTAAGAAAATAACATTCATCGTGTGTTTAAGTTGTTTCTGCAGTAATAACGTATGTATTAAAACACATGTCCGCCACAAGAGCGGTTTTCTGAAATGCACGAGAAACTTCCAAAAAGTTCTGAAACCATGGAAACGAGGCCGGTAACCCCCCATTTTTATTTCGATTTTAGTCCAAGGATACAATTATCTTAATGCATGTGAAGTTTCATGAAAATCATATGCGGGAATCAATTAGTAATGTTTCCCTTTAAACGTGAAGGACTACTAAATAAACATTTATGTAAAAACAAAATTCAAATATCCCCAGCCTGACAACGGAAAAAGCCAATTTCCACTTTTTCTCCATACAAGTCAATGGAAACTTCAAGTTGCCATAGCAACCAGAGTTCTTATCCGATCGAAATAAAAAACACACATATTTGTTCCCCCCATCTGTAGATGCTATATGTGAAATATGAAAAGATTCGGCCTGGCAGCTTCAGAGGAGAAGTCGTTTGAAAATGTTGACGACGACGAACGACGCACAGACGCCGGCTCGACTACTATACTATAAGCTCACCTTGTGAGCCTTCTGCTCAGGTGAGCTAAAAATGGAATCCATGAAAAGATTACTGCAATTCAAATAAATGAGCCGCCTCATGGGAAAACCAACAATCTGCTTATGTGAAAACAAAGACGCAGATCAGCTTCGCGGTAACCGCGAAGCTGATCAGCGCCTTTGTTTTCGCTACTCGGATAGTACAATTCCTCTTCCAGTTAAATCTGAAATTTCAGGCTTCTACCTCTTTTCTGTCACTGTGCAGGCCGGTTTGTTTCAGACCTGTTTGGAAACCACATTGTTGGTTTTCCCTCGAGGCGGCTCAAATTGTAATGGTAACTGCTGTATGAGTTCTGAGCTTTCTGTTAGACTGTTAAACAAAATAATTTCAAATTACCCATCCTCTGTCGGAATCCTTAAACAGCATACAGGGATATGGTTTATCAAATTATAAAACTAAGTCATGCATATGATTTGAAAAAAAAAAATGTTTCCATTTATTTAATTGAATATAAACAAAATCAAATATCCTTAAAAGGGCTGTGGCAAGATAAAATGGACAAAAAGTGTTTCCTGGGTGTCAATTTTTCAACTTGTTCAAATCATCATCTCTTTAGCACTATGTTATAGCCTAATCACTGCCATAACCAGAAATGTTAATGAGAAGATAACTTTTTGCCATATTTGCTGTCAGTGTCTTTTTTTCGAGATGAACCCCTGAAAACTCTTCGGACGCTACAACCACCTTTTAAAGCCAATAACTGAAAGAATGAAAACTGTGTTGTTTGTCTTTTCATGTTTTATTATAAGTTTAGTCCTTCATCCAAAAAACAAACATGGACCAAAGTTGCTTTGAATTTGCTTATGTATTTAATTTCCACATCTTTTGAAGTACTGTATCAAAGTAACAATTTTTATAGGTTTTTTTAGGTTAGTTCTGAGAGAAGTGAATGCAAACATCTGTCTTACTCAAGGATGTGTTGTTGGTATTGTTTTCTCTGACATACAATTTAAACCTTTCCAAAAGATATTGGGCAATTTTTTTTGTAAAGCATTACAGTCAGCTCTTCGGATGATACAAATGCTCTTCGGACGATACACAATGCTCTTCGGATGATACACAATGCTCTTCGGATGATACAGCTTTTGAATCAATTTCATGATTTTTTCATAATTTACACCATAAAGCTACTTGATAGATATCTTACATTATTATAAAAGCTTCTTTTTCCATTTTAATCTTTTTAAAAATTGTAAGTGAACTCTTCGGACGATACATAGAACTCTTCGGATGATACAATTCAAGAGCTGTATCGTCCGAAGAGTACTATGTATCGTCCGAAGAGCTCTTCGGATGATACAAACCAAAGAATGATATAGATTTTAATACATGCATCTATTATTTAAATAAAACCAAAGCATAACAATGATCACTCATATGTTTCCTAATTCATCACTGCATATTAATTTTATATGATTTTTATATGTGTGTCCTAAGAATGAACTTAGGAAGCCGAATTTCTAAAAATCATTTTTTCAAAGTTCAGCATACTATGATAGAAGATTTTTGGCTTACAAATCATCACATCTTAATTTGTTAAAAGCTTAGGTAAAAAAACAAAATAGAGAAACAGAGAACAAAATCACAGACCAACATTTTGTGAAAAGCACTCTTCGGATGATACAAAAATTTGTTTCGGACACATATCGGCAACAATGTTTTCCGAAGGTTTACACAGAGCAAAAAAAATTCCTTGTGTTCTTATACTGTTTTTCATCTACCATTAAAAAAAGGTAAAATGAACTGTTTATAACTTTATGCGTAAGAGAAAACAGCCACTCTTCGGATGATACAGGCCGTTTCGGACACCCTAAAAAATAGCATATAAAAAGTGATATCAATTTTCCTCTTAGTAGTCAGCTTTCCAAAGCCTGAAGTATAAAAAAAGACATGTCATGACTATTACATACCACAGTTTCAATTACACAATTCATATATTTGGTATTTTTATAATGGTTTATAAAAAGCTATCAAATTTTGAAAATCTTTTTGTAACATCCGACCACAAATGTTCAAACGTTTGTCATATGAGCATCAGTTGCCATAAAATTATGAACAATATATCAAAACAAACAACAGTAATATCTCCAGGTCATAAAGCTATATAGGTGCTGCTTTGGAGCTAGATAAGGGTTAAAAAATGCAAATGAAATTTGTTGAAAATATACAGGAAACATTGTACACTCAAAATTTAGCCATTTTAAGGCATTTATTTTGATATTTCATCGCAGTCACTAAATCAAAATTATTGGATTTGTCTTTCCACTTTGCTACCACCATGTACCACTATCTGAGGCATAAACTGTCTCTATATCTCAAAGCATTGTTTCTGTACATATGAAAAGGTTGAAATGACCATTTTATCTTGCCACAGCCCAAAAGAGAATGAAATATTCTTGCTTTCAATATTCAGACTGTTTTTCCATTCAAATTGTCAGGGACTTGTTGCATAAATTCTTAAATCATTCATAAATGCATATGATACATGTGGCTGATAGATTATTGGTGGTCAAAAAGATCAATCATTACGCATCATGATTTTTTGCAGTGCATTTTTGTAAACAATTTATGTATCCATTGCAAGTGAAACAAAAAAAAATCAAGGACAAAATTTCAAGATTATAATTGCTCTCAAGAAGAAATAAACACAAATACATTTACTTACTTCTGTATTCTGGAGAGGGGAGCGAACACTCCATGTTTCATTCTACACGAGAAATATTTCACTCCGTTCACTGACCCATCATTCTTGCCTACTGGTCTATCTAACTCTATACCATACCACACACCTTGAAGGTAAATCATGATTGTCTAAATTACAAAACTAGCAAAAATTTAAGATACTGTAAAAATCACCACTTTTTTTAAATCAAAATAAAGTAGTACAGAAGTATTTGAGAGGCAGACAAGAAATCATAAAAACACATCTAATATAAAACAAATGTAAAATGTGCTGTGATTCTACTTTTTAAAATCATGTCCAAGTAAATTCTAATCGAACCATTTTTTCCTTTTTATGGATTTATCAAATTTTACATAAATCCAGACACCATGAAGTTTATATCTCTTCCTGTCTTTAGCTGTGAAAACATATGACATCAACAATTTATTGGTCAAGATTCCAATTTCGAGAAATCTAGGATAAGAGCAATCTTTTAGATCTATTATGTTAAATATCTTCTGACAGAAACTTTTATTGAAAACGTCTACACACAAGCTGTGATTTATTTTTTTTTTGGTATTTGAATCAAATACCAATCTATGATTGTAAACTGCCCTGGTCATATCAAATATTCAAACAAGACATGAAAAAATGTGATACTGCAGCACACCAGAAAACATGAGCAGAATCAAATGAACCGCGACCTGAGAAAGCCGGTCTTTGGGGTTTCCGACCAGATCTGACACAAACCGACCTGTACAGTCACAGAAACAGGCTAGAAGATTAAAATTTAGGATTTAAGAAGAAGAGAAATTGTACTATCCATGTAGCGAAAACAAAGGCGCTGATCAGCTTCACAGTACACCAGAAAACACGACCAGAATCAAATAAGCTGCGACGCGAGAAAACCGGTCTTCAGGTTTCTGACCAGGTCTGACACAAACCAACCTGTACGGTCACAGAAGCAGGCTAGAAGCTTGAAATTTCGGATTTAAGAAGAAGAGAAATTGTACTATCCGTGTAGCGAAAACAAAGGCGCTGATCAGCTTCGCAGTTACTGATCTGCGCCTTTGTTTTCGCATATGCAATAATCCCGTTTTCTCACGATGTGGCTCAAATGAGCCTGGACATTTGACCTTACAGCAAGGTAAAGTTTGTATGCTCATTCATACTGACAGTATAGACTGATATCAAACTGGGCAAATGATAAGACTAATGTCAGGGCCCAGTTGTTAACAAGAACTCCGCGGAGGTCGATATCGCACCTGCATCAGGCAAAGTCAATAGACCGTGAAATATAGTTCAAGGGCATCGGGTCAAGGTGCGTGCTTGAAGGGCATATCAAGGACAATTACTATGCAAGGTTTCAGACTCGCAGCTATCTCTGATGTCGAGAAAACCAAACGTCGACGTAAAAATTTTCAAAGTCAGTGGACCGTGAAATATAGGTCAAGGGCACCGGGTCAAGGTGCGTGCTTGAAGGGTATGTCAAGGACAATTACTATGCAAGGTTTCAGACTTGCAGCTATCTCAGATGTCGAGAAAACCAAACTTCGACGTAAAAATTTTCAAAGTCAGTGGACCGTGAAATATAGGTCAAGGGCACCGGGTTAAGGTGCGTGTTTGAAGGGTATGTCAAGGACAATTACTATGCAAGGTTTCAGACTTGCAGCTATCTCTGATGTCGAGAAAACCAAACTTCGACGTAAAAATTTTCAAAGTCAGTGGACCGTGAAATATAGGTCAAGGGCACCGGGTTAAGGTGCGTGCTTGAAGGGTATGCCAAGGACAATTACTATGCAAGGTTTCAGACTTGCAGCTACCTCTGATGTCGAGAAAACCAAACTTCGACGTAAATGTTGACAAAACTTCGACGTAAATGTTGACGGACGAACGGACGAACGTACGGACGGACGGAAATTTGAACTCCTATATCGCACCCTGCTATAAGCAGGTGCGATAAAAATTAACGACATCGTTAGTTAACGATTTGTTAAAATTTCAAACATGAATATTACAAATACACTGTTATTTTTTGTTGTTGATAAAATGTGAAAATCCTTTGCCATGCAAAGGGTTCTCACATTTTATCAACAAAAATAACAGTGAATTTGCTTATGTGGTCAGCATTTACTTAACGAGTTGAGGTCTTAACGATGGTGTTACGCTAACGAAGTTTTGAGCAACTGGCCCCACGTCTTCTGTTGGATTTATAACTCAAAATCACAAACATACCTGGTGCAAACTTAGTGTCCCCTACAAACTTGATAGTTCCCTTTCTCTGACCAGCAACAATCACTTTGTCCCCGATATCTATCTCTGCCAGGGACGATATAGACGATGTCCGCGATTTACTCAAACCTGGAACAAAACATACGCTCTGACTGGACAAATGTGTTTTAAAGGGAAACATTACTATTTAATTCCCGCATATGATTTTCATGAAACTTCCTATGCTTCAAGATAATTGTATCCTTGGACTAAAATCGAAATAAAAGTGGGGAGTCACCGGCCTCGTTTCCATGGTATCAGAACTTTTTTGATGTTTCTCGTGCATTTCAGAAAACCGAACTCGTAGCGCACATGCGTTTTAATATATATGTTATTACTGCAAAAACAACTTAAACACACAATGAGTGTTATTTTCTTACATTTTGATACTATTTGCTCTTAAACTGAGGAGATTACATGCAAAATTAACTTTCCCGCCATCTTTTCAAACCTGGAAAAAGTACGTATTCTTGCGATATCTCCTAAACTACGCATATGATTTTGATTAAATTACACCAACAGATAGGAAACGTGGTAACCATTTAAAAGTTCAAATAAAAAGTGGGGGTCACCGGATTGCGTTGGAAGATATAGAGAAAAAACGTTCAACATTCCCGCCTTTTTCGTTTTAACGTCAAACGTTGCACTGACGTCGCGTATATTTATGCGACGTCATCAACAGCGAAATAAACGTTTTCACATATTATTAACCATAAACACGAATTTGGGTATATCATTTGCCACAGAACATCTTTTAAAATAAAAATAAACAATATGTATTCCCGCTTTAGGACTTAATTATGCAGAAACAAACAGAATAATATTCTACAGCTTGCAACGTCATTGAGAAATCAAAACAAAATGACGTTAAAAACTACGCGTAACATGCACATACTAAACGCCGACGTTGCGCAAACAATGTGCTCATAAACAATAGTAATGTTTACCCTTAAAATCTGCCAGTTTGCTGTAAATGGTAACATCAAATGTCTTTGTTTGTAACATATTGTGGTTAAACATCTAAATCAACAATTTTTCAGTCATCTTGGGAGGAAACTACCGCTTCCTGGGTATTATATGAGCCACATTGTGAGAAAACAGGATTATTGCTTATGTGAAAACAAAGGTGCACAGCTTCTAGCCTGCCTCTGTGACTGCACAGGTTGGTTTGTGTCAGACCTGGTCAAAACCCTGAAGACTGTTTTTCTTGCGTCACGGCTCATATTGTACTTTGGAGTGTTAATGTCTTTGGCACCATTGTAAATCGTGCACAGGCCTCTCAATTTGGATGCATCGAATGGTGTATGCAGCATTTACCATCAGATGAATCAGTTCATGGGTTATAATTATTCAAATAGGACAAGGCTTCTTGGTCTAAAAGCAAGTAACTTTCCAAATGCAAATACAAATATATGTAGTAAATTGACAATAATTATGCAAAATGTTACAGTAGTAAATCAACTTAAGACTACAAATGGCATATAAAGATGATATAAGCTTTAAATAATACCGGTAGCACTGTTACCCATGCAATAAACTTCAACTATAATCTAAAACTATTTCATACAATTATTGATATTGCTCCAAAAAGATATTTACTCAGATAGAGATGCTCCTAACAAGCAATAGCATATAATCATGCTTAACCCTTGATTCCAGCATATCATGCACAATCTATCAAATGTAAAACTGATATGATAGCTTGTAAGATCACAGGTGCTTGAAGTTATATTAGTGACCCAAAAATCATCAGATTTACGGTAGTGTCTAAGGTCAATATATATATACCATGAGTATAATACGATATAGGACTTCAAGCGCTTGTGGTAAGAAACACTATGCAAAGCAAGTTAGATTAATTAATGAAACAAATTGATAACACTCAAACTAATCATGTTTATCCAACAAGAAAATACTCTGCATTCATTTTTGAAGACAAATTCCTGCTCATAATGTTTAAATAGTCAAACAATGGTGGAAAATTCAGGTTCAAAACACAAAAGCTTGAAATTCATCCTGCTCATAAATGTTAAAATGCCAACAATTTGGCATTTTAACATTTATGAGCAGGATAAATTTCAGTCTCAGTTGAGCTGAGCATGCAAAAAGTTTGATAACTTCAAGAAAGAATATGTTAGACAAAAACAATGATCTCAGATTACTTGCATGACAAATTGTTTCACTATTGCATCAAAGTTGTTACTTTTGTGTTAAACATGTGAAATAAATATTCTAGTTTCAATGTCTGGTGACTTGTTAGTACAACTTAAGAAGATACGTTAACCATAAAGCAGGATAAATGGCTATTCTAATGCACTTGAGAATGTAATGCGACGTCTGATTGGACAATGTCCAAAAATATGAAGTGAATGGCTATCATTGTGGTTATAGGTCACTCATGAGCTCAAGTTTTGTGAAAACAATGCATTTTCTGTGTTTATAGTTAAAAGGTACATTAGAATGGGGATAACAAAATTCAAATTCTTCATTTGTGGTGGTATATCATCGTATATACGGTCAGCAATCATATTTTATGGCACCTCTAACGCATTGACGTAAAACTATTTCCAACCTTATATCCAATGACATACTGCCCCAAATGAAAAAAATGAATACAGTTATCCCCTAAGTATAAACATGCTTCAGTTATACATGCAAGTATTACAGTACATGCAGTATATACCTGTGGGTGCAGATTTTCTGCCAGTCGGGGTCTCCTCCTTTTTTGCCATGCCTAAATATTAACAAGCTGCCATGTATGCAAAGCACATCACAGACCCATTCTTTCAAAGATCTCTAAGCCAATATAGGTATGCTGAAGTCAGCATTCAATGCCATGCTTGCTTATTCAGTTATATACATAAATATTGAAGGTGTTTGGTTGTTGATAACCACTACACAAGAAAGGCACATATGCATATCCTAGTAGTTTAATAAACTTTTCTTATTGAGTCCACTGCCAGCTAGACTCTATTTTGGCACATCTGACCTTAGATTGTTTTACATGTACTACCACTTTCTTTGGTTTAAACACTAGTTTATTAACAATACCACAAATAACAATAATGACAATCAATAAATCAAAGGATCAGAAAACAAGCTTCAAGGAAGCTTATATGAATCTTCTCCATTTTCTTTGTGAAATCACATAGTTATGATATCTAGATTTCTATAGTCAACCCATGCTTATTTCATGACACATCATGTCTATAAAGATTAAAACTTTGGCCAAACTCATTTTATTGGGACATTAAACAATCTAAAACAGAAACTACATGAGCCGCCTCATGAGAAAACCAACAACCTGCATATGCAAAAACAAAGGCGCAGATCAGCTTCGCAGGAAGCCGATCAGCACCTTTGTTTTCGCTACACGGATAGTACAATTCCTCTACTTTCTAAATCCAAAATTTCCAGTCTCTAGCCATCTTCTGTGCTTGTACAGTCCGGTTTGTGTCGGACCTGCTCGGAAACCACATTGTTGGTTTTCCCACGAGGTGGCTCACATGTATGTACATGTACCTGTATCTACCCTGGCTGTTACCCTTGAGACGTCTACACTAGAAGTCTTGACTAGGGGGGCTTTGACAGGGGGACCTGGGGTGAGGCTCTTCTGGGGGAGGTGGCCTGGCTTGGCTATCTTACTCACGGGGGCAAATATACCTGGAAAAGGAAGTGATGTAAATTGTAAAACACAACTAAACCCGCTTGAATGAATCAAAGCTTTGAGGACCCCAGGTAAATTTGGATGTAAACCCAACTTTTCTTCCTCTTGAAATAAAGTCTTTATTATAATCATTACTATCATTATCATAAATGGCTGAGTTCGTTTGTGGATATAGCCCCGGCGATAGCCTCACCCGAATGCCTATGGATCAAGCTATAGCCGCAGCTACGCTAAGAAGCACTTCCGTGGCTAAAGTCAAGAAATGCCCGGATGAAGAGTATTGACCAATCAAATGGCGAGAAGGCTTCCTCAGATTTCTGCGAGTAGTTTTGATACAACACTGCTGATTGGTTGATTTTATCGAAGGAGAATACCAAATAATGGAACAGCTGCTATAGCCACGAATATAGCCCCACATGAACACTGCCATTATTATCAAAGTATAGATCACATTCTAAGATGCCCAATTGTTAGTCAAGGATATTACCATGTTTAGGAGAACACTGAAAGTATGAGATTCCACCAACACTGCCATCATTTTTACCAGCCTCGTCGTCCAGCTCAATCCCCGCCCACAGGCCGCCGGCAAACTCTGTAGGACCACAGTAGCGTAATGTTCCAGTCTAAAACATTTACAGTACACATAATACAGAAAGGCAACATATGTGCTTTGATTATAGGCATGTATACCTTAGTTTAAAACATATGCTTTGTTGCTTAACCTCAACATTTTTTTTTTCTTTCTTTTTTTCTTTCTTTTTTTTTTTCTTTTTTTTTTTAGGTGGCTCCCATAGCCGAGTGGTTAAGAGTGCTGATATTTCATTACCACGCTTAACCATTTGATCATCTCACTGCTGTGTCTGGTGTGGGTTCAAGCCCTCACAAGATGCACATGTGAGACAAGCCAAGTTCTGCTTGCTGGTGTGCCAGGTGGTTTTTCTCGGAGTTCTCTCATTTTTGCCCCACATACTGATTGGCCTGTCTCATATGAGCTGAAATAATCTTAAATGGGACTTAAACTGAATAAAAAAAAAATTCAGTCATGGTGAGGACATGGATTCTTTATTTCCTGGATATGAACAAGTACTTTAAGGATTTACTGTGTCTTTCCGAGGAACACAAAAGGCTCCAACATAGTTTGAACCCCAAATGTCTTGATTAGGAATCTGACACTCTCATTAGGACCATGCCTACACTTTCCTACCAACACATTAACCCACCCACTGCTACAACAATACTTACTTTCACACCACCCACTACAACTGTGTCACCAAGGTTTATGCCTAATGACTGTAGTGTGACTTTGCTCTGTACAAGGTCGTAGTTCGGAGGTGGTCTTTTGTCAGTGTGAGCAGCTGCCTCTTGAAGGGTTTTTCGGAGTTTTATCACAGTTTTTGGCATCTCGGGGTCGGAATCTAGACTAGACGGGTCTGGAATGCAATCTGTAAGCAAAGATTATGAGCGCTGAAAAACTGGAAGCACACCATTTGAGCCACTGCATGAGAAAATCAACAATATGCATATGTGAAACCAAAGGCGCAGATCAGCTTCGCAGTTACTGCGAAGCTGATCAGCGCCTTTGGTTTCGCTACACGTATAGTACAATTCCTCTTCTTTCTAAACCCAAAATTTCCAGCCTCTTGCCATCTCCTGTGACTGTACAGGCTGGTTTGTGTCAGACCCTGTTCGAACACCACATTTTAGGGCAAAAGGCACAAATGACTCGCATCTTATTGGAAACTAGCTTGATGTGCTGCGGTGACTTTCCAATAAGGACAACTTATGGAATGACAGTGTTCTATCTTTTTCGTTAGAAGATGGCTGTGATTCATCATGCATTGTCCTCATATGACCCTTTGTCATTTCATTTTAACATCAACTATTCAAACTTTTACAAAGCATTTACTTATGACGATAATTTTGAAAGGAATTAATTTTCACTTAGTCTTACCAATGGGGGTTCTCCCCATATCGTCTTTGAGTTGAGCTGCACCGTTCTGTAGGAGAACCTTGACAGCTTCATGGGCAAGATTTGAGGCTGCAATATGTAACGCTGTCCCATTGTCAAACTCGGAACATTTACTGTCTATATCTGCAATGAATTACATTAATGTTAGGTTATTTGGCATTTTATCAATACGACATGAAAGTAATGTTTGAGGTCAATTTGAATGAAAAAACAAAATTATTCAACCTATTTTCATAGTTCATACCCCAAATTAAAAGAAATTGAGACCAAAAATGAAAAGGTTAATCATGCTTGGCTCATCCACTGGCTTTGTAAAACTTCGCCATTATATCAGAATATTTTTTTCCTTGATAAGATTTTTTTTTGGCCGTGGGGTATATTTTCTATATCTAAAATTTCAAGTCTCCAGCTGCCTTCAATGCCATCATTTTGACACATATCACTGGGTGCTTCCTTGGTCCCGATATAAAAAGGTTTTGTTTGACTTTTTGGTACCGAATTTTGTTCTACTTCTTTAACACAGAAAATCGCCACAAAACAGAGTCGACAATAACATAAATTGCTTAATTTATATCACTTTTTAACGAATCAAATTAAATGTTACAATAAAGTTGTATTCAAAGCACTATATTATGACTTGAAATTCTTTCAGTGACGTCATAAATTAGAATCAAATCAAATCTTTGACCAAATTCTAGGAATTATTGTGGAAAAAAATCCGGTACCTGAATCAAACAAAACCAAATCCTATTGGGACCTATAGTAAAAATCAAACAAAACCTTTTTATATCGGGACCAAGGAAGCACTCAGTGACATATGAGCCAGACAAATTTCATGCTTTTGGTTTAAACTTTTATTTCTGTATATACATGCACATATAATAATACAAACAAAGCATTTTATACAACCGTTGCATATATAACAAGGGATTCAGAAGAAAGTCGAAATGACTTTTTCAGAATCTGTATCCCGTATGCTATGATTAAATTTCATGCTTTTCAACATTAGTCATGTTATAAAACACTGGTCCCAAGTTAAACTTAAGAGAAATGTTTTCATTAACTCATTTAAGCCTAGCGTCCCTTTTATGGGACATAGGCAAACAGAATAGCCCCAGATGTGACGCCACAGAAAGCGGCGTTTGGAGGAATTTCATCGAAAAATGATATAAAAAATAAAAATCACTCCTAACACCCTTAAAAATGAAAGTGGACTCATCCAATTGATAATGATGGGAAAATCCATTCATCAAATATGGGTTAAAGAAGACAGTAAAGACATGCATACCTAAGGCTTTTGTGGCTTTCAACAATATTTTAATAACCGGTACAACATCAAAGTAAGCAGCGTAATGAAGGGCAGTCATGTGTGTCCACCGACATCGAATGTTTGGATCCGCCCCTTTAGACAGGAGCATACTGACAATGTCTGCAGCGATCTCCGGGTCCCCTATCCCAGCAGCCCCTGATTTACTGGCATAGTGGAGTAATGTCATGTCGGTGAGACCATCTCGGTCATTGATATGTGCTCCTCGCTTTAAAATCTAAAAGAAAAAATTTTTAGTATTGGAAATTTTGCTGCCTGCATAAGAATTCAGAAAGGAACTTGCTTCACGTATATGCATTAGGAATAGATCAGCTGCACAGTAATTGAAAAGATCAGCATCTTAATTTGCACTATACTTGAATATAAATATTAGTTTCATTATTTTGTTTTATCCTTTCTGTATCTGAAATCTTAAGCAACTTTTGTGGCTTTACAGCCAGATTTTGTCTGAGTTTAATGTCATACCAACAGACACGGACATACATAATCTTGTACTATATGTACACAGAAATACATGTTTAAGTGTAAATGATGGATCTGAAAATAGTCAAAAATAGTAGGTTTTACAACTAACCTCATTAACAAGCAATTCCAGGTTCTGCTGGGTCTGTGGTGTCCACTGTCTCAGTATGGCGTAGATCTCTGGAACTTTGGTGTTGGGATTGTTTAAAATTTTCCTACATCCTGGGCACTCCGGATCAAAGAAAGATAACTCTAGTTTCTGACAGTCCTCACAGAGAGGGGGATCCAGGCAAGGGTGAATCATTGGTCTGGTTCTCGCTGGCGAGTATGTCACACCATTGGTTAGAATGTGCGATTTTTCTCCAGGGTAGCGAGTTTCTTCTTCTTCCAAAGTCATTCTGAAAATACAGGCAAATACATTTTGAGGATCTAGTGAACTTTGAGGTACTGGTGTACAACCGACCCACTAAGAAGTGCCCTGTATTACTTATTTCTTTTTTTTTTAAATCAAAACAGATCTGACACAACATGTACTTGCTCAAAATTAATGAAGTTATGCTATTTTTGATTGACACAATGGAATCTGGGTTTTAGCATGCTTGGGTTTCTTCTTTACTTTCTTACAGTAAAAATCCCTCAGCAATTTGAGCAGTTAATAAAGGACAGGCCGTCTGATCTAATTCATGCACATGCCAGCAGGAGGAAAAGCAAAGAGAAGATTTGTACCAAATTTTAAATAAGATAAATCTAAATCTTTACATGTAATTTCAAAGTTTCATAGTTTACCAATAACTCTTCCCAAACAATGCCTACTGGGGTTTTTTTTTTTTAATGTTTTTCCTTGATTCACATTTTAGACTACTTTATTTATTATCCTCTCCAGATGATATTAAGAGGGTACTTATTTTTTGACGACTTCCTTTTTCAATAATAAGCCTAGTTCAAAGCAAAGCAAAGTATGTATTGCTTTTTGGTCTCAGATTTTTTTTCATCTAGTTTACTTTGCTTAATTATAGAATTTGTAAATTTGTGGAATGATAGTGGCAAGCAGCAAACCATATATAAGGCATAAACCGTTTTTGCTTTTAACTCTATATTTCACTAGAAAGGCTCTTTAGTGTTATACCTGCATCTCCAACATAATCTAGGCTTGCCATCATAACGACCTGACGACTCACTTCCTACAACATAGGATCTAGATACTGGAGCACCTTTTCCTGAATACTTCATTTTGAGGAAGTTATTCACAGTTATTATCAGTACAAAATGCACAAGTATACACTATTTTGCAATCTAAAATATATCCAAATGTGAACTTGATATTTAATATGGACTCCTTTCCATTTTTCCAATTACATGTATTTCCATTACCCATACACAATTGTGATGTTTTTCTAACAGCACTATAGATGTTTTTTCTTCAAAAAGACTTCAAAAACTCAAGAGGTAAAACAAAATCTAGAACCTAAGCCTTATGGCCCATTTTAAGCCTGCCTTAAGAGAGCTGATAGCATACTAATTACTTCAAGTTAATTTTCTATTAAAACATAAGAACATTTGCTGTGGTAGTTATGCCTCCTCCAAGCATTTTCTGAGCTTAAACATCAAGGGCTTTATGGAGAAACATGCAAATTATCTATTTGAAGAAGGTCACATCAAAATATCCACCTACAATACAATTTGAGCCGCGCCATGAAAAAAAAAACAACAACAGATTTTTGCATATGCGAAAACAAAGACGCAGATCAGCTGTGCAGTAACTGCACAGCTGATCAGCTCCTTTGTTTTCGCTACACGGATAGTACTATTCCTCCTCTACTTTTACCCAAAGTTTCAAGATTCTACCTTTCTTCTTTGGGTGTATAGGTTAATTTGTGTCGGAACTGGTCGGAAACCATGATGACCATTTTCTTGTGTCACAGCTCATTTTATTTCTTCCTATCTAAACAACTGCAATGTTTCAGAACACAATTTTATCCCTTAACAGCTGCTAAACGAAACACTTGAAAAATGCATCTCATTTGCCCTATTTGTTCTTGAAACACTATTTGTAACATACTATCCCATTATAATTTCAATCTCATATAAGTAAACTCAGTTTGTTGATATATCTGAGATAATTTTGATCTATTGAGATTCAAAATCATAAAAGTTTTAATTAACTAATTGTTAGTATGGAAAGATTCTTTACAATAATAGAACAATATGGTCAATTCATTGCCAAATATTTTATTATGGCAAAGACTGAAAAAAAAAAAAAAAACAACTGGACCAGTCATCAGAAAATCTGTTTGAAATCATAAAATATTATATGGGACGCGTACTAAGAAAACAAATAATCTGCATATGCGAAAACAAAGGCGCAGACAAGCTTCACGGTAACAGCGAAGCTGATCAGCGCCTTTGTTTTTCGCTACATGAAAAGTACAATTTCTCTTCTTCTAAAATCCGGAGCCTGCTTCTGTGACTGTACAGTCTAATTTAAGTCGGACCTGTTTGTAATCCACATTGTTGGTTTTTCCCATGACGCAACTTATATGTGTATTATACAATATAGGTGCTGACCATGTCAAAAAAATCCATACAAACCGATATAATTAATCTAAAGTCCTTATAAGATGGCCTTCCTGGCCCCAAAGTATGCTAGGAAGAAGTCAAAATATGCTGTCTAGGTTGGCTTCCAATGTCACCAAAATCTATTCCACTTTTACCATTCCCCTAACAATGCATCTGTGCAAGTTTGGTTTAAATCCAACCCCTTGTTCAGAATACATTGTCAGTAAAGCTAATTTCAAAAGTTTTTATTCAGGACGGCGATTTTGAAAATTAGGTCAAGGTCACCAAAATCTAGTCTTGACAACAATGTATCTGTTTAAGTTTGGTCAAAATCAATCTACATCATCAATAATTGTCATTTCAAAAAAGCTAATAATTTTGCAATGTCATCATAGGATGATGACCTTGAAAAATAGAACAAGGTCACCAAAATCTTATCAACTCTTCATATGTACATGTTTCTCTAAGTTTGGTCAAAATAAAACCACCAGAGCAGCAGATAATGTGTTGGAAAGAAACTGTGTAGACACAGATGAGATCTGCATCAACCACATCAAGTCCAGTTTATTTTCGGTACGAGGACAGATGCAGATCCCAGTTTGAATGCTAGATAGAGAAACAGGCTGAACTGGGTATAGCTTGGCTTCAACATCAATGTCTCAAGACCTACTATACCTTAATGGTTTCATAAATCACTATTCAAAATAATTATTGCAATCTTTCCTTGTTTGAGGACACTATCCAATTTCCACTGATTTATTTGTTTACAAAGACTTCCAGTTTAAAAGCCAATATTGATGAGCATTTTTGACCTATTGCATGACTAAACCTGTCTTCCAAATTCTGCATTGATACATGTATGACACTAAAAACTTGTTCTGAAGACTTGAGGAGTTATGAAGAAAAGCGATTATACTATGGCAAATACAAAGGCAGATACTGTGCAGCTGATCTGCATCTGCATCTTCAAATATAAATTTGAGAAGCAGTGTAATAGGGTTTCTCTGGATTTTATCTCAATCAAATAAGGACTCAGTTCATCTGTAAAATCATGTTTTAAGACAGTCAGATATTATATCCCAGGGGTATTGTTTGGATTTAAAGCTCAACCTTTATTCTGTGTTTTTGTTCAATTAAAGCATTTTGGTGTGAAATGAAAACCACAAAATTAGGCCTGATATGAAGGGAAAAGTCCCCTGAGCATGCTACTGTATAACACTTTCATATTTGATAAATAAAAGAAAATCCACTGTGAGAAAAGTGTATGCATATGCGGCGGACACCAACATTGTGCGCAACGTCTTAGCATATAGTAGAAAATAACAAAATTCCACAAAATGGCCCTGTGAATTTGGGAAACACTGTCACAGATAGTTCTTGTCATCTGAACCCAGGTCCTTGTGGTGCAGGGGCATGTGTCTATCCCCCACCTTCTCTAATAACAATGCCTCTATTCTCTAGGAGCAAATATTAAAGCAAGATGTACACAATTGATCTCACAGTAGATTTTTTTTTATTTTTTTTTTTTTTTGCAAGCAAGTGTATATTGGGTATATATTCGGCTAAAATGCATGGATGTCAAAGTAAATCACATTTTGTGCGGCAGTTCATAATATTATCCTAAATGATGTTGGTGTTTTTTATGCAAAACCGACGTTGTGGGTAAAACATATTGAACTGGGTAACTACTACCTGCTTTCAAACATTTATAGCCGGAAAACTAATCCGGTAACTAAGGACTTTTGCGTCGTCTACCTGCATGGGTAAATTTGGAAGGGGCCATGGCAATGGCCTTTCACTTTCAAAATGGCCCAGCATGGGCCATTTTTATAATGCAAAGAAAATAGGCCCTAGGGATCATAATTCTACGAAGGCTGGCCTGGTAAATCGTGGCTTTTGTCGATATTTTTATTATTTGACGCCCTATTGGCATTAAATTTTCTAAATCCCTTGCATAAAAGGTATAATTTTATGCACAACTGGTAAATTGTCAGTGGTCAGTATGTGCATTCCCATCACAACCTAAATAAACACATTGAAATTATCTTCTGTGTGCTCAATAAAATAATATTTTTAGCCCAATTAGCCTTTAGTGTGAAAACGAGCTGTCTGCTAATAGCAGAATTATTTTCACATCAGCACAGAAAGTTTCGAACATCACTAGTGATGGGCCGATGATCGATTATAATCGAAAGCTAGTTGGTTTGGGCTTAATTGATAGTAAAATGCAGCAATCGATTGTAATCGGTTTCATCACTCAGGTTGTAGAAAATTTTATTTTGTGCATTTTATATTTGACAGTTTTAGGTTAGTTAAAAATTTCAGAGTTTGATGTAGATCTCACTAATCACAACTTGTACTTGCCTATACAACTACTTTGTAGCAATTTGTCTTTTTCATTTTCTTCAAAATATCAGAACAGGAAGGTGAAATTTTTGAAATGCATGCCATCTTATGTTCATGTAAGTTGAATTGTTCTAAATAAACTGCCATATCTAGCAGAGACTTAATGGCTCTCTCCTTGACCCCTCAGTCTGCACATAAACATCTCACCATGGTGATGACACGTATGCTGGGCAATAGCACAATATATAGTTAACTGAACCGATTACACAATCGATAGCTAGTTGGTTTAGTCCTTTCGATTATAAACCGATGATCGATTGCAATTTCAAACAGATGGCCCAACACTAAACATCACATACTATTTGTTTGAAAATGGCGCACATTTGAATAAGTTGGAGGAAGAGAAAATATGACAAATGACAATTCAGTTCCATGTGCAGACCAGTATGACCTCAAACGATTCATTAAAGCAACTGAAAAGCACAGACAAAGGCTGGATATCCCCAATATGCAAGCTAAAAGCAGTCGCACAGAAAAGTTAAAATCTGGCAAGTCATGGAAATCATGGGATGAAGTGTTGTTGGACGATAAAAACAAGTTTGGAATGGATAATGCTATCCTCAGAATCACTCAGAGTGGATAGGTTGTCTACTCTAAGGAGACTTGTCAAACAAGTCCAACCCTCAGATGAGAACAAAGGTCTAGCATAAGGGGACCAGTGATCGATAAAAAATATCAATGTTTGATAAATTATCAGATCAGACATGTATTCGAGAATACATGTAGAAAGCTTGAACCTTCTCCATGTTTTATAATATGTCAGTTTATGGCGTCATCACGTCTTATTCTCAGTGACATCATTTTAACACACCCATCATCATCCAGTCTGAATCAGGGTCAGGTGGACCAGTGATCAATCATCTTCTTTTCCTCTTAAAAACAGTGGAGAACTTGGTAGGTATGTACATTTTTAGAAAGAATAATTATTGTTTATCTCCAGCCATGAAACACAATTTGGAAATTTTCAGAGAGTTTAAACTTTAAAGAAGTAAAGCAGCGAAACAAGGAGGTAAAAATGCATAAACGATTAAACGTCCTTAGAAACAATGAAAAACTGTTGAAAAAAATGCTTGAAAATCACAGAAATTGTCCATTAGTTGCAACGTTTTCCTATACAATTTGGACTGTGGATCACGTGGTGAAGTTAAAAACGGATGCAGATCGTCTCATCTTGGAGAATTTATAATTGAACAATCTTTGCTTTTCAAAAGTGCAATTAAGACCCCCTCACTGGTCTCTGATCGATAACTGGTTGCCTTTACCTTTAAAACTAGACTCGCACACTCAGCTGATGAGTACAATCTCCATGGAGCGAAACGTCTTTTCACCATTCCGAATGTACTTTCAGCCTCGCGTCCATCCGTAAATCAAGATGGCGAGAATAAGCCGTTTTTTACACATCGATGGTTTCACCTAGAATTCCATCGTTATTACAAAGATATGCTCACCGACACCTGGCCATTGGATGAAACACACATTTAACTTTCTAACAATCAAATTTTCTCCACAAAATTCTGCATCTTCTTATTTAACAGATTCATTTTGCAGCTGTTTGTCAATCGTTTTCACTCGTATGGGGCCGTTTCCGGAACGAGCCGAACACGTATGCCGACGTTACAGAAACTGACGTCGAACATTAATTTATTCCAGTTGAAAGGTCAAGATCTGGCCTTGTCCAATTATATGCACGTATTTCTACAAATGACGTCAATCAGGTCAGCCATTTTGATTACGGCGCACGGCGTTTGACATCATTGTGACGTTGCACACGTGCTGCATTATACTAATTGATCAATTAAATATTAATTGAACAATTAACTTTCCATATAAGGAAATGGTCGGAAGTCAATTATCGGCGTAAACATATGAACATATACGGACGATTTAGTGCATTGAAAGAATAACAGCCAGAAGTTTTTAAACGAGAATAAAACCACTAAAAACGGACAAAAATATGTTGCTGTTTTTTTAAAGCACAATAAACATGTCAGTAATGCATCGGTGAAGTGTATTCTTCTTGATTTATCTTGAAAAGGTGGCAATTATTGACACTACGTTTCGCCATCGAACAACCAACTGGGATCGCAATGAAGAGATATGGAACACATGTGTAATATAGCGGAGTGAGATCTCGCAACTACTTTAAAACGAATACAATATGCTGATGAAGATTAAGTAAAACACGGACAAAAGAGTCGCACGAACAAGGGCACAAATTACTCTGTAAGTGTTACTCATAACCTCGTTGAATTCTTGGGAACTGAAAATACTGAACTCGATTCTTGAAGGAAAAAAAACTTGCAGAGAGTGAGAGACCTCGAATTTTCGTACCTTGGCTGAAGAGGAGTGAAGTCCAGCGTGGAAGATGGGTCTTCAAGCGTTAGTAGAAAGTCGGAGTTTGATTGTTAAACATGCAGCATACATGCATATTGGGATTTACCATACAAAACAACAAAGGATAATCATTTCGACTCCATATTTGCGGAAGTTGAAAGGAAATGCGCGTCACGAACAACGGAATTTCGAGAGTTACCTCCCTTACACCGTTGGGTCCGTTGAAACACAAGAATCCGGGTCAACTCGGCCTCGGGTCAAGTCGGCCCGGGTCAGCTCGGCCGGGTCAACTCGGCCGCGTCAACTCGGCCTTATATATAAGTAGATATAGTTATGGTTAAAGCAAGTGGACTAGATATGAGGCAATGCTTATATATTATTCTCGTTTTAACCAGTTATTCTTGCCCATCTCTTCCATAATATACATGTACATGATAATTAAAATATGTTAATCGTACCATTGAATATACATGTAGGCCTACTGCAATTAGTAACCACACTTTCCTTAGCTGCGGTACTGTTTTAGGTGTGAACACCACACTTTACTATAATACACAGATAAGTCAATGCCTCAAAACTGATTAACTTGCATGCTCGTCGTTTACATCCTATGAGCCTTTTGGCTTTGCTCAATAAGGAGATTGTTAACAATGATCTGTTTGTAATACTAAAAATAATGGCATCCTATATTTTTTGTGTACGCATCTGGAATATATCAACCTAAAATCATTATTCATATCTAAAAGTATCATGTACTTATAAAATACCCCTCCTGTAATAGGAAAAATAAGAGGCCGAGTTGACCCGGCCGAGTTGACACACGGGCCGAGTTGGTATCAGGCCGAGTTGACCCGCTTCCAATGACTTGTACCTGCCCTATACGTTACTTTGGTGATAACGGGTACCAGTTGAACAACCTTATAATCTGGGGGGGGGGGGGTTTCATTGGGAACCTCAGAGTTGGGAACAGCTGAAATGCCAGTAATAGTTCCATTCCTTGGAATAAGACACTATGGGGTGGGGTATGGAAGCCCCTGCCGAGCCGAGCTGTATATAGCCCCTGCCGAGCCAGGTTTTTGACTTGTAATCGCCAATAAAACTCAAACTCACCGGTCCCGATAGCGTAATGGTTAGAGCGTCCGCTTCGGAAGCGGGAGGTCGCACGTTCAAATCCGGGCCGCGTCATACCAAAGACGTTAAAAATGGTACCAGTGGCTACATTGCTTGGCGCTCAGCATTCACAAGGCTAGCACGTACTGGCTTCTCTTCTCCCCAAAAGACGAAAAAGATAACTTCAGTGATGGAAATACAGTAAATATGTTAAGGTGATGGTTGGTGGTGGGCAGTGTAGTTCTGTCATTATGGTTATCTTGACGTTACTCGGTGATAACCGAGGTGCTCCCAGTGGTTGGAGGATAATACATTCAAATAATAATAATAATAATAATACCAAAAATGAATGGTTTCATATGTTGAAATAGATAAAATCGCACAGATGTTAAAGATATTGTTCGTCATGATTAATTTGAAAACTAAATGTGATGGCATCTTTCTATTTGATTGGTACAAGAGCTGAGGTTTTCTATCAAATCCAATAAATTTGGCAAATTAGCATGTAAACGGTTTCCAATTACGGTACATAAAATCATTTCAAATGTTATAAAATATCATTCTGTATATTATTTTCCCTCCCTTTCAGACCTTTGTACAGCGATATAAGCGTCCTTCCCATTTAATTTATAAGAATGTCATCAATACTTCTTCTTCTTCCTGGTAAAGAGCTGGGATCTTCTAAAAGAACGTAATTAACTCTGCGCAGTAACAAAACACTATTCCTTGGCGACAAGAGGTGTTGATGGTGATAAGCTATCCCCCGAAAAATAAATGTAATAGTCGTTCTACATGTACTAGATTTGTGGATACATTTGAATATCAGCGTTTGACAAAGACCCTCACACAAGATTTCTTCACAAGCTGGATCACTATGGAGTGAGGGACAATTTCATACGCTGGACTGAGTCCTTCCTAATTCAGCGAAAACAGCAAATGATCCTTGACGGAATGGAATCTGATACAGCAGGTCCGTTCAGGAGTACCTCGGGGAACAGTGCTGGGACTCTTATTTCCTTGCTCATAGTTGCAATTCCTACAACCTAGCGACACCTTTTCGTACATTTTCTTATTCATCAATTAGATAATCATAATGAGGGTCCCAAACCGAGAGCTCTACCATTTTTAAGTTTTAGGAGCACCAGACACTTATTAGCAGCTTCTCTCGCATCTCGGGTGCAAGAAAATAGAGTTCGCCTAAAACACAAGTGTTCCATCGACATAAGAACATACGTGTACATTACCGATATGCATTCAAATCTTTAGTATAATTGTTACTCCGAGGTATTTGATGATGCTTTGAACATTCTTCAACACCACATGTAACAAGCATGGATTTTATCATCCCATTCATTTGTCAGCTGCATCATGTTGCACTTGACGGGTTGGAATCCCATCGATTGTCAAGCCAAACTACATAAACTCACTCAATATCACGTCTGCGTTCATAAAATGAGGAGTTCTCTGTGAAGCCCTTAATGAAACTTAGGTTGAATGGCTTGCATATTTGAATTATATGTCTCTTACTTGGGATATATTCCACAATCGGAGTTGCAGATATTTCATGATCGTCTTTGAGATTTGTAACACCATCTTTCTTGTGTACTGATGATAATATAGATCTAGCTTCTTTTATCAGATCTGGAACTTTCTGCAAACTAAAGATATCGTTGACTATGACCACCAGAGAAGGGACAATATCATCAGTATGGGTGGCAAAATGTTAACTAATCAGAGCAAACGAGTCTCACTAGGCAGCATTAGTGAACTTCGGTTTTTCTAAAGTTTTTTTTTTTTCTGATTTTCTTCAGTGTGACAGGGTCAGTAGGTTTGTATGATTGATAGCAAATTTTCTTTCGTTCATATGTGGATTTCGGGATTGTATTTCGGAGTTGCAAGATGAAATGGTCTCGCCAACCAGATCAAATCCCTTCTGGGGAGTCATGTGTGCTGCCGATCATAATTAGATATTTGTAAGGGCGCTATTCATATTAAAGAGAAACATAAAAGAAGCAACATGTAAGTACCTAAAATGGATGCCATCTTGATATCTCCTATAAGGAACTATTTGTTTCGGGGACCTCTCTCTCTCTCTCTCTCTCTCTCTCTCTCTCTCTCTTAATAGCACATATACACACGCAAGCATATATACACAAGCACTCACACAGCAAAGCATACATGCACACACGTACAGAGAGAGAGAGAGAGAGAGAGAGAGAGAGAGAGAGAGAGAGAGAGAGAGAATACACGCACACTCTCACCTGAGGAACTTCAGTTTATCAGTTGCAGTGGCTTTTGTAATGAAAAAAATGGTATATGAATTACTGTCATCGTGATAAGGACCAACTTTCGTTTTGAAACACTTCTGTAGTTGAATTTTGTATTTGAGTTTAACTAAAGTGTTGCTTTTTTTCTCACTTAAACAAGAAACGCAACTGGTGCGCTATTCACAGACAGTCACAGACACTGCATTGTACAGAAGCAAATACAGAGACTTATGTTGTATGACATTATATTGGCTCTAAGAGTGATCTTACACGATACTATAATATCGTGGCTGTCAAACCTTAATATTTGTCCTTATATTGTTGCAACATTTTAACCCGTAGTTTACCTATAATCTTATTAAACCTTGCGTATAGTTATGATACTTCTTTTATGTACACAAACACTAAATCTATGAAAGAATTTGCTATTTGTAGTAAAATGTCCCAATGAAAACACTCACTCCCTTTCAATTCAATAAATGTGCTAATTTGATGAAAGTTTTGCCTAGTCACTGTACCTTGACACACGCGATGAGACGCTTTGGATGACAGTTTCGCTAAATTGTCAACAAACCATGCTTGGCCAATTTCATTTTCACACTGGATTTACATGATTTTCAAAGGCTTCTTTTCGGTGAAATGAATGGAATTACTTTGAATTTCAAGTTAGATTTGGAATAATTTTTGTGTCATTTTCTTAAGGTAGAAATGTCCAAAGAGTCAATCCCAGGTAATTATTGATTGACATTTGTTTCAGAGGCAGGTAACAAATCGTCTGCATCAGGTTTAATTTAATTGCATCGATTATTTCAGTTATGATGGACTGGGTAGAAATAAGTATTATATTAAAATAGAGTTTTTAGAGGACAGGTATACATGCTGTTCATGATCGTTAATTTTCAATAATTCTAATTTTTTAACCCTCAGTTCTACTCTAGTCCTGGAAATAACAAATGGTGATCCTCATCAAAAGAACTTATGTAGCACAATATTCACAGCACGCACATAGACAGGCAGCCTTATTAAAGCATTTCGCACAATCTTGGCACAACCCCACCAGTCACAGGAGGCACTGGCAGGGTCTGAAGTGACCTGATTCTGTGACTGCAGTTGCAGTTGTAGTTTGGTATGCAGAGTTAGAAATGCATAAATTTGTGGCTTTCATATTTCAGGGAGATAAATCAGCTAATCAGACAATATCTACCTATCTTTTCATGCTGCAGCACCCTCTTTCGAGTATCATGTGCAATTTCAGGCAAACAAATAAAAACGTGTGACCAGCATCATCATGAACATCTTGGTCATTCGTCTCCAGTCATTTGTGAATTGAAAAATTGTTTTGGTTTTTGGAGTGGGAATCTTTTTCTGATTCAGATTGCGCCTTTTCCTGATCTTTGCCTACTTGTACCTTTGTAAAATAACCTGAATAAATGAGCCGTCTCGTGGGAAAACCAACAATGTGGTTTCTGAACAGGTTCGACACAAACCGGGCTGTACAAGCACAGAAGACAGTTAGAATCTTGAAATTTCGGATTAAAGTAGAAGAGGAACTGTACTATCCAAGTAGTGAAAACAAAGGCGCTGATCAGCTTCGCAGTTACTGCGAAGCTGATCTGCGCCTTTGTTGTCGCCTATGCAGATTGTTGGTTTTCCCATGTGGCGGCTCAAATGATCTTTAGTCACAACCAATCCTTCACTGCTTCACAGTGAAAGCATGGTGCATAACATCCTTTTAGAGATTATTTTTAAGCCACATCAGTAGAAAAAATAATGATTTCAATAAGTAACACAACTCAGCAATGCTACTTCATTGAGCAGTCTGAATAGCACCATAAACAGTGCCCATTATGTGGGTAATGTGACGTAATGTTGAAGAAGCTTTTGGGCAGCTCTAAGATAACAGTTTGTTTTAATCAATTTCTGACCATTACCTCAGGATCTGTGGAAATATGACTTGCTCAAGGCCACAACGAATGGCGCCTTGGCTGAGGATCAAGCCTGGGACATCTGAGATCAGTTCCTACACTCTACCACTGCACTTGTCTGCTGCACAATCTGAGCCATTTGTTTATTACGGCAATGCTATGTATATACCTCCGAGTGCATATGTAGCCATATAATCTCAAATTTTCAAGCCTCTATGAATGCTGGCAACTTTGTAAAGATACTCAGTTAAAAATTTATACCCTTATCTGGAGCTTTTCTAATAACATCTTACAAAGAGACAACATTTGTGAATATTGTTTGTCATTAGTCCTTTTTCAATACCGAATTCACTGACTTTGTAAATAAATCAACCAATCCCAAATATTTGCATACTACTTATTTTGTAAGAACATTACCCTACTACCTTTCCTTGGTTGTATAGTAACTGAGAATAATTTCCGGTTGAAATTGATATTCACCCTGATGTCCCTGAGCATACTGAATGAATCACATGAATATACCCACTATAAACAACAGAAGAAACTGAAATTGAGATTTTGCATCATTTATCTTATGAACCACGTGGGCTAGCTGGGCATCTTGAAGATGTTGCTTTCTTTACATTTTTCAATTTTATGAAGCATGTATGTCTTGTATGTATATAATAAATTTTGCCATCCCAAAATAAGTTTAATATAAAAGAAAGCAATTACATAAAATGATAACATTTCAGATTTGATTTGATATGAAAATAAGTGACCTTAAGTAGGTGTTTTCATATCTTTTATGACTGAAATCCTCACAAGTATTGTAGCAAGAATTTGACAAATGCTATTGACATTGGTTGAATGGGAGTAATCCAGAATTTTTATCTAATTTTATAAAAGCTATTTATTTATGTTTTGTGGACATAAGTGGTCAAGTAAATAATAGTGCCTTTTATCCTCAGTTGAATGGTCACTCCTAAACTTATACACATAGACTATACATCTTCTGTACAGTTACCATTCAAAACATTTTAGACAGAATTTATTGTGTTACTTTTAACACAGAGACAAAAAAACTGCCATTTGAAAAAAAAAAAAATGAATATGAATATGAATGCCGAAAACTTGCATTCCTTTTTAGGGACAATTCGAAAATAAACCTATAGTCCCTTCCAGATTTATCCCCCCATTGAAGATCAACCTAGTTTCCTAGAATACTTGTATTTTGTAGCACAACATGTATTACCAGGGTAAAGATAATACGTATGACTTGACGAAGGAATTTTAATCAAATTTTGCATGGCAAATATTTACAGCCAAAAAGTCATAAATGTCAAATAGTTTAATGCATAAAATATGATGGGCAAGAAAAAAACTTTATTGTAATTTAATTTATGATTTACTAACCCAATAAAGCTATCAGCTTTAATTCCTCAAAGTTCATCTTTTTTTTTTATTTAACAGTGATGTCATTATAATCAAACTCCAGGGCCCGACGTTATAAAACTTTTTTCATGCTCAACTCAGCTGAGACTAAAATTTATCCTGCTCATAAATGTTAAAATGCCAACAATTGTTGGCATTTTAACATTTATGAGCAAGATAAATTACTAGCTGTTGAGCATTGAACCCGAATTTGCCACTAATTTGGACTGTTTCAACATTTATGAGCAGTTGAAATTTCATGCTCAGCTGAGCTGAGCTTGAAAAAAGTTTTATAACCTCAAGGCCAGACCTCTTGGTGAAAGCAGCTAATATTTATATCATGCAATTGTCATTCTTGAACTCTTTTTTATTATATCAAAACTGAGGTTTATGGCGGTCCATTATAATCCTGTTTTTTTCTTTAGCTCAAAATACTTTCAGGTTATGGGCTATTGTTTGAGGCTGATGAATACTCAAGCCACAAAATTGCAAATTGCAAAAATATTAAAAACATCAATATTTTTCAAATTTACAGTTGAAAAAAAAAAAAAGCTGTATATTGTATGGGCATGTTCACATCATTACGAAAACACGCCCATGTAATATAGTATACAGATTTTTCTTAAGAACTTGTAAAAATTGAAAATTTTCAGAAGAAAGTTTTTGATATTTTTCTTATTTTTGCTCAAAACATAGATTGTGGGTACATGTTACTTGGCCAGGCGGTTCTAATGAGTACCCACATTCTATGTTTTGGAGTAAAAATAAGAAAATTGGTATACTCCTGCAAACCCCAGTTTTTCTATATATAAAGTGGGGTTTAAGGGGTAGGACATGTTTTCCTGATGTTATGGTTTGTTTATAGATTGTGTGGAGGGCTGGGATGAGGCTATATCTGACCAGGAGAGACTTCAGCATGAGCTGCTCTTCTACAGTCAAGGTCCTGTTGATGGCTTATATCTTACAGGTAATAATATCATTGAAATATTTTCATAGATTTATTTTTGATATCTGAGCTTTGTCCATGTATATTTCCATATTGCAAGATTGGCAGCTTCAATTGGTTGACAGGAAACGATAAGCATAACCTATTGCCCACTTTGTCCTTGTGTACAAGGTGATAAGCTATATGCTTTAGTGGATGTGTTCATCAGAAGTATACCCCCTCATATCCCATATTTATTGAGCAAAACTGGAGTATGTAGGGGTATACCTATTTTCCGAATTTTTGCTTCAAAACATAGATTGCGGGTACTCATTAGAACTGCCTTGGCGAATTCTAACATGTATTTAAAATCAATGTTTTGTAGCAAAAACTATTAAAAATATCGAGTTTTTTCTAATGAAATTTTCAATTTTTGCAGCTGAAAAAATTTGTATGTTATCTGGGCTAGTTTTCGACATGGTACATGGTGAAAACGTAAGTTCATTATCGTTTAATGCATATGCAGGACCATGTCATGTATGTGCCATCTTCTTGTATCTGATGTTGAACACACGAAAGGTGTAAAAAGTACATGTACATTGTATTGCTCATATCGATTTGATAAATATATTCAAAAAATGAGATGTAACAGGTATATTTTTAAATATGCCTGGAGAAAATTATGATATAACATAAGCCACCCTTTAATAAGAAAATTGTGTTTTGGATATCATTTGGGTTCAAAATACATATATATAAAACTGGTCGGTTCAGGTATATTGCATGTCAAAAGGAAACAAATCTTATAACTTAAAACATTGCAGTGATTAATATGGTATGTGTTTCCATTACAAAAACATGCCTGTATAATGCATACCCCCTTATACCCCACTTTTAAACAGTAGGTATGGAGTATGGAAGGGTATATCTAATTTTCTTATTTTTGGTCCAAAACATACATTGTGGGTATTCGTTCTAACGTGTATCCACATTGTATCTTTTGAGCAAAAATATTAAAAATATCAAAAATTTTCAAATGAAATTTTCAATTTTTTAGCTCGACTGCACGAAGTGCATAGAGCTATTGCAGTCACCCCGGTCGTCCACGTTCCCGTTCCCGTGTGCGTGCTCGTGCGCGTCACACTTGCGTTAAAGTTTTCTAGAAGTCCATATCTTGACAACCACTCATCAGAAAGCATTCATACTTGGACCATAGATACCCTGTAGGGTTAGCTTTCATTCCATGGCATCGGGCCCCTGGGTCCAGGCCAGGGGGTGGGGCTGGAGGTTAAAATCTAGAACACCTTCAAAAATGGCAATTCTTGTGTTAAAGTTTTCTAGAAGTCCATATCTTGACAACCACTCATCAGAAAGCATTGATACTTGGGCCATTGACACCCTGTAGGGTCGGCTTTCATTTCATGGCATCAGATCCCTGGGTCCATGCCAGGGGGTGGGGCTAGAGGTTAAAATCTAGAACACCATTAATAATAATGGCTTTTCTGTGATATAGTATTCTAGAAGTCTATATCTTGAAAACTTTTTATCAGTGGGCTTTCATACTTGGACCAAAGGTACCCTGTAGGGTTGAGTTTCATTTCATGGCATCGGGTCTCTCGGCCCATGCCTGGGGGGTGGGGCTGGAGGTTAAAAACTAGAACACTGTAAAAAATAGATGTACTGCTGTGTAACTTTTACAAGGAGTCCATATCTTGACAACAACTTATCATAAAGCATTCATACTTCATACTCTTTAGGTTCCATGACATCGGACCTCTGGGTCGGAGTCAGGGGGGCGGGGCTAGAGGTCAAAATCTAGAACTCCCCGATTTTTTTTCTTTTTATTTCTTAATAGAAACAACTTAGGAAGATGGTTGGTCATTCATCTTTTGACTTTGTGACACTGACTTGTGTGTCATGACGGTAAGGGTCGGTTGACCTACTTTCCATGGTTCAGTGATTTTGCCTTATATCTTGACACTCAATTAGTATATTTTCTTACTTCTTTCAGATTATGAGCGAGTACGACCAGGCCTTTGACCCCAATATACTTATAGGTCACTGTGACCTAATTTCACGGTTCAGTGATTTTGCCTTATATCTTGACACTCAATTAGTATATTTTCATACTTTTTTCAGATTATGAGTTAGTATGACCAGACCTTTGACCCCAATATACTTATAGGTCACTGTGACCTAATTTCACGGTTCAGTGATTTTGCCTTATATCTCGGTTCTCAAATGGTTTATGAATTAATTTCTTTCAAAGTTAAGTATGTTTGCATATGACAAGACCTTTGACCCTGAATTAGTCCTAGGTCACTGTGACCTAATTTCACGGTTCAGTGATTTTGCCTTATATCTTGACACTCAATTAGTATATTTTCATACTTTTTTCAGATTATGAGTGAGTATGACCAGACCTTTGACCCCAATATACTTATAGGTCACTGTGACCTAATTTCACGGTTCAGTGATTTTGCCTTATATCTCGGTACTCAAATGGTTTATGAACAAACTTCTTTCAAAGTATGCTTGCGTATGACAAGACCTTTGACCCTGAAGTAGTCCTAGGTCACTGTGACCTAATTTCACGGTTCAGTGATTTTGCCTTACATCTTGACACTCAATTAGAATATTTTCATACTTTTTCAGATTATGAGTGAGTATGACCAGACCTTTGACCCCAATATACTTATAGGTCACTGTGACCTAATTTCACGGTTCAGTGACTTTGCCTTATATCTCGGCACTCAAGTAGTTTATGAACAAACTTCTTTGACACTATGTTTGCATATGACAAGACCTTTGACCCTAAAGTAGTCCTAGGTCAATATGACCTTATTTCACGGTTCAGTGATTTTCCTTTATATCTCGGCACTCAATTGGTATATGAACATACTTCTTTCACGATATGTATGAGTATGACAAGACCTTTGACCGTAAAGTACTCCTGGGTCACTGTGACCTAATTTCATGGTTCAGTGATTTTGCCTTATATCTCGACACTCAGTTGGTATTTTTTCATACTTCTTTCTGATTATGAATGAGTATGACCAGACCTTTAACCCAAACATAACTTATAGGTCACTATGACCTAATTTCATGGTTCAGTGATTTTGCTTTATATCTCATTACTGAATGGGTATATGATCATATTTCTTTCACATTATGAGTAAGTATCACTAGACCTTTGAGACTTTGACCCTGAAATACTTATAGGTCAGTGTGACCTTATTTCACGGTTCAGTGATTTTGCCTTGTGTCTTGGCACTCAGTTGGTATATGAACACACTTCTTTCACAATATGAGATTGAGTGAGACCTTTAAATCTTAGGTAGTTATAGTTAACTTTCATGGTTCAGTGATTTTGCCTTATAGCATCAAGGCAAAAAGATGTATGAGCATAATGCTTTGGGTTACCGGTCGGGTTTGGCCTTATGTTTGACAAAGGTCAGAAGCAGTCGAGCACGCTGTCCTGCGACAGCTCTTATTTACAGCTGAAAAAATCTCTGTACATTGCACGGGCAAGTTTTCGTAATGCATCAAGAGACTGCTGCTCTGTTTACCAAGTCATAAAGCCGGTTTTCTCGCGAATGTGCACTTTATATTTCGGTTTTAACAAAATTAACATTATTGTAGGTTTTCCTTTTGGATGATACTCTTTAATGACAGTAATTTGTTATCTCTATATGAAAGTGTTGCCTTAGGGTGAGGACAATTTCCGAAGTTGTGTAAATTTCATGAAAATATATTAGGGAAAAAAATTAAAATGCAATTAACTGGCTAATATGTTTTCTGTAAAATTGCTGTACTCATACTATTCAAATGATAACTTTATAGCTGAAGAGCTCTCTTTTACCATATATATTCAAGATATTCATAATGTACTCCCAAAATATCGCTATAAACTCTCTTGTTATGTAAGAATGACAAACTATGCATTTATTTTTGGTTTTATATGTATTTTAGTTTACTGATACAATTTAAAGCTTTTTATTGAAGATTGTTTTTATTTTTAATGAGGTATCATCAATTTAAGTCAATGACAGCTTCTCATGTCAGTTTACCCAATAAAACTTGTTTCTAATGTTCTACAAGGGCTTTTTCTTGGGTCAAATGTCTAAAAAGTGTTTTTGCATGTCTTTTCCAAATGTTTTTGTGGTATATCTGTCATTGTTGCTTTATATTAGATGAGCCGCCTCATGGGAAAACCAACAATCTGCATAGGCGAAAACAAAGACGCAGATCAGCTTCGCGGTAACCGCGAAGCTGATCAGCGCCTTTGTTTTCACTACTCGGATAGTACAATTCCTCTTTTACTTAAATCTGAAATTTCGAGCTTCTAGCTCTTTTCTGTGCTTGTACAGGCTGGTTTGTGTCGGACCTGTTCGGAAACCACATTGTTGGTTTTCCCACGAGGTGGCTCAGATGTCACTAGTGTCAAACAGGCAGGGAAAAATCTTGTAAATTAGAGATCCTTTTGTAAGTTAAAACCTTTTTGCCCTATTAACAAGTGACGGAACAGGTCTTTTAACAGGCTATGTGTCCGCATGATGGGGTATGACCAGATTGTTGTGCATATTAGTTAGCCTTTGCCAGACTGAACTAATCATGACAAATCAATGTAAGGATATGCTGTGAGCCCTGAAAAAAATGGGTGGGAGCTGGCTAGTATATTGTTCCATAAAAAGATGCAGAATTAATGCTGCCCATTTTCATTGTCAAAGAAGGTTGCAGGTCCATTTAAAAGCGAAGTTGGAACTGTTGTGTCTCATATTGTTTTCCTGTGTACAGTGTTGATCAGTTTCTCGGGAGCTGTGGAAAACTGTTGGCACATGACCAGTCAGGATTTCAAATACCTGAGAAAGGCTTTTTGGTGAAGTCAGTTAGGATTACCGTTTTCCTTACTTTTGAATTTCAGAAGTTCTCGTATCTCTATTGAAGTTTAAGAATTAAAACTGAAACTTGTCAAATGTAGGGTATTTATCTTAATTCTACATTTGGATAGTGTATTTTACATCTTGAATGTGTCAATAATGCTTATTGATAGCCCTTGAAAGCATGATAAACTTGAACCTCCTGAACAACACAAACATTCAGAAAACTATGATTTCCTTGCTTCTTGTCAATAGCTTTTTTTTAAAGGCTATGTAGTGTTCAGCAGCGGATCCAGGATTTCTAAGAGAGGGTTCAAATGTAGAAAAGATTGGTTGGTTTGCCTTATTTTACACATAATTTCTTGAAATCCCCCATGAAAATGAAATAATTTGGCTCCAGAGGGGTTTTAAGGGAACTCCTTGAACCCCGTCTAAATCTGCCATTGGTGTTGTATACCTCACTACTAGCATGTTGGGCTCTTCTTCCTTTCAACTGCTTCAGTAACAGTTCAAGAAGGAACAAAAGTTAACCCTTCTCTTGCTGGTCGCGACTCATGACATTTTGGAGGGGTATTCCTTGAACCCCCTCTAAATTTGCCATTAGCGTTGTATGCCTCACTTCCTTACAACCGCCACAGCCAGTTGCTTTAGTAACGGTTCAAGAAGGCACTTTAATTATTCTTCAAAGATTCTCGAGTTCAGAAGATTTAGAGGAGCATGATGGCTCAGTGGTAGAGTGTCCGACTCTCGGGAGCTGTGGAATCCTGTAAGAGGCCAGGGCCCAGTTGTTCAAAACTTCGGTAGCATAACGCTGTTGTTAAGCCCTCAATTTGTTAACTATATCGACTTCAAAAGCAAATACACTGTTATTTTTTGTTGACAAAATGTGAGAATTGCAAAGGATTCTCACATTTTTTCAACAAAAAATAACAGTGTATTTGTAATATTGCCATTTGAAATTTTAACGTATTGTTAACTAAGGACATTGTTAATTTTGAACAACTGGCCCCAGGGTTTTCAAACATACCACAGCTGTGTTACGTCCTGGAGCCAGATACTTTAAGCCCTACATAGTGGTCAAGTACACAAGAAGGTGGCTCTGTCCCCATATGACTAAGAATTGTTGACACGCTTGTTAAGCTTCAAATCGATTTCAGAAGACTGGTGTCACTGACACGAGTCTTAATAGGCTTGAACATAATTGGGCCTAGTATCATAATAAAATCAACAATATAGCATATTGCATCAAGCCAAGACCTGTGTCAGCTCTGTCTTCTCACTTGTACGTGTATGATTGTCTCTTCTCTCCACACAAAAAGTTTGGGTCTTATTATAGCAATTCAATGAGTTTTTGGCACACCAGAAAAATGAGAAAATGCACACTTCTGGCTGATCAGAGATGTTAGTTTTTTAGTGTGGTGAATTGAAAAATATTTGTATAGGTGGTATATTGATGAAACAATTTATATTGATGTCTTTAATGATGTGGTTTTGTGTTCTTTGGTTTACATTCCTTTTCACTATAATACTGTCTTAGGTAGTTATGATCACAGACTAAATGAAATGAAATAAAATAAAAAGACAAAAAAATAATAACTTTTGACAGATAAATCTGGTATGAAATTCTGCATGAAAAGAAATTATAATAAGTATGAAAGTAAAAGTACATTGAACTTTTTAAACATAAGATTTGCCACTGTGGTTTGCCCTCAAGGCGTTTAGCCAAAATAAATTTGCTAATTTAATTATTTTAGGCTGTATAACTTACATATTAATGCAAAAAGTTATAATAGCTGACATTGATTTAACTACAACTGCAACTGCAGTTCACCTATGAATTGAAATATTTATATGTGACAAAATTCAGAGCAGTATTGCTTAAAGCTATAGTACAACCGGCGAGGCGGTTCTTATGTGTATCCACAATCAATGTTTTGAACACAAAAACTGAAAATATCAAACATTTTCCAATGAAATTTTTAATTGTTACTGCTGAAAAAAATTCTTTGCATATTGCATGGGCAAGTTTTCGTAATGAAAGTACTGATAAAATGCCCATGTGACTGAAAAACTGTTGACTGGGACATTATAAAAGCCTTAACTGATGCATATGAATTTATTATAAGCCTCTGGCCTGAACAAACGGTAAAGAGCCTTCATATCCTTGGTATTTTGAACCAGTACTATGTGAAGTTATGTGTCTTGCCCAAGAACATAACCCAACGCCAGTGTGGGAACTCCTACTCCTTGATCCTAAGTCTGACGCTTTGACCATTTATTTACAGTATTGTGTAGATACCATGTTGTTAGCTATGGATTTAGATGTCCCAGCATAAAGTTTAGTGTCACCTTGTAAGGCTGACAAATGTATGTCTGCTCCCTCCAGGGTTTCTGACCACAACAAAATGTGCTGCGCTCTTCGTTGTGAGTACTAGAGAAATGTTGCTATCCAGTGATTAAAGAATACTGTAGAGCCGGAAATATTTGCAAGAACTTAATTTTCTCTAATATTCGCGAATTGGCTGCCTCGTGAATTGGTTGCCTCGCGAATTTAAAGTTCTCGCTAATGAAGACCATTAAAATTTAAATTACTTTCTTCACCTAAAAATTACATTTTAAATGCATTTTAATGATCTTTATAAGGGATTTTGACCTAAGCAAGGTGGTCATAACTGTTTTGTAGGGTCATCATTTTGTTGTGTTTAAAGATGGGGAAATAGAGAAAGGATATTTTCTATTTTTTGCACACTTTGTGAATGACCTGTATCTGAGCCTAATGGCAGGCTAAATCAGGAGTTGAAGAGGTTGTAATGCACCAGTCATTTGTAACCACTGCTCCCCCACCTACGGGGAAGGGCGGGGATTATGACTTTTCAGCTTTCAGTGCCCTGCTATGAGCCCCACCCCCAGGGGCAAACTGGAGGTCAAAACTTTGCTCTTTGCCCTGTCCTTTGCAATAGAAAATCTCCCTGGGGTAAGGATCCTAATGTCAAAACCCCATCATTTCCCCTGCACTGCGGGGACACTTGTTGAAAAGTAATTGCCTCGCACTTTAGCTGGGCTATCCCCCACCCTTCCCCATAGGTGTGGTGGGGAGGGGGGGCAGTGGTTACAAAGGCTTTCTGAATATCATGTATTTCAGATCAGACAGTAGAGTGATGAATCATGTTTTTATGTAGCAAAAATAAGGGCATGCTCTTATAAAGCATAGCTGTTTCAGCTGAGTTTGTTTTCCTCAAATGCATAAATAGGCAAGTTTTCTCAGAGCATGCCTTATCTGAGTAAGTTGTGTGAGAAATTTACATACATCTGCAATGAAAAATGAAAATTATTTATGCATAATTCATTTCGCCTGACTGAAATAAATCAGTTTACTCAACAGCATAAGAAACCTACTTCTTCTGCTCTGGGATATTGCATGCAGTTCTAAAACACTGTACAGTATTTGAAATTAAGGAATTCATGTCATTTCTTCATCAAACACACATCTTTTATATTTTCCTTGGTCTCTCAATATATGAAATCACTGAATTATTATGTAGCATGTATAGGGATGGAAAAAAAAACAACCATTTGTCACATATTTGTTTTCCTCAGGTAGCCATTGATTGATCCTGATCTATTTGATCATGATGATTACCTTATTATGGTATCACCTTTCAGTGTTTTGATTATCTTGTCATTAAAGCCTACAGGACTAGCGCCAATACATAACAAACCACCTCTTTTGAACCTCACTTATGTCCATATATAGTTTTGTCTGAACTACATGTAAGGGAAACAACACTCGAAGGCACCAATCACAGATTGTTTCTAATCTGTCTATATCATCATCTATGGTGTGGTAGACTGACTTCCAAAATTATTAAAATAATAATAGGAGACCGCTACAGTTAGAGTCCTACTTTCATCAGGTTTTTGGAAAAAGTCCTGTTTCAATGTGTTCAACCCTTTAATGGATAATTATTCAAACTAATATTGACAAAGTTAATTGTTGATGGGTCAAGAAGTTTAGAACTCTTTTCTCCTTTGAAGGTAATAAAAGTTAAGAAATTTCACTTTAAATGCTTCTATGGGTGGTCTGGTAGCCTTTCTCACAAATTATTCTAGAGGAAATTGTGCAGTAGCCACCCATACAAGTGAAAGTAAGAAAAATTCCCCTTTCAAATGTTAAAGGCCTCGTCACACATAAGCGAAAAACTCTCGACTAAAGTCCAATTCGCATGCGCCAAAAATACACACGTGTAAATATACTCCGGTGTGCAAATTTTACTCGGGGTAAGCAAATGGCGCATGCGAACGCAAATACACACCGGAGTATATTATTTACATATGGGTAAAATTACTCCTGGGTCTGACCAGATGCAAATTTTATTTTTACAAATACACATGTGTAAATTTACTATTTTGTTCCATGCGAACGCAAAGTAAAATTTACCCATGAGTATTTTTATTTCAAGTCAATATTCTGCTTTTAGATAACAAATTTTCACATTTTTTAGCTCGACTGCACGAAGTGCATAGAGCTATTGCAGTCACCCCGGTCGTCCACGTTCCCGTTCCCGTGCGCGTTCCCGTGCGCGTCACACTTGCGTTAAAGTTTTCTAGAAGTCCATATCTTGACAACCACTCATCAGAAAGCATTCATACTTGGACCATAGATATCCTGTAGGGTTAGCTTTCATTCCATGGCATCGGGCCCCTGGGTCCAGGCCAGGGGGTGGGGCTAGAGGTTAAAATCTAGAACACCTTCAAAAATGTCAATTCTTGTGTTAAAGTTTTCTAGAAGACCATATCTTGACAACCACTCATCAGAAAGCATTGATACTTGGGCCATTGACACCCTGTAGGGTCGGCTTTCATTCCATGGCATCAGATCCCTGGGTCCATGCCAGGGGGTGGGGCTAGAGGTTAAAATCTAGAACACCATTAATAATAATGGCGTTTCTGTGATATAGTCTTCTAGAAGTCTATATCTTGAAAACTTCTTATCAGAGGGCTTTCATACTCGGACCATAGGTACCCTGTAGGGTTGAGTTTCATTTCATGGCATCGGATCTCTGGGTCCATGCCTGTGGGGTGGGGCTGGAGGTTAAAAACTAGAACACTGTAAAAATAGATGTACTGCTGTGTAACTTTTACAAGGAGTCCATATCTTGACAACAACTTATCATAAAGCATTCATACTTCATACACTTTAGGTTCCTTGACATCGGACCTCTGGGTCGGAGTCAGGGGGGCGGGGCTAGAGGTCAAAATCTAGAACTCCCCGAATTTTTTTCTTTTTATTTCTAAATAGAAACAACTTAGGAAGATGGTTGGTCATTCATCTTTTGACTTTGTGACACTGACTTGTGTGTCATGACGGTAAGGGTCGGTTGACCTACTTTCCATGGTTCAGTGATTTTGCCTTATATCTTGACACTCAATTAGTATATTTTCTTACTTCTTTCAGATTATGAGTGAGTACGACCAGGCCTTTGACCCCAATATACTTATAGGTCACTGTGACCTAATTTCACGGTTCAGTGATTTTGCCTTATATCTTGACACTCAATTAGTATATTTTCATACTTTTTTCAGATTATGAGTGAGTATGACCAGACCTTTGACCCCAATATACTTATAGGTCAGTGACCTAATTTCACGGTTCAGTGATTTTGCCTTATATCTCGGTACTGAAATGGTTTATGAACAAACTTCTTTCAAAGTATGTTTGCGTATGACAAGACCTTTGACCCTGAAGTAGTCCTAGGTCACTGTGACCTAATTTCACAGTTCAGTGATTTTGCCTTATATCTTGACACTCAATTAGTATATTTTCATACTTTTTTCAGATTATGAGTGAGTATGACCAGACCTTTGACCCCAATATGCTTATAGGTCACTGCGACCTAATTTCACGGTTCAGTGACTTTGCCTTATATTTCAGCACTCAAGTGGTTTATGAACAAACTTCTTTCACACTATGTTTGCATATGACAAGACCTTTGACCCTAGAGTAGTCCT
This sequence comes from Rugalucina vietnamica, assembly GCA_964017185.1. Lineage (NCBI taxonomy): Eukaryota > Metazoa > Mollusca > Bivalvia > Lucinida > Lucinidae > Rugalucina > Rugalucina vietnamica. The sequence continues at coordinate 63,221,394 of OZ024873.1, forward strand.
AGGTCCATATGACCTAATTTCACGGTTCAGTGATTTTCGTTTATATCTCAGCACTCAATTGGTATATGGACATACTTCTTTCATGATATGTATGAGTATGACAAGACCTTTGACCGTAAAGTATTCCTGGGTCACTGTGACCTAATTTCATGGTTCAGTGATTTTGCCTTATATCTCGACACTCAGTTGGTATTTTTTCATACTTCTTTCTGATTATGAATGAGTATGACCAGACCTTTAACCCAAACATAGTACTTATAGGTCACTATGACCTAATTTCATAGTTCAGTGATTTTGCTTTATATTTCAACACTGAATGGGTATATGATCATATTTCTTTCACATTATGAGTAAGTATCACTAGACCTTTGACACTGAAATACTTATAGGTCAGTGTGACCTTATTTCAGGGTTCAGTGATTTTGCCTTGTGTCTTGGCACTCATTTGGTATATGAACACACTTCTTTCACAATATGAGTGAGACCTCTAAATCTTAGGTAGTTATAGTTAACTTTCATGGTTCAGTGATTTTGCCTTATTGCATCAAGGCAAAAAGATGTATGAGCATAATGCTTTGGGTTACAGGTCGAGTTTGGCCATATGTTTGACAAAGGTCAGAAGCAGTCGAGCACGCTGTCCTGCGACAGCTCTTATTATTCATTACTGATTGTATGGCAGTTTCTGAAATTGTGGACATCGTTGCTGAATAAGAGTTTATTGCCATTCATCATATTTTAGATCATATGGCGTGCAAACAGCCACACTATTTCTTCATCATTCTTGGTGAGATTCTTGGGGCATTTCAACAGTAATTCCTTGTGAAAGGATGATAAAAAGGGAACTGTATAACTGCTAAGGTTATGCCTGACCATAACATGATTCTCCTCTGCTGCCAAAGTCTACAAGAACACCTTGAAGCAGCCTCTTCTTGTTTTGCAAGTTGAGAAAACTTAAATGAACAGGTTTTAAACCAGAAATGATAAATTTACATACAAAAATACTCCTGGTGATAAAACCCATGCGAACGCAATTTAAATTTACTCAAGGGTTGATTTGCACACCGGAGTATATTTACACACCGGAGTATATTTACAGGCGTGTATTTTTTGCGCATGAGAATTGGACTTAAGACTTGCATTGACTTGCGAAAATAATTTTTGTTCATTTGATTTGTTTAACATTCCAGTCAGCGGCTATGGTCATGACAGGTCGAAAGCTGTTGAAAGGGACGTAAAGCAATAAGTCAAACAATTAGATTTTCCTTAGCAATAAAACGCAAGTCTGCGCAAGTCTACGTTGAGAAATTTTCGCTAATGTGTGACGAGTTCTTAAACAATAGTTATTTGAAGATGCACAAGGTGCAGGGTGCTAAAGATGTAATAACTTATTTTCATACATGATCATACATGGTATGCTCGTGTGTGGGCAAAAACAACTTGCTAAATCTTGTGGCTTATCATTTCATACACTCTCAAACCATACAATGTTCAACATTTAACACTATAAATCCCCATCCTGGGCATGCAAGCTTGGTGCCATATTCCATATTAACAAATGATGACTGTGTTTCTTGTGTATTTCAGGTGAACGAGCCCGGGATCTATTTCTTCACTCTAGATTGCCTCTGACAGTCCTCAGTCAAATATGGTAAGGTCCCCTCTCCCATCTTTGACTCTAGAATTCTATTATACGAGCTGCTGCACAAGTAAACAAACAATCTACATATGCGAAAACAAAGACGCAGATCAGCAATAACTGCAGAGCTGATCAGCGTCTTTGTTTTCACTACACGGATAGAACAATGCCTCTCCTCAAATCCAAAATTTTGAGCTTCTAGCTTGCTTCTGTGACTGTACAGCCCGGTTTTTGTCAGACCTGGTCGAAACCCAAATTGTTGGTTTTCTCATGCACAGGCTCATACATATATTCCTCAAAACTGATTTGGTAATTGAACAAATGAAAGCAAAGGTAGACAAGTATCAGCAACATGTGCAACCAGAAAGAAAATCCTGCCCTCCAAAAATGGGAAGCAACCAAAATAACAAAGACAGGAACAAACGGTTAACCTAGGAAAGCATCTCTTCACCGAAATGTGGCCACTTAGCTACAGTTACATACCTAGATATCATACAGAGGCACAGACTGACAACAAGTCGGCATTGAAAACCACAAGGCAGTACTGCCTTGAAGTGGTCAGTATTAAAATTACTATTGTTGTTGAGCTTGACTTGGTCCGGAAATTGTAATAAATTGGATTTATAATAACCATGAAGTAACAGATGGAATTTTATGTAAATTTGCAAGATGTTATATTCAAGAAAGGCGTAAAACAGCTTCACAATGAACATATTGTAACATCTTGCTTTAGATGATCAGATTGATTTGCATTGTGTAGGACTACAACACAGCAGGAAGGTTCAGAGACATGTGTGTTGTTGCTCAAAGGATCTCTACTGATAAGCCACGAAAAGTCCCTAGAAGCCTAAAATCGAGGGGTCTATATTTAATGCATGTAATTGTTATTTAAGCAAAATTGTAAACTGTATTATTGAGTATTTATGCAAATTGTATAAAAACAGATTTTGCAGCGTTCCCAACAGGTTGAGATTGCTCTTGTTTTTTTGTACCTACCCAAGATAGAAAGCTCTATATGTGCTTAGCTGCCCATACACTGTATTAGGATTAATTCAACCATATAAAATGGACCTGAATTATTCATTAAATTGAGTCACACACATTTGATTTTTTTGTAATATATTTAAAATATTCATGTTAAAGATTATACTATTTAGCAATTTGTTTTGACAATCTTTGTAAGATTTACAATTTATTAGTATGATATTAAGTTTTGCTACATAAAATGATTCAATTTGATGTAAAATGATTTAATTTTACAGATGTTGAACTTAAATGTTTAGTCTGGTTGTCTTAATACATCAAAAGCTCTGGCCTTTGGCTCAATTCTAATACTTCTGATATAATTTAAACAATTATATCTGTAATTGGACGAATTTTAACACTTGAATGTTTATCACCTTTTATTTAGGCAAGATTTTCTCCTGTGAAATAGTTGGTAGCCCTATTGCTAGCCAGATGTAAAGGAAAGTAAACAGTTTTATCATGCAAAGGCGAAAACAAAGGCGCAGATCAGGTGTGCAGGAACTGCACATCTGATCAGACCTTTGTTTTCGCTACACAGATAATACAATCCCTCTTCTTCTTAAATCCAAAATTACAAACTTCTAGCCTGCTTCTGTGGTTGTAAAGGCTGATTTTTGTCAGACCTGGTCGGGACCCCAAATACATGTACTTAGTAGCCCCATTGATATGATTGCTAGCCAAATGAAAAGGAAAGTAAACATTTTTATCATGCTTTGGATTAAGGTGTTGAGTACCCCTAATCCTAAAAGATTACATTACTGGACTGCACAAAATATTGTAAAAAAAAAAAAGATTAAATCTGGGTGCAATATAATAGCTCTACTAATAGAATGCCCAATTAGTAATGACGCAGCTCTGCGAATTTGGTCCTCACATCCAGAAAATTTCTTTCATGACGATTTGGTCATGAAAATATGCCTACTATTGTATTCTTTTCACTGATTCAAGAAGAGCCTTTGTCACTTAGTGGTTAGAGAAATATGCACTAAGTACTGGTAATCTGCCTCCCCAAGAGGGTTGCCCTATTTAGGATTAATGTGGCTAGGATTACTGACCGTCCCAACATGAACCTTGTTGTTGACCATATTGACTTGTACCTGCCCTATACGTATATAGGGACATGTATAGGCTAATGAAAACGGGCAGAATTCTGCCCGTGAGACTTCAGCGAGATTTCACGAGATTTCTATTAAATTGCGTAATTCTTCAAATTTATTTCATTATTTCGTAACATAAGCCTGAGAAATGACGATTAAATAAAGAATGATTGCAAGAAATATCAATTTATAGCAAGAAATAATGCCATAAGAATGTGCAAAATATTTGAAATTATGTAACGCTAGGTTTGATTGGATTATCGATTTTTTTAAATAAGCCAATGGAAACCGACAAGACAGTTTCCTTTGCCAGTTGTCAGTTTTGGTGATGAGGGGGTACCAGTTAATTGACCATAGAGCCATTGTTCCTAACTGAACCTTTGCTCTGGAGGTAGTCAGTTTATTTGAATACATGTAGCTACAGTAAAACCTGCTTCCCTAAGTCCATGGATACCCACCCATGCGTTTTATAGCCAAATGCCTGGTATAACTAGGCTCTGTATTAAGAAATGTCTATACTCTAAAAACAGTATGTGGCAAAGCCATTTCTTTCAGTCTTCTGGGCTGGGTTTAAAGATTTGGGTAGTTAAGTGGTATTAAACCTATTTAATGTTTAATCGTAAAAAAAACACAAGTAGGCTGTAAACTAGATAAAGAACAAAAAAGATGTATAATAAATAAAGAAACACCCCCAAAAATTATAGTTAATATAAAATGTTCATATAACATATAGGTATGTAAAGACGTCCCACATATAATTCTAAATCTAGGATGTTTAGAGAAATGTTTGTTTAGATAAGTGTTAATAACCATTTATCAACAACATAAGGCTTAAGGGCTGAACGGTTGAATAATATTTACTAACGTTTCCCTAAATATATTAAAATGTAGTATATTAATTAGTACATTGCACCAGCCATTTATGGCTCCACGCTTCTTAATGCTGCCGAATTGCTGGGAATTTGATATATTTTTTACGCAAAGTCCAATGCTAAAATATTGTCAAACATTCTATCGCTTGTTTGTTTATTTGTTGCTTGACTGTTATTTTTTGTTGAAAACATGTGAGAATCCTTTGCAATGCAATGCAATGCAAATGATTCTCACATTTTTTTTTTCAATAAAAACTAACAGTGTATTTGTAATATTGCCATTTGAAATTTTAACGAATCCTTTATTTTCAAAAAATAGTTTGAATCAGCCTCACATCTATGAAATGAGCAGTGACCAAGGTCTCACCAAGGTCTGCATTGTGAAAGTTCACAGACATTCAGATCAGATTCAAAGTGACTAAACATCCCAATCATTACGAAAACATGCCCATGTAATATACAGAAAAAAATTTTGGTTGTAAAAATGAAAAAATTCACTGGGAAAAAATGATATTTTTCTTATTTTTGCTCAAAACATAGATTGTGGGTACACGTTAGAACCGCCTCGGCAAGGCGGTTCTAACGAGTACCCACAATCTATGTTTTGGAGCAAAAATAAGAAAATAAGGTATACCCCTGCATACCCCAGTTTTGCTATATAAAAGTGGGGTATAAGGGGGTATACTTTACACGGACATGTTTTCCTGATGTCAGATTCAAAGTGACTAAACATCCCAATTGTTCACATCAGGAAAACATGTCCGTGAAATGAATACCCCCTTACACCCCACTTTTATATAGTAAAACTGGCGTTTGCAGGGGTATACTATTTTTCTTATTTTCGGTCCAAAAGATAGATTGTGGGTACTCGTTAGAACCGCCTTGCCGAGGCGTTTCTAACGTGTACCCACAATCTTTGTTTTGAGCAAAAATAAGAAAAATATCAACAATTTTCTATTGAAAAGTTTCATCTTTTGCAAGTATATTATTGCATGGGCAAGTTTTGGTAATGGTGATGTGTGAAAAGTTGAATCTGACAAACAAAATATGATTGAAAAGATGACCCAAATATGAAATGTGGATTCACTCTGATATTGCAAGAAAGTAAATTATATAAATTAGCCAAATTTCATTAATTTATGGGGTGATGGCATGATTGATGAAGTAATAATTATGTAGGTTGACAGATTGGAACAAATCAATACTAATGGACATAATTTCCTAAGTTATTTGAACTTCTGTCAAGATGTTTCTTGCCATATTTTTGAGCACATTCACATACCGGTAATGAACTTGACAAACATTAGTCTGTCAGGGCATATTGTTGGGGATGTTCCCGTTTCGCCTATGATTTGTCCCATTTCGCCTACTCCCGTTTCGCCGACTCCCATTTCGCCTACACCAGAAATGTTCACAATTCCCGTTTCGCCTACTCATTCAATATAGATGAATAACAAGATAAGACTGTTGTTTTAAATCATGATATGCATTTAAATAATATATTATGCAAATACATTGTAAAATTTAACATTGTCATATTTCTGTTTTTTAATTATTTATTTTTTTAATTTGTGAAGAAAAATGATAATTGAATGGGCTTTTGCAAACATATATAAACCTTGCAAACTCATTAATTAGTGATCTAGATTAAACAATTATCTTAACATTTACTTTTTTTATTCTATTTACCTATATATTGTTTGTTTGTGAAGAAAAAAAATATTTAATGGGCTTGTGCAAACATATAAACATTGCATTAATTAGTGATCTAAATTAAATTTGTTTATTTTAACAATTATAACAAATGTACAATATTCACATATTTACATACATATTCAAGAATAAGAACAAAACTTTATTATGAATCAAAATCTCAGACCACGCACAGGTGGTATATGAGAAAATCAGGAAATCGAAATTTGGAACTGAAAACTGAAATCTGCCCCGAAGACAAGAGATGTGCAAGTGAGAGTCCCGCTAGCCTATGATAATTCACTAACTGTGTGTCCGGCACACAGTCTGATCCGATCGGGCGGCACAACGGTTCATTATTTTTAAAGTCATATTTTGCAGCTGTCTCCTGATGGGACAAGCACATGCACATATTTCGTATTCGGGTTACAGAAAGAAATAATTATGGAAGCTATCTAGAGTGAGAACTACCGTTGAACTGTAAAATTGTAAACAAAATGTACATGTCTTGGAGTGTGCATACTTAATGAGGTGACAATAATGGGTTGAATTTGGTATTACTTGAAGTATTAACTTTTAGAATTAACATATAATATGAAAAAAAGTAGAATGCCTCTGTCTCATTCTTTGGGTAAATTGACTTATTCTGATACCTTAACACTACAAAACATGTACAATACAAATAAATGATAAAAAAAAAAAAAAAAAAAAAAGAAAGAAAAAAATGCTTGCTGACAAAAGTGCAGAGTAGGCGAAACAGGAATTCATTGATAGTCCAGAGTAGGCGAAACGGGAGTAGGCGAAATGGGAATAGGCAAAATGGGAATAGGCGAAATGGGAGTAGGCGAAACGGGACCAAATCTATTGTTGTACTCATCGATTGTTTTTGCTCGGTCCCGACATGACTGAAAATTGTTGACTTGGATGTTGAACCTCAATATAAATAAACATACAGAATTTTCTGCAATGACTGTTGGGCAAGTTAGGCCAGAGACAAATTTTGTTCAATTTTGAAAATTTTATCAATAATCATTTTATCGGTCTATGTAACATTACAATATTATTGGATTGTCCTAACAAAGGTGTTGACATTTTGAGTCCCCAGGTAGTTAAAAACTTGCCCCTGGTACCAGGAAACTAGAGGTGTGACAATTGTCTGGTGACAAAGTACACTGCAATCACATGTAACCTGGACATTCAGAGTGTATGTGACATAGGGGGATTAGCTACTGACCTTTTAAACCATTTGAGCCGCCGCATGAGAAAACCAACAATCTGCAAAGGCGAAAACAAAGGCGCAGATCAGCTTCGCAGTAACTGTGAAGCTGATCAGCGCCTTTGATTTCGCTACACGAATAGTACAATTCCTCTTCTTTCTAAATCCGAAATTTCCAGCCTCTAGCCATCTTCTGTAACTGTACAGCCTGGGGTTTGTGTTTGACCTGGTTGGAACCAAAATTATTGGTTTTCTCACGCACAGGCTCATTTGGTATTTTCTATCAACAGCTCTCCGATAAATTTCCGTACCAAAATACTTCTCAGCTTCGATTTTAGGGTCTTGTATGTACAGAAAATGCATTGGTGATATTTCAGACAATTTAAAATTTTACAGTATCATAGGTATAATGCAAAACATTATACAGTATTGTAGGTGTGCAGTTTTGGGCGCAACTTCCGTGAAGTTTTTCCCAAGGCCAGTTTCTGATATTATCATGTGTATTAACTTGTTATCGAAAAATATAGCTTATAAAGAAATTACAAATGATTTTACCCATGCATGTCAAAAGTAAATAAAACTGAGATAGTGTGTTACAAAAAGCAAAGAATCTGTTCATCTATGTTCTGTACTGGGAGGCTAAGGGCCCGTTAGCCTAATGTGAAGTCTTCACTATTCTCAGTATATGAGCCGTCTCGTGAGAAAACCAACAATGTGGTTTCCGAACAGGTCTGGCACAAATCAGGCTGTACAGTCACAGAAGCAGGCTAGAAACTTGAAATTTCGGATTTAAGAAGAGGAGGAATTGTACTATCCGAGTAGCGAAAACAAAGGCGCTGATCAGCTTCGCAGTTACTGCGAAGCTGATCTGCGCCTTTGTTTTCGCCTATGCAGATTGTTGGTTTTCCCATGTGGCGGCTCATATGCAAAGCTCAAAAAGTGTGCAGCTCACTTTGAGTCAGTGTTCACACAATTTTAGCTATATCAGCCTTTTTGGATAAGGCTGTACAAGTGATGTACAGGCTGGTCTTCATTTCAGGTGTTCTGGTGTTTAAATCTTTAAAGTATTCATTTAGTTGCCTGCTTCCGGGCTTCTATTATGTTTTTTGTGGATATATCTAATTTCAAACTAATGTGCATAATTTCATAGGATTCATAAAAATCATATGTTTAACATATTTTCACAATCATTGATCATTCACTATTCATCATGAGAAAACCAACATTTGGCATATTGGAAAACAAATGCGCAGATCAGCTTCACAGTAACTTTGAAGCTGATCAGCGCCTTTGTTTTCGCTACACTGATAGAACTTTTATTCTTCTTTCTAAAACCAAAATTTCCAGCCTCTAGCCTTCTTCTGTGTTTGTACAGCTTGGTTTATGTTGGACTGGGTCAGGAAACAACATTGTTGATTTTCTGGCGTCGTGGCTCATATATTGATTCATGTATTTTATGATGTTTTTTATGAAAAGTGATGATATTGCTAACAAAGGAGACAAATGCTACTTCTCACATTCTTCATCTACAGTGGACTGCCAAAAGCTTACAATGCGCTTAGATTTTATGTTTTTACAGGCAACCCTAAGATTTGCTGGATTACATGTACATATTTACCACAAATATGACCCCGCACCACATGCCGGGCTTTAAAAACTGAAAAGTTAGAAGTCCTGCTATTCCCTGGCCCCAGAGGGGCTGTGGATACAAATGATTGGTGTATAATGATGATGATGATGATTATGATGATGATGATGATGATGATGATGATAATAATAGATTAATGACTTGATTTAAAGATTTAAAAAGCATTTTTATTTGGATATTATTTATTATTTATTTGGATAAGTCCAGTCTTCATTGGAGTATTCTAATCGCTTTGCATGTTCTATGGAAATGTGAGGATGGATTTTGGCTGCTTCTGTAAATTTGAGGCCTTCTCATAATTGAAGAGGTTTTAACTCTCATTTGTCAGGGGTTATGCAGAATTTTATTCCATTCAATACATTTACATTATGCTACAATTCTATTTTTTATTTGTTACATTGATTTAAATTAATAATTCTGTATGTTGGAGAGTGTGGGGCTTAACTTAACCCATATTTGACGAATGGATTTTCCCATCATTATCAATTGGGTGAGTCCACTTTCATTTTTAGGGGTGTTAGGAGTGATTTATAATTTTTATTCAATTTTTCGATGAATTTCCTCAAAGCAAACAGAATAGTCTCAGATGGGACGCCGCTTTTGCGGCGTCACATCTGGGGCTATACTGTTTGCCTATATGTCCCATAAAAGGGATGCCAGGCTTAAATGAGTTAATTAATTTTAAAATTACTGAGAGGGTGTCAAGCGTTTTAATCATGGAATTAAGGGTCAAATGTAAACTTTTAACACTTAAAAGTGCTTGAAGATTATGATTGAATTGAAATATGAATGGAGAAGAAAATCAGTAAATGACATAAAATTTGGGTGTCCAAAAATGGTACAAGTATGGTAAAGTTTTATCCATCATTCAGTTTGACAACTATCATATAGATAGCTATTATGCATGTTACAGATATTAAAGTAAAGACAAGGCAAAAACAGCAAAGGCCGTGAACGAACTTTTACATCAGGAAAACATGTCCGTGTAATATATACCCCCTTGAACCCCATTTTTATATAGCAAAACTGGGGTATGCAGGGGTATACCTATTTTTCTTATTTTTGCTCCAAAACATAGATTGTGGGTACTCGTTAGAACCGCCTCGCCGTAGAACCGCCTCACCGAGGCGGTTCTAACGAGTACCCACAATCTATGATTTGAGCAAAAATAAGAAAAATCTCAACATTTTTCAGCTGAAAATTTTCAATATTTAAAGCTAAAAAAATCTCTGTATATTGCATGGGCATGTTTTCGTAATGAATATCATTCTAAGGGTCTGCATTATACTTGCCTAGGCTCTTTGTAACTAAAAAAAGGAACAGAGAAGAAAAAAAGTAGGAATTATTATGGTAGAATTACAGCATACAATTGCCAGGTTTAAAGATAGACTTACAATTATTTATTTTGACCCCAGCATGATAAAATCTATAATCTATGGATGATGGTAAAATTTGAAATTTTAATAGCACATAAAGAAACCAGCAGAAAACCCAAAAGCAGGCATGGGAAAAACAAATTTTGGGTATGCAGTGTGAACATTTTTAAGTGCAGCTTATACTATTTCATAACATCCATCAGAATTTTTCAAGAACAAGCTCATTTGAAACTTGAAGAGGTCTCTAATACAACTTTTTAATAGGATTATTAAAACGAATCATGTCACCAGAATATCTGTTTTTGGTTTTCTACCATATTTAAAAGCATGTAAATAAATCAAACTGAGTCAATATGAATATCTTCTTATAAGATCACACAGCTGGGAGTATAAAATGGAGATGAAAAAAAAAAAAAAAAAAAAAAAAGAAAAAAAAAAAAAAAAAAAAAAAAAAAAAAAAGAGAAGAAGATGCCTATTTGCATGCAAAAGGGTGGTGAGCAAATCTGGGGCCTTTTCACTTGCATGCTGGTTTAAAATCTTGAGAAAGTTCACATATTTTAGCTTTGTTAAAAGCTTGACATTTAATTTAAGATAAGTGCTGACTGTGAATTTGAGAAGCTATTCTTTTCACAATGTATTTGTAAACATTAGGTATCCTAAACCCATTATATCCTCAAAAATGAAAAATGACCACAATTAAGTAAGGTCTTTACAGTGTAGTATGATTCATTTTTCCCTTGTTATAGATTATGATAATATGAGCCGTGATGCTTGAAAACCAGTCTTCCAGATTTTCGACCAGGTCCGACACAATCTGACCAGTCAGATGCGGATCCAGGATTCCTGAAGAGGGGTTCAAATTTAGAAAACAGGGTTTCGTTTGCCTAATTTTTTTTCTGTTTTTTTCTTGAAATTTCCCATGAAAATGAAATAATTTGGGTCCAGAGGAGAGTTTGAGCCAACACATTGAACCCCCTCTAAATCTGCAACTGCCAGAACAGTCTGGGAAAAAGGCTCGAAGCTTGAAATTTCAGATTTAAGAAGAAGAGGGATTGTGCTGTCTGTGTAGCGAAAACAAAGGCGCTGATCAGCTGTGCAGTAACTGCACAGCTGATCTGCACCTTTGTTTTCGAATAGACAAAAATCCAGATTTCTCATGACGAGGCTCATTTTGATAAGTTGAGATGGCTTGTTCTTTTAATGTTTTTGGTACAAAATTTTATGAAATGAGCCACCTCGTGGGAAAACCAACAATGTGGTTTACGAACAGGTGTGACACAAACCGACCTGTACAAGCACAGAAAAGAGCTAGAAGCTTGAAATTTTGGATTTAAGTAGAAGAGGAATTGTACTATCCGAGTAGCGAAAACAAAGGCGCTGATCAGCTTCGCGGTTACCGCGAAGCTGATCTGCGTCTTTGTTTTCGCCTATGCAGATTGTTGATTTTCCCATGGGGCGGCTCAAATAGAACTGTGCATATAGATCATTGTCTATAGATCTATTTTATTGGCGAAAGTTCTTATTTAGATGACCTTGTTATAGCAGCATGCTTTTAGGCATTTGAATTTTCTCCCATATTCTGCATTTATTAAAAAGAACTTAAAATCCTCTGACATTATTGTGGTGATAAAAAAGTCCCTGGAAAACCAGTCCCAATGTTCAATCGGCCTCAAAATCACGTATATTAAAGAAGCAATGATCAAGTTCCAGTACTGATGGGTATCACTCAAGCTCCTGCCCAATCAAACAATACGCAATCATTGCGCTACAGCAAATATACCATAGCATTCTCATGGACCCCTAAATTAACTATTATCTGGACTCCGTTCAGAATGAATTCACAATTGTCTAGCTCCTCTCCAGTATGACCCAGTAAAATTTTACACATATTCACACAGAAAAGAATCCGTATACCGCAGATTACCTATCTGTTGTAGGGAATCCTTATACCGCAGATTACCTATCTGTTGTAGGGAACATTGGTAACAATTTTATTAATGTCATTGCAGAATCTTCTGTTAACTATACATGATCAGTAATTATATGAGCAATGACACGATAAAATAGGTCTTCAGGGTATCTGATCAGGTCTGACTCTGACCAACCTGACAGTCACAGGAGGCCAGAAGCTTGAAGCTTTGAATTTAAGAAGACGAGGGATTGTACTACATGTATCTGCGTAGCCAATCTGAAACCCTTTTTTCACACATGCCACATTCTGGTTTTCTGAAGACGTATAGCATATTTTACTGACTGTTTCTGTCTTGTCGTTGCAGGAACCTAGCAGATGTGAGCAACGACAACATTCTGAGCGTCGAGGAGTTTGTTCTCGCCATGCACTTGATCCTCAAGATAAAAGATGGCCATCCACTCCCCAAGTCCCTGCCAAAACAGCTTGTTCCTAAAGTGCTCCCTGCTGTTGAGATAGCCGAGATATCTCCGAGGGAGAGGGAGGCATACCAGAATGTGTTTGATAAAGTCACACAAGAGGAGATTGATGGTAAATAGATTTGCTCCTTTCGAAGCTTTCACATTACGAAAACACGCCCATGCAATATACAGAGATTTTTTTCAGCTGTAAAAATTGAAAATTTCATTGGAAAATTTTTGATATTATTAATATTTTTGCTCAAAACATACATTGTGGGTATAGGTTAGAACTTAGAACTGCCTCGCTGAGGGGGTTCTAACGAGTACAATGTATGTTTTGGATCAGAAATAAGAAAATTAAATATGCTCTTGCAAACCCCAGTTTTTCTATATAAAAGTGTGTTGTTTTTTTTCCAATTCTTTGTTGCAATTAAAATTTATTTATATATTTAATTTTGAGTGGCCACCTTTTGGGAAATAGCTACTCGCTTGGCTCAATGTATGTTTTCTTTGTATCAGGTCCTCTTTATCATTTTTTTTTTTTTATCACCTCAGCTTTTAAGTGGGGACTTTGATTCTGATTGCATTAGTTCCCAGTGGTTGCTTACTTTTCCTTTTTGGTTCAAAACTACAGTTACAGCCCACAATTTATCTGTAGGATAAAGATGTCTGTGCTTACTAGTAATAATAGAGCCTGGGCATTAGAAAACCAACAATTTGGGGTTCCTACCAGGTCCAACACAAACCAGGCTGTACAGTCACTGAAGCAGGCTAGAAGCCTGAAATTTGGGATTTAAGAAGAGAGATTGTACTATCCGTATAGCGAAAACAAAGGCGCTGATCAACTTCGCGGTTACCGCGAAGCTGATCTGCATCTTTTTTTTGCCTATGTAGATTGTTGGTTTTCTCATGCGGCGGTTGAAATATGGGTGTGTGTCACCCAGTGAACTGGGTGTAAGACAAGATTCATAAAATGAAAAGGCAATCATTTTATGATGAACAGATAAAACACATTACTGCTGATGAATTTTCTGATAGACATTTTAAGTAACATATGATCTGATCACGCACTAAGATAATGAAATATTTCTTCCTTAATGAGATGTTAGTCATATTCGGTAAGACAAAAGAACCTGCTTTAGGAATTGCCAAAAAAGCATAGATTCTTAGATCAGTTTGGCAGAAAACACACAGCTCAATCTAGGTCTGTAAGCTTGTCTTAGCCTTAGGCTTGATTAATCTTAGTCTGACATTGCCAGATTTATCTCAACAATTTGACTTCATTTTTTTCCAGCTATTCAGGGGAGAAGACTCCTGTTGGAATCTCAGTTGTCAGTGGAAGAGTTGTCTAAGGTCTGGGATTTATCGGATGTCAACCGCAATGGGAAACTTGATAGGGGAGAATGGGCCGTCACTTGCCATCTGATTAGAGCCCTGAAACAAGGTAATAATGAACATACTGAAAAAAGTCAAGCCTGATGTAAAAATGTTTGAACATATCATTACGAAAACACGCCCATTCGATATACATAGATTTTTAAAGTTGTAAAAAAATAAAATTTTCAATAGAAAATTTTTGATATTTTTCTTATTTTTGCTCAAAACATAGATTGTGGGTACACGTTAGAACTGCCTCGCCGAGGCGTTTCTAACGAGTACCGACAATCTATGTTTTGGAGGAAAAATAGGTTAACCCCTGCATACACCGGTTTTGCTATATATAAAAGTGGGGTTTAAAGGGTTGTACATTTCACGGACATGTTTTCATGATGGCAAGTAATATTGTCTGAGAATAGATGAAGTATCATCTAATTATATAAGGCAAAATTATTTGCTATAAGGACTGAGCTAACAAGCAGATTGGACCATTACCTTATAATGATCAAAACGTAAATCGAAAAGTTATTTATTGGGCGCATCACACATTTGAGCCGCCTCATGGGAAAACCAACAATCTGCAAAGGCGAAAACAAAGACGCAGATCAGCTTCGCGGTAACCGCGAAGCTGATCAGCGTCTTTGTTTTCGCTACTCGGATAGTGCAATTCCCGTTCTACTTAAATCCGAAAATTCAAGCTTCTAGACTGTACAGGCTGGTTTGTGTCGGACCTGGTCGAAATCCACATTGTTGGTTTTCCCACGAGGCGGCTCATTTATTGGGCGCATCACACATTTTATACATAGATAGGAAATAGGATTCTATTGATTTGAAACATAATGCTTATTAAGGAAGTTTTCTGATAAAGTCTTAGGTTTCTATTATTTTGCTAATAATGAAACTCTTAACTGGGTTTGATGCTTTGAAATTGATTGAAATGTGGTAAAATGAAATGCACAACAATGCATCTTCTATAAGGCTGAGAATGATTTAAAGAGCACCAACATAATTAATTTTTGTTCAATATGAAATGAAAAAAATATTGCTGATTGATTCTATTAAAATTGAAGGTATGTGTGAATATAAATTGCTAAATTGTTTATAAATCATTTGTACAACATGCAGTTCAGCCTGAAACAGTTCGAAAACTTGCCCATGCAATATACAGAGATTTCAGCTTTAATGATTGAAAATTTCCTTGGAAAAATTTCGATATTTTTAATATTTTTGCTCAAAACATTGATTGTGGGTACATGTTAGAAATGCCTGGCCGAGGCGGTTCTAATGAGTACCCACAATCTATGTTTTGGATCAAAAATAAGAAAAATAGGTATACCCCTGCAAATCCCATTTTCACTATATAAAAGTGGGGTTTAAGGGGTATACATGTCACAGAGATGACCTCAACATAAGCATGACTTCATGGTTTGAGCGCCCCTAAATCCTTAATCCTCTCTTTCTCAGTTGTATGATTTTCTAATTTTCCATCATATATTTATTTCAGGCATCAGTCTACAGGGTCCAGTGAATGTGTTTCAATTCATACCACCAGTGGCTCCAGACTCTTACCAGGCCAGAAAACAAAGGTATCTCCCTCAAACTACATGTATTTGTGATTGTGATCATTTAGACATTTGAGCCACGTCATGAGAAAACCAATATTTTGCACATGCGAAAACAAAGACGTGAATAAGCTTCGCAGTTATGGCAGAGCCTTTGTTTTTGCTACAGGGATTGTAAATTCCTTTACATTTCTAGCCTATGGCCATCTTCAGTGATTGTACAGGCCAATTTATGTTGGACCTATTCGGAAACAACATTGTTGGTTTTCTCATGATGGGGCTCATTTGACAATATACATGTACTGTCTTTTACTGTTCTAGAAAATGTTTAAGATAGTAGTAATGATTCTTTATTTCCCTCTATAAGAAGAGTAACAGATTTGTCGGGTGTGCAGGTGCAGAAAATTTTCTGAAGTGATTTCTTAGCTTTCTCAAGTGTCCCAGCTTAAAACCAGGAAGGGGCCAGAAAATTTAACATAGGAAATCATCCCTATTTTCATGCCCTTATTGTTGCATTATGGGTATTATTTCACAGTGTGACTCAAGTACGAATTGCTCTGCTTTTGAGACTATAAAACTATTTTTGGGCATTAATATATTTTTCCATGTAGGTACCAATATAAACTGGATTTTTATGTTGGAAAAAAATACATTAAATGGGTGATTTGTTGCTAGTATTTAAGTTATAGTGGGCCATTTAAATTAAGTGGCTAAAACGTTTTGTTTTCTGGGCAAATAATGGTGAACATGAGACTTTGGGTGGATTGCCAAATTTTTAACATGAGAATAAAAACATTCCATTACGAAAACTTGCTCATGCAATAAACAGAGATTTTTTTTTTCAGCTGTAAAAATTAAAAATTCCTTTGGAAAAAAATATGTTCAATATTTTGGCTTAAAACATTGATTGTGGGTACACGTTAGAACCACAGTTTTAACAAGTACCAACGATCTATGTTTTGGAGCAAAATAAGAAAAATAGGTATACCCCTGCATACCCAAATTTGCTATTTAAAAGTGGGGTATAAGGGGGTATTCATTACACAGACATGTTTTCGTGATGTTACCTAAAATGGCATACATTTGAACCACACTGACAAAAACTTTTTCAAGAGTGTCCTGCTTGACTTAGTGTTCATTTGGCATATTGGAGCTTGAGGTATTATACTATGATGGATAGAATGATTGATTGATTGATTGATTGATTTGATTTGATTTGATTTGTAGGCAGTGAACATAAATGGTGCTGTCCGCATGGTCATACCTTTCACTTAGTGTCTGTGATTGAGCTACAAAGACTAAGTTGATACTTTGCATTTTGGTAAATATTGGTCTGAAGTCATGACCCACCTGGGTGACCTTGAGGTCAAGGTCAGGGACTTAAAGTTTTTGGTTAAAGTTTTTGTTAAATCTTTTTCTCTTGAATGTGTAGATGGATCTAGTGGATACTTTGCATATTGATAGATATCGGTCTGATGTTTTATGCTGTACCATCACAACCCACCTGGGTGACCTTTAAGTCAAGGTAATGGGCTTAGAAATTTTGTGCTAAAAGTTTTTAGTTAAAGTTTTTGTAAGTTGTATATCTTTTGAATATGTTGATGGATCAAGTTGATACTTTGCATGTTGATAGATATTGGTCTGAAGTTTTATGCTAATCCACCATGACCCACCTGAGTGACCTACCTTGGTTTCAAGGCCACAGACTTTGAAAATCTATGTTGAAGTTTTTGCTTTAAGTTTTTAGAACTGTATTTTTTCTTCAACAGATGGATGGATCAAATTGATACTTTCCCTGCTGTTAGATACATGTATTATTCTTATGTTTTATGCTGTACCATCTTGACCCACCTGAGTGACGTCACAGACTTAGAAATTTTATGTTAAAAAGTTTTGGGTAAAAGATTTTTTTAAGTCTATATCTCGTGAATGTGCAGCTGGATCAAGTTGATACTTTGCATGTTGGTACATACATATATTGGTCTGAAGTTTTATGCTGTACCATCTCAGCCCACCTGAGATACCATTAGGTCAAGGCCATGGGTCATAGATTGTAACAGATTTAGTGGCAATACACACCTTTGGCGAGTTACGCTGTCCTGTGAGAGCTCTTATTTAGATCAAAGATGCTAAAAAAAATCCATTACTTGATTATTCTGGATATTGTAAAACTAATCCTTTAGATTATTCATCTTTCCATGATGTCCTTGATATGTGATAGCAGGCTTTTGCTTTAACATAGATTTCTAGATCCTTTATATGGGAAACTTCTTAAAATGAGCCACACCATGAGAAAACCAACAATTTGCATTTGTGAAAACAAAGGCGCAGATCAGCTTCGCGGTAACCGCAAAGCTGATCAGTGCCTTTGTTTTCGCTACACGGATAGTAAAATTCCTCTTCTTTCTAAATTCAAAATTTTCAGCCTCTAGCCATCTTCTGTGCTTGTACAGCTCGGTTTGTGTTGGACCTGCTCGGAAACCACATTGTTGGTTTTCTGATGACACGGCTGAAATGTTTGTATCACTTTGATGTAAGGGAATAAAGTTTCCATGTTTTACCTAAAATCTTTGGGATTATCATGCCAATAATGGCAATTACTTCATGTTGTAATCACTATTGATGGTATTGACAAGTGTTAGAAATCAAAGTTCAAGATAACAAGGAATAATTTTGGACAACTTTCTACAGGAGAGAATGGTATGCATTTTTTTTCTTAATTTTCATTGTTTCATGAAGATATTCTTTTCCTAAGGCCAAAGTCTTTTGAGCAATACTAGGAGTGCAAGGTGACACAATCTTAAAAATGAGCCGCAACGTGAGAAACTGGTCTTCAGGGTTTCCGACCAGGTCTGACACAAACCGGCCTTTGCTCCCACAGAAGATGGCTAGAAGCTTGAAATTTTGGATTTAGGAAGAAGAGGAATTGTTTTATCTGTGTAGCGAGAACAAAGGCGCTGATCAGCTGTGCAGTTACTGCACATCTGATCTGCGCCTTTGTTTTCGCATGGGCAAAAATAATATTGGATTCTTGGGCGAGTGGTTGGGGTTTGAAACACTCTCATTGTGTGTTGTCCTTAGTGGCTCAGTCCTGGCTTGACTGTTAAATTGTTGACCAGGATGTTAAGACAACATACAATATTCCTTTCATGTATGTTTTCAGGGTAGAAGATTACAACAGACACAAGAACCAGCTTATGACAGCTAAGGTAAAAACAAGATCATCATTTTTAGTATTTTGCTTTACTCTTAAAACCTGTCTATTAACAATGATTTTCCTCCGCTCTGGCCACATGTGAGACAAGCCAAGTTCTGCTTGCGAGTGTGTCAGGTGGTTTTTCTCGGGGTTCTCCCGTTTTCGCCCCACCTACTGATTGGTCCGTCTCATATGAGCTGAAATAATCTTGAAAGGGACGTAAAACTGAATTAAAAAAAAGAAAAAAAAAAAAATAACAATGATTTTGCACTTGATTTAACTAAGGGTCATACACAGTCAGGAATTTGGTTTAAAGTCTCTTCAGAAAGCCCAGGAAGCCTGGGATCAGTTTGTGACCCCTTTTTGTGGGACAGTCATGACAGTGTACTCTGTGTGGCCTTAATTTGAATAAATTATCCTCTCCTCGGCACTTAAGAATATTTTGGAAAAAAGTCAAAATTTGCTGATAAGACATCTATTCTTGAATGAAACTCCATAATAACTTTCCAAAATGGGGCCATTTATTGGAGCCCATTATTTTGTTTTACTCTTAAAACCTGTCTATATAACAATGATTTGGCACTTGACAATGTCATAAAACAACCTATATGATTGCTATAGATCATTTATGTGTTTACTTAATTTAAATATGAGCCGTCTTGTGAGAAAACCAACAATGTGGTTTCCGACCAGGTCCGACATAAACCGACCTGTACAGTCACAGAATAGAGCTAGAATGTCGAAATTTCGGATTTAAGTAGAAGAGGAACTGTACTATCCGAGTAGCGAAAACAAAGGCGCAGATCAGCTTCGCAGTTACTGCGAAGCTGATCTGCGCCTTTGTTTTCGCCTTTGCAGATTGTTGGTTTTCCCATGTGGCAGCTCATATATGTTCAATGGCATATTGGCCAAGTCAATGTTTCAAATAATGAAACGAAAATATGAGTTATTACCTTGGAGTAGATGGGTTATTGCCATTCACAATGATTTACGAATAAAACATAATGCAATTCTGATTTAGGAAGGTCCTGGAAATTTATGATTACATATGTAAGTGAAAGGAATTTTTGGCATGTTCTCATGAATTAATTTTGAGGACCTCTTGGATGATTAGTGTCAGCTCTTGTGAAAAAATGATAATTTTGATGAGGATTGTATTTTTATGAAAACATGCCCATGTAATATATTGCTTTTTCTCAAGTTGTAAAAAATTGAAAATTTCAGTAGAAAAGTTTTGATATTTTTCTTATTTTTGCTCAAAACATAGATTGTAGGTACACGTTAGAACTGCCTCGGCAAGGCAGTTCTAATGTGTACCTACAATCTATGTTTTGGAGCAAAAATAAGAAAAATAGGTAAACCCCTGCATATCCCCAGTTTTGGTATATAAAAGTGGGGTATAAGGGGTATACATTACACGGAAATGCCTTTGCTTTCTAGGAGAAAAGAAAATCACAGATAACCAGTGAAACTAGACGACTGGAACTTTTAAAGAAGAGATTTTCACTTCATAAAGAATTGGTGAGTTCGCGATTTAGATAGCATATATTCCCAGATATTGAATCAAAGAGAACAAAGCTTTTTTTAATTGATGCATAAATTATTCATGCTTTTTTTGTGTGACTTTTTGTTGTTCAATTCAGTGATGATTTTCATATGAGCTGCGGCGTGAGAAAACTGGCCTTCGGGGTTTACGACCAGGTCCAACATGATTCGGTCTATGCAGTCAAAGAAGAAGGCTTGATGCTTGAAATGTTGTATACAAGTAGAAGAGGATCTGTACTATCTGTGTAGCGAAAACAAAGGCACTGCACAGCTGATCTGCATCTATGTTTTCACATAGGCAAAAATCCAGTTTTCTCATGACGCGGCTCATATTGATTAAAGTTTCATGAGATTGCAAGCAAAATATACAAGTTTTATAATGGAATTTTGTGCTAGATTTATGCTTACAATTATACAAAGCTTTTCTATCGGCATTGAATTTGGCTCAAAACTGGAATTGTTTTCCAACGATAAATCCTACGATATTTGTTTATAAATCACAAACTAGTAAGGTTGAAATATAATTCTGGAGTCACCATTTGAGCCGTCTCATGGGAAAACCAACAATCTGCAAAGGCAAAAACAAAGACGCAGATCAGCTTCGCGGTAACCGCGAAGCTGATCAGCGCCTTTGTTTTCGCTACTGGGATAGTACAGTTCCTCTTCTACTCAAATCTGAAATTTCAAGATTCTAGCTCTTTTCTGTAACTCTACAGGTCGGTTTATGTCGGACCTGGTCGGAAACCACATTGTTGGTTTTCCCACGGGGCGGCTCATTTGAAACAAGTGAACAGTGAATCACACTTTCAGTAAGTTTTCTTCTGTATTCACAGTATGAAGCCTCCAAGTCCGGCACTGATATCTCTATACCAGAAGAAGAATTTCTCTTGTACAAAGAGAGAGAAGAAAACAATATAGAGAAAGTTGAAGCCATACTATACAGGTTGGTTAAACTTTTTTTTTTCATCAAAAGTAAGAAAAGAGGGACCAGGAATCGATGCAATTAAATTCAAAGTCCCAACATCGACACCAGCTGGGAAAGAAAATACATAAATCATTTGTCAGATGACACACTTGAAGAGCAGAATGACTAGCTCTTTCCCAACAAGGTAGTCATCCGGCAAAGTTTCAACCAAAACCAAAGACAATAAGGCTTGCACAACAGAAAGACACAATAAACAGTCGTATCATGAAGATGAAGCACTTTTCCTGGGACGCTGATTACCAATTTTACTGGGGACAATCTTGACAACCATTTTAACTGGTCACATCCTCATAGAAAATAAGATACAAACAAATGTGAGAAGACTGGATTAGATCAATTTGTTTAAAATGCTAAATTCTTTTCACATTTGGTTAGGTTTGTCTCCAGTATGAAATCATTAATTGGGCTACCAAGCATTTCATATATGCATATGAATAAAACACAGTTGTGCTTTCCAACAAATAAGTGAGCCACCTCATGAGAAAACCAACAATCTGCATATGCAAAAACAAAGATGCAGATCAGCTTCGCAGTTACAAGCTGATCAGCGCCTTTGTTTTCGCTACACGGATAGTACACTTCTTAAGTCTGAAATTTCAAGCTTCTAGCCTGCTTCTGTGACTGTACAGCTCTGTTTGTGTGGGACATGTTCGGAAACCACATTGTTGGTTTTCTCATAACGTGACTCATATCACTGAACATAGTGGTTATGATTTGAGCCGCGTCATGAGAAAACAGGATTCTTGCCTAGGCGAAAACAAAGGCGCAGACCAGCTTCGCGGTAACCGCGAAGCTGATCAGCGCCTTTGTTTTCGCTACTCGGATAGTAGTATTCCACCTCTACTTAACTCCGAAATTTCAAGCTTCTAGCTCTTTTCTGTGCTTGTACAGGCCGGTTTGTGTCGGACCTGTTCAGAAACCACATTTGTTGGTTTTCCCACGAGGCGGCTCATTTGTAGGTTGAAGAAAGAGCATGAGAAGATACGTCAGGAGACAGTGAAGGTTATACTGAAGGAGCAGGGCAGCCTACAGGAGGACGCCAGACTGGTCAAACATGAACTAGAGGAGGTCCGACATATACTGTCTACTAAACATACTAAAGCTACGAAAGATCCTGACCCCTTCCATCAGCTGTATGAACTCAGAAAAGGTAGGAACTTAGAAAACATAGGTAAAGGTCAGGCAGGCCAGACTGAGGGCAGTCATTCATTCTAGCTAAACTATTCCTGCTCATGTTATCAATAAACCAGTACCCAATCCATGCTTAAAATCATTAACTGACATGAGTTCTTCTTGAAACAGCAGAATAGAAAGATTGGTGGTAGACTTGTTTTCACAAGCAGATCTGCCAAATACAGAAATTTATCTTGTCCAAAGCGTGATCTTCTTGTCTTCTGAGCAATCACACAGTATGATAAATACTTAACTATTTATGCTCAGATGTAATTTTAAAATCTCTTGTCTATCTTGATATTTTCAGATTTAAGAAAAAGAAGTACATTATCAGAGGGTGAGGAGCCAGAGATCCACTACCCCTTCCAGACAAGCCCTTTTGACAAGGAAACTCTCAATACTCCAGTGTGTGGTCGAACAATTTTTATCTCCCCTGATCAGACTGTGTCTAACAATAACAATAGTTTTAAAGGGGAGACAATTCTTAAGGAACTGCATAATTTTGGGGAAGGTTTTTTGGAAAAGTGGAGTAATTTAGACAGTAAAGCTCAACAGGCGGAGGACTACGACTCAATATTTATGTCTCTGAATGGTAAGTCGTTCTCAAAAGCCATTTTTGTGAGAAATGGAAATTGAAACTGGGTTCTTTTAAGAGCAATGAATAAATGAGAAAGGGAAATGGCCATACCTCAGTTTTGGTACTAAAGCCTTATCAGTGACCCTGTTACTCTGGCCTGCAAGCAGAGAGAATTTACTACATTTTGCCCATTAGAAACCATTAGTATAGACCTGTTGCATGGCAAACCTTTTTTGATGGTGCAGTATATGAGCCGCCTCGTGGGAAAACCAACAATCTG
This sequence comes from Rugalucina vietnamica, assembly GCA_964017185.1. Lineage (NCBI taxonomy): Eukaryota > Metazoa > Mollusca > Bivalvia > Lucinida > Lucinidae > Rugalucina > Rugalucina vietnamica. The sequence goes on from OZ024873.1 coordinate 63,245,023, forward strand.
CATTTGCGAAAACAAAGACGCAGATCAGCTTCGCGGTGACCACGAAGCTGATCAGCGCCTTTGTTTTCGCTACTCGGATAGTACAATTCCTCCTCTACTTAACTCCAAAATTTCAAGCATCTAGCACTTTTCTGTGCTTGTACAGGCCGGTTTGTGTCGGACCTGTTCGGAAACCACAATGCTGGTTTTCCCATGAGGTGGCTCATATCTCATATTTGTGAAATATGAGGTGCACATCGATGCAACATTTTCCTTTTATTTTGAAGTTATATAGATGCAAACATTAGAAAATAAAAATGAGTACTGTGAGGACCCTTAAAGTTGGAATAAAAATTGAAAAAGATACATGTTCAACTTGTAGACAGTTGAGTTGTTTGCGTTGAGGTTTTAGGTATGCATTCTTATTCAAGCATTTTTATGATTTTCTCTTTCTTTGTATTTTCCCAGTACCAATGGAGGCCCGGTCTTGGAGTGGTGTTGGATGGTCGGAGAAGTGTTCAGACCAGAAGTTACAGGACCTACATCACAAACTGGTGAATCTTAAGGGAGATATGACAAAACTCAACGAAGAAACAGGAGGCCAGTTACTCTTTGTAAGTTTTCATTGTGTGCTGCATAGACATACAACCTAATAAGGGCCCCAGCACATTGGGGCTGTAAGCAAGAGATGGATTACTTGTACTTACAGGCGAAGCTACATGTAGTTACCTGACTAACTGACTGGGTAGAGTTCCATAAAATGGAGGCATTGAGTGTACGAAAGGGGATTTGTAACATTTGTTATCCTAATAGTTTTAGAGAACTACACAACTTGGACTTGGTAGGGTATTTGATGTGTTTACTGACTACTAATGCCAATTTCAATTTTATTCAAACTTGGCAATATTGAACAAGATACATTACACCAATTCTTATTTGAAAGTATCTGAGCTGAAATTGCCTCCCTTGGTAGCAGAAGACCAGAGAAAAGTTGGTGTGCCTTTCTAAATATACTGAACAAAAGTAAAAATGCTACTTACAAATTCTAACTTGAATTTCTCTCTCTCATTTCATTTTATAGCAAAACTTAAAAAAATTTCATTCTTTGGCTGTAAGCTGCACTTTGATTTGATTCTGCCAAAGCAAACAGAGTCGTGCTACATGCATTTTAACAGATAAGGTTTCATAAAGATGAGCATGTCATTTCTGTTGAGCATGAAATAGATCTTGACAAATGAGCCGCCCCATGGAAAAACCAACAATTTGCATAGGCGAAAACAAAGGCGCAGATCAGCTTCGCGGTAACGGCGAAGCTGATCAGCGCCTTTGTTTTCGCTACTTGGATAGTACAATTCCTCTTCTACTTAAATCCGAAATTTCAAGCTTCTAGCTCTTTTCTGTGCTTGTACAGGCCGGTTTGTGCCAGACCTGTTCGGAAACCACATTGTTGGTTTTCCCACGAGGCGGCTCAAATTGTGTGTTCGATATCAGCAGTGCTTTGAGCGAAGCACAGCTGATTTTATGCGCTTATTTTGGTGAGTTCTGTTACAAGTGCACCTGAATTGACATGGTATTTTATCTGACACTCTAAGTTTTTGAAATATGTGTAGGGTGGCTAGTTTTGCTTTGACATAAACAAATCAGAGTGTAAGCTATAGCCAAAGAATGTAATTGGCATGTGTGATAATTTGTTTTGCAATAAAATGAAATCTTGGGTAGAAATTTGTGTGAGAAAAAAATAAAATAATGTGTAGCATTTTCACTTTTGTTGGATATATTTGTATCATTATGCTTCAAAGGAGTTCATAGATTTACTTACTAACAAAAATACAATTTATTTTACCATTTGACTAAACTGCGTGTAAAGATGAAGAATTTTAAGCTTGATTTACATCATTTTGCATAATGCATGCCTTTGACAAAAAATAGCACTTCTCTTATTACATATGTTTGCATGCAACAAACCTGCACTTTAGACAATAAAGCGATGGTTTTGCTGTTTATTGATACGGAAGGTAGATATGTAGGTAAAGATGTCTAGTCCCACAGGCTGCTTTTACTATGCAATGTCAAGGAATGAATTGAAGTGTATGAAAAGAACAAAATTTGCACAAGTCGTCTCTATCTTGATATGGTTGCAGGGAGCCGCAACATCACGAAATAATACAATATTTCATGTGATTATTACAACATTCAAAATACTGTTCGTAAATTTTACGCTTCAGAAAAACTTTTCATTTTTAACTTCACTAAATTTATTACATATAAAGGGTGTCATATGAAGATAAATATTTGTCACAGCGGGTCAAAGAAAATTGTGTATGGTAAAAATTCTCAACTTAGAAGATGAATATTTTGTGAATCAAGCTGTTGACTTCAATAGCTTGGCCTTGTTGCAGCCAAAGCTCACAAATCTTTAAGAGTTCTGACCATGTGGGGTTCATTGCAGCCTTTTAGGCTTCAGATACAGTCTACACCCCTTAAAACTTCTGTTGTTAGAAATAAATGCGGCATCCCATCTGGGGCTATTCTGTTTGCTTAGATAATTTTTATGCCCCCAACTTTGAAGAAGTTGAGGGGGCATATTGGTTTGGGTCTGTCTGTCCATCCAGTGCATGAGTAATGCTTAGCACTTGGTCAGGAACCGTTAGAGCTAGGATCTTGAAAATTGGTTTATAGTTTGTATATGAAAATTAAGAGGACCCATTTTTTTTCTTTCAGGTAAATTCAAGGGGCTAGGGGCCCATTCTGTGAGAGTTATGTCCCTTTTTAATTCTTCATAAATAGTGAATAGATAGTGGGTACCTATTGTGCGCAACTCCTCCTACAGTTTAATACCGATTCTCTTGAAACTTTGCAGATGTTGTGACCATGCTTTGAAGATGTGCATGTGGTTTGGATATAATCCTCAGATTAACTTTTGTCACTTTTTTCGCAATTTGAACTTAGCTATTTTTCAGGCAAATTGACAATGAAACTTATGAAAGTGAATGTACAGTGGGTTCCTTGTGTGCTCAACTCCTCCTACAGTTTCATGCCAATTCTTTTAAAACGTGTGTTATTGGCATGGTCTGAAGATATGCATGTGGTTTGGTTATAATCCTCGGATTATTTTTGTCATTTTTTCACAATTTGAACTTAGTCATTTTTTCGGGCATTTTCAAGAATGGATAGAGGGTACCTTGTGTGGGTTCGGAACTCCTCCTACAGTTCAATACCGATACTTTTGAAACTTTACAGACATTGAGACCATGCTTAAAAGATATGCATGTGGTTGGGATATAAGATTAATTTTTGTCACTTTTTTTGCAATTTGAACTTAGTCATTTTTCGGACATTTTCACATCTTGAAAGTGACATACCAGTTGGGGGCATAGTGTTTCATAAACACATTTTCTAGTCATCGAAAAATTGAATAAAATTTAAAAATCACTCCTGACGCCCCTTAAAATGAAAGTGGACTCACCCAAATGATAAAGAAGGGAAAATCCATACGTCAAATAATATGGGTTAATGGAACATTAGGCATAACCTAGGCTCCAGCTGCAGCCTGGGCCCAGTATATCCTTGTCCTGGAACATTGTCATGGGACCTTGGTTTAAAGTCTCATCTGAGGGACTGGAGATGCCCAGGATAAAACCAATGACCCTTTGTTGAATAAGGCGAGTAGCTTAGCCACAGAGGCCATAGAGGTTTCTTACAATCAAGGAATGTGCAGATTTAGCCATACTTGGCTGATTAGAGCCAACCTAATGCTGGGATGGGACACAAGTTTTATTGCTTGAAATTATGCCATTATTATGATTTACAAGGTACTTCAAATTTATCTTATTTCTTTTTTTCCTCTTGTCACCTGGTAAATATGAAAAGTAAATATTTGATCTGAGCTGCATCACAAGAAAGCCATAGTTGCGAAAACAAAGACGTATATCACTGAACAGTTGATCGGTGCCTTTGTTTTTTAGCTCACCTGAGCCGAAGGCTCACAGGTGAGCTTATAGTATACCCATGCTCCGGCGTCCGTCCGTCGTCCGTCGTCCGTCCGTCGTCCGTCGTCCGTCGTCCACAATTTCAAAGATCTTCTCCTCTGAAACCGTTTGGCCAATCAAAGCCAAACTTCATGTGGAGCATCCTTAGGAAGGGGGAACGAAAGTCTATATAAATGGTCCAGGTCACATGACCAAGATGGCCGCCATGGCTATAAATAGCAAAAACCTTTAAAAATCTTCTTCTCCAGAACCAGTGGGCCAATTTCCACGAAACTTGGTATGTAGCATTGGGGAAGTGGGCCCATTATAGTTTATATAAATCATGACCCTAGGATGACCTTGACCTATTTTACGGCAAGGTCAACTTAGGTCGCCAATGCATTTGAATGGGAAAAAATGGTAAAATGCTATTTTATGGGTAAAACTTACTGGGAATAGGCAAATGGACAGAAGATTAATGTTAATGGAAAATTTTAGCCCCTGGGGGGTTGTCTGCCCCTGCCCCGGGGCTATATACATGTATATGACCATAATATTCAAACATCTTCTTCTCTGAAACCGCTAGGCCAATCAAAGCCAAACTTCATGTGGAGCATCCTTGGGAATGGGGAATGAAAGTTTATATAAATGGTCAAGGTCACATGACCAAGATGGCCGCCATGGCTATAAATAGCAAAAACGTTTAAAAATCATCTTCTTCAGAACCAGAAGGCCTATGATTTTGAAACTTGGTGTGAAGCATCGAGGAATGGAGCTCTACAAAGTTTATATAAATCATGACCCTGGGATGACCTTGACCTATTTTACGGCAAGGTCAACTTAGGTCTCCCATGCATTGGAATGGGAAAAAATAGGAAAATGTAATTAAATGGCAGAAAACTTGCTAGAAATGAGCAAATGGGCAGAAAATTTATGTTTAAGAAAATATTTTGAGCCCAGGGGGTTGTCTGCCCCTGCCCCGGGGCTATGTACATGTATATGACCATAATATTAAAACATCTTCTTCTCTGAAACCGCTAGGCCAATCAAAGCCAAACTTTTTGTGGAGCATCCTTAGGAAGAGGGAATGAAAGTTTGTATAAATGGTCAAGGTCACATGACCAAGATTGCCGCCATGGCTATAAATAGCAAAAACGTTTAAAATTCTTCTTTTTCAGAACCAGAAGGCCTATGATTTTAAAACTTGATATGAAGCATCTGGGAATGGAGCTCTACAAAGTTTGTATAAATCATGACCCTGGGATGACCTTGATCTATTTTACGGCAAGGTCAACTTAGGTCGCCCATACATTTGAATGGGAAAAAATAGGAAAATGTCGTGTAATGGCAGAAAACTTGCTAGAAATGAGCAAATGGACAGAAGATTTATGCTTATGAAAATATTTTAGGCCCAGGGGTTGTCTGCCCCTGCCCCGGAGCTATATACATGTAGATGACCATTATATTCAAACAGCTTTTTCTCAGAAACTGCTTAGCCAATCAAAGGCAAACTTTATGTGGAGCATCCTTAGGAAGAGGAAATGAAAGTTTATATAAATGGTCAAGGTCACATGACCAGGATGGCCGCCATGGCTATAAATAGCAATTTTTTTTATCGCACCTGCTTATAGCAGGGTGCGATATAGGAGTTCAAATTTCCGTCCGTCCGTACGTTCGTTCGTTCGTCCGTGCGTTCGTTCGTCCGTTCGTCCGTCAACATTTACGTCGAAGTTTAGTTTTCTCGACATCAGAGATAGCTGCGAGTCTGAAACCTTGCAAAGTAATTGTCCCTGACATACCCTTCAAGTACGCACCTTAACCCGGTGCCCTTGACCTATATTTCACGGTCCACTGACTTTGAAAATTTTTACGTCGAAGTTTTGTCAACATTTACGTCGAAGTTTGGTTTTCTCGCCATCAGAGATAGCTGTGAGTCTGAAACCTTGCATAGTAATTGTCCTTGACATACCCTTCAAGCATGCACCTTAACCCAGTGCCCTTGACCTATATTTCACGGTCCACTGACTTTGAAAATTTTTACGTCAAAGTTTGGTTTTCTCGCCATCAGAGATAGCTGCGAGTCTGAAACCTTGCATAGTAATTGTCCTTGACATACCCTTCAAGCACGCACCTTGACCCGGTGCCCTTGACCTATATTTCACGGTCCACTGACTTTGAAAATTTTTACGTCGAAGTTTGGTTTTCTCGCCATCAGAGATAGCTGCAAGTCTGAAACCTTGCATAGTAATTGTCCTTGACATACCCTTCAAGCACGCACCTTAACCCGGTGCCCTTGACCTATATTTCATGGTCCACTGACTTTGAAAATTTTTACGTCGAAGTTTGGTTTTCTCGACATCAGAGATAGCTGCGAGTCTGAAACCTTGCATAGTAATTGTCCTTGACATGCCCTTCAAGCACGCACCTTGACCCGGTGCCCTTGAACTATATTTCACGGTCTATTGACTTTGCCCGATGCAGGTGCGATATCGACCTCCGCGGAGTTCTTGTTTAAAATCTTCTTCAGAACCAGAAGGCCTATGATTTTGAAATTTGGCATGAAGCATTAAGGAACGGAGGTCTACAAAATTTGTATAAATCATGACACTGGGATGACCTTGACCTATTTCACGGCAAGGTCAACTTAGATTGCCCATGCATTTGAATGGAGAAAATTTTTAAAATGTCATTTGAAGGACAAAACTTGCAGTTAATTGGCAAATGGACTGAATTTTTATGATTTGAAAAAGACATTGACTCCAGGAGTTATTCTGACCCTGCCCTAGGGTTATATACATGAATTGTACCATTCTAGTCTAACAAGTTTATTGGTACATGTATATATCTCAGGTCTCAGGTGAGCGTTTACAGGACCATTGGTCCTCTGGTTCAATTTATGGATAGCATAATCCCTCTAATCTCTCTTCTTCTTACCTAATGTAGAATTTCAAGCTTCTAGCCTTCTCCTGTGACTGTTTAGCACAAATTGTGTCAGACCTGGTCGGAAAGCCCAAAGTTTTTCTTGACTTGACTCATATATATTCATTGTAGACTAAACACATAGAAGGATTTAGAGAAGATTATACGCAGCTCAAAGGATTAATTAGAAATAATACCTTTGAAAGCTCAAGTCTGATAATGTTCCAAAGTCTGAAAAAATCCAAATATTGATACAAAACTTTATTTTCATTTTTGATCATTTTTAGTAGGGCATCAAGTCTGTAAAGCTTGAGAATGTAACACAACGTCTTATTGCCATGTATTACGATATACCGTCGGAAACCCATAACGCTCATAACGCTCACATTTTGTGAAAAACAATGCATTTGCAATGTTTATAGTTAAAAAGGTCATTTGAATAGGGATAACAATATTCATATTTTTTCATTTGGGTGGTATATCATCGTATATACGGTCGGAAATCATGTTTTATGGCTACGCTGATGAGTCACTGTAAAACAAAGTTTCTGACAAAATACCGCCCCAAATGAAAAATTTGAAAACAGTTATCCCCTATTTTTTTTATAAATCTTTGTACATGTAGATTGTAGAAAGATCTTATGCTTGAGGTAGCAGTTCCTTAAAATAAGAATAGAAGGTCCACCTGGAATCGTTACAGTTAAATTTGAAATCTCAACCCAGACACCAATGAGCCGCCTCATGGGAAAACCAACAATGTGGTTTCCGAACAGGTCCGACACAAACCGGCCTGTACAAGCACAGAAAAGAGCTAGAAGCTTGAAATTTCGGATTTAAGTAAAAGAGGAATTGTTCTATCCGAGTAGCCAAAACAAAGGCGCTGATCAGCTTCGCGGTTACCGCGAAGCTGATCTGCGACGTTGTTTTCGCCTATGCAGATTCTTGGTTTTCCCATGAGGCGGCTCAAATGACGAGAGATCATCAAAATTTTAGCATCTCATATGTTGACCAAGATGGCTAGCTGTCCCAGCAAGTTAGCTGTCAGACTAGTATCAAACAAAAACAAAGGTGACATGTAAAACAGAGAGGCAGAGCAAATAAGCAACATTAATTAAGATCATTGCAAAACTGCCTCGGAATGGTCAGTTAAGAAGTTTCTGGAGGGCTTAATTTTTTTTCTTTTTTGTCTTTTGATAAAAGTAGTATCCTTGTATCTTTACTTCCTTTATGAACAATAGCTTACATTTAACAAATATTTGCTTTTATTAAAAGCAAATATTTGTTAAATGTAAGCTATTGTTCATGTTGCATGATGAAAGTAAACCCTTTCAAACATTCAAAAGCAACAACATTGCATGTCCGGGTACAGTTTCATCATTACCTAATCTGGAATAGCTAAGCTGCACCATGAGATAATCTGCTTTTGTAATTTGCGAAAAGGCACTGATTAACAATTTGTCAAGACGTTTGTTTATTGCAGCATAAATATGATAATTTCCCAAGTTTTTAAATCAGAACTTTGTTGCCTGAAGATGTCTTCTGTGGCTCCACTGCCAGTTTTGTGCCTGAGCTGGCTGGATACTCCGAAGAAGGTTCTTGTGCAACACAAAGCAAACTGATGTACAATCATTGTTTTAGCGTATCTATGTGTATTGTTGGTATAATCCCTGTAGTATCAGGGTAGTATCTGTTTCCATTGTTCTGGTGACAATGTGATGACAGTATCGGGTTTAGTCGGGAGATGGAAGATAACAACACCTAACTTTTTGATTGTTTATTGTGTTTGTTATTTGAGTACTCTTAAAAATAGATTTGTGGTGAAAAATTGCGAAAAACTTCAAGAAGTGCAGTTTACAAAAACTTCTGTATGTGCATACTGTACCAATGAAGTTTCACAGTATCACCCAGGATTACCTGTTACAGGGAACTCGGAGGTAAACAATGGAAGGCAAATCCAACTAGGGGCAGTATTTATCCTTTTTTATTTTCAATTTACGTCCACTTTAGAAATTTTAACATATGGCACATACAAAGTTTAGAAGACGAAGCCCCTGCGTGCACCATCAGTTTAAGCTGACACGTCAATTTTCAATCAAAAATAAATAATGTAAACTGGAATTCGCATGATTGTAAAGCACTTTCAATTCGGACCACTTAATTTTTAGTATTTATGATATTTTTGCATTAAACAGCGGCTGGTTTCTAAAAATACAGTGTCTTAATGAGCTTCATGCAAAATTTTAGCCTCATATATGCAAAATATCCAGTGTTTTTACCCAGGTAAATGTAGGAGGTATCACAATTTTGGGTACGGTAATTATCGGAGGTATGATCTGGATAACTCTGAGTAACGTCAAATTTAGGATATGGGTAAAGTCGGAGGGTCAGTTCATTGAAAATGACTCGTGATTTTGCTTTTGGAGCAAACTAGACTTTAATTTTATGACATACAGTCCAGTTAATATGTAAAGTACCAAATATACATTAATATGTCACTCTAACCTACATGTATGTTACTCTAACCTAAATGTATGGCATGGACTTATTATTAACATATTTAAGAGTATAATTATTTGGCATGATTATTATGTTTTGTCCATTTCATTAAGCACTCTTAATCATTCAATCCCTAACCACATGTGTTGAATCCACTCTCAGGATAACAAGTGGAGCAAGCCAAGTTCTGCTTGCGGGTGTGTCAGGAATTTATTCTGGGGTTCTCCCATGTTCGCCCAACCTATTGATGGAGTCGTCTCGATATGTCTGAAACAATCTTGTAAAGGTGAAAGGAAATCAGACAATAATAATAAAAATTGAGCGACCGCATCAGAAAACCTTCCCACAATTAGCTTAACTCGTCTGAAACATTTTGCCAAAATCTGTTATAATCTCATAATTCAAAGTGTCAAACAGGGAGATCTAAATGAAAAAAGGTACAAGTTGGCAATGATCAGGAAAAGGCACAATCAGAAAGAAATTCCGACCCCAACGAAACCGAGGCAGGAAAAAACCAAAATGACAATTAGGTACTTATACTGAGAGAACATATCGTAAGCCGAGTGAGCAGCTATTGCCCAATAGGTGGCCACTCAGTTACCATAACTTAAACTAAAACTATGAAAACGTACATAAGTATCATCAGCTCTTGAAAGAAAACCCGTATTCTGTATGTTCAAGTTAAAACGTGTGCACAAGATTTTTCAGGTCGATCGAGTTCAAACACAGATGAGGGCACTGACAAAAATATCTTCCCCTCTCAGTATTTCTCCCAATCAAAAGTTGGCCAAGAAAATTTAGCATCAGCCGTTTTATAAGCTGTAAAATGACATTTCTTTTTTCAATGTGCATCATTGAAAGATTCTATTGAGTACCCACAGTCGATAATGTGAATAAAAATAAATAATGCACACAAGATGGGATGTAAGGGGTTTAGGTTGCATAGACGGTAGCTTGCTTGTTGATCATCTCCTTTCCTGGTATGCATCAAACACCTCCTCCCCAATACGCATGTGCGCATACTTACCGTGTCACAACAATCAGAATAAACGTTTTGTGCTTACCTTTCCTTAATTCGTAGGCAAATGGAAGTGATCCAAACAAATATACTCTCAGATAAGCATTATCAAGAAAAAAGGGAGGAAAAACAGCTCTTTAAATGTTGAAATACTTCGAATCTCCAAAACCGTCCCTCCAAGTTCCCAATATTACATTTCAAAATTACTCCGAGAATTCCCGTATCAAAAGATGTGACACCATTTTAATGTTTTTAAGCCTGTTGAGTTTATCCTTTTGTAATCATGCGCAAGGATGCTTAAAATCTCGAGGAGAAAGCTTAAATTTTGAAATGTAGCTGCCAGTTTGTTGACAAATGTTATTGGTCGTCCACTATTTACCTGATAATACAAATTTTCTTGCTGCGTGAGCATAATTCTGAGTTCGAAATACTTTAGCATGTTAATGTGAGGACAAACTGTTCATAAATTGTTTGCATATTATAATACCTTTTAGCCCAAAACACAAATAAGTTCTGATTTTACCGATATGTGATATTAAAAATGATACATGTATAATGACCCTAGTCTAAGGCACCGTCCATTGTTTACCTCCGAGTTCCCCGAACCTCCGAGTTCGCTGTAACAGGTAATCCTGGGTGAGTATAGTACGTGAAAAATTACCTGTCTGAAATATTTTTGAAAAAAAAAAAACAAAAAAAAAAACAAAACAAAAAAAACCATGAACCCATCTACACTGGGAGTACCATGCTAAATATGGACTTTGGACATGTTTTTGGAGTTTTGAGGGTGTGAGAATGATTAAGATAGATGTTGAAGCTCCCTAGACTACTGCCCTATGATTTTGTTTGAATTCTGTTTGCCAGCTAGCTACATGAGCATGAGCCCTGGCCCTGAGGTTATAAAAGTTTTTTCATGCTCAGCTCAGCTGAGACTAAAATTTATCCTGCTCATAAATGTTAAAATGCCAACAATTGTTGGCATTTTAACATTTATTAGCAGGATAAATTACTAGTTTTTGAGTTTTGAACCTGAATTTTCCACTAATTTTGACCATTTCAACATTTATGAGCAGTTGAAATTTCGTGCTCAGCTGAGCTGAGCTTGAAAAAAGTTTTATAACCTCGGGACCTGTTGTATACATCAGTATAGGTCAAGCTATTACATTTGACAATTTTTGACTAGTTTTATTAAAATAAGCTTTATTTAAGGGACCAGTAATGTGGCCTATCTGATAAGCCATATAGCCTCAATGTGGTAACATTCCTCTTGGTCTAAGCAAACATGAGCCGCATAATGGGAAAACTAACAATGTGTTTTTCAACCAGGTCTGATACAGACCGACCTGTGCAGTCACAGAAGCAGGCTAGAAGTTCGAAATTTCGGATTTAACAAGACGAGGGATTGTACTATCCGTGTAGTGAAAACAAAGGCGCTGATCATCTTCGCAGTTACTGCGAAGCTGATCTGCGTCATTGCTTTGGCATATGCAAAAATCAATTTTTCTCATGACTCGGCTCAATTGTTAGAGTCCTAGTAGGCTTTTGGTGGTTGTTTGAGTGGTCTGCACACACTTATGATTGACAAATTTTGTCATAAGTATTGAATTTTTTGATAGCCTACTGGTGGCTAAAATATCATAAATTTTCCATTTTAAGGTCAGCCATACATCAAATATTTTATAGGGCTTCCACAATACAAGATTGCCTTGGATTTGTGCAAGATATGGGCCACCAGAGCTTCGCTTTTACATAACAATTGATTAACTTTGATCAGATAATAAGCATAGTCTGGTATTTTATAGACAAGTTCTAGCAGTATACCAGTACTAAGTGTCCATTTTGTCGCCATTAATGGCTTAATAAAGGTCTTTCATGGTGGAGAAAGTTGCTGTAGTATAGTGGTTAAGCTACTGGCCTGGTAACTGCAGGCACATGGGTTTGGTCTTCGGCTGATAAAACTTTGGATGCTTCCATTTTGCTCTTACTTGACATCTGAGGCTGCCATTTTGCTCTTACCAGACTTCCGAAGCTGCCATTTTGCTCTTACTTGACTTTGGAAACTTCCATTTTGCTCTTACTAGACTTCCGAAGCTGCCATTTTGCTCTTACTTGACTTTGGAAGCTGCCATTTTGCTCTTACTAGACTTCCGAAACTTCCATTTTGCTCTTACCAGACTTCCGAAGCTGCCATTTTGCTCTTACTTGACTTTGGAAACTTCCATTTTGCTCTTACTAGACTTCTGAAGCTGCCATTTTGCTCTTACTTGACTTTGGAAGCTGCCATTTTGCTCTTACTAGACTTCCGAAGCTTCCATTTTGCTGTTACCAGACTTCAGAAGCTTCCATTTTGCTCTTACTAGACTTACGAAGCTGCCAGTTTGCTCTTACTAGACTTACGAAGCTGCCATTTTGCTCTTACTAGACTTCCGAAGCTGTCATTTTGCTCCCACTTGACTTCAGAAGCTGCCATTTTGCTCTTACTAGACTTCCGAAGCTGCCATTTTGCTCTTACTAGACTTCCGAAGCTTCCATTTTGCTCTTACCAGACTTCCGAAGCTGCCATTTTGCTCTTACTTGACTTCAGAAGCTGCCATTTTGCTCTTACTTGACTTCAGAAGCTGCCATTTTGCTCTTACCAGACTTCAGAAGCTTCCAATTTGCTCTTACTTGACTTCAGAAGCTGCCATTTTGCTCTTACTTGGCTTCAGATGCTGCCATTTTGCTCTTACCAGACTTCACATCAGGAAAACATGCCCGTGTAATGTATACCCCCTTGAACCCCACTTTTAATTAGCAAAACTGGGGTATGAAGGGATATACCTATTTTTCTTATTTTTGCTCAAAACATAGATTGTGGGTACTCGTTAGAACCGCCTCGCCTCAATTTTTTTCTACAGAAAATTTTCATTTTTTACACTTTAAAAAATCTCTTTATATTGCACGGGGGAGTTTTCATAATGGAAGCTTCCATTTTGCTCTTACTTGACTTCAGAAGCTGCCATTTTGCTCTTACTTGACTTTGGAAGCTGCCATTTTGCTCTTACTTGACTTCAGAAGCTGCCATTTTGTTCTTACTTGACTTCGATATCCTCCATTTTGCTCTTACTTGACTTTGGAAGCTTCCATTTTGCTCTTACTTGACTTCAGAAGCTGCCATTTTGTTCATACTTGACTTCGATATCTTCCATTTTGCTCTTACTTGACTTTGGAAGCTTCCAATTTGCTCTTACTTGACTTTGGAAGCTTCCAATTTGCTCTTACTTGACTTTGGAAGCTTCCAATTTGCTCTTACTTGACTTTGGAAGCTTCCATTTTGCTCTTTCTTGACTTTGGAAGCTTCCATTTTGCTCTTACTTGACTTTGGAAGCTTCCCTTTTGCTCTTACTCGACTTTGGAAGCTTCCAATTTGCTCTTACTTGACTTTGGAAGCTTCCATTTTGCTCTTTCTTGACTTTGGAAGCTTCCAGTTTGCTCTTTCTTGACTTTGGAAGCTTCCATTTTGTTCTTACTTGACTTTGGAAGCTTCCATTTTGTTCTTACTTGACTTCAATATCTTCCATTTTGCTCTTGCTTGACTTCCGAAGCTTCTTTTTTGTTCTTACATTCTAACGCTTCAAATAACTGACCTATACAAAGCATTGGTGCAATAATATTAGGATTTACTGTAAATCTGATTATGGATAGAGAACTTTTGTTATTATTCCTTTATTTTTCTAGGTTTATTGATTGGTTGCACTGGAATTTTATATTGAATTTCGGATCTACATGAAATGCTTTCTATTCAGTCTTGGATTAATCTTTTTATCCGGTGCTTTACTATTAAGTATGGGAGTAACTTGGTGATCAAGAGTTAAAGCGAGTTCTTCAGTTGTAGATTATCATATTTTCGAGTGTTAGTTTTAGCTGTTTAACCTTTATAAGCCTTGTTTCATGCTACTTTTAGAGAAAGTCAGTCAGTAAAATAACGCGTGTGTGTCTTGTGTTTTCATGGAATAAACCACAAAACCATTTCACAGGGTATGTTTCTGTTCGATATTCTACAATTTTCTTCTTAGAAATTTTTATCATATGATGTTAATGACTTTTTCAGGTTATTATATGAGCCGCCTCAGGAGAAAACCAACATCTACATATGCGAAAACAAAGGCGCAGATCAGCTTCGCGGTACTGCTAAGCTGATCAGCGCGTTTGTTTTCGCTACTCGGATAGTACAGTTCCTCTTCTACTTAAATGCGAAATTTCAAGATTCTAGCTCTTTTCTGTGACTGTACAGGTCAGTTTATGTGGGACCTGGTCGGAATCCACATTGTTGGTTTTCCCAAGAGGCGGCTCATATGTCGCATAAAAATCTATGTAACTTTAGCCTAGACATTTCTTAGGTAACATTTTTTCCTACCTTGTCATAGAAATAAGAAGGTATTGGAGGAGTGTTCAATAACTATAATAGTGTATGTGACAGCTGGGAGATCGTTAACTCATTTATGACAAATGGACTTTCCCATTGCTATCATTTGGGTGAGTCCACTGTCATTATTAGGGGCTCCAGGTGTGATTTTAAAATTTGATTCCATTTTGCGATGAAATTCCTCTAATCAAACAGAATAGCCCCTGATGGGACGCTGCGCTCTGTGGCATCACATCTGGGGCTATTTTGTTTGCCTATGTCCCATAAAAACTGCCAGGCTTAAATGAGTTAAGTTGACATGGCCACATATTTTCAGCTTCTCTGAAATTTCTGTCAATAAATATTTATCTTCAAATAGAATACAACACAGTCTTATTAAGTGATAAATATTGTTGATTTGATTTGGAAATAATTTACTTTCGTAATTTGAGACAAAATGTGCCACAGATGCATCAATTTGACATCTTAACTTTTCAGGGAAAGTAACATTGATGGGACGGATATGCTTCCTTGTTAAATTGATTCATATCAGCTTTTTGGAATTCGTCAATAACACTTAAGTTTGTCATTTCTGGTTTAATTCTGTACACTGAAAATGGAAAACTTCTCTGTGTCTCAAAGGGAGGCAATTCAGTGGGAATCACAATGGATGCATTTGTTAATGATTTGGTAGGTATTTTTGATTGATTAAGTTTCACATCCCTTTGAAGATTGTTTCACTGATAGGCCAATCAGTAGGTGTGGCAAAAATGGAACATGTACCTTATGAAAAACACCTGGTACACCTTTTATAATTAGAACCTGGTTTGTCCCACATGTGCAATGCACCCAGGGCTTGAACCCACACTTGGCACGGCAGTTAGATTATCGAATGATTAAGAGCAGTAATGAAATCAAGACCTTGACCTTAACGACTTGATCATGGGTCATGCCCAGAGTTTTTTTTTTTTCTTTTTTTTTTCTTTTTTTAAATTCAGTTTTACGTCCCTTTCAAGATTATTTCAGCTCATATGAGACGGGCCAATCAGTAGATGGGCGAAAACGGGAGGACCCCGAGAAAAACCACCTGATACACCCGCAAGTAGAACTTGGCTTGTCTCACATGTGGCCAGAGCGGGGCTCGAACCCACACCAGACACGGCGGTGAGATGATCGAGTGATTAAGAAACAGCGTTCTTAACCGCTCGGCCACGGGGGCTGCTCCAGAGTTTTGTAAGAAAGTATTAATTATTATACTTCCTATACTAATGATGAACAAATGAGAGTATACAAAACCACCCATTTTGTATGAAGTTTAATGCTGTTGATCTATTAGCCGAATCTGTTGATCTATTAGCGCAGTTTATCAATTATATTGATCAATTGATAAATATCAATTTTTCAATCATCAGTCTTTGGAAAGCCACAGACCCTTGACCTAATCTTTGGGTATACAAATTTTACAGTATTATTGGCAATTTTAACAGGGTAGCTTGAAATGGGATATGTTTCAACAAAACCAGATTTAAGCATCGAAAACACTGATTTGCTTGCAATGTGCAGTTGCATAGCCTGGTTTGCACTTTAATCATTAATATGTCGAAGATATTGTTTACATTTCCGTAGCGGTTTCAAGAGTCTGAAACAGGGCAGACACGATTTTCATCAACCTGAACGTTAATCTTCAGAAAACAGGTTCTCTTACAATTTGGCTCATTTATTCCTATATAACCAATATATCAATAACTCATTTTATCAAATTTGTGCTTAGGATTCACATTTTCATTATAAGTTGTATGAATTTTTCAGTTATTTTGGAGTTTTAATGAACTTAAATTGAAATAAATGATGTTAAAATTTATTCAAATTATAGTGATAAAAAATGAGTAAGAAAAGTAGGATCCCTATCAAATCTAAGGTAAGAAAGTCAGTATTTTTAATATTTGAGGCAAGAGCCCTACTTTAGTACCGTATTCCGTTGACTACAACCCGCACTTTTTTGCCACAAAATTAGGGGTCAGTTTTAGGGGTGCGGTTAGTACTGCCGACAAAACTTTATACAACTTTTTTAGCAGAAAATTTCGGCTCAAAAATGCCTTTCCGCAACAATCAGACAAGTTTACTGTCCGAGAAATAAAAAGAGAGAAAAAACAACGTGCTAATTTGACCCCCGGTACATCGTACTCACATATGTTGTGTCCGTGCATTGGCCATAACGTTTATACCAAAATTATTCCTTTAATTTGCGGGAAAACACGTTTTTTTTTTCGCTTGAACGCCATTAGTAAACAATAAACAAATACACATGCCATGACCTCGTGATCATCCGATAATTGGATTTGATTGGCAGTTGTTATTGTCACTTGATCAGAACGAGGTTGTTATGCTTCTTGAACACGAATTCCGATTTGTGTCACTGAACTTCCCATTGAAATAATACAGTAAAATCGGATTCAAGTTTTGATTACATAAAATAATCGTGTAAGAGTTTGTTCTCTTGGATCAATATAAATAGAACAGAATATAACAACGCGGGATCGGACGAAAACAAACATGGGCAAAACATGATGATGGGGCAGGGGGAGAGGGACGGGAAATAGACATTATTTTGGTTATTCTTTCTAGAATATTTGGTGGCCCTAAAAAGGGCCGTTGGCTGTCACTAAGACTGTAGCATTACTGTCTGTTTTACTCGTCAAAGCCATCGAAGTCTTCATCATCGGACTGGAGGAGTTCGTCCACCTGCTCATCGGTCATGAACTCATTATTGAGATCCCTCTGGCGACAGTCGGCGTAGTAGGGGTCGTCAATGAAGTCGTCGTCGTCGCTTTCGTCGGCAACGTTTGTGGCTGAGTTGACTGGGTCGTCGTCTCTCTTCTGGGCGAGGTCTTCCCATAGAACGTCGTCTTCTGTGCCGTCCATCGCATTGGAGATGCAGCATACACTGAGTACTTCTTCTCAATGTCACTTCTCAAACTTCTCCAATTATCACTTTGGCAAACAATTAATAGATGTCCGTCTTTAATCATAAACCGATCAAGTGGATTAACGATCGATTAAAGCACACACTGGAAAATTGGACAGTGATTAATCTTCCAATTATTGGGTCAGTTGGACATCAAACACGCCGCTAATTTGTTGTTTACATGCGTGACCGCTTTGATCACAGTGCACAATGGAAAATTAGGACTTGTATTGTTGGAAGGAAAGGTATGTCAAACTTGGTTTTGGATGAAATAAGACGAACTTACTTTACAGAAATGTGTATTATTTCAATTTATTTTCCAAAATAATTATTTTGCAATACCAATATTTTAGTAGTTTATTACTTTTCTGGTAGTTTACAACTGCCGCCAATAGTGATTCAACGCACGTGCGTTTTCCCGCCAAAACAACGTATACTACGATTTTTTTTTGTTTATTTATCATTTTGCTTCCTGTTTGACTTTCTATTAATGACCGTGGAAATTTCAATTTTTCAGTGCGGGTTTTACTTCCGAACTTAGTTTTTACTCCAGATTTCACTCCATATTTTGGGTGCGGGTTGTATGAAAATGCGGGTAGTACGACACGTTATACGGTATATAAAATTAAGAACTCCTTTTAGGTTAGTTTTGACCTAGATGAGTCCATGATGTAGCATGAGAAAGGTAGATCTTGATTGAAAGCCATTACTGTCTACAATTCAACTGCTAGGCTTCATGCAAATCTTGGCTAGCCTCGTCATGTCAAAGTGACCCTCAGGACAGATTTGTCTATCCGTCCCTGACACTCATGTAAGATTCTTATATTATATGAGCCGCAACGCGAGAAAACCGGTCTTCGGGGTTTCCGACCAGGTCCGACACAAACCGACCTGTACAGTCACAGAAGCAGGCTAGAAGCTTGAAATTTCGGATTTAGGAAGAAGAGGAGTTGTACTATCCGAGTAGCGAAAACAAAGGCGCTGATCAGCTTCGCAGTTACTGCGAAGCTGATCTGCGCCTTTGTTTTCGCATAAGCAAAAATCCGGTTTTCTCATGACGCGGCTCATATGGTAGACTGAGTATTTTTATTTTATTGAACATGCTTTGATTTTTAATGCATTTGAAATTTATCTGCATTTCCTCTGGGAGTTGTCTGATCTGTGTCTGCACTGTATTTCCAGCAGAAGGCTCACAGGTGAGCTTATAGTATACCCATGCTCTGGCGTCCGTCCGTCGTCGTCCGTCCGTCCGTGGTCCACAATTTCAAAGATCCTCTGAAACCGCTTGGCCAATCAAAGCGAAACTTCATGTGGAGCATCCTTAGGAAGGGGGAACGAAAGTTTATATAAATGGTCCAAGTCACATGACCAAGATGGCCGCCATGCCCATATATGGTACAAACCTTTAAAAATCTTCTTTACCAGAACCAGAAGGCCTATGATTTTGAAACTTGACATGAAGCATCAGGGGATGGAACTCTACAAAGTTTATATAAATCATGACCCTGGGATGTGACCTTGACCTTGAATATTATGGTCATCTACATGTCAACTTAGGTCGCCAATGCATTTGAATAGAGAAAATTGGAAAAATGTTGTTTAATTGGGGAAAACTTGCTGGGAATGGGCAAATGGACAGAAGATTTATGTTTCTGAAAAAAAATTGGCCCCAGGGGGTTGTCTGCCCGTGTCCCGGGGCTATATTCATGTATATTTCCTTAATATTCAAACCTCTTCTTCTCTGAAACCGCTAGGCCAATCAGAGCCAAACTTCATGTGGAGCATCCTTAGGAAGAGGGAATGAAAGTTTGTATAAATGACCAAGATGGCCGCCATGGCTATAAATAGCAAAAATGTTTAAAAATCTTCTTCTTCAGAACCAGAAGGCCTATGATTTTGAAACTTGTTATGAAGCATCTGGGAATGGAGCTCTACAAAGTTTATATAAATCATGACCCTGGGATGACCTTGACCTATTTTATGGCATGGTTAACTTAGGTCGCCCATGCATTTGAATGGGAAAAAATAGGAAAATGTCATGTAATGGCAGAAAACTTGCTAGGAATGAGCAAATGGACAGAAAATTTATGCTTATGAAAATATTTTAGGCCCAGGGGTTGTCTGCCCCTGCCCCAGAGCTATATACATGTAGATGACCATAATATTCAAACAGCTTTTCTCAAAAACTGCTCAGCCAATCAAAGCCAAACTTTATGTGGAGCATCCTTAGGAAGAGGAAATGAAAGTTTGTATAAATGGTCAAGGTCACATGACCAAGATGGCCGCCATGGCTATAAATAGCAAAAATTTTTAAAAATCTTCTTCTTCAGAACCAGAAGGCCTATGATTTTGAAACTTGGCATGAAGCATTAAGGAACGGAGGTCTACAAAATTTGCATAAATCATGACACTGGGATGACCTTGACCTATTTCACAGCAAGGTCAACTTAGATTGCCCATGCATTTGAATGGAAAAAATTGTTAAAATGTCATTTGAAAGACAAAACTTGCAGTTAATTGACTCCTCCGCCAGCAAGGTATAGCCACGCCCACCCTTATTTCCTTAGACAAACATTGTGTTTTTGCACCTATATTTACCTGTAAAAAGCACTTGTTGGTTTGTTTGTCTAACCCACGTGTTGTCTAACCGTCATTGACCGTTAGCTAATGTGCAGATTTGAATGGTCAATATAAAATGAATATTAATGATGGGTGGTTTGACGGAGGACTCAATTGGCAAATGGACTGAATTTTTATGATTTGAAAAAGACATTGACTCCAGGAGTTATTCTGACCCTGCCCTTGGGTTATATACATGCATTGTACCATTCTAGTCTAACAAGTTTATTGGTACATGTATATATCTCAGGTCTCAGGTGAGCGTTTACAGGACCATTGGTCTCTGGTCTTAAGTCTATATCTGGTAAGCTTTCTTTTGTTGCTGGGTATACATTGTTTGAGTGATTCAGTTGTGTTCACTGAACTGAACAGCTGCATGAGATTCATGTGCAGTCTGTCTTATAAATAGACCTAACTGGATATTATAACTGTGCAGAATGGAGGTAATTTATAGAAATGTATGTTCAACAAGAGGTGTAACAGTTTGCATTCGAAGTTTTAAATACATAAAGAAGTGACGGAGTAGTGAACCAGAATGATTGTATAGATTTTTGATGAGATTTGCATGTTCCATGCTCTGGTACATAATTCTGTACAGTTTACATTGTATCCTTTCCCCACCACCTTCTTTTTCTACCCCCGCCCTTCAGTTATTAGCGAATAGTGTTTAGCGACTTCAGTAAAAGCCGGGAACCGGAAATCAGGCGGCATAATCCATTGTTTTTTCTTAGTCAAATCGTGTCAACTGGAAGTGCGTGGTTTTGATATTAAAACCGAATTTTGATGTTTTTCTTTCTTGTGGATCTTATCAATAAATGGATAAATGCATCAGCTAGTACCATTTTCGATGATTATCTCTGTTGCGATGACTGTGATTGAAAATTGATTTTTTTCTTATTATCATTCCGAATCAATCCGTATGTAACACAACTAAGCTGTGTATGTTAGAAACAATATCTGACCACTTTGAAATGAATACATAGCAGCACAATGAAGCGCAAGCCAAAATAAATTTTGTTTACTTCATTTTCATACCTTGCTCAGTGGCCATATTGGATTTGGTACCTTGCTCCATGGCCATGTCCATTGCATAGCTGGGAACCTGTGAGGTGACTTACAGGTCACTGCTTGACCCATGCTTTGAGACTATTTGACCTTTTGATTTTTTTATATTGTTTTTCAAATTGAACAATTTTCTAGCATTTAATTTGGCTGTCTGAATACTTAAAAAACTATTCCATGCCATTTTTTGCAATAGAACAATAAAAGTAAAAATAAATTGCAAGGTCTTGTTTTTGGTTTGAGACTATCAGTCATTGTCAACAATACTAAGGTTTTAGGGTGTGTGGCTGTTGTCAAGGCAATAATTTCTCATTTAAATGAACTTCTTTGTGGAATTGTGATGTAATTCTATATTTCTAGAGGACTGGAGACACCATTTTTGTAAAAGCTGTGCAGAAAAATTGAGTTTGAAAAAACAGCTGGAGTCACTATAGTGTTATGCATCAGTCATTTGTCACAATTTACAATTACCCCCTCACCAAGAAGTAATAGCCTATTGACCTTTTACATGAAGCACTGGTACAAAGTCCTGTCCCCGTGGGTAGGTCCGTGCAAAGCTAAAATCCTTGCAGATGTAATTTCTTTCATGTAGGCTTGGCCAAGGAAATATTTCTACGGCCATCCTTTCTCTGCTGTTGCGTCTCAGTCGCATTATATGTTTAGTTTGGTCCTGCAACCCTTAATAAAAATATTTTTAAAAATGTTGTTATAATTATTTAATTCATATATTAATGTGACATTCATTAGCAAACCTATAGCTCATGATCTTTTGTGTAAGGTTCTAAATACCATATAAGATTTCATTCTTTATGAAAGTTAAAAAGCGAAGAAAAACAGTTTATTTTTTATCTGGCAATATTCCAGATCGTATATTGTTGAAAAGTTTCACGCCTGGCGAAATACTAAAAATATTAAAATGCAATTTTATAAGCCGTAATTCTGATTATGTCAGTTCTGCAGCCATGATTTCGTGACCGATTTATTCACAAATTATTACACTTATGATATGAGCCGCGACACGAGAAAACCGGTCTTCGGGGGTTCCGACCAGGCCCGACACAAACCGGCCTGTACAGTAACAGAAGCAGGCTAGAACATTGAAATTCCGATTTTAAGAAGAAGATGGATTGTACTATCCGTGTAGCGAAAACAAAGGCACTGATCAGCTTCGCAGTTACTGAGAAGCTGATCTTCACCTTTGTTTTCGCTTAGGCAAAAATCCGGTTTTCTCACGTTGCGGCTCATAATTGTTGGTGAACACTGGATGAGGTAGTTGTACGATTAGTATAGAAGGACCACCACATCTGACACATTTTTATAGTCCAGGAAAATTTCAATTGAACCATTGGGCCTCTTTTTACTGCTTCAAGAAGAACTAATGAACAACTAAAAAAAAAAGATAAAAAAGAAATAGAAAATAAGTGCTGCACTGTTCTCCTTGCACCCCTCAGTATTTGAAAACTTAGGGCTGCACTGAAAACTTAGTCTGGCCATTCCCTTTACAGCTTTAATCGTGGCAATCTAAGGCCCTAAAAACAAAGTCATTGAGAGTTACTGGACTAAAGTAACCTTTTGTTTATGCTTCACTCTGTTGACTTTATTGAAATGCTTTATGAGCTATATTTTTGCCATTGTCTTTAGAAATGAGCCACCACATGAGAAAACCAATAATCTGCATAGGCGAAAACAAACGCGCAGCTCAGCTTCGCAGTAACTGCGAAGCTGATCAGCGCCTTTGTTTTCGCTACATGGATAGTACAATATTCCTCTACTTTCTAAATCCAAAATTTCCAGCCTCTAACCATCTTCTGTGACTGTACAGTCCAGTTTGTGTCGAACCTGGTCGGAAACCCAAATTGTTGGTTTTCTCATGCGAAGGCTCAAATGCTAGTCATTTGAATTTCATATTTGAGCCTGTGCGTGACAAAACCAACAATTTGGGTTTCTGACCAGGTCCGACACAAACCAACCTGTACAAGCACAGAAAAGAGCTAGAAGCTTGAAATTTCAGATTTAAGTAGAAGAGGAATTGTACTATCCGAGTAGCGAAAACAAAGGCGCTGATCAGCTTCGCGGTTACCGCGAAGCTGATCTGCGCCTTTGTTTTCGCCTATGCAGATTGTTGGTTTCCCCATGTGGTGGCTCATTTTTCAAACGGAATATATTAGGATTGCTTGGCTGCTGCAGCGCTGTTAATTTCATTTGTTTTCTTGTGACTTACAAGACTTGACATTAAAGGTACAGTGAACCTGTTAATTATTTTTATAATGAATGATCATTTTAATTAATTGCTGATGAAGTAGGTTTTTAAAGCCATGCCAGGGCTTTCTTGTTATCACTTTAGGTCTTGATAATTCTGAGTTTCGACTGTACACTGTCCTGAATCTTCACTTAATTCACCTTTTAGTCAAGAATCTGCTCTTGAACTTCTTTAACCCATATTTGCCGAATGGATTTTCCCATCATTATCAATTGGGTGAGTCCAATTTCATTTTTAGGGGTGTTAGGAGTGATTTTAAATTTTATCTCATTTTTAGATGAAAATTCTCTAAGCAAACAGAATAGCCCCAGATGGGACGCCGCGTTCTGCGGCGTCACATCTGGGGCTATTTTGTTTGCCTATGTCCCATAAAAGGGACGCCAGGCTTAAATTAGTTAATCTACTCTTCAGTCTCATGAATCATTGCATATAATTTTGATACTGGTTTGGAAGTGTGGTTCTCCTGTTCCTTTATTGAGTTGTGTTTCAGATTCCTATGCAATATGATCGTTGCAAAAACTGTAACGTTTCTAGTTTGTTATTATTTGTCTTTATGTAATTTACACTAGTGTGACTTAATTGTAACGAATTGATACCACTTTGTTTTGATACATTGATGTTTAAAAATTGAAAAAAGTCAAAATCCATGACCTTGATATCTATCTAAACCTTGGATTTTTTTCTGTTTGTAACACTATCGAGGGATCAGTTGGCTTGCTGGTATGTAGAAGGTTAGAGAAGTAATAATTGCATAAAAGTATTTTATTACTTACTTTTGTGTGCTGTCATACATTATATGAGCCCCATCATGAGAAAACCAGATTTTTGCATATGCAAAAGCAAAGACACAGATCAGCTGTGCAGTAACTGGATTTTTGTCTATGCGAAAATAAAGCCGCAGATCAGGTTCGCAGTAACTGCGATGCTGATCATCTCCTTTGTTTTCGCTACTGGGATAGCACAACTGCTCTTCTACTTATATTCAAAATTTCAAGCTTCTAGCCATCTTCTGTGGCTGCACAGACCGGTTTGTGTCAGATCCGTACGAAAATCCCAAAGATCAGATTTCTTGCATGTGTCTCATTTATTGTGACACCTTTCTTGCTGGCTAGGTCCTAGGGTTCTTGTTCATCAATGAAGGATGATGTATATAAACAACTGTTGATCATAGTGAATTGTGTATATGTTAACGCTCTAGTTCACTCATTCACATCTTCAAGAAGAAAATTATCGTAGCCAGAGGTAGCGCGATTATTGTGTCAAAAACTTGAAATTTCGACAAGGATATAGTGGGTTAAACTGTGATTAAAAATCGGGCCTTAACTTTTAAAGATGTGCCTGTGATCGGA
The DNA here is from genome assembly GCA_964017185.1 of Rugalucina vietnamica. Lineage (NCBI taxonomy): Eukaryota > Metazoa > Mollusca > Bivalvia > Lucinida > Lucinidae > Rugalucina > Rugalucina vietnamica. The sequence continues at coordinate 63,270,042 of OZ024873.1, forward strand.
TTAATATTGTATATAATATTGTATGTGCAAATCACTCTTTAATGAGATAAATTGTCATGGCAACATCATTGGAATCAGCTTCTTCTCTGGCACAGGTAGGCAATATCATAATATATATCATTTTTGCCATTTAATTCAAGTTCTAAATCAGTAGTTTATTAGATCTACATTTTGCATTCTGTACCTTTTGGTTCTTTCGGTCAAGATTTAAACAGACTTTTTATGGATATTGTCGCAGATGCTGATCTTTTTTTCTTCATCATTATTTGTTGATAAATAAAGGAAGGTAAATTTTTGACATTGTTGAGTATGAATAGTGTAGTGTTACATTTATTGTTATGGTTGTTGATTTTCTTTCATACCTAATGCCAGGACAACAGAAAATTTACATAAGAATGTTGTTGTATGTTCTAGGTTGCACCTGGGTCACATGCAAAATCTTCTTGTTCTTCTCAGATTTCAAGCTCTCAAGGCCTTTTTAACTGTAACAATACATGTACTAAGTCCATTTTATTTGCAAAAAAATAGCTATTGCTATGTACTGATATGCAATACCAGACTACCTTAGTGGCTCTACATACCAGCATAGCTATTGGTGAATGGCTCTACATACCAGCATAGCTTTGCTTAAAGACTGTCCACACCAGCATTGCTATTGCTGACTCTCCATACCAGCATAGCTATTGCTGAATGACCTAGAATACCAGCATAGCTATTGGTGAATGGCTCTCCATACCAGCATATCGATTGCTGACTCTCCATACCAGCATAACTATAATTGCTGAATGACCTAGAATTCCAGCATAGCTATTTGTGAATGGCTCTGCAGACCAGCATAGCTATTGGTGAATGGCTCTGTATACCAGCATAGCTATTGCTGAATGATTCTCCATACCAGAATAGCTATTGCTGAATGATTCTCCATATCAGCATAGATATTGCTTAGACTCTCCATACCAGCATAGCTATTGCTGAATGACTTTGTATACTAGTATATATAGTTGACCAAGCATACCAGCATAACAATTGCTGAAGGACTCTGCATACTAGTATAGCTATTGCTCAAAAGCTCTCCATACCAGTATATCTATTGCTGAATGGCTCTCCATACCAGCATAGCTATTGCTTAAAGGCTCTCCATACCAGCATAACAATTGCTGAAGGACTCTGCATACCAGCATAGCTATTGCTCAAAGGCTCTCCATACCAGCATAGCCATTGCTGAACGGCTGTCCATACCAGCTATTGCTTAATGACACTCCATACCAGCATAGCCATTGCTGAATGGCTTTCCATACCAGCATAGCTATTGCTGAATGACTCCGGATATCAGCATAAACATATAGCTGAATGGCTCTGCATACAATCATAGCTATTGCTGAGTGTTTGTTCATACCAGCATAGCTATTGCATACCAGCATAGATGAATGGTTCTGCTTATCCAGAATAACAAAGTAATGCTCTGCATATATCTGTACTAACTCTTGAATACTGTTGCTCTTCACATTGTTCTACATACTACCTCTGCATAAAGGAATAATACATACAGGAGTGAGATGTTTCTCATTTTCTGTTCTTTACAGCTGATCTGGTCTGGTACATGTATTATATTGTATCTTGTTTTCACCATTTCATCATATTCACTTTGACTGTTGTTCGTTTTAATTGATTGTCACTTTGTAGAGGTGACATGATTTTTATTCTCAACATTATAGATCACATTAGGTGCCTTTAATTACGACATTGACATTAATATGCATCGAGGCCTCATCTAATGAGCCGCACCATGAGAAAACTGGATTTTTATCTATGCAAAAACAAAGGTGCAGGTCAGCTGTGCAGTAACTGCACAGCAGCTGATCAGCGCCTTTGTTTTCGCTACTCGGATAGTACAATTCCTTTTTCTTCCTAAATTGGAAATTTCAAGCTTCTAGCTATCTTCTATAGCTGCACAGGCCGGTTTTTGTCAGACTTGGTCAGAAATCCTGAAGGCCGGTTTTCTCGCGTTGAGGCTCTAATGTCTTACTGACAATATGCAAAAAGAATTTACAGTAAATCACAGGCTTTTTATTTGTTGCAACGATCCATCATATGCTGCCTGCATCCCAGGTGTGCTTTAATGACATCATTGCACTTTTTTTCTTCAGCACATAAATTTTTATGAAATTGTGGCCATTTTGAAATTTATCTCCATCTATATTTTTCATGGTAAATGGAAAACAAGATTGCAATAAATTGAGCCGCCTCGTGGGAAAACCAACAATGTGGTTTCCGAACCGGTCCGACACAAATGGACCTGTACAATCACAGAAAAGAGCTTGAAGTTTGAAATTTCGGATTTTAAGTAGGAGAAGAATTGTACTATCTGTGTAGCGAAAACAAAGACGCTGTTCAGCTTCGCGGTGAAGCTGATCTGCGTCTTTGTTTTTGCCTATGCAGATTGTTGGTTTTCCCATGAGGCCGCTCAATTTGTTTGAATATGGACATTACACTGGGTTACTGAAGCAAAAATCTCACTGAACCTTACAGTCTGGAATTTGAATTTTGATTTGAAGTGATGAAACTTGGAGATAGTACATTTTTCAGAAGGTAATCCAAACATTTGAATAAAAGTGGTCATTGTTACTTGTCAAACTGGGGCTGCAGATTGAACCATTTTTTGAATCAGGAGTGATAGCTTGATCAATGGCATGTCCAGTTCATAACATAGCGGACCCTTGTTCAATGCTCATATCTGGCACATTTCTTTCATGGAGATTTTCAGCAAATTGCTGTGTGGCTACGAAAACTTGCCCATGCAATATACAGAGATTTTTTTTACCTGTAAAAATTGAAAATTTCATCAGAAAAATTTTGATATTTTTCTTATTTTTGCTCAAAACATAGATTGTGGGTACACGTTAGAACCGCCTCGCTGAGGTGGTTCTAACGAGTACACACAATCTATGTTTTAGAGCAAAAATAAGAAAAACAGGTATACCCCTGCAAACCCCAGTTTTACTATATAAAAGTGGGGTTTAAGGGGGAAGATATTGCATGGACATGTTTTCCTGATGATTAATAACTCATCTCGACTTTCTGGCTCTAGTCTCGAAGTACCATACCTCAGGAGCAAACCTGAACTATTTTTACATTTTTGCCATAAAGAACATTTGCCATAAAACCAAAGTATTTTAAAAGGACAAAAAAGCTACTATATTATTCATTTTGCCCATAACTCATAGATCAAGGGAAATGATTAAAAGCAATAAACAAATTTTTTAAGGGCTTTTATTTATATGCATTTCATTTCTTATATAAGTTTGAGTAAGAACATCGAGTGCATTTCAACCTATTTGAAATTTAAATGTTTCCTATGGCAATATTAAAGGAAATTGACATCACTGTATGATTCCATGACATTGACTTGCTCTACTTGCATCCAACAGTTTAGAGCTAGAATTGACCTAGTCAGCCACCAAAGAACTCACCATTCAAGAAATGAGCCGCTCCATGGGAAAACCAACAATCTGCATAGGCGAAAACAAAAGCCCCGCAGATCAGCTTCGCGGTAACCGCGAAGCTGATCAGCGCCTTTGTTTTCGCTACTCGGATAGTACAGTTCCTCTTCTACTTAAATCCGAAATTTCAAGCTTTTAAGTGTAGCTCTCTTCTGTGCTTGTACAGCTCGGTTTGTGTCGGACCTGTTCGGAAACCACATTGTTGGTTTTCCCACGAGACGGCTCAAATAATGATGGTCTTTCTCATTAGTGAGAGACGAACGACCAATAAGCAGTTCTTGGTAGCATAATTTGAGCCGCCTCGTGGGAAAACCAACAATGTGGTTTCTGACCAGGTCCGACACAAAACGGCCTGTACAAGCACAGAAAAGAGCTAGAAGCTTGAAATTTTGGAGTTAAGTAGAAGAGGAATTGTACTATCCGAATAGCGAAAACAAAGGCGCTGATCAGCTTCGCGGTAACCGCGAAGCTGATCTGCGTCTTTGTTTTCGCATATGCAGATTGTTGGTTTTCCCATGAGGCGGCTCATATCTAGAAAATTTCATTTTTTTTTTTTTAGGAAAATTGTATGCAGGACCTAAGGTCACAAAAGGATGATGTGTTTTCTCGCCTCAGTCACATAGTTGTCAGGTGTAACTGATTAATGACACATCAATCTTACAATGTTGTCCGCTGACGGGTAACAAATAAACCCTAAATATCTTAATAACAAGGTCTTGTTTGCCTTGTTACTAAAAGGCTGTCATTTTGGTTTCATGGTTGACACACGGTGTTAAGGTAGGCCAGTTTGAGTTTTTAGATTTTCAAAGTTTATTTTTTCTCTCAGACTTTGTCATAATACTATTGGTCTTACTTGTGATCACTTGTGCACTCTCATATACTTTATTACTAAATTTGCTTTGCTGTAGAACAAAAAATAAACTTTAAAAGGATCCAGTAGGGGTCCAGGGGAGCATGGTAGCCTAGGCTAGAGTTCAGAATGGGGGACTGGAGGTTCAAATCTTACCCCTGCTTTGACTGACTGACCTTGACCAATACATTTTAAGCTCCCCAGTGTACTGGAAGTGCTTAATGACCTGCATGACTGAAAAATTGTTGATGAGGATAAAAGCATAATAGGGCAGAGTCTCTCATCTGACAGTCATGACTAGTGAAATATTATGCAAATGACCATAAGCATTTATCAAAAAAGAAGATCAAAAGTCTCTTGACATATTGGGCTGTTCTGACATATAGTACAAGTCTGGCTTCAACCATTGAAACCAACTCATAAAATAGCAAAAAAGTATACCAAATAGATGTGGATAATTTAATGTGAAAAGGAGTTTTAGGTGAGCTGATATAGTAGCATTATTTTTGTTTGGATACAGTGGTTGATCTTAACATGCTGAGGGTAGTCGTGTCTCGATTCATATGGACTGGGCTTGCGATTACTCCACTTAGCTTGTACATTTCGTTCATGAATATTTGGTCATGAAATTATTTGCATTGATTCAAGAAGAGCATTTTGTGACTTAGTGGGGAAAGAAATATGCACTAAGTACCGGTAATCTGCATCTGGGACACTTGACCAGGCCCAGGGTTATAGTAAAACTTTTTTCATGCTCAGCTCAGCTGAGACTAAAATTTATCCTGCTCATAAATGTTAAAATGCCAAGAGCTGAGACTAAAATTCATCCTGCTCATAAATGTTAAAATGCCAACAATTGTTAGCATTTTAACATTTATTAGCAGGATAAATTACAGGCTTTGGAGTTCTAAACCTTCAATTTCAATATATTTGGGCTATTACAGTATTTATGAGGAATTGAAATTTCAAGCTCAGCTGAGTTGAGCATGAAAAAAGTTTTATAACCTCGGGGCGAGGGTTCCTATGGTTAGGATAACTTTACCTTCATGTATTTGCTGTTTGTTTTGCCTACCAGAACTATAAATATTAATAGAAAAATAATAAACTTGATGGATGCTTTGTGTTCATGACAGGGTATACTATTTCATTTAATTATGCCTTTTAAAATCAAATTGATTTGGTCATTGTGTGAACTGTTTGTAAAAGGAGCAGTATTTAACAGTCACCTCTTAATAGGACTGAGCCGCAGTGAAATCCTGTTTATAAACAACACAATTCATGGTGTAGGTCAGTGTCTTTGAGATTTTTGCTTTATTCTTGTACAGGCAGAGTTTGAATTTTTTTTTAAGCTTCTATACATCGTCTGTCTGTGAATAGTCCATTTTGCATTTATTATGGTTGGAACAAAGACTGATTTTCTCATGATCTTGCTCAATTTAATAAGATCAAATCTTTCAATTTTTCCACCAATTTTTGTCCAGCAATTTGTAATGGGCAAATAGTTGGTTTAAAATTTTAAAGTTGCTTAAAGTAGCAAACATTTAGTCCCTCTTACTTCCAGCTTGAGCTCAGCTGTTTACTCTGGACATTTAGCAAAACCTTGATTGAACAAAACTTCCCTTTGATCCACTACAGATTTAGATAATGTCTCTATGCACTGTGGTGGGTTAGTGCAAGTGCTTTGAACCCAATTGGTTTCGTGTTGTGTCCTAGAGCAAGGCACATTATTTCCCAATAGTTCTGCTTAATTCCCAGGAAGAGGTGGACTGAAAGTATTGGCCTTAGTATAGGACAATGGACAACTGTAGCAAGATCTTTATTCTTGTTGTTCATGAAAAAAAATCTGTTTTCTCGTTTCAGAGAAATCCTGAGGACTATCTAGCCAAGCAGAGGGCTCAGGAAGAGGAGGATAAACTTGAAAAGATCAAACATCGTCCACGATACTCTGACAGGCGAACAGAAACTGGCGATGTATCTAAACGGAGGAGTTATGTAGCTAACGTGGACGATGAGGCACAAAGATTAGCTAGAGAATATAGAGCTAAGAGGAGGTCCCTGAATCTAGACAAAAAGACTGATAACTCAGATAGGTCATTAGAAATTCCCACTGCTCCTACAAGGGTACGTAGGAAAGTTAGTCTTGAAAAGAAAGACAATGCAGAACTGAAGGTTAAAACTGACAATTTTGATAAGTTCAGTCCGGAAAGTGCCTCCTCACCGAGACAGAGCCAGTCACCTGAACCCACCTCACCCAGAGCATCTACCTCCCCAACACGACCATCTACAAAAAGAAAGGCAGCACCCCCACCCCCTTGTGTTGTTAAAACTACACCCCCTCCTCCTAGTTGCCCATCAAAAATACCCATCCCTGAATCTCCCACAAACAAACAAACTTTAGAATCTCAGACTAATAAATCAATAGAAGAGAAAGTGCCAGTTGCAACGCCTCCTAAAACATCAGTAGCAGATTCTACAACAAAAATTCCAGTGCCTGAATCTCAAAAACAGCCTAGTAGGCCTCCAAGGAGGAAAAGAAAGGAAAGTGATGAGAAAAAATCTGTCAGTGTTGTTAAAGAGGAAAGTAGATCTGAGCCTGTTGATTATGTGAATGTTACTATTACAAAGGACATTGTAGACACTCAAGAAACTGTACACACAAAGGTGGAGATTAAATCTGAGAAAAAAGATGATAATACTGAAGCAATTCCAAAATCAAATATTGATGATTTCATAATAGATTCAGATCTTAGTGTCAAAGTTAATGGGGAAACAGAGGAATCATTGCTAGATACTATCATAAAGGATATTCCAAGCTTAAGGGGTGATCAGAAAATTACAGAACAAAGTGAAGATACTGTGATAGTTGCTAATGTTAAATCAGACTTACAAACAGAAAATATAAATGGATACACTGAAGAAGTAATTATTCCTAGCAAAAGGAAGGACATAGAATATGAAATAACCCCTGTTAGATTAGAGAGCAAAAGAGGCAAGTTTCAACCACCTGTGTCAAACAAAATTGAATTCAGTGAAGTTGTGCAAGAGATTGCTCAGAAAGATAATGATAGTGATATTGAAGTTGAAATAGTTGTGACTTCAGATAAAAATAATCTGAAAGACAGCGATTTAATTGATGATGATATTGTTGATGGATATTTTGATGAAATAAAACCAGCTGCTTTCAAAAGATCTGATGAACTAGAAACTGCTTTCGGTAAACTGATCACCTTTCAGGACATTGGTAAGGTAAAGGACAATAAAGACACTATTTCTATCAAGTCAGATATATCTGATGCAAGTTCAGATCCCCCACCCCTACCTGATTCTGCCCCTCCCCCTTTTGCTCTAATTGAGGAATTAGATTTAAAGAAAGTGCCATCTGAAGCTGATATTCAAGAGACTTTAAACAAAACTGAGGAAGACTCACCAAGACTTGCAGCAGAGGTATCAGAAATACTTGAAAGATCTGAATCAGCTCCTGTAAAAGCAAGTTTCACTATGGCAACAGCAGTTGGTGAACACCATCTGCCTGCAAATCGTGAAATGCCTCTTCCAGATGAACCTCTAAGCCCTCGTAGCCCAGAACACCCAGGCAGCCCAATAGCTGACCTACCTGCATCTATATTCAGTATGAGAGTCAAGTCACCACCATTGAGAGATGACGATGTTAGGTCATCAACACGGGATCATGTCAGTAGGAAACTAGAGGTGGATGGTCACAGGTCAGACTCGGATATATCTGATGATGAAGGCACAGTCAAGGGGCACTTCTCTCCAGGTATGTTTCTTGTGGAGTAATGATTGGAGCTTTTACCATTAAAATCTTGATATTTGTATCAATATGCAAAGTAAAATGATTAGATTACTTATGATACTACATGTGATTCATATAGCACAGAATGATGCAACTTCACAAGATGTGACAAAATGCAGCACATTGATTTTAAGCCTGGTGGACAAGCAAAGAGTTTATCACCTGGCTGTAGGTATTTGCAAAATTAACACTGCTTTGCTGTATGTTGTTGCCAAATTCATCAAGCTTCCAATCAACACTCTATTTTGTCACATGCCATGTTATGTTGCATCTATCTGTGCTATAAGAAATTTGGTTGCATCATGGGTATATAAAATGTACATATTGGAAAGAAACATTACTGCATTTAAATGTGTCTTAGGTCTCCAAAAAAGGTCTGACACAAAATTGAGGGATTGGACTATGAAGGGGAATCAAAGGTGTTAGTTGCAAAAAAGCAGATTTGAGTGGAATTTTCTTTCTTATTTCGCCTTTTACTTTTACCTTTTTCTAATGTGATCTTGTATTATTTCAAAATTTTATGGTATTGAAAGGCATCTTTTTATAGAGCACTGTTGTGTATGGTATGAATATAAGTCGGTAAACTAGACATTATTATTTTTTTCTTCAGGTATGTCTGACAATAAGACTATTCCCATGGCAATGACTGCGGATGATATTAACAATATACAGCTGATTTCCTATAGCACAAAACTTCATAGTCCAAACAGTGATAACTCGGGTCCAGACTCGGCCTTCGAGGATATGCAGTCTAGCATGACCTCTAACGACCCTCTCAGTAACACCATTGAAGAGTTTGTTCAAGAAGAATATGTCGCCCCAGCCAAGGTGAATGTCACAGAATCAGCATCAGTGGAAGGTATTACAAGAGAAGCCAGAAAGTTTCAGTTGGCGCTTGACGGTGCGAAAAAGAAAAATGGCGACATTCTGAGTCCCCCAGGATCGAAAGACTTCATGGCTAAAGCACAGCAGTTTGCTGAGTTTGTTGAGAAGCCGCCGAAGATGACGGTGAAGAAGAAGCGTGATATCATGTCACCTGATGATCTGTCTGACGAGAAGTGTCTAGAGATGGAGGCGGAGCGGCGGGCAGTGATCAGCTCTAGTATGATGAGAAAACGAGCCATTGATATGTCACAGTTTGTACAGGAGATGGGGGAAGGTAGGTGTAGTTAAGTTCTGTCAAATAAGCTGCTTCATTAGAAATATGATCTTCAGTGTTTCTGACCTGGTCCCAAGGTTATAAAACTTTTTTCAAGCTCAACTCAGCTGAGCATAAGATTTAAACTGCTCATGAATGGCAAAATCGCCCAAATAAATTGAAGTTTCAGGTTTAGATCATCTAAGTCTGTAATTTATCCTGCTTATAATGTTAAAATGCCAACAGTGCCAACAATTGTTGGCATTTTAACATTTATGAGCAGAATAAAGCTTAGCTGAGCATGGCATTTTAACATTTATGAGCAGGATAAATTTTAGTCTCAGCTTAGCTGAGCATGAAAAAAAATTATAACCTTGAGGCCTAGTCAGAACCAGTCTGTATAGTTTGTATATAGTCATACTTTATGGATGATGATGATGTATAGTCACAGAAAAAGGCTAAGAAGAAGTGTAGTTGTACTAGCTGCCTAGCCAAAACAAAGGCGCTGATCAGCTGTGCAGTTACCAGTTTTGCCAGGTCTGATACAAAAATTGGTGTAATAACATGGTAGATTGTTTGAGGCTGGAAATTTGAGAAAGTAAATGGATTGTACTTTTTATATATAGATGATTTGCACCACTGTTTTGGGATTCATGCCCATGTGACATTTGAGCTGCGTCATTTTTGCCTATGCAAAAACAAAGCCGCAGATCAGCGCCTTTGTTTTTGCTACTCGGATAGTAAATCTTTCTTCTATTTTAATACGAAATTTCAAGTTTCAAACTTCTAATCTTTTTGTGAGACTGTACAGGCCCGTTTGTGTCGGAAACCCCAAAGACCATTTTTCTCATGTCGTGGCTCATTTGTTTAGATGGCTTTGTGACAACCACTTTTGTTGTTGTTTTGTTTCCATTCTGTGCCATGGTTTAATGCGTTTATTTGTAGTGAAGTAGTTAGATCAGTTTACATAGGTTTATGTCAGGTGCATGTATTTCAATACCCAACAGATAGCGTAAAGGGACCAGTGATCGATCAAAAATAGACATGTTTGATAAATTTACGGATCAGACATGCATTGGAGAATGCATGTGCACATACCATATCTAAGCTTGAACCTTCGCAATGTTTTTCAATATATCGGTTTATGACGTCATCATGTCACGTTCTCAGTGACATCATTTTAACACACCCACCATCATACAACGTAAATCAGGGTCAGGTGGACCAGTGATTGATCACCTTCTTTTTCTCTCCAAAACCGCGGCTAACTTGGAAGGTATGTACATTTTTAGAAAGAACAATTATTGTTTACCTCTAGCCACGAAACACAATTTGGAAATTTTCAGTGAGTTGAAAGAAATAAAGCAGCGAAATGAGGTGGTCGAAACGCATAAACGCCCATAGAAACAATGGAAAACTGTTGAAAAAATAGCTCGAAAATCACAGAAATTGTCCATTTATCGCCGCGTTATCCTACACAATTTGGAATGTGGATCAGATTTGCTTATAGTATGCAGTAAAGTTAACACAAATAGCCAGTCGGAACGAATGCAGGTTGTTTCATCTTGAAGAATTCATTGAACAATCACCGCTTTTAAGCAGTACAACTGAGACCCCCTCTTCGTAAAGTGCCAGAAAATGCAGGATAGAAAAGCTTTCCAGATAAATTTAAATTAGTGTTTGTAAGGTAATATAATGCACTTTAAGTTGATTTACTTTTGGTATCCTTTGAGAATTAATAGCCGACAACCACTAGTTGATCGATCACTGGTCCCTGATCGATCACTGGTCGCCTTACGCTATGTCAAAAATTCAGGACCATCTAACAAAAAATGACCTGTCCACCCTGTATAGAGCATCATTCTGCTTCTACGTGGGTTTGATCAGTGTAACAGTGTATGAGCCTTTATCTACGATGGTCATAGATATTCAGATATTGCCGTTTTGCGATGGTCATAGATATTCAGATATTGCCGTTTTGCATGCTGTGGCTTAGGATTTAACACACACACAAAAAGCTACCACCTATATTTACAGTCTCCATATATCGCATAGATGTCAGTTTTGGTAAAATTCATACATACAGGAGAGAAACTTATCCATTACACAAGTTGTAAGACAATTTGGTTGTTAGAGTTGTTGCTTAACGTCCCAGTCAACAGCTATGGTCATGTTGGGGTGTTGCCTTCATGGGACTTTTACCCAAAATAAGGATGTCATGACATCCAAAAAGTGCTTCAAATATAACCACCTAAGGGTTACACACGTATGTACAGATGGTTTTACTTGAAACCACTTTTCCTGGGCTACACTTTATTGTCCTAGATAAATTGGAAAAAATTGTATGGAATATATAACCACCTAAGGGTTACACACATATGTACGGATGGTTTGACTTGAAACCACTTTTCCAGGGCTACACTTTATTGTCCTAGAAAAAATGGAAAAAATTGTATGGAATTGATTGTTTAAGGGAAAATGCACAAAGTTAATGTGCAAGTTTAAGTTTGATGATGGATAATTCAGTCTTTGCCTACAGTCTTGACTTCTTGCAGTTGTCTCCCTTAGACCAGTACTTCATTTATTACCCTAGGGCACTGAAATGACAAATTGTCTCAACAAAAAGCTCACCTGGATGTGGTTATATGTAATGATTTAAGGCATAATCAACCTGGGTCTGAGAAAACCTAACTATTCTCACATGAGGGGGCAATTCAAATCAGTCTGTACTTTTTCTTTCTTCGTCAATTATGTGGGCATTTGATGCAAATGCAGTACTCATAAAAATAATGATCAAAATCACAAATTAGTGGTGCAGTTTGGTTTGTGCCCTTACCTGGTTTAGTCTTCTCTTCTCTTGAATCTAAACCATACAGATTCAAAACTAATATTTTCATGTGAAACCACACAAAATCTTCAGCCCATAAATGACACGCTATTGCACTTTGAACAAGCTTGAATTTAATGAGTGTTAAGGATTGTTAGAGCATGCTGGGTGAAATTCTACCTGTTTAGGATTCACAGGTATGGGTTTTAAAGAAAATCTATGACCTGATTTCGTTTGTGAATCGTTTGTCTAATGTAAATGACAACGAAATCAGATAGCGATCAGTTCAATAACTGGTTGAGTTAACAAGATCAGTGTTTTTAAAGTTTTAATGTGGACAGTTTTGTTAATGTGTGGTAAATAATTGAACATCATTGGGAAGATTTTACAGGTAAGATGAGCATTTTTTTTCTAGATATGGAGACACTTTGCTTTTATAATGCACTAGTCATTTGTAACCACGGCCCTCCCACATCTGGGGGTGGGCGGGGGATAGCCGTGGAAATGAACGGGGCTTTGACCAAAGTTTTGCACATGGTGTGTTAGGTGTTAGTATGAAGGATAAAAGGTAAGAGATAAAAAGCATGATAATGAGTTAGGATAACTGGTAACATTAGTACATGTATTTGGTTGATGCTAAGGGGATGGCTATCTTGTTGGGAAAGAGCTGGCCATGTGTTTTAACATTAATGAGCCGCCTCATGGGAAAACCAACAATCTGCATATGCGAAAACAAAGACGCAGATCAGCTTCGCGGCAACCGCGAAGCTGATCAGCGCCTTTGTTTTCGCTACTCGGATAGTACAATTCCTCTTCTACTTAAATCCAAAATTTCAAGCTTCTAGCCTGCTTCTCTTACCGTACAGGCCGGTTTGTGTCGGTGAAACCACATTGTTGGTTTTCCCACGAGACGGCTCATATGTGCTGTACTTTCTTTCCCGCCTGGTGTCTGTGTTTTGATTGTGCATTCTATTCTGACTTTGGTTTACATTATAGGGCATGTTTGCATGATGTATTATTTGAATATTTGAAGTCATGTACTTTGAAATATTATGCATAGATTATATTCAGGTATGAATCATCCATTTAGTTCATTGTTATGATAATCAATTTAGTCAACATATGGTAGGCTCACTTTGTCAGTTTTGATTTTAACATTCAAAAGGCTGAAAATAGAAGAAAGGGTATGTAATCTTTATATTTTCATGACTGTTGTTCGTATATGTTGCCGCTCACAAATGTATGTTTTTGAGTTCTCTGAACAGACTTGACATAGTTGGCTGCTGACTGGCTCCACTGCACAACACAGATTCGCACATTTGCTTTGCAAGCCTACAGCTGCTGAAATCTATGTGCTGGAAAGCGATGCACGACATTTCGTCGAAAATGTGTTTGGTCGAAAATGTTGTAACTTCAAAAATATTCACCGCAAAATTTTGAGATTTATTCCTTAGGTCAACATTTTGAGCCGCAAACCACTAGGGTTAGGGTAAGGGTCTGGACATGGGGACAATTTCGACAAATGTAATTTTCGACGAAATGTCGCGGAGGCTCTGGAAAGCTGATAAAACAGGCTTTAGCCCTGTTTTCACTGTCCCGGTTTAGCTCCACAGTTGGTTTATCCACCGGTTTGATAAACAGGGGCAAACCTGGATCATTTGTGACAAACCAGGATAGGACTGAGGCGCTACCATGGGCATCCATGGCAAACCGGGACAAATCTGGGTAAACTGACTAGTTTCAATGAAAATGTTTGATATGACCGGGGCACACTGGTGCAAACCGGGAAGTTTGCAAAAAAAAAAAAATGAAAAAAAAATGGGTAAAACATCGGGACAGTGACACCAGGGCTTGACCGTGATAAATTGGGATGATCCGGCTTATACATGTCTAACTGGGACAACACATGGCTATTCTGGTGCGAACCAGGACTTCATCTTGGTCACCATGAGCCTCTGCGGCGTTCCGGTTCACCCCGGTATCGTTCTTGCCGGTTGCTATTATTTTCAATACCAGGAAACACTAGGACATAACTATGGCATGACTGGCACAGCATACAAACCGGGGTAACACAGGGGTTTATTGTAGTAAAATGGGGGCACACCGGCCTGCACCGTGATGGCACAGTAGTAGGATCGGGAAAATGACTGGGGTAACACTCTGACTGTGACAACACAAACATTTTTTATAGGAAAAGTTCCCCAGTTTATCACGTCAGGTAAACCGGCGCGTCTTCACTGGGACAAACCTACGTGAGCCGGGGTTAGAACCATGACTGTGAGAATGGGGCTTTTATGCCTCACTACAGTCTCAATGTAAATAGCTGAGAAATTAGAGGCCTAACTGATATGGTATGGTCAAACACAGTGGTCCTGCATGGTCAGTTATCTAACAAAATTTTCTGACATACATTTATAATACAGCTAGAATAATGGGTCAAATATAAAAGATTGTATGACAATAATCTTTTATTGTTGAAATTATTTACATTACAAAGCTGTGGTTGAAAGTCTGCCAAGGTATTTGTGCTTTGAAGTGTTTTAATCCTCCTTTGAGACACTAAACTGATCATTTAAAGACCTCATATTTCATTAAATTTTGGTGACATGGGATTTCAGACCCCTCTCCCCCAAACCAAAATACTTAAGACTCCTATACTTTTGGGAGCGTGTTTGCCGAGAGGTAGAGTATGGGCATGATGGGCCTCGGAATTCAGAGGTCTCAGGTTCGACTTCAACATGGGACACTGTGTTGTGTACTTGAGCAAGACATATTAACTCCCTGCAGTACTGGTTAATACCCAGGAAGCATTGGCTTCGTCCCGACATGACTTATAAATTGTTGACTTTGATGTTAATTCTCAGTACATGCAAACAAACAAAAAATGTCGCAGCAAGCCATTATCTGCAGTTTGTCCTGGCAAATTGTCATAGGTCTTTGATTTTGAGTCCTGGAGCTAGAGATCAAGCTTTTGACCACAAACTCTTGAAAATATTCAGGATTTACCCTATCCCCTCTATATTTACATAGGTGGGCTCAAATGCATTGTTACATAAGAATGACATATGTAGCAAAGGCTTAGATCAGGTTGTGGCTCTATAGAATTTTTTCTTAGATTCCCTGGTTTGTTCCAGATCATCCTGAAATCAGGTCTTCTCAGGACCAGCTCAGATAATGGCCTTAGTTTTGGTGATAAAGTTTGGTCTGGACTGTCATAAAACTGTCAATATACAACATACAACAACAATCATTGTATTGATGATTTTATTGCAAAAATACATTTAAACATGCATCAATGGTCTTTTTCTTGACTATTTTTGCAGTGGAAAATGTTTGGTTTTGACAGAACGTCCCAGTCATCAATTTTTCAGTCATGTCAGGATGGGACTATAATTTTCCGATTGTTAACCAGTATCGTGTCTTGCTATTTAAAAGGACACTAGACCACAGACATAGGTATCAAACCCATGACCCGGCCCTCCCCTACTTTATCAAACCCATGACCCGGCCCTCCCCTACTGTATCAAACCCATGACCTGGCCCTCCCCTACTGTATCAAACCCATGACCTGGCCCTCCCCTACTGAATCAAACCCATGACCCGGCCCTCCCCTACTATATCAAACCCATGACCCGGCCCTCCCCTACTGTATCAAACCCATGACCCGGCCCTCCCCTACTGTATCAAACCCATGACCCGGCCCTCCCCTACTGTATCAAACCCATGACCCAGCCCTACCCTACTGAATCAGACTCATGACCCGGCCCTCCCCTACTGTATCAGACAAATGACCTGGCCCTCCCCTACTGCATCAAACCCATGACCCGGCCTTCCCCTACTGTATCAGACCTATGACCCGGCCCTCCCCTACTGTATCAGACCCATGACCCGGCCCTCCCCTACTGAAAATTTCAGTGATATAGCATTGAAATTTCACTGACATTCACCGCAATTTCAGTGTTATTTCACAGAAATTTCAGTGCTATATCAGTGTAGTAAGGGTTAATTTTTGCACTGAAATTTGAGTGATGTAGCACTGAAATTTCAATAAAATCACTGAAATTTGAGTGTGTTATATATAATTGATTCAATAATATTGATTCTTTTTAAAAGCTATTACTTATAATTTATATATATATAATCAAAGGGGAGTAACCCAATTAATTAATATATGTTTCTACAATTTATTATCTAGAATTTTGTAGAAGAATGTCATTGATTATTTTTATCACTGTTATATAATTTAGAAGTATAGAAAATTCTATGAGCACTTTGTGGATAATTCCAGATGAAAATGGAGTGAGTGGTTTTTTTTTTACCATAAGTTAAAAATATATTTGGACTATGTATACTACTACTGAGATCTCGAAGGATCTTGTAGACTTTCGTTTAGTCTTGATGGTTGTTGCGGCCTTGAATTTTCTCTGGAGAATTCTAAATTCTCTTTGGAGAATTTAAAAGAACTTTCGTTTAGTTCGTTTCTTTTCTAGAGAAAAGTTTATTATAAAATTATCATTCTGTAGAAACCTGTACAATTTCCTTAGATGTATAAATATAGGTCCCAATTCAGTCTTAGGCATTCAGAAATTTGAAGTGATTTAAAGTATATAATTTTGGTTGTTTCACTAGTGTTTTGGATTAGAAGAAAAGTGTGGATTAAAATATACATGTGCTCATATTCTGGTTACTGGATTGTGGACTTACATTTGAGGGACAAGGACTTATTTGACATTAACTTTGTAAGTTATTTATTTATTTATTTACTTATCTGTTTGTTTGTTTTTATGTATTTGCAGCATTTATTTGTTTGATTAAATATTGTTAAGTTTAAATTACTTGGTTGTTTTTCGCTGTACCTGTCTAGTTACGCTAGGTCGTAACAGATTTTGGGGGCTCTGAGCCGGGATTGAACATTTTGTGCACCTATTTTATTCTGAATTTGAAAAGATATTTATTGTTTGTCATACCAGCAAAAAGCAACCATGTTATTCAAACTTGAAGATTTCATTGCTGCGCCTTCTCAAGAGTTGTTAAACTTGGCCAAAAAGAGTGATCTTTTAGACATTGCTAGTCATTATAGCATACCTGATGTCAAAACATCTATGTTAAAACGTGAAATTAAGAATGTTATCATTCAGTTTCTTGTTGATGAGGAATTTTTTGAACCCTCAGCTACATCTCTTATTATGGTCTCACAAACCGACATACAGTTGAAAGAGTTAGAATTAAAAAGGCATCTTGAACTGGAAAAATTAAGATTAGAGTTTGAAGAAAAAAGAAGGGCAGATAAGGAAGAAAGGGAAGAAAAACTTGCAAGAGATAAGGCTGAAAGGGAGGAAAGAATACAAATAGAAAAGTTAGAGCTTGAAAAACAAAGGTTAGCATTTGAAGAAAGGGAAAGAGAAAAACAAAGAGAAATGGAAGAACGAGAGAAGGAAAAACAAAGAGAAATGGAAGAACGAGAGAAGGAAAAACAAAGAGAGTTAGAAGAAAGGCTTGCAAAAGAAAAATTAGAGCAAGAGGAAAGAATTGAGGTTGAAAAAGAGAAAATGCATTATGAAATAAGAATGAAAGAGCTTGAATTAAGCAGTAAATCAATGCCTCCTGTGTCTTTTGATCCTAGTAAAGTATTTGATGTTACAAAGCATATCAGGCTCGTTCCTCCATTTCAAGAAAAAGAGGTAGATAAGTACTTTTTACATTTTGAGAAGGTAGCAGAAAATTTGAAATGGCCAAAAGAGCATTGGACCTTGCTTCTACAGAGTGTTGTTATTGGTAAAGCTCGAGAAATTTACACTCAGCTTCCACTTGATCAAAGTTCAGATTATGACACAGTCAAAAATCTGATTCTTAAGGCTTATGAGTTAGTACCTGAAGCTTATAGGCAGAAATTCAGAAATTGTAGGAAAGAACATGACCAAACCCATGTAGAATTTGCTAGAACTAAGGAGCAATTATTTGATAGGTGGTGTTCTTCAAAGGATGTAAAGTCTGATCATGCAAAATTAAGACAGCTCATGCTTGTTGAAGAGTTCAAACGATGCATACACTCTGATGTCAAATCTTTTCTTGACGAAAGGGAAGTAGAAACTTTAGATGTAGCAGCTCGTTTAGCTGATGATTATACTTTGACTCATAAGAGTTCTTTTATTGACAAAAGGCTTATTTACAAACCACATTATAAGAAGCCATATTATAGAAAACCTCCTTACAAGAAACCTTTTAACCCTCAATTTAAACCTAATACACCTCAGTCAAAACCATTTAACCCTCAACAGAGAAATAATTCTCCTCAACATAATCCACAACCACAAGCTGGACTAACAGCTGATAGTTCCAGTCCTTCACATAATCCTAAAAATAAAGATACTAGTGAAAACAAAGGTCAAAGATCCTCATACTCACCCCGGCTGTTTTGCAATTATTGTAAAGGTGACGGTCACGTCATTTCTGAATGTGAAACTTTGAAAAGAAGAAAAGAGAGACAAAATCAAAATAATTCTAGACCAACAGGTCTTACTTCTTTAAGGTCAAAACCACAGTCGATTATTCAGGATGAAAATCCTATTTTGGCCAAAACGTCTGCGACTGATTGTATTATGGAGATTTATGAACCATTCTTATCAGAAGGTTTTGTGTCACTTACTAGTGATTCTGCCCAGTCTACCCCTATTAAAATCTTACGAGATACCGGAGCTTCTCAGTCTCTTATTTTAGCAGATACCCTGCCTTTTTCCGAGAAGACTTCAACTGGGACAAGTGTCCTTATTCAGGGAGTAGAGTGTGGATTTGTTAATGTACCGCTCCATAACATTTATTTGTCTTCAGACTTAGTTTCTGGTCCTGTGGCTGTAGGTATTAGGCCTTCTTTACCTTTTAAAGGTGTTCACTTGCTATTAGGCAATGACTTAGCCGGAGATAAGGTTGTGGTAAACCCACTTTTGACCAATACACCTTGTGAGGATCAATTGCCTGATCCCATTGAGCAGGAAATTCCTGATCTTTACCCTTCATGTGCCGTTACAAGGGCTATGGCAAAAAAAGTCAAATTGAATGATGGGATACAGGATATTGACTTAACTGACACTTTTATAGGTCAGTCTTTTCATGATGAGATTTCAAAATCTCTTTCTTCAAGTCAAACTGACTTCAACAATCAAAGGTCAGACAATGACCTTTCACCTTCAATTTTTGACCAAGGTCACGACCAAATGTCAAGGTCACAACTTTGTCAAGAACAGCACAGTGATCCTGAAATCTCGCCTTTATTTGAAAGGGCTTTAGATGAAAATGAAATTTCTCAGGTTCCTGTTTGTTTTTATGTCAAAAATGACATCTTAATGAGAAAATGGCGTCCTCCTGATGTTTCAGCGGAAGACGAATGGACCATAAATCACCAAATTGTGGTTCCTAAGGCTTATCGTCCTGAAATCTTAAACTTGGCCCATGAAACTCCCATGTCAGGTCATTTAGGGATAAATAAGACTTAAGCATCAGATGATGCTTAAGGATAATTCCAGATGAAAATGGAGTGAGTGTTTTTTTTTTACCATAAGTTAAAAATATATTTGGACTATGTATACTACTACTGAGATCTCGAAGGATCTAGTAGACTTTCGTTTAGTCTTGATGGTCGTTGCGGCCTTGAATTTTCTCTGGAGAATTCTAAATTCTCTTTGGAGAATTTAAAAGAACTTTCGTTTAGTTCGTTTCTTTTCTAGAGAAAAGTTTATTATATCATTCTCTAGAAACCTGTAGAATTTCCTTAGATGTATAAATATAGGTCCCAATTCAGTCTTAGGCATTCAGAAATTTGAAGTGATTTAAAGTATATAATTTTGGTTGTTTCACTAGTGTTTTGGATTAGAAGAAAAGTGTGGATTAAAATATACATGTGCTCATATTCTGGTTACTGGATTGTGGACTTACATTTGAGGGACAAGGACTTATTTGACATTAACTTTGTAAGTTATTTATTTATTTATTTACTTATCTGTTTGTTTGTTTTTATGTATTTGCAGCATTTATTTGTTTGATTAAATATTGTTAAGTTTAAATTACTTGGTTGTTTTTCGCTGTACCTGTCTAGTTACGCTAGGTCGTAACAAGTGATATAGCACTGAAATTTCAATTTTATAGCACTGAAATTTCAGTGAAATGAGGGCGAATTTTTGCAATGAAATTACTCTAAAATTTCAGTGAAATTGCTATGGAAATTTTTAGTAGGGTCACTCTAGAGTCCTGTACTCTTAACACTAGGCCACCAGGGTCCTCTTGTGGAAATGAATGGGCTGGGTGCATGTTGCCTTATTATAGAGCATGAGTATAATGCAACTATTTAGAATGTTGTTGATTTTATGAAAAACGGTAAACTCTTATATATGAGCCGCATTGTGAGAAAACCGGTCTTCGGGGTTTCCGACCAGGTGCGACACAAATCGGTCTATACAGTCACAGGAGCAGGCTAGATACTTGAAATTTTGGCTATGAGTAGAAGAGGAATTATACTATCCGAGTAGCGAAAACAAAGGCGCTGATCAGCTTCGCGGTTACCGCGAAGCTGATCTGCGCCTTTGTTTTCGCCTAGGCAAAAATCCGGTTTTCTCACGATGCGGCTCATATAACTTTTTGATTTGTCCAAATTGTATGGACTGTCGGTACCACATCCTGTTGACCTATCAAGCCCAGTTTAGATAGCCCATTCAGTTTGATTACTTTATCATTATTTTTAATGAAGTGAATTAACTCTTATCTGAAAACAAATGAAACTCCAAATAAGGTCAAACACAAGGCTGCTATTGAAGGTTTATAATGGTATACTCCACCTCAAAGCAAATGCATCATCTTGAACCAATAAGTAGTGTACATTTGAATTGTTGAGACCGAGCTTCCAGAGAGACATAAATGCAGGGAATAGCCTTCAGGGCGACTAGGGAGAAATAGTCTCCTAAATGAACAAACTTCTCCTTATTTTCAGCTGAGGGAGAAGTGAAAATGTATAAAATATAACAGGCTTTCCTTAAATTTAAGTCCATACTTCTCCCAAATTTTCTTTGGGAGCGTCAAAACTTCTCCCTAAATTTCTTGTCTAGTTTGAACCCTGAAATGCCTTCTTTTAAAATGATCCCAGGGCTTTGGAAATGCACACTCTCTTAGTCTGACACTGTAACTTACCTTGGCTTATGGGGTTATTAACTTGGGACATTTGTGGTATTTGAAAAGTTTAATTTGAGCCACATTATGTTTTTAACCTGATTGTGTGAGATATCAGATTCAGTTTAATTGCACAGGAACAATTAGCTGAGATCTTTATCAAGATAGACAATAACAATGGAATGTGAAGAAAGGGTATTGAATGACCAAAACTATTCTATTCTGAATGCTCCTCATCAAGGGAAAACTTGGTTTTCAACGGCAAACCACATAATCGCAAATCTACTATTCATCTACTGTTTGCAGTTAACTCTTTTTATATAAAGTTGGCCAATGTTTTTTGCAGTTAACTCTTTTTATATAAAGTTGGCCAATGTTTTTTTCAAATTAGCTATACCGTATATTCAGTAATTTTAGATACCAATAATGCTGAAATCAAGAATTGATCCCACATGCTTGCCTCCCTTTGTAAAGTTGATAAGTACAGGTAGGTCTTACCATTTTTGATGTTTTAGGGGTTTCTTTTGTTGTTGCTCAATTTGATTCTTAAAATCATGCGAACCAATCTACCTATGAGCCGCATCATGAGAAAACATGTTTTTTTTACTATGGGAAAACAAAGACACAGATCAGTTGTGCAGTAACTGCACAACTGATCAGCGTCTTTGTTTTCGCTACAGGGATAGTAAAATTAGTCTTCTTCCTAAATTCGAAATTTCTAGCTTCTAGCCATCTGCTGTAAATGCACAGGCCAGTTTGTGTCAGACATGGTCGGAAACTCTGTAGACCGGTTTTCTCGCGTCGCGACTCATATAGATAGATGTATTTGAAGCCTAAATGCTTTGCTGTAGCCTGTATTTGAAGACCATAAAGAACACCTAATTGGACAGGTACTAATTACCGGACTCCCAAACTGCTCATATAACTGTACAATGAAAGTCATCATGATCGTCCCTGTAATGTAAAATATTGACATATCAGCATTTTGTTTCTACTTTGTTTGGTGATCAGTAATTGCTACAATTAAAGGCAACGTGAGCTTTTGAACTTTGTTTAAATGAAAGGCGTACAGATAACATAATCAGAAGTGTGCTTAAGCATAATTTGGCGGTGTACAACCTTAATAGAGAACTAAAAAATTTTATTGTTAACATTATCTTTACATTTATTTTATCGTTTCCTAATACATTTTGACTCAAAATCACCATATATAGGAAGAAAAATGGTGAGGATATATTTTGCTGTCCATGTTGGACACCCAGGTGAGATAGTTGTGATATTTTTTGTTTGTTTTTGCTGATATTGCATCTTTTAAAATACCCAAATTTACTAAGCTTTTTGATATTGCATGATAATTCATGCTTTACTTTTCAAATGTCTCTAAACTTTACTTTTTCTTTAAATCTGGCAATGCCCTGTGGACAGACTACTGTCTAGTCACCATCTTCCAGAAACTGCATTTTTCAAAATTTCAGTTTTCTGAAAGACAAGAAAAATATTACCATGTCACCATTTTGCATTCCAAAAGTCTTAAGAAGTGCCACAAAAATTGTTTAGCAACTGAAATTTTTATGTCAGAAAATAATTTTGTAAAGGGCATTTTCCATTGTAAAATGTCAGCAAGGGAAGTAACTTATTTTCCCTGGAAAAAAATCTACATTGGTTATTTTTCATTTAAAATGCACCCAACCCAAACAAAATTGCATTGCATGCATAGCTGAGCGCCAAACTCTTCAAATTTTTCCAAAGATTTGCTTGATCTTCAATTTCAAGGTCTTTGGATTACCTCCCTTGCACATGCAAAACACCTTGCCAAAATGATTTTTGTGCATAATTATTTTACTAGTGAACGGATTTTCATTTTTTTTTTTGTGGCACTTTTTACAACTTTTCAGTTGCAAAAAGATGACATGGTCATCTTTGTTTGTGGTTTTGAAAAATGCAGTTTCTGGAAGATGGTGTACAGACAGTAGCTTAATGAACAGTCTTTGCAATTTACAAGTTGCCTGTTTTCAAATTGATAGAATAAAAATTTGATAATAGAATAAAAACTTGATGAGGTGTCTTTTCAGAATTTGAGATACATAAACATGTGCAGCAATGTAGCAATTGTCCACTTTTACATATGAGCCGCCTCATGAGAAAACCAACAATTTGCATAGGCAAAAACAAAGGTGCAGATCAGCTTCGTGGTAGCCGCGAAGCTGATCATTGCCTTTGTTTTCGCTACACAGATAGTACACTTCCTCTTCTTAAATCCAAAATTTCAAGCTTCTTGCCTGCTTCTGTGACCGTGTCAGAACTGTTCGGAAACCACATTGTAAGTTTTCTCACGAGACGGCTCATTTCACAAGGACAACATGCATGCACCCAGGAGACACAAGGGCATGAGTTTTAGGTTAAGAGGTATTGTTCAAACACTTGACTTGATGCTACTGCATTGATTTCCAGTATAAAAGTGTTTGTTCAAATATACTTCAAATTGTGGCAAGCCAATAAATGCTGCTGCAAGGATCTCTATAAATCTTAACAAACAGACAGGAGAATATTTTGAAATGAAAAATAAGTTAGATGGGCGGGGAAGAATTGTACACCAGCCTCATGTTGCTGAAAGAACCTCTTCCATTACTGAAACCCACGAAATCCAGGAACAATGCAGGATCACCTCCACTTATTAAACATCTGTGTCCCATTGAATATTTTTGGTCTGTTACTTGCTCAGATTCTTTGATTTCAGCTTTGCAAATTGATGTATAAATGCAAACACATTCAGTTTTAATCTCAGATTTCTATAGAAAATATGAGCCATAACATATGAATACCTGCTTTTTCATTTATCTGAAGAGTTCCAAATAAAACATAGACTAGATGTTGCTGTTCTGTCCCTTGGCTATTGCTGCATATATCGTAAATATCTCGACTGTTCCTGAAGCCAAATGTTCAAGCCTTTATGGCCGTCCTTGATGGTCATAATCATGGTTGTAACTCTTACATCAAAAATTCTAAAATAAAATTATCTTCTGACGGCACAGCTCATTTGTAGTAATCTGGTAACAGCTTTGGTTTCTGTGTAGCTGGATATGGTCAATATTACTAGGAGATCAATGAGTTCTCTAATACAAATAAATATCTGTACAAATATAATGATAAATTTCAAAATGAGATAACTTCTTAAAAGGTTCTTTTTGATCAAAAGATTTTTGTCAATCTAAAGTCAGATACACATGTACGATGGACTTAATGGAGACCATCTTGGAAGAGTTTGCAGGTAATTTTCTATGAAGTTTTCATGCTGTTTTAGTCAATCCCATTTGAAAGTTGTTTATGATTATGACAGTTCCTGGTCATTGCATTGCTTCATTACTTTTATGTAGAACTATTTATTAAGCTCAGTCTATCTAACATCAAGCTAAAGACCTGGGTTCAATCCCAGCATTCTGATTTTTCCATAAAAAGAATCTCCTGAAAGAGAACAAGCACAAAATACAGGTTATCTGCCAGTGGGCTGTTAGGAGGCTTGCCCAAGAACATCTTGAAGAAACTAGTTGTCTATATCATAACCCGATTATCAAAGACCAGTCAAAGACCACTACCAACAGTTTTGTTAAAAGCATCTCTAAACCTTTAATGGAAATGTTATGTTGTACGAATTTGATGAGTCTGCTGTTGGGGCCCATCACAAATGATTCAATACTCTTAATTTGTTAAGAACCACACCCATTATAACTCAGCAGCAATACTGTGAACTAGGAGTTGTTTCATGTATTACGCCACAGCTGTTACCTGCCTTCTCAGATGTGTCAATGTATATCATTGATTTCTTTTCTTTTTTAATTAATAATTCTGTTTTTCTGTCTTTTCACTAAAGACCTGTTTAGACGGGATCAAACCAGGTTCAGTTTAACTCATACTGGTCTGAGTTAGAATGGTATACATGTTTGTTCAAGTTGGAGAGAAACAATTTTGTTCTCATCTAAACATTTGTGCTGATCCTGGTTCGGAACAAATCTGTCATATAGAGAGCGTCTGAAATTTACTTTTGAAGCATATTCACACACCAGCAGATTTGCCTTTGACATCCTGCAGTTCTATGGATTCTTATATGTGCAATATTAGGGGAGCGCAGTGGCGTAGTGGTATAGCATCAGACTCCGGATCGAGAGGTCTTGGGTTCGATGTCCAGTGGCGGTACTGTGTTGTGTCCTTGAGCAAGACACATTAACTCGCCAGTGCACTGTTTAAAACCCTGGAAGTGTGGCTCCATCCTGACATGACTGAAAAATTGTTGACTGGGATGTTAAACCTTCTTACAAACAATACAAACATGCACAATACACATGTATTATCTGAGCGGCAGCATGGGAAAACCAACAGTTTGCATAGGCGAAAACAAAGACGCAGATCAGCTGTGCAGTAACTGCACAGCTGATCAGCGTCTTTGTTTTCGCTACACGGATAGTACAATCCCTCTTCTTCTTAAATCCGAAATTTCAAGCTTCTAGTCTTCTTCTGTGACTCTACAGCCAGGTTTGTGTCGGACCTGATCGGAACCCAAATTGTTTGTTTTCTCACGCATAGGCTGATCTGTCAGTTTTCAGTATTAGATTGGATGCTTTAAGCAAACTTTGATTTTCATTTTAAAACATGAATATTTACTTTATTTCCGTCTATTACTCGGAGCTATAAAACATATAGCAGTGTGAATCATCACATATCCTGGAGCAAGCCTTAAGCCCCGTTTACACATTCATGATTTTCTCTACGATTCACCACAATTCACCCCGATTTCTCATGGTCAGAAAAATCGGTATGGATCGTGGTGAAAAGTGGAAATATTCAGTATCTCTATGATTCTAGTAAGAATGTCCACGATCTTAGTACGGTGTCTGTAAGGTATTGCTACGAATCAATGTCGATTCATGATGGCAACGCTACGGTCAATGAGGATTATTATAACCACGATGGCACAACGAATGCTCACGGTTCGATACGGTATTAGTACGATTCTCGGCGGTAGCTGTCGTGGCCAATCGTGGAGCTCCGTAGCGAAAACGTGGATGATTCGTAGGACAACCGTACACAATTCGTGGTGAATCGTGAGAGTTCGTGATGTAAAAGATTCCACGGTTTCGCTATGGAGCTCCACGATTGGCTACGATCTCTCAAGAATAGCCACGAATATAGCTACGGTGTCAGTACGAATAAGCAAGATTCCGCTACGGTTGCGCTACGAATTAGGCCACGCCCATTTACCACCATGATTCGCCACGGTACGCCACGAATGTTTAAAACAGTTTAAAACTTCCGTAGCGCTGCCGTAGAGTTTCCCGAATCATCATGATTCATCAAGATTCACCACGATTCACTACGGTTCTACTACGAATGACCACGGTACTCCACGGTACACGACGATTTTACAAATCGTGGCGAATCGTAGCGGCACCGTAGCCAAAAATCGTGAATGTGTAAACGGGGCTTTACACTTTTATTTCTCAAATCGAATTTGAAATTGTCATTTGTTGCACTAAATAGAAATTTGTTTATCATCGTTTATTGTATCATCTTGTATATACATACAAAATGTCTGCAAGATATGCTAACCTGTGCATTTTGAATTTTTCACTCTCAGTGGATGGATCAGGGGTAATAGTAGACTTTGTTTTAATATGGATATTTTTGTGACTTTTTCATGCATTAAACTTAGGGTCAAAGTGACCATCAAAATTTTGACAGTGTTGCATGGTCAATGATGGTAATTATATGGTGAAACTAATGTATTCATATTTGTAGAAATAAATTGTTGTCATACGTATGAACTTGTATGTAAGGTCATTAGTTTTCTTGTCCTAAATGTATATACATGTCATTAGAACATTATTGTCTGTGTTTGACAGTGTTGGGCCATGTTCAGAGGCAGGAAATAGCGTTGTCAATGTATGTTTTTTGTGTCTGTTGGCGGACAGTGTCAAGTTGAAGATATTATTGTTATATTAGGAATTGAATGGTGCTTCTAGGAAATAAGGAAAAGCGTGGAATCATAATAATATTATTGTTTACTGATTTCGGATCTACATGAATTGTTTGAGATGGTAGAAAAGCTGTGACTTTTGCAGATCTTACTGATCTGCCAATACCCAGTCATAGTTGGAGATTTTCTTCAGAAAATGAAATTAGGTCATATGTTTATTTTGGAGAATTTATTCTCTCAAGTCGTCATATTGGTTGTTACTCAACTTTAGCAACATGGATATCAGTTTGCATGATTGGACTTTACCCCCCCATGAGTAATATGCTACATGCTAAATTCTTTTAACTCTAGATGATGCTTCCTTCTGGACAAATCTTTTGGTATAGAACAGGCAACATTTTCCATGCTGGTGATTATGGACAAATTTGTGACAGCTTTAGTGTGTGTTTCTATAAATTAGTTAAACCAATGTTTGTTTCCTGTGTTTACTTTTGACTTTCACTGTTATCCTTGTTCCTTGGAGAAGCTGGCATTCGGTCTCTGCGGTATCCTATGCATAGGTTCAGTGGGTTCCTCTCTTTTAACCCATATTTGACGAATGGATTTTCCCATCATTATCAGTTGGATGAGTCCACTTTCATTTTTAAGGGTGTTAGGAGTGATTTTTATTTTTTATCTCATTTTTCTATGAAATTTCTTTGTGCAAACAGAATAGCCCCAGATGGGTCGCCGCGTTCTGCGGCGTCACATCTGGGGCTATGCTGTTTGCCTATGTCCCACAAAAAGGACGACAGGCTTATATGAGTTAAGGATGCAGCACCATTAGGAGTACATGTATTGGTCTTTTGCGATTTGTTTCTAAAGCATATTTTGGCATCATTCAATTTCTTTGGTGATCTTAACATTCAATTTTTAAATATTGCTAATGTCTTATGGAGAGACGACCATAATTGTGACATTTTTGCCTTGAAATTGTGTTAAAAATTGGATTATTATAGTATCAAAAATTGTGACAAATTGTAGATAAATGACCAAAATATGAAATTCATATCAGTAATTGACATATTTGGCAGGTGCTTCATAATTTGATATCTTTTGGAAGAATAATGTACATTGTTTGTAGGAGCCATCTTCAAAATTATAAGGAAATTCTAGCTACCATGTTTTTTGAAGTTTTTGGACAGATGGCATGAGGTAACCGAAGAGCAAGACCTGGCTCTTGGACTCTCAAGAAGCTCTTTTATCAAGATCGGTTGTAATTTGATTGGCACCTTCTCTGCAACTTTTTATATATAATGATTTGTAGTACATAATGATTTGAAAGGTGAATTGAACAATATTTTTATTTACGCCTTTTACAACACAAAAAAGTTGAACAGGATCTTGACTTTTAAAACTGATTGCTGCTTTGGTTGCTAGAAAGATGTGCTATTTTGTAAAGAGAGTTTGGCCAACAAGGAGATTTTAAACAAATGCATTTCTATTTTGAAAGTTAACAAAGTGACTGTGAATGCATTATTGAATCGAGCAACAGAGGGATTTAGTTGTGTTAAAAAAATGGATTTGGATTTCGATATAAAGCCGCCAGAGATATTTTCATCACAGGCAGTGCTTATCCTGCGGCCAGTGATAAACAAAGGTACAGAGATTTGTTTTCATCCATTTATGTTTTTTTCTCTGTTTATAATGCCATCCATGTTCTGGATGGAAGCTGAGCTTTATAAAGCTGCATGCAAATATTTCAGCATCATTGGTATGCTAGGGCTTTTACCAGTAAAATATCACCAGCCATACTTTTTTCTCATTACTGTAAACAAACTTATTTTTGCAGCTACATGTATTTATTTCCATGTTTTGTGTGTGTGTGTGTGATTTTTTTTTTTTTTTTTTTTTTTTTTTTTTTTTTTAAAGCTTATGCAAATTTAAAATCCAGTTTATCTGTATAGAATTTTGCTATGAATTATTTCCACACGTTTCTCGCTAAAATCCTGAAAATTTACTACAAAAATGTAATGGTGTGACAGGTGTGACGAGTTTGAGCACAGGTGTGAATATTGAAAATAGATATAAATAGAAAGTTCCAGGGAGTGTTACAATAAAATAATGTGCTCTGTCAGGCAGAGGAATCTACTACAAATAGAGAGAACATGCAATGGCAGAAGTAAGAAACACTTAA
Source organism: Rugalucina vietnamica (assembly GCA_964017185.1). Lineage (NCBI taxonomy): Eukaryota > Metazoa > Mollusca > Bivalvia > Lucinida > Lucinidae > Rugalucina > Rugalucina vietnamica. The sequence continues at coordinate 63,299,468 of OZ024873.1, forward strand.
GACGTACAATGTATTTATACTTGAAAATATAGTAAACACTTCCTCAAAATTCAAATGCCTGGGGTATAATTGAAAATTATTTGATCTTACATAGGTAGACAAGTTTCCGGACACAAATTTTGTGGAATATGACAAATTACTGTCCATATTAGGTAGTATTATGCTATTAACAGTTATTTGATAATATCGGTCTTAATTGATATAGATACCCAGTTGATTGATATGGATTAGAAGTGAATCTTAAGTTTTTGGTGCTGGATTTTATCTTAACCTTTAACATCAAAACTATTGTGGTTAAAAATTTGTCTTCTTCGTGGATTGTGATGGGCCTTTACAAGCTAATCAAAAGCAAACTCCAAAAAGGTATAAATGTTTTTGTATCAATAGTGGTCGAGTGGGACCCATAATCGAGATGGTATACTGGGTTTGAACCGATTTGAGCTGTTATGTGTCCTTCAGCAAGACACATTAAGTACTGGTTAATACTGAAGCATAATTATCTAAAATGCAAAATTGATAAAATGAAAAATTGTTGCACTTTTAGTAATTTTCTTTTCAAATACAACAATTCTATCAAGTGCTAATTGAGATGAGATGACCTTTTTTAAAGGTTGAGCAGTCCTACATTGTCTCAGTGAGATCAAATGGAAGATAGGTGGTATTCATCAAGTACATATATGAATATAAAAAGATAAAAATTACTCATTGATAACAGGTAGGAAGCTCCACCTGCAGCTTGATATTAGCAGGGGCGTAGCCAGGAAATGTGTAATGTTGAAGCCCAACACCTTTTTTCAGTTAAAATTACTTGTTTTTCATAATTTTTTCTCTGAAAGACCGGGGGAAATACCATACTTGAAAAAATCACGTTGAAGCCCGGGCTTCCAGGCGTCCGCCTGGATACGCCCCTGTATTAGTATTGTTTACAGGCGTCTCGCTAGCTCGCTAGAATGAGCAGTTAAGGTAGCTTTTTAACTAGTATGGACCAAAATGTCAGTAGAATAGCCACGCTCAGGCCATTTGTATGAGCTTACATTTAAAAAATCCATACTTGTAGTCCATTAATTGTTAAGCTTCTCGTTATGTAACCCGCGTGTAATAAAGAAATTGATCATAGAGACAATGCAGCTTGCACTTAGTGAAAGTATCTTGCACATACAGTCGTAGATCGGAAATTAAAATAACATTTTAATAATATAAGTTGGTGAAAAAAGAAATGGGCAGGAATTTCATTTGAATGCAAGTCGTAACCTATGTTGAACCTTTATTGACATACGAGCCTCGACGTGAGAAAACCGGTCTTCGGGGTTTCCGACCAGGTCCGACACAAACCGGCCTGTACGAGCTCAGAAAAGAACTAGAAGCTTGAAATTTCGGATTTAAGTAGAAGAGGAATTGTACTATCCGAGTAGCGAAAACAAAGGCGCTGATCAGCTTCGCGGTTACCGCGAAGCTGATCTGCGCCTTTGTTTTCGCCTAGGCAAAAATCCGGTTTTCTCACGATGCGGCTCATATTATGGTGTGGATTGATTGAAAACATACAATTTATCTTTTCGCTATTCAATACGTTTTACAGGTAGGTCTTAGTTTATCGGTTTATTCTGATAAAATGGATATTTAGGAAGGTGTTTTTATTTGACATTTCTATTTTGTTAGGGGTCTAGGTAGTGTGATCACTTTGATGTGTGACGATTTGTTTGTGATCGTTAAAGGTGTGGAATAACATGGAAATATCTCATTCATTGAGTCAGTTCTTTGCGTACAAGGATACGCCCGCATGTTAAAGGTATATATTTAGTATGAAATAAAAACATATAAATGAATTGATGCATTTAAGAATGCAAGTCATTCACGTATAGTTGAATCTTAAATATTGCATAAATGATTTATTGTGAAAATATTTCATTCTTACATGTAGATGATGTTATGTGAGAAAATTAGATTTGCTTATTTTATGTCATAGTTACTGTGAAATTTGTATAAGGATTACTCTGAGTATGTTTGCTTATTTCTTATGGTACCAGGAATTATTTGGTAGAATGGATGCTCGGCCAATTCTCAAAGAGGCAGCCGCCGTAGTTATAATGGTTGGAAGTGCTAGGTTTTATGGGATAAGCCATGTAGTTATGACCGGTGTTTTACTAGTGGGTTACTAGTGTTCGGCCCTACTGATTTATTCAATTCATACTGATATGTGTGAAGTTGGAACGGATGTAAAACTGAGTCATCTTCATTCTAAGGTTCTTTGCAGTTTTTGTGGTTTCTGGGATAGCTCCTGATGGGACTCTCTTTGCTCAACCTACCATCATTCTTAGCATCACCAATTTCTTCAGAAATGACAAAAAATAAATTAATAATAACTTTGCTGCCGTTGATACACTAAGTGCTGACATTGATCTTACAGATTGTACTTTTGATGATGAACGCGAGACTTATAGGCCGGAATCAAGTAGCTTATGAGGGGTGTCATGAGCTCTTGCCGGAATAAAATGTTTTCAGAATTTTCACCCAGGTCAAACACAAACTGAAACCGTTATACCTACAGACTCTAGATAGGATTGACTATGTGGATGGAAAGCAAGTTACAACTTACAAGTAAATGACGTGAAAAACAACGACGTGGTACATTGCATTAGTTTTGCAAATATCTGAAGCTGCAGTCCAAATAAGGGAATATGACAAGGGATATCATTATTACAGTCCGATTAAATGTTGGATAAAGTTGTAATATTATAATAATAAGTTTAAGTAGACCAAATAAATACAGTATCTTAAACCAGTCTGGGACAGTCAAATTAGTACAGGGAATTTGATCAATATGTTATTCTTTGAAAACTTATTGAAAATACCTATACCTGTGTTTAAAGTAGAAGAATTCACAATGTTTGTAGGGGATTTAGTCATGTAATAGTCTGGATTAAAGACAACTTGTAAAATCTTTGTTAGTTTTACTTTTGTAAGTGCTGTTAAGACTTTATTCAAAGAGGATTTTGAGATTGTAGTTAGAAAGTTAGTTAGCTTAATGGAGTAAGGATTTGAAGTATATTGTACATGTTCATGGTCATACATTTTATCATGAAAACTGACTAAAAAGTATGTTTTTGGTGATAAATTGTGATTTATGTTATGCCCTTTGGAGAGAAGCTTTTTATGAGTACGTGTACATACAACTAAAATGTTATAAGAGAATTAATCAAAATGGTTACATCTTAATCATCATGTACAACACACTCTATTCTGTGCTAGTGAATAGATGGATTTTACAAAGTTTGTTCTTGTCTATTTTCAGATAACCAAGGCGAACCTGAAGTAGAACCAGAAAGCTCGGTGGATGTATGGCGATCTGACGTCTCTAAACGTGGTAACGTCACCTGGGATGATAAACCGGATAAAATTGACATTTACAATGAGAATGAGGTAGATGGGACTATAGACACAGATAAAATCAGTCAGGAATCTATCGCTAACTTAAACACAACCAGGAACAGGTTTGAGGCTTTCTCTCAGCACAAAGAGGAGACAACTCCTCACAAACCTAAACAACCGCAGCAACCAGTACGTCACTGGGAGGTGAAACTTCCCACACAGCTGAAACGAGTGCCGGCTAAACCGGAGCCTAAGAAAGAAGAATCTGACTCTGATAGTGAAGAGACAATGGCGGACACTGACAATGCAAATGAGAGTGCCATTGAGCGAGAGATACGTCTTGCCATGGAACGTGAGGAAATGTTACGAAAGGAGCAGGAGGATAGGGTTAAACTTCAGGAAAGATATGACGCTTCACAAGTCAAAATAGTGAATAAAGAGCCATTTGAAAAGGTTGAACAGAATAACAATAAGCCAACGTATCATGAGATGACGGAGGCAGATCGTGGGTCGGAGTTACAGCAGAGGGAGGAACAAATACAGCTAGAGTTGTTTGAGCAGGAGGAGAGAGAACTAGAGATACGACCAGATAGTAATGGATTACAGGTGGGTATTGGCATTGCTGACATGATTATGTGTAAGGGTAAAAATGAAAATTTTCATATGAAAAATGTATTATGGTTGCCTAGTGGCAGCATCAAGGTTTTGGGGATCGAACCCCACTGGCAGTAGGCCTGGTTTCCATGGACAATGTTTCTTTGAAAAGTAGGTTTGTCGCAGACAAATATGCTCGTGTAAACTCAATTCTGTAGGGAAGTTTGATTGCCAAATATCTGTGACAATGGTGAGCGAGCTAAATAATATAAGTAATTTGCTGTGTGTGACTGCAAACTCATTGCCAAAGTTTCTGTGACAAATAACCTTCGTCAAAGAAACATTGTCCGTGGAAACCAGGCCTTATCATCATCAAAATATTGTTGACAAAGAATGTTGAACCACAAATTAACAAGACACACACATTAATACATGCTTTCTATAGCTCAAACATGCATGTCATCAACCAAAGGATGCGTAGTAGGACTTCATTGTGAAGGTGTCTTGTTTGCATACATAAACATGCGATGAATATCTATTTTTGTGTATGCCTATAAACAGTATGAAACTTCCATTTTAAATCATTAAGACCCTGAAAAGATGTGGTGTTGAAAAGACATAATTGAGCCGCCTCATGGGAAAACCAACAATCTTCATAGGCGAAAACAAAGACGCAGATCAGCTTCGCGGTAACCGTGAAGCTGATCAGCGCCTTTGTTTTCGCTACACAGATAGTACAATCCCTCTTCTACTTAAATCCGAAATTTCAAGCTTCTAGCTCTTTTCTGTGCTTGCACAGCCGGGTTTGTGTCAGACCTGTTCGGAAGCCACATTGTTGGTTTTCCCACGAGGCGGCTCATATATAACAGTAAAGAAAAAAGTATCAGCCTGAGGACAGCCATGAATTATTGTCACATCATTAGGGTGTAACATGTCATTATCAATTGCACAATCTCTGCATTGTCATTAGTAGAAAACTGGATTTTTGTCTATGCGAAAACAAAGACGCAGATCAGCTGTGCAGTAACTGCACAGCTGATCAGCGCCTTTGTTTTCGCTATACGGATAGTACAATCTCTCTTCTTCTTAAATTCAAAATTCCAAGCTTCCGGCCTTTTCCTGTGACTGAACAGGCCAGTTTATGTCAGACCTGGTCAGAAAGTCCGAAGACCACTTTTTTCTAACAACGCGGCTCAGTCATTGTAGGCAGCCCATCTCTAGTTAGTACTAACTTTGCCAGGTTCGATGACACTGATGTATACGTCCCAGACGAGTTGACTTTAATTATCATTACTGCAATCATGCCTGATCAATGATGCATCCACCTACTTGTGTATTGATCTCTACGCTTTAATGATCGGCTTTGATGATCGGCCTATTGACGGCTTCATTTTGTTATTTTCCTAACTTTACAACCACGCAAATACCAGCTTAGCAATTCACAAGTTTCAGACATCTCAAATTCAGTTGTCAAATACAAGAAATTGACAGTCCACAACAATCACCCAGGTGCAATTTAAATATAGAAAAAGTTGTTCATTTCTTTAAAATAGTCAAAAGCTGTCAAACAATCACCTTGGTCTGGTTCATTATTTTCAAATAACCAATGAAATATTTGGAAAGAGAAATCAACATCTGTCAATTCCATCTTACTGTGACCAATCGGAGATAAATAAGGTGATGATGTTCATTTCAAGGTTGATACAGATATTGGACAGGAAATGTCAGTTTCATGTTTTGACAACTTGTTAGGAGATGTTTGAAACACCTGGATTGCTAAGCTGCTATTTGCCTGGTTGTACGAACAGTTTTGGCCATACTTGGTCTCAGATTTAAACAGAGGGGGCTTCCAAAATGAGATGATGTTTCAGATCTATAGACTGACTGGTAAACAGCATGACTCCCAATCAGATTGCCGCCCCAAAAGCAGTCCTGCTGATCCAAAATTAATTGTGATCACATCTGAACATTGCTGTTTGTTTTGGTTGATTTGTCAATGATTACGGTCATAATATTGACATTCTTTTCTGCTGAGACATGTCAGTTCAATAGATTCTATCTTTGAAATTATTTGATATGTCTTGGTTCGTCCCATTTTAAGGTGTATTTGGTGTAGTTCTTGTTTATTTAGGATTCTTATTCCAGATCATTGCATTCTTTAAACATGTTATTTGTATTCCATCACCTTCTGTAAAGGCCTCCCTCAGTACTCTACACTTAGGGGCACTTCTAACGCAACACTTACATTTTCCATCATATCTAAAAAATTAAACCACCAAATTTATTGAAATTTTCCGCAAATATAAATCAATTATGCTTGCGTGTTGTCTGTATTTTTCATTGAAATTGATTGTCCACGTCTTATAAAATATTTAGTTTATCTAACAAGACTCAAAAATGAAAAGTCGCAAAAAGCCACTCCATTGAAGAATTTAATAGTATCACAGCGGCGTCTCAGAAAAGTATCATATCCAGCTCATATCCCGTATCCCCAACACCATGAGCTTGAAAATAAGTTTCCAAGCAATAAAAAATATGACGTTTTTATTCCAAGAAATTTAGCGTTATTGGTCATCTCTGGGATGCATTTAAAAAACAGGCGTATGCGGAAACACCATGTTGTATCAAGAAATTCGCAGTAACTGAAGTAGATCCTTGTGGAGGAGTGGAGAAACATCCCACAGGGGTTTGGTATGAAATTGATAAATATGTTTTGTCCATGAGGAGGAGGTGTCCCTGTGTCGTCCAGTTCCATTCGGGACACACAGGATATTAACTGACTATGATACACTTCACTGCTGTGATGTCCGAATTACTTGCATTTAGTTATCAGTTCAACCGGAATTTTGTGACTTTTTGTTTTTCAGTCATATGATATAAACATCCAATTTATTGCATTATAGACCACCGATTTTTGTGAAAATTACAGACAGTAAACAAAAATAGATGAACTTAATTTCTTGAAAATTTTATGAAGATCAGTTAAACGATTTTTGAGTTATGTCCAAAAATGTAAGTGTTGCGTTAGAAGTGCCCCTAAGTGTAGTATGTTTCTCCTTACATATATTCTTACATATAAACCCTGCTTTGTATGGGTTTTCTATATTCTAAATGCCTATTTGTCATATCTTTCATTGGACTCTGCATCAGATTTTTTTAGTGAAATTTGAATCTGAAATTTAAGCCAAATTGGTCACAGTGTGTCAAGGGTATGTAATCTGAACAAAGTAAATTGATAAGTTAAAATTTTGCAACCATGTCATAATAATGAGTTGTGCATCATATATATGTGGGTTTTACAGCCATAAAAATCCCCATGTGAAAAGTCTACCTATACATATTTATAAGTTTAGATTGATTTGGAAATTAGAATTATGTGGATGGAGGTGCTAGTTAACCCATATTTGACGAAAGCATTCTCCCATCATTATCAGTTGGATGAGTCCATTTTCATTTTTAGGGTTGTTAGGAGTGATTTTTGATTTTTACTCAGTTTTTTGATGAAATTTCTATAGGCAAACAGAATAGCCCCAGATGGGACGCCGCGTTCTGCGTCGTCACATCTGGGTCTATGCTGTTTGCCTATATCTCATAAAAGGGACGCCATGCTTAAATTAGTTAAGTACTGGTCATAAAGGGACTCTCCTAAGTATCTACTTTTAGCTTTTCTTTGGTCCAGTCTAGCTATTGAAGAACTCACTTACATATGAAGGGTTGTTAATATTGCAAGATTGTGAATGTTCATATTTGAATGTACACCCTGATAGCCTCAGCTAGATTTTCCATTCAGACATCTAGCATTCTGATAACATCTAAGTTTTCTATAATGGTCTGTCCTCTCTTTGAAGTTGACTTGTATCATCTTTTTAAGGAAGTATGCAGGACAAAAAGTTTAAGATACATGGATAAATAGTTTTGTTTTTAGGCAAAAATCTTTTCAAACTGATAAATCATGGAGAGAAAATCTTAAAATGCTTTCATTGCATTTGCAGCTACCGGTAGGTGTAATATAACTATCTCAGGGCCCAGTTGTTCAAAACTTTGTTAGCTTAACGTCATCGTTAAGACCTGAACTCGTTAAGTAATTGCTGACTACATAGGCAAATACACTGTAAAATGTGAGAATCCTTTGAGAATCCTTTGCAATGTGCAATGCAAAGGATTCTCACATTTTTTTCAACAAAAAATAACAATGTATTTGTAATATTCATGATTGAAATTTTAAAGAATCATTAACTAACGATGTTGTTAATTTTGAACAACTGGGCCCTGGTTTTTAAACTTTAACATATGAAATTATCAAATGCTTTCTCTGGCTTTTCAAAGGCACACACACAACTTGCATCCTTTGAATGTTTTGACCAGAATGCATGATAAATAAAACCAAAATTTCATTAAACATGTCAGTTTTTACGTTTAAACAGTAAATTTCACAGGGATTTCAACAAAATATTTATGTTTATCAGTTTATACCACCTACTTCTTTATAAGGTGGATTCAAGTTTTTGGCTACATTTACAGTGTTACAAGTAGCTATAAAGAAAGCTGTCATGTTTGCTAAAAAGGTGTTGGCAGCTACACAAATTGTGGAGATAAAACATGCTTTAGTTCGTTCTTTTGGCAAGAAAATCTATCACAAAGTTTTCTGACCAGGTTCGATGCAAACCATGTTGTCTAAACTCTGCTTCAAGATGGTAACAGGATTGATATTCCGTACATGGGCAGTACATCAAAGGACCATATACAAGTTTACCCGGAAGACAATCTAAGCCTCTTTATTTTCCTCATGCATAAAACAAGTCTTCTCGTGATATACCTCTGTTGAATTGTTGAAATAGTCAAAGCATCTTTACTGCATAGAGGTTTTAAAACTTATTATATTCATTCAAAAATGCAACAATAAGGTTCATTGTTTTTAAGTTTTTGTAGGCTGTTTTTTGGCAGTTTTTCCTCATTTTATTGTTCGAGCAATGTTGTAGTAGTTCAGGGCGCAGTTGTAGGATTGTCCTTTAAGGCAAGTGCTAAATGTTTTGCATGTACGTTTAATTCATGTTCTGTGATTAAATAGGATTATTTCATGTGACTCGGTAAATTAAAATTTGTCATTAAATTTGTCATTCATGTCAGCATTCAAGGTAAAGACAAAAACATTTGTTATGCAAGCTCATTCCTACATTCAGCATGTTTTATGTAAGTCTTACTACTATATAAGGTATACATTATTCTTGAATCATTTATAAATAGTTCTGTAATATTGAATTCAGTTGTGTTGTTTAAGAGCTGATTTTTGCGTTTTGAAACATAGGCTGAGCAGTGATGAACAGTTCCATCATCTACTACCTAATTACGAAAACTTGCCCATGCAATTTATGAAGATTTTTTCATCTGCAAAAAATGGAAAATTTCATCAGAAAATTTTTGATATTTTTCTTATTTTTGCTCAAAACATAGATTGTGGGTACACGTTAGAACCGCCTCGGTGAGGCAGTTCTAACGTGTACCCAAAATCTATGTTTTGGAGCAAAAATAAGAAAAATTGGAATACCCATGCATACCCCAGTTTTACTGTATAAAAGTGGGGTATAAGGAGATATACATTACATGGACAGTTTATTGTGATGTTGACAGCCATCTTTTGAAAAGAACTTGTATTGTGAATATGTCTGATTGGTGTTTAACCGCCTTGAAATGTAAAAATGAGTTTTATCACAGAGGAACTTAACTATTCTGATCTTCTTCAGGAGTCTGACCAGTCCTCTAGTGAAGAGGATGAAAACGCAAACGAAAGTATCATAGAGCGGGAAATACGAATACAGCAGGAGAGGGAACGCGAACTGGAACTACGTCGACAGCAGTTAGCTGGCACAACTATGCACAGTCCAGAACCTGCCAGCCCTGTTAATCAAGAATCAGTCAGTTCGGAACAGGAGGAACCTAGCAGCTCGGAACAGGAAGTGGAAGAGATTCAAATCGTCCAATCGGCAAATGATGAGGTGAGAAGCTCTCCGACTCCAGTTTCGACACCGGATGATTTGAGTGATATGGAAACCCCGTCTTCCGCTAGTCCACCTCCAATGGAAGTGAGGCAGAGAATATCTTATGAGGAGGCAATAGCTAATAAACATCATCAAGGTGAAAGTCTGATTGCTCGGGAATTACGGGAGGCGAGAGAGAGGGAGGAAGAATTATCCTCACAGAGGCAACGGTTGTCGGGGACTATTCAACAACCGGCTGTTCCTCAGCCGGAAAAACAACTGGTGGCTCAGACAGTTCATGAAGAGACACATAAGCCGAGTTATCAAAAAGATGTATCCCCTTATAAACAAGGGAGAAGACAATCCCAGGATTCATTATCAAGTCATAGCACTGAGAAGTCACCAGTTCCAAGTTATGTGCCTCCAAAAGCAGTAAGAGTGAGTGGATTTAGTGCTGAATCATTAGGAATGGGAATGAATTACAGAACACCTGTAAATACTGAGAAAAAGAAGGTTAAGAAAGCTGAAACTCCCATTGAAAGGGAGATAAGACTTGCCAGAGAGAGGGAAAATGAACTGAGAGCATCGAAAGGTCTTCCTCTTCTGCCAGACGGGAAGAAGAAGGAAGAGAGCAGTGATGAAGAGGAGGAAGTGAAAGAAGAAGCACCACAGATCACGGCAACGTCATACTTCCGGACACACGCAAGTCCGAATGTAGGGGAAAGTAACTCTATGAGAAAACTGGCTTCAAATAGACTTCAGCATGAAATTAAAAAGCAAAGTAATTTAGAGAAAAAATATCTTGCTGAGGGAAAGATTAAATCAACATCTGAGGAACATGTAGGAATAGTTAGATACACTGAAAGTGTACCTCAAACAGAAGTGGCAGCAACGCCAAAACGTAACTTTAGTATTACACGAAAAAGTGTTCAAGAACCAGTGAAAAAGACTGCAGAACAAAATGGTTCTCCTGAGCCGAGTGAACAAGCTAAAACACCCAGGATGCCAGTACATGAGGCGCCCAAGTATTCCAGGTCTGTGTCGGGAGCTGGGGGCCCAACTTTCTCCTACAGGGAGTCAAAACACAAAGCCGAGTCAAAGATTGAGCAGGAGTTACGGGAAATGAGAGAAAGAGAGGAAGAATTAAGGTATGGTATAGTCGCTCTTCTTTATATGAACCGCTACGTTAGAAAACTGGTCTTAGGGGTTTCCGACCAGGTCTGACACAAACCAACCTGTGCACCTACAGAAGATGGCTAGAAATTTGAAATTTCGGATTTAGGAAGAAGAGGGATTGTTCTGTGTAGTGAAAACAAAGGCGCTGATCAGCTTCGCATTTACTTAGTGTTCATGTCTTTAATATCACCTAGATTGTCTTAACTTCTCACTTTTGGGTGATTAATTGTGCACATGTAGAAAAACAGTGTAGCACAAATAATTTTTGGTAACATGCACTTCGTGGTTAAGGTCAGTGAAACCTCTTGGCTTTTAAATATTAACGAAAGCGCAAACAGTTGTCTAAAACTTTGAATTACTTCTATTTTCTGTGAGCATATTATGCATAAAAGTTTTGTATGAATAAATAACAAACAGAAATAGATGCAGCTATAGATGAAGTTGCAAATTTTCATCTTCTTTTTTTTTGCTATGTTACAAAGTACATGTTTAATGCATGGTAACAGCTGTCAAGATGTAATGAATCTGTGGCTTTATACTACACTCATATGAGCCGCCTCGTGGGAAAACCAACAATGTGGTTTTCGAACAGGTCCGACACAAACCGGCCCATATAAGCACAGAAAAGAGCTAGAAGCTTGAAATTTCGGATTTAAGTAGAAGAGGAATTGTACTATCCGAGTAGCGAAAACAAAGGCGCTGATCAGCTTCGCGGGTACCGCGAAGCTGATCTGTGTCTTTGCTTTCGCCTATGCAGATTGTTGGTTTTCCCATGAGGCGGCTCATATAAGGAAGTCCTAATGTGAAAGTGTCTATCATTTCTGAATCATGTATTTCATTTCAAAGTTGTTTTTTCTCTCTCAATATTTAAAAAATATCTCAACAAGTTTCAAACGTTATGGCTTCTTGAATCAAATTTGAATTTATTTGAGATTGCATATGGAAAAAAGGAAACTGCATTTTCACTTCTATGCATGTTCAAAAGTTTAGAATAGAATCATCATTTAAGCCATGGTAAAGTATTGAGAAACATTTGCCAAAAATATTTACAGATCTCAGCGGGCTCGTGCTGGGCTTTCCTAGGCAGGTTTGTTTCGGTGAGCACATCCCAGTGCATGAGCATGCTCAACCTTAATATAAAACATACATAATCAGGAGGTGCTACATAATTGGCTTTTGTGGTTGCATTACGAAAACTTGCCCATATGATATACAGTATTTTTTCAGGTCAAAAATCGATAATTTTCATAGGAAAAAAAGTGATATTTTTCTTATTTTTGCTCAAAACATAGATTGTGGGTACACGTTAGAACCGCCTTGCCGAGGCGGTTCTAAAGAGTACCCACAATCTATGTTTTGGAGCAAAAATAAGAAAAATAGGTATACCCCTGCAAACCACGGACATGTTTTCCTGATGTTTGCCAGTTTTGGCTGTTTGTCAAATTGAATTAAATCTGCTCGTTCAACATTATAAAAAGTAAAACTGTCTTAGAATGCGCATTAAGGATACAGATTATGGCATTAGGGCCACATTTGACAAACACGAAAAAAGAATAAACACAAAAGCGATCATTATGCACCTTAATATTAACACATACACCATCTAAAAGAGAATGGTCTAAGGGAAGTAATTGTGTATGTTGTTAAATTGTAGAGTTTGTAGATCTATTGTTCTTTAATTATCTGTAAAAGTTAAACATTTGACCGTTTTGAAAGTGTACAATCTTGACTCTTGATTGTTGTCGAGAGAGATGAGACTATCACAGTTTAAGATGGTGTTTGTGAAAGTGTCTTCAAAATTTTGCCTTGATAACATGCAGTCACCCTGGCGTTGGCGTTTGCGATCTCGTTGCTCAAATGGTTAAAATTTTTCTAAGTCTATATCTCTTGACCTTCTTCATGGATCAAGTTGATACTTTGCTTGTTGGTAGATATTGGTCTGAAGTTTTATTCTGTACCATCATGACCCACGTGGGTTACCTTGAGGTCGAGGTCATGGACTTTGGTTAAAGTTTTTATGAGTCTATATCTCCTGATCTGAATATGTAGATAGATTTAGTTGATACTTTGCATGTCAGTAGATATTGGTCTGAAGTTTTATGCTGTACCATCACGACCCACCTGGGTAACCTTGAGGTCAAAGTCACAGACTTAGAAATTTTGTGTTAAAGTTTTGGTTTAAGTTTTTATAAGTCCATATCTTCTGGATATGTTGATCAATTAAGTTGATTCTTTGCATGTCGGTAGATATTGGTCTAAAGATTTGTGCTGTACCATCACAACCCACCTGAGTGACCTTGAGGTCAAGGTCATGGGTCATAGATTTTAATAGATGTAGTGGCAATGCACAAGCCAGGCGAGCTATGCTGTCCTGCGACAGCTGTCATTGTCATATGTAATGTTTTGAATAAAGAGCTAAAAGTAAGCACCAAGAGAAAAAAGGCATGCTGTTTCTTAATTCTTTTTGATTTAGTTTCAACTTACTTTATGTGCATGTATGTATTTTATTGTATATTTTGAAGACACCCTTTACAAATTAATGTATAAAATAACACATCATGACTAACATTCTATTATCCCATATAATATAACTTACATACCATGCTACTGTCCAAAACACATTAATTTATAATATAATTTATCTTTTATTGCAATTGCTTTCTTGTAGCAGGATGTGTATGATACATGTTTATACATGTATAAAAATATATCAAGGAGAACAAAATGCATTACTGTTTCCTCGAATGACTTTGAATGAAATGAAGCTTTTCATAACTGAATAATAAACAGTACAAGGGCTAAACGTACCAAGATTGCTTATGTCATATTGCATCTCTTTCTATAATGACCTGTTGTCTTGCATGCATGCTCTACAGTTCTCATGCTTTTTATGTTCTCATACTCACATTGTTAAAACAATTACTAATGTGTTTTTCGTCCCAACACGACTGAAAAATTGTTGACTGGGACATTAAACCTCATTTTAAACAAATACTAATGTGTTTCTGAAGACTTTTAACCGAACTAAAATAAATACCATAATGAGACAGACCGTAAGCCTGGCCCCGAGGTTATAAAAATATTTTAAGCTCAACGCAGCTGAGCATGAAATTTAAACTGCTCATAAATGTTAAAATAGCCCAAATAAATTGAAATGTAATGTTAAGATCAACAAGCCTATCATTTATCCTGCTAATAAATGTTAAAATGCCAACAATTGTTGGCATTTTAACATTTATGAGCAGGATAAATTTTAGTCTCAGCTGAGCTGAGCAAGAAAAAAAAGTTTTATAACCTTGGGCCCAGAACCTTGTAACATCGTTACTGGTTGATGAGCATACAAGCATGTCTTGTGCATTGCTTGTTTTATGGCAAATGGAGGATATATGCTTGATAGTTACAGCTTGAAGTTTATGTAGTGAGCATTAATACAGAACTAGTGATATTGAGTAAAATTTACACATGTACATGTATGTTCACCTGGACCTCATTATAACAGGGTTCGTTACAGCAAGATTTTGGATATAACACGGATCAGTGCTGGACCCCAAGTGACCATTTTAGACTAATTTTGCTATATATCTATACATTTTACTCTCGTTATAACACAGATTGCATAGTTTACACAGAAATTTGTTTGGACCCCAACAATAGTGTTATAAAGAGGATGAGGTGTATTTTAAAGATAAAATGAAATTGAGTAGTTGTCGTTCATCAATTATATAATTTGGGCCACAACGTGAGAAAATGTACCTTTGGACAATTTTTTGAGTATAAGAAAAACAAAGTTACTTTGAATGTGTGATGTTTCTAGAGTCTGTTAGTCTTTATTTGACCAGATTATTTCAATTATTTTGTGAGTTATGACCAATTTACTATATGAACCCTACAGACGTCATTGTCCTGAAAAAATGACGTCGAACTTGCGTAATGCATTTCTGCATGTTAGTAGAGCTTACAAAACTCGATGCATTTGCTTAAAACTGTTTAAACACTGGTCAGAACCTATTGTTAAGATAAATGCATACCATCCTTACAGGCAATCTGTCGTAATTATTTTGTCTATTATTATGATGATGAGGTTGCTATGGTTACCGTTTAACGATAGATATAGGAAATTTATGTGTATTATTGGGTAAAACAAGGGCAGATAACTCCAAATATTGAAAATAAATATGTTTTTAAACTCATTCATTTGGTAGCCCAGTGTTTAAAGATTACAAATACAGTGTTATTTCTAAAATGTATATTACATCATTTTTCCGCTATTTGCTGCTTTCTACTAGTAATATCAGAATGTCCGAAGGTACATTTTGTCGCGTTGAGGTTCATTTATTGTAGTTATATGTGTCAACTCAGTTGTTGCATGTCTTTAGTGGTTAAGTATAGATTAATGGAAAAATACATCACAAAAACATGTCCGTGTAATGTGTACCCCCTTATACCCCACTTTTATACAGCAAAACTGGGGTATGCAGGGGTATACTTATTTTTGCTCCAAAACACAGATTGTGGGTACTCAGTAGAACCGCCTTGGCGAGGCAGTTCTAACGTGTACCCACAATCTATGTTTTGAGCAAAATTAAGAAAAATATCAAAAATTTTCTACGGAAAATTTTCAGTTTTTACAACTTAAAAAATCTCTGTATGTTGCATGGGCATGTTTTCGTAATGTATGTTTGTTTTCTATTTGCAGGAGCCAGAGGGAGGGTAGCGGTATTATGTCACCACGAGGCGAGGCCGAGACCCAGTCAAGTCAGATGAACGTCTCCGTGTTGAACAAAAGATCACATTTCGAACAAACCTCATAGTACAACTCATTGTGTATAGAGTGGTTCATTACATTACAAAGAAAATCTGACTTTAGGGTTTCTGACTAGGTCAGACACAAACTGGAATGTACAGTCACACACGTCTAGCAGCTTGCAATTTCAGGTTAAAGAAGAAAAAGGATTGTACTATCTGTGAGACGAAAGCAAAGACGCTGATAAACTGTGTAAGATGTGGCTACTTTGCAGATGATCTGGCTCTTTGTTTTCACATACATTTAAGTAGATTTTCTCATGATTCTGTTCATGTAAAATTGGTTCCATTATTAATTGCAACATTTCTGCTGTAAATGCAAACTTGCCATGGGTCTTCGTAGTTGAACCGTTTATGGCCTTTGCTACATCCATTGATCAAGGAATGTAACTGGCTCCATACATTGATGAATGTATGTATTTGTGTATACAATAGGCATGAGGGGTTAGGCTTAAAATTCAAATACTGTGGTTGGATGGATGGGTCTTGCCATGCCTGTTTGTTAACTTATTTGGAGTCCCTTTTATGGGACATAGGCAAACAGAATAGGCCCAGATGTGACGCCGCAGAACGCGGCGTTCCATCTGGGGCTATTCTGTTTGCTTAGAGAATTTTCATCGAAAAATTGAACTAAATTTAAAAATCACTCCTGACGCCCCTACAAATGAAAGTGGACTCACCCACTTGATAATGATGGGAAAATCCATTCGTCAAATATGGGTAAAAGTAGCAATTGTATAGAAAGTGTTTGATAGTGAGCATTGTGCCTTAGTGGAAGAGACTCAAAATTTTATCACGAAAACCTGTCCGTGCAATGTATGTACCCCCTTGAACCCCACTTTTATATAGCAAAACTTGGGTATGCGGGGGTATACCTATATTTCGCCGAGGCGGTTCTAACGTGTACCGTCAATCTATGTTTTGAGCAAAAATAAGAAAAATATAAAAAATTTGCTACTGAAAAGTTTCAATTTTTACAACTTCAAAAACTCCTGTATATTGCACGGGCGTGTTTTCGTAATGGTGAGGTCCTGGTGAGGTTCAAACCCTGCTGAGGGTCAGTGTTGTGCCTTTGAGCAAGACACATTTACTCCCGTAATACCCAGGAAGCGATGGCTCTGTCCTTACATGAAAAAAAATGTTGACGTGAATGTTGAACCTTATTAATACAAACAAAAAAAGTGGTTTGTAAACAGGCCAGTTTAATTTTTGTACAGTTGTGGGCTAAGGGAGATAAGCCAATTAATAGACCATACCAGGGGCCAGTTGTTCAAAATTAACAATGTCGTTAGTTAACGATTCGTTAAAATTTAAGGATTCTCACATTTTTTCAACAAAAAATAACAGTGTATTTGCTTTTGAAGTCAATATTTAGCTAACAAATTTAGGGCTTAACGACACCGTTAAGCTAACAATGTTTTGAACAACTGGGCCCAGTTGTTGAAGCATATTACTGTTGCTTGTGACCTTTCTCATTAACAATTTTTCCTACATGTTTATTGCCAGGTTATTTTGTCTTTCGTATGTGCGGTAATATGCTTTGTTGGGAAAAGACGTTGCAGAATAATGTTTTGAAGGGTGTCCTTCAAAACGTGTCCATGCAATCTATGTTTTGGAGCAAAAAAAAATTGAAAATATCATTTTTTTCCCAATAAAATTTTAAATTTTTACTGCTGAAAAACATTCTCTTTACATGTTTACATGTATATTGCAAGGACAAGTTTTTGTAATGTCAAGAAAATACCTCCATGATTGTTTTCCTACCAGGTCCGACACAGACTGGGTAGTAACAGCCATATGCTTCAAATTCCAAATTTAGAAATAGGGCTGATGCTATCAGAAAATTGTTTAAAAGAAAAACTTTCTCCTGATATTGTGCAAAGGCCTTATTTTGCATCAAGGACTTTGAGAGGAATGAATTTTGTATAATGATCTATAGTGCCTTAATCACATTTTATGTGAAATCAGCATATTGATATATTTGACTTTAATAAATTGTTTCTTATTATCAGTAATCAGCTATTTTGATTAATTAGCTTTTATTTTAAAGGTTTATTCATGAAGAATGGCTTAAGGTCAGGGTGAAGTAAAACGTCGTTATGCAGCGTTACGCGTGACGTTGCTTTGCGACGCCAGCGGAACAAGAATCGACGCTCTTATGTCGCGCCTTTTTGAACCAAAGAAGGCTGTAGCTTCTACGTCATTTAGTACGAATTTTACATTTTTCTTCCCTTAAAGAATGCGACAAATTTTTAACAAAACACAGAAAATGAGAGTTTCTGCAGTAAAAGTCATTTATTGTAATTCTTGCGTCAGTCGCACACTAAAATGCAACGCGTGTTCGCGCCACGACGTTACGTTACGTCGCGCAAAATACCAAAAATGCACTACCATACATAACAAAACCTCCAATAGCACGAAAACGAGCCTGGTTGTCAAGGACTTTTTTTCAAGCAACCTGTTCCAAACTGATTCACGCAGATAATATCAGTTTTTAAAAAAACTTCATCGTGGAATTTAGGAGAAAAATATGTTTATGCGCAAAATCCGACATCTATTTCCCATTTCCCCATTGAGTTCAATGGCGAAAATGGTGTTTTTAGATTGTCTATAGCTCAAAAACTAATCTGGTAGTCAAGGAATATTTTTGCATATTCCGATGGGGGAGCATTTAATACATCGATATGCAAAAAATAAGAAAATTCCATCGTAGCGTTTTTACTTCACCCTGACCTTAAAGGGGCAACTTGGTCGCCACCCGGCTGTGACTGCACAGGAATTGTATCACTAGAATTTTTGCTGTGAGTTTTCACGGTACCATCATAAAGAAATGCAAAATTGGCCTTCAATCTGCTGCTTTGAGAGTATAGGATCCATTTTAGTCTTTGTGATGTCGGAGAATCTGTTCAGTCTTTATTGCTGCATTATCCAGGCCCGGAGGTTATAAAACTTTTTTCAAGCTCAACTCAGCTGAGCATGAAATTTAAACTGCTCATAATTACTGAAATAACCAAAATTGGTTGAAATTTCAGGTAAAGATTGCCAAAGCCTGTAATTTATCCTGCTAATAAATGTTAAAATGCCAACAATTGTTGGCATTTTAACATTTATGAGCAGGATAAATTTTAGTCACAGCTGAGCTGAGCATGAAAATTTTTATGACCTCGGGGGCCTGATCAATGACAAGAACAGAGCACAGGTTGTAAATAAAACATTCCTTATTTTCTAGATTATGAGCAAAACTGTTTACAACAATGACCTGTGTCAGGAAACAACTCCACGTTTGCTATCATTTGTGTATGTATGTTATACCACAGACAGCATGCTTGAATTGCACCTGACTTCGGAAATCACATATTGCTTTGTTCAATTATTAAAAAATAATTAAAATATAAAAGCTTTATCCTTTGGAAATAGTGAAAATGTTCAAAGGGATGTAGGATGCGCCATATTGCGCAATTTCGGGTACTGAACTCTCATCAGTGACCCTTTATAAATTGGTGACGATAGCCAGATACATGTAAATATACTGCAGTTTCAAACATTTACACAAGGTAAGTCTAAATCAAAGACACATGCCTAAACAGTGTCAAATAATTAAAACATTGTGTAGAAGATGGCTCTAAAAGTACAATTTTTAGTACTCTGAATATTCTAATTGATCTCAAAGGACCGAAAGAAATAATATAATCTGCACTATGGATGATGTACGGGGAGCCATTTTATGCAGCATGGTCATTATTAACAATTATGTGCTTTCTTGAAAATGTTTAAGGTTCTTGAAGTGTTCTGAGCAACAGGGCTATTTAAAGTTTGTATAAACAGTTATGGAATCAGAATAGGTCTAAATTTCAAATACAACCTGCGCAAACAGCACCACACATTTTCCAAACTTTTCTTCAGTCCGAACTGTATCTGTGACAACACCACCCAATAATACAAATGATAGCTTTCACAGAGTTTGTTTCCTGACACTGATGGCATAGGTCTATATGAGCCCCGACGTGAGAAAACCGGTCTTTGGGGTCTCCGACCAGGTCTGAAATAAACCGGCCTCTAAAGTCCCAGAAGCAGGCTAGAGGCTTGAAATTTTGGCCATAAGTAGAAGAGGAATTCTATTATCCCAGTAGCGAAAACAAAGGCACTGATCAGCTTCGCAGTTACTGCGAAGCTGATCTGCGCCTTTGTTTTCGCTTAGGCAAAAATCTGGTTTTCTCACGATGCGGCTCATATATAGCTTGAGGTTTGTTTGATCTGTTGCTTTGCATCCCAGTCAACAGCTATGGCCATGTTGGGATATTGTTGCCTTCAAAAAAGGGCAGAGGCCTAGTGGTAGATTGACCCCCTGGCAAATCAAATACCCTGGCTGTGTCCCTACATAACTGGATGGACATTACCCTTATGGAAAAATCATGTCTGAATCCGTCTGAATCATCTTCTGAATCAGTCTGAATCCATGTCTGAATTTGTCTGAATCCATGTCTGAATCTTTGCTGAAATTGGGACAGATTCAGACAGATTCAGGCATCTGAATCTGTCTGAATCTTGTCTGAATCTTCTTCTGAATCTGTCTGAATCCATTCTGAATTTGTCTGAATCATCAAATTACTGCATGTCTGAATCTTTGCTGAAATTGGGACATATTCAGACAGATTCAGACAGATTCAGACATCTGAATCTGTCTGAATCTTCTTCTGAATCTGTCTGAATCCATTCTGAATTTGTCTGAATCATCAAATCATTGCTTATCTGAATCTTTGCTGAAATTGGGAACCAGAGGACCAATGGTCCTGTAAACGCTCACCTGAGTCTGCTGCATATACCAATAAACATGTTTGAATAATATGGTATTTAACCCCAGTGCAGGGGCAGATGAAGCCCTTGGGCCGTTTTCTTTTTTCAGAATAATCAATATTCTGTCCATTTGCCAAATTCATGCTGGCTTTTCCCTTCAAATGACATTTAAACAGTTTTTCCCATTCAAATGCATGGGCAACCCATGTTGACCTTGCCATAAACTTGGTCAAGGTCATCACAGGGTCATGATTTATGTATACATTGTAGTACTTTAGCCATGGATGCTTCACGCCAAGTTTCATTGAAATCAATCTATTGGTTTCAGAGAAGAAGATATTTGAAGGGATTTTACCATATATGGGTATGGCAGCCATCTTGGTAATGTGACCTAGATTATTAATATATACATTGGCTCCCCCATCCTATAGATGCCTCACAGAAAATTTGGCTTCAATTGGCCAAGTGGTTTCAGAGGAGAAGATGTTTGAATATTATGGTAATATACATGTATATTGCCCCGGGGTGTGGGCATATGAGCCCTTAGGTCCATTTTTTTTTCAGAATCATTATGTCCCCCCAACCGAAGGTGGGGGACATATTGTTTTTGGTGCGGTTCCCGTCGGCGTCGGCGTCGGCGTCGGCGTCCGCGTCGGCGTCCGCGTCCGCGTAGCTTCTTTCTTACGCGATATCTTTTGAACCAGTGGATGGATTTTGACCAAACTTGCATAGATACATGGTTGGGAGGGGGGAAAGAGTTGATTAGATTTTGGTGACCTTGACCTCATTTTCAAGGTCACCAGCCCATGAAAACTGATCAAATTAGGTTTTCTGACGCGATATCTTCTGAACAAATGAATGGATTTTGAGCAAACTTGCACAAGAGCATTGTTGGGAGGAGGCTCAGAGTTGATTAGATTTTGGTGACCTTGACCTAATTTTCAAGGTCACGAGTCCATAAAAACTGTTGAAATTAGTCTTTCCAATGCAATATCTTGTTAACCTATTGATGGATTTTGACCAAACTTGCACAGAAGCATTGTTGCAAGAAGGCTCAGAGTTGATTATATTTTGGTGACCTTGACCTAATTTTCAAGGTCACGAGTCCATAAAAAATGTTGAAATTAGTCTTTCCAATGCAGTATCTTGTAAACCAATCGATGGATTTTGACCAAACTTGCACAGAAGCATTGTTGGGAGGAGGCTCAGAGTTGATTATATTTTGGTGACCTTGACCTAATAATCAAGGTCACGAGTCCATAAAAAATGTTGAAATTAGTCTTTCCAACGCGATAACTTGTAAACGAATGGATGGATTTTGACCAAACTTGTACAGAAGCATTGTTGCGAGAAGGCGCAGAGTCGGCTAGATTTTGGTGACCTTGACCTAATTTTCAAGGTCACAAGTCCATAAAAACTGTTGAAATTAGTCTTTCCAATGCAATATCTTGTAAACCTATTGATGGATTTTGACCAAAATTGCACAGAAGCATTGTTTGGAGGAGGCTCAGAGGTGATTAGATTTTGGTGACCTTGACCTAATTTTCAAGGTCACGAGTCCATAAAAAATGTTGAAATTAGTCTTTCCAACGCGATAACTTGTAAACCAATAGATGGATTTTGACCAAACTTGCACAGAAGCATTGTTGCAAGAAGGCTCAGAGTTGATTAGATTTTGGTGACCTTGATCTAATTTTCAAGGTCACGAGTCCATAAAAAATGTTGAAATTAGTCTTTCCAATGCAGTATCTTGTAAACCAATCAATGGATTTTGACCAAACTTGCACAGAAGCATTGTTGGGAAGAGGCTCAGAGTTGATTATATTTTGGTGACCTTGACCTAATAATCAAGGTCACGAGTCCATAAAAAATGTTGAAATTAGTCTTTCCAACGCGATAACTTGTAAACGAATGGATGGATTTTGACCAAACTTGTACAGAAGCATTGTTGCGAGAAGGCGCAGAGTCGGCTAGATTTTGGTGACCTTGACCTAATTTTCAAGGTCACAAGTCCATAAAAACTGTTGAAATTAGTCTTTCCAATGCAATATCTTGTAAACCTATTGATGGATTTTGACCAAACTTGCACAGAAGCATTGTTGGGAGGAGGCTCAGAGTTGATTAGATTTTGGTGACCTTGACCTAATTTTCAAGGTCACGAGTCCATAAAAAATGTTGAAATTAGTCTTTCCAACGCGATAACTTGTAAACCAATAGATGGATTTTGACCAAACTTGCACAGAAGCATTGTTGCAAGAAGGCTCAGAGTTGATTAGATTTTGGTGACCTTGATCTAATTTTCAAGGTCACGAGTCCATAAAAAATGTTGAAATTAGTCTTTCCAATGCAGTATCTTGTAAACCAATCGATGGATTTTGACCAAACTTGCACAGAAGCATTGTTGGGAGGAGGCTCAGAGTTGATTATATTTTGGTGACCTTGACCTAATAATCAAGGTCACGAGTCCATAAAAAATGTTGAAATTAGTCTTTCCAACGCGATAACTTGTAAACGAATGGATGGATTTTGACCAAACTTGTACAGAAGCATTGTTGCGAGAAGGCGCAGAGTCGGCTAGATTTTGGTGACCTTGACCTAATTTTCAAGGTCACAAGTCAATAAAAAAAATGTTGAAATTAGTCTTTCCAACGCAGTATCTTGTAAATCAATTGACGGATTTTGACCAAACTTGCACAGAAGCATTGTTGGGAGGAGGCTCAGAGTTGATTAGATTTTGGTGATCTTGACCTAATTTTCAAGGTCACGAGTCCATAAAAAATGTTGAAATTAATCTTTCCAACGCGATAACTTGTAAACCAATTGATGGATTTTGACCAAACTTGCACAGAAGCATTGTTGCGAGAAGGCTCAGAGTTGGTTAGATTTTGGTGACCTTGACCTAATTTTCAAGGTCACGAGTCCATACAAAAATGTTGAAATTAGTCTTTTCACTGCAATATCTTGTAAACCAATTGATGGATTTTGACCAAACTTGCACAGAAGCATTGTTTGGAGGAGGCTCAAAGTTGATTAGATTTTGATGACCTTGACCTAATTTCCAAGGTCACGGGTCCATAAAAACTGTTGAAATTAGTTTTTCCGATACGATATCTTGTAATCTAATAATTGATGGATTTTGACCAAACTTGCTCAGAAGCATTGTTGTGAGGAGGTTCAGAGTTAATAAGAATTTGGTGATTGTGACCCAATTTTAGACAGGGTCCAAAACAAGTTTAAACTATCAGACCTTACATGGTGTCTTCCCTAGAAAAACTTCATATCACAAGGTAGCTACACTTCAATTACTAAACGGTTGGGGGGACATAGTTTTCCTCAGAAAACACTGTTTTAATTAATATTTAGTCCTACTACCCATTTCCTGCCAGATTTTCACCTCAAATGCCTTTTTAAAAGTTTTCCCCATTCCAATGCATTGGCAACCTATGTTGACCTTGTCATAAAATAGGTCAAGGTCACCACAGGGTCATGATTTATATACACATTGTAGTACTTCAGCCATTGATGCTTCATGTCAAGTTTCTTTGAAATCTGTTCAGCAGATTCGGAGAAGAAGATTTTTGAAGGGTTTTTACCATATATGGGCATGGCAGCCATCTTGGTCGTGTGAACTAGATAATTTATATACACATTGATTCCCCCATTCCATAGATGCTTCACATAAAATTTGGCTTTGATTCGCCAAGCGGTTTCAGAGGAGAAGATGTTTGAATATTATGGTAATATACATGTATATTGCCCCGGGTGGGGGCTGATGAGCCCCTGGGGTCCAATTTTTTTCAGAATCATTAATATTCAGTCCTACTGCCCATTTCCTGCAAGACTTTCACTTTAAATGACATTTTAAAAGTTTTCCCTATTCAAATGTATTGGCGACCTATGTTGACCTTGCCGTAAAAAAGGTCAAGGTCATCACAGGGTCACGATTTATATACACATTGTAGTGCTTGAGCCATCGATGCTTCATGCCAAGTTTTGTTGAAATCGGTCCACCGGTTCTGGAGAAGAAGATTTTTGAAGGGTTTTTACCATATATGGGCATGGTGGCCATCTTGGTCATGTGACCTGGATTTCTTATATACACATTGGTTCCCCCTTCCTATTGATGCTTCACATAAAATTTGGCTTTGATTGGCCAAGCGGTTTCAGAGGAGATGATGTTTGAATATTATGGTAATGTACAGGTATATTGCCCCGGGGTGGGGGCACATGAGCCCCTGGGGTCAAATGTTTTTCAGAATCATCAATATTCAGTCCTACTGCCCATTTCCTGCAAGATGTTCACTTGAAATGACATTTTAAAATTTTTCCCCATTCAAATGCATTGGCGACCTATGTTGACCTTGCCATAAAATAGGTCAAGGTCATCACAGGGTCACGATTTATATACACATTGTAGTGCTTGAGCCATCGATGCTTCATGCCAAGTTTCGTTGAAATTGGTCCACTGGTTCTGGAGAAGAAGATTTTTGAAGGGTTTTTACCATATATGGGCATGGCGGCCATCTTGGTCATGTGACCTGGATTTCTTATATACACATTGGTTCCCCCTTCCTATTGATGCTTCACATAAAATTTGGCTTTGATTGGCCAAGCGGTTTCAGAGAAGAAGATCTTTGAAAATGGTGGAAGACGGACGACGGACGGACGACGGACGGACGGACGACGGAGCATGGGTATACTATAAGCTCACCTTGTGAGCCTGACGGCTCAGGTGAGCTAAAAATTCAGAAAGATTCAGACAAGATTCAGACGTCTGACCCTCATCAGCATATTATTTTCAATGGGCTGGTGACCTTGGAAATTAGGTCAAGGTCTACCTAATCTAATCTACTCTAGTCTTCTAAAAAAATGTTTCTCTGCAAGTTTGGTCATAATCCATCCATTTATTCTGAAGATATCCGCTCAGAAAAGCTGATTCAAATACTTTTCATGAGCTGGTGACCTTGAAAATTAGGTCAAGGTCATCAAAATCTAATCAAGTCTTTCCCCTCTCTCAATCATGTATCTGTGAAAGTTTGGTAAAAATCCAACTACTGGTTCAAAAGATATCTGATATTCAAGCATATAACATGTATTTGATGTGGGTGGGGTAAGGATATTTAGGTACAAAAATGAATTTCAGAGCAATGCATGCATAATAGGTATGTTCAAGCAGCCATTTAATTCTTAAACATGTTCTTGACATGTTTCTGTTAGTTTCCCTCATCAGTCAGATCTTAAGATTAAGTAAAAGCCTACTAAATAGAGATTTCTGTTGAGTTTGACCTCTCTTCTGCAGAAGACATTTAGAAAAGGACAAGTCCCAGCATGCCTTAAAGTCACATGACTTCCTTCTGAATCATTCAGAATGATTCAGACAGATTCAGATGATTCAGACATATTCAGATGATTCAGACATATTCAGACAGAATCCAGAAGCTATTCAGAAAATAAGAGAGAAGTGTAAATAAGCTCGACTGCACTGCAAAGAGCTATTGTGGTCATGTGGTCCTTGTGTCCTTGGCTTGGGTGGGGCTAGAGTTTAAAATATAGAATACAGTTGTCAAAAATGTTTTACTGCTGTATAATTTCCTTTTACCCACACTTTGACAACAACTTACATGTATCATAAAGCATTTTTATTTTAAACGGATTAGAGGTTTTATGACATCCTACCAAAGGGTTTGAGCCTATATAAATTTGGCAGTGTAATGAAAACTTAACAGACTAGGGGGGAATTAGCAGGGTTTTTACCCGTCATCATTAAATGACTGTCCCCCCGCCCCCCCCCCCCCCCCCCCCCCAGTGAAAAGCTTGCTGGATGAAAAGTCAAACTCCCTGGTATCCCATGCAGGTCTGGGTGTGTGTTTGTATGGGGGGGGGGGGGGGGGGCTGGTAACACACATTCATAACCAATGCATAAACTGAATAATTTTGAGAGGATTCATAAAGATTCAGACCTAAGATACCTTAAAATTAATGTTACATTATTTATATAAGGGAGCGTGGTGCCGTAGTGGTGGAGGGTCAGACTCCGAATTGAGAGGTCCTGGGTTCTATTCCCACAGGCATCACCATGTTGTGTCCTTGAACAAGACACATTTACTCCCTATAGTACTGGTTAAACCCAGGAAGCATTTGCTCTGTCCCGACATGACTGAAAAATTATTGGCTGGGACGTTAAGCCTCAACACAAACAAACAAACAAACAAACGTTATTTACAATAAGGCCCATTATTAATCTGAATCAATCAGGATTGTCGATTCAGACAGATTCAGACTTCAGATAACTAATTACTTCAAGTAATTTAACATTTATATCAGTCTGAATCATTCAGAAATGGTTTCAGACCGATTCAGATCTCGAGTAATATTCAGAATAGATTCAGACAGATTCAGATCATCTGAATTCTTCTGAATCAATTCATAAAGATTCAGATGGATTCAGCATGGATTCAGAGACCAGTTAAACTGATTCAGTCAGATTCAGATGGAGTAATAATCATTCAGACTGATTCAGACAAGTTTCAGAAAAAATCAGACCGATTCAGCTTGATTCAGAATTTTTTATTCATGAGGGTAAGCAACAAACCAAACAAACATACAGAAAAAAGCTTTTGTCCTCTTTACATGGCTCAGATAAATATAATTTTTTGCTGGTTGTTAATCATAATGATTAAAGAATTTTGTGCTGGTTGTTAATGATTAAAGCTGTGAAGATGGATACATATCATTTCAACATATGAGCCACCTCGTGTTAAAACCAACAATGTGGTTTCCGAACAGGTCTGACACAAACCGGCTTGTACAAGCACAGAAAAGAGCTAGAAGCTTGAAATTTCGAATTTAAGTAGAAGAGGAATTGTACTATCCGAGTAGCGAAAACAAAGGCGCTGATCAGCTTCGCGGCTACCGCGAAGCTGATCTGCGTCTTTGTTTTCGCCCATGCAGATTGTTGGTTTTCCCATGAGGCGGCTTGTATCATTTCAACATATATACGAGTTATGCAATATTCAGAATATTTTTTGAATATGTAAATACATATAGTTTATTAAGATTATGGTTTGTATTGATGCCTTAATTACCCAATATACAAATTAATTTACTACTATATTAATAAAGTTGGTAAAACAGATTTTGTTCTGTGTTTTCCTTACTCGCCATCAACTGGTGTACACGCTTCAGGTGGGGTTTGTTTTGGTCAGTAGACTAAATACATGTATCACAGCGGTGGCAGCACATTTTGGAAAGAATGTGGTTTATTTGCGCACACAATTTTCCCAGGTAAACGTATTCATTTGCGCACACAATTTTCCCATGTAAATGTTACATTTGCGCAGATTTTCTCAGGTAAGTGGTATGTTTGCGCTCGCAAGACTGTATAGACAGGCCAAGCCCTCATTTCCAGTCCAAGCTATATCTTTCTTAGTCATTTCATTAGACAGATGGCATTCAAGGCACAGCCAGTGATGAGTATGTGAATTAAAAACTTGAGAGGGTATAAAGACAGTTTGTGATGATGCCAAATGAACATGTACACATAAACATGTAAATCTGCAAAACTAAAACTAAAAATGACTTTTAAGTGACTGTGTAAACCTGTTCGAACTCTTCCACCTGCAGATCGGTGAACAGGGGTAACAGTGCAGATATTTTATTTATCGTACCTTGGTAAAATAAAATACCCACAGCTGGCCAAGGAAAAGGCGCAAATACATGCGCGCAAATGTAACACTAAAACTGTGCGCAAATGATACACATTTCTGCGCACAAATGAAAACTGTGCGCAAACGAAATTTTTGAAAAATGTGCGCAAATGTTATAGCACCATCACAGCAGATTAAGGGCAAGGATTGGAGCTCTGAAAATTGATTTAAGCATGATACCTACCCTAAAGGCGATTTTAACAGCTCATAAAATTTTCATATTTTTATTTTGAAGCTAATTTAGAATGTTTTCTTTGAACTGAGCAAATAAAAAATGGGGGTCACCAAGTTTAATTTTGAGTTATAATAGTTGAAAGAGCGCCCATTGCGAGTGCCGAAAAATGCGTTTTCCGCTAGTTGCTACTACACTTTGGCAATGAAAAATTCGAAAAGTACAAGTAGTACTATCCAAATACCATACATTTCAATAAGACAAGAGGTTGTTGAATGAATATAACCATTGTCAGGTGTGAGCTTTGCCTAAAAGTGGTATTACTGACAGATATTTGGTAAATGTGATTTTTTGGATATTCAGGCTGCCCAGTCAGTTTGGTACAAAATATATATTTTGGGCTTCAAAAAATAGAGATTTTATGTCCAAAAAATAGGAGAAAAATAGGAAATTATCGGCCTAAGATGGCTTTTTTTATAGCATTGAAAACCATAAATATTAACATAAAGCAGCAAGAAGGCAAATCTTACTGGTGTAATTTTGGTATAGGTGTGTGATCCATTATTTTAAAACCTACTCAAGTTGTAGAAGTAACTTACTTCACGGGATTATCTTGTTTTCTGATGAAGAAAAATTACTTTATTTATCAAGTTACGAGCGAGCGAAGCGAGCAAGGATAAAAATGAATGCCAAAGACATCAAAACTGGCATTTCAAACCAAAATTCCATGATTTTTCCTTGATATTTCATTATTATCTGCAGCATTTTGAAAAATATAGGAATTTGATGGGAAAATATAGGATTTGGGATCAAAATATAGGAAAAAATAGGAAGCTCTGAAAATATAGGGAAAAAAAAGGAAAAATAGGAGCACTGGGCAGCCTGGATCATATTTTGTTTTAATCCTTGTTTACGTAGCAAATCTAATATTATCCAAGAACCCTCAGTTAAATTTCCATGAAAAAACTTTCAGTTACAGGCCATCTTATAACACTTAAATTTAATGAGAAAAAAACAACATGTTTACCAGAATGAAAAACAATTCTACAGACGAATACGTTACTCCCACCCCTTTAATTTTGCTTACAGTTTCTATGTTGATATTCAGTAAAAGTTTAGAACATATACTTAGCGTCAAAGAAAAGTTACCAGTAAATCATAATTAATTAACACACAACAATATTTGATCATTTTGAAAAGAAAACTGCCGGTCTTCAGCGTTCATTTTCATGGAATGCTGTCCATCATTGCTATTGAAAACGGTGCTTATCACAGCCGAAAAGATTATAGGCAGTCCAGGACAAATGTCAGAAGCTTCCATTGAAATGTATGGGGAAATGCAGAATTTTGGTACTACTTAAAAGTAAGGTCCTCATTTCCGGTAGTCGATGGAAAACTTTAAACCAGTTTGGTGGCGTTTTAACTGTGGGTGTAAGATGCATGAGAAGACATGACAATGAAAAAATTAGGCTTTCTAGTTCTAAAAAGTTTCGAAAATCACAAATTGTACGTGGGAACACGTGCAGCATAGTTCCAGGGTTAGTGGAACTGTTGAATGTCTAAATTTGCTGTTGACCAGAATTATGAATGGAGCCACAATTTTTGAAAGAAATCTCATATTTTTTCAAAATATCGAAATTTTAGTGGTAGTAACTTTTCATTGACGCCGAGTATACTTTGTGCTGTTTAATTATATATGCAGCTTTAATCAACAGTGTCACAAGTTTCAAAGTCATGGCACCAAAAAACATTGCACGAAATCGATAGAAATTATGTAACATCGCCATTATTATGATGTCATAAACTTAATATTTATAGAAAACAACAACTCAATCTTTCTTTAAATTTTATTTATAAATTTGGCAATATATAGAGGGGCCAGCTCAGCCGCGCATTTAGCTAAACCCTTAGATAACTTACATTTATAGCACTCTGGTTGGTACCCATATAAGTTATCATAAATATGAAATTTTGGGGGGCTCTAAGTGAATGTTGGAGAGTCTTTGTGGAGAATTGAGAACATGAGCCTGTACCCCCTAACTTAATACAGGTCAACCTCATTATAACGCTATCGTTGGGGTCCATGGAAACAGACCGTGTTATAAGTGAACCGTGTTGTAATGAGGTTATTTACAATAGATATATAACAAAATAATGAATTTGGGAGCCATGACATGGCCGTGTTATATTGAAAACCGCACTATAGTGAGGCGCGTTATAATGAGGTTGAACTGTACATATTCAAAAAATGTGTCAAATTATACAGACGCTATTTACACCATTACACTACTGACAATCACGTGGTATTGTTTACATACAAACCAATAAATGATCGGTAACACACACTGCATTTTGAGAACGAAGTTGAGACGAAAAATTCGAGTTTCCTCCTACATTCTTCTAATGACTGATAGGTGGGTGCAGTCATTGCAGAAATTAAACATTTATTGAAAGAAAGTAACATAAGAAATCCTGGTTATTTCGTTTTTGCAAGCACTTCAATGTTAGTGTTGGAAGCTCTATATGTTCATTGGGTGGAAGTGCTTGCGAAAATGAAATAACCTGGATTTCTCATAATACTTTCATTCAATAAATGTTCGATTTCTGCATGGACAGTCAGTAGAGTAAATGGTATAGGAGAAAACCTGATTTTTTTCATTTCAACTTCAGTTGTGCGTCACCGAGCATTTATCGGTTTATACAATACCCCGTGTTTATCAGCTGTGCATTAGTTAAGAATCTATTTTGCATAAATCCTCCATTTTCAAAATCCAAATCCAGCGATTCACAGCTCTCAATAGAATTTCCGGTCTGGGTGTCGGTATTATCCTTAAGCCCTCCAGTAGTTTCTTTACTGACTCTTCCAAGACGACGGTTCTGCTGTGATTTATCTAAATGTTTTCTGTTTTTTTCTGTCTACCTCTGTTGTTCTCGTCATCTTTGCATCTGGTTGATGCTAAAGTGTATTTCCTAGTGTGTGATAATGGTTTTTCACAGATATTTTGCAACTGTTTGAATTTATCAAAAATATTTTCTTGGTACATTACTGAGCATTTAGTTTGTCGCAAAATGTGCAGCAAAAATTTTTAAATTCGGTTGACAAATAAAAAAGTTATGGTCAAAAACATTTTTTGAATAGGGATTTTTTGTACAAAAATCTCATGTAAGGGAGGTAAATATTTTCCCGCAAAAAATGTAAATCCTTAGTTTTTTTAAAATGATTGTTCGAAATCATTTTTAAATGACACATATAACTTACTTGAGGCTAAATCTTCATGACCAAGTAAAAATTTTCGAAACGTACTTATCAATTTTTTTGATCATCGATTACCTCCCTTGTCAATGAAAAATCCCTATTCAAAATTCATTTTGGCCGTTAAAACTTTATCAGTTGACCTATATACTCAACAAAAAAAGTTAAGGAAAATGTGTTAAAGTGCTTATTGCAGTAAATCTAGTAGAGAGTTAGAAATTCAAATTTTAGTATGTTATGAAGTGTCTTTCTATCTTTCCAATGAGGCATCATTCAAACTTGTAGCATCAGCAGTGGCTGGGAAAAACAATGTCAAAGTTGACTAGTCGTCAATCCAGTTTTCACAAAATTGCAATATTGTTCGGTTTGAGTAAAAAGTGTCAATGTAGGCTCTTGCCTTAAAAGCATAGACTTTAAAGACAAGTTTTCTCATGACAACAGATCAGTGCACAACACAAGATGTTGAGGCATGTCATACTGCTTTTCCTGCATCAGCATCATTTCCTAGATGGCAATATCAGGCTGCAAAGCACCACAGTCAACCGACAATTCTTTAATCTGACCAGCAATATGTCAACTTTGGTGCTGAGAAATCAGCATTTTTTTCCTCCTGAAGCACCACAGCAAGAGCCTGGAGAGGTTTTGGTGCCAGTATTCCATACCAGACCATATCATACTGTTCCAGAATGTGTAACACTTGTTCAGCGGGAGGCATGTCTGGTGGATGGGTTGCCTAGTCCTTGACCTCAACGTTGTACCGACGTAGGTAATCTTGGGTGATACTGGGGTGATTTCATCTGACATTGTCCTCCGGGTACCAACAATGGTACTGGTGCTGAAAATGCTTTACAACAGGTTTGCTCACCTCAGTGTGTGCACTGTACAGCTGTTCATGAGAAAATGTGTCTATGGAGACATGGTTATTGTGTGAAAAAGCTCCAGTGACAATTGATGCACAAATTGAACAATATGGCAATTTTGTGAAACATGGAGGGGCGACCAGTCAAGCTTCTGTAAGTGTCATCATCTCAAATAAGCCCTCATTTGAAAGATAAAAAGACGCTTTATGATGATATGGAGTTCATTTTTCATGAAATATAACAGTTCTTGTGTTACAGGCCCTCAAACACATTTTCCTTAACTTTCTTTGTTGAGTATATATTTCCAAAATTTTGCAGGACAAACTAAGAGTGACTGATTTTCACATCAAAACACTTTGTCGATCATCCTCCATACAAAAATTTTCTGCGAAAAACCATCAGACTAGACTAGAGTTAAATGGCGGATAAGTGTGCTAGAAAACACTTTTGTGGGCACTTTTGCGGCATGAGTTGCAACAATGCCTAAGTTACTCAGGGACGTGCCCTCTTTCAGAATCTGTCTGTTGCAAAAACGAAATATCAATATTAAGGTCAGTAAATAAGGTCAAAGGTCATCAGGTGCAAAAATACGTAAATATTCTTATACACAGTAAAAAGATGGAAAACTGTCCAATTTTCGCTGCATTACTTGCAACAATGTAAGTTACTCAGGGACGTGCCCTCTTTCAGAATCTGCCTATTGCAAAAACGAAATATCAATATTAAGGTCAGTTAATTAGGTTAAAGGTCATCAGGTGCAAAAATACGTAAATATTATAAAGATGGAAAAATGTCCAATTTTCTCTGCAGAGTTTCACAAAAAGAAGATGAAGGAAGTCTTGTAATGTTTGTTTGTTTAATTACATATTTGTATGCATAATAATATATGTTTGTCCGTCTGTATGTTTGGATATACACATCATCAAGACTAGGACGCAAACGTTCATTTGCAGACGTTTTCAAAACAACTGAAGTGCGGTTGTGATGTTTATATGTGGAAATATACCAATTTTTTTCTTCGACATTGAAGGTGGGCAGCAAACGACCCGCCACAGACAGCTCATTTGTTTCAGCGAATTAATGTGCATTATTGAGGCTTGCCGAGTAAAGGGTATTTTGGGATACGGGATATTGACCTATTTTTAAGTGATACTTTACTGGGATATTTGTGATTATTTATTTTGGGATATGGGATATTTGATTTTTTTATGGGGATATGACATTTTTGAAAAAAAGTAAATAAACACAAGATCACTGCAGAATTGTTATTCCGTTCTATGGTTTCAAATTTTCCTGTGAAACAAGCCAACCAGATCCCAAGTCAAGCCGCATTATAAGCCCAAAATCTATGGAAATCCTCTCCGCAACTCCGATGCAAGAAAGCAAATGAATTGCAACTTAGTCTAGACCTATTAGTGTGAATGGCACAGCATATCACATTTATATCAGAATATACATTGTAATATTTTCCAGAATCTACCAAAAACTTAATAATAATAAATAATAAAAAAAATAAATAAAAAAAATCAGGTGTCATAATTGCACCAAGCCTTTTCCAAATTTGCGGGAGCATCAACGGACAGGATCCCACAACTGATTTACAAAATGTATGTCTAACATTCGTAACAAACAGGATACTCTCTTATAATAAAAGGAGATACTTTGCAATGGTCCTAATTAGACAGTACTTCTGGCTCACAAAATAAACACGAACAGGACTAAGCATTTGGCTCCCGGATCCACTACCAAGGCTTTACCAATCATTGCAAATCTGTTCTCCGAAAATTGTGAACCTTAATCCTTATCAAGGCTTCACAAAAATAATCTCCAAGACTCATTTTTTCATAGCTGGATGAAAAAGCTGGCCAGGGTGTCTCTCTTGTAGTATCAGACTATGCTCTGAAATATTCTGGATTCTATCAGTTCAAACTTTTCCCGGGGAGCATTCCCCCGCACCCACTAGCAAGGCTTCACGTAACTAGTAAATGTAATGCTCAATGCAAAATCTCAAGGAAAAGAGAAAAATAGGGTGTTTGTCGATACAAACCTGAAATCACAACAAGTAAGCTTTCATGATGCTATTCCTAAGTCCATGTCACCAGCATTTGGGTCATTGTATGAGTCAAAGAAAATGCCGGTAACTGGCAAAGCAAAGGTGATAAAAGTCAACAGAAACCTTTTTCATCGACATTTCGTTGCGAAAAGTTCAGGGCAAACTGTAGATTCGGCTGAAATACTTCGGCATGAGTTGTTTCTGGTATCCCTTTCTCTCGCGGATACTGCAGGTGAGTTACACCACACTCAGAAAGCTGCACTCGGTCATATCTTAGAAAGGGCGTAACGGTTAAAACATTGCTAGCATCTGAGGAAAACACATGTACGATCTTAAACGGTCAAGCTCTAGTACAAGCTATTGGAAAACCAAAATCCGCGAAGACATTTGGTGATTTTGCGCAAATTTTCAGCTCAACTAAATTACTTGTCTCAGTTATCTGAAAAAGCCGTGTCATAGTCGATAGATACGAGAAAGACTGGAACTAGATCCTTTCGAAAAGGATCAGGCAGTAAACGACCGGTTCGACGGACCGTGAACAACACAGACGTTCCCTTGCCTAGTTCATAGTTCTAGAGAAAAATAAAGCAGACTTAGCAAGGCTGTAAGCTTAAGTAGTAATGTTGTGGATGGAGAAATCGTCACTGCTGGTGCCTTTGACAATTCAGAAGCGGTAAAATATTCACCTGAATGTGACCCCCGCATATTAAGTGTTACACATGAGCTGAGATAAAGATATCTCAGACATGAGGAGGCAGAGACACAAATTCTGCTCCATTCCAAAGACGCACAGCTGCATGGATTCGAGCGTGTTGTTGTTTTATGTATAGATACTGATGTGTTGGTGCTATTAGTTCACTTCAAACACCATCTACCAAGGGAAATTCGGTTTATGTCTGGCACAAAGAAAGATCCCAAGTATGTACCTGTCCATGAAATAAAAGTGAATGATGAATTACGATCTGTATCAATTGCCTGCTTTCCATGCACTAACCGGCTGCGATACAATTAGCAGTTCGCTGAGCATGGCAAAGTAACATCATGGAAAGCTTTCGAAGATTATAGTCAGTTGCTGACAGATTTGGGGGGTGAGAGCTTACACAAGATACACTCCTTGAAAGGATTGAAAAGTTTGTGTGTAAAACATGACCCGTCGACTGATAAAACAAAGATTGATCAAATGAGAGTGACTTTGTTCAACAAGATCCAGATAGTCTTCCTCCGACATCAGATGCATTAAGCCTTCACATGGGTCGAGCCCATTATAATATCACACAATCATATTGCTGAATGCTACAATTCGGTCCCCAGAACGAAGTGTACGGATGGGAGCGTGACCCTCACAGAAGTCAGTTAAAGCCAAAGCTGTTGCTTTTGGAATCTGTTCCTAAAGTTTCTACGAAATTGCTGCAGTGTAGTTGCAAAAGGTGTGCAGCAAGAAGGTGCAAATGTATGGCAAATAACCTCAAGTGTCTTCCATCGTGTGGCTGTAGTTCTACTACTTGTGGTAATCCAAAGAATGCAATGGAAGATTCTGATACAAATGATGAGCTGTAAAAGAGGCAAATTACTCATTTGGAAGGGCTCCTGGATTGACACAGAGAATTTCCTTTAGTTTCTGTGCATCCATTATGTTAGAAATCATCAATTCAAATATGCACTTAATGACCTTTGACCCTGATTTGACCTCATTTGAGATACCTGACTATATGACAGGCAAGCTAATTTACTTACCTTTTACTGCTGTCTGCCAGACTAGATACATTTTGTCCCAAAATGTCGATTAAATCCCC
Organism: Rugalucina vietnamica; assembly: GCA_964017185.1. NCBI lineage: Eukaryota > Metazoa > Mollusca > Bivalvia > Lucinida > Lucinidae > Rugalucina > Rugalucina vietnamica. Next base: position 63,336,013 of record OZ024873.1, read on the forward strand.
TCAAATCACTTAAATAAGAAGACTAAACTTTATGACATTTTTATCTGACCCGACCTGATTGACCTTATGTGAGGTCGTAAGTATGTGGATAAAGATTAAATCAACTCATATATGGTCTTTGATATCTACCAGTGATATAGACCAATATGCAAATTATTTATAAGGATTCCTGCCCAAATTATTATATTTTATACGTCATTTTCCAATTTTCAAATGCACTTAATGACCTTTTGACCCATTTTTTGTGACCTTTAATGGGTTCTGATGCTTGGTTTATTGGTTCAAATCACTTTAGGCATATCTTCTGATAAAGAAACACTGATTTTCAGCTCAACTTGCACAATAAACATTGATTCTACTATTGCCCATTAAACTGACCACAATAAAATGCACCCGGTGACCTTTGACCCCAGATTGTGACATTATTATGGTATTCCCGTTTTTGCAACAGGTCAAAATCAGCTCAGGAATGCTTGTAGATATTGATAGGCATAGTGGGACCTTATGCCGCAAAAGTGCCCACACTTCGAAAATTTTGTTTCTGAAACCACCTGTCCGTCATCAGAGGCAAGTTTTTAGACTTTAGCTGGATGGCTACCTTGTTGGGAAACAGGTAGTCTATTGCACTTCATGCATGTTGTAACATTTTTGATGTTTTGTGCTGTACTTTCTTTCCCACCTGATGTCTGGGTTTGGATTTTACCTTCTATACTTTTCAAAAGTAGAATGACCAAAGAAATTTTCATGACCAGGAACAGTAACTTGGGCACTTCAAATCGAAGCAGACCTACATTAACAACTGAGCCGCCGCATGAGAAAACCAACAATCTGCATATGCAAAAACAAAGGCGCAGATCAGCTTCGCGGTAACCACGAAGCTGATCAGCGCCTTTGTTTTCGCTATACGGATAGTACAATCCCTCTTCTTAAATCCTAAATTTCAAGCTTCTAGCCTTCTTCTGTGACCGTCAGTGTTTTACGAATGCGCGGATCCACAAATCAGATGCGCAGATTTATTTTTAAGAAAGCGCGGAAAAAAGACTATCAAATGGGCATTAAAAAGCGCGGAAATTAATTGCTTTTACAGGTATTTTTAAGGTACCTATGCGAGTGTATCTCGCTATCATGACCAAAGTTATGATAGCGAGATTCAACCATAGCTCTTCCATTAGCCAGCGTTGAATTCAACATCTGTTGCCCCCTGCTCACCAACAGAGAGGTGGAAGTCAGAGCAAGATGGTTAAAATAATATTCTTGGATAAAATACAATTTAAACAAAACGCTATAAAAATGTCTAAAACCTATAAAAGCCTGTAACATAACGGTTGTACCTGCCCAGAGCCACTGAGAACATAGGTTACCCGAGTATTATCGGCTAATTACCCTACAGGTCATCTGCGCATTTGATACCTCCATTTTACGCGAGCAGATTTATTACAACAATGGTATAAAACACAGGTAATACCATTTGATGTACTCTTGTTAATGTGTCTTGCTAAAAAATACTGTGCCTTGCTCAAGGAGACGGCTCAAGATCAGTGGGGTTCAAATTGCAGCTGGTGCTCACCAACTATATGCATTATGATAATCAGCCTTGATAAGGCCTCGTCACATATAAGCAAAAGTCCCTCGATGTTCACTTTAGTTTAACTGCGAAAATGAATTCTTGCTTGATTTATTTATTACATGTACTTTACGTCCCAGTCAACAGCTATCATTGCGGCATGACCAAAGCTGTTGACCAGGATATAAAGTTATATAATTCAAACTCGTTTGAAATGCCTCAGTGAGGTGCTAAGGCAGTTCAAACCTGTACTCACGAACAATGTTTGGAGCAAAATCAAGAATATTATCAAAATTTTTCAGCTGATTTTTTTTCTCATTTTTTACAGCTTCACAAAAATCTGTACATTGCATGGGCAAGTTCTCGTAATGCTGTTTGACCTCTCCATGCTCCCCAATATTTCCTAGTAAAATTGTAGGAAAACAAGGTACGGTAATTAAAAGAGAACAAATCAAAAAGTTGTCAGTTTATTATCTCATTTCTTTTTGACAATTTTAATGCATTTAATAATACAAATGAATATGCAGTGTTGGACATGAACATTAGAGTGTGATCAGAGATTTACCATTAGAAATTGTTAAAATGCCAGCAATTGTTGGCATTTTAACATTTATGAGCAGGATAGATTACTGCCTTTGGTGATCTAAACATCATGAGATTGCAATTAATTTGGGCTTAGATTATGAGCATCTAAAATTTTATGCTCAGCTGTGCTGAGCATGAAAAAAAAAACCCTTGGGGCCTGGGCAAGCCTACCCGAGGCAAATTACTAGCTCACTGCACAATTCTTTCACCACTATCTGACATATGCTCCTTTTGAATCAACCAAAAGAACAATGGCCATAGAAATATGAGCCGCATAGTGAGAAAACCGGATTTTTGCCTATGAGAAAACAAAGGCGCAGATCAGCTTCCCAGTAACTGAGAAGCTGATCAGCACCTTTGTTTTCAATACACGGATAGTATGATTTCTCTTCTTCTTAAATCCAAAATTTCAAGCTTCTAACCTGCTTCTGTGACTGTACAAGTTGGTTTGTGTCACACCTGGTCAGAATCCCCGAAGACAGGTTTTCTCGTGTCGCGGCTCATATTTTCATGACCTATTCTTCCTGGCAGAAATGTGCAAGACATGAGAATGCTTCAATACAAATCAGACACAATATCATTCAAACTATGTTAATGAAGTTTCTACTAAAGTAACATGATGCAATAACAGAGTATTCATTCTAATAAGTGCACATTGCACATTAACTTTTCAAAATAACTTAAACTTAGGGTAACACAATATTCTAATAAGCGCACACTATGATTGTAAACAATCCATAAACTGCTGAAAAAAAACATAACAAAAATATCAATTACGATGATTTGGTGTTCCAATTGTTGCAAAACAGTGTTTGATCATTTCAGATTATCTTTTAATTTAATGCAACTACTACAGCATAAATGTGAAACATTGGTGTGAAATACAAATATGCTAGACCAGCAGTGTATACATGTGTGTTTTGGAAACGACAAGGGTGTGCTCTTATGGAACATGTGCGCTTATTAGTCTAGAATGAATACAGTAAATGGATGAAAACAAACACAGTCATGAAGAGAATATAATTATGCAGCAATATAAAGTCAAAGGGAGATAATCATTTAAAAATCCATGTACTATGTACAACAAAAATGAACACTATTAACATGTTTTAAATACAGCAATTTTTACACCACATCAAACTCAGATCATCTGCACACCTTGAAATGACCTAAACCTTTTTCTTTAAAGAGATTTATTTTCTGTCTAGAAATTAATTTAACTACTAAATGTGTTAATAAACAAGCAACATTGCCTTGGAATGAACTGGCCTGGCAGTGACCAAAATTGAGAGTATAGTTCCAATGAAAAAAAATTTAAGCATTTAGGTAAATCAATAATTTTGGCACAGTTTGAAAATAATAGTAACTTTTGTTGTATATATTTTTTTTTAATTATGTTTATTTTTATTGAGACTTGATGTCATGCCCCCCCCCCCCCAAAAAAAAAAAAAAAAAAAAAAAAAAAAAAAAACATTTCAACATGTCATCAAAGATAGTGGGGCAAAACAAAATAAAACAATTATTATGACATGAACAGCTAAGCAGTCCCAAGCTGTTCATTAAATGACATTTATGAAGCAATTTGTGGATTCATGGAAGAGGCCAAATTAAACATGGAATTAAAAGCAACTGAGCTTATATATGTTCCAATTTATGATTTGTCAGACACACCACCTCCCCAAGAAACTGTTGTTCACGATGAATTAAAAGGTGATGCCCAACGGCCACAACTAGTGACAAGTTTTGAAGAGATTCAGGATAGTCTAGACTTGGGAGCACAACAACCCTAAGAAATACAAGAAGCTGGACCTAGGAGATCATCTTGTCAAGTAAAAGGACAATGAAAATGATGCCATCTTTGATTTTTAAATTAATACATCACTGGTCTTATAAACTTGACGATTTTTCCTACCCTTTGTTGCACATTCAAGAGTAGCACCTCCGACCTACTAGTGGCCTTCGGGCTGTTAGGAATCCTCGTTAAATAAATAAAGCATTAATGATTGATTGAGGTTTAACATCCCACCAACAGCTAAGGTCATATGGAGACGGGACCTCGGTTTATAGTCTCAATCCCAAGGACTGGAGAAGCCCGGGATCGAACCTGCGACCCCTGGTTTACAAGGCAAGTGGCTTAACCACTGTGCCACGGAGGCTTCTAATAAAGCATTAAATTAAATTAAAATTTATCCTGCTCATAAATGTTAAAATGCCAACAACTGTTGGCATATTAACATTAATGAGCAGGATAAATCAATAGTTTTTGAGTTTTGAACCAGAATTTTCCATTAATTTCGACTATTTCAGCATTTATGAGCAGTTGAAATTTCATGCTCACCCCAGCTGAGCTGGAAAAAAAGTTTTATAACCTCAAGACCAGCATGCTGACCCAAGGGGGACCTCAGCAGCAAATTTGATGATGGCATGCATTGAAAAAGTACCTCACACCGGGAAAGATCGTTGCATAAACCATACACATGAAAGTTTCTTTCTTTTCTAGATAAAAAGGATGACCTCCAAGAAATTCTAGAGAAGGCAGGAGAGGTTACAATCCAAGACATTGTTGGAATGAAAGTTATTTCAACAAAAGAACCAGTGGCCTATAAAAACAGCACTGGAACAACGTTATCAGGGGGAACTTTGCAGCCAATTTTTTCTCACATATATCCTCATTGCATATGAGCCACTGCATGAGAAACCAACATAATTCTTAGGCACGAACAAAGGCGCAGATCAGCTGTGCAGCTTATCAGCATCTTTGTTTTCCCTAACAGACAGTACAATATCTCTTCTACTTTAACCCAAAATTTCAAGCTTCTAGCCTGCTTCTGTGACTGTACAGATGGGTTTGTGTCGGACCTGATCGGAAACCCAAAGTGTTGGCTTTCTCATGCGAAGGCTCATATGGAATTGGTGCAGGGTTTGGAGGCAGCAACTGTCATTGCCAGAGGATAAACAGGCTTGGGATGAGAGAGTATGCATAATTAGCTCAAGAGATCCGAAAGCTATCCGTTTTAGCTTTAATTTGTGTCCACATGATAGATTAAAAAAACAACAACAACAAAGACAAACAATAAGATAAAACAAAATTGGATATATTTTATGAATTTACAAATGGAGGTATGTATTTTATTTTGTTTTACAACATATTTTACACCATTTGCTTTGGATTAAGACTTGTTCACCGAATTCAAAGGAAGAAACAAATACTAAATACTTTCTTTAATTACTTAGTGGCCAGAGATTGGGGAGAATGGAGCCAGTGGACGAAATGTTCCACAACCTGTGACTGTGGACACCAATGGTGGAACAGGTCATGCCAAATATGTCGACTCTTAATTAAAAGGAAGCGGAAACAAAGAAATGCAATGGAGAACTTTGTCCTAGTAAGAAACCAAACGAAAATTGGCACAGTGGATACACCTACTGGTAAACAATATGACATCATTGTAGGAGGCGTTCATGGAGTATGAAGATGTACAAACAAGAAACAATGGTGGAGGAAGATGACAGGGTGATATTCCCCGTTGCTTTGAATGCACATTTTCTTTTAGATAGGATACAAAAAGATGCTTGGACTACAAATGACCATTATATAGTTAGATAAAAAATTTTGCTTATTATATAAATCATATTTAAATTATTATTACTGTTATAATCATCATTATTATTTTTATTATCATTATTATTATAAAAGGTGTTAGTATATGAGAGGTGTTCATGGAGTATTAAGGCATACAAACAAGAAACAATGGTGGAGGAAGACGACATGCAGGGTTATATTCCCAGCTGCTTTCAATGCACATTTTCTTTTAGATAGGACAACAAAGATGCTAGGACTACAAATGACCATAGTAATTAGATAAGAAATTTTGCTTATTACATATATCCTATCTTAATTATTATTAAAATAATGCACTAGTCATTTGCAACCACGGCCCCTATGGGGCCGGGAATAGCGGGGGCATAGCGGGGTTAAAGTACGGGGATTTTACTTTCGAGGTGTCCCGGCAGTGCCGTGGTATGGCCGGGCTTTTGATTCCCGCCAAAACAGCGGGGGAAATAGCGGGGCGTTTAGACCGGGGTTTACCGATCTACAGTACCGTGTTTAATCCGAATTTTGGCCGTGTTTTGAAGTATCGCGAGATTCAAGACTTTGAAACAAGAGGACCAATGGTCCTGTAAACGCTCACCTGAGATCTGCTGCATATACCAATAAACATGTTTGAATATTATGGTATTTAACCCCAGTGTAGGGGCAGATGAAGCCCTTGGGCCATTTTCTTCTTTATTTTCAGAATAATCATTATTCTGTCCATTTGCCAATTTCCTGCTGGCTTTTCCCTTCAAATGACATTTTAACAGTTTTCCCCATTTAAATACATGGTCAACCTATGTTGACCTTGCCATAAACTGGGTCAAGGTCATCACAGGGTCATGATTTATATATACATTGTAGTACTTAAGCCATAGATGCTTCACATCAAGTTTCTTCGTAATCCGACTACCGGTTCCAGAGAATAAGATTTTGAAGGGTTTTTACCATATATGGGCATGGTTGATTATTTATATACACATTGATTCCCCCATTATGGAAATTTCAAATTGATAAACAACCATTCTGACGACGGGCGATGATCCGGTGTTTCTTCTACATCTGTCAACATTTTCAAACATCAGGTTTTGTGTTAAAGATGTCATTACCAAATATGGATATTATCATATTAACCTGAAGATAAAAAAAAAACAAAAAAAAACTGCAAAACGTTTTAGTGCAACTCTAAACTGGAGTTTGTCATGCCGACATGCATCTTGGGATGTCCCTGGGGGCAGGGAGTTTTTGCAGGGATTTTACCGAAAAGAAGTCCCCGCAGTGCAGGGCTTATACCTGGGCTTTGCAAATGGAAAAGTCAATATCCCCGCTATTTCCCGGCCCCGAGGGGGCCGTGGTTGCAAATGACTGGTGCATAATTATTATTATTATTATTTGTATCATCATAACTGTTATAAAATGTAAGCTCACAGTTATATTTTTCAAAGTTCAAGAAGTGATTATCTTAATTTCTAAGCTTCAATTTAAGCATAAATCTGTTTCTGACTTTCATTGTGGTACACAAAATAAATTATCATGGGATCACCATTGAATTCAAATAAAGGAATAAATACTAAATAAAGGAATAAATACTAAGTTCACAACGACCTATATTAAACAACATTAAATTTTGAAGTACTATGTTTTCTTTAATTACATAGTGGCCAGAGATTGGGGAGAATGGAGCCAATGGATGAATTGTTCCACATCCTGTGACTGCGGACACCAAAGGTGGAACACGTCGACTCTTAAAAGGAAGCGGAAACAAAGAAATGCAATGGAGAACTTTGTCCTAGTAAGAAACCAAACGAAAATTGGCACAGTGGATACACCTACTGGTAAACAATATGACATCATTGTAAGAGGCGTTCATGGAGTATGAAGATGTACAACAAGAAACAATGGTGGAGGAAGACGACATGCAGCTGCTTTCAACGCACATTATTTTGCGTAAGCCTTTAGCTTCTTATGTATCATACAGCAATCTTTTCTGACGAAACTTCCTCGCCATGTGGCTGACTAGGCAGTATGCCCGAAACATCGTCGGGCCCGAATCCTGAAAAATCAGACGCGGGCAAACCTTCTAGGTCCGAACCACAAATGGAAAGGACATCATCCCTTCCTTCAGCCATATTAATAATAACCAAAATAGGTTTGGAAAAACTTCCTAAACCGACAATAATCTTCTGGTATTATTTCAACTGTTCACACTTTCCACGCCGACAATAGACAATATATTTTCTCGACACGTTTACTTCTGTTCAGTTCGACTGCAAGAACGAATATGAAGTGACCACACACTAGTTCTGGTATTTATATGCGCATGCGCAAGGATATCAGCTGTTTTTTAACCTTTGACCTTGTTTACTGTAAATAGCGCAGAGTTCGATCTAGCGAGACCTACTGCTGTATCATACATGTCGGGGGAAAATTATATTTTGACAAAATGTCGGGGGAATTCTCAGGGAATTTGCAATTTTATCATCAAGAAGACATTAGTATATTGTAATTGGATATTGTTTCTTTCTCATGCCTAATAAAGGCAATTTTCCACTCATTATTTTAATTATATCATCAGGAAAATAAAAAAAAATTGTTAAAGGAAAAAGTTTGGAAATTCTGTTACATCTCATGAGTATGAACCCTGTTATATGAGCCTTGTTCATCATGAATGAGGCACAATTGTCATTTTTTTTCTTCAAAATGTTTCAGAATGCACTGGCCATTGCAAAGGGGTTTCCCCTGAAGTTTTGACAGCGAACACAGCTGTCAAAATGAGAGAGTTTGTGGCAGAGAAAATGATTGGCCACGCCAAACCTGTGGAGAGAGATCACAGGAAGTGCGAAATGCCGGGGTGTGCCAATCACACCAATGACAAGAGCGTTGTATGTGATGTGTGCGGGAGATGGGCACATAACACTCGGATGAGGGGTCCATTTTCTTTTAGATAGGACGCCAAAGATGCTAGGACTACAAATGACCATAGTTTGATAAGAAATTTTGCTTATTATAAATCCAATTTTAATTATTATTAGAATTATTATTATTATCATTTTTTTTTTTATTATCATTCTTGTTATAAAATGCAAGCTTGCAGTTTTATTTTGTCAAAGTTCAAGAAGTAATAATCTTAATTCTTCTTAATTCTGTGATTGCAGGTACAGTGGATACACCTACTGGTAAATAAGAGCTGTCGCAGGACAGCGTAGCTCGCCTGACTTGTGCTTTGCCACTAAACTTATCAAAATCTATGACCCATGACCTTGACCTCAAGGTCGCTCAGGTGGGTTGTGATAGTACAGCATAAAATTTCAGACCAATATCCACAAACATGCAAAGTTTCAACTTGATCCATCAACATAGAGATATATAGACTTCAAAAATCTTTAACCCAAAACTTTAACCAAAAATTTCTAAGGCCATGACCTTGACCTCAAGTTCACCCAGGGTGGGTCATAATGGTACAGCATAAAACTTCAGATCAATATCTACCAACATGCAAAGTATCAACTTGATCCATCTACATGTTCAAGAGATATAGACTTCTAAAAACTTTAACTGAAAACTTTAACAAAAAAATTCTAAGTCTGTGACCTTGACCTCAAGGTCACCCAGGGTGGGTCATGATGGTACTGCATAAAACTTCAGACCAATATGTACCAACATGCAAAGTATCAACTTGATACATCAGCATGTTCCAGAGATATAGACTTCTAAAAACTTTAATGAAAAAATCACTAGAGCGCGAAATATAGGTCAATGTGGGTGCAAAGTCGGGACATCGAGGAGAAGCCATATGCAAGGTTTGATGGTTGTAGGCTTTATAGTTGATGAGATATTAAGGGTTGGCTTAAAAAATGACAAAGTCACCGGAGCATGAAATATAGGTCAAGGTCAGTAGGTCAATGTGGGTGTCGAGTTGGGACATCGAGGAGAAGCCATATGCAAGGTTTGATGGTTGTAGGCTTTATAGTTGATGAGATATTAAGGGTTGGCTTAAAAAATAAAAAATGACAAAGTCACTAGAGCACGAAATATAGGTCAAGGTCACTAGGTGAATGTGGGTGCCGAGTCGGGACATCGAGGAGAAGTCATATGCAAGGTTTGATGGTTGTAGGCTTTATAGTTGATGAGATATTAAGAGTTGGCTTCAAAAATGACAAAGTCAGTAGAGCACGAAATATAGGTCAAGGTCATTAGATCAATGTGGGTGCAAAGTCGGGATATCGAGGAGAAGCCATATGCAAGCTTTGTAGGCTTTATAGTTGATGAGATATTAAGGGTTGGCTTAAAAAATGACAAAGTTACTGGAGCATGAAATATAGGTCAAGGTCAGTAGGTCAATGTGGGTGCCGAGTCGAGACATCGAGGAGAAGCCATATGCAAGGTTTGATGGTTGTAGGCTTTATAGTTGACGAGATATTAAGGGTTGGCTTCAAAAATGACAAAGTCACTGGAGCATGAAATATAGGTCAAGGTCATTAGGTCAATGTGGGTGCCGAGTCGGGACATCAAGGAGAAGCCTTATGTAAGGTTTGACAGTTCTAGGCTTTACAGTTGATGAGAAACTAACACAGCATCTGAGCATTGTACAAAGGTGTTCTAGATATTGACCTCTAGCCCCGCCCCCAGGCACGACCCCACGGGTCCCTTCACACTAAATCACAGAGGACCCTCATATGCAGCAATGTTCCAAATATGAATGATTTCTGGTCAGTGACTATCAAGATATAACAATTTTAAAAACTTTAACCGAAAGTGTGACGCGGACGTACACATACACGTAAACGGGGACGACCGAGGTGACAACAATAGCTCTGTGCACTTCGTGCAGGCGAGCTAACAATATGACATCATTGTAAGAGGTGTTCATGGAGTATGAAGATGTACAAACAAGAAACAATGGTGGAGGAAGACGACAGGGAGAAATTCCCACATTTTCTTTTAGATACAATGCAAAAAGATGCTAGGACTAAAGAGGCTAGGGTGTTTCCACGGTCCCTGTATATTCTTTGATTATACATATTATATGCCTAATGCAAAATTAATGGCACATAAATTGAACTGTGTTTTTTTGCAGATGAATGTAAATACATTTATATTTAACTTAAGATTATTAAAAGTATACAATGTGCTGAATGTATTGTCTGAGGTATAGTCGATTGTGCCTTTTAAAAATGTAACAGATGGGTTGAACTTTTCGGTTGCTTTCAATGCACATTGTCTTTTAGATAAGATGAAAAAAGATGCTAGGACTACAAATGACCATAGTTCGATAAAGAAATTTTGCTTAAATAAATCCTATTGAAATTATTACAAAAATTGTTATCAATTTTATTATCATTGTTGTTATTGCAAGCACGCATTTTATTTTTCAAAGTTGGAGAATTAAGTTATTATCTTAATTCTTAAGCTTCAATTTAAGCATAAATCGGTGCCTGACATTTTTTGTGGTACACAAAATATTAACATCATGGGATCACCAATGAATTCAAAAGAAGGAATAAATACTAAGTTCACAATGACCTATATTATAAACGACCTATATATCAAATTTTGAAGCTGTCTATGCTTACTTTCTATGCATTAATAAATATTTAATGGCCTAAGATTGAGGACAATGGGGCATGTGGTCCAATTGCTCTACGACCTGTGATAGCGGTATACAAAGCTGGAACAGGTCATGCTAAATAAAATATGTCAGTTGTTAAATGTCACTGAAAGTGACAAAGGCGAAACAAGGAAATGCAATGGAGAACTTTGTCCTAGTAAGAAACCAAATGAACATTGACACAGTGGATACACCTACTGGTAAACAATATGACATCAATGTAAGGTGTTCATGGAGTATTAAGACATACATACAAACAAGAAACAATGGTGGAGGAAGACGACAGGGAGACATTCCCAGTTGCTTTGAATGTCCATTTTCTTTTAGATACGACACAAAAAGATCCTAGGACTACAAATGACCATAGTTAGATAAGAAATTTTGCTTATTATATAAATCCTATTTAAATTATTATTATTATTATAATTATTGTTATAACCATTATTAACATTATTATTATAAAATACAAGCTCTCAGTTTTATTTCTCTAAGTTCAAGATCAGTTGTTATCTTAATTCAAAGCTTCAATTTAAGCATAAATCCATATCTGACTTTCACTGTGATACAGAATCAAACACCACGTCATGGGATTATCATTGAATTCAATGGAAGAAAATAATATGGAGAGTTCATAATGCCCATATTAAGTTAAATTCTGAAGCTATTAAGTTTACACTTTTTTTAAATATTTAGTGGCCAGAGATTGAGGAGAATGGGCCTGTGGTCCAATTCCTCTACAACCTGTGATTGTGGACAAAAAAGCTGTAACAGGTCATGTGAAATTTGAGCTGCCTTGTGGGAAAACCAACAATCTGCATATGCAAAAACAAAGGCGCAGATCAGCAAGTATGGGCTATTTCTGATCAGAAAAATAATGTCAACCGTCGAGAAGGCTTGACTGGTTTAGTCTCCTCAAATATCCTTGTTTGTTGATTTTATTTGAAAGGTTTTATTTCTGTAAAAAGTAAGACCCATGGAAGTATAAGAGCTGTCGCAGAACACTGCGAAGCTGATCAGCGCCTTTGTTTTTGCTACACCGATAATACACTTCCTCCTCTTCTTAAATCCGAAATTTCAAGCTTCTAGCCTGCTTCTGTGGCCGTACAGCCTGATTTGTGTCGGACCTGTTCGGAAACCAAATTGTTGGGTTTCTCACAAGACGGCTTAATTGTAATTGTTTTTCATGTTTGTAGCTTAGGGAGAGCCACATGGAAGATGGCAAGGTTTAATAGGTTTAATAGTTTATTTGAGTGTCACATATCAAATACATACAATATATACATGTTAAGACATAATAACAACATATATTTGATATCCAGTCTGTATAGACTTATGAGACACTTTAGGTATATCACAGATTTACAAAATGTACATGGAATAAAACATAAGAAGCGAAGTGTAACAGATTTAAAAAATGAACACTTTAGGTGTATCACAGATTTACAAAATGTACATGGATTAAAACATAAGAAGCGAAGTGTAACAGATTTACAAAATGAACATCACATTAAACATAAGAAACATTCATACTAGTAAAGGGAGAAAATAATACAATGTCGAAAAAAAAAAAAAAAAAAAAAAAAAAAAAAAAATTTTTAAACAACTTCACACAATGAAAGTCAAAAAGATAGTCTGTTAAAACTATAAAAACAACTTATCACCTTAAAGAATGTTTTTGCAAAATGTAAACCCCAGTAGACCTAAAGGAGCGAGTCTGCGAGTCTTCAGGTACTTACTCACCAAGACCTGGCACCGGAGCGTCACATAAAGCTTCTCCACGAGCCACCACCCGCATCTCCAGGAACATCGTTGTGCCCAGAGCAAGCGAGGGTCCACTGGTGTTTACACCGACTACTTGAATAACTTTAAAAATAAGGTTGCATACAAGAAATCTTCTTAGAATACATATTCACCAGGCTTAAAATTAAAATATAATATTGATTACAACAAAATTAGTTAAGATGCAATATATAAAATATATTTATTAATGTCTATATAAGCTAAAACTTCTTTTCTCAAGGATATTATAACAAGTTTTGGCACACATTCTAATCAGTTCTTGGTTGGAGAATAAAAACTTCATTTTGTCGGCATCAGATAGCAAGTTAAAATCATGGGTTAAATTTTGAGCTTTTCTAAATAAAGGGTCCCTTATGTCGCTATAATTATCACAAATTAACATAGCGTGTGTTTCGTCTTCGATTGTATCTAAACAAAATGGACATACTCTTTCTTCCCTTGCTAAATTCCTATATCTGCCAATTTCAATATTAAGGGGTGCAACTCCCATTCTGAACTTAGCGAAAGCTGATCTATGTTTAAGGGGAAGCAATAACTGGCATGTACTTAATGTGTTCACCCTCGTAAAATAAAGTTGATTATTATTATTTTGTTATTATCATTATTACTATTATTATTATTATTATTATGTGAAAGACTGTAGATTGGGGACAATGGAGCCCCTGGACAAATTGTTCCACATCATTCTGTGATTGTGGACACCAAACTCGATCAGGTCTTGTACTGGAACAGGTCTTGCGAAAGACCCCAGATTGGGAATGGGGCATGTGGACAAAGTGCTCTACAACCTGTGACTGCAGACTCCAAATCGAAAACAGGTCATGTGAAATAAATGTGGACTGTTAAACTGAACAAAAAAGAGACACGAGTGTGCAACAAGGAACTTTGTCCTGGAAAGAAGCCAGGGTTCAGGAGAGTTTCGATTGAATTTTCATCTGTAAATTACTATAAATTCTACTATAATTACTATAAATTCCATTGAAAATATTCTGCTATTAAAGATTCTAATTCCCCAGTTTTTTATGATCATGGGCATTGTGTGCTGCTGAAGCCATGTTCTATAAATTGTTATCTTATTTTTTTTTATATTTTTATCAGAATGTTGGAAACCCTCAGAAAGGTGTGGATGATTGCTCCGCCATCCTGTATATTATAGAAGAAGCACAACTGAGAGAGAATGGTGCTTAGAGTGGAGGAAGTGGACAGGGAGGCATACCCTAAGGAATTGCCACCTGCTTTTAATTTCTATGATCTGTGACGGCGGACTCCAAAGTCGGAACAGGTCATGCCAGATAGGCCGACTGTTAAACAGTTGTGAAGAAAACAAAACAGAGACAAGTGTGGAACAGGTCTTGAACTAAAACAGGTCATGTGAAAGACCCCAGATTTGCAAGAATGTGGCCAGTGGAAGACTCTAATTGCTCTAGGATCTGTGACTCCAAAGCCGAACCAGGTCATGCCAAACACGCCGACTGTTAAACGGTTGAGTAGCAAACAAAACAGAGACAAGAGAGTGCAACAAGGAACCTTGTCCTGGTAAGAAAGCAGGCTTCAAGAGAGTTTTGAGAGCATTTTTCAGCTATTGGTACAATAAATTCCAATGAAAATTTTTTGCTAATAAAGGTTGTAATTCCCCAGTTTTTTTTATGACCATGGGCATTGTGGGCTGCTGAAGTCGTGTTCTATAAATTGTTTATCTTATCTTTTTATTTTTTTCAGAATGTTGGAAACCCTCAGAAAGGTGTGGATGATTGCTACGCCATTCTGTATATTATAGAAGAAGCACAACCGAGAGAGAATGGTGCTTAGTGTGGAGGAAGTGGACTGGGAGGCATATCCTAAGGAATTGCCACCTGCTTTTAATTTCTATGATCTGTGACTGCGGACTCCAAAGCTGGAGCAGGTCATGCCAAACACGCCGCCTGTTAAAAGGTTGTGGAGGAGGTGTGGAACAGGTCTTGAACAAGTCTTGTGAAAGACCCCAGATTAGAAAGAATGTGGCCAAAGTTCCAATTGCTCTAGAATCTGTGACTGCAGACTCCAAAGTCGAAACAGGTCATGCCAAATATGCCGACTGTTAAACTGCTGTGAAGGAAACAAAACAGAGACAAGAGAGTGCAACAAGGAACCTTGTCCTGGTAAGAAAGCAGGCTTCAAGAGAGTTTTGAGAGCATTTTTCAGCTATTGGTACAATAAATTTCAATGAAAATGTTTTGCTATTAAAGATTCTAATTCCCCAGTTTTTTTATGACCACGGGCATTGTGTGCTGCTGAAGCCATGTTCTATAAATTGTTTATCTTATTTTTTTATATTTTTTTCAGAATGTTGGAAACCCTCAGAAAGGTGTGGATGATTGCTACGCCATCCTGTATATTATAGAAGACGCGCATCCGAGAAGGAATGGTGCTTGGAGTGGAGGAAGAGGACAGGTAGGCATACCCTAAGGAATTGCCACCTGCTCTTAATTTCTATGATCTGTGACTGCGAACTCCAAAGCTGGAGCAGGTCATGTCAAACACGCCGACTGTTGAACTGTTGTTTAGGAAACAAAACGGAGACAAGAGTGTGTAACAATGAACCTTGTCCTGGGAGGAAACTGTATGGGCATTGCCCTGGTAAGAAACTGCATGAGCATTGGCACAGTGGTTAAACCTATAAACTGTTGGAGTGCAGCACCAGAGTGTAGTGTCCTGCAGAGACCAGGATACTCACCACATTCTATTCATAAAAACAAAACCAGAGGACCAATGGTCTTATAAACGCTCACCTGAGATCTAGGATATGTGACTTAAGTTGACCTTGCCATAAAATGGGTCAAGGTCATCCCAGGGTCATGATTTATAAAAACTTTATAAAGCTCTATTGCCTGATGCTTCATGCCAAGTTTCAAAACCAGAGGACCAATGGTCCTGTAAACGCTCACCTGAGATCTGCTGCATATACATGTACCAATAAACATGTTTTAATATAATGGTATTTAACCCCAGTGTAAGGGCAGCTGAAGCCCTAGGGCCATTTTCTTTTTTCAGAATAATCAATATTCTGTCCATTTGCCAATTTCCTGCTGGCTTTTCCCTTCAAATGACATTTTAACAGTTTTTCCCATTCAAATTCATGGGCAACCCATGTTGATCTTGCCATAAACTGGGTCAAGGTTGTCACAGGTCATGATTTAGATATACATTGTAGTACTTTAGCCATTGACGCTTCACTCCAAAGTTCATGGAAATTTGTCAAATGGTTCGGAGAAAAAGATTTATATGGGCATGGCGGCCATCTTGGTAATGTGACCTAGATTATTAAACCAGAGGACCAATGGTCCTGTAAACGCTCACCTGAGATCAGCTGCATATACCAATAAACATGTTTGAATATTATGGTATTTAACTCCAGTGCAGGGGCAGATAAGCCCTTGGGCCATTTTCTTTTTTCAGAATCTTCAATATTCTGTCCATTTGCCAATTTCCTGTTGGCTTTTTCCTTCAAATGACATTTTAACAGTTTTCCCAATTCAGATGCACAGGCAACCCATGTTGACCTTGCCATAAACTTGGTCAAGGTCATCAAAGGGTCATGATTTATATATACATTGGAGTACTTTAGCCATCGATGCCTCACGCCAAGTTTCCTTGAAATCAGTCTATTGGTTTCAGAGAAGATGATTTTTGATGGGTTTTTACCATATATGGGCATGGCGGCCATCTTGGTCATGTGACCTAGATTATTTATATACACATTGATTCCCCCATTCTATAGATGCTTCACTTAAAATTTGGCTTTGTTTGGCCAAGCGGTTTCAGAGGAGAAGACGTTTGAATATTATGGAAATATACATGTATATTGCCCCGGGGTGGGGGCACATGAGCCCCTGGGGTCCAATTTTTTTCAGAATCATTAATATCCAGTCCTACTGCCCATTTCCTGCAAGACTTTCACTTTAAATGACATTTTAAAAGTTTTCCCCATTCAAATGCATTGGTGACCTATGTTGACCTTCCCGTAAAATAGGTCAAGGTCATCACAGGGTCATGATTTATATACACATTGTAGTGCTTGAGCCATCGATGCTTCGTGCCAAGTTTCGTTGAAATCGGTCAACCGGTTCTGGAGAAGAAGATTTTTGAACGTTTTTTACCATATATGGGCATGGCGGCCATCTTGGTCATGTGACCTGGATTTTTTATATACACATTAATTCCCCAATTCCATAGATGCTTCACATAAAATTTCGCTTTGACTGGCCAAGCGGTTTCAGAGGGTGGGGGCGGATGAGCCCCTGGTGCCCAATTTTTTTCAGAATCATTAATATTCAGTCCTACTGCTCATTTTCTGCAAGATTTTTCCTTTAAATGACAATTTAACAATTTTTCCCATTCAAATGCATTCGCGACCTATGTTGACCTTGCCGTAAAATAGGTCAAGGTCATCATAGGGTCATGATTTATATACACATTGTAGTGCTTGAGCCATTAATGCTTCATGCCAAGTTTGGTTGAAATCGGTCCAGTGGTTCCGGAGAAGAAGATTTTTGAAGGGTTTTTACCATATATGGGCATGGCGGCCATCTTGGTCATGTGACCTGGATTATTTATATACACATTGGTTCCCCCTTCCCATAGATGCTTCATGTAAAATTTGGCTTTGATTGGCCAAGCGGTTTCAGAGGAGAAGATCTTTGAAAATGGTGGACGACGGACGACGGACGGACGGACGCCGGAGCATGGGTATACTATAAGCTCACCTTGTGAGCCTGACGGCTCAGGTGAGCTAAAAACACATTGGTTCCCCCATCCTATAGATGCTTCAGATAAAATTTGGCTTTAAATGGCCAAGTGGTTTCAGAGGAGAAGAAGTTTGAATATTATGGTATTATACATGTATATTGCCCCAGGGTGGGGGCATATGAGCCCTTGGGTCCATTTTTTTTTTTTTTTTCAGAATCATTAATATTTAATCCTTCTGCCCATTTCCTGCAAGATTTTCACCTCAAATGACTTTTTAAAAGTTTTCCCCATTCAAATGCATTGGCAACCTATGTTGACCTGGTCGTAAAATAGGTCAAGGTCACCACAGTGTCATGATTTATATACACATTGTAGTGCTTGAGCCATAAATACTTCATGCCAAGTTTCGTTGAAATCACTCCACCGGTTCTGGAGAAGAAGATTTTTGAAGGTTTTCTACCATTATTGGCATGGCGGCCATCTTGGTAATGTGAACTAGATTATTTATACACATATTGATTCCCCAATTCTATAGACACTTTACATAAAATTTGGCTTTGATTTGCCTAGCGGTTTCAGAGGAGAAGATATTTGAATATTATGGTAATTTACATGTATAATGCCCCAGGGTGGGGGTAAGATGGGCCCCTGGGGTCCATTTTTTTCAGAATCATTAATATTCAGTCCTACTGCCCATTTCCTGTAAGACTTTCACTTTATATGACATTTTTAAAGTTCTCCCCATTCAAATGCATTGGTGACCTATGTTGGCCTTGCTGTAAAAAAGGTCAAGGTCATCACAGGGTCATGATTTATATATACATTGTAGTGCTTGAGCCATAGATGCTTCATGCCAAGTTTCGTTGAAATTGGTCCACCGGTTCTGGAGAAGAAGATTTTTGAAGGGTTTTTACCATATATGGGCATGGCAGCCATCTTGGTCATGTGACCTGGATTTCTTATATACACATTGGTTCTCCCTTCCTATTGATGCTTCACATAAAATTTGGCTTTGATTGGCCAAGCGGTTTCAGAGGAGATGATGTTTGAATATGATGGTAATGTACAGGAATATTGCCCCGGGGTGGGGGCATATGAGCCCCTGGGGTCAAAATTTTTCAGAATCATCAATATTCAGTCTAACTGCCCATTTCCTGCAAGATTTTCACTTTAAATGCCATTTTAAAATTTTTCCCCATTCAAATGCATTGGAGACCTATGTTGACCTTGCCGTAAGGAAGGTCAAGGTCATCACAGGGTCACGATTTATATACACATTGTAGTGCTTGAGCCATCGATGCTTCATGCCAAGTTTTATTGAAATCGGTCCATCGGTTCTGGAGAAGAAGATTTTTGAAGGGTTTTTACCATATATGGGTATGGCGGCCATCTTGGTCATGTGACCTGGATTTCTTATTTACACATTGGTTCCCCCTTCCTATTGATGCTTCACATAAAATTTGGCTTTGATTGGCCAAGCGGTTTCAGAGGAGATGATGTTTGAATATTATGGTAATGTACAGGTATATTGCCCCAGGGTGGGGGCAGATGAGCCCCTGGGGTCAATTTTTTTTTCAGAATCATCAATATTCAGTCCTAATGCCCATTTCCTGCAAGATTTTCACTTTAAATGACATTTTAAAATTTTTCCCCATTCAAATGCATTGGCGACCTATGTTGACCTTGCCGTAAAATAGGTCAAGGTCATCACAGGGTCACGATTTATATACACATTGTAGTGCTTGAGCCATCGATGCTTCATGCCAAGTTTCGTTGAAATCGGTCCACTGGTTCTGGAGAAGAAGATTTTTGAAGGGTTTTTACCATATATGGGCATGGCCGCCATCTTGGTCATGTGACCTGGATTTCTTATATACACATTGGTTCCCCCTTCCTATTGATGCTTCACATAAAATTTGGCTTTGATTGGCCAAGCGGTTTCAGAGAAGAAGATCTTTGAAAATGGTGGAAGACGGACGACGGACGGACGACGGACGGACGGACGACGGAGCATGGGTATACTATAAGCTCACCTTGTGAGCCTGACGGCTCAGGTGAGCTAATCATAGGCCTTCTGGTTCTGGAGAAAAAGATTTTTAAAGGTTTTGCTATTTATCATATAATGCACAAAAAGAGAGCAGATTTCCGAAAGGGTGCATTTTTGTTACACGTAACATTGTAGATTTTTGTAACAGAATCTGCCGCCACCAATACTAAAATGTAGAAAAACAAAGCAAAACAAAAAAAAAAAAAACAAATGTGACAAATGCCTTCCATATAGAGATTATGGTATCTCTTAAAAAATCAGAAAGGAAGAGGGAAAAAATGTAACAAGTGCAACAAATATGGTTTTATATAAAGATTTTGGTGTATCCTTCTGTGACAAACTGCAACAAGACTAAACCTTGAAAAAAAAATCAGAAAGGGAAGAGGAAAAAGCGTAACAAGTGCGACAAATGCTTTTATAAAGAGATTTTGGTGTATGCTTATGTGACAAACTGCAACAAGACAAAATCTTGAATAAAAATCAGAAAGGGAAAAGAAAAAAGCGTAACAAGTGCGACAAATGGTTTTATATAGAGATTTTGGTGTATCCTTCTGTGACAAACTGCAACAAGACTAAATCTTGAAAAAAAAATCAGACAAGGGAGAAAATAAAAACGTAACAAGTGCGACAAATGTTTTTATATTGGGAATATTTTGTATCAGTCCGTAACAAACTGCAACAAGACAAAGTCTTGAAAAAAAAATCAGGAAGGGAAGAGAAAAAAGCGTAACAAGTGCGACAAATGGTTTTATATAGAAATTTTGGTGTATCCTTCTGTGACAAACTGCAACAAGACTAAATCTTGAAAAAAAAATCAGAAAGGGAAGAGAAAAAGACGTAACAAGTGCGACAAATGGTTTTATATAGAGATTTTGGTGTATCCTTCTGTGACAAACTGCAACAAGACTAAATCTTGAAAAAAAATCAGACAAGGGAGAAAATAAAAACGTAACAAGTGCGACAAATGTTTTTATATTGGGAATATTTTGTATCAGTGCGTAACAAACTGCAACAAGACAAAGTCTTGAAAAAAAAATCAGGAAGGGAAGAGAAAAAAGCGTAACAAGTGCGACAAATGGTTTTATATAGAAATTTTGGTGTATCCTTCTGTGACAAACTGCAACAAGACTAAATCTTGAAAAAAAAATCAGAAAGGGAAGAGAAAAAAACGTAACGAGTGCGACAAATTGTTTTGTTTAGGAAATATTTTGTATCAGTCTGTAACAAAGTGCAACAAGACCATACATAGAAAGAAAAAAAAATAGAAGGTGGAGAAAAAAATGTAACAAGAGCGACAAATGGTTTTATATTGGGAATATTTTGTATCGGTCCATAACAAAGTGCAACTAGACCATACATACATTGAAAAAAAAATCAGAAGGGAAGAGAAAAAAAGCGTAACAAGTGCGACAAATGGCTTAGAGATTTTGGTGTATCCTTCTGTGACAAACTGCAACAAACCTAAAGTGTATGATGAATGCTTTATGATAAGTTGTTGTCAAGATATGGAGTCTTTGTAAAACTTACACAGCAATACATCCATTTTAGCTCACCTGAGCCAAAGGCTCATAAGGTGAGCTTATAGTATACCCAATATAAATTATTGCTCCAGCATCTTTCCCTTATTGTCTGTCCACAATTTCAAAGATCTTCTCCTCTGAAACCGCTTGGCCAATCACAGCCAAATTTTATATGAAGCCTCTATAGGGAGGGGGAACGAAAGTACCGGTATATATAAATAATTCAGGTCACATTACCAAGATGGTCACCATGCCCATATATGGTAAAAACCTTTAAAAATCTTCTTCTTCAGAACCCAAAGGCCTAGGATCTTGAAACTTGGCATGTAGCATTGGAGACTCAAAGTCCACAATGTGGATGTGTTTTCGGCAAGGTCAACATAGATCGCCTATGCATTTGAATGGGGAAAACTGTTAAAATGTCATTTAAAGGGAAAATCTTGCAGGAAATGAGCAGTAGGACTGAATATTAATGATTCTGAAAAAATTGGACCCCAGGGGTTCTTCTGCCCTATTTCCTATTATACCCTATTTTAGCAGGTTTATGCCTTTGTACCACTATATTTTATCATTTTCCTTGTCTGTTTTTTTTACCATCGATGCTGGTACTCGGATACTTTCGGTTTGCGGAAACTACCGAAGGAGACACCATTGCGGTCCGAAGTACACCATTGATGACGTCAAGTAGGGTCACGTGGCACATGCCTATATAAGTGACGTCGCTGTGGGCAGTCACCATTATTGTCTCTGTACAGTAAACCGTCAACACCTTTTGGTGAACAGCCACAGAACACCTTTAGAGCACCATCACCCTTGTGCACCATTGATCTCACCATCATGCCTGGGAGACCTTGCCAGAAAAGACCTAATGAGGTCTTGTTTTACAGATGTTCTGGGTTTATTTTCAGTCATTCTGTTGCTGTTCACACACCATTGATGGTGCAGTTATATTTACTTCTTAATTCCTCAGTAAGGTTGGCACCATCATATTTTAGAAAATGACTGACTCAGTGAGTTCTTAGTGATGGCTTTAAACTGCATCCCATTGCAGACTTGCTCCTTTTAGACCATTTTTACCCCCACATCATTGGCCAATCTTACCAATGGTGCCCCTATATATAACCATATAGGCTGACATTATATAAATTTTCTAGCAATGGTGCTACACACCATTGGGCAGCATTGACTCCACATTCCTATTTGACCCATATTTTTTGGCATTACTCTAACATCATGGGAGCAGTTTTTAGTCATCGCTTATATTTCACCATTTAGGTTTACTAACTCCCTCAGTACATAAATATATTAAACAGCCAGCATGTCATCAACATGTTGTGTTCATAAATGCCTTAGCAGATTACTTTAATAGAGGCTAGGTGGAAACAAAACCAGATTTCCTTATTTTTTATAACCCTTATTACAAGCATTGATGCCAGGCCAGGTCGGATCCACCAACTTGTAACGCCACCTTGAATCCTGACTATAATTCGCCTCGGCGAGGTGGTCCTGTTACAATATGCATGTATCTATTGCCGAATTTCATCTCATGCATAAAATTTGCTGGATTTGTCAAACACCTCGAGAGATTATTGTTTACAAGGTTCGGCCATAGACTAAAAATGCATTCCTACCAAACGTGTTCGTACTTTTTGGATTTTCTTGAAATCCCCAACCACCTGATCTATGGAAATACATTCCAAATGACCTTGTATCATAAACTGGCCATTGCTATAAAAACAATTTATTACATACCTCCATAGACTAAATGAGTTGTCTACATCTAACAACTTTCAAGTCTCTGAGGCTGCAACAGTTTCCAAAATATCCATTGTTTTCACCTTTTCCCATGTAAAAGACCATGTTTCCCAAATTGACCTTGCTGTAAAATAGGTCATGGTCATCTCAAGGTCATCATTTTATCAAAATATAATGGGCTGGAGTCCCCAATGCTACATACATGTACCAAGTTTCGTGGAAATCGAATCACCAGTTCTGGATAAGATTTTTGAACAGTTTTTACCATATATGGGTGTGGCAGCCATCATGGTCATGTGACCAAATGCCAATATCCAAGGAGGCTTCACATAAATTTCAACTCGATCAGCCAAGCCGTTTCTGAGAAAACCATAATCTTAATTTTTATCGCACCTGCTTATAGCAGGGTGCGATATAGGAGTCCAAATTTCTGTCCGTCCGTCCGTTCGTTCGTTCGTTCGTTCGTCCGTCAACATTTACGTCGAAGTTTGGTTTTCTCGACATCAGAGATAGCTGCGAGTCTGAAACCTTGCATTCCCTATAAAAACCATTTGTCGCTCTTGTTACGTTTTTTTTTTCTTCCCTTTCTGATTTTTTTTCAAGATATGCAGTCTTGTTGCAGTTTGTCACAGATGGATACACCAAAATCTCTATATAAAACCATTTGTCGCTCTTGTTACGTTTTTTTTCTCTTCTCTTTCTGATTTTTTTTCAAGATACACAATCTTGTTGCACTTTGTTACAGACTGATACAAAATATTCCCTATAAAAACCATTTGTCGCACTTGTTACGTTTTTTTTTCTCCACCTTAGTTTTTTTTCTTTCTATGTATGGTCTTGTTGCACCTTGTTACAGACTGATACAAATTATTCCCTATAAAAACCATTTGTCACTCTTGTTACGCTTTTTTTTTTCTTCCCTTCCTGATTTTTTTTCAAGATATGCAGTCTTGTTGCAGTTTGTCACAGACTGATACAAAATATTCTCTATAAAAACCATTTGTCGCTCTTGTTACATTTTTTTCTCTCCCTTTCTGATTTTTTTTTCAAGATATACACATGTACTCTCTTGTTGCAGTTTGTCACAGAAGGATACACCACAATCTCTATATATTACCATTTGTCGCACTTGTTACATTTTTTTTCTCCACCTTCTTATTTTTTTTTCTTTCTATGTATGGTCTTGTTGCACCTTGTTACAGACTGATACAAATTATTCCCTATAAAAACCATTTGTTGCTCTTGTTACGCTTTTTTTTTTTTTTCCTTTCCTGATTTTTTTCAAGATAATGCAGTCTTGTTGCAGTTTGTCACAGATGGATACACCAAAATCTCTATATAAAACCATTTGTCGCTCTTGTTACGTTTTTTTCTCTTCCCTTTCTGATTTTTTTTTTTTCAAGATATACAATCTTGTTGCACTTTGTTACATACTGATACAAAATATTCCCTATAAAAACCATTTGTCACACTTGTTACTTTTTTGTTTCTTCCCTTTTTGATTTTTTTTCCATTTGTCGCTCTTGTTACACCTTTTTTTCTTCCCTTCCTGATTTTTTTCAAGATATACAGTCTTGTTGCAGTTTGTCACAGAAGGGTACACCAAAATCTCTAAATAAACCATTTGTCGCACTTGTTACGTTTTTTTTCTGCACCTTCTATTTTTTTTTCTTTCTATGTATAGTCTTGTTGCACCTTGTTACAGACTGATACACAATCTTGTTGCACTTTGTTACAGACTGATACAAAATATTCCCTATAAAAACCATTTGTCGCACTTGTTACGTTTTTTTTTCTCCACCTTAGTTTTTTTTCTTTCTATGTATGGTCTTGTTGCACCTTGTTACAGACTGATACAAATTATTCCCTATAAAAACCATTTGTCGCTCTTGTTACACTTTTTTTTTTCTTCCCTTCCTGATTTTTTTCAAGATATTCAGTCTTGTTGCAGTTTGTCACAGAAGGATACACCACTGTCTCTATATATTACCATTTGTCGCACTTGTTACACTTTTTGTCTCCATCTTCTTATTTTTTTCTTTCTATGTATAGTCATGTTGCAGTTTGTCACAGAATGATACAAGATATTTCCTATACAAATCATTTGTCGCACTTGTTTACACATTTTTTCTCAGACTTCAAAATATTTTTTTTCACAGCCCGTTTTAATTATTTGCTCATATAGGCATTTGCTTGACTCAGTTGGTTTATACTTCTGCAGTTGCTTGTTACAAAAATATACAATGTTACACGTAACGAAAATGCACCCTTTCGGAAATCTGCTCTCTTTTTGTGCAGTATCTACTATTTATAGCCATGGCAGATATTTTGGTCATGTGACCTTGACCGTTTATATAAATTTTCATAGCCTCTTCCTAACAATGCTCCACTTAAAGTTTGGCTTTTATTGGTATAGCGGTTTCAGAGAAGTAGATGTTTGAATATTATGGTCATATACATGTATATAGCCCCAGTGCATGGGCAGACAACCTCCTGGGGTCAATTTTTTTTCCATAAACATAAATTTTCTGTCCATTTGCATACTCCCAGCAAGTTTCCCCCATTTAATTCCATTTTACTATTTTTTCCCATTCAAATGCATTAGTGACCTAAGTTGACCTTGCCGTAAAATAGGTCAAGGTCATCCCAGGGTCATGATTTATATAAACTTTGTAGAGCTCCATTGCCTGCTGCTTCATGCCAAGTTTCAAAATCATAGGCCTTCTGGTTCTGGAGAAAAAGATTTTCAAATGTTTTTGCTATTTATAGCCATGGCGGCCATCTTGGTCATGTGACCTTGAC
This sequence comes from Rugalucina vietnamica, assembly GCA_964017185.1. Lineage (NCBI taxonomy): Eukaryota > Metazoa > Mollusca > Bivalvia > Lucinida > Lucinidae > Rugalucina > Rugalucina vietnamica. The sequence continues at coordinate 63,362,014 of OZ024873.1, forward strand.
CATTTATACAAACTTTCATTCCCTCTTTCTAAGGATGCTCCATATAAAGTTTAACTTTGAATGGCCGAGCGGTTTCAGAGAAGAAGATGTTTGAATATAATGGTCATATACATGTATATAGCCCCGGGGCAGGGGCAGACAACCCCCTGGGCCCAAAATATTTTCATAAACATAAATTATTTGTCCATTTGCTCATTCCTAGCAAGTTTTCTGCCATTAAATGAAAGGGGGGGTCTCACGGTATATGAAATTTACATAGGGTTCTGCCCACGCACCGATTTTTATAATATTATGCATATTGCTTGCTTGGTGCATGGCCACTTTATTAGAAATATAAATTTTCTCTTAACTACTTAAAATTTTTAAATACAACATTTTGTATTAGAGGGGGTCTTAATATAGGGGTATGTGTGATTAAAGTCACCCATAACTGTCATAATAGCCTCTTCCTAGTTCTGTTTGTGTGTAAATTAATCTAGAATGATCACTCATCATTTTGGTATCGCATAATTGTTGATAGCTATAATATTAAATTCAGCTGATTATCATTTCTTTTGCAGATGACCCCAAATTTTAGCTCCATAATGGTGTAACCACATGTTTGATTTTCAATATTAACATGTTCCAGGTTTTGTCAACCTATAATTTTAACCTCAAATTAGGCTACATATATATAGATTATATGCTGAAAATTTTGTGAAATTTAAAGACCGGTAACATCTTTTTCTAGAACATTGAATGATACAAGTCAGAATTCTGAGGAACGTAAAATTAATAATGATTTATACAATTAAAAGTATTTTATGTTATTAACATGTTACAAAGCAAATTTTTTGTGAATAATTTTCCGGCTAAACAATTTTGTGTCTTGCATGACCATCAACGCTATTAGGTATATATATTTTGAATATTGATTTAAGTGAGAAAATTGCACCCTGTCTTGGACCTTATATTGCATATATGCCCATTATTTTCAGTTTTCATAATTAGATTTTAGAACATGATTCTATCTATTAGTAAGCCATTCTCTATAGTTTATTCGTGTTTTATGATGCAATTGCCTAGTTTTTACTGTTTTGATCATTTTTTCCAAACATTAAGTTGTTTAGATGCTAATTAATTTAATGAACTTATACAGTTATGTTGTTGATTTCTACATCCTGTAACTCACATCATATGGAAAACCTAAGGGTTTTAGTATTTTGCATGAAATAAACCTGATGATGCTACGGACAGTTCATTTCCTGCTGATTTATATCACGATCTCAGAAAAAAACACCCAATTCACCAATGTATATAATGAAGCAAAACCAAAAGATAAAATTATATGATAATTTACTAACAAGAGGAACTGGCAAACTACTTGTGTTTTTTTTTTCTTTTCTCCTCCATTTGAAGCATTATACGCATGTACTATACGCATGTACAGCATTTCATGTTGGTATTGTTGGAAACAGGTTATACCATATATCAAATTTAAGATGAAAGTTATTTATCTTATGCATGCATTTTATCATCTGCTATAGTAGGCAAACCTATTACTGGAAGTTTCAAACATACTTGAAACCCTTAATTGAAATGGGACTTTTGAACTTATAAACTTACATGAAGCTGACAAGTTTTTTTACCTAGCTGACATATAATTGACAAAACAGCTATGATTTCTAACCAAGGATAGGATTAAAGAAGAGTATCTAGACAACTATCAGCATGAAATTACAAACATTTTGTTGCATTTATAATTGACTCTTTATTAAAATAAACCCATGAACATTTATGGATTCATAAATGTTAAAAACCTTGAGATTTCTAAACATCAAGTTTGGATATTTGTTAGTCATTTCAAAAATCGGAAAAAGAACCACATATAAATGGTACTGTGAATAATTGATATATTTAATGAAAAATTAAAATAAATTTGATATTTAAAGTGAAAGCTATACCTGAGCATCACATCTGAACACTTACAAAGCGAAAAGCCTGTCTTATACCTGAATTATGCACTTACTGGAATAGAGATCAAAAAGTTAGAAAGTGCCACTGTATTTGGTATTCCTGTCAATCTTGTAACTAAAGTTGGCATCAGCAAAAATTAGATAAGTAAAGTTATGAAGAAGTAATCTTATAAACAACAAAACAAAGATGGTAAATCAATGGAGGAATCAGTCAAATGCCTATTACCATTACGGTGGTCAATCACAAATTAAAAGACTGTTACTCAAGTAGAATTATCCAAATACATCTAAACCTAAAGAAATATTAAGTAATGAAATTATAGAAACAAAAACATTAATTGTTTATATATTTAAACCTAAAATGTTTGCTGATCATTTTTATGAGAAACTGATTATAACTTTGAGGTAGGTCACTATAAAATTAAAATATGTGAAATTGCCAGTTCAAATAACCATCTTTATATTAGGAATTCATATTATTTATGTAATTTCTAATTTCCATTGATAAAATTATAGAATAACATGATTTTAGACCAAAAAACAGCTAAAAACATTAAAATCCATTTTTGTCAAAAATTGACCAACATGTATATCATGTACATTTCAACAGTGTTACCGGTTTTGAAAATTTACAAAACTTCACCAGCATGAAGAGGGTATCGCTGGCCAACTTTATGGACAGTATCATAGGTTGACAAGCATTGGAACATATCAAAATATGAGGTGCTATCCTGAGACCTAAAAATATTTTTTCAAAACAAATAAATGCATTTTTATAGGTGTTAGAATGAAGGCATTCACCATGCAAAGCAAGAACAAAATCGGTGCGTGGGCGCATATGAGACCCCACCTTTCCTATTTTTCCCATTCAAATGCATGGGTGACCTAAGTTGACCTTGCTGTAAAAAAGGTCAAGGTCATCCCATGGTCATGATTTATATAAACTTTGTAGAGCTCCATTGCCTGATGCTTCACACCAAGTTTCAAAATCATTGGCCTTCTGGTTCTGGAGAAGAAGATTTTTAAAGGTTTTTTTCTATTTATAGCCATGGCCGCCATCTTGGTCATGTGACCTTGACCATTTATATAAAATTTCTTTCCCCCTTCCCAAGGATGCTCCATATGAAGTTTGGCTTTGATTGGCCAAGCGGTTTCAGGGGAGATGTTTCATTATTATGGAAATATACATGTATATAGCCCCGGGGCAGGGGCAGACAACCCCCCAGGGGCTAAAATTTTCCATTAACATTAATCTTCTGTCCATTTGCCTATTCCCAGTAAGTTTTATCATTAAATAGCATTTTACCATTTTTGCCCATTCAAATGCATTGGCGACCTAAGTTGACCTTGCCGTAAAATAGGTCAAGGTCACCCTAGGGTCATGATTTATATAGACTATGATAAGCTCGTGTCCCCAATGCTACATACCAAGTTTCGTGGAAATTGGCCCACTGGTTCTGGAGAAGAAGATTTTTAAAGGTTTTTGCTATTTATAGCCATGGCGGCCATCTTGGTCATGTGACCTGGACCATTTATACAAACTTTCGTTCCCCCTTCCTAAGGATGCTCCACATGAAGTTTGGCTTTGATTGGCCAAGCGGTTTCAGAGGAGAAGATCTTTGAAATTGTGGACGGACGACGACAGACGACGGAGCATGGCCATCCTATAAGCTCACCTTGTGAGCCTTTGGCTCAGGTGAGCTAAAAAAAAACAAAACATAATAAGACGGCAAAAAGAGACAAGGACAATGAAATTTTCAGAGGACAACCCAACAATCGTTGTTTTATTGGCTAACCCAACACCCTGTGGCTTGGACTAGACCAGAGCAGGCACCTATTAGTGCCCCTTAAAATGTTGTGGAATGATATTCAATTGACATTCAAATCAACCAGCTATCATGCCAAGATGACATTCATCAACCACTGCGAGACATGCACTAATGAAGTGGACTACTACAGTTAAACTGTTGGTGTGCAGTGTAGCATCCTACAGAGACCAGGATACTCACCATATTCATTTCCCTAAGACAAAACAACTAGAGGACAAATGTCCTGTAAACGCTCACCTGAGATCTGAGATATATACCAAAAATAATGGTCATATGCATGTGTATAGCCCCAGGACAGGGTCAGAATAGCCCCTGGGGTCAATTTCTTTACCAAATTTAATTTATAAATATTCTGTCCATTTGCCCCCTTCCTGACAGTTTTTCCCTTCAATGACATTTCAACAATTTTCTGTATATGTGACCTATGTTGACCTTGACGTAAAATCTTTCAAGGTCAACACAGGTCATGATTTATACACACATTGTAGTAATCTAGTCTTAATTACTGCATGTCAAGTTTCATTGCGATAGGTTCAACAGTTCCTGAGAGGAAGATTTTTGAAGGGTTTTTACTATACATGGGCATGGCGACCATCTTGGTCATGTGACCTGGTTTATTCATAAATCCATTGGTTCCCCCTTCATTCAGATGCTTCATTCAGTGAATACACAAGGACTGGATACTTCCCAGTCAGATTGAGCAAGGTTTTTATGCAGCAGTGTCTCTTCAGCAATGTAAAGACAGACCTAACAAATGCCCTTTTAAAATTTATACTAGAAGGTGATGCAAAGATCATTTCCAATGCCATTAATGACATCCAATGATCCGTCGCCAATGAAGATCTCATAGATGCATTAGAGCAACATGAGGTTAAGATTCTTCCCACCGAGACAAACTTATCCAGGATAATAAATGAAATCGCCCACAAAGGAAACATAACAGAGATGAGTGTGCAACAAGGAAACTTGTCATGGAAAGAAATTGCATGAGATTGGTACATGTACAGTGGATACAACAATTGGTAAACAATTTGCCAAAATTGCCAAAATTGTAAGAGGTGTTTAAGGAAGTTGCTAGTGCAACACTGGAAGATTACACATCACCCAGTGGTAAACCTGTACACATGCAGTGTGTGCAGGCATACATTCACCATGGAACCTGCAGACGCCAACAGACATCTGTGTGATTGTCATCACAGGACACTGTAACCCGAACCAGCGGTATATTACCCCAACAGGATCTACGCCAATGGAGGATCCTGGCACCTTAACCATACCAAAAACAAGAGACAATGGTGGCACAGAATTAGGAGGAAGGAGACAGGGAGGCACTCCCCATGGCTTTCAATGCCCACTTTCTTTTAGATATAAAGATGTTACGACTATAAAATGACGATAGTTAGATAAACAAAATAATTGCTTATTATATAAATCCTATTGAGTTTTTATTACACTCCAACCTCGTTAGTACGCGACGGTCGGGGTCCACAATATTGAACCGCGTTATAAGTGAGTCGCGTACTAACGACTGACACACCAACAGGTCCTTGACTGTTTGTGCTATGAAGAACCATCTATGTTTATGGTATCTTCTAATGTACTAAATGGTTCTACATCAATAGGATATTTGTAGGTAAAAAATTTAACAGTATAAAGGTGTGTAACTTTTATATTTTATCAGTAAAATTCTTTCAATTTTATAGATTTGCTATCACAAATCTTTTTTTAGTTGAATTGAATATAATTATGTAAATGAAATTATACATAATTGTCAGTAATGTAAGACTACGCCGATTGTGTTGGAAAAATACAAATTTTACCAAAACGTATGTACAACGTTTTTACAAGGGGGGAGCAACTGTAATCAAATTACGCGCTTGAACAACCCACATCAAGGTCATTGTATTGGTGTTTTTCCACTGAGCTACTACATGACAAAAACTAAAAAAGTGAAAGAGAGACAGTAAAGACTGATATATTCTACCCCTGATCTGTGTTTACTGTGCACTTTATAGTTTGAGAGTTGTAAGTTGACAATTATCAGAAAGACAGAAACCCTTTCATACAGGGAGGTCTGATCATTCCCTTATTATATTGCCCAAATTAATATTTTGTTCGGCACTGGCCCATTCGTTGTTTACGACCGGATGTTTGCATAAATTACATAAGTTGATCCCAATGACACTGCTCAATCATCTGGTGTAGACTAATTGGCGTTTTTATTGATTGGATTTAAAAGTTTGTTTATTCAATTGATTAATGTTTGACACCTTGTATATTCTGACCAGGTATGAGGATTTTTTAAGAATGAATGAGAGATCGTTTTGTGGGATTTTCAGATAAGATTTTTTTTTTTTTTTTTTTTTTTTTGAGATCGTTTTTTCCCATAATCAGAAATTTTTGGGGTCCAAGCAGGCACCGCGTTATACCGGTAAACGCGTTATACTGATGCGAGTACTAACGAGGTTGGAGTGTATTATCATCATTATTATTATAAAATGTAAGCTCGCAATTTTGTTTTTCAGTTTCCAAGTTCGAGAAACTTATGATTATCTTAAAGCTTCAATTTAAGCATAAAATTGTGCCCGACTTTCCCTGTGGTACACAATAAACTATCAAACGCCCTGGGATCATCATTGAATTCAAATGAAGAAATAAAATTAACATGCTCACAATGATCTATACTAAATTTAGAAGCTAAATGTATGCTTTATTTAATTACTTAGTGGTGGGAGATCGGAGAGAATGGGGCCTGTGCATTTTACTTTTATAGAGGTCGAAGCATTTTCTTGGTTTCATTTTTTTTAATTCAGTTTTACGTCCCTTTCAAGATTATTTCAACTCATATGAGACAGGCCAATCAGAAGGTGGGGCGAAAACGGGAGAACCCGAGAAAAACCACCTGGCACACCCGCAAGCAGAACTTGACTTGTCTCACATGTGGCCAGAGCGGGGCTCGAACCCACACCAGACACAGCAGTGAGATGACCGAGCGATTAAGAAACAGCGCTCTTAACCGCTCGGCCACGGGGGCCGCCTTCTTGGTTTCATCTAATTTATCACAGGCGTTTTTATCTTATTCAGATTTCTTAACGGTTTGACCTTTGAAGTGGGGATTCATTATTGACCAAGATTTCTTAACGGTTTGACCTTTGAAGTGGGAATTCATTATTGACCAGGATTTCTGAACGGTTTGATCTTTGAAGTGGGAATTCATTATTGACCAGTGTCAATTAAGACTTCGTTGACCATGGGAACTCAAACATTGTTGTGAAAGAAACCACCACATTATCAAAGAAGTGCACAGTCAACATAATCAAATCATAGGGACTGATTTCGATTCAGTTCTGAGACTCCACATCTTGCTAGGAAGTTCATACGGTAATCTGTCTTGTCAAAGCACAATTACTACAGTTAAATCATCTAACTACATTGCACCTTACCATTTTCCAAATGTTCTGAGTAAAACTAAGCAAATATCAGAGCTTTTTATGTGAAAGTTGTCTATTTATGCTTAAAACAAAATGCATTTAATTCACTTAATTGTACAGACCTGTTAAGGTCTGACTTAAAATTAGAACTTTTGACTTAATGGAACAAAAAAAATGTTTGGCAGCATTTTCCATACAAGTTCAGAGATAAAATAGACTACTAAATTGTACATGTTAAAACAAATGGCATATTCAGTTTAAAAGTATAAATTTCATATCCCACATGGCTCCTAAATGGGGCCTAACAGAGTTAACACAGAGGAGCAACCAACCGTTTGTTTGAATAGATGCTTTACGTCCCAGTCAACAGCAATAGTCATGTCTGGACGTTGCCTCCGTTTTATGGGACATTTACCCAACATTAGGATGTCATGACACTCAAAACTCGCACCCAGGTACCTGCCTATCACACTACCCACCTACCTATCTACCTACACTACCTCCCACCTACCTAAATACCTACCTACCTCCTTTCATTCCTCCCTCCCTACAGACTTGCATACCTACCTCGCCTACATTACATACCCCTCCCTGCCTCCTTCTCTGCCTACCTACCCCTTCCCTACACTACCTAACTTCCCACTCCCTCCCTCCCTACCTCCACACAGTACCACCTTAATCACCCCCTCCCACCACTACCTATCTGTCTACTGACTACACACCTACCTAACTGCCGCACTCCCTACACTATACTATATCCCTCCTTCCTTCCCTAAGTACCCCCTACACTTCCTTTCTACCTTACTCCCTACACTAACTCCCTCCCTATACTTACCTACCTACCTACCTCCATCCCTACTTACCTTCCTACCTCCCACTACCTACCTCTAATCTACATCCCTCCCTCCCTACTCTACCTAACTACCTCCCTACCTAACCCTATTCCTACACTACCTTCCTCCTTACACTACCTAACTACCCTCCATACACTTCTTACCTACCTCTTTCCCTCCGTATATCTCCCTCCTCACACTACCCCATAGCTCGATCCCTCCCTACCTACATACACTACATAACTCCCTACACTACCTTCCTCTCTCCCTACCCTACCTACCTAACTACCTCCCTCCCCAAACTTCCTACCTCCTTCCCTCCATCCACTACCTACCTATCTCCCTCCTTACACTACTCCATAGCTCCCCTTCCTTCGCTCCCCATCTTTAACTACTTCCCCTCGCACTGGACAGCTGGATACACTCGACGGTAATGATTATGTTAAGTTTCTAGCGTAAAGTTTACCGTGTGTTTGCAGATAAGGCAGCGTGCCTTTATTTCATATTATTATTAAGGCCGCATGACTTTAAAATCTCCGGAATAAATGTAACAGTGGTGGATACGTCCCCAATGTCTCTAATAAAGAAGACAGAGGTTATAAGAGTCAATATTTTTAAGACACCATGTGAGCTTGATGATATCATTACTCGCACACAGTATTCAGACAGTAGGGCACCCTTTACAGTGAAACAATTCTACATCAGACATTTGATACAATCATTTTCTGTAAAGCCTTCAGCTATATTGCATGTAGAAACTGCATGTTACTTCGCTAATTTGAACTGGGCAGGCTTTGAAGCAGACCAAAAATAGAACCACTAGACCTTATCACATGATGACCTATGACCCTAGCCTCGATATAAATCTAGAAACACCGCCCCACGAGTCATTAGTTATAATGCGTTTGAACTATCTACTGTGAAGAAAGCACTTGTCAACTCGAATTTTCGAGTGCATTTTTTAGTTATATTGCAGCTGTTATATGTGTATTCATTATCATGTATCTTTATCATATTATATGTAGCAAGTTGATGTTGTGTTTTGTATCGTTTCAGTGTGCTGGAGCCTTATTAAATCACTAATCAACAGATATCGTTATTACTAACATCCAGTATTAACATGGTGGCAGAGCGAGATCAGAAATGAGCGAGAGTAGCAGACAATGAAAACCTACAGCGTTAATATAGAACAGTGTATTTGATATAGCGATAACTTAATGGGTTAGTGACAAATAGGTGTTGTGATATATAGTGACTGTGGTTTTGGTGGTGGTTATGGAGAGACTTTAAGTAATCCAAAACCTGTCAATCCAGATGGCCCCGATGGCCAACCTTTGCGGTGTCTTAGCTGTGACTCTGTGAGGCATTTATCGAAACAATGTCCTCACTCCTATGAAAATATGGCTAAAAAGAAGGTTGAAAAAGCGGTCTTATTCACTGGCAACAAACCACAGGAAACTCTTGTACTGTTGGCAGAATCCGCTAACTCAGCAATACTTGATAGTGCTTGTACTTCCACTGTTGCTGGTGAAACTTGGATGAACTGTTACATGGATTCACTTGACCCCGTTATAAGAGATAAAGTTGTTGAACAGTCTAGTGATACCATGTTCAAGTTTGGTGGAGGAACTGTTCTTCAGTCAAAAAGGAAGGTGACATTTCCATGCTCAGTTGCTGGGGTAGAGTGTAACATAGAAGCCGATGTTGTTGATAGTGACATTCCCTTACTCCTTAGCAAGGATTCAATGAAAAAAGCAAAAATGAAACTAGATCTAGAAAATGATAGTGCATCCATCTTTGGCAATGAGGTTCAATTACAGTGCACATCTTCTGGCCACTATTGTGTCCCTATTAGTCAGATTAAAGTGAATGTTGAGGAAACAGCGTCACCTTTGGTTTCAACCAGTCAATCTAAGGATAAGGTAATTGAAAAGTTACATAAGCAATTTGCACATCCATCTGCTAAACGTTTAAAGTCACTTCTTGAAGATGCTGGAGGGTACACAGAAGAACATCTTAAATGTGTTGATAAAGTTACAGAGCAGTGTGAGATTTGTAGGCGTTACAAAAAGGCTCCAGCACAACCAGTGGTATCGCTTCCACTTGCTAGTGAATTTAATGAAGTTGTAGCTATTGACTTAAAGGAATGGAAACCCAATGTGTATTTTCTTCACATGATTGATCTTGCAACACGATTCAGTCTTGCTAGTGTAATCAGAAGAAAATCACCAGATGTAATTGCTGACAAAATCATGACCATGAGGATAGGTAGTGGGATGGGTCCACCCAAACGCTTTTTGGCAGACAATGGCGGAGAGTTTGCTAATGAAATACAACTGGTAAAGAAATCTAATGACTTTTCTCAATTCTCCCTTCTCCACCTTTCATCCTGTCCCTAACAGTAAAATCTGTTTTCAAAGGATGTGTAAACCCTTTGTAGTATAAAATGACCTAAGTAACCCCAGGATTTTGTCATAGTAGCAGTACAGAGCTGTGTCAGGTAAAAAGACAAAATAGCCAATAACCATTTTTGAATGGACAGTTTATTTCATTTAATAGGATGCAATGCTCCATAATAAATCTAGATGATAATCGTCTTCTTCGAAATGAATGACTCTAAAGCTTATGGTAATGATGTTTATAAAGATAAAACATATAAAAATTCATTATGGCATATTCTTCCTTTTCTCTGGACATGGCCATTTAGTGTATCAAAATAGAAAAGAAAACATCTTTTGATGTGAGGTTTTGACCTCCTGATTTCAAGGACATTTAGTGATCAAAAGAAAAATGTCACAGCTGTTTCTTTTGAAATTCAAGCGGCTTGTCAAACTTTGACAATGTGACAGTTATCTAATTGTGAATGACCACAGCAGGAAAAATCATTAGATTATGGAATCAGTTGTATTTCGTGACATGTGTGAAAATTTGAATGTTGAAGTGATTAATACTGCGGCCTATAGTCCATGGCAAAATGGTGTCTGTGAACGTAATCATGCCGTTGTGGATGACTGTGTGGAAAAGATTCTTGAAGATCAGCCAAATCTGAATCTAGATGTAGCCTTGGTGTGGGCAGTCAATGCAAAAAACAGTCTTTCAATGGTTTATGGTTGGAGCCCCTATCAACTTGTGTATGGTTCGAATCCAAATCTTCCAGGTGTTCTCACAGACAAGCCACCTGCACTTGAAAATACCACAATCAGTGAGAAATTTGCTCATCACCTCAATGCCTTACACTCTGGGAGACGTGCGTTTATTCAGGCTGAATCCTCTGAAAGGATAAGAAGAGCTCTCAGGCATAAAATTCGTGCATCAGGTGAGTATTATGAACATGGTGATAGAGTGTATTATAAGAGAGATGATGATCACAGGTGGAGAGGACCAGGAAGTGTAATTGGACAGGATGGAAAAGTTGTGTTTGTGAGACATGGAAGTATTTATGTCAGGGTACCTTCTTGTAGACTGATCAGATGTGGTTCAGAGTTCAGTTCAGATGATAAAGCTAATGGCAATGAGAATGGTGTCAATTCGGGAAATATTTCAATGAATAATGACAGTGACTCTGATAATAGTGAAGAGAAAGAGGATGAAAATGAAACAAATGCAGGGAACCCGGACTTAGAGGTGCATACAGATGAAGGACAACCTGAACTGAAAGGCGTGTAGAACCTGAGATTGTTAGGCCCAAAATGAAGCCAAAAATACCCGCAGTTGGTGATCAGATTATGTATAGGGACAAAGGTAGTGCAACATGGATGAAAGCAAAAGTCATTAGTCGAGGTGGAAAAACTACTGAAAAAAACTGGGCATACTTAAATGTTCAAGACGAAAGTAAAGACAAACCATCGGGAAAGGACTTTGTTAAAGATATTGATGAATGGCATAGTTATGAGGCTGAAGCAGAAGTTAATGTGGTCCATGTACCAGTATCAAGGCATGATGAAGAAAATGTTAAATGTGCAAAGAAAGTTGAACTTGAAAATTGGGCAAAATGAAGAGGTTTCTAACAACAATCAGAGCTTAATGTCAACACGCTGGGTAGTTACCGAAAAAAACACTGAAAATGGTAGAGTCACAAAAGCCAGATTAGTAGTCAGAGGTTTCGAAGAAGAAAATGAGGTTAAATCTGATTCCCCCACAGTTCACAAAGAAAGTTTAAGATTGTTTTTTTTTTCTGCAGCTTCGACACAAGGTTATAAGGTCCATTCAATTGATATCAAAGCTGCTTTCTTGCAAGGAAAAAAACATTGATAGGGACATCTTTATCCAACCACCCAAGGAATGTGGATTTGACAGTTCTGTTGTGTGGAAATTAAACAAATGTGTATATGGACTTGTTGATGGGCAGATGCATCAAGGAACTGGTTCCTTAGTGTAAAGAATGAACTCATACACTGAGTTGAAGTGTCAACAGTCAAAGCTTGATCCAGCATTGTTTTATTGGTTTCACAAAGGGAAACTTGAAGGTCTGTTTCTTATGCATGTGGGCAATTTCCTATGGGCAGGAAGTGAATTATTCAATGCTGATGTTATTTCACCACTGAGGAAGAAATTCTGTTTTGGCAAAGAATCTGATAGTAGGTTTAGGTATATTGGTCTACAAATTGAGCAAGCTAATGGTGAAATCTATATACAACAACAGGACTACATTGATGAACTTAAGCAAATTAACATGAAGACAGATTCTAGAAATATGAAAGATCAAATCTACCCTGAAGCAGTAGGTCAGTTACATTGGATAGCAACTCAAACTAGGCCAGATATCTGTTATGAGGTATTAGATCTTGCTACAGGCATCCACTTGTGTGAATCAAAACTGCAGTCTAGGGTAAACAAGGTGATAAGGAAAACTAAAAGCATTCAGTGCAAGTTAGCTTTTCCATCTGTAGGTTCACTTGAAGAAACCGAATTGTTGCTGTTCACTGATGCCTCATATGCTAATCTATCTGACAGGGTTTCTAGTGCTGGTGGATATATAATATTTTTGAAAGGAACAAACGGAAGGTTATGTCCTATATCATGGGCTTCTAAAAAAATCAAGCGAGTAGTAAAGAGTACATTGGCTGCTGAAGCTTTAGCCTTAGTTGAAGGTCTTGACGCCTGCTATTTCGTGAGAAGTATTCTTCTGGAGATGATACCTGTAACAAAAGTTAATGTCATTCCAATTAAGTGCTATACAAACAATAAGTCACTGAGTGAAAACATTCATTCAACAAAGTTGATATCTGAAAAACGCCTAAGACTTGATCTAGCAAGCATTAAAGAAAGTGTGAATGCTGGTGACATTGAAGTTTTTTGGATTAGGACAAGCAAACAAATTTCTGACTGTTTGACCAAAGCTGGTGCTGATTTCCGAAACCTTGTTGAAGTATTAAGTGGCGGAAATGGACTGTAATTGTATCAGTGTTGCTGATAGTAAGATGAAGTTGAACATTATATCATATGACTTGGGCTGGAAAAAGTAGTGAAGATGATATGAGAGTTATCAAGGACAATTTTGATTTTTTTCATATGAGTTTTTAATGTTTGATTCCTGATGATTATGAATGCAATGTTTGTCCTTGTGTATTTTGTATTATGTCTTGTTTTTCTGTATTGTATTTTATTCATTCTATTAATTTTATCCATTACTGCCCAAGCCCCTTGCAGATATTGGAAATCAAATTAGTGCTTATTTTGGGCAGTCAGCCGGTCGAAGTTGAGGTTGTTGATGATTGAGCCTGGCAGTTGCCTAGACTTAAAGCCCCCACAAAGAGGGGAACAGATAGCTAGCATGTCCAGCCATACCATAAAAAGAAACTTCAACAAAATCAAAAGTGAAACAAGTAGGTACTCACATTAAACTTACAACTCGACTGAAAATTTCAAAGCTGGAAAGACTAGTCTGTTCATAGAAAACTGGAATAACTGTAAACATTACGATAGGAAAAACTGTAAAAACAGCTTATGCTGTTGAAATTGAAGATAGACCGACACAAAACTTTGTTCTACATCTACAGCCTCCACTGAAATTAAAACTGAAAATTGATGAAGAAATCAGGAGATTTTTAAAATGTAAAATCATTGAAACTTCTTATGTTTCAAGCTCACAATCTCTTTGTAAGGTTATAATGACATGCCATCTAGACTGTGAAGCCGTCTGTGATGGAGAAAAACTTCATCTTTTGTGGATAAATTGTCCTAGTGCTGCAGGCTTGCTGGAGACACAAGGTATGTCTCAAGGCCTCTAAAGGAGGAACTTTTTTGTATTGCAGGGGTTTTATTCGGGCATATCAAATTTCAATCAAGGCCCCAGCCCCTGATCCTGCTCTCATTGATCTGTCTGGCCAGTGGAAGAGCCCGATGTTTGTTTGTTTTTTACAGCATCAGGTACCATCAAGCTCCATCTGGTGGCACTAGAATTGTGTGAGCTGCATCAGGATAAGACCATGATTTTGGATATGTAAAAAAGATGCAGATCAGCTGTGCTGCAGCTGATCAGTGCTTTTGTTTTGCTAAATGTATAGTACAGCTCCTCTTCTTCTTAAATCTGAACTTTCAATACTCCAGCCATCTTCTGTCAGTGTACAGCTCGGTTTGTGTCTGACCTGGAGATCATTTTTCACTCTGATACCTGAAGAGACCTATACTTGTGTTGGAAGTGCGCAAGAATTTCATAAGAGCTGTCGCAGGACAGCGTAGCTCGCCTGACTTGTGCTTTGCCACTACATCTGTTAAAATCTATGACCCATGACCTTGACCTGAAGGTCACTCAGGTGGGTCATGATGGTACAACATAAAACTTCAGACCAATGCAAAGTATCAACTTGATCAATCTACATGTTCAAGAGATATAGACTTATAAAAACATTAACCAAAACTTAAACACAGAACTTCCAAGTCCGTGACCTTGACCTCAAGGTCATCCAGGTGATTTGTGATGTACAGCATAAAACCTGAGACCAATATCTATCAACATGCAAGTATCAACTTTATCCATCAACATGCTCAAGAGATTTAGACTTTAACCAAAAAATTTAACACAAAATTTCTAAGTCTGTGACCTTGACGTCAAGATCACCCAGGGAAGGTCATGATGGTACTGCATAAAACTTCAGACCAATATCTACCAACATGCAAAGTATCAACTCGATCAATCAACATGGTCAAGAGATATAGACTTACAAAAACTTAAATCAAAAACTTAAACACAAAATTTCTAAGTCTGTGACCTTGACCTCAAGGCCACCGAGAGTGGATCATGATGGTACTGCATAAAACTTCAAACCAATATCTAGCAACATGCAAAGTATCAACTCAATCCATCAATATGGTCAAGAGATATAGACTTACAAAATCTTTAACCAAAAACTTGAACACAAAATTTCTTAAGTCCGTGACCTTGACCTCAAGGTCACCCAGGGTGGGTCATGATGGTACTGGGTAAAACTTCAGACCAATATCTAGCAACATGCAAAGTATCAACTTGATCCATCAACATGGTCAAGAGATATCGACTTATAAAAAACTTTAACCAAAAACTTGAACACAAAATTTCTAAGTCCGCGACCTTGACCTCAAGGTCACCCAGGGTGGGTCATGATGGTACTGCGTAAAACTTCAGACCAATATGTAGCAACATGCAAAGTATCAACTCAATCCATCAATATGGTAAAGAGACATAGACTTACAAAAACTTTAACCAAAAACTTAAACACAAAATTTCTAAGTCTGTGACCTTGACCTCAAGGTCACCCAGGGTGGGTCATGATGGTACTGCGTAAAACTTCAGACCAATATCTAGCAACATGCAAAGTATCAACTTGATCCATCAACATGGTCAAGAGATATAGACTTTTTAAAAACTTTAACCGAAAGTGTGACGAGGACGCACACGTAAACGTAAACGTAAACGCGCACGACCGAGGTGACTACAATAGCTCTATGCACTTCGTGCAGGCGAGCTAAAAATTGATTACCAACTGTTTATCGAATATTTAATCAGCTTTTTCATCAGCTCTGTCTGCTGATGTGGGAGACATAATATATACACATGGAATAATGTGACTACCAATTATGGACTTTATATATCCTTCTTTGTAAAAATTATGATGAATGTTTTGACAATTTGTCAGAATCTGTAGTCTCCAAAGTTGCTTCTATGTGAAAATGGTTAGCATCAAACATAAACTGTGGCGGCGAGTGGCCATCTTTGATTGTGAGAAAAATTTCAGTATCACCAGAAAAAAGAAAAATGGATTTTTTGAAACTTTCTCTGAGGGCTAAAAGTGTTCCCTAACTTATTTCCATGTGTATATATTCACATGTGGAGGAAAACAAAGACTTTTTTCTTGTTTGTTCACATTAAAATAATTCATGTTTCAAAGCCTACCTCTATACATGTATTTCAGAGCTGAAGTATATGTGTTGTAAATTACCTTTGAATACACATTAGGAGCATTAAGCTCAACATTGCTAAAACATGGGCTACTCATTTTACAGACCCTTTAATAATGGGAGTGTGAGACAAAATATATTCGCATGTGGAGGAAAAAAGACTTTTTTCTTGTTTGTTCACATTAAAATAATTCAGGTTTTAAAGCCTAGCTCTATACATGTATTTCAGAGCTGAACTATATGTGTTGTAAATTACCTTTGAATACATATTAGGAGCATTAAGCTCAACATTTTGCTAAAACATGGGCTACTCATTTTACAGACCCTTTAATAATGGGACTGTAAGACAAAATATATTCGCATGTGGAGGAAAAAAAGACTATTCTTGTTTGTTCACATTAAAATAATTCAGGTTTCAAAGCTGCCTTTTAACATTTTGGAGTTGTATACTAAATGTATGACCATGCATTGTTACAAAGTTAAGGAAGAAGTTTGTCAATATTTTTTGTCATGTCAGAAAAACTTTGAAATGAAGATTTTGATTTCATAAACTGTGATTTAATATCATGATTTATCAGTGAAACACAAATATATTTGGACAAAAAGTACTTTTGATTATTTAATGATTGATTAAATAAATAATATATAGCAATTACATCTCAGAATCAGAAATTTTAGAAATATGGCCGGTCTCTTATGAGCTGAAATAATCTTGAAAGGGACGTAAAACTGAATAAAAAAAAAAAATACTGATTGAATAGGACCATCAAAATTGCTTGGTTTTCTAAGCATTTTCGACTGATTTTCGATTATGATCAATTTATAATTCTACCACTAACCTTCACCTATAGTTCCCCACCCAAAATCAATGCCTGCATGTTTTAGTTCAAACAAACAATAGAAGAAGACAATAGAAGACTGTGTTAAACTCTCAACAATTTCAAAGTAATCCCCAGACTGTACTTAACAGCCAAGCCTACCCAACAAAAGACATAACCCAGGCGAAATAGAGACCATGGTCACCATGGTTTTGATGGTTGACCATGTTATTTCATGGTCAACCATCAAATGCCATGAAAATGCCTATGTCTGTACCATGGTTGACCATGGTTGACCATGGTTGACTATGGTCGTTTGTCATAAAATTCAACTAACCATGGTTGACCATGGTCGACCATGGTCAACTATGTTAGAAAAAGAGGATCAAATTTACTACCATGGTGGACCATGGTTGACCATGGTCGACCATGGTCAAAAAAATCCTGAGCATGCTCATAGCAACTCTATGACATCACTTCCTGTCTAAAATGGAGGGAAAGAAAATAGACACAATATGAGTTTTTTCAAGTTTAAAGAGCAGGTGTTCAATAATAAGAAGTTTATTTCATTCAAGATTGATGCAGTAAGTGATATTTACAATGTTTACATGTATTTTAACTATATATATATCTTTTCCTTTAGATCATGTGACATGTATTGATGCTTTTCTGTTAAATTGCATCATTCCAATTCCCCACCCACACAAATCATGGTTTGAGAGTGTAATAAATCAGGAGACAGACAAAGAGATCTTACAGAATATACATACATGTGATACATCTGAGAAGCCAAATAGGGAGATTTACTTTTCAAAATAGGGAGAATGATTAAAAGAAGAAGGAAATTCTTGATTTCAAATAGGGAGATCAGAAATTTGAAATAGGGAGATGTATAAGTTATATAGGGAAATTTTGAAATTCCAAATAGGGAGATTTGCTCAAAAATAGGGAGATCCCTCTGAAATAGGGAGTTATCACATGTATGAGAATATAAATTATGCATATGATTTTTTTAATTTAATTTGACATCCAAAAAATTTGAATAAGACTTTTAAACTGTTTGTTTGCATTAAAGTAAATTTAAACTGAAATTAAAAATAAAATGAAGTCAAAGACCATGGTCAACCATGGTCCACCATGGTCTACCATGGTCAGAGCCTAATGTCCATCAACAAAATTAAATATCTCCAAGGCCAGTTGAACAATCTCGATGTATCACAAGTGCCATCACTGATGTGAAGAAATTATAGGCTTTGGGACAGATCGGTTCTGAACTCAGAATAGTTTCTATGGCAACAGATAGCTCCCATTGAGTATCCATTTTTCAGCCATTATTGCGATCGAATTGATTGAATGATCTTCAGACATGCAGATATCTAGAACAGGCATGAGAGCTTGAATGAGTTGGAATTTGAAACAAAATGGACTTTTCGCTCTATATTGATGAAAATGTTATATCCAGGTTTTCTTGGTTATTTTTTTCAAACTGATCATTAACATTCATGTTTCAAGACTGTGTAGTCTGCACTATTAGCAATGTTACATTTTAAGAATAAACAAGTGCCAGCATTGAATAGTTCAGGATGTTAGGTGGTTGAATGACCATGAACTACCATGGAATACCATGGTAGTTCATGGTCATACAACCATGGAAAACCATGGACGACCATGTTTTGTTAATTGGCGGTTTTTGATGGTCGACCATGGTCCTCATGACCATGGTAGACCATAGTTTACCATGGTCGACCATGGTCCTCATGACCATGGTCAACCATGGTTTTCCATATTCAATCACGGTCCTCATGACCATGGTCAACCATGGAAAACCATGGTCTACCATGGTCTTCTACCATGGTCATGAAGACCATGGTTGACCATCAAAAACCGCCAATTAACAAAACATGGTCGTCCATGGTTTTCCATGGTTGTATGACCATGAACTACCATGGTAGTCCATGATATTCCATGGTAGTTCATGGTCATGTGGCCATCATTTTCGCCTGGGAAAGGTTATAAAAGTTTACAGAAACATTTTTTTTTTTTTCAGATGTATCAATATAGAGATGATGAGCTGAGTATATAAATGCTACTGCCAAAAGCAGACATATTCATGGGACCAGTGACTGCAAGAATTGTGTCCAAAAATAGGACCAAAGACTCTGTTGTAAATGAAGTTACAAGCAGTGTACAAATTGCTTATTAAAAATGCCAGTTGACAATGAACTTCTCTCTAAATAGAGACACTTTGGTGTGTAGCATCTTTCACAGCCCTTAAGACAAAGAATGTACATGTGATTAGAAAAAGAACATATGTAATTAGAAAAGTGGTCATTTTTTTTTATCTAGTTAACATAATTACATAATGATTTTGTTTGTTTTCTACAGCAACAGGTACCATCAAGCTTCACATTGTGGCAACTGAATTACTCTCTTCCAAATTGGCAATTCATTAATCCTAACAGTCAGGATAAAATTTCGAGATCAAGCCTTGAAGACTCATGATATATTGATAAGTGCACTGAAACCTGTGCACGTGCACTTCTCCACCCAAAACCAGGCCCCAAGGTTATAAAACTGTTCATGCTCAACTCAGCTGAGCGTAAAATTGTAACTTCTCATAAATACAAAAACAGTCCAAACTGAAGGTTTATAATGCCAAAGCCTGTAATTTATCCTGCTTATAAATGTTAAAATGCCAAATGCCAACAACTGTTGGTATTTTAACATTTATGAGCAGGATAAATTTTAGTATCAGCTGAGGTGAGCTGGAAAAATAGTTTTATAACTTCCAACAGAAAATATAAATTCAACCCAACAACAGAAGAGGTCAAAAGAAAACTGTGTAAAACTCCACAGACATCCAGAATCTGTACACAACAATCAAGCCAACCCACCAAAAGACCTGAACATGATTAAAGGTGATGGATACTGCTTTTTCAGGGCTGCATTATACGCTGTCGCTGAATCTCAGGTGGACCACAGCAGTGTTAGACAGAAAGTTGTGAAGCATATTATGAGACATATAGAAAGCAAGGACACCAACCAAACTCTGACCATTAAAAGATTAATTTATCTGACTTTTTCCTGATGCATGGCAACTCTGTCTAATAGAAAAGGACCTCACCAACACAAAGAAGACTGTTTATAGACTTTTGATTTGGTTATGGCTTAATGTCCCAATCAACAATTTTTCTGTAATGTTGGGGCAGAGCCACCACTTCCTGGGTAATAACCAGTGCTATAAGAAAATGTGTCTTGCTCAAGGACACAATATGGCACCCAAAGTGGGGATTGAACCCAGGAACTCAGGACAACCAACATCTCAAGGAGACCAGGCTGTAAAGGAATGGAGACGGATGGACGCTGGACCATGGCCATCCTATAAGCTCACCTTGTGAGCCTTTGGCTCAGGTGAGCTAAAAAGTATAGTACATATATATCAACAATGCTCAAATTTCTATAATTTCATAAGAAAATTCAAATTTATGTTCAAAATATCTTCAAAAATATTTTGAAAAAGAAGTATTCTCAGTCGTGCCAGCCAATTCAGTATAACTACATTGGAGAGTTCTTTTTGTTTTATTTGCCTGCCTCACGGAAAAGGATCGTCAGGCACTAATAAAGACTTATCCAATTAGTGCATCTTGGACAGCTGAGGAGAATTTGTCTAGAGCATATGACAGCCATTTTCATCTTGACAGATCCCGGAAAGTTCTCAACAACATGTCTTTGTCTGTGGATGATCTGTGTCACAAAATGTACAGCCAGATCGCGATTTCCAAGTCCAAGTCGTCGGTGGAGTAATCATCTTCCATGACCCCCCTACTTATCCATCTAGGAGAGAGATACAAGGATATTCCATCGCCTCAGATTTCAAACTCGTCTTTACATTGTTTTCAAACAAATATTATAGTTTCCCTTTATTATTTGCTTGGAAGAGGAATTTGACGCTGATAGCAAGTGTACTTGTTAACATTTACTTGTATATTTGTATTGTTTAGTTTTTTCCATGGTTCAACGGAATTGCATTAACTAGATGTGGTGCTCATAATAATTGGGCCACAACGTGAGAAAATGTACCTTCGGGCAATTTTTGAGCAAAAGAAAAACAATGTTACTTTGAATGTACAATGTTTCTAGAGTCTGTTAGTCTTTATTTGAACTAATTATTCAAGTTATTGTGTGAGTTATG
This sequence comes from Rugalucina vietnamica, assembly GCA_964017185.1. NCBI lineage: Eukaryota > Metazoa > Mollusca > Bivalvia > Lucinida > Lucinidae > Rugalucina > Rugalucina vietnamica. The sequence continues at coordinate 63,383,448 of OZ024873.1, forward strand.
ACAAATTTTCAACATGAACCCTACAGACGTCATTGTCCTGAAAAAATGACGTTTAAGTTGCGTAATGCATTTCTGCATGTTACGATAGCCTACGAATTAAATTCATTTACTATAAACTGTTTGATCACTGGTCAGAACCTTTTGTTAAGATAGAAACATATCATCCTTGCATGCGATTTGCCGAAATTATTTTGTCTATTTGTATGACGATGCTGTTGCTATGGTTACCATTAAACGTTAGGTATAGGACAATCAAGTCTATCATTGGCTAAAATAAGGGCAGATAACTCCAAATATCAAACATAAATATGTTTTAAAACTCATTAATTTGGTAGCCAATGTTCAAAGATTACAAATACAGGGTCAACTCAAAAACATTTATTACATGATTTTTCTGCTTTTTGCCGCTCTCTACTAGAAATGGCAAAATGTCCGAAGGTACATTTTGTCACGTTGAGGTTCAATTATGAATGTTGATGGCAAAGGTCAATTTTTAACACCAAATATATAGAAGAAATGAAAAGATTGTTTCAATAAAAAATAAATTGTTTTTCTTTCTGTTTTCTTTTTTTTTTTTTTTAATTCAGTTTTACGTCCCTTTCAAGATTATTTCAGCTCATATGAGACGGGCCAATCAGTAGGTGGGGCGAAAACGGGAGAACCGCGAGAAAAACCACCTGACACACCCGCAAGCAGAACTTGGCTTGTCTCACATGTGGCCAGAGCGGGGCTCGAACCCACACCAGACACAGCGGTGAAAAGATCGAGTGATTAAGAAACAGCGCTCTTAACCACTCGGCCAGAGGGGCTGCCAAAATTGTTATTCATTGTTGGAAATACACTTTGCGAAAAAATTTAGTCTATGTTGAGAGGAATCTGTTTTACAAGGGAGACATTTACTCATGTACTATACTGTACACAAAGTTACCTCACCTACCCCAAAATGATATGACCAACAACACATGGGAGAGAACTTGTGAAAGAGTAATGAGCTGTACAGAAAGTTACCTCACCTACCCCAAAATGATATGATCGACAATGTATGGGAGAGAACTTGTGAAAGAGTATTAAGCTGTACAGAATTTACCTCACCTACCCCAAAATGATGTGACCGACAACACATGGGAGAGAACTTGTAAAACAGTAATAAACTGTACAAAAAGTTACCTCCCCTACCCCAAAATATGACTGACAACTCATGGGAGAGAACTTGTGAAACACCAACACTGTCCTACTTTGGTGAGTAGTTTTAAATTAGTAATAAATTTCTGCTGACCTGCTATCCAGTCAATTTTCCAGATATGGATAGCTCATGTGGATATAGAGGTAACAATATCAATGCTAATCCACGTAAACCAGAGGACCAACGGTCCTGTAAACGCTCACCTGAGATCTGCTATATTAACCAAATATTTATTAAAAAAATTTGCCCTTTACGGGGCCCCACCAACCAATCAAAATAAAGGATTAGGATAAAAGTCAACCAAACTGTAGAGGACTACTCTATAAACATTTATGCAAAAATAGAATTCAAATATCTGCGATTGGACCAGAAAAAATAGCCAATTTCCACTTTTCCCGTTTTAAGTCTATCAAAACTTTAAGTTGCCATAGCAACCAGATTTTTTATCCGACTGAAATAAAAAACACAAATTATGTAGAGACTACTGTCAGGAAAATGTATACAAAGTACAGGCTTCATGCCGTAGACAATTTCTGAGGAGAAATTTTTTAAATGTTTTTCGAAATTTTACCCTTTATATGGCCCCAGCAACCAATCAAAATAAAGGATTAGGAAAAAAGTAACATGAAACATAGAGATATACTCAATAAATATTTCTGCAAAGACAAAATTCAAATACCTACAATTGGTCCTGAAAAAATAGCTAATTTCCACTTTGCCCATTTTAAGTCTATGGAAACCATAGCAACCAGAGTTCTTATCCGAGTGGAATAAAAAACACAAATTATGTAGAGGCTACTGTCAGGAACATGAATACAAAGTACAGGATTCATCCACTTGACAGTTTCTGAGGAGAAGATTTTTGAATGTTTTTTTTTTTTTTCAAAATTTTGCCCTTTAAGGGGCCCCAGCAACCAATCAAAACCAGAGGACCAATGGTCCTGTAAACGCTCACCTGAGACCTGAGATATATACCAATAAACTTGTTTGACTAGAATGGTAATATACATGTATATAAACCCAGGGCAGGGTCAGAGCAACCTCTGGAGTCAATTTCTTTTTTAAATCATAAAGATTCAGTCCATTTGCCAATTTACTGCAAGTTTTGCCCTTCAAATGACATTATAACAATTTCCCCCCATGGCGTACACATGTCTTATTGTTTTGGACCCCTAGATACCTTTCACTCTGCCTGAGATGAAAGGTATCTCGGGTACAGATAGTGCAAATTATAAGGTAATAAAATAATTAGCTCCCCCAGTGCTACTGCGGTCATTATGCACATTTTCGTATGGATATCTCGTGATTAATTATCTGTTGATAATTGAAATATCTATATAAAAATCAAAATATTTAATTGTACATTTTAGACAAAAACGAAGTAAATATTCATAATAATCAGAATCTTTTGAATAACATAGCATTTTTAATCCGTTTTCTACATGAAATATTAACGATTTTGCACCTTGACGAAAATACTTTTGTGTCTGACATGATCAGCTAATTACACACCCCCTGCAGTGAGCTGCAGCATCAGGAACACTTTATTGCCCAGTTTTATAGTTGAAACCATATGCCAGATTCATGGTTCAGTGAAGAAAAAATGCACAAAAATTTTATAAGAGATGTGTACGCTATGCATTCAAATGCATGGGCAACCTAAGTTGACCTTGCCATAAAAAAGGTCAAGGTCATTGCAGGGTCATGATTTATATAAACTTTGTAGAGCTCCATTGCCTGATGCTTCATGCCAAGTTTCAAAATCATAGGCCTTCTGGTTCTGGAGAAGAAGATTTTTAAAGGTTTTTGCTATTTATAGCCATGGCGGCCATCTTGGTCATGTGACCTTGACCATTTATATATACTTTCATTCCCACTTCCTAACAATGCTCCTCATAAAGTTTGGCTTTGATTGGCCAAGCGGTTTTAGAGAAGAAGATCTTTGAATATCACTGTAATATACATGCATATTGCCCCGGGGTGGGGGCAGACAGACCCCTGGGGTCCAAATTTTTTCAGAATCATCAATCTTAAGTCCATTTGCCCATTTCCTGCAAGTTTTTCCCTACAAATGACATTTTAACACTTTTCCCCATTCAAATGCATGAGCGACCTATGTTGACCTTGCCGTAAAATAGCTCAGTGTCATCCCAGGGTCATGATTTATATAAACTTTGTAGAGCTCCAGTCACTGATGCTTCACACCAAGTTTCAAAATCATTGGCCTTCTGGTTCTGGAGTAGAAGATTTTTAAAGGTTTTTTCTATTTATAGCCATGGTGGCCATCTTGGTCATGTGACCTTGACCATTTATATAAACTTTCTTTCCCCCTTCTCAAGGATGCTCCATATGAAGTTTGGCTTTGATTGGCCTAGCGGTTTCAGGGGAGAAGATGTTTCATTATTATGGAAATATACATGTATATAGCCCCGGGGCAGGGGCAGACAACCCCCCAGGGGCTAAAATTTTCCATTAACATTAATCTTCTGTCCATTTGCCTATTCCCAGTAAGTTTTACCCATTAAATAGCATTTTACCATTTTTTCCCATTCAAATGCATTGGCGACCTAAGTTGACCTTGTCATAAAATAGGTCAAGGTCATCTCAGGGTCATGATTTATATAAACTTTGTAGAGCTCCTGTCCCTGATGCTTCACACCAAGTTTCAAGATCATAGGCCTTCTGGTTCTGGAGAAGAAGATTTTTAAAGGTTTTTGCTATTTATAGCCATGGCGGCCATCTTGGTCATGTGACCTGGACCATTTATATAAATTTTCGTTCCCCCTTCCTAAGGATGCTCCACATGAAGTTTGGCTTTGATTGGCCAAGCGGTTTCAGAGGAGAAGATCTTTGAAAATGGTGGACGACGGACGACGGACGGACGCCGGAGCATGGGTATACTATAAGCTCACCTGTGAGCCTTCGGCTCAGGTGAGCTAATAAAGGATTAGGACAAAACTCACAAGAAACGTCAAACACTACTCAATAAACATTTCTGCAAAAACAAAATTCAAATGTCTGCAATTTTAGCGGAAAAATAGCCGATTTCCACTTTTCCCATTATAAGTCTATGGAAGCTTTAAGTTGCCATTGCAACCAGAGTTCTTATCCGCCTGGAATAAAAAACACAAATTATGTAGAGGCCACTGTCAGGAACATGTATACAAAGTACAGATTGATTGATTGATTGTTTAACGACGCGTCAACCCTAATGGGTCATTAGTGTCTAACAATTGTAAAATGCATAATTACAAAGTACAGGCTTAATCCCCTTGACAGTTTCTGAGAAAAAAAAATTGAATGTTTTTCGAAATTTTGCACTATATGGGGCCCCTGCAACCAATCAAAATAAAGGATTAGGACAAAAGTCACATGAAACGTAGAGGACTACTCAATAAACATTTCTGCAAAAACAAAATTCAAATATATCTCCAACAAGACAGCAAAAACTGGCAATTTTCACTTTTTTCCATTATAAGTCTATGGGAAGCATAAGTTGCCATAGCAACCAGAGTTCTTATCCGATCACAACAAAAAAAAACACAATTATTCTTTCCCCCTACTGTTGATGGTGTATGTGTAATATGAGAACAAACGGCCCAGCGGTTTTAGAGAAGATCTTTGAAATTGTGGATGACGCCGGACGGACGCCGGAGCATGGGTATACTATAAGCTCACCTATGAGCCTTTGGCTCAGGTGAGCTAATAAAGAGACTATCAAGAAGACATGCAAAGTGCTTGAAGTGGCAGAAAAATATAAAGATTTGTTAGGAAACATTTATTGGTGTAAAAATATAAAATAGCATGGAGTTTAGTCTCAACATTAGAGCCACCCCATGGGAAAACCAACAATCTGCTTAGGCGAAAACAAAGGCGCAGATCAGCTTCGCAATTCCTCATCTACTTAACTCCGAAATTTCAAGCTTCTAACCTGCTTCTGTAGCTGTACAAGCTGGTTTGTGTCAGACCAGTTCAAAAACCACATTGTTGGTTTTCCCACGAGGTGGCTCATTACATGGTTTAGTTAGGCATGAGTAGGGAAGATAGATTGTCACTTGATGTACTAGAAAGTAGCGCAAAGTTGAACTTGTCCAAAGAATAGCCTACATGCTTCACAAGAAGGCAGACCTGTCAACCTCCTGAAAATTCTAAGAGGGAGATTGCGCGAAACAGCGATGTATCGACCAAATTAGCATGCAACTTACGCGTGCGCTTTAAGACCTATAAAATTTCAAGGAGGGAGATTTTTTCTTCAGGAGGGAGATTTTTTTGCAGCTTTTCAAAAAGACAATACTTGTTATTGGCAAAAAAAAAAAAGGAGTATACCGCTAGCATTTACCCATACTAAACCCATAAAACAAGGAAAAATTGAGACGGTGTCCTACCTTATGTATTGAAAATTCGCTTGTGCAATTTTCTATAAAGCCTATGATGCAAAAACCGCGAAGAAACGATGAAATTCGATCGAAAAATCAGTTTCGACATTATTTCTACCAAGGGCGCGGCCATATTGGTAGTTTTCCCAATGATCATTTGTTACATGCAATCTGATTGGTTCCGGAATCAGCCTAAAAAGTTAATGGCCAATCACAAAGATTGTTTTATCTTTCACCGATTTCAGGCTTAAAATAGATCGGAGAACCTCGAATACACCCGAGACTTGCCGAATAGGCTAAAAATAGAAGTCGGAACGATCGAAAATTCCCGAACTCAACCGGAAATTTGCAATGACCTAGACTTTGTTTGTGTAAACACGGAAAAACCGGGATATGTTTTCTTTTTTGTTTCGGATGTTAAAATTAACCGGTAGACAGCCCGAAATCCGTTAGTTTGGCGTTTTAAATCGAAATCGGACGGGAGGTCGTAAGTCCATGGCAAAACCGTTAGAATAACGGGATACCCGGGAGAGTTGACAGGTCTGCAAGAAGGTCACTGAGCTGCCCTTCATTAATCATTCTGCTGTGTATAACGAGCAGGGAGATGGTCAAAGCCCCAGCAATTCAAAGGCAAATACCACACAAAGAAGAGGTCCTAGTCATGCTAGTACATAAAAGAAAAGCTTCTAAAAAAAGCAGATGTCAGAGAAAATGATCTCGTTATGCTGATTCCAAGTTAAGTAAAAATTCCGAATTATCAGAAAGTTCGGCCTCAGACAATTCGTCCCAAGATTCGTCCTCGGATGATTCGGACACATCTGTTTTCTCTGACATTGAGGATTGAGAAAATAATGAAGCACCAAGTAGGGCTACGTGGGTAAATCTTGAGGAAGACAATGTTTGATTCGAGGTGGAGGACTAGTGAGCTCTGACAGGAAGTTAACTTTGCAAGAGCACATGTCCAATTAACTTACTTAAGAAATAGATCAGCTCTAGCAGTGAACTGTTGAGTAATAATTAATTCACTGTTTGTCGGTCAGTTGTAAAGCAGATCAAATCACAAGCCCGCAGTGATTTATCTGCGTATAACTGACCGACAAACAGTGAATTATTACTCAACAATTCATGCACTAGAGCTGATCTATTTCGATTCTTACAGGCAATTAACAAAATAAAATCATTTTAAACCTTCAGTTTCCTTTTGCTGTTCCACCATTGCACTGAAGAAATCCTGCCAAACTTTTGACTCTACCGCAAATGTTTACGCATCTTTGTTACGTTTTCAACGGGTTGAAATGACGTTACACCATCTAATGTCAAGGTAACTCGACTAATGTCAAGGTAACTTGACTCATGGGATAGCTGACGTCATAATTTAATCAAAATGGCATCAAAACGGAAAAAAATAATGTCACGCTTATTCGCCCAGTGAAATTGTTGCACAATATAACATGTTTTTTAACCATTCGCTATATAGGCAAGGTGTGTTCGAATAAGAAATACTGATCAACTTCAAAATGAAAAAAAAAACAAAACAAAAGAAACATCATGAAGAATCCCATGCCTTCAACTTCAGCAGTCCACACACCAATGCTTGACGATTATTTCAAAGATCTTTAATGCCACTGGGTCGAGCTAGACTCAAATCTACACCAAATCCAGACCAGGATTTAGGCTATAAGCAAGATATGGGTAGATCTGGCTGACACGAGATCGTGAAGATCAGCTGGAGAGAATCTCAACCCATTTGAATGGCTTTGGAAAACATTCTTCTGGATTTTCATGCAAAGTGCTTGAAATGACAGAAAAATAATATAGCAAAAGTGAGCAATGCTCACATACCCCCGGCGGTAGCCATCAGAGGTCATACCACTTTGAGACAAAAAAAAAAAGATTACAGAATTACAGAAAAAGGTATACATCTAGTCATCAAATGATTAGTCAAGCAGTTCCTGAAAAATATCTGACAGATATTTCCATCTTCAGTATACAGGAGTGACAGATGGAAAAACTACAAAGTGGAAAAAGAATGGAATAACAAGTACTAGCCATCTGGTTTTTTCTCTTACACAATACACTTGGACACTGTCTAGATGTATACAAAATTTGAAGAAGCTGGCATAACCAGAGGACCATTGGTCCTGAGAACGCTCACCTGAAGCCTGATCCTGCAGTATTAAGTCATCATAAAATGACCTTGACCTTGAATACTCACACACCTTTATTGAATTCATAAGTTGTCTGCATCTGCAAAGTTTCAGGTCTCAGGCTGCAATAGTTTCCAAACCCAGTGATTTATGAGAAAACCACAATTTTAATTTTGATATTTAAATGACTTTGGGTCAAGGTCAAGAAATGACCTTGGCCTTCATTAATTACTTACCTTCATTGACTCCATTGGTTGTCTGCATCTAGCAACTTCCAGGTCTCAGACTGCAACAGTTTCCAAAATATCCATTGTTTCCGCCTTTTCCCATGTAAAAGCCTATGTTTCCAAAATTGACCTTGCTATAAAATAGGTCAAGGTCATCCTATGGTCATCATTTGATCAAACTAGGATGGGCTGGAGTCCCAAATGCTACATACCAAGTTTCGCGAAAATTGGCCTGCCGGTTCTGGAGAAGAAGATTTTTGAGTAGTTTTTACCATATATGGGCGTGGCGGCCATCTTGGTAATGTGACCTGGATTTCGTGATCGAACTTTCGTCTCCCCTACCCATGGATGCTCCACATAAAATTTCACTTTGATTGGCCCAGCAGTTTCAGAGAAGAAGATCTTTAAAAAGTGTGCATGAACAACAGACTGGCCAAGGTCAAGAGATGACCTTGACCTACATTAATCACATACCTTCATCTACTCCATTACTTGTTTGCATCTACCACTTTTCAGGCATCAGGCTGCAATAGTTTTCAAAAAATCCATAGTTTTCACTTTTTCCCCATGTAAAAGCCTATGTTTCCAAATTTGACCTTGCCGTAAATTAAGTCAAGGTCATCAAAGGGTCATCATTTTATCAAACTATGATGGGCTGAAGTCCCCGATGCTACATACCAAGTTTCATGGAAATCGGCCGACCAGTTCTGGAGAAGAAGATTTTTGAGTGGTTTTTACCATATATGGGCGTGGCAGCCATCTTGGTCATGTGACCTGGATTTCGTGATTTAACTTTTGTCTCCCCTACCCATGGATGCTCCACATAAAATTTCACTTTGATTGGCCCAGCAGTTTCAGAGAAGAAGATCTTTGAAAAGTGTGTATGGACGACAGACTGGCCAGGGTCAAGAGATGACCTTGACCTACATTAATCACATACCTTCATCTACTCCATTAGTTGTTTGCATCTACCACTTTTCAGGCATCAGGCTGCAATAGTTTTCAAAAAATCCATAGTTTTCACTTTTTCCCATGTAAAAGCCTATGTTTCCCAAATTGACCTTGCCATAAATAAGGTCAAGGTCATCCTAGGGTCATCATTTTATCAAACTATGATGGGCTGAAGTCCCAAATGCTACATACCAAGTTTCATGAAAATCGGCCTGCCGGTTCTGGAGAAGAAGATTTTTGAATGGTTTTTACCATATATGGGCGTGGCAGCCATCTTGGTCATGTGACCTGGATTTCGCAATCAAACTTTCGTCTCCCCTATCCATGGATGCTCCACATAAAATTTCACTTCGATTGGCCCAGCAGTTTCAGAGAAGAAGATCTTTGAAAAGTGTGAATGGACGACAGACTGGCCAAGGTCAAGAGATGACCTTGACCTAAATTAATCACATACCTTCATCTACTCCATTAGTTGTTTGCATCTACCACTTTTCAGGCCTCAGGCTGCAATAGTTTTCAAAAAATCCATAGTTTTCACTTTTTCCCATGTAAAAGCCTATGTTTCCAAATTTGACCTTGCCGTAAAATAGGTCAAGGTCATCCAAGGGTCATCATTTTATCAAACTATGATGGGCTGAAGTCCCTGATGCTACATACCAAGTTTCGTGGAAATCGGCCCACCGGTTCTGGAGAAGAAGATTTTTGAAGGGTTTTTACCATATATGGGCGTGGCGGCCATCTTGGTCATGTGACCTGGATTTCGCGATCAAACTTGAAATGCCACTACCCAAGGAGGCTCCACATAAAATTTCAACTAGATCGGCCAAGCGGTTTCAGAGAAGAAGATCTTTGAAATTGTGGACGACGACGACGACGACGACGACGACGGACGGACGACGGACGGACGCCGGATCATGGCCATCCTATAAGCTCACCTTGTGAGCCTTCGGCTCAGGTGAGCTAAAAAGGAGCTGAGAAATCTGTAAATTTCAATCAGAGAGAAAGACCAGAGGACCAATGGTCCTGTAAACGCTCACCTGAGATCAGCTGCATATACCAATAAACATGTTTGAATATTATGGTATTTAACTCCAGTGCAGGGGCAGATGAAGCCCTTGGGCCATTTTCTTTTTTCAGAATCTTCAATATTCTGTCCATTTGCTAATTTCCTGTTGGCTTTTTCCTTCAAATGACATTTTAACAGTTTTCCCAATTCAGATGCATAGGCAACCCATGTTGACCTTGCCATAAACTTGGTCAAGGTCATCACAGGGTCATGATTTATATATATACATTATAGTACTTAAGCCATCGATGCTTCACGCCAAGTTTCTTTGAAATCAGTCCACCGGTTCCGAAGAAGAAGATTTTTGAAGGGTTTTTACCATATATGGGCATGGAGGCCAACTTGGTCATGTGACCTGGATTATTTATCTACACAATGATTCCCCCATTCTATAGATGCTTCACATAAAATTTGGCTTTGATTGGCCAAGCAGTTTCAGAGGAGAAGATGTTTGAATATTATGGTAATATACATGTATAATGCCCCAGGGTGGGGGCAGATGAGCCCCTGGTGTCCAATTTTTTTCAGAATCATTAATATTCAGTCCTACTGCTCATTTCCTGCAAGACTTTCACTTTAAATGACATTTTAAAAGTTTTCCCCAATCAAATGCATTGGCGACCTTCGTTGACCTTGCCGTAAAATAGGTCAAGGTCATCCCAGGGTCATGATTTATATAAACTTTGTAGAGCTCCAGTCACTGATGCTTCACACCAAGTTTCAAAATCATTGGCCTTCTGGTTCTGAAGAAGAAGATTTTTAAAGGTTTTTTCTATTTATAGCCATGGCAGCCATCTTGGTCATGTGACCTTGACCATTTATATAAACTTTCTTTCCCCCTTCCCAAGGATGCTCCACCTGAAGTTTGGCTTTGATTGGCCAAGCGGTTTCAGGGGAGAAGATGTTTCATTATTATGGAAATATACATGTATATAGCCCCGGGGCAGGGGCAGACAACCCCCCAGGGGCTAAAATTTTCAATAAATATTAATCTTCTGTCCATTTGCCTATTCCCATTAAGTTTTACCCATTAGATAGCATTTTACCATTTTTTCCCATTCAAATGCATTGGCGACCTAAGTTGACCCTGCCGTAAAATAGGTCAAGGTCATCCTAGGGTCATGATTTATATAAACTATGATGGGTCTGCGTCCCTGATGCTACATACCAAGTTTCGTGGAAATTGGCCCTCTGGTTCTGGAGAAGAAGATTTTTAAAGGTTTTTGCTATTTATAGCCATGGTGGCCATCTTGGTCATGTGACCTGGATCATTTATATATACATTGGTTCCCCCTTCCTATAGATGCTTCATATAAAATTTGGCTTTGATTGGCCGAGCCGTTTCAGAGAAGAAGATCTTAGAAAATGGTGGACGACGACGACGACGGACGGACGCCGGATCATGGCCATCCTATAAGCTCACCTTGTGAGCCTGATGGCTCAGGTGAGCTAAAAAATGGACAAATAAAGGGACTGATAAGCAGGAGATGGCTGATTCTTTCTTACACAATACAACTTACCATACCCAATATTTGTACCAAATTTCATCATCCTATGTCAAGCAGTTCCTGGGAAATTTTTGACAGAAATTTCCATATTCATTATACAGGAGTGACAGATGGAAAAACTACAGAGGAAAAAAAATGGAAAAACTAATACTGGCCATCTGATTTTCTCTTACACAATACACTTGAGCACTGTCTAGATGTATACAAAATTTGAAGAAGCTGGCATAAATAGGAGCTGAGAAATCTGTGACAGAAATTTCAATTAGAGAGAAAGAAAAATGGACAAATAAAGGGACTGATAAGGGGGAGATGGCTGATTCTTCCTTACACAATGCAAATTACCAAACCCAATGTTTGTCCCAAATTTCAAATTTCATCATCCTATGTCAAGCAGTTCCAGAGAAATCTTTGACAGAAAAAAGTTTACACACACACACATACATACACACAAACATCTTTACAGAAAAGACAAAAACTATATACCCCCTATATACTTCGTATATGCCGGGGGTATAATAAATATCTGTTTGGAAACATTTATTGATGTAAAAATATGAAATAGCATGGATTTTAGACACAGAAGTTAGTTGTTCTATCAGATGATGTTGTTATGGGCTATGTGGTCAGGGAAGATCAATATCAACTTATTCATCAAGGGGCTTCAGCAAGACTGCAAGTGGCATTACAACTGAGATATATGCTCATGTCCGCAGCAATCCATCAAGGAACAGCTGTGGGTGTCTTGATTTGCGCGAAACGGGCAGTTCTAGAGAAATGCATCGCTAGTAAAGACAAGGTGAATTTTCAGAGAAATGTCTACGATTTCGGAGAAGATTCTCTTGTGGCCGTCATGGAAAACCTCTTGAAAGATATCTATTGTAATTTTGTTCAGTGAATTGCTAGCTGTCAATCAGTTTTGTCGCACCCAATGAAATGGATACATTGTATATAAAATGCGGTGACTTTCTCAAAATGGTCGACAAATGAAATCAATTATCAATTTTACGATGAAAAATTAAATTGACAACAGAATATAAGGAAATGTTTTATGAACATAAATTAATCATGAATATTTTATAGCTAGTCAAGTCTTGCACATATTCATCTGCAATATATTTTTTTTTCCGAATTGATAAACCAGCAACCAGCACTTGGCCAGAAATCAACACCAAGTTCAAGCTTAAATGCCCAAACATCCTCAGTGTTGTGGACTTGGTGTTGACTATCCCAGCATCATCTGCAGATGCAGAGAGAGGCTTCAGCTATGTTAAAAACACCAAAACAAACTCAAGAAACAGACAAATTGAGCCGCATCGTGAGAAAACCGGAGTTTTGCCTATGCGAAAACAAAGGCGCAGATCAGCTTCGAGTTAACCGCGAAGCTGATCAGCGCCTTTGTTTTCGCTACACGGATAGTACATTTCCTCTTCTTCTTATATCCGAAATTTCAAGCTTCTAGCCTGCTTCTGAGACTGTACAGCCCGGTTTGTGTCGGACCTGGTCAGAAATCCCGAAGACCGGTTTTCTCGCGTCGCGGCTCAGTTTATGAATAGTCATTTGAGAGACCAGCTCACAATTGTTCTTGAATTGCCACCAATAGGCAAGTTTGATCTAGTGCCTGCAATTGACATTTGGAATTGCACACCTGGCAGAGTCAGACAGTCTGGCAGAGTCAGACAGTCCAACGGTCAAGTGCAAGTGCTGGAGAAAACTGGATGTGTAATGATTTCTGAGTCTGACTCAGAATCTGAAATATTGACCTCTGATACTGGCCCCGAGGTTATAAAACTTTTTTCATGCTCAACTCAGCTGAGCTTGAAATTTAAACTGCTCTTAAATACTGAAATAGCCCAAATAAATTGGAATTTTGGGTTAAGATCAACAAAGCCAGTAATTTATCCTGCTCATAAATGTTAAAATGCCAACAATTGTTGGCATTTTAACATTTATGAGCAGGATAAATTTTAGTCTCAGCTGAGCTGAGCATGAAAAAAGTTTTATAACCTCGGGCCCTGGTTTGCTATCAGAGATTTCAGGCAAATCAGTTCCAGAGGCCACTTTTTCAACATCAGAGACTGGCATTTCAGGCAAACCAGTTTCAGGGGCCACTTTTTCAACATCAGAGGCTGGCATTTCAGGCAAACCAGTTTCAGGGGCCACTTTTTCAAAAACAGAGGCTGGCATTTCAGGCAAACCAGTTTCAGGGGCCACTTTTTCAACATCAGAGGCTGGCATTTCAGGCAAACCAGTTTCAGGGGCCACTTTTTCAAAAACAGAGGCTGGCATTTCAGGCAAACCAGTTTCAGGGGCCACTTTTTCAAAAACAGAGGCTGGCATTTCAGGCAAACCAGTTTCAGGGGCCACTTTTTCAAAAACAGAGGCTGGCATTTCAGGCAAACCAGTTTCAGGGGCCACTTTTTCAAAAACAGAGGCTGGCATTTCAGGCAAACCAGTTTCAGGGGCCACTTTTTCAACATCAGAGGCTGGCATTTCAGGCAAACCAGTTTCAGGGGCCACTTTTTCAACATCAGAGGCTGGCATTTCAGGCAAACCAGTTCCAGAGGCCACTTTTTCAACAACAGAGCCTGAAATCTATGACAGCAAAACTATGAATGAAAATCACAATATTGTAAGACTTTTTTTAGTCTGAACACCCTTGTGGACATACATTGCAATGTAAATGCTTCAGTATGTCCAGAAATTCCAATTGCAGTGTATGTGCCCAGAAGGGTTGTAAGACTGACCTCATAGTGGAGCCTGAGCTAGATATTGAAGAAGATTATGAACATGATAATGAGGATGAACGTGATATGAGGATGAATCACGTGAACGTGATATGAGGATGAATCATTCAATGAGAATCTTTTTGAAAAGAAAAAGAGCTATAGAGAAAGAGTTGAAGAATGTGAAGAATGTAGACTCTAGTTCTAACATGAAAGCACACAATTCAGTATAAAGCTGCAATAAAATCCAGCTTGCCCCTCGGGCCAGTGGGCCAGTGCTGATCATATCCTTATGTCAACCCCTGCAGGCGCTTCATAGAAGGTCTAGAAAAGTCCCGGGCCCCTTCCCTCAAAAAGTTAAAAGCTCTTGGAAGAGCAAGTCAGACTTGCTCATGAGATGAACAATGACCAGTGGCTAAAGCAAGCTGCATTAAATACTGTCCAAGCTGGGATTCGCAGCCGGTAATGGATCTGCCGTCACATGTAAGACATTGGACCTCGCTGTCAATGGCCACAAATTAACAGACCGGGATCGCCAGAATGAAAGAATAAATGAACAGTTCATGGTGAAAGCTACACAGAAGGATTTTAGAGAGCAGGATCCCCAGGAATCAACTGCTAGGGAGAAGTCTCTTCCACCCACTTTGGAAGAAGAGGAGAGGCCACTGGCTTCCAGTCCAGATGTGTCCATTCATGCGAGGGAGTATTTTGAGTCAGACTCAAGCCCTATATCCAAGTCCAAAGATCCCGAACCCCAGCAATCTGAGCCCATGGATCAGTCAACTCAACCTCCTCAACAGGATTTGAGAGCCAGACCTAAGAGAATCCCAAAGTCTTCATCTGGACAGTGATATGGGAGTAGCCGATCTGATAGGAAAGAGGAACGTCCAAGTGATGTCAGTGAGCGTAGTATATGGGTTAATTCAAATTATTATTTCTATAAATGTTCTTTTAATATATATCAAGAAAGGATAACAAGGGTATGATTCCAGCATGAAGACATACACTGAAACACTCAGGACAATTTCAAGATGTAAAGTGTAATCCAATTATGGAGATAATGAAATAAAAATCACACATTTGACAGGTGATATCAAGCCTTCCTGAGGCTGAAGTACATGAGATATTGGCTGAGGCAGCCGAAAAAATCCAGACCTGTCCTTTTAAAATAATTGATAGGTGCCACAAACAAGAGCTTAGTCACCTCAACCACTGCCAACATCATCCAGAAGCCTCCAATGAAGACAAGAAACAAATGAGCCACCCCATGAGAAAAACAGATTTTTGCCTACGTGAAAATAAAGGCGCAGATCAGCCTCGCAGGAACTGCGAAGCTGATCAGCGCCTTTGTTTTTTCGCTACACGGATAGTACAATTCCTCTTCTTCTTAAAACCAGAATTTCAATATTCTAGCCTGCTTCTTTGACTGTACAGACCAGTTTATGTCGGACCAGGTTGAAAACCCCAGAGACCAGTTTTATCACGTCACGGCTCAAATGATTAGCTTTGCGAAACAACACCATTTGACTGACTCTGAGGCAAACAGAAAAAAAAAAACAACAACCACAGAAAACATGATTTATGTGAGTCATTTTCACTTCTGGAAATTGATGGAAATTTATTTCCGTTTTCAGAATGACTGCAGAGATCTAACAAAACCTTCTATGACTGGCAAACTGTGGTACCCATTATAGGCTAGTGAAATCTATACTTCGAAGAAACCGTTAAGTTATTTCCATTTTCAGAATGTCTTGAGAACAGTGACTGTAGAGATCTAACAAGACCCATCTGTGACTCACAAACATGTGGTACCCATTACAGGTTAGTGATATTTATACTCCGAAAGAAGATCATAATGATAACACTAGAGGACCATTGGTCCTGTAGCTCACCTGAGAGATTATCACATTGTAAGCTCATGAGATTTAAACTAATTGAGAATCGACCAATGAAAGTCTATGCATGGACACTATTGACCCCCGGGGCATGGTCAAATTTGACCCAGGGGCATGACTGGCACAATTTATAATGGGGACTACCAAACATTGCTACATACAAAATATAGAAGCTCTGGGCCTTTTGGTTTCAGAGAAGAAGATTTTTGTTAGTTTTTCCCATTGTAAGTCTATGGAGACTATCTACCCCCGGGGCGTGGCCAAATTTGACCCCAGGGGCATGCCTGGCACAATTTATGTAGAGGACTATTAGCCATTGCCACATACAAAATATCAAAGCTGTGTGGCCTGTGGTTTCAGAGAAGAAGATTTTTGATTTTTTTTCCCATAGCAAGTCTATTGAGACTATCAACCTCCGGGGCGTGGCCAAATTTGACCCCAGGGGCATGAATGGAACAATTTATGTAGAGGACCATTAGCCATTGCTACATACCAAATATCAAAGCTGTGGGCCTTGTGGTTTCAGAGAAGAAGATTTTTTATTTTTTTTCCCATAGTAAGTCTTTGGAGACTATCAACCCCCGGGGCGTGGCCAAATTTGACCACAGGGGCATGAATGGCACAATTTGTGTAGAGGACCATTAGCCATTGCTACATACCAAATATCAAAGCTGTGGGCCTAGTGGTTTCAGAGAAGATTTTTTTAGTTTTTCCTATTGTAGGTCTATGGAGACTATCAACCCCCGGGGCGTGGCCAAATTTGACCCCGGGGACATGATTGGCACAATTTATGTAGAGGACCATTAGCCATTGCCACATACAAAATATCAAAGCTGTGGGCCCTGTGGTTTCAGAGAAGAAGATTTTTTTTTTTTTTTTTTCCCATAGCAAGTCTATGGAGACTATCAACCCCCGGGGCGTGGCCAAATTTGACCCCAGGGGCATGAATGGCACAATTTATGTAGAGGACCATTAGCCATTGCTACATACCAAATATCAAAGCTGTTGGCCTAGTGGTTTCAGAGAAGATTTTTTTATTTTTTTTCGTATTGTAGGTCTATGGAGACTATCGACCCCCGGGGCGTGGCCAAATTTGACCCCAGGGGCATGATTGGCACAATTTATGTAGAGGACCATTAGCCATTGCCACCTACAAAATATTAAAGCTGTGGGCCCTGTGGTTTCAGAGAAGAAGATTTTTTTATTTTTTTCCCATAGTAAGTCTATGGAGACTATCAACCCCCGGGGCGTGGCCAACTTTGACCCCAGGGGCATGAATGGCACAATTTATGTAGAGGACCATTAGCCATTGCTACATACCAAATATCAAAGCAGCTGTGGGCCTAGTGGTTTCAGAGAAGAAGATTTTTTAGTTTTTCCTATTGTAGGTCTATGGAGACTATCAACCCCTGGGGCGTGGCCAAATTTGACCCCGGGGACATGATTGGCACAATTTATGTAGAGGACCATTAGCCATTGCCACATACAAAATATCAAAGCTGTGTGCCCTGTGGTTTCAGAGAAGAAGATTTTTTTTTTCCCATAGCAAGTCTATGGAGACTATCAACCCCCGGGGCGTGGCCAAATTTGACCCCAGGGGCATGAATGGCACAATTTATGTAGAGGACCATTAGCCATTGCTACATACCAAATATCAAAGCTGTTGGCCTAGTGGTTTCAGAGAAGAAGATTTTTTTAGTTTTTTTCCTATTGTAGGTCTATGGAGACTATCGACCCCCAGGGCGTGGCCAAATTTGACCCCAGGGGCATGATTGGCACAATTTATGTAGAGGACCATTAGCCATTGCCACCTACAAAATATCAAAGCTGTGGGCCCTGTGGTTTCAGAGAAGAAGATTTTTTATTTTTTTTTCCCATAGTAAGTCTATGGAGACTATCAACCCCCGGGGCGGGGCGTGGCCAAATTTGACCCCAGGGGCATGAATGGCACAATTTATGTAGAGGACCATTAGCCATTGCTACATACCAAATATCAAAGCTGTGGGCCCTGTGGTTTCAGAGAAGAAGATTTTTTTAGTTTTTCCAATTGTAAGTCTATGGAGACTATCAACCCCCGGGGCGTGGCCAACTTTGACCCCAGGGGCATGGCTGGCACAATTTATGTAGAGGACCATTAGCCATTGCCACATACCAAATATCAAAGCTGTGGGCCCTGTGGTTTCAGAGAAGAAGATTTTTGATTTTTTTTCCCATAGTAAGTCTATGGAGACTATCGACCCCTGGGGCGTGGCCAAATTTGACCCCAGGGGCATGAATGGCACAATTTATGTAGAGGACCATTAGCCATTGCTACATACCAAATATCAAAGCTGTGGGCCTAGTGGTTTCAGAGAAGAAGATTTTTTTAGTTTTTCCCATTGTAAGTCTATGGGACCTATCTGTTGCCATGGAAACCACAATTTTGATACAATCTGCTCCAAAACCTAATGCCATCAATCCCCCAACCCAATTATGGTTCACATTCAATTTGATCAAGATCGGCCTACTAGCTTCAGAAATATTCTTCTTTGAAATTGTGGACGGACGACGACGACGACGGACGACGGATGCCTGCCTATCCTATAAGCTCACCTGTGAGCCTTCGGCTCAGGTGAGCTAAAAACTATGAGGTATGATTAATTCACATCATTTCAGAATGTCTTGACATCAGTGACTGCAGAGATCCAACAAAACCAATCTGTGACTCGCAAACCTGTGGATCCCATTATAGGCTAGTGACATGTATATTTTGAAAGAAGAAATTGATAATCTATAACAAAATGTTGGGCTTGTTGTCTTGAGTTATTAGAGAGATTGAGAGATTAAGTTTTAATCTTGGAGGTAGTTTCTGTACACGATCCTCAATACAAGTTATTGTTTACAATGTTTGACACTCTCGTATTGTAGCTTCTCGCAAGATCTCGCCCCAAGCTAGAAGCGATTCCAAAAGTCTTACCTTATTTGGCGCAAGATTCTGGGAAAGCTATTTTTAGAATCCCCCCATTAATTAATTATGTTTCTATGCACATAGAAAGAGACTGTATGACAGTCTGGGAATTATCTGTTTATTCAATCGGCTGCATTGTATCATTATCATGTAGCCAATGACATCATAGATATCGCCGAGCGCGGGTTTCTTATCTAGAACCATGCATCATTCTCTCTAAGGCGCTCCTGGTTTAAAGTCGAAAAAATCTTTCACCAATAGTTACTCATTTCAATTCAACATGCTGAATTTTTAATTTCAATGGACTTGAAAGCCAACGGATATATACCGTGAATTCAACTGGATACATGGAAGTATAATGGAAATATAACCCCGTGCAGTTTGTGAACATTGTGTTTTGTTTTCATGGGGAAATTTGGTGAAATAATGGCAAAATCAGTGTCATATCAATTATTTCACAATAATTGGATATATTGTTGCAGTTGCTGACATTGGCGTAGTCGAGTAGTAAACAACAAGAAACCTCTATGTGTGCCGTCCTCCATTTTAACGACCTCTGAACCCAACAAAATAATGGCGCCAATTTCATAAATTTTCCTTTCCAAAATGGTGGACAAATTACCTTTATCCTCAAAGTATTCGATATCCCTAAATGGTATGGGGAAATAATATCAAAATTTGAAGAGGAAAAACTTTCCAAGCTGATCAGAGAATCACCGTGTCATGCCGATGCTAAACTTAATCGCATGTTAGACTGCTCTGCATTTTGCATTGAACAGAAATGTTATTTTTGTGGTAAACATGCAAAACCGGTTAAAAATATTAACTGCCGTTGATCTAACAAATAGTGAACCTTAATTATGGCGACTGAAGACGGTACTATTGACGTCGAAAGTGTGACTTTAACTAATGAGGAAATGTTTACTCAATTCTGCACTCAGAATAAAGTAACAAAGACAGCAGCAGACAAGCTGTTAAAATGGGGGTTCAATTCCCTGGAGGCGCTAAGACGATCTAAGCTCAGAAAAAAAAATCCTTGTGGCCGACGGCGACTATGCACATCTAAACATACTGTTGTTCAATTGAACAGCCACCGACGCAAAGGCGACGGAAACCAGAACCCGAAAGGCCGACCAGACGGAGAAAGCAGTTGGTGGATCAGCCACAGACAACACAGCTTCCAGTAAGCAATCGGTACCGGTAATTATTACGTAGGAAAAGGAGCAACCAACAAACATTACGCCGCCCAGAACTTCGCTGCAGTGACTTATTCTCGGGTTTACTGGCGACGTTTTAATCACAACAAAAGTCAGTAAAGGACAATTTATCATCAAAATCCAATAGTGAGCAAGGGACACAGCCTTCGTGGAACGATCCACAAGTACATATCTCAACAGCATCAGGTAAGTCAGTCACACAGTACTTAGATATTTGCAACTTTGTCCAAAGCAATGTATTTCATGAAGAAGAATGATGTTGTTTTGGGAGGCCAGGGGAATCAGCAGATTGTAGTTAAATCTGGACCTAAGAAACCTCGCCTTGAAAACCTCACCCTGAGCCAGTGGTGTGTTGCTAACCTGTCTATACTCTACAGGCTGGTAGGTGACAATAAGTTGGCGGGCCTAGCCTTAATGGACTAGTTATCTCTCCTATACAACAAAGGTATACCAGCTGGTCCAACGCTTCAGTCTCGTGTCTGTCTAGCTGTATGACAGAGAGTATAAAAGGTTGCAATCAGATTTATCCCCTTATCACCATGGGCCAGCTGTACAAAACTTTGTTAGCTTAATGTCATCGTTAAGACTTCAACTCCTTAAGTTAATGCCGACTATATAAGCAAATACACTTGTAATACTGATGTTTGAAACTTTAACAAATCGTTAACTGACAATGTCATAAACTTTGAACAACTGGGCCATATCTTTAAGTACCAGAGGACCAATGGTCCTGTAAACGCTCACCTGAGATCAGCTGCATATACCAATAAACATGTTTGAATATTATGGTATTTAACTCCAGTGCAGGGGCAGATAAGCCCTTGGGCCATTTTCTTTTTTCAGAATCTTCAATATTCTGTCCATTTGCCAATTTCCTGTTGGCTTTTTCCTTCAAATGACATTTTAACAGTTTTCCCAATTCAGATGCACAGGCAACCCATGTTGACCTTGCCATAAACTTGGTCAAGGTCATCACAGGGTCATGATTTATATATACATTGGAGTACTTTAGCCATCGATGCCTCACGCCAAGTTTCCTTGAAATCAGTCTATTGGTTTCAGAGAAGATGATTTTTGATGGGTTTTTACCATATATGGGCATGGCGGCCATCTTGGTCATGTGACCTAGATTATTTATATACACATTGAGAACCCCATTCTATAGATGCTTCACTTAAAATTTGGCTTTGATTGGCCAAGCGGTTTCAGAGGAGAAGACGTTTGAATATTATGGAAATATACATGTATATTGCCCCGGGGTGGTGGCACATGAGCCCCTGGGGTCCAATTTTTTTCAGAATCATTAATATCCAGTCCTACTGCCCATTTCCAGCAAGACATTCACTTTAAATGACATTTTAAAAGTTTTCCCCATTCAAATGCATTGGTAACCTATGTTGACCTTCCCGTAAAATAGGTCAAGGTCATCACAGGGTCATGATTTATATACACATTGTAGTGCTTGAGCCATCGATGCTTCGTGCCAAGTTTCGTTGAAATCGGTCCACCGGTTCTGGAGAAGAAGATTTTTGAACGGTTTTTACCATATATGGGCATGGCGGCCATCTTGGTCATGTGACCTGGATTTTTTATATACATATTTGTTACCCCTTCCTATTGATGCTTCACATAAAATTTCGCTTTGATTGGCCAAGCGGTTTCAGAGGAGAAGATGTTTGAATATTATGGAGATATACATGTATATTGCCCCGGGGTGGGGGCGGATGAGCCCCTGGTGCCCAATTTTTTTCAGAATCATTAATATTCAGTCCTACTGCTCATTTTCTGCAAGATTTTTCCTTTAAATGACAATTTAACAATTTTTCCCATTCAAATGCATTCGCGACCTATGTTGAACTTGCCGTAAAATAGGTCAAGGTCATCATAGGGTCATGATTTATATACACATTGTAGTGCTTGAGCCATTAATGCTTCATGCCAAGTTTGGTTGAAATCGGTCCAGTGGTTCCGGAGAAGAAGATTTTTGAAGGGTTTTTACCATATATGGGCATGGCGGCCATCTTGGTCATGTGACCTGGATTATTTATATACACATTGGTTCCCCCTTCCCATAGATGCTTCATGTAAAATTTGGCTTTGATTGGCCAAGCGGTTTCAGAGGAGAAGATCTTTGAAAATGGTGGACGACGGACGACGGACGGACGGACGACGGAGCATGGGTATACTATAAGCTCACCTTGTGAGCCTGACGGCTCAGGTGAGCTAACAAGAAACTGTAACCAAGAGCATTCTAGGGTCATCATTTTATGGTCTGCTACTATACTACACACTTCAAGCAGTCGAGCTAAAAACTGTACATAATGTTTAGCTTCTAAGAAAAGAGTCTTGACATAAAAAGATTGGTAACCAGAGGACCAATGGTCCTGTAAACGCTCACCTGAGATCTGCTGCATATACGTGTACCAATAAACATGTTTTAATATAATGGTATTTAACCCCAGTGTAAGGGCAGATGAAGCCCTAGAGCGATTTTCTTTTTTCAGAATAATCAATATTCTGTCCATTTGCCAATTTCCTGCTGGCTTTTCCCTTCAAATGACATTTTAACAGTTTTTCCCATTCAAATTCATGGGCAACCCATGTTGACCTTGCCATAAACTGGGTCAAGGTTGTCACAGGTCATGATTTAGATATACATTGTAGTACTTTAACCATCGATGCTGCACTCCAAAGTTCATGGAAATTTGTCAAATGATTCAGAGAAAAAGATTTATATGGGCATTGCGGCCATCTTGGTAATGAAACCTAGATTATTAATAAACACATTGGTTCCCCCATCCTATAGATGCTTCAGATAAAATTTGGCTTAAATTGGCTAAGTGGTTTCAGAGGAGAAGAATTTATATGTATAATGCCCCAGGGTGGGGGAAGATGAGCCCCAGGGATCCATTTTTTTTCAGAATCATTAATATTCAGTCCTACTGCCCATTTCCTGTAAGACTTTCACTTTATATGACATTTTAAAGTTCTCCCAGTTCAAATGCATTTGGTGACCTATGTTGACCTTGCCGTAAAAAAGGTCAAGGTCATCACAGGGTCATGATTTATATACACATTGTAGTGCTTGAGCCATAGATGCTTCATGCCAAGTATCGTTGAAATTGGTCCACCGGTTCTGGAGAAGAAGATTTTTGAACGGTTTTTACCATATATGGGCATGGCGGCCATTTTGGTCATGTGACCTGGATTTCTTATATACATATTGGTTCCCCCTTCCTATTGATGCTTCACATAAAATTTGGCTTTGATTGGCCAAGCGGTTTCAGAGAAGATGATGTTTGAATATGATGGTAATGTACAGGTATATTGCCCCGGGGTGGGGGCAGATGAGCCCCTGGCGTCAAAATTTTTCAGAATCATCAATATTCAGTCCCACTGCCCATTTCCTGCAAGATTTTCACTTTAAATGACATTTTAAAATTTTTCCCCATTCAAATGCATTGGTGACCTATGTTGACCTTGCGGTAAAGAAGGTCAAGGTCATCTCAGGGTCACGATTTATATACATATTGTAGTGCTTGAGCCATCAATGCTTCATGCCAAGTTTTGATGAAATCCGTCTATCGGTTCTGGAGAAGAAGATTTTTGAAGGGTTTTTACCAAATATGGGCATGGCGGCCATCTTGGTCATGTGACCTGGATTTCTTATTTACACATTGGTTCCCCCTTCCTCTTGATGCTTCACATAAAATTTGGCTTTGACTGGCCAAGCGAATTCAGAGGAGATGATGTTTGAATATTATGGTAATGTACAGGTATATTGCCCCGGGGTGGGGGCAGATGAGCCCCTGGGGTCAAAATTTTTCAGAATCATCAATATTCAGTCCCACTACCCATTTCCTGCAAGATTTTCACTTTAAATGACATTTTAAAATTTTTCCCCATTCAAATGCATTGGTGGCCTATGTTGACCTTGCCGTAAAGAAGGTCAAGGTCATCTCAGGGTCACGATTTATATACATATTGTAGTGCTTGAGCCATCAATGCTTCATGCCAAGTTTTGATGAAATCCGTCCATTGGTTCTGGAGAAGAAGATTT
This sequence comes from Rugalucina vietnamica, assembly GCA_964017185.1. Classification (NCBI taxonomy): domain Eukaryota; kingdom Metazoa; phylum Mollusca; class Bivalvia; order Lucinida; family Lucinidae; genus Rugalucina; species Rugalucina vietnamica. The sequence goes on from OZ024873.1 coordinate 63,407,748, forward strand.
TTGAAGGGTTTTTACCATATATGGGCATGGCGGCCATCTTGGTCATGTGACCTGGATTTCTTATTTACACATTGATTCTCCCTTCCTCTTGATGCTTCACATAAAATTTGGCTTTGATTGGCCAAGCCAATTCAGAGGAGATGATGTTTGAATATTATGGTAATGTACAGGTATATTGCCCCGGGGTAGGGGCAGATGAGCCCCTGGGGTCAAATTTTTTTTCAGAATCATCAATATTCAGTCCTACTGCCCATTTCCTGCAAGATTTTCACTTTAAATGACACTTAAAAATTTTTCCCCATTCAAATGCATTGGCAACCTATGTTGACCTTGCCGTAAAATAGGTCAAGGTCATCACAGGTTCATGATTTATATATACATTGTAGTGCTTGAGCCATCAATGCTTCATGCCAAGTTTCGTTGAAATTGGTCCACTGGTTCTGGAGAAGAAGATTTTTGAAGGGTTTTTACCATATATGGGCATGGCGGCCATCTTGGTCATGTGACCTGGATTTCTTATATACACATTGGTTCCCCCTTCCTATTGATGCTTCACATAAAATTTGGCTTTGATTGGCCAAGCGGTTTCAGAGAAGAAGATCTTTGAAAATGGTGGACGACGGACGACGACGACGGACGGACGCCGGGTGCCTCCCTATCCTATAACCTCACCTGAGAGCCTTCGGCTCAGGTGAGCTAAAAAGATTGGATAAACTGCCAAATTGGCAGTGCAACATTTTACGTTCGTGTCGATAAGGTTCAATTACGTCCAACATTGCTATTTAATATACAATCTGTTAAAAAAACTATAAAAACATGACATAAGGTTTAGCTTTTCTTTTCATCTTTAATTTTCATTTCCAGAATGTTTTGACATGTTCAATGACTGCCAAGATCTAACAAGACCAGTTTGTGACACGCAAACATGTGGTACCTATTACAGGATGGTGATATTTATACTTTGAAGAAAGAAATTGATAAGCTAAAAGGACAGAAATATGGTGTATGTAAAGACTTGTTGGAAGCTACGAGTTAGTTGCAAGACTTGTGTTATGGGACTGTTGTGTTGTGTTTCATGAAAGAATTGATATGTTACGAAACCAACTTTCACAATGGTCTACCTCATAGGAGGTACAATGCAAAAACAATGAAAAACTGCATTAGAGTAGTTTAAGGCATGTTATAGCAATGTTTAACTGTAAAAAGACTATTAAGAAGATTTAAAAACAAGAGGACCAATGGTCCTGTAAACGCTCACCTGAGATCTGCTGTATATACGAATGATATAGAAAATAGTCCCAGTATAGGGGCAGGTGAAGCCCTTGGGCCATTCTTTTTTCAGAATAATCAATATACTGTCCATACAAGTTTTTCCCTTCAGATGACATTTTAACAGTTTACCCATTCAAATACATAGGCAACCCATGTTGACCTTGCCTTAAAATAGGTCAAGGTCATCACAGGGTCATGATTTATACATACATTGTAGTACTTGAGTCATTGATGCTTCATGCCAAGTTTCTTCGAAATCGGTCCACCGGTTCCGGAGAAGAAGATTTTTGAAGGGTTTATACCATATATTGGCATAGCGGCCATCTTGGTCCTGTGACCTGGATTATTTATATACACATTGATTCTTCCATTCTATAGATGCTTCATATGAAATTTGGCTTTGATTGGCCAAGTGGTTTCAGAGGAAAGGATGTTTGAATATTATGGTAATATACATGTATAATGCCCCGGGGCTGGGGCAAATGAGTCCCTGGGGTCCAATTTTTATCAGAATCATTAATATTCAGTCCTACTGCCCATTTCCTGCAAGACTTTCACTTAAAATGACATTTTAAAAGTTTTCCCCATTCAAATGCATTGGCGACCTATGATGACCTTGCCGTAAAATAGGTCAAGGTCATCCAAAGGTCATAATTTATAAGCACATTGTAGTACTCTAGTCCCCGATGCTTCATGCAAAGTTTCGTTGAAATCGGTCCAGTGGTTCCGGAGAAGAAGAATTTTGAAGGGTTTTTACCATATATGGGCATGGCGGCTATCTTGGTCATGTGACCTGAATTATTTATAAATACATTGATTCCCCTTTCCTATAGATGCTTCATATAAAATTTGGCTTTGATTGGCCGAGTGGTTTCAGAGAAGAAGATCTTTGAATATTTTTGTAATATACATGTATATTGCCCCGGGGTGGGGGCAGACCAATCTGGGGTCCAAATTTTTTTTTTCAGAATTACCTATCACTTTTGAGGGTAGATAAATCCTTATATCTACCGAAATTGAAGTCAATAACTGTTTTGTTATATGACTTTTCAAGTGTTTTTAATAATGTTTATCTTATAACAAATAAACAAACAAAATCATATCAGATGTTAAAGAAGGCTAGACTTAGAGGAATAATTGATCATGCTTGAAAGATAATTTTGTTAGCTCTTAATAAAACATACAGTATATTATGGGTACTCCTAAGAATCACCATGACGAGGCAATGCCAATGGGTACCAATAACATGGGTTCTTATGAAAAATAAACAAAATTATCCCATAATTATCACCAAATACACCTTATTATCTAGTGCTCTGTTTACCTGTAAAAGTGTGTTACTGCAAAGCATGTAGATTTCATGAACTGAAATGAGTTCAGGCTATTTATAGCTAACTGGCAGGTTTTAAACATATACACCAAATCATGTCAATTTCATCAAGCCCATGTTGATTTCATGCTGGTGCTATTTTTGGGTACTCAGGAGCGTAATATAGACTTTGGAGGTTAATATAGAAAACCTGTCAAAATAATTAATCTCCAGGAACTGGTTTGATCTGGTTTTCATCAGTTTGGTCTGGTTTCAGAGAAATATAAGGATTTATTAATACTAAATGAGCCAATCAGGAGACAGGAATTCCTTCAGTCATATAACAAACATGTATATTGCCCCGGGGTGGGGGCAGACCAACCCTGGGGTCCAAATTTTTTTCAGAATTACCTACCTTCAGTCCATTTGCCCATTTCCTGCAAGATTTGCCTTTCAAATGACATTTTAACAATTTTCCCCATTCAAATGCATGGGCGACCTATGTTGACCTTACCGTAAAATAGGTCAAGGTCATCAAAGTTCATAATTTATAAACACATTGTATTACTCTAGTCCCCGATGCTTCATGCAAAGTTTCGTTGAAATCGGTCCACCGGTTCCAGAGGAGAAGATTTTTGAAGGGTTTTTACCATATATGGGCATGGCGGCCATCTTGGTCATGTGACCTGGATTATTTATAAACACATTGATTCCCCCTTGCTATAGATGCTTCATATAAAATTTGGCTTTGATTGGCCGAGTGGTTTCAGAGAAGAAGATCTTTGAATATTTTTGTAATATACATGTATATTGCCCCGGGGTGGGGGCAGACCAATCTGGGGTCCAAATTTTTTTTTTCAGAATTACCTACCTTCAGTCCATTTGCCCATTTCCTGCAAGATTTGCCTTTCAAATGACATTTTAACAATTTTCCCCATTCAAATGCATGGGCGACCTATGTTGACCTTGCCATAAAATAGGTCAAGGTCATCCAAAGGTCATAATTTATAAACACATTGTAGTACTCTAGTCCCCGATGCTTCATGCCAAGTTTCGTTGAAATCGGTCCACCGGTTCCAGAGGAGAGTTTTGGAGGGTATTTACCATATATGGGCATGGCGGCCATCTTGGTCATGTGACCTGAATTATTTATAAACACATTGGTTCCCCCTTCCCATAGATGCTTCATATAAAATTTGGCTTTAATTGGGCAAGCGGTTTCAGAGAAGAAGATCTTTGAAAATGGTGGACGACGACGGACGACGGATCATGGCCATCCTATAAGCTCACCTTGTGAGCCTAACAGGTGAGCTAAAAATGTGAATGACACTTTCAGGAAAATTCTTTTTCTGATTCTAAAATTATTTCCATGTGCTATTAAAACACTACTCCTTACATCAACAAATCATGGTTCTTGACATGTCATCTAAATGCCATTGTATACTCCCAAACAACCAGAAGACCAATGGTCCTGTAAACGCTCACCTGAGATCTGCTGTATATACAAATGTTATAGAAAATAGTCCCAGTTTAGGGGCAGGTGAAGCCCTTGGGCCATTATTTTTTCAGAATAATCAATATACAGTGTACTGTCCATACAAGTTTTTCCCTTCAAATGACATTTTAACAGTTTACCCATTCCAATACATAGGCAAGCCATGTTGACCTTGCCTTAAAATAGGTCAAGGTCATCACAGGGTCATGATTTATACATACATTGTAGTACTTGAGTCATCGATGCTTCATGCCAAGTTTCTTCGAAATCAGTCCACTGGTTCCGGAGAAGATTTTTGAAGGGTTTATACCATATATGGGCATGGCGGCCATCTTGGTCATGTGACCTTGATTAGTTATATACACATCGATTCCCCCATTCTATAGATGCTTCACATGAAATTTGGCTTTGATTGGCCAAGCGGTTTCAGAGGAGATGTTTGAATATTATGGTATAATACATGTATAATGCCCCGGGGCTGGGGCAAATGAGCCCCTGGCGTCCAGTTTTTTTCAGAATCATTAATATTCAGTCCTACTGCCCATTTCCTGCAAGACTTTCACTTTAAATGACATTTTAAAAGTTTTCCCCATTCAAGTGCATTGTCGACCTATGTTGACCTTGCTGTAAAATAGGTCAAGGTCATCCAAAGGTCATAATTTATTAACACATTGTAGTACTTCAGTCCCCAATGGTTCATGCCAAGTTTTGTTGAAATTGGTCCATTGGTTCAGGAGAAGAAGAATTTTGAAGGGTTTTTACCATATATGGGCATGGCGGCCATCTTGGTCATGTGACCTGGATTATTTATAAACACATTGATTCCCCCTTCCCATTGATGCTTCCTATGAAATTTGGCTTTGATTGGCCAAGCGGTTCCAGAGAAGATCTTTGAATATTCTTGTAACATACATGTATATTGCCCCGGGGTGGGGGCAGACCAACCCCTGGGGTCCAAATTTTTTTTTTCAGAATTACCTACCTTCAGTCCATTTGCCCATTTCCTGCAAGACTTGCCTTTCAAATGACATTTTAACAATTTTCCCCATTCAAATGCATGGGCGACCTATGTTGACCTTGCCGTAAAATAGGTCAAGGTCATCCAAAGGTCATAATTTATAAACACATTGTAGTACTCTAGTCCCCGATGCTTCATGCCAAGTTTCGTTGAAATCGGTCCACCGGTTCCAGAGGAGAGTTTTGGAGGGTATTTACCATATATGGGCATGGCGGCCATCTTGGTCATGTGACCTGAATTATTTATAAACACATTGGTTCCCCCTTCCCATAGATGCTTCATATAAAATTTGGCTTTAATTGGGCAAGCGGTTTCAGAGAAGAAGATCTTTGAAAATGGTGGACGACGACGGACGACGGATCATGGCCATCCTATAAGCTCACCTTGTGAGCCTAACGGCTCAGGTGAGCTAAAAATGTGAATGACACTTTCAGGAAATTTCATTTTCTGATTCTAAAATTATTTCCATGTGCTATTAAAACACTACTCCTTACATCAACAAATCATGGTTCTTGACATGTCATCTAAATGCCATTGTATACTCCCAAACAACCAGAAGACCAATGGTCCTGTAAACGCTCACCTGAGATCTGCTGTATATACAAATGTTATAGAAAATAGTCCCAGTTTAGGGGCAGGTGAAGCCCTTGGGCCATTATTTTTTCAGAATAATCAATATACAGTGTACTGTCCATACAAGTTTTTCCCTTCAAATGACATTTTAACAGTTTACCCATTCCAATACATAGGCAAGCCATGTTGACCTTGCCTTAAAATAGGTCAAGGTCATCACAGGGTCATGATTTATACATACATTGTAGTACTTGAGTCATCGATGCTTCATGCCAAGTTTCTTCGAAATCAGTCCACTGGTTCCGGAGAAGATTTTTGAAGGGTTTATACCATATATGGGCATGGCGGCCATCTTGGTCATGTGACCTTGATTAGTTATATACACATCGATTCCCCCATTCTATAGATGCTTCACATGAAATTTGGCTTTGATTGGCCAAGCGGTTTCAGAGGAGATGTTTGAATATTATGGTATAATACATGTATAATGCCCCGGGGCTGGGGCAAATGAGCCCCTGGGGTCCAGTTTTTTTCAGAATCATTAATATTCAGTCCTACTGCCCATTTCCTGCAAGACTTTCACTTTAAATGACATTTTAAAAGTTTTCCCCATTCAAGTGCATTGTCGACCTATGTTGACCTAGCTTGCTGTAAAATAGGTCAAGGTCATCCAAAGGTCATAATTTATTAACACATTGTAGTACTTCAGTCCCCAATGGTTCATGCCAAGTTTTGTTGAAATTGGTCCATTGGTTCAGGAGAAGAAGAATTTTGAAGGGTTTTTACCATATATGGGCATGGCGGCCATCTTGGTCATGTGACCTGGATTATTTATAAACACATTGATTCCCCCTTCCCATTGATGCTTCCTATGAAATTTGGCTTTGATTGGCCAAGCGGTTCCAGAGAAGATCTTTGAATATTCTTGTAACATACATGTATATTGCCCCGGGGTGGGGGCAGACCAACCCCTGGGGTCCAAATTTTTTTCAGAATTACCTACCTTCAGTCCATTTGCCCATTTCCTGCAAGACTTGCCTTTCAAATGACATTTTAACAATTTTCCCCATTCAAATGCATGGGCGACCTATGTTGACCTTGCCGTAAAATAGGTCAAGGTCATCCGAAGGTCATAATTTATAAACACATTGTAGTACTCTAGTCCCCGATGCTTCATGCCAAGTTTCGTTGAAATCAGTCCAGTGGTTCCGGAGAAAAAGAATTTTTAACGGTTTTTATCATATATGGGCATGGCGGCCATCTTGGTCATGTGACCTGGATTAGTTATAAACACATTGATTCCCCCTTCCCATAAAAGCTTCCTATAAAATTTGGCTTTGATTGGCCAAGTGGTTTCAGAGAAGAAGATCTTTGAATATTTTTGTAATATACATGTATATTGCCCCGGGGTGGGGGCAGATCAACCCCTGGGGTCCAAATTTTTTTCAGAATTACCTACCTTCAGTCCATTTGCCCATTTCCTGCAAGATTTGCCTTTCAAATGACATTTTAACAATTTTCCCCATTCAAATGCATGGGCGACCTATGTTGACCTTGCCGTAAAATAGGTCAAGGTCATAATTTATAAACACATTGTAGTACTCTAGTCCCCGATGGTTCATGCCAAGTTTCGTTGAAATCGGTCCAGTGGTTCCGGAGAAGAAGAATTTTGAAGGGTTTTTACCATATATGGGCATGGCGGCCATCTTGGTCATGTGACCTGGATTATTTATAAACACATTGGTTCCCCCTTCCTATAGATGCTTCATATAAAATTTGGCTTTGATTGGCCAAGCGGTTTCAGAGAAGAAGATCTTTGAAAATGGTGGACGACGGACTGACGACGGACGGACGCCGGATCATGGCCATCCTATAAGCTCACCTTGTGAGCCTAATGGCTCAGGTGAGCTAATTATCCATGGAGTTATATATTATTTTCCTGGAAACCAAACCTCAAAACTATTGGAAAATGTTTGTGTTCTTATAAAGCCAGTACAGTTTTCCATTTCTTTCCAGGACTTATCGTTACATCGCATACAGACGACTGTCAAGGTTCATCTATCAACGGCTGCAAAAACATGACAGACGAGTCCATCCAGCATGTACAGTGGCAAAGATCAGGGTTGCCTTTCCAGACCAGAATTATGATGGGTTTCAATATGCATAGACAATGTGTTCAATATCAGTAGACAGTGTGTTTAAAATCCACAGACACATTCATTGTGTATGTGAGATCTCATTTGTAACTAAATCTAGATCTAAAGTACTTGACAGCCTCTTCCTTGTCAACTTTGTTCACTTTATCTGTTGTATATCCAGGAATGGACACTGCTGGTCGGATTAGCTGAGCTTTGGCCTCCTTGACTGTTTTGAATGTTGTCCTCAGAGACCACACAGCATCCATCAAATCATCAACACAAGAGGACCAATGGTCCTGTAAGCGCTCACCTGAGATCTGCTGCATATACCAACTAGAAATGCGTGTTTGTAAAACACTATGCCCCCAACTGTATGCTTGTCCCTAAACTGGCAGTTTGTATGATTTATTTACTTCATTCAAAGAATGAAGAAGCTGTTCGGTTGCCTCTGTTTTGACCTCGACCCAGAAACAGAATGTAAGCTTTTTGTAGACAAGTTAGAAATGGAGTAAAAATTTCAAAATGGAGTAATTTTGTCAAAATTTTACGGAAAGTCCTCAAAAGTTAATCAGGTAATCATCTTCTCAGCCCCAACCAGTATACCAAACATGAAGGCTCTTGCTAAAATACTTTTTGAGATATCTTGCACACAAGATTTTCAAATTTTGTTTTCAAAGGGACATAACTCCTAAAAGGGGCATAACTTGGACATGAAAAAAAATACCGGTCAACTATTTTTTCATGAGGAATCTGTATACAAAATTTCAAAACCCTAGCATTCACCATTCAAAAGTTTCAAATTTCACTGAAAAGTGGAAAAATCAATAAAATTTCATAATTCCGTATTTTTATTAAAATTTGACGGAGAGTCCTGAAAAGTTAATCAGGTCATCTACTCCTCAGCCCCAACCAGTATACCAAATATGAAGGCTCTTGCTCAAATACTTTTTGAGATATCTTGCACACAAGATTTTCAAATTTTGTTTTCAAAGGGACATAACTCCAAAAAGGGGCATAACTCGGACATGAAAAAAAATACGGGTCAACTATTTTTTCATAAGAAATCTGTATACAAAATTTCAAAACCCTAGCATTCACCGTTCAAAAGTTTCAAATTTCACTGAAAAGTGGAAAAATCAATCAAAATTTCAAAATTCCGTATTTTTATCAAAATTTGACGGAGAGTTTTGAAAAGTTAATCAGGTCATCTACTCCTCAGCCCCAACGAGTATGCCAAATATGAAGGCTCTTGATCAAATACTTTTTGAGATATCTTGCACACAAGATTTTCAAATTTTGTTTTCAAAGGGACATAACTCCAAAAAGGGGCATAACTCGGACATGAAAAGAAATACGGGTCAACTATTTTTTCATGAGAAATCTGTATACAAAATTTCAAAACCCTAGCATTCACCGTTCAAAAGTTTCAAATTTCTCTGAAAAGTGGAAAAATCAATCAAAATTTCAAAATTCTGTATTTTTATCAAAATTTGACGGAGAGTTCTGAAAAGTTAATCAGGTCATCTACTCCTCAGCCCCAACCAGTATACCAAATATGAAGGCTCTAGCTCAAACACTTTTTGAGATATCTTGCACACAAGATTTTCAAATTTTGATTTCAAAGGGACGTAACTCAGAAAAGGGGCATAACTCGGACATGAAAAAAAATACGGGTCAACTATTTTTTCATGAGGAATACACATATGAAATTTCAAATCCTTAACATGCACCATTCAGAAGTTAACAGACGCACCCACCCACCCATACACACACAGACAAGCCGAAAGCAATATGCCCTTCCAACTTTTTCAAAGTTGGGGGCATAATAAACATGTTTGAATATTATGGTATTTAACCCCAGTGCAGGGGCAGATGAAGCCCTTGGGCCATTTTCTTCTTTTTTTTCTTCAGAATAATCAATATTCTGTCCATTTGCCAATTTCCTGCTGGCTTTTCCCTTCAAATGACATTTTAACAATTTTCCCCATATAAATACATGGTCAACCCATGTTGACCTTGCCATAAACTGGGTCAAGGTCATCACAGGGTCATGATTTATGTATACATTGTAGTACTTAAGCCAAAGATGCTTCACACCAAGTTTCTTTGAAATAGGTCCACCGGTTCCGGAGAAGAAGATTTTTGAAGGGTTTTTACCATATATGGGCATGGTGGCCATCTTCGTCATGTGACCTTGATTATTTATATATACATTGATTCCCCCATTCTATAGATGCTTCACATGAAATTTGGCTTTGATTGGCCAAGCGGTTTCAGAGAAGATGTTTGAATAGTATGGTAATATACATGTATAATGCCCCGGGGTTGGGGCAAATATGCCCCTGGGGTCCAATTTTTTCAGAATCATTAATAGTCAGTCCTACTGCCCATTTTCTGCAAGACTTTCACTTTAAATGACATTTTAAAGGTTTTCCCCATTCAAATGCATTGGCTACCTATGTTGACCTTGCCGTAAAATAGGTCAAGGTCATCCAAAGGTCATAATTTATAAACACATTGTAGTACTTCAGTCCCCGATGCTTCATGCCAAGTTTCGTTGAAATCGGTCCATTGGTTCAGAAGAAGAAGATTTTTGAAGGGTTTTTACCATATATGGGCATGGCGGCCATCTTGATCATGTGACCTGGATTATTTATAAACACATTGATTCCCCCTTCCCATAGATGCTTCCTATAAAATTGGGCTTTGATTTGGCCAAGTGGTTTCAGAGAAGAAGATCTTTGAATATTTTTCTAATATACATGTATATTGCCCCAGGGTGGGGGCAGACCAACCCCTGTGATCCAATTTTTTTTTCAGAATTACCTACCTTCAGTCCATTTGCCCATTTCCTGCAAGTTTTGCCTTTAAAATAACATTTTAACAATTTTCTCCATTCAAATGCATGGGCGACCTATGTTGACCTTGCCGTAAAATAGGTCAAGGTCATCCAAAGGTCATAATTTATAAACACATTGTAGTACTCTAGTCCCCAATGCTTCATCCCAAGTTTCGTTGAAATCGGTCCAGTGGTTCCGGAGAAGAAGAATTTTGAAGGGTTTTTACCATATATGGGCATGGTGGCCATCTTGGTCATGTGACCTAGATTATTTATAAACACATTGGTTCCCCCTTCCCATAGATGCTTCATATAAAATTTGGCTTTAATTGGCCAAGCGATTTCAGAGAAGAAGATCTTTGACCAGAGGATCTGCTGCATATACCAATAAACATGTTTGAATATTATGGTATTTAACTCCAGTGCAGGGGCAGATGAAGCACTTGGGCCATTTTGTTTTTTCAGAATCTTCAATATTCTGTCCTACTGGCCTTTCCCTTCAAATGACATTTTACGGAGAAGGCAATTATAGGCATGCCTACGCCTAATCCGAGTCACATATATATTCTCCAATGTTATCATGTAAACACTTGTAACTATGTATGTAAATATGTTGACTAAAATTTCGGAATAAATAAATAAAAAATGACATTTTAAGAGTTTTCCCAATTCAAATGCATAGGCAACCCATGTTGACCTTGCCATAAACTTGGTCAAGGTCATCACAGTGTCATGATTTATATATACATTGTAGTACTTTAGCCAGCGATGCTTCTTGCCAAGTTTCCTTGAAATCAGTTGATTGGTTTCAGAGAAGAAGATTTTTGATGGGTTTTTACCATATATGGGCATGGCGGCCATCTTTGTCATGTGACCTAAATTATTTATATACACATTGATTCCCCCATTCTATAGATGCTTCACATAAAATTTGGCTTTGATTGGCCAAGCGGTTTCAGAGGAGAAGACGTTTGAATATTATGGAAATATACATGTATATTACCCCGGGGTGGGGGCACATAAGCTCCTGGGGTCCAATTTTTTTCAGAATCCTATTTCCCATTTCCTGCAAGACTTTCACTTTAAATTACATGCCTTGGCGACCTATGTTGACCTTGCCGTTAAATAGGTCAAGGTCATCACAGGGTCATGATTTATATATACATTGTCGTGCTTGAGCCATCGATGCTTCATGCCAAGTTTCGTTGAAATCGGTCAACCGGTTCTGGAGAAAAAGATTTTTGAAGGGTTTTTACCATATATGGGCATGGTGGCCATCTTGGTCATGTGACCTGGATTTTTTATATAAATATTGGTTCCCCCTTCCTATTGATGCTTCACATAAAATTTGGCTTTGATTGGCCAAGTGGTTTCAGAGGAGAAGATGTTTGAATATTATGGAGATATACATGTATATTGCCCCGGGTGGGGGACCATGAGCCCCTGGGGTCCAATTATTTTCAGAATCATTATTATTCAGTCCTAATGCCCATTTCCTGCAAGACTTTCACTTTAAATGACATTTTATAAGTTTTCCCCATTAAAATAAATTGGCGACCTATGTTGACCTTGCCGTAAAATAGGTCAAGGTCATCACAGGGTCATGATTTATATATACATTGTAGTGCTTGAGCCATTAATGCTTCATGCCAAATTTCGTTGAAATCGGCCCACCAGTTCTGGAGAAGAAGATTTTTGAAGGGTTTTTACCATATATGGGCATGGCAGCCATCTTGGTCATGTGACCTGAATTTCTTATATACACATTGGTTCCCCCTTCCTATTGATGCTTCATATAAAATTTGGCTTTGATTGGCCAAGCGGTTTCAGAGGAGATCTTTGAAATTGTGGACGGACGGACGGACGACGGATCATGGCCATCCTATAAGCTCACCTTGTGAGCCTAACAGCTCAGGTGAGCTAAAAATGGTGGACAATGATAGCGGACGGACGACGAAGACGGACGACGGATCATGGCCATCCTACAAGCTCACCTTGTGAGCCTAACGGCTCAGGTGAGCTAAAAAAAAGGTTAGCTCCTCAGGCTCCGTCGCGTTGGATAAAAACACTGCACATGACTGTGTCTTTTTTCTGTTCTAAAAAAAACCCAGAGGACCAATGGTCCTGTAAACGCTCACCTGAGTCTGCTGCATATACCAATAAACATGTTTGAATATTATGGTATTTAACCCCAGTGCAGGGGCAGATGAAGCCCTTGGGCCGTTTTCTTTTTTCAGAATAATCAATATTCTGTCCATTTGCCAATTTCTTGCTGGCTTTTCCCTTCAAATGACATTTTAACAGTTTTTCCCATTCAAATGCATGGGCAACCCATGTTGACCTTGCCATAAACTTGGTCAAGGTCAACACAGGGTCATGATTTATATATACATTGTAGTACTATAGCCATGGATGCTTCACGCCAAGTTTCATTGAAGTCAATCTATTGGTTTCAGAGAAGAAGATATTTAAAGGGTTTTTACCATATATGGGCATGGCGGCCATCTTGGTCATGTGACCTAGATTATTAATATATACATTGGTTCCCCCATCCTATAGATGCTTCACATAAAATTTGGCTTCAATTGGCCAAGTGGTTTTAGAGGAGAAGATGTTTGAATATTATGGTAATATACATGTATATTGCCTCCGGGTGTGGGCATATGAGCCCTTAGGTCCATTTTTTTTCAGAATCATTAATATTTAGTCCTACTATCCATTTCCTGCAAGATTTTCACCTCAAATGACTTTTTAAAAGTTTTCCCAATTCCAATGCATTGGCGACCTATGTTGACCTTGTCTTAAAATAGGTCAAGGTCACCACAGGGTCATAATTTATATACACATTGTAGTACTTCAGCCATTGGTGCTTCATGCCAAGTTTCTTTGAAATCGGTCCACCAGATTCGGAGAAGAAGATTTTTGAAGGGTTTTTACCTTATATGGGCATGGCAGCCATCTTGGTCATGTGAACTAGATAATTTATATATACATTAATTCCCCCATTCCATAGATGCTTCACATAAAATTTGGCTTTGATTCGCCAAGCGGTTTCAGAGGAGAAGATGTTTGAATATTATGGTAATGTACAGGTATATTGCCCCGGGGTGGGGGGCACATGAGTCCCTGGGGTCCATTTTTTTCAGAATCATTAATATTCAGTCCTACTGCCCATTTCCTGCAAGACAATCACTTTAAATGACATTTTAAAAGTTTTCCCTATTCAAATGCATTGGCGACCTATGTTGACCTTGCCGTAAAAAAAGGTCAAGGTCATCACAGGGTCATGATTTATATACACATTGTAGTACTTGAGCCATTGATGCTTCATGCCAAGTTTCTATGAAATCGATCCACCGGTTCTGGAGAAGAAGATTTTTGAAGGGTTTTTACCATATATGGGCATTGCGGCCATCTTGGTCATGTGACCTGGATTATTTATATACACATTGATTACCCCTTCCTATTGATGCTTCACATAAAATTTGGCTTTGATTGGCCAAGCGGTTTCAGAGGAGATGATGTTTGAATATTATGGTAATATACATGTATATTGCCCCTGGGTGGGGGCATATGAGCCCCTGGGGTCCAATTTTTTTCAGAATCATTAATATTCAGTCCTACTGCCCATTTCCTGCAAGACTTTCACTTTAAATGACATTTTAAAAGTTTTCCCCATTCAAATGCATTGGCGACCTATGTTGACCTTGCCGTAAAATAGGTCAAGGTCATCACAGGGTCATGATTTATATACACATTGTAGTGCTTGAGCCATCAATGCTTCATGCCAAGTTTCGTTGAAATCAGTCCACCGGTTCTGGAGAAGAAGATTTTTGAAGGGTTTTTACCATATATGGGCATGGCGGCCATCTTGGTCATGTGACCTGGATTTCTTATATACACATTGGTTCCCCCTTCCTATAGATGCTTCATATAAAATTTGGCTTTGGTTGGCCAAGCGGTTTCAGAGAAGAAGATCTTTGAAATTGTGGACGGACGGACGGACGACGGACGGACGGACGCCGGATCATGGCCATCCTATAAGCTCACCTTGTGAGCCTAACGGCTCAGGTGAGCTAAAAAAAAAAGAAAAAGAAAAAAAAAAATCCGCGTCCCACATCTATCAAAACGTTGAAAGTGAAAGTAAATCGTAAATTTGATTGGACCATTTCGGAAGCGGGTCGAATCGTCCCGTTTAAGCTAGCGGTTCCCGTGTCATCTGGATTTTTGTGCAAAGAAAATCTATGGAAACGGGTATTTTCTGACATGGCCGTATGCATCAGTCATTTGTTACCACGGCCCTGCCAATTACGAGGATACTGACTTTTTTTCTCCACTTTTTGGGGCACTATTATAACCCAATTCCTCGGGGATCAACTGGAGATCTATCCCACCCTTCCTAATAAAAGTCTCCTCTGAACTACGGGGCAATAAAAAAGTAATTGTCCTGTACCTGAATAGTTCACTGGTGACGCGCTAAAATGACAATTAAGGCTCACCAGGGGTGCTCGTGGGGGGAATGGCATACACGGATCCAGAACCTTTTTGAAAGGGAGTCCATTGCAAAAATCTAGCTAGGAAAGGGGTCCCCCCAACCCCAGTCCCTCTGGATCCACGCATGTCAGGCCGTGATGGTTACCAATGACTGGTGCATTCTAAGCAAACATTGAAACCGCATATGTGATAGTTAAACGTCAAAATGCGAGTTGGCCCGAGATGACTCGTTACCTAACCGGTTAAAAATTCGTTGAAAATTTAATTTAAAAAAGGAAAGTACCCAACACCGAAAATGTGGTTCTACTTTCGATTAGAACTTTAAAACGACTTAATTGTTACAAGATAATTAGACTTTAATTTGAAATTAGTAAAACATAGCGTTACACAATAGTTCTTTCCGGAAATCATGGGGCCATTGCCTGATCTACCTAACTGATGTGACTGAATGATAGGAGATTAGTGTTCGAAATACTGGTTACAGAACGACTATATACACATTCAGTAACATTGCGGTTTTAAAGTTCTGTTTAATAACGACATGGCCCTTGTTTTCAATCCAGATTTCTTGTGGCGCAACTGTTCATCTTCCCTGGAATATTGTAGGCGGGTACACCAGTTACTGTACAATTAAAGATCTCTATGACTTTTGGACATTTCCAGAAAAATTAGTGGAATTCAAAGTCACAGCATCCATTGGACGCTCTAAGGTTGATAACTTTGACAGTATATCCATAAGTTCACCTGTATCGGAAGGAGCAGCTGGGAATTGGTTGTTCTTTTTGGTGCCTTTAATTTCACATTACTTTGTTTTCATATGAATATACTATCTTTACTTCTGAATCTTGTCTTAAAGACTTTGACTTTGCTAGGCAATGCCATGATTAATGATTACCGGAATTTTGCTTATTTCTGAAAAAAAAAAAAAAAAAAAAAAAAAAAAAAAAAATCTGCCTGCCTCATCACTTTTTAAATAAAAAATGGCATGGGAATCTAATGACTTTTTTTTTTTGGCCTAAGTTATGTTTTGTTAAGATTCTAAAATTGGACATTTTTTTATTATCAGATTACTTGCAGATCCTTCTTTCGCATAGCAAAACTTCTCATTGATATTGATGTATACATCTCTATAAAAATACATCAAGATTATTAAGATTCTAAGTGGACATTTTTTTTTTTTAATTATCAGAATATTTGCAGATCCTTCTTTTGCCTGGCGAAACTTCTCGTCGATATCGGATTTATACATCTCTACAAAAATACATCAAGATTATTAAGATTCTAAGTGGACATTTTTTTTTTAATTATCAGAATACCAATTCAGATCCTTCTTTTGCCTGGCAAAACTTCTGGTCGATATTGATGTATACATCTCTATAAAAATACATCAAGATTATTAAGATTCTAATTGGACATTTTTTTTTATTATCAGAATGCTTGCAGATCCTTCTTTCGCCTAGCAAAATTTCTCATCGATATTGATGTATACTCTATAAAAATACATCAAGATTATTAAGATTCTAAGTGGACATTTTTTTTTAATTATCAGAATATTTGCAGATCCTTCTTTCGCCTGGCGAAACTTCTCGTCGATATCGGATTTATACATCTCTACAAAAATACATCAAGATTAAGATTCTAAGTGGACATTTTTTCTTAATTATCAGAATACTTGCAGATCCTTCTTTCGCCTGGCGAAACTTCGCATCGTTATCAGATTTATACGTACATCTCTACAAAAATACTTCAAGATTATTTAGATTCTAAGTGGACATTTTTTTTAATTATCAGAATACTTGCAGATCCTTCTTTTGCCTGGCAAAACTAATCGTTGATATCGATGTATACATCTCTACAAAAATACATCAAGATTATTAAGATTCTAAGTGGACATTTTTTTTTTAATTATAAGAATATTTGCAGATCCTTCTTTCGCCTGGCGAAACTTCTCGTCGATATCGGATTTATACATCTCTACAAAAATACATCAAGATTATTAAGATTCTAAGTGGACATTTTTTTTTAATTATCAGAATACCAATGCAGATCCTTCTTTTGCCTGGCAAAACTTCTCGTCGATATAGATGTATGCATCTCTACAAAAATACATCAAGATTATTAAGATTCTAAGTGGACATTTTTTCTTAATTATCAGAATACTTGCAGATCCTTCTCTTCTCGTCGATATCAGATTTATACGTACATCTCTACAAAATACTTCAAGATTATTTAGATTCTATTAAGTGGACATTTTTTTAATTATCAGAATACTTGCAGATCCTTCTTTTGCCTGGCAAAACTAATCGTTGATATCGATGTATACATCTCTACAAAAATACATCAAGATTATTAAGATTCTAAGTGGACATTTTTTTTTAATTATCAGAATACTACCGGTAATGCAGATCCTTCTTTCGCCTGGCAAAACTTCTCATCAATATTGATGTATACATCCCTACATAAATACATCAAGATTATTAAGATTATAAGTGGACATTTTTTTTTTAATTATCAGAATACTAATGCAGATCCTTCTTTCGCCTGGCAAAACTTCTCATCGATATCGATGTATATATCTCTACAAATTACATCAAGATTATTAAGATTCTAAGTGGACATTTTTTTTTTTAATTATCAGAATACTTGCAGATCCTTCTTTCTCCTGGCAAAACTTCTTGTCGATATTGTTACGGAACTGGGCTAATGTCTGTTGCTTTCTTGGTTGTTCGACTGTCGAACTTAGGTTCATTTCGATCGAACGTGTTTTCGTAAAGATATGCCAACTTTGATTGTGAAATTTAATAACTAAAACGAGTGACTGGGCGCTCTCCGGGTGTGGTCGAATACATTTACCTGTAAAAATGATAATTTTATCTCTTTTTGGCGGCTTTATGCCTTTGTGCCGCTGTATTTTAAGTAATTTCACATCTCGACTCGCACTTTTCAACCTTTGAAAGGTTTGGCAACTCTCAGCTTTTTTTCCGCAGAGTGGATTCTAGGATTTTGTCAAGATGGGCCAACTCCCCCCTCACACTCTCAAAAAGGGGCCAAGGTTAAATCAAGTAGGGGGCCATACGACTAGAGTTCCTCCCGTAGGTATCTAGACCAGAAGTGGTCCTCCTTCGAAGCCAGCTGATAATGCAAAAATGGATAAAATACGAGTCAACATTTTCTCAGGAAGATCTAACTAAATGGTCACCTCCTGTGATAAACCAACAGCAGTTATATACTTCACAAATCATCAAGAAGCCAGATAGTTGAACATGCATATAGAATCCACCAAGATGATGGTCAATTCACTCACAGTCATAAACCAGAGGACCAATGGTCCTGTAAACGCTCACCTGAGATCTGCTTCATATGCCAATAAACATATTTGAATATTATGGTATTTAACCCCAGTGCAGGGGCAGATGAAGCCCTTGGGCCATTTTCTTTTTTCAGAACAATCAATATTCTGTCCATTTGCCAATTTCCTGCTGATTTTCCCCTTCAAATAACATTTTAAAAGCAGATGAGCCCCTGGGGTCCATTTTTTTCAGAATCATTAAATTTCAGTCCTACAGCCCATTTCCTGCAAGACTTTCACTTAAAATGACATTTTAAAAGTTTTCCCCATTCAAATGCATTGACGACCTATGTTGACCTTGCCATAAAATAGGTCAAGGTCACCACAGGGTCATCTTTTATATATACATTGTAGTACTTGAGTCATCCATATTTCATGCAAAGTTTCGTTGAAATCAGTTCATCGGTTCTGGAGAAGAAGATATTTTAAGGGTTTTTACCATATATGGACATGGCGGCCATCTTGGTCATGTGTACTGGATTATTTATATACACATTGGTTCCAACTTCCTATAGATGCTTAATATAAAATTTGGCTTTAATTGGCCAAGTGGTTTCAGAGAAAAAAATCTTTGAAAAGTGTGTATGGACAACAGACCGGCCAAGGTCAAGAGATGACCTTGACCTAAATTAATCATATACCTTCATCTAATCCATTAGTTGTTTGCATCTACCACTTTTCAGATCTCAGGCTGCAATAGTTTTCAAAAAATAGCTAATTTCCACTTTTCCCATTATAAGTCTATGGAAAATTAAAGTTACCATAGCAACCAGAGTTCTTATCCCACTGGAATAAAAAACACAAATTATGTAGAGGCTACTGTCAGGAACATGTATACAAAGTACAGGATTCATCCACTTGACAGTTTCTGAGGAGAAGATTTTTGAATGTTTCTTTCAAAATTTCGCCCTTTATGGGGCCCCAGCAACCAATCAAAATAAATGATTAGGACAAAACTCGCAAGAAACGTCAAACACTACTCAATAAACATTTCTGCAAAAACAAAATTCAAATGTCTGCAATTTTAGCGGAAAAATAGCCGATTTCCACTTTTCCCATTATAAGTCTATATAAAATTTAAGTTGCCATAGCAACCAGAGTTCTTATCCGCCTGGAATAAAAAACACAAATTATGTAGAGGCCACTGTCAGGAACATGCATACAAAGTATAGGCTTCATCCCCTTGACAGTTTCTGAGAAGAAGATTTTTGAATGTTTTTCGAAATTTTGCCCTATACGGGGCCCCTGCAACCAATCAAATTGAAGGATTAGGACAAAAGTCACATGAAACCTAGAGGACTACTCAATAAACATTTCTGCAAAAACAAAATTCAAATATCTCTAACAAGACAGCAAAAACTGGCAATTTTCACTTTTTTCCATTATAAGTCTATGGGAAGCATAAGTTGCCATAGTAACCAGAGTCCTTATCCGATCAAAACAAAAAACACAATTATTCTTTCCCCCTACCTGTAGATGGTGTATGTGTAATATGAGAACAATCTGCCCAGCGGTTTCAGAGAAGAAGATCTTTGAAATTGTGGACGACGGACGGACGGCGGCTCAGGTGAGCTAAAAATGAATATGTAGATTTTAATATTTCAAGCCATTTGGGTGTAAGTCAGGGCTGTAGTAATTGTAATCAGTAATTGTAATCAACTGTAATTAAATACAATTTTCAAAGTAATTATAAGTAATTGTAATCATGAATTGGCTCAAATACATGTAATGTAATGATTACAATTACTGAAAATTTTCTCAGTTGTAATTATAATTACTTTCAAATACTTTCAAATACATTTCACTTTTCCCACTGCAAATTAAGCCACAACTAGAAACTAAATGGTACAGATAGTGAAACTTGAGAAACAAAAAATAAGTAAAGCAAGCATGAAGGCACAGCAATTGTACAATCAAATTTGAAATCCCAACACAGACATTCACAACAAAGATCAGAAAACATCACTAAAAATGCATGGAGAGCAAAATGACTAAATCTTTCCCATTCCGAACAAGGTAGCCGCTACATATATTAAGACTTGGTTACAATGATATTCAATCAGAACAAATTTAAAACATTTTTCACTTGCCGAAATCAGATGTTTTAGATCCCAGATACATCAGAAAAAAATAATAAAAATAAATGAATTAATCCTACTATAGGAAAGTCTGGAAGATGATGTTGTATTTTTCTCCTTTATTTGCTGGGGGGGGGGGGGGGGGGCAGTTAAAGAAATTGGACAAACAATTATTAGTTCTACTCATGTCTTCATGCATAGCTGATTTCACAGGTAAATTCATTAAGCCGGACAGAGCATTAAAAATGTGTTCTTATCTGTTTGTTTTTATCTGAATCTCAAGTGTAGCATTTGAGTGTTCTGCATGATGAAAGACTTAATGCAGTTCCGAAGTTAGAACCCAAATGGTCTACAGGTTATAGAGATTACAAAAATCAAGAGCAAAGCTAAACAAGATTTCATGGTTAAAATGACATTTTTCTGTGCCTTGCCCTACATCACAAAGGTGTAAAAATCTTTTGTTAGAGATCAAAATAGTCAGCTCATGTGAAAAGTACCTGTGCGCATCCAAATTGCTACCTGTTGTTAGTATATACAATTGAGCTTTGTCACAATTATGACAATTGTTTTGTCTTGTAAAATGGCTAGTTTCTAAATAACAGTTTATCTATTATAATGTGATGTGAATGTTAGTTTGTATCAAGGCACTCATTCCGCTCAATTTGAAATGGCTGCACCAGTTTCAAGCTATTTTGAAATTCCTCCTGACATAACTGGAAATGTTAAAGCCAAATGCAAGCACTGTGCGTCATTGATATCGGGGAGGACAGATTCCACATCAAACTTTTTGACACACATGAAGGTGATTTGAAAAGTAATTGTAATTGTAATCATTACTTTTCTAAATAATTGTAATTGTAATCATTACATTTCTTATGGTCTGGTAATTGTAATGTAATTGTAATCATTTATCACTGAAAGTAATTGTAATGTATTTGAATACTTTTGAAAGTATTTGACTCCAGCCCTGGTGTAAGTCATAACAAAGTTCAATGTCTGCTGCTCTGAGTCTGCACTGTTTTCTCTGGACTACCTGTTGCGACCTTTTGATTAATATGTTATATTGTTTTCCTTTCCCTTGTGAGTTATATTATCGAATACGCACTAATAAAAAAGCTTTCATCTTCGTAAACTATTAAAGTGAAAACAAGGGAAACAACTCAAAAATAATAAAACAGGAAGCAAACGTCACGAAATAAATGTTTTGACATTGTTTTCTCCCGAGTAATTCAATAACTGATATTATTACTTTTAAGGTAGTTAGTGCATTCCTCTGTCAGAGCATTTCGATTCTTCTAGCTATTGTTAACTCGTTCGTCGGACAAAATGTATTTCAAAGAAATGGCATATTTTCAAGCCATTTCTTCCAAAAACAAGAAGTCAAACTTTCGTTTCTTTTTCGGTGGGTCTTGGGCATATTCAGGGACACATTCGGGGGCTGTGGCGCCGGCTGTCTCAGCCTCGTCAACGCCTATTCCCTGTCTTTTAGTTATCACAAGCCAAGAAAGAACAAATCTCTGCTCCATCTTGTGTCAACGAAAGTGAAAGAAGAAAAACATATGCGCATGCGTTAACAGTCTCAGCCAATAGAATTGAAGTCTTGGTCAAATCTCGGACCACGATATCGACGGAAATTGGCGGAAAAGAACGGAAATAAACTACCAAAATGGTACTGAAAAGAACCACAATATGCACATAACTAACAAAAATGCGCCACTTCTTGGTACTTTGCGGGATCGTCGGCGCACCAAGATCACAATTGTGCGCCAAAATTACAAAATAAGCCGGATTTTCACACTCCCGCACCCTAGAATCCACTCTGTTTCCGTGTCAATGAAACCGCAACGTCGGACTGGACGATTCGCACTTTTGGCTACGGCAACGGCCGAACTTGCAACCTTTCCTGCCCGAATGCAACCTTTGATGACGTCACGAGGGTCACGTGGGCCTGGACTACATAAGCGACGACACCCCTGGGGTCCGCCATTAGTGTCCTCTGTCACTAATCGAAACACTTCTGTATATTAGAAGCCTGAATACACCTTTCCTCCAACCTTTGCAACCTTTCAACATGCCAGGAAAGAGCAAGGGTCTAGGGCCTGACCAGGTCTCATAATCATGTTACGTGTTTAGTTAGCTCTTCCTGCACCTTTCCACCTTTGAAAGGTGCTTTGTTTACAGTTTGTTCTGAAAGGTTGACACCTTGTTCTTCTGTTACTAAGGCTTAGGTTAAACTTTAAGGGACTTCTTATATCTTGTATTATCTTGTATATATTCTGCCTTTAAAGGTACACCTGGTTTAACCAGTAAAACCTTCTGAAATTAGAGAACCGTTACAAATATGTATTTTCTTGTGCAACTCCCGAAGTATTTATAGGGTTTAAGGGCCAGCACATTAATTTAATGAATACTCATCAGTGAACTTTAACTTGCTTAGTTTTCAAAGTAGTTTACTTTATTAACAGAGCGCTAGGTAGAAACTAAAACTAGTCTTTCTTGTTCATTCAACATCCACATACATTGATGCCAGTCCAGGTCGAATCCACAAATTTTGTAACGCCACCTTTGGAATCCTGACAAGTACGCCTCGGTGAGGTGGTCCCGTTACAATATTGATGTATACATCTCTACACAAATACATCAAGATTATTAAGATTCTAATTGGACATTTTTTTAATTCTTTTGCCTGGCAAAACTTCTCGTCGATATAGATGTATACATCTCTACAAAAATACATCAAGATTATTAAGATTCTAAGCAGACATTTTTTTTTATTATCAGAATACTTGCAGATCCTTCTTTCGCCTGGCAAAACTTCACGTTGATATCGATGTATACATCTCTACAAAAATACATCAAGATTATTAAGATTCTAAGTGGACATTTTTTTTTATTACCAGAATACTTGCAGATCCTTCTTTCGCCTGGCAAAACTTCTGGTCGATATCGATGTATACATCTCTATAAAAATACATCAAGATTATTAAGATTCTTAGTGGACATTTTTTTTTATTATCAGAATACTTGCAGATCCTTCTTTCGCCTGGCAAAACTTCTGGTCGATATCGATGTATACATCTCTATAAAAATACATCAAGATTATTAAGATTCTAAGTGGACATTTTTTTTTTTATTATCAGAATACTTGCAGATCCTTCTTTCGCCTGGCAAAACTTCTGGTCGATATCGATGTATACACCTCTACAAAAAAACATCAAGAATGTGAGACACATATCTGAGAAATACTGGTGTATATGTCAGAAAAAAAAAAAAAACAAGTTGAAAAGTGGTTATGTAATCAATAATGGCAGTACATGTAATTTCAAACAAAATGTGGAAGTGATGTACTCCAGTAGCTCTTGTGAAATATACTCCAGTCTCTCTCGTGCAGGCTATACACACTAGGCTGTGAATCAGACTGTTGAATTCGTGAACAAAGACATTGGAATTTGTACCAACACAACTGAGTGAAAGTACCTGGCATGCCCTATAGAACAGCCTCCCAAGATCTGGCAAGAAAAAAAAACCAGAGGACCAATGGTCCTGTAAACGCTCACCTGAGATCTGCTGCATATACCAATAAACATGTTTGAATATTATGGTACTCCAGTGCAGGGGCAGATGAAGCCCTTGGGCCATTTTCTTTTTTCAGAATCTTCAATATTCTGTCCATTTGCCAATTTCCTGCTGGCTTTTCCCTTCAAATGACATTTTAACAGTTTTCCCAATTCAAATGCATAGGCAACCCATGTTGACCTTGCCATAAACTTGGTCAAGGTCATCACAGGGTCATGATTTATATATACATTGGAGTACTTTAGCCAACGATGCTTCACGCCAAGTTTCCTTAAAATCAGTCTATTGGTTTCAGAGAAGAAGATTTTTGATGGGTTTTTACCATATATGGGCATGGCGGCCATCTTTGTCATGTGACCTAGATTATTTATATACACATTGATTCCTCAATTCTATAGATGCTTCACATAAAATTTGGCTTTGATTGGCCAAGCGATTTCAGAGGAGAAGAGGTTTGAATATATATTATGGAAATATACATGTATATTGCCCCGGGGTGGGGGCACATGAGCCCCTGGGGTCCAATTTTTTTCAGAATCATTAATTTTCAGTCCTACTTCCCATTTCCTGCAAGACTTTCACTTTAAATTACATTTTAAAAGTTTTCCCCATTCAAATGCATTGGCGACCTATGTTGACCTTGCCGTAAAATAGGTCAAGGTCAAGAAAAGGTCATGAATTATATACACATTGTAGTGCTTGAGCCATCGATGCTTCATGCCAAGTTTGGTTGAAATCGGTCCACCGGTTCTGGAGAAGAAGATTTTTGAAGGGTTTTTACCATATATGGGCATGGCGGCCATCTTGGTCATGTGACCTGGATTATTTATATACACATTGGTTCCCCCTTCCCATAGATGCTTCATGTAAAATTTGGCTTCGATTGGCCAAGCGGTTTCAGAGAAGAAGATGTTTGAATATTATGATAATATACATGTATATTGCTCCGGGGTGGGGGCGGATGAGCCCCTGGTGCCCAATTTTTTTCAGAATCATTAATATTCAGTCCTACTGCTCATTTTCTGCAAGATTTTTCCTTTAAATGACAATTTAACAATTTTTCCCATTCAAATGCAAAGGCGACCTATGTTGACCTTGCCGTAAAATAGGTCAAGGTCACCGCAAGGTCATGATTTATATATACATTGTAGTACTTGAGTCATTGATGCTTCATGCCAAGTTTGGTTGAAATCGGTCCAGTGGTTCCGGAAAGGGTTTTTACCATATATGGGCATGGCGGCCATCTTGGTCATGTGACCTGGATTATTTATATACACATTGGTTCCCCCTTCCCATAGATGCTTCATGTAAAATTTGGCTTTGATTGGCCAAGCGGTTTCAGAGAAGAAGATCTTTGACCAGAGGACCAATGGTCCTGTAAACGCTCACCTGAGATCAGCTGCATATACCAATAAACATGTTTGAATATTATGGTATTTAACTCCAGTGCAGGGGCAGATAAGCCCTTGGGCCATTTTCTTTTTTCAGAATCTTCAATATTCTGTCCATTTGCCAATTTCCTGTTGGCTTTTTCCTTCAAATGACATTTTAACAGTTTTCCCAATTCAGATGCACAGGCAACCCATGTTGACCTTGCCATAAACTTGGTCAAGGTCATCACAGGGTCATGATTTATATATACATTGGAGTACTTTAGCCATCGATGCCTCACGCCAAGTTTCCTTGAAATCAGTCTATTGGTTTCAGAGAAGATGATTTTTGATGGGTTTTTACCATATATGGGCATGGCGGCCATCTTGGTCATGTGATCTAGATTATTTATATATACATTGATTCCCCCATTCTATAGATGCTTCACTTAAAATTTGGCTTTGTTTGGCCAAGCGGTTTCAGAGGAGAAGACGTTTGAATATTATGGAAATATACATGTATATTGCCCCGGGGTGGGGGCACATGAGCCCCTGGGGTCCAATTTTTTTCAGAATCATTAATATCCAGTCCTACTGCCCATTTCCTGCAAGACTTTCACTTTAAATGACATTTTAAAAGTTTTCACCATTCAAATGCATTGGTGACCTATGTTGACCTTCCCGTAAAATAGGTCAAGGTCATCACAGGGTCATGATTTATATATACATTGTAGTGCTTGAGCCATCGATGCTTTGTGCCAAGTTTCGTTGAAATCGGTCAACCGGTTCTGGAGAAGAAGATTTTTGAACGGTTTTTACCATATATGGGCATGGCGGCCATCTTGGTCATGTGACCTGGATTTTTTATATACATATTTGTTACCCCTTCCTATTGATGCTTCACATAAAATTTCGCTTTGATTGGCCAAGCGGTTTCAGAGGAGAAGATGTTTGAATATTATGGAGATATACATGTATATTGCCCCGGGGTGGGGGCGGATGAGCCCCTGGTGCCCAATTTTTTTCAGAATCATTAATATTCAGTCCTACTGCTCATTTTCTGCAAGATTTTTCCTTTAAATGACAATTTAACAATTTTTCCCATTCAAATGCATTCGCGACCTATGTTGACCTTGCCGTAAAATAAGTCAAGGTCATCATAGGGTCATGATTTATATACACATTGTAGTGCTTGAGCCATTAATGCTTCATGCCAAGTTTGGTTGAAATCGGTCCAGTGGTTCCGGAGAAGAAGATTTTTGAAGGGTTTTTACCATATATGGGCATGGCGGCCATCTTGGTCATGTGACCTGGATTATTTATATACACATTGGTTCCCCCTTCCCATAGATGCTTCATGTAAAATTTGGCTTTGATTGGCCAAGCGGTTTCAGAGGAGAAGATCTTTGAAAATGGTGGACGACGGACGGACGGACGACGGACGGACGGACGGACGACGGAGCATGGGTATACTATAAGCTCACCTTGTGAGCCTGACGGCTCAGGTGAGCTAAAAATGGTGGACGACGGACGGACGGACGACGGACGGACGCCGGATCATGGCCATCCTATAAGCTCACCTT
The DNA here is from genome assembly GCA_964017185.1 of Rugalucina vietnamica. Classification (NCBI taxonomy): domain Eukaryota; kingdom Metazoa; phylum Mollusca; class Bivalvia; order Lucinida; family Lucinidae; genus Rugalucina; species Rugalucina vietnamica. The sequence goes on from OZ024873.1 coordinate 63,434,842, forward strand.
GTGAGCCTGACGGCTCAGGTGAGCTAAAAAGATACTGTACAAATCAAACTTATGTGAATATTATGTGCAGGACTCTGGATTCCCAAAACACGGAGGCTCCGACATGAACAAAGCCACAACCAAACGAATGATTTCCCGGTCTCATGGCACCAAAGTTGTGGTATAAAATTTCAACAGGCTAGACGTCAGTACATCTTTTTAAACACTATCAAAGACTTGATCTGCACGAACATTAAATTATGTTATACAGGATAAAGCAAACTAAGCCAATGTAGTCGCAAAATGAGTAAATTTTATGTCATTATGTCAGTAAAATTCAGAATTTGCCTTTTAAACACTTATATATAACCTGCTTTGTAAATAACCAATGATTCGAATCTGGATAGACTACTACACATACAGGATTTTATGTATACTGCATGCGAGGATTCCTGTTAATGTACAGCCCGTGTGAAATATTTTTTTCGTTTCAGATGGGTGACGACCCCAAAGTATGCAGATACTGTGGTAAGGTGTACTGATCTCGTTCCGGCTTGAAGGACCATGAAAGAAAGCATGAGAACCGGGCACCTTTCCGCTGTTGTGGAAAACTGTTTTTCAGCTGGACCAACCTTGTACGGCACAGATAAGTCAATCAATAATTATTTTGGTCACAAAAACATCCACAAATCAAATTCAAAGCCGGAATGCTTTACCAACAGCACGTTTGCATTGACTAGTGACCACAAGCACCAGCAACCTGACCAATTCTTTGGGACCCACAGGACAAATATCTGACACTCCTTAGACCGAAATCATTCCATAGGTTCTGAAGAAGATTTTTGAGGAGTTTTTAACATATATTGGCATGGCAGTCATTTTGGTTATGTGGCCTGGATTATTTATATACACATTGGCTCCGCCTTCCTATAAATTATTTGTATAAAATTTGGCTTTGATTGGCCTAGCGGTTTCAGAAAAGATCTTTGAAAATGTGAATGGACGGACAGATGCCAGCTAGAGTATCATCCTATCAGCTCCCCATGAGCCTTCGGCTCAGGTGAGCTAATAAATGTCATGAATCAAATTCATGAATCAAAAACCAGGACTCACAATCCAATACCAGAGGACCAATGGTCCTGTAAATGCTCACCTGAGATATATACCAATAAACTTGTTTGACTAGCATGCATGTATACAGCCCGAGGGCAGGGTCGCCTGGGCGACCTAAGTTGACCTTGCCGTAAAATAGGTCAAGGTCATCCCAAGGGCTATGATGTTGAAACTTGGCATGAAGCATCAAGGAATGGAGGTCTACAAAATTTATATAAATCATGGCTAAACAGCAAAACCCTAAATGGGGCAACAAAAAATATATCTGGGTTTCTGAACCTGGCAATGTCAGAAAAGAAAGTAAAGAAGATTCTAGAAAGCAATAGCAGCCTCAAACACATCAGAATGCGAGACACATCCCTGAGAAACGCTGGTGTATATATGGAATCATTTCACTGTTAGAAACAGACCTACTATTGGAATCTGATCATTCTTTTGATTTGCCTGAATAGTCAAAGAACAGAATCTATTCAGTGATCTACTTATTTATCTAATATTTTTTAATCAATTAATCTATTTATTAATTTAATTTATTTATTTATTATGAGACCGAGCTGGAGGATGTTACAAATTTCTAAGGTGATGATTTTCACAAGGAAAATTTAAAATGTTAACTACATTCTTTGGCAGCAACATTTCAGATACCTTGGAAGATTGAAGACTTAGTTTTGTAGTTTTGTCTGATGTGGTTAAGTATTTCAAAGACTTGACATATCGAGAAAGGCAATGGGTATCAGAAGTAAGACACTACTACAACTTATACTAGTCATGCCCGCTACAAATGTCACCAGTGAAAGGTCATTTAGTAGTGTGAGAAGGATCAAGGCATACTTTAGGTCGACAATGAAACAAGATGGACTTAACAACTCGCTTGACCGGAAAAGGACAACAGGTGTACTTCCTATTTTACCTCTGCGCTTCAGCAAGCCACAATGTTTTACAGTGTCAGTGAATTTGAAGCTGTTTGTGGGTAACCAGTCTCACCCATTCTCCAGACCTCTTTATTTGTTCCTTTTGCATTTATTTCTACCGAGTTTTGCGAGTATTTTTGTTTGTTTACGTTCTTTTTGCAGGCCGATTTTTTTCCCCGACATTGCGACAGGAAGGAGATTCGGTACGAACCTTAGTTTGGAATTTCTTGTTTTTTATATTATTTAATTTGTTTATTCTGTGTTTTCAGTTTCATTTTGTTTTGAAGTTCACAGTTATTGTATCGTTTGTTTGGTATTCTCATTTTTTGCTAAAATGACTCACCAAAACAAACACTGCCCTGGCATAAATGGTACGTGTGCCAAGATCATGCCCTATTGGGACAACCACCAGGTTTGCAGGGCATGTAGGAAGTATGCATGTTCGCCTACTTCCACTTGTGAAGTATGTTCTCAGTGGTCGGAAGATCTATGGAAATGAGTTGCGAAATGTTTACAGAGATCTGCACAGGCCAGGGGTTTTAAGCCCAGGAGTATGACGGATTCCCAGGCTCCTGAGGAAGGTCCTGGAAAATCTATTGCTTCCCTTGTACCTGAAAAAGATCTGGGGAAGGACTCCTGTTCTCAGGGCCATATTTCTTCACAGCTTTCTACTGCCAGTAATACAGCACCTGGCCATCTTGATGAGTCACAGCAGGTTTTGGCCTCTCCGTCTCGTGAAGACCTGCAGCTAGAGAATGAAGGTGGGGATTCTAGTCCTGACAGTGAGCAATCTGTTGAGCAGGACATAGATACCAGGCCTTCATTGCCAAAAGGTGATAGTACTAGGAATTCCCTGCCTAGTCAAGGCATTAGGCCTAAGGCAGGACTCTCTGCTGATTACACAGGTAGGGCGAGACGTAGAACTAGATCTGAGTCCTATTCTTCGTCTTCGCACTCTGATGTTTCTAGGGGTCAGTCAAAGGCCTCAAGGCGTAAACATGCCAATTCGATACGTAGGTCAAGATCTCCTTCTCGGAAGACACTAAATCATAATGATTACTCCTTTTAAGATAATTTGTATTTTCCTGCTGGGAAAATCCTTGCAGGATGTTGATATTATGAGAAATTTAGGTTTTATACATGGTAAGGATAAATACATGAAATTCAATAACAAAAACACGTGCCCTAAATTGTCTTAACAGATCTCAGAAGAAGAGAAGCAATATCAATGTGTACTGAAGGAAAGAAAACAACTTTGAATTTGAAATAAATTAATGTATAATAATATAGGGTTATTGCACTGATATCGGTGAATATTGTCCCGAGTTGAGATATCGAAGGATGGATAGTAATATGTTCAAGATACTGGACAAGTTCTGGGACAATGATGACCCAGAACTTTGTGAGCATGTCGGCCAGTCATTAGCTGCAATGTCCAAAGAAGATTTGTTAAAACTGTTGTCAAACAGAGGTGTGGACGGGGGAGCCCTTTTTCGTGTGGGTGCTATTAACCCAGTGGAGGAATTTCTTTGCCGTTTGGCGCGTTACGCAATTGTGTTGGACTAACAGTGATCCAGGAATTAGTCAAGGCGAGGGAACAGACACACATGTGGGCAAAGGGGATGGCCCAAGGGCATTGCAGAGCATTCTCACATTTTTATAAACAAAAAATAACAGTGTATTTGTAATATTGCCATTTGAAAATTTAACAAATCCTTAACTTAAGACATTGTTAATTTTGAACAACTAGCCCCTGGTTGTAAAGCATTGGCACTGACTTCAAAGAACATAACAACCCCATTTAGACTAACTCAGACTCTGGAAAGTCATTGAAAGCAAAGACATATCCATCAGCATGATGAATGAACACTATTGTACCCTTTTAAACTTCCTTGAAAGTTCTTGCCAAGATCTTGATAGTTTCATCAAAGGTGAACTTATTCTTTTCAATGACATTTCTATCAAAAAGGCCTAAGTGTATGAAAGTCTGATCACACCAAGTGAAGAAGATGGTAGTTGTTGCAACTTTCAATTTGGGATTATATGCTGTACCCGGTAAACTTTATATATTGAAATTTATAAACTTTCCTGTTGGCAACTAAGTAATTAACTCCATTAAACTTACTTTGCCACCTGCAGGAACTTCATGTGGTGATTGAAGTGTTCGAATTTCATGTGCCTCCAGGCAGAGCAGTTCAAATTCCACGTGCCTCCAGGCAGAGCAGTTCAAATTCCATGTGCCTCCAGGCAGAGCAGTTCAAATTCCATGTGCCTCCAGGCAGAGCAGTTCAAATTCCACGTGCCTCCAGGTAGAGCAGTTCAAATTCCATGTGCCTCCAGGCAGAGCAGTTCAAATTCCATGTGCCTCCAGGCAGAGCAGTTCAAATTCCACGTGCCTCCAGGCAGAGCAGTTCAAATTCCATGTGCCTCCAGGCAGAGCAGTTCAAATTCCATGTGCCTCCAGGCAGAGCAGTTCAAATTCCACGTGCCTCCAGGCAGAGCAGTTCAAATTCCATGTGCCTCCAGGCAGAGCAGTTCAAATTCCATGTGCCTCCAGGCAGAGCAGTTCAAATTCCACGTGCCTCCAGGCAGAGCACCACTTCAGTATAAAAGCTGTTGTACTTTCATTGTTTGTGTGATTTTTGATATGAGAATAAAATGAGAATGTTGTGTTAATGTTGTGTTTTTGCCCAATGTAACAGTGAATGAAAGAAACTGAAAATAAATTTGGATCATTGCTACAGTTTTGTCCTGATACTAGCCGTAATTCTACCTGCACTGTCCAAACTGGAGAAGCATCAAGATGGAGAACACCAGCCGGAAGGTATTATGGAAACTATTGACCCTTCGACAACTGCCAGTGTTGACAAGCATAATAAGTTCTCTGAAACCGTGTTTTCATATGTAGACCATGTACTAGGATCAAAATCTGGGGCCAGTTGTTCAAAATTAACGACATCGTTCGTTAACGATTTGTTAAAATTTTACAAATACACAGTTATTTTTTGTTGATAAAATGTGAGAATCCTTTGCCATGCAAAGGATTCTCACATTTTTTCAACAAAAAATAAATGTGTATTTGCTTATGTAGTCGGCATTTACATAACAAGTTGAGGTCTTAACGATACCGTTAAGCTAACCAAGTTTTGAACAACTGGTCCCTGAATGTTAAACCCATGCCCTGGAAGCCCGAATCACATTTTGCTGCCACCTACTCTACCTAAGTCCCCTAGGATGTAAGGCTAGAATGTCCAGCCCTGTCATTAAGTATCTATGGCCTAAAGCATTGAGGTGTTGAATCAATAGTGCAAATTGTGAAAAAAAAAAAAAAAAAAAAAAAAAAAAAAAATGTTAAAAAACATCCCGACGACAAAGAACTCGTCACACGTGCGTAAATCTCCCAACGTAGACATATGTTTAATGGCGAATTTTTTTTATTTTTTTTTGTTTATTGCTTTATGTCCCAGCCAATAGCTATGGTCACGTCGGGGCGTTAGTGTAAAGTAATAAATCAAACAAACAAGAACTCAATTTTGCAATAAAACGCAAGTCTATGCAAGTCTGTGTAGAGAGATTTTCGCTATTAAGTATCTTTATCCCCCTGGCAATTTTAAATCATTCCATACTCACTATTATAAATAATGGTTGTTATTTTCTTTTCAATTACCTTGTCAGTTTTCAATTACTAAAATCTGTTTTGTTTCAGATTATCTGGTCTGTTTTCAATAACTCCTAACCTAAGGTGTGCAAATGATCAAGTTACAATATAGCAAAAACATAGATCAGGACATTGAAAAGCTTAAACAAATAAATTATAAGATTGTGGCAACAACTGAGCCACGTAATGAGAAAACCATAAATTTGCATAAGCGAAAACAAAGGCGCAGATCAGCTTCGCAGTAACTGCGAAGCTGATCAGCGCCTTTGTTTTTCGCTACACAGATAGTACAATTCCTCTACTTTCTAAACCCAAAATTTCTATCATCTAGCCATCTTCTGTGCTTGTACAGCTCGGTTAGTGTTGCACCAGTTCGGAAACCACATTGTTGGTTTTCTCATGAGAAAGCTCAAATAGATTGAGATGCCACATCATCATAAATTGCAAATTCCCTACTAACTAACTTGTGTAACTAACTTGCGTACGGTAGTCATGTTCGTGTCTAACCTGGTCAGAAACGCTGAAAACAGTGGCATCTCAAGACTTTAGTGGAACATTGTCTGTACTCAATGATAATCACATAGAAAAGTTTCATCCGGAAGAAGTTCTTATAATTTGAAAAATGAAATTCCAACTTACAAAGTCTCTGATTTGACTGTTGCTCTGGGTGCAGTCTTATGTTGGTCTTCTTTGTTTGGCCTTTGTGAGCTTCCTTAATACTGAATATCATTGTTGACCACAAAAAATGATTAACTACAGCTCATAAGCTTTGTTTGTATTATGGTTTAACATTGCAGTCAACAATTTTCCAGTCATGTCAGGATGAATCCACCATTTCCTGGGCCTTCACCAGTACTATAGGGAGTTACTGTGTCTAAATCTGCACCAGAGTGCTTCTTTTCAAGGATCCCTTAATGTTGAGCCATCTCGTGGGAAAACCAACAATGTGGTTTCTGATCAGGTCCGACACAAACTCGGCTGTACAGTCACAGAAGATGGTTAGAGTCTGGAAATTTTAGATTTAGAAAGTATCCATGTAGCGAAAACAAAGGCGCTGATCAGCTTCGCAGTTACTGCGAAGCTGATCTGCGCCTTTGTTTTCGCCTGTGCAGATTGTTGGCTTTCCCATGCGGCGGCTCATATAATGCTCTACAACTAAGCCACTGCACTCTACCTCTTACAGCTTATAACCAAAATACTAATTGTATAATATTATTCACATTCAACAACATATAAGTGTCATGAGAAAACTGGATTTTACCTATGCAAAAACAAAGAAGCAGATCAGCTGTGCAGTAACTGCACAGCTGATCAGCATCTTTGTTTTTGCTACACTGTTAATACAAATCCTCCTCTACTTATACCCGAAATTTCCAAGCTTCTAGCCTACTTCTCCGACTGTACAGGCCGGTTTGTATTGCACCTGGTCGGAAACCCCGAAGATCGGTTTGCTCGGGTTGCGGCTCAGATGTCCCAATAACTGAGCCACTGTGTGACAACACCAGGGATTTTGGCTTTATGTTCAGCCAGCTGCTTTCTTACACAAAGTTGAGGGGCCAGTTGTTCAAAATTAACAATGTTGTTCAGTTAACGATTCGTTAAAATTTCAAATGGCAATATTACAAATACACTGTTATTTTTTGCTGAAAAGGATTCTTACATTATTTCAACAAAAAATAACATTGTATTTGTTTTTGAAGTTAATATATGGTTAACAAATTGAGGGCTTAACGACAGCGTTAAGCTAGTGAAGTTTTGAACAACTGGGTCCTCTTTAGCTATCAATTATGAGCAAAGCAAAGACTGATTGACAAGGCAAGGTCCAGGCTGGCCTCGAGGTTATTAAACTTTTTTCATGCTCAGCTAAGATGAGACTAAAATTTATCCTGCTCATAAATGTTAAAATGTCAACAATTGTTGGCATTTTAACCTTTATAAGCAGGATAAATATAAATCATTGGGGTTCTAAACCTTCAATTTAAATATACAGTTGAACCTGCGTTAAGAGACCACGCAGGGGAAGCAGTAAAAGTGGTCTCCTATGACAGGTGGTCTCTAAAGCCAGGCTTCCAAAATTTGGGAAAAATTAGAAAGAGCGTCTCAGGTCGCGAAAATACATTACAATTCCGATTTGTCTCTTAAGGGCTCTTAGTCAATCAATAACCTCTATGTATCGTCTTTGTTTTAGTATATCCCACCCCTAGAGAGATATTATTATCCAAACTAAATTATTCCGGTGTATTTTAAGTCCATTCAGTCCTCATTGTGTTTGTTTACATGAACCAAGGCAAGTCGCTTATTGTATTGAAAATTTTTATCGCTTATTGTATTGAAAAAAATGTAAGGTATGAATTACCAAAATATCGGAAAACAGTGAAATCCCACCTTTCGTTGACATCAGCATACTAACAAGCGTTTGGTTGGAACAGGTAAAGTGTCTATGTGATGTGGATGATAGTGGATGAAGTGTATTGGGTAAAACTCACAGGTACATATGGAATATGTGAAGCGAGTGTGTAACACACGCTTAGTTTGTTTCACAGTTTGCATTCGCACTCACGGTCTGCTAATCAGCTAGTGATAAAAATCATTTACCCTTATTGTGGTGTTGAAATCGTTGAAGTGTGATAATAATCAAGTGTTGATTTGGTGTCAGATAGATAATTGGTCAACGTTTCAATTGATGTTTTGATTGGAATACAAATGTGACATAGTGACGATCTCAGTTAGTTACACAATAAAATATAGGAGAAATAGGAAATAAATGAGTGAAAACACAGTAGCAGGTTAAGATTAAAGGAATGCGACACAAATATTTTTAGATAACATGTTGTTGTTGTTTATTTTGTTAATGAATGAAACGAAGAATGGCTGCCATATAACACCTCCCTGGCGGAAACCATAATAATTAAGAAAGTGACACAAACTTTTTTTTTTCTTTTAAATTCTATTGTTTACAATATCATTTCAATGTAAGCATGGTTGCTAACTGCAATAAATCTGCCAACTGAGTGGAACTATACCGCAAGTCATTGTTGCAATTTTGCATAATCCGCCATTATCGTCGCTAATATCGGTCGTTTATTGCGATGAAAATGACCGTTTTTCTTGTTATTTTAGCAGTCGTTGGTCACGTAAGGCAGGAAATCGCTTAAGAGAGGTCAATTAACATAGAAAAACGCTCCGGAGGATCATATTGTGGTCGCTTACAACAGGAAAACGCTAAAGACAGGTGGTCGCTTGGCCAGTCTAGACTGTATTTGGACTATTTTGATATTTATGAGCAGTGTAAATTTTATGCTAAGCAGAGTTGAGCATGAAAAAGGTTTTATAACCTTGGAACATGATCTCTTTCTGTGTTGTAATGCAATATGTCGCCAACAGATTAGGCCATACAGAGACATGGCCGTGGTATAGAATATCATCTGAAAGACTGGGGAAGCCCAGGTTCAAACTCACTATACCTGGTTTACAACCATTAAACCATGAAAGCTTCTCCAAGCTGATTTGAGTCTTAGAACGTTTCATTGGTTTTATCACACAGCTGCTCATAACAAGTCTATCAACATAATCAATGTAGTAAAAAACAAGGGTAACAACAATATATCACAGAATTTCAACATTTTTCGTGAGATCTTTACGCCTACCGCCCTTGAGGAAGAAGAATATTCCTGGTCTCAGTTTCTCCGCTATCGCCAAGATGATCCTGAAGTCTCCCTCCATGTTAAGGTGAAGGTCACTACGTATTTTGTTCAACACTGATGTCTTCACAGGCTGGCTTCCACAGTTACTGAAGACAGAAAAACGTGTATTGAAATTGTATATTCAATCTGTAATCATATGAGCACAAAATATTATTTTCAGTAATGTGCGTTCTCAATTAACCCATATTTGACGAATGGATTTTCCCATCATTATCATTTGGGCAAGTCCACTTTCAATGTTAGGTTCGTTCAGGAGTGATTTTTAAATTTTATTTAATTTTTCGATGAAAATACTCTAAGCAAACAGAATAGCCCCAGATGGGACGCCGCATTTTGCGGCGTCACATCTGGGGCTATTCTGTTTGCCTATGTCTCATAAAAGGGACGCCAGGCTTAAATGAGTTAATCAGATACAAGTCTGCAGAGTTTGCACAGACATCTTTTCAGATTACTGAAATGAATTTTATAGTACTGCCCTTTCAATTAAATTTCGATTAAATGCTCAATTTGAATATGACCATACTGTATTGTATCAATCATTATTTATTTCACGGCTGCCATTTTGATAACCAGAGGACCATTGGTCCTGAGAACGCTCACCTGAAGCCTGATCCTGCAGTATTAAGTCATCATGAAATGACCTTGACCTTGAATACTCACACACCTTTATTGAATTCATAAGTTGTCTGCATCTGCAAAGTTTCAGGTCTCAGGCTGCAATAGTTTCCAAACCCAGTGATTTATGAGAAAACCTCAATTTTAATTTTGATATTTAAATGACTTTGGGTCAAGGTCAAGAAATGACCTTGGCCTTCATTAATTACTTACCTTCATTGACTCCATTGGTTGTCTGCATCTAGCAACTTCCAGGTCTCAGACTGCAACAGTTTCCAAAATATCCATTGTTTCCGCCTTTTCCCATGTAAAAGCCTATGTTTCCAAAATTGACCTTGCCGTAAAATAGGTCAAGGTCATCCTATGGTCATCATTTGATCAAACTAGGATGGGCTGGAGTCCCAAATGCTACATACCAAGTTTCGCGAAAATTGGCCTGCCGGTTCTGGAGAAGAAAATTTTTGAGTGGTTTTTACCATATATGGGCGTGGCGGCCATCTTGGTAATGTGACCTGGATTTCGCGATCAAACTTTCGTCTCCCCTACCCATGGATGCTCCACATAAAATTTCACTTTGATTGGCCCAGCAGTTTCAGAGAAGAAGATCTTTGAAAAGTGTGTATGGACAACAGACTGGCCAAGATCAAGAGATGACCTTGACCTACATTAATCACATACCTTCATCTACTCCATTAGTTGTTTGCATCTACCACTTTTCAGGCATCAGGCTGCAATAGTTTTCAAAAAATCCATAGTTTTCACTTTTTCCTATGTAAAAGCCTATGTTTCCAAATTTGACCTTGCCGTAAATTAGGTCAAGGTCATCCAAGGGTCATCATTTTATCAAACTATGATGGGCTGAAGTCCCCGATGCTACATACCAAGTTTCGTGGAAATCGGCCTACCGGTTCTGGAGAAGAAGATTTTTGAGTGGTTTTTACCATATATGGGCGTGGCAGCCATCTTGGTCATGTGACCTGGATTTCGCGATTAAACTTTTGTCTCCCCTACCCATGGATGCTCCACATAAAATTTCACTTTGATTGGCCCAGCAGTTTCAGAGAAGAAGATCTTTGAAAAGTGTGTATGGACGACAGACTGGCCAAGGTCAAAAGATGACCTTGACCTACATTAATCACATACCTTCATCTACTCCATTAGTTGTTTGCATCTACCACTTTTCAGGCATCAGGCTGCAATAGTTTTCAAAAAATCCATAGTTTTCACTTTTTCCCATGTTAAAGCCTATGTTTCCAAAATTGACCTTGCCGTAAATTAGGTCAAGGTCATCCTAGGGTCATCATTTTATCAAACTATGATGGGCTGGAGTCCCAAATGCTACATACCAAGTTTCATGAAAATCGGCCTGCCGGTTCTGGAGAAGAAGATTTTTGAGTGGTTTTTACCATATATGGGCGTGGCAGCCATCTTGGTCATGTGAACTGGATTTCGCAATCAAACTTTTGTCTCCCCTACCCAAGGATGCTCCACATAAAATTTCACTTCGATTGGCCCAGCAGTTTCAGAGAAGAAGATCTTTGAAAAGTGTGAATGGACAACAGACTGGCCAAGGTCAAGAGATGACCTTGACCTAAATTAATCACATACCTTCATCTACTCCATTAGTTGTTTGCATCTACCACTTTTCAGGCCTCAGGCTGCAATAGTTTTCAAAAAATCCATAGTTTTCACTTTTTCCCATGTAAAAGCCTATGTTTCCAAATTTGACCTTGCCGTAAAATAGGTCAAGGTCATCCAAGGGTCATCATTTTATCAAACTATAATGGGCTGAAGTCCCTGATGCTACATACCAAGTTTCGTGGAAATCGGCCCACCGGTTTGGAGAAGAAGATTTTTGAAGGGTTTTTACCATATATGGGCGTGGCGGCCATCTTGGTCATGTGACCTGGATTTCGCGATCAAACTTGAAATGCCACTACCCAAGGAAGCTCCACATAAAATTTCAACTAGATCGGCCAAGCGGTTTCAGAGAAGATCTTTGAAATTGTGGACGACGACGACGGACGGACGGACGACGGACGGATCATGGCCATCCTATAAGCTCACCTTGTGAGCCTTCGGCTCAGGTGAGCTAAAAACACCCCAATTTTACTATTTGCTGTGTGCAATAGGGTTTAATGTCTCACCTCAAGTCTTTTTCATTTGAGCCGCTGCATAAGAAAACCAACAATCTGCATATGTGAAAACAAAGGCGCAGACCAGCTTCGAGGTAACCGCAAAGCTGATCAGCGCCTTTGTTTTCGTTAATAGTACAATACCTCTTGGGCTTCTTCCTTCATTTGAAATTTCAAGCTTCTAGCTGTCTTCTATGACTGTACACCCCGGTCTGTGTTGAACCTGGTTGGAAATCCAAATTGTTGATTTTCTCATGCACATGCTCATTTACCTTTCATCCTTGACACACTCTATGAGGCACTGGGCTTTCTTGTGTAGTATCCTCATAAACTGGGTGATATAGGCTTCCCTAACAACACTACAGTCAGCTAAATCAAATATCTGGAAAATATTTTGAACTGGGTGATATAGGCCTCCCTAACGGTACTACAGTCAGCTAGATCAAATATCTGGAAAATATTATAAACTGGGTGATATAGGCCTCCCTAACAGCACTACAGTCAGCTAGATCAAATACATGTATCTGGAAAATATTATAAACTGGGTGACATAGGCCTCCCTAACAGCACTACAGTCAGCTAGATCAAATATCTGGAAAATATTTTGAACTGGGTGATATAGGCTTCCCCAACAGCACTACAGTCAGCTAGATCAAATATCTGGAAAATATTATAAACTGGGTGATATAAGCTTCCCTAACAGCACTACAGTCAGCTAGATCAAATATCTGGAAAATATTATAAACTGGGTGATATAGGCCTACCTAACAGCACTACAGTCAGCTAGATCAAATATCTGGAAAATATTATAAACTGGTTGATATAGGCTTCCCCAACAGCACTACAGTCAGCTAGATCAAATATCTGGAAAATATTATAAACTGGGTGATATAAGCTTCCCTAACAGCACTACAGTCAGCTAGATCAAATATCTGGAATTAATTTGAGTGGCATCACTACATTATCTACATTTTGCAAAGGCTCAGATCAGTGGCAGGGCATGGAGCCATGGATAGTACAATATTTTTCAACCTTAATTCAACTTTCATGCCGCTATATATCTTCTTTGGCTGGACAGCATGATTTATGGCTAAAAAAGGGACTGGTTTCATTGTGATGCAGTGACTGCACAATTCAGTACTGTAATCCTGCCATTAACTTGAGAACAGACTTATTAACAATCTGACAGGAAACCTATCTTCCTGTTGGTTTACAAGCCTGTACAGCAATATAGCAAAAGTCTCATATTTTTCCAGCAAACAATAAGGTGTCTGATTTAAACTATACTTATTTGAACTCTAGCAAATAAGCAACACATATAAAATACATACAGTGTAAATTAGGATCAGAACGAAAGCCTATGGAGTTCATTTCCTTGAAGTATCAAAGTTGCAAAAGAGATATTACAGGATGACAGCATATGTAACAAAGATGTGTATATTGTTCAAATAGTTTGAAAAATCTTTATAATGGGAAAAACTAAAATGTTTTTGTATGATAGGGATGATACGAAACCTGAATGCCAATCGTGAGGTCAAGAATAAGGTAATATCGATAGTTCAGTACTCAGCAGCCATCACTTGGTACTCTTAAGCAATCTATGTGAATCGTTTCGTCACCAGTATGTATAACTGCACTCTTTTAAAGATTGAAATGTGTTCAACAATGCAGTTGCCTTATTAATCACAATTACTTTAGTTGAGTTCACTCACCTCATCAAGAAATATCTGTACTATAGTTTCAGGAAATGCTGAGATCTGTATGAAATCCCTAAAAAATACATGTATCAATATGTTAAGAAGTTAACCCATATGTGATGAATGGACTTTCCCATCATAATCATTTTGGCGAGTCCATTTTCATTTTCAGGGTGATCAGGTGATCATGAGTGATTTCAAATTTTTGTTTTGTTTTGTGATGAAATTCCTTTAAGCAAACAGAATAGCACCAGATGGGAAGTCGCCATAAATAGAATGCAAGGCTTATACCTCTTAATTTGTAAGAAATATATTTTGGCATACTATTCAATGAGCCATGACACGAGAAAAACGGTTTTCCGACCAGGTCTGACACAAACCAGCCTGTACAAGCACAGAAGATGGCTAGAGACTGGAAATTTTGGATTTAGTTTAAAGAAGAGGAATTGTACCATCCGTTTAGCGAAAACAAAGGCGCTGATCAGCTTCGCATAGGCAAAAATCCGGTTTTCTCATAATGCGGCTCCAATAGTTCTCCATAAATTAAGGAAATTTAGGAAATTATGTCCTCTATTTTTCCAGATATGAACATTTTTCATTCAGCAACAGTAATAAGGCACAGGGGATAAGTGTTACTTATCGGTCGGCAAATTATACTATGAGCTTACTATTCCACCTAAGAGGCAGTGCCTTCAGATAAGGTGTGCTTCTAACTTTTCAAGATTATGTTTAGCTTTACATATCGGAAGCTATGGTTATTTAGCATAAGTCCAAACCCATGTGTTGGCCTATTCAACATATACCGTACATGTACTTTTTTTTGTCTCTTTCACTGAATAGCTACAAATTGTGTGAATGTTTAGAGTGCTTGCCTTATTGAATGAATGAGCCGCTGCATAAGAAAACCAACAATCTGCACATGCAAAAACAAAGGCGCAGACCAGCTTCGCGGTAATCGCGAAGCTGATCAGCGCCTTTGTTTTTGCTACATGGACAGTACAATCCCTCTTCTTCCTTCAACCAAAATTTCAAGCTTCTAGCTATCTTCTGTGACTGTACAGACTGGTTTGTGTTGGACCTGGTCGGAAACCCAAATTGTTGGTTTCCTCATGCACAGGCTCATATGCCAAACTGTGACAAAATATCAAACTACAGTTAAAACTTACTGGTCTAGTACCACAAGCTCCTCGAAGTGGCCATACTGTAGACAGATCAGTTCGTTCTTCAATGTCTCATACCTATTGACTAGATGTTCACTGTATGGTATGGTCTGTTTCACATTCCTAGTGGCCAGGTCTATCACAGTGGTGGGGTATTGACTAGCGGCAATCTCTGTCATGGGGAGATATGGCTTGTTCTGGTTCTACGGGAGAAAAAAGATGTCATACTGACACTGTTTGTTTGTTTATTTTGGTGTTTATATTTTTACTTAATTTTTATATATTGTCTTTTTTAAATGTTTGTACCTTCTCCCCCATCATGATTAATCTTGGTAGTCAACTGAAGCAGTATTTTAGACTTACATTTTCTGATGACTCCATTCTGCAGCACTGGGATGACTCAGTAACTTGTAGCTTTGAGGATTAGAAATCCCAGTAAAATTACAACCACCATTTAACCAGCCTTCAACATCAAAGATATCAATCTTACTAACCCTGATCAGTCCTTGCAGGTAGAAGTCATGGTGGTAGGGTTGTGGGGTTTTCACACACACTGGTAGGGAGCAACGTCTCTCTGATGGGCTGTTGAACAGGGACAGGGTGTACAGCAACTGGAACAATTTAAGATATGAGCCACGACACAAGAAAACTGATCTTCAGGGGTTTCTGACCAGGTCTGACACAAACCGGCCTGTGCAGCTAAAGATGGCTAGAAGCTGGAAATTTTGAATTTAGAAAGAAGAGGAATTATACTATCCGTGTGGTGAAAACAAAGGCGCTGATCAGCTTCGCACTTACTGTGAAGCTGATCTGCGCCTTTGATTTTACCTAGGCAAACATCTGGTTTTCTCATGATGCGGCTCATATAGAAATTAAAAGCGTTGAACAAGAATTATTCACTGAAAATGTTGATGCCAAATGTCTAGAATTTCTTTTCTCTTGGAGGCTTACCCCATGACACAAAATTGCAGGAAACCTATAATATTATTTAGAAAAGCTCGAGGAAAATGCTCTGACAGATGAAATGACATCTTCAACTTCAATATAAAAGGTAAAAGGGGGCAATAATTAGGAAATGACGCAATCAGAAAGAATTCCCACTCCTACAACCAAGGTGGGAAAAAACAATCAGGTACTTATAATAAGAAAACATATCACCAGAGGACCAATAGTCCTGTAAACGCTCACCTGAGACCTGAGATATATACATGTACCAATAAACTTGCTAGACTAGAATGGTACAATGCATGTATATAACCCTAGGGCAGGGTCAGAATAACTCCTGGAGTCAATGTCTTTTTCAAATCATAAAAATTCAGCCCATTTGCCAATTAACTGCAAGTTTTGTCCTTCAAATGACATTTTAACAATTTTCTCCATTCAAATGCATGGGCGATCTAAGTTGACCTTGCTGTGAAATAGGTCAAGGTCATCCCAGTGTCATGATTTATACAAATTTTGCAGACCTCCGTTCCTTAATGCTTCATGCCAAGTTTCAAAATCATAGGGCTTCTGGTTCTGAAGAAGATTTTTAAAAAAAATTGCTATTTATAGCAATGGCGGCCATCTTGGTCATGTGACCTTGACCATTTATATAAACTTTCATTTCCTCTTCCTAAGGATGCTCCACATAAATTTTGGCTTTGATTGGCTAAGCATTTCCTGAGAAAAAGCTGTTTGAATATTATGGTCATCTACATGTATATAGCTCCAGGGCAGGGGCAGACAACCCCTGGGCCTAAAATATTTTCATAAGCATAAATCTTCTGTCTATTTGCTCATTCCTAGCAAGTTTTCTGCCATTACGTGACATTTTCCTATTTTTTCCCATTCAAATGCATGGGCGACCTAAGTTGACCTTGCCATAAAATAGGTCAAGGTCATCCCAGGGTCATGATTTATAGCTTTGTAAGGCTCCATTCCCAGATGATTCATGCCAAGTTTCAAAATCATAGGCCTTCTGGTTCTGAAGAAGAAGGTTTTTAAACGTTTTTGCTTTTTATAGCCATGGCGGCCATCTTGGTCATGTGACCTGGACCATTTATACAAACTTTCATTCCCTCTTCCTAAGAATGCTCCACATAAAGTTTGGCTTTGATTGGCCAAGTGGTTCCAGAGAAGATGATGTTTCAATATTATGGTCATATACATGTATATAGCCCTGGGGCAGGGGCAGACAACCCCCTGGACCCAAAATATTTTCTTAAACATAAATCTTCTGTCCATTTGCTCATTTCTAGCAAGTTTTCTGCCATTTAATTACATTTTCCTATTTTTTCCAATTCCAATGCATGGGAGACCTAAATTGACCTTGCCGTAAAATAGGTCAAGGTCATCCCAGGGTCACGATTTATATAAACTTTGTAGAGCTCCATTCCCAGATGCTTCATACCAAGTTTCAAAATCATAGGCCTTCTGGTTCTGAAGAAGATAATTTTAAAGGTTTTTGCTATTTATAGCCATGGTGGCCATCTTGGTCATGTGACCTGGACCATTTATACAAACTTTCGTTCCCCCTTCCTAAGGATGCTCCACATGAAGTTTGGCTTTGATTGGCCAAGTGGTTTCAAAGGAGAAGATCTTTGAAAATGTGAACGACGGACGACGACGACGGACGTCGGAGCATGGGTATACTATCAGCTCACCTATAAGCTTACCCAAACAACTAAATACATGTATGTGAAAACACACATAAGGTGCAAACAGCACAAAAATTCAACACCAAGACATAAAACAATAAGAACCACCACAGATGTATCACCTTGGAACAATCAGTAATATAAAATTAATTACTGGCTGGCTTAAACTAGTTTAACAGGCCTAACCTCACCCTCAGCTTCTGCAGTGGTTCACAACATTTAGTTTAACATCTTTTTAATTTAACTTCACATCTGATGACAACTGTTTATAGTCTATTCACCCAAGTGCTACAGTCTGTTCACCCAAATGCTAATTGAACCAAATGAATGTATTAGCCATGACATAATATGAGCTGCCCCATGGGAAAACCAACAATCTGCATAGGCGAAAACAAAGACGCAGATCATGATCAGCGCCTTTGTTTTCGCTACACGGATAGTACAATTCCTCTACTTTCTAAATCCAAAATTTCCAGTCTCTAGCCATCTTCTGTGCTTGTACAGCCTGATTTGTGTCAGGCCTGTTCAGAAACCACATTGTTGGTTTTCCCACAAGGTGGCTCATATGTTAGTATGGAGGTCTTTGAAACCCTTGAAGTTCTATATTTTACTTTAATCAAATCACTACTCTGCCAATTGATATTAACTGTAATGACATAAACATGAAGCTGATTACCAGATTTATCCTATCTGCAGTCTCCCCTATGACCAGTGATCGTCCAAACGTCATGAGATGTGATGCTATACATTTCCCAAGGAAATCTCTCTCCAGCACATGGTCGGGGTGGAAAGCAGTGTCAGAAAACTGAAACATAGGACAGTGAAATGCCATATTTGTATCACAATTTTATTCAAGTTGCTCTTTGAACGTAACTCAATTACAAACTAGTTTAAGTGGATTTCTTACTTGGATACTAATATCAATGCTATGAAGGCATTCAATTTTTAGCATTTTCTGCACAAGTCAGTTTGCCTGGAAGTTAACGTATTAATATGTCACTGTTTTGAGCAGCTTGACTACAATGTTGGAAAGAAACAGTTTGTAAACTATAAGTTTGGAAATATGTGTATATACTCATGAATTTAATTTTCGCTAATGTGAATGTGTTGCTTTCAATCAAAGTTCTCACTAATTGATAATACTTATTAAAAGTTTACCGTACTCGCTATTTAAATTATTCCGAAAACAAAAATTACAGTATTACTTAAACTATTCTCTTGAGTCATCAAATACATGTATCTGCACCTCAAGTAAGGCTGAAGAACATCTAAATGAACATTTTTCAAACTGGTTTATTTCTATAAATGAACTTTGCCTGTACTTACAAGAACACCATGAGCCAATGATCCGGAATGTATCAATGAGAGGTACTTCAAACAGTCGGACAGGTATGTGGAGAATACATCCATAGACACCTGGTGACCATTCTGAAAACAGAACATTTGAGCCGCCTCGTGGGAAAACCAACAATCTGCATATGCGAAAACAAAGACGCAGATCAGCTTCGCGGTAACCGCGAAGCTGATCAGCGCCTTTGTTTTCGCTACACGGATAGTACACTTCCTCTTCTTTTTAATTCCGAAGTTTCAAGCTTCTAGCCTGCTTCTGTGACTGTGCAGCCTGATTTTTGTCGGACCTGTTTGGAAACCACATTGTTGGTTTTCCCACGAGGCGGCTCATTTGATACAGATAATGTTACATGCCAATGCAATATTCTGCTATTCAAAGAGCTACAAAATGACAAATCTCTGACCCTTTTATAGAAATGTATACACCAATCAACAGAAAGTATTTTCCCACTTGAATAGTATTCATCACTACCAACAGTCAACTTCACTTGTATTTCAGCAACAATGTATACTTTCTCTGCTGTGATCGGTTGATGATTCACTGCTAGATAGTTGGATGGCCTCTTTTCTTTCCTGCAGTGTCAGGGCCAAGGCTTTAAAATTAAATGTATCAATCCCTGAAATATTCTTTCTAAAAATGCATTCTGGATTTTTTCAAAACCAACCAACAGATTCATAATGCTGAATTGAAGGCTTACCTTGTCCAAGATAATCCTCAGTTTTCCCACAAGTCTTTGGAAGCAACACTGCAGCACTGGGTGTATCTCAAGATAAAACTTAAGTTCTGAGGGTGTCATAATTAGAGATAATGAGTGTACTGCCAGTCCACATGGTCCCTTAGCCGAGAATATGAACGCTGGCACAATCACTCCTCGGTCGGGCAGATTGTAAAATTTGTAGTCTATGGCACTGTTTGTGAAGTCGCGACAGATTTCGCAACTCAACACCTGTCGCGTAATGTGAGATAGGAGATCAGATTTTGGTGCTGGAGAGTTGGGAAACTTCCAAACATGTTGGACTCGAGGTCCGAGAATATTGTCCCACGTTGACAGTACTACTGCACAAAATGGGGAATCAGTGATATCATTCAGTACTGACTTAGTGTATTTCGAGCTAGGGCTCAGTGGAGTAACTGGAGCTTCTTGAACCATGGGCACAGATTCATGTGGTGGTGCATCTGGGTTTAAATGTATCACCCCAACACTTGAATTTCTCAACACATTTTGATTATTGTCATTTTCCATTGCAATGGGCAATAGTTCTGCGATGGGACTATCCATTAGTATATATAATTCCAACAACTTAGAAACACACACCTAATATCCTTTAAAACATTTTGTGACTTAAATGCCTGTTTCCTAGGTAATGGCAATCTTTAGATCTCTAGAGAATAATAAGTCTGTTGTTTCTAAACTAATGCAAAAGTAGAAGTTTCATCCAAACACATTTTTAAAGTCTCGTTTTGTATGAATAGTCTGTACCACATAGTCTGCTAGGACCATATTAACCATGACGAAGCTGAAGGCGAGTATCGTCAGTGACGTCATAATGTTCCACGGCGGCGACGTAGTGTGTGCCAAACACAGTAGAAACAGTAGGCAGCTCAGGACGATCAGTGAGAAGAATATATAGTTGAGGAAGAGCAGAATAAATCCCTCCCTGTTCACCACCAGGGCTGCCCAGTCAGCTCTCATTGAGGCAGCTGTGTAATGACGTATCAATAGTCACATTCGGTTGGTTTGATTAAACACAGTGATTCATATACAAAATCTACACAGCTTACAGCTCCGACGACGGTGTGAGATATAGCTATGCCATATGAGATACAGTCACCAGAAAAATGGCTCAATATGTTGTCCCTTGATACAAGAACTTCCAACAGTTGTCTGAAAACAAAAGAAAAGACATATTCAAAAATTGCAACATAAATGCCACATCCTCAGGAAGGTGGCCTAGCTGTAGAGCGACAAGCTTTTTTTAGCTCCCCATATTACTGGTTAAGTAAGATAATGGAAGTGGTCTCTTTGTCCCATCAAAATGTCACGTAACAAGAACTCCACGGAGGTCGATATCGCACCTGCATCGTGCAATAAAACTAAAAACCTGAAATATAGGTCCAGGGCACCAGGTTAAGGTGTGTTCTGAAAGGGTATGTGAAGGACATTTACTATGCAAGCTTTCACACTCGCAGCTATCACTGATGCAGAAAAAAAACAAAATTTGACATAAAAATATAACAAAGTCAATGGACCGTGAAATATAGGTCAAGGTCAGCAGGTGAAGGTGTGTGCCTGAAGGGTATGTCAAGGACAGTTACTATGCAAGGTTTCACACTTGCAGCTATCACTGATGCAGAGAAAACCAAACTTTGACGTAAAAATTTACAAAGTCAATGGACCGTGAAATATAGGTCAAGGTCAGCAGGTCAAGGTGTGTGCTTGAAGGGTATGTCAAGTAGTGTTGGGTATCGGAAGGAAAAATCACTATCGATTATCGGACAGCTAATATCGATTGATTATCGATTAATCGGAGAAAATTCCAGTATTCTGAAAAGGTGGATTTACATGGGGCAGAACTGGACAAATTCCTGTTATTGAATCACAGTGAACTAATGGTGAGGTTTGGATCCAGTATAAAAACATATAAATAGGCCTCTAGTAAACCTGCAGCAAATTCTTTACTGACATTTCCAAGGTGGTTCTGCTGTGATTCTTTATGTTGTATGTTTTATATTGGTTTAAATGAAGCTAGTGATGGCTACTTACTTGAGCTAGTCATCTTTCTTATCATATGCATTGTCATACTTCATGTTTTATCTGTCTTGTTATGTCAGTTTCTTTCCATCTTGGTGTCTGGGTTGGGATTTTAAATTAAATTGTGTCTATTCCTATGCTTTCTGTTCTTACATAGCTTTATATGATTATGGACTAGATTCTTTTTTGTGCATAGTTATTTTGGTTTCAGATGACACACTTTCTGTAGCGTTCTGGAATGGTTCTAGAAGTTCTACTAGCTTTTCAGAGATAACCAGAAAAAAAAAAATCGTCGGCAAAAAAAAAAAAAAAATTGTTGGCAAAAAAAAAAAAAAAAAAAAAAAAAAAGCTTCGTAAGCTCGTTTCCCACGAATGAGCAAAATAATTCGTACGCTTATTCTCCTTTTCGAGAGTACCAAAATCTGCCTTACGTTTACTCATGTTGCCTTAATGATTGAATGAAGATCGAATTTCATTGCAGAGATTATAAATGCTTTCGATTGGCACTTCAAAAACATACAATAAAATTTGAGTTGCAGAAATAAATTAATTTCTTTACATCCATCGCTTTTGTTATTAAAGTCAGTAATTTTAATTACACACAAACTGACAAGAAGATCAAAGAGGTGTTGAAATGAAGTATTCAATGTGTAATTAAAGTCGGCGAAAACAAATATTACTAACCGCTTTTGATAGCGAAATCCTATGATTAAAGACATTGTTTGCGAGTCAAATCAATTAATGTTGTCCATGTTTTTGTGTTGAACCTTGACCCAGCATAATTGTTCACGTGTTTCAATGATGGGTAAATTGCCGTGACGTCAACCGAAGCGATTCTCAATTCTGGTCTCCGTTGGTAGCTAGCGATCACGTGTAATGAATATTTAATAGAAAGGCTGGACCAAATGACCATGTGGGCGGTACTATCGTGCAAGATAGACAGTGCGCGTCATATATTTGTTTTCGGCTACCGTCTTTTGATATCGATAATTAAGGTGTTACCTCAGGGTGTTACATGACCATTAGACAAGCACGCATCTCAACAAACTGCAGAAAACAATCGGAACAAAGTTGATTTATTTTATCATTCGTCGCTGAAAGGGCGAGATGACAATTTTATAGTATGAACTGGCCGCAAATAAACCGAATGTTACGAGAGCGGTAACGGGTCGTTTCAGCCCAAAACTATTACCGACAATCGATTGTGAAAATTTTCAATCGATAGTCGCCGATTTTTAGCTTTGGCGACAAGTTTTCGATAGCTGGCGACTATCGGCACAACACTAATGTCAAGAACAATTACTATGCAAGGTTTCACGCTCGCAGCTATTACTGATGCAGAGAAAACCAAACTTTGACATAAAAATTAACGAAGTCAATGGACCGTGAAATATAGGTCAAGGTCAGTGGGTCAAGGAGCGTGCTTGAAGGGTATGTCAAGGACAATAACTATGCAAGGTTTCACGCTCGCAGCTATTACTGATGCAGAGAAAACCAAACTTCGATGTAAAAATTAACTAAGTCAATGGACCATGAAATATAGGTCAAGGTCAGCGGGTCAAGGTGCGTGCTTGAATGGTATGTCAAGGACAATTACTATGCAAGGTTTCAGACTCGCAGCTATTACTGATGTCGAGAAAACCAAACTTCGACGTAAAATTTTTCAAAGTCAGTGGACCGTGAAATATAGGTCAAGGGTACTGGGTCAAAGTGCGTGCTTGAATGGTATGTCAAGGACAATTACTATGCAAGGTTTCAGACTCGCAGCTATCACTGATGTCGAGAAAACTAAACTTCGACGTAAATGTTGACGGACGAACGAACGAAAGGACGAACGAACGGACGGACGGAAATTTGAACTCCTATATCGCACCCTGCTATAAGCAGGTGCGATAAAAATTGCTTCCAGAGTGAAAATTTCTTGCAGCCCACTATTTCAAGCAGGTGGGCTGTGAATGCAGGTACATGTACTATCCCCAGTATTTGATGTGCCAGATGTATTTTGAATTATTGGAAGCCGGGATATGTGTGCTTGGGTTTAAAATAGAAATTGTTGCATGATTGTAGCACAGTAATGCACTAGTAATTTGTAAACATGGCCCCCACCTCAGAGGAATAGTGGGGGTTTTGACTTTTGGTCCAGCAAATCACCACTAAAAGCCCAATCCTGCGGGGACTGCTCGTTGGTAAAACCACTGCTGTTTCCCCTGCAGCTTACTATCTTTTCATTTCACAGCCCTTTTTGCCGATATAAAGCAAATGCTGGGTATTTCCCCTGCACTGCTGTGGCAAAACTTTGGTCAAAGCGCTGCTCATTTCCACGGCTATCCTCTGCCCTAACCATAGTTGCAAAACCTCACTCCACTATGTTCCATTGCGAACCTTGATGGTTCTATTTGATCAAAACAATGTCCGACACATGGTGAGTGCATCCGAACTCGACCTTGACGTCACGCGGAGTGCCTTGACGTTATGGCGCGCCCTTTGGCACATGAGCATTGAGAGCTGTTTCTGATTGGCTTCGCACTGCACTCCAAAAGTTTGAGCAAATGCGGCAGCAGAATGTGTAAATCTCACAGAAATCATGGATTAAAAGCAATAAATCAGAGACTTTTCTTAGAGAACATCACTTGGAGACAAAATTTAATATCTCTTCTAACAGTATGTGAAGTGAGGGTGAGCAGGATTTAGTTTTTCACAGTGAGTTTCCTGTTTGAAAATGTGATGTGTAAAGTAAAACATTTTTCCCATTGCCTCCTGTACAGAACCATAGAATCTGCCGCCGACTCAATTCAGCTGCAACAAGACCTGGACTGTATGGTGGATTGGTCAAATACCTGGCTTATGAGATTCAATTCCTACAAATGCCAGACATATTGTCTGCTCAAATATAATGGGTCATCTTGACCAGTATAATCTTTTGTCGGACAAACAGCATGCATTCAGGAAATGGCATAGTTGTGAAACTCAGTTGATTACAGTAATAAATGATTGGGCAAAAATATTGGACAAAAAGGGTCAGGTTGACACTTTTATTTTGGACTTTGAAAAAGCTTTTGACACCCCTCCACATGAACTTCTTAAAAGCAATTTGTTTAGTTATGGTATAGGTGGAAAGACATTGGAATGGATAAATGCTTTTTTGTGCTTCAGGCAGCAAAGGGTAGTAGTTAATGGTGTTAAATCTGACTGGGCCCCTGTTGTGTCTGGTGTCCCTCAGGGCAATGCTCTCGGTCCATTGTTGTTCTCCTTGTACATAAATGACATACCCGTTGGCATTGACTCTCAAATCAGGCTTTTTGCTGATGACTGTGTTTGTTACCGTGAAATTAGAACAGTAGAAGATACATTGAAACTTCAGAAAGACATTGACCTTTTAGGGAGCTGGGCCGGAAAATGGGGCATGAGATTTCAACCTGTCAAACAGCTGACAAATAAGCGGATAAATAAAATTGAGGCCTCGCACACCCTCGAGGGAACGGTATTGGAAAATGTTGATAGCATTAAATATCTAGGTGTAACAATTACAAATGACCTCAAGTGGAATACCCATATCAATAATATCTGTACTAAAGACAACAGAACACTTGGATTCTTGAGGAGAAACTTATTTTCTTGCCCCCAAGATGTTAAAGAAGCAGCTTATAAAGGACTGGTGCGCCCAGTCCTGGAATATGGAAGTTCTGTTTGGGATCCTCATACTAAATGCCTCCAGGAGGAATTGGAGAAGGTACAGAATCGTGCCGCTAGATTTGTAACTAGGAATTATACTTTAGAGGAAGGTAGTATGACTGGCATTCTTGAACAACTCAAATGGGAATCTCTCAAGAAAAGGAGGACGGATAACTGGCATTCTTGAACAACTCAAATGGGAATCTCTCAAGAAAAGGAGGACGGATAATCGACTTATATTACTATACAAAGGTCTGAAGGGTAAAGCCAGAATACCTACAGATGACCTTATCCCAAAGACTAGGCGTTGTAGAAATAGCCACTCCAAGGCATTTCAGCTTCCATCTGCTAGTATAGAGGCCTATAAATGTAGTTTCTTTCCCCAGACTATCAGGGACTGGAATGACCTCCCTGACTCTCTGTTTTCTACTGCTGAAATGTCAGATGATTGTGTGTCCAAGTTAGCTTCACTCGTGCGTTCAAGGGACTAATTTCTCCCCCATCCGAACCCCCTGGTGAAATAAAGTCATTTGGCATGTCACCAGTAAACTATTCAGATTCAGATCCTCAAGATCAAGACCATACATGTTATACACCTGAGAAGCCAAATAGGGAGATTTCCCTTTCCAAATAGGGAGAATGGTTAAACAAAGAAGGAATTTCTAGATTTGAAATAGGGAGGTCCAAAAATCCAAATAGGGAGATGTATAAGCAGGGATACAGACTAACTATTTTTTTATAGGGGCAAGCTGGGCCCCTAAAAATGAAAACTTGGGGCCCACATGAAAACTTAGGGGCCCACATTTTTATTCGCATAAAATGGACAAATGCATCAAAATTTATTCAAGAACATCAACAATAACAGTAATATTAATAAAAGTGTTCACTAAAGTTTGTGAGACCTTGCAGGACACTTGGTCAGACAGAGTCGGAATTTCTGTGTCGATCGAATCAGTTTCTGTCTGACCGCAAAAAATGTGGTTTCCCTTATGCATTCTTGACGCTCAAGATCTGAAAGGCTCTGAAAAGTTTATCAAATATGAGACCCCTTCAGCAATATAATCTTGTTTAGAAGTGCATGGCATGGATACAAGATCATACAAGTTGAATGGGTTAAAATTACAAGAATATGATTGTAATTACAATATGATTGGTTGTTTTTTCTCTCTCTCATTTCTCCTATCTCTGAGTCACAAAGAGAGTCTCAGTTCATCTGGAACAGGAAGGCAACATTGGCACAGGCCTAGGAAACTGTTTGTTTGGCATTCGTGACCCAGGGTCTCACATGAATGCGTCATTTGGTTGCCATTTTTATTGTATTTACGTTTTTGTCAAAAGCTAAAACTTGTCAGATCCATTGGGCCAGGCAAATCGGCAGATTTTTAGTTTAAATTCAAGAAAGAAGAGCGGTTGTCAAGCTCAAGATCGATGCTTGTTTGCATGATTATCAACCATAGTCGGAAAGTCTTTCCATGATTTATAGAAAAAGTCCTCTTTCATCCGGAACAAACAAACAAAATTCTTTGCATGATCGAACTGTCAACAAGTCGTGTGCGCATGTCTTTTGGACACTTGCTATACTGCTTTACTGGCGAGTTCATTATCACACATGCGCAGTGGATTGGCCGATTTGCATACTCCCTTGTGATTGGTCGTCTAAATATATTCGGCGTCTGATTCACAATATTTTACTGCGTTAGATCGCAGATATTTTGCGACATCGAATACCAGTCAAAATAAAACCGAATGGAAAAAATGAACCGAAACGGTCAGTTTCGGGACGTTACGCTTTGTAGCGTAGTCGCAAACTGAGCGAGCGTCTCTTTAATTTTAGGGGCCCAGCCCAATTTTTACACGCTGTGGGTGAGTGTGTGACCGCTAATCTGTATCCCTGATAAGATATATAGTGGAATTCTGAAATTCCAAATAGGGAGACTTTGTCAAAAATAGGGAGATCCCTCCAAAATAGGGAGATCACATGTATGATCAAGACCACAAAACAGAAATGCCTACCAACTGTTTACAACATCATGGGAGTACAGCTACAGGAAGTCAACCATTACCCATACCTCGGTGTTGAACTCACTGCAGACTTGACCGGCAAAGCAAACAGAATCCTCAAACTGCTACATCGTCATCTCTACAGCTGCAACCAGGAGGTGAAATCCTGAGCCTTCACATTCCTTGCCCGCCCACATCTTGAGTATTCCACTTCTGTCTGGGACCCTTATCTCAAGCAAGAATGCCAAGATATTTCAACCATAGAAAAAGTCCAGCGTAAGGGTGCCCGCTTTGTTACTGGAAACTACTCATACAGAGATAGTGTCACATCCATGCTGAACGACCGCCAGTGGCCTCCTATGCAGGATAGACCGAGATCATGAAAAAGGACACATCTCTACAAGGCCGTCAACCTTTCACCTGTTAAAATCCCAAAATATGTCACACCTTCTTCTGGCCGCACGAGGACCCATGACCTTGCCTACATACAGCTGAGAACAAACTACGAGCAGTACAAATACAGATTCCTGCCCAGAACCATCAGGGATTGGAACGCACTACCCCCAGACCTTGTGTACGCCCTATCAGTAGACGAGTTCCAGAGTTGTCTGCAGAAATACAGTCTAGACAATGCAGCTGCATAATGTTTTTAATTGTAAATACGATATGTTTTTCTATCTATCTATCTATCTATCTATCTATCTATCTATCTATCTATCTATCTATCTATACTGTCATACGCCCTCACGGACATTTTAGGCAGGTGAGCGCTGTCTAGTTGCGGAACCTCACTCCACTACGTTCCGTTGCGGACCTTGATGGTTCTATTTGATCAAAACAATTTCCGATTGAATAAAACAGGATTACACATGGTTGACACGTGGTCAGTGCATCCGAACTTGACCTTCATGACGTCATGCGTGTGCCTTGACGTCACGATGCGCGCTTTGTCACATGAGCATGGAGAGCTTCTTTCTGATTGGCTTAGCGTTGCGTAAAAAAATGAGAGCAAACGAGCTAGCTGAATGTGTAAATCTCACAGAAATTATGGATTTTAAGCAGGAAATCAGAGACTTTTCTTATGGAACATCATCTGGAGAGAAAATTTAATATCTGTGAACAGTATGCAAAGTGAGGGTGAGCGGGATTTAGTTTTTCACAGTGAATTTCGGGTTTCAAAATTTGATGTGTAAAGTAAAACTATTTTTGACCGGTTAGTACACGCTTGGCACTGAGGCTGTATGACACATTCGGAATGCTTTTGTGTAAACATGCATGGAGATTGTAAATAACTGAGCTGAAGGTCTGAGTCTAAGCGCTGTCGAGCTTGATTAGCTGAAAAAAGAAAATGATAAAAGCATGATAGTGAAGGGGATAAAAGATGATAGGTTAAAATAGTGAAGAGGAGATTAAAATCAGGTTAAAAACAATGTTTGTGTCTTAAGGTTTTAACCATGTTGCTGACGCCACTTGCCTGTGATGCTTCAGCACTGGGCAGTATTAAAGTAGAAGTGGAAGTGTATATAATTCGGGAAATCCTTTTAATCAAATAGAACCATAAAGTTCCGCAACGTAGTGTAGTCGAGTAATACTAAAGTTTCGCAGCTAGCAATTTCAATGAAGACTGTGGCCGAACTAGTCCTGGAGCAGAACGGATTCATTTCGTATATATACTACATATCCGTCCTGGATTATGTGTAGGCTAAAATGCCAATTAAGAAGAATGGCTCATTTCTTATAAAAGTAGTGACGATCGGGTATTATGAGACCGTAAACATTATTAGACGAGAAATGCGTATATTGTGCAATAATTAGTTGTACCAAAATCGATGAAAACTTACATTTATTGTTTATTTACTTTAAAAGATCCAATGACTTTGTCGGATACTGCAGGCGTGATCGTTTTCTCCGGGATAGTTGTGTATATATTACCTTGTAACGATTACATTTTTAAAGCGTTGAAAAATGTGTCTTGGTTATTTCGTTCCTATGCGGTCCGTAAAACACCTTCATTGTTTGTTTGAATTTATGCTCAACAAATCATTAGGTAAGGTAAATTTTGTACGTTGCCTCTATTTTATGGGAGTTTCCCAAAAAATAGAATGTCATAACATCCAATAGTTTAAAATATTAGCATTTAAAAAATACTTATGAATGGTTTCACTTTACCCAGTTTGTCAAAGCTATTCAAAGAACTGAGCATTAAACCAGTAGTCAAATGGTCTAAAAGTAGTGTAAATTTAACTGAAAAGACAAGCAGCATCCTTGTAAAATACATTTAATCTTTACACACCAATAATAATTATAAAAATATTTTATATAATGAGCCTGTGCATGATAAAACCAGCAATTTGCATATGCGAAAACAAATACGCAGATCAGCTGTGCAGTAACAAAATTGATGGTTTTCTCATGCAAAGGCTCATATTATTTCAAGATTTACAATGCAGTTTACAGTTTTATCCTAGAAACCTTATTATACAGAGATAGGGATTCCAGTATAAATAGTGATAAAAATCAACAGTAGAAAACTTATAAAGATACTCAATCGTAAGCGGTTAAGAATTGTTTCGTTCAAAGGGAGCGGGGTCTAACAGTTCACATTTAAATATATCCCAATTCCGACTTGGTTTCACCTTCCCACACTTCGCATACCAAAAATGCTTCTAAGGTTCGCTGATAAATCAACGATGGGAGTCTACATTATAACAACGTTAATACCTTAGGATATCTTAAATTTTCTGACACACACACATTACAAGCTAACTCCCCAGATATATTCAAGTCACTCTTTTATGGATTTTAGTCGTATTTGATCAAGTTTATAGAACATAGTTAACAATTACATATAGATCATTTCTTTAATTTGTCCCGATTCCTACTTAGCGCACGGAAAATACCGGAATTGAACTGCGCAAAGTAGGAATTCTTACTTTGTCCGACAAAGTGAGAATTCCTACTTTGTGCAGGTGCAATTCCTGAATTGTAGCGATTCCTACTTTGTGCAGAACATATCAAATATGAAAGTCTTCAAATCCCAAAAATAAACCAGATTTAAACAATTTCTTAGAATCTATTAATATAACAAACAATTTGACTTAATTTAAGAACTGTTATGACCGGACAGGACAATGCTTTCAAGAGCTCTGTTCTACATTTTAGGATTGACAAAAAAAAAACATACTTTCTGTTTCTTCTGTGCTCGTCGTGGCCGGGCTCCATGAACATTTGTTCGAGGAATCTTTGAATAATCACATCGATACCATCACCAGTAAATGAAACAGAATGCTGGAAGTCATGCGTCGGAACTTAAGATCTTGTAGCGAAAAGACCATATCCGATAGCTCATTCAGTGTAGTGAGATCAAACCTTGAATACTGTTGCTCGCTATGCAGTCATAACAGCAAGGATGAGGTAACAACAATAAGAGTTAGTACAAAGACGTGCTGCATGATACAACAACAACTCTTTAGGGAACACCAGCAGCATATCATCGATGCTAGATCACATCCAATGTTAATTAATGAAATAAATAAGCTCAAAAATCGAAATTACTCTTTTCTTCAAAGTGGTACACAGCCTGATCGACATTCCAACACACAAATATTTAATATCTTTGACAGCCAGTACTATATCAGCCCATTTGCACAAATTAATATGATTCCCTCCATCTACAGGTTCATTCAAATACAGCTTGTTATCACGTTTTGTACCCATTGTGTAATTCTATTCCACCTGCTATTACTGAGGACCCTTCCTTGTTATCTTAATGTGGCGTTAACGTTGTAAGAACCTAAAGAGGGTGTCTTAAGAACCGCAAGGACGTGATAAGAACGCATTAAATTAATCTAAGACTTGGTATTGTATTATCAAGAACATACTCGATGCAGCGCGGATGTAGTGAGGACGTAGTGAGGTCTGGATGTTATTTAACAGGTTCGTATATCACGTGCATGAAGACTTTACTACGTTTTCATCATTTTCTTACCGTTCTTACTGCGTTCTTCAAGTTCCTTCTACGTCTAATTCCACCTCGTTCTCGCCACATTTCTTTTTAGCATGCTGGCAAAATTTTAACAAGACCTTCACGTCCATCAAGACCTCGATACGTCCATACTACGTTCCTACAAGACCTTACCTTGTCCTTACGGCGTCCTGATTTTTAGGACGTAGTAAGGACGTGGTAATGACGTGACCCAGAGTAGACGTAACAAAGTTTTAATTTAACAATTAATGAAAAACAATTGTAATGGCAATCAGCATTATCTACAATTGTGATTGTCGGGGAGTCCGGATAGCTCAGTCGGTAGCGTGTTTGGCTTCTGACTAGCTATGTACCTCTGCCGTGCAGGTTCGAATCCCACTGGCGACGCCAGTAAAAACTATCAATTATTGAAAAAACTATCAATGGTTCCTGCATCGGTATGTACCAATGGTTTGACTGTCACCTTCCGGACGCGGTGGTTTCACAGGGTATTTCCCGACCGAACGTCGAGAACTGCCCTGGCTTTCCCCCACCACTAGACAGTCGGCGTCTAAGAAGCAGAATTGCTTAGCTAAGCAGAAATGCCTAGCTTGACGTCTATCTCCGGTAAGTAAGTGAAACGCATTGCTTTTCTTTTATGCAGTAAATAGTACTAAACTAAACTATTAAAGCTGAACAGAGCTGAAGTGAAACGTCTTAAGATATGTACTAAATAAGCGCCTTTATTTCTGATGATTCCACCAGATAAAGAAAACTTAGAAACGTCACCGACATTTTCAATTGGAATGACATAATAAGAGACAATTCATTGACAAGTTAGAGATTCACCACGAGGACCGAAGAACTAACTAAATGTTATGAACCACTGCAGAAGCTGAGGTTGAGGTTAGGTACCTGTAAATCCGGTTTAAGCCCGCCAGTAACTTTGTGTTACTGATCGTTCCAAGTCGATACTTCTGTGGTAGTTCTTTTTGTTTTATGTCTTGGTGTTTAAAATGTTTTTGTGCTGTTGGCGCCTTATGTATGTTTTCATATTTTTAGTTAAGTTAAGGTAACTGAGTGGCCACCTATTGGGAAAATAGCTGCTCATTCGGCTTACGATATGTTTCATGTTATAAGTACTTGATTGTTAGTTTGGTTTTTTCCCACCTCGGTTTTTGGAGTGGGAATCTTTTTCTGATTGCGCCTTTTCCTGATCTTTGCCTACTTGTACCTTTTTAAACTGTTTAGGCATAACAGGTAAAGTACTTCTGTGACTGCCATTGATATTATTTCAATATAGCTTTCAACATAGTTTTCAACAAGTCTCCCCGTATTTCATCCATAGTGCAGGTTATTATTTCTTTTTGGTCTTTTGAGATCAACGAGGATATTGTGAGATATCATAAATTTATTATCGGTTAAAATTCATTTTCTAACCAATATTTAACATATTTGGTCCCATTCAGATAACACTAGTGTTTGTATCGACTACCGTGTTGACAATTCTAAAATTTCAGTAATTCTCTTGGCTCCATGTTGCAAATTCTGGAGGGTCACTGACGGGACTTTAATAGTCAAAACCGTGGTATGGCCCACCCCCTTTCTCATTAATGTGTTCACTGCTCTTAAAGGATCTCAGATTTATATTTTTACTAGATATTTCTTCCTTTACTGACTGAGGACTTGCACTGATTTTCAATAAGTAGGTCCAACTGCATAAAACAAATATCCGATTTTCAACTTTTGAGAATATCTTTCTTTTATACATTTTATCTTAGGTCAACCATTTAGAAACTATGTCCTAAAATTCTGAATGCAACACTTTTCTAGATTTTTTGCTATATCCATTCAAATTTATGTGATAAAATGGCAATTTTGTCCAAAGGAAAACCTTCGATACGCCGTACCCTATCTATTTGGTATTGTATAATTAGATACCATCCTTGAAAATCGGTATTGTGATGGTGGAGACTTTGTAAGAACAATGATAAAATGAAAAATGATTTGAAGTTTTGAATCTCCAAAACCTTAACGTATACACAAGGGCCTAAAATCTTCCCCATTATTATACACAAATTCTTTGATTTGGCTAACAAATTTGCATAAACTTAAAGTTTAAATTACAACTGAACGAGGAGTGTAAAAATAATCATGGCTGAAGAACAAAACAGTTTACCGTTCCATATCTTGTGCCGTTATCTCTTTGAGTTGTGTTATACTATCAGCTCCATGAATCTTAGTTTATCCCAACACACTGCTAAATATAACGAAGATTTTGATAGATTTTGAGGGATCATCGTACTAACCAAACACTAAGTTATGTTAATTACAGCACTTAACTTTGAATAAGAGTGCTTCAAAATACAATAGAACACAAAAGAAGTTGAAAATATATAGCATGTGGATCCTAGTTTGACAATTTCGTTTTCGTAACGAATGTTTATAACGAAAGTTTAAGGATCATGCTATGCCTGGTACAGTTGAGTTAAAAGTAGGTGTTTGGAAGCCAATTTAAACATAATACACACACATCCGTCTTCTTGATTTGTGACAAAATGTTTAATCATCTGGAACAAAGTAAGAGACACTTAACATGCCTGAAATATGGTAACGAAGATTTCATCTTTTCAATTTTATTTATTGTCATTGTTATGGATATCATGTGTTATGTCTGGGTTCATGATTCACTGAAAGTATGCTGAAATGATCCATACACACTCTCGTGCTAGATTAAGTACTAATTTAGTACAACGTTGTCTTTACAGAACTTTTTTGATACAAACGTCGCAGATCCCATGTATATTTCGATACATGTGCACCCATACGCCATTGAACTAAAAATAATGCAAATAAAAGCCTTCAATAAATTTGTTTTATGATATGATTTATTTTTTTGAATTAATGGCAACAACAGAAACACCTCCAGAAGCCAAAAGCCCGAAAAACTGCTGTTAAAACTTTCGTTACCGACCAGTAACGAAGGTTTGCTGTAGTTGATGTGCTTTAGTATAGCATTGGAGGGAAATGATGCACGCCCTATGTTTTGCATCTCACTGAAAAATGTCCTTCGCTACATATAGATAGAAAAAAATATACAGGATCGATGCTCTTCTTCTTGATTGCTCTATTTCTATCAATAACACTATTTTACCTACTTTTCCTCAAAGGGAATACCAAAATCTGTTGCTATGTCTACTTTTACAGGTCACATTGTCAGGTTTTCTGGTCGGCAGGGGTAGGTACTTACACATGATGCCATATATTGAGACATATGTAGACCTATTTCAAATATAATCCCGATTTATCGTATGTCATGACATATTTCGGCAACGAAAGTTTAAATCTCGAAGGTTTAAAACCGCCTTTGAAATACATGTAACTGGTTGTTTTACAAAATATGCTGTCAGTGTCTGGCTTAAAAATACTGGAAAAGCATGTACAAAGACGGTGTGTATGTTGTAAACAGCCTGTGGACCTTACCTAGCTCTATGCTTGTAGTCACGAAAGTTTTATCTATTTACTTTTGAAACATAGTAGGCTAATTCCAGCAGAAGCTAACACGTAGACAATGCCTTTATATGGAAAATATATTAATATGGCAACGTGGTCTAGTTTAGTGGTCACTTTGAAGTTACAAAGGTTGTTTGACACGTATAATAAATGTCTCTCACAGTATGTTGCATATAGCAATCACGCAGGTTTTATACAAACATCATTTTCTGGCGACATGTAAAAAGGTGAATGGCTACCATTGCATTGTTTGCACACCGACTTAACAAATAAATAATTCATTAACTAGAATACTTAGCAGATATTAAAAACATATAAAACTGTATATAAGTTTCCATTTACTAGAAGATTTTAAACAGATATGTTCTGAGTTTTGTCTTGGCGACAGTAACGAAGGTTTAAATATCGACACATTTTGATATGTAAAAAGAACAAATCAGGAGGCAGAAACCCCATTTTTTCTGTGTTTATGTACTATTACCTTTGCCAAATTATAGGACACTAAGATCGTCTATCCTAGCTATTTTGTGTCAGAAAATACCAAGAACGTTAGTTGGACCTACTTATTGAAAATCAGTGTTGATATTGTACCAGAAAGTGTCGAGTTTCTTAAGCCTTGTTACAAAGATTTCATTTTGGTGTAGTGACTGCTGATTGAATACTGCTGTGTTGCTTTGGAGGGCGTTGATCCGGCGTTACTACTAGCTACCCAGTCTGTGTTCTCCTGCTATAATAGACGGTGTCTCAACTGTAGACCATATAGGATGACAATGTTCGACATGAAATTAAAGAAATTAAGAAAATGTTACAGAAAGATCGGATGTGCCTTATATAATAGGTGCGTTCCTTTACTAGAATGATACCGAATTGTGCATCATTACTGAATAGACTACCATAATATACATAATGCTATAGCTTTTGGTGCTTTAAAAATATTTATCTGCATAAAATATACTTCTTTAATGATAAGAATAGTTTGTTTTAGATAAAAATCATCTCAGTTGACTTCTCAGGGTGGTTATGTTAGGTCGGTGGTGGAGTCCGGGGTAGGACCACTGTTCCATTTCTTTTAATCAGTTATATTGAGATCACCAGTTGTTGTTCAATAGCAAACACAGGGGTGAATTGAAGTAGATTTGATTGAAATGTGCTGGCACAGTGACGGTGACGTATGAATAATAATAATTGTTAGATCCTTTGGAAGCAGTAAAACATTTAAAGCAAGAAGATGGGCCATATTGTACAATTTCGGGTAATGAACCTTCATCAGTGACCCTTTACAAAACTGGCAGCGAAAGCCAGACATTATTGCTGCAATTTCAAGAATTTACATCTGTGTAGTCTAAATCAAAGACTCGTATTCCCAAAGGGGCCAAATAATCAAAATACTGTTAAGAAGATGATTCTTAACGTACAATCTACAATTATTGACTATTGAGTCATTGAATATGATGTGATATCCAACAGAGAATACCAATACTGACCGAGGCGAAGCCGAGGTCAATATTGGTAGTCTCTGTTGGATATCACATCATATTCAATGACTCAATAGTCAACAATTGTTTTATTGTATAACGCTTTCTTTTAATACAAAACTTTTAAAAAGAATGAGCAGAAAAAAATACTTTTCATTTGAAAATGGATTGTTTTCAACAGCTTGCATAAAGTCCCAGCATGACTAAAAAGTTCATTGGGACATAAAATCTTAATTCAAATAAATTAAACAATAGTAAATACCATCTGTAGTTCATCAACAGGACTGCAAGACATCAATCAATGTATTTTTCCATGATAGATACAGTGTTCTAAATTTAGCAACATATATTTAATGCGAAAAACCCCAGGTCATAGAATATGACAAAATATGCAATGGGCTGAAAGCATTGTCTGAAATACTATCTATTTATAGTTATATAATAAAATATTTTAAATACTCCAAATATATTCACTGATCCCAAAGGATCAAAAGGAAAATATAATCTGCACTATGGATGATGTACGGGGAGACATAGAATATATAAGCATCGGACCTAGACTACTACCGCCATACGGAACCCAATTTAAATGTACTTAAACCACGTGATTATCTAACTTATAATTGTCTGTGTATACAGTCTAGACAATGCAGCTGCATAATGTTTTTAATTGTAAATACGATATGTTTTTCTATCTATCTATCTATCTATCTATCTATCTATCTATCTATCTATCTATCTATCTATCTATACTGTCATACGCCCTCACGGACATTTTAGGCAGGTGAGCGCTGTCTAGTTGCGGAACCTCACTCCACTACGTTCCGTTGCGGACCTTGATGGTTCTATTTGATCAAAACAATTTCCGATTGAATAAAACAGGATTACACATGGTTGACACGTGGTCAGTGCATCCGAACTTGACCTTCATGACGTCATGCGTGTGCCTTGACGTCACGATGCGCGCTTTGTCACATGAGCATGGAGAGCTTCTTTCTGATTGGCTTAGCGTTGCGTAAAAAAATGAGAGCAAACGAGCTAGCTGAATGTGTAAATCTCACAGAAATTATGGATTTTAAGCAGGAAATCAGAGACTTTTCTTATGGAACATCATCTGGAGAGAAAATTTAATATCTGTGAACAGTATGCAAAGTGAGGGTGAGCGGGATTTAGTTTTTCACAGTGAATTTCGGGTTTCAAAATTTGATGTGTAAAGTAAAACTATTTTTGACCGGTTAGTACACGCTTGGCACTGAGGCTGTATGACACATTCGGAATGCTTTTGTGTAAACATGCATGGAGATTGTAAATAACTGAGCTGAAGGTCTGAGTCTAAGCGCTGTCGAGCTTGATTAGCTGAAAAAAGAAAATGATAAAAGCATGATAGTGAAGGGGATAAAAGATGATAGGTTAAAATAGTGAAGAGGAGATTAAAATCAGGTTAAAAACAATGTTTGTGTCTTAAGGTTTTAACCATGTTGCTGACGCCACTTGCCTGTGATGCTTCAGCACTGGGCAGTATTAAAGTAGAAGTGGAAGTGTATATAATTCGGGAAATCCTTTTAATCAAATAGAACCATAAAGTTCCGCAACGTAGTGTAGTCGAGTAATACTAAAGTTTCGCAGCTAGCAATTTCAATGAAGACTGTGGCCGAACTAGTCCTGGAGCAGAACGGATTCATTTCGTATATATACTACATATCCGTCCTGGATTATGTGTAGGCTAAAATGCCAATTAAGAAGAATGGCTCATTTCTTATAAAAGTAGTGACGATCGGGTATTATGAGACCGTAAACATTATTAGACGAGAAATGCGTATATTGTGCAATAATTAGTTGTACCAAAATCGATGAAAACTTACATTTATTGTTTATTTACTTTAAAAGATCCAATGACTTTGTCGGATACTGCAGGCGTGATCGTTTTCTCCAGGATAGTTGTGTATATATTACCTTGTAACGATTACATTTTTAAAGCGTTGAAAAATGTGTCTTGGTTATTTCGTTCCTATGCGGTCCGTAAAACACCTTCATTGTTTGTTTGAATTTATGCTCAACAAATCATTAGGTAAGGTAAATTTTGTATGTTGCCTCTATTTTATGGGAGTTTCCCAAAAAATAGAATGTCATAACATCCAATAGTTTAAAATATTAGCATTTAAAAAATACTTATGAATGGTTTCACTTTACCCAGTTTGTCAAAGCTATTCAAAGAACTGAGCATTAAACCAGTAGTCAAATGGTCTAAAAGTAGTGTAAATTTAACTGAAAAGACAAGCAGCATCCTTGTAAAATACATTTAATCTTTACACACCAATAACAATTATAAAAATATTTCATATAATGAGCCTGTGCATGATAAAACCAGCAATTTGCATATGCGAAAACAAATACGCAGATCAGCTGTGCAGTAACAAAATTGA
Source organism: Rugalucina vietnamica (assembly GCA_964017185.1). NCBI lineage: Eukaryota > Metazoa > Mollusca > Bivalvia > Lucinida > Lucinidae > Rugalucina > Rugalucina vietnamica. Next base: position 63,473,604 of record OZ024873.1, read on the forward strand.
TGGTTTTCTCATGCAAAGGCTCATATTATTTCAAGATTTACAATGCAGTTTACAGTTTTATCCTAGAAACCTTATTATACAGAGATAGGGATTCCAGTATAAATAGTGATAAAAATCAACAGTAGAAAACTTATAAAGATACTCAATCGTAAGCGGTTAAGAATTGTTTCGTTCAAAGGGAGCGGGGTCTAACAGTTCACATTTAAATATATCCCAATTCCGACTTGGTTTCACCTTCCCACACTTCGCATACCAAAAATGCTTCTAAGGTTCGCTGATAAATCAACGATGGGAGTCTACATTATAACAACGTTAATACCTTAGGATATCTTAAATTTTCTGACACACACACATTACAAGCTAACTCCCCAGATATATTCAAGTCACTCTTTTATGGATTTTAGTCGTATTTGATCAAGTTTATAGAACATAGTTAACAATTACATATAGATCATTTCTTTAATTTGTCCCGATTCCTACTTAGCGCACGGAAAATACCGGAATTGAACTGCGCAAAGTAGGAATTCTTACTTTGTCCGACAAAGTGAGAATTCCTACTTTGTGCAGGTGCAATTCCTGAATTGTAGCGATTCCTACTTTGTGCAGAACATATCAAATATGAAAGTCTTCAAATCCCAAAAATAAACCAGATTTAAACAATTTCTTAGAATCTATTAATATAACAAACAATTTGACTTAATTTAAGAACTGTTATGACCGGACAGGACAATGCTTTCAAGAGCTCTGTTCTACATTTTAGGATTGACAAAAAAAAAACATACTTTCTGTTTCTTCTGTGCTCGTCGTGGCCGGGCTCCATGAACATTTGTTCGAGGAATCTTTGAATAATCACATCGATACCATCACCAGTAAATGAAACAGAATGCTGGAAGTCATGCGTCGGAACTTAAGATCTTGTAGCGAAAAGACCATATCCGATAGCTCATTCAGTGTAGTGAGATCAAACCTTGAATACTGTTGCTCGCTATGCAGTCATAACAGCAAGGATGAGGTAACAACAATAAGAGTTAGTACAAAGACGTGCCGCATGATACAACAACAACTCTTTAGGGAACACCAGCAGCATATCATCGATGCTAGATCACATCCAATGTTAATCAATGAAATAAATAAGCTCAAAAATCGAAATTACTCTTTTCTTCAAAGTGGTACACAGCCTGATCGACATTCCAACACACAAATATTTAATATCTTTGACAGCCAGTACTATATCAGCCCATTTGCACAAATTAATATGATTCCCTCCATCTACAGGTTCATTCAAATACAGCTTGTTATCACGTTTTGTACCCATTGTGTAATTCTATTCCACCTGCTATTACTGAGGACCCTTCCTTGTTATCTTAATGTGGCGTTAACGTTGTAAGAACCTAAAGAGGGTGTCTTAAGAACCGCAAGGACGTGATAAGAACGCATTAAATTAATCTAAGACTTGGTATTGTATTATCAAGAACATACTCGATGCAGCGCGGATGTAGTGAGGACGTAGTGAGGTCTGGATGTTATTTAACAGGTTCGTATATCACGTGCATGAAGACTTTACTACGTTTTCATCATTTTCTTACCGTTCTTACTGCGTTCTTCAAGTTCCTTCTACGTCTAATTCCACCTCGTTCTCGCCACATTTCTTTTTAGCATGCTGGCAAAATTTTAACAAGACCTTCACGTCCATCAAGACCTCGATACGTCCATACTACGTTCCTACAAGACCTTACCTCGTCCTTACGGCGTCCTGATTTTTAGGACGTAGTAAGGACGTGGTAATGACGTGACCCAGAGTAGACGTAACAAAGTTTTAATTTAACAATTAATGAAAAACAATTGTAATGGCAATCAGCATTATCTACAATTGTGATTGTCGGGGAGTCCGGATAGCTCAGTCGGTAGCGTGTTTGGCTTCTGACTAGCTATGTACCTCTGCCGTGCAGGTTCGAATCCCACTGGCGACGCCAGTAAAAACTATCAATTATTGAAAAAACTATCAATGGTTCCTGCATCGGTATGTACCAATGGTTTGACTGTCACCTTCCGGACGCGGTGGTTTCACAGGGTATTTCCCGACCGAACGTCGAGAACTGCCCTGGCTTTCCCCCACCACTAGACAGTCGGCGTCTAAGAAGCAGAATTGCTTAGCTAAGCAGAAATGCCTAGCTTGACGTCTATCTCCGGTAAGTAAGTGAAACGCATTGCTTTTCTTTTATGCAGTAAATAGTACTAAACTAAACTATTAAAGCTGAACAGAGCTGAAGTGAAACGTCTTAAGATATGTACTAAATAAGCGCCTTTATTTCTGATGATTCCACCAGATAAAGAAAACTTAGAAACGTCACCGACATTTTCAATTGGAATGACATAATAAGAGACAATTCATTGACAAGTTAGAGATTCACCACGAGGACCGAAGAACTAACTAAATGTTATGAACCACTGCAGAAGCTGAGGTTGAGGTTAGGTACCTGTAAATCCGGTTTAAGCCCGCCAGTAACTTTGTGTTACTGATCGTTCCAAGTCGATACTTCTGTGGTAGTTCTTTTTGTTTTATGTCTTGGTGTTTAAAATGTTTTTGTGCTGTTGGCGCCTTATGTATGTTTTCATATTTTTAGTTAAGTTAAGGTAACTGAGTGGCCACCTATTGGGAAAATAGCTGCTCATTCGGCTTACGATATGTTTCATGTTATAAGTACTTGATTGTTAGTTTGGTTTTTTCCCACCTCGGTTTTTGGAGTGGGAATCTTTTTCTGATTGCGCCTTTTCCTGATCTTTGCCTACTTGTACCTTTTTAAACTGTTTAGGCATAACAGGTAAAGTACTTCTGTGACTGCCATTGATATTATTTCAATATAGCTTTCAACATAGTTTTCAACAAGTCTCCCCGTATTTCATCCATAGTGCAGGTTATTATTTCTTTTTGGTCTTTTGAGATCAACGAGGATATTGTGAGATATCATAAATTTATTATCGGTTAAAATTCATTTTCTAACCAATATTTAACATATTTGGTCCCATTCAGATAACACTAGTGTTTGTATCGACTACCGTGTTGACAATTCTAAAATTTCAGTAATTCTCTTGGCTCCATGTTGCAAATTCTGGAGGGTCACTGACGGGACTTTAATAGTCAAAACCGTGGTATGGCCCACCCCCTTTCTCATTAATGTGTTCACTGCTCTTAAAGGATCTCAGATTTATATTTTTACTAGATATTTCTTCCTTTACTGACTGAGGACTTGCACTGATTTTCAATAAGTAGGTCCAACTGCATAAAACAAATATCCGATTTTCAACTTTTGAGAATATCTTTCTTTTATACATTTTATCTTAGGTCAACCATTTAGAAACTATGTCCTAAAATTCTGAATGCAACACTTTTCTAGATTTTTTGCTATATCCATTCAAATTTATGTGATAAAATGGCAATTTTGTCCAAAGGAAAACCTTCGATACGCCGTACCCTATCTATTTGGTATTGTATAATTAGATACCATCCTTGAAAATCGGTATTGTGATGGTGGAGACTTTGTAAGAACAATGATAAAATGAAAAATGATTTGAAGTTTTGAATCTCCAAAACCTTAACGTATACACAAGGGCCTAAAATCTTCCCCATTATTATACACAAATTCTTTGATTTGGCTAACAAATTTGCATAAACTTAAAGTTTAAATTACAACTGAACGAGGAGTGTAAAAATAATCATGGCTGAAGAACAAAACAGTTTACCGTTCCATATCTTGTGCCGTTATCTCTTTGAGTTGTGTTATACTATCAGCTCCATGAATCTTAGTTTATCCCAACACACTGCTAAATATAACGAAGATTTTGATAGATTTTGAGGGATCATCGTACTAACCAAACACTAAGTTATGTTAATTACAGCACTTAACTTTGAATAAGAGTGCTTCAAAATACAATAGAACACAAAAGAAGTTGAAAATATATAGCATGTGGATCCTAGTTTGACAATTTCGTTTTCGTAACGAATGTTTATAACGAAAGTTTAAGGATCATGCTATGCCTGGTACAGTTGAGTTAAAAGTAGGTGTTTGGAAGCCAATTTAAACATAATACACACACATCCGTCTTCTTGATTTGTGACAAAATGTTTAATCATCTGGAACAAAGTAAGAGACACTTAACATGCCTGAAATATGGTAACGAAGATTTCATCTTTTCAATTTTATTTATTGTCATTGTTATGGATATCATGTGTTATGTCTGGGTTCATGATTCACTGAAAGTATGCTGAAATGATCCATACACACTCTCGTGCTAGATTAAGTACTAATTTAGTACAACGTTGTCTTTACAGAACTTTTTTGATACAAACGTCGCAGATCCCATGTATATTTCGATACATGTGCACCCATACGCCATTGAACTAAAAATAATGCAAATAAAAGCCTTCAATAAATTTGTTTTATGATATGATTTATTTTTTTGAATTAATGGCAACAACAGAAACACCTCCAGAAGCCAAAAGCCCGAAAAACTGCTGTTAAAACTTTCGTTACCGACCAGTAACGAAGGTTTGCTGTAGTTGATGTGCTTTAGTATAGCATTGGAGGGAAATGATGCACGCCCTATGTTTTGCATCTCACTGAAAAATGTCCTTCGCTACATATAGATAGAAAAAAATATACAGGATCGATGCTCTTCTTCTTGATTGCTCTATTTCTATCAATAACACTATTTTACCTACTTTTCCTCAAAGGGAATACCAAAATCTGTTGCTATGTCTACTTTTACAGGTCACATTGTCAGGTTTTCTGGTCGGCAGGGGTAGGTACTTACACATGATGCCATATATTGAGACATATGTAGACCTATTTCAAATATAATCCCGATTTATCGTATGTCATGACATATTTCGGCAACGAAAGTTTAAATCTCGAAGGTTTAAAACCGCCTTTGAAATACATGTAACTGGTTGTTTTACAAAATATGCTGTCAGTGTCTGGCTTAAAAATACTGGAAAAGCATGTACAAAGACGGTGTGTATGTTGTAAACAGCCTGTGGACCTTACCTAGCTCTATGCTTGTAGTCACGAAAGTTTTATCTATTTACTTTTGAAACATAGTAGGCTAATTCCAGCAGAAGCTAACACGTAGACAATGCCTTTATATGGAAAATATATTAATATGGCAACGTGGTCTAGTTTAGTGGTCACTTTGAAGTTACAAAGGTTGTTTGACACGTATAATAAATGTCTCTCACAGTATGTTGCATATAGCAATCACGCAGGTTTTATACAGGACAGACCCGCTATACCGCGCCTTGAATTAACGCGGTGTTGGATATAACGCGAGGGCACCTTGGATCCCAAAATTTCGCCCACCCACTTTTGAGAAAAAAAAAAAAAAAAAAAAAAAAAAAAAAAAAAATCGTGGCGACGCGAAGGCGCCGTTTTACCCTTATATATTCCTTTATTGTATTACAGTTTAAGGCGTTTATGTGCGGATGAATTCACTGTTAAAAAGATCGTTTGCAGGGAATTCAACAAGGTTCAGTTTTCTTACAGTTTCTCTTTATGGTACTCGAGAGAAAAAAATTAAAAGCTGTTGTCAGGCGTTTGCCAAGGTGCTATTTTCTAACAGTTTCTCTATATTATACATTGAGAACAATTAATGTTAATTATCTTCGGCATATTTAAAACTGAAAGAACAGGTTTTCTTATAGAAAGCATAATGTGTTTACGAACCGTGTCGGCTGCGTGTATATTCAAGAGTGATAATTGCCATGTCAGTAATTTTTAGACTTACACAATCCACCGTTCGCGAAGCGTAGATGACACATTGTTTTCTTAAGATAAGCCATAAAAGTTGTGAAAATATAAGCCCAATGAGCTAGGGGATTATCGATAGACCGTAACGAGACCGTAAACACAGGTTGCTGTAGGCTATTGATGACACCTGTTACTGAACGTTGCTCATTTTCGACGGCGACACAAACCAAAGATTGTCTAAGCATTGGGACACCTATATCATGTATAATTCTATCCGATCAGAAAATTCAATTAAGAAAGTCGAATTAAAATAACTAAATACGGTATCGGCAAAAGACTCTTGTCCGCGTTAAATATCCGGGTGCGCCAATAAGTCAAAGGCGGAACTCTACAATACAACAGCAACATAAGCCCGGTGTCATGGACGCTCTTTTCACATAAAATCGTACGTTGTAAATAAACAAATTTTATCATTGTAGATCGTTTTTAACTGATAAAACTGTGGAACACGCAATACTTCACTTTTGTTTATTCCATTTTACAAGGACTCTGCGATAAACCGCCAAGCTCGGTTAAGCCAATACACACGTCGTATAGGTTCCCCACCCACCAATACACTACAGAAACTGCGATCAGCCTGGTCCGACTCAGTAGATTTGCATTACGCGCCTCACCTATAACGCGCATGCGACTTGTGGACCCCGACCAGCGCGTTATAACGGGTCTGAAGTGTACAAACATCATTTTCTGGCGACATGTAAAAAGGTGAATGGCTACCATTGCATTGTTTGCACACCGACTTAACAAATAAATAATTCATTAACTAGAATACTTAGCAGATATTAAAAACATATAAAACTGTATATAAGTTTCCATTTACTAGAAGATTTTAAACAGATATGTTCTGAGTTTTGTCTTGGCGACAGTAACGAAGGTTTAAATATCGACACATTTTGATATGTAAAAAGAACAAATCAGGAGGCAGAAACCCCATTTTTTCTGTGTTTATGTACTATTACCTTTGCCAAATTATAGGACACTAAGATCGTCTATCCTAGCTATTTTGTGTCAGAAAATACCAAGAACGTTAGTTGGACCTACTTATTGAAAATCAGTGTTGATATTGTACCAGAAAGTGTCGAGTTTCTTAAGCCTTGTTACAAAGATTTCATTTTGGTGTAGTGACTGCTGATTGAATACTGCTGTGTTGCTTTGGAGGGCGTTGATCCGGCGTTACTACTAGCTACCCAGTCTGTGTTCTCCTGCTATAATAGACGGTGTCTCAACTATAGACCATATAGGATGACAATGTTCGACATGAAATTAAAGAAATTAAGAAAATGTTACAGAAAGATCGGATGTGCCTTATATAATAGGTGCGTTCCTTTACTAGAATGATACCGAATTGTGCATCATTACTGAATAGACTACCATAATATACATAATGCTATAGCTTTTGGTGCTTTAAAAATATTTATCTGCATAAAATATACTTCTTTAATGATAAGAATAGTTTGTTTTAGATAAAAATCATCTCAGTTGACTTCTCAGGGTGGTTATGTTAGGTCGGTGGTGGAGTCCGGGGTAGGACCACTGTTCCATTTCTTTTAATCAGTTATATTGAGATCACCAGTTGTTGTTCAATAGCAAACACAGGGGTGAATTGAAGTAGATTTGATTGAAATGTGCTGGCACAGTGACGGTGACGTATGAATAATAATAATTGTTAGATCCTTTGGAAGCAGTAAAACATTTAAAGCAAGAAGATGGGCCATATTGTACAATTTCGGGTAATGAACCTTCATCAGTGACCCTTTACAAAACTGGCAGCGAAAGCCAGACATTATTGCTGCAATTTCAAGAATTTACATCTGTGTAGTCTAAATCAAAGACTCGTATTCCCAAAGGGGCCAAATAATCAAAATACTGTTAAGAAGATGATTCTTAACGTACAATCTACAATTATTGACTATTGAGTCATTGAATATGATGTGATATCCAACAGAGAATACCAATACTGACCGAGGCGAAGCCGAGGTCAATATTGGTAGTCTCTGTTGGATATCACATCATATTCAATGACTCAATAGTCAACAATTGTTTTATTGTATAACGCTTTCTTTTAATACAAAACTTTTAAAAAGAATGAGCAGAAAAAAATACTTTTCATTTGAAAATGGATTGTTTTCAACAGCTTGCATAAAGTCCCAGCATGACTAAAAAGTTCATTGGGACATAAAATCTTAATTCAAATAAATTAAACAATAGTAAATACCATCTGTAGTTCATCAACAGGACTGCAAGACATCAATCAATGTATTTTTCCATGATAGATACAGTGTTCTAAATTTAGCAACATATATTTAATGCGAAAAACCCCAGGTCATAGAATATGACAAAATATGCAACGGGCTGAAAGCATTGTCTGAAATACTATCTATTTATAGTTATATAATAAAATATTTTAAATACTCCAAATATATTCACTGATCCCAAAGGATCAAAAGGAAAATATAATCTGCACTATGGATGATGTACGGGGAGACATAGAATATATAAGCATCGGACCTAGACTACTACCGCCATACGGAACCCAATTTAAATGTACTTAAACCACGTGATTATCTAACTTATAATTGTCTGTGTATATTGTAGGCCAATCTGTCCTCAAAAATCAAGTTTAAAGTACTCAAAGACACAGAAAATGTCTATTCCGGTAGTCCATTCCGCTCCATTGTGGTAAAGGAACGCACCGTCAAATAAAGAAAAATTACTAACAAAATAATAATTTAATGTTTTAAAATAATAACGTAAATAATACTTGTTTTAAAAAGTAGTTTCTGAAAATTCATTTTTTTATATAGTACTGTGTACTTTACAGTTACAGAATTTGTTTCAATTGCTTGAACATTTGGTCCGGATTTGCTATCTGTTCATTGATACCGGGTTTTATTCATATCAACGTTTTAATACATTCACCATAAGATTAAGTTATTCGTACCGTGATTTAGGCAGTAAAGTATCCTTCCATTTTGTTGCAAGAAAATACAGGTGTTTCGAAGTTTTTGATGATAGAGGTAATCGGTGTTGTAAATTTAGATTTAATGCATCCAAATTTGTATTGAATACTATATGCAAGCTGTAGAAGTTTCCACTTTTGTTCATGGCAAAGTTGTTATCAATTTTTCAGCTCATTTGTAACGAAAGAGTTAACATGTCATTACCGTTGGAAAAAATCTACAACTATGGCCGAACACGGTCTGCGCGAATATTTTAATTATGGGTTTATTGACAATAAATGGGCAAGTGTCCCAGCACAAAATTTATTTCTTTAGTAAAACTGCAATTCACAGAAGGGATATTGGTCAAAAGACGGTGTATCACACATTTAAACTTGTTTCTTCACCTTTTTATCTCGTGCGTAAAATTTCCAGCGGTTTCGGCCCTGAAATTCTTGCTCGATTAGCTTTGAAGGACCCGTGTCGTTTCGCCCGTGAGTCGTTTCGGAAGCGGGTCAACTCGGCCTTATACCAACTCGGCCTCGGGTCAACTCGGCCAGGTCAACTCGGCCTCTTATTTTTCCTATTACAGGAGGGATATTTTATATTTACATGGTGCTTTTAGATATGAACAATGATTTTTAGGTTAATATATACCGGGTAAGAGTTGCATAACGCGAGCGCTACGTAGCGCTTTGTTGCTTGTATGCGTCTGCACAAAATGACGTCATCGTGACGTCGGGAGCCATCTACAAAGCGCTACGTAGCGCTCGCGTTATGCAAATCTTACCGGATACGTACACAGAAAATATAGGATGATTTTTATTTTTAGTATTACAAACAGATCATTGGATTATTTTTATTATAAAAATATTTAATTATGGGACTGAACTCGGTTTCGTTTTTAAAGTACACAGTTTTACGCTAAAGGATTCGGCTTCGGTTTCTTGGCACACAAATTTGTTGCAAGTTTTCTAACAAACTTTGCGATTGGTTGATTTATTTACAAGAGTTTTCATTGGTTAAAGTTGAGCATATTTGGAATCCTTCGCGCCTTTTCTTCACAGTTTTTCGTTTTACTCAAGAGTGGAAGTCAAGATTTTGAAAAAGCATGAGATTGTTTTGTCCTTGAGCTGGACATATTTGCTGATTAAGTTCATGTCATGTAGGCAGAAGTACGGTGTCCTTGTGTTAGAAACACTATCTTTGAACCTATAGCTTTAGGTACGAGATGAACCTTGAGATGAATAAATCTGTTGATTAAGCTCATGTTATTCATACATGTCTGTTTCAATTTGATTTATATTTTGTTATAGATTACAAAAATGTATATGGGAATTTGAAGATAGAATACTTTAAATTTCAATTGAATGAAAAGAATTCTTGATAGTTTATGTACAGAATTTACGGTAAGATTGTTTGCCTTTTACAAGGGAAATACACGTTTTCTGTTATGAAACGTCTTAAATAAGTGGAATAGTTCTTTCATACATCGGTGGGCTTCTGTTTTTTCCAGAAGTTTTAATTTGCAGCAAAATATTCAGATTTGTTGAATTATGTCTCTGGTGTATGAAGTTCGATTCTGTTCTCATAGCGGAAATTTTTGTAATTGATTTAATAAGGTTTATTTCCCTTGTATAGCTCTTACATTATATTTGTGTTTGCTTTGCATTTCCTTTGTATGGCCGGTGGGTTGGTGCTTGTTGATGAATATTAATTTCATTAATGATTACGGCAAATTTAAGGTTGAACAGTAGTTAAAGATTGACTTCTACGTTTATATGACAAACCGATTACATTCATATTCTAAATTCTAGTCTTCCTCTTAATTTTATACCTTGTTTAAGATCAGTGGGAATAATTGGATTATTTTTATTATAAAAATATTTAATTATGGGACTGAACTCGGTTTCGTTTTTAAAGTACACAGTTTTACGCTAAAGGATTCGGCTTCGGTTTCTTGGCACACAAATTTGTTGCAAGTTTTCTAACAAACTTTGCGATTGGTTGATTTATTTACAAGAGTTTTCATTGGTTAAAGTTGAGCATATTCGGAATCCTTCGCGCCTTTTCTTCACAGTTTTTCGTTTTACTCAAGAGTGGAAGTCAAGATTTTGAAAAAGCACCCACCCACCCATGCCCTTATATTTCTGTTTTGTTCATCTATAGATGTATTTGTTGTTTTTGTTTCTTTCATTTAATATGAGCTGATTTCATTCTAGTTCAGTTAGATGTGTATTATTTCAAATATATACAATTTTGTGCATATTTGGAATTTTTGGTAGTATAAAGTCATAATTAATTTTCTAGAATTTGATTCATTTGACTAAATTTATTAAATATTATTTGGCATGTAATTGCATGTTGAAGTTTGAGAATTTCTAGTTTAGATCATTTGCAGATTAAATATTTGAGGTCAGCTCATAATAATTGTTGGTTTCATAATTTGTATAGAATGAATTTTTGCATTCTGATTGAACATACACAACTTTCATAATTTGTCTTATTAGACATTTGATGGTTAGTTCAGTTGTGAAGAGATAAAAGTATATGAATAAGTTGTTTTCATGATAAATATATTGAGTTTCATAGAAACTAGATAGATCATGAAGATATTGGTTAAATATTGCTTAAATTTGTCAATCTCAGATATGGACATTATATTTGATATTGCATCTTAATCATTTGTCAAGTATAAAATGGTTTATTGCTTTTTAATATGTTTGTCCAGTGGTGCTTGTTGATGAATATTAATTTCATTAATGATTACAAGAAAACAGATCATTGTTAACAATCTCCTTATTGAGCAAAGGCTAAAGGCCCATAGAGTGTAAACTTTATATATGGTGAAAAGCATGCAAGTTAATCAGTTTTAATTTGATGCATTGACTTATCTGTGTATTATAGTAAATTTACAAAAAAATGTAAGCAACATACATCTTTGAAACTACGCCATCCTGTCTTACACCTTACCACGAGGTTATAAAACATTTTCATGCTCAACTCAGCTGAGACTAAAATTTAAACTGCTCACAAATACCGAAATAGCCCAAATATATTGATGCTGAATGTTTATAACTCAAAAGGCTGTAATTTATCCTGTTAAGAAATGTTAAAACGCCAATAATTGTTGGCATTTTAACATTTATGAGCTGGATAAATTTTAGTCTCAGCTGAGCTGAGCATGAAAAAGTTTTATAACCTCGGGGCCTTGTCTAATATTGATTGGATGAGACAAACCGCCGGACTACTTGATCCTTGATGAACAGTCTGTGTACAGATATTTTGATAAAAACCAATCATCACCTGGACATCATCTAGGTACAGTAGTGTAGGAGTGAAATGTGGTCAACAACATCGAAAGCCTTTTGGGTATCCAGTGTGGTTATCCAGAGGTCTTGCTTGTTGTTTGCAGATTCCAAGAAATACTCAGTAAGAATGACTGCAGCTTTTAAAGATGAACAACCTTCTGTGAATCCTAGACGGGACTGGGTAATACAGAAGATTTCATTGTGTCTGGCATTCAGGATGTGCTCTAAGATCTTCAGAAGGACTGGGGTCAATGTAGTTCCCTGAATCAGAATTATCTCCCTTCTTGTATAAAGGGTGATAGTTCCTTCCTTCAGAATGGCGGATACCTTCTTTGCACTGATAATGTAGTTAAAGAATGCTGTTAAAATCTTACTAGATCACACCCTCCCAGCTTAAAATGCTCACTGGTTAAACCCATCACATCTACTGCCTTGTTATTGTTGAGTCTCTTCCGAAGATATCCATAGAAACTTCATTTCCCGAATTGTAGAGATAGGCATGTCTTCTGCAAGACACATAAAGGATGTGGCATCAATGTCAAGGTCGATCATCTCCTTGTACTCCATGTCGAATACTTCACCCTCTTAAAATGTCTTAAGTATCACATATACGAAATTAAAGCATCGTTTGTCTCTATGTTTTTAACATAAAGTGTTCCGATAATCATATGATTTTCCTTTCCACAGTGTTCTCAGAGGCTGGGCTCGCCCCTAAAAAGGTTTCACACTTTTTCTCTCTACCATATTTGTTCCTTGTGACTCTCTCTTTGCATCAATCTAGGGAATAACGATCATCAACTACTGTTTCAATTCCCTTTGTAGGGAAGACCATTCTATCCTGATCTGTGATCTGTGACTGGAACTTTAGGAAGTCTGTGAGGTGTTTCCGATGGTCTCCTGCATCACAGCATACCAGCACTGGTGGTGCAGGACCACTTGGGTGTACTTTAGAGGGGCATGTCTGTACTTCTATCTGGTTTGTAAGGTCAATAATCCTGGAGACATTGTCATCATTATGAGCCGTCAAATTTTGGTTCTGCTCCATTTTCCTATCTGTATATGCTGCAGTGCTTTGTTGTTCAACATGTGACCTGTCGGCTTGGCGCGAAATCCTACTCAGTGGTTCCCGGTGCGCATAATTTTGATGTGCTACCCTTACATCCGCAGTATTCCACACCATTTTGGACCCCTATCACCCTTTGCCCTGCCCTGTGCACCATATTTGGCACGGTCTGTTGGGAATTATGTAAAATAGGACCCCCCTTTTTGCAAGTTACGGAAATTGTATGTTTGGGAAAATGGGAGGAACCCGAGTTCCGAGGTGACCATATCGAGTTGAAAATCAAGATCGCCATACACAACCATATAGAGGAAAAATCCCCCAGTTACTTTAATTAAATGTATCATTCTTTATTCCATTTATAACAAATAATCCAAATATGAAATCCAGTTTGCTTTTAAAAGCACTATTTCCGTTCATATGTAGGCGGAATTTACCAAGGGAAATAACTCGTATATAACGAAGAAAATTGAATCCGGAACAAACGCCAGAAAAGTCTTAATTGAATACCAGTTACTATAATTAAATGTATCATTCTTTATCATATTCACAACAATTAATCCAAATATGAAAAAGTACAAGTAGGCAAAGATCAGGAAAATGCGCAATCAGAAAAAGACTCCCACTCCAAAAACCAAGGTGAGAAAAAACCAAACTAACAATCAGGTACTTATACCATGAAAACATTTCGTAAGCCGAATGAGCAGCTATTTTCCCAATAGGTGGCCACTCAGTTACCTTAACTTAACTAAAAATTTGCAAACATACATAAGGCGCCAACAGCACAAAAATATTTTAAACACCAAGACATAAAAACAAAAAGAACCACCCCACGGCCGTAACCTCACCCTCAGCTTCTGCAGTGGTTCATAACATTTAGTTAGTTCTTCGGTCCTCGTATGGAGATCCCTGGGCGCCAAATAACTTACTAACTCCGGAGCTAAAGAAAAACATCAGTTGGACCCCGGTGGGCCAAGCAGCAGACAAGAAGCTCCGGCCCCAACCAACTAAAATGAATAGCTTTAAGTCGGGGTCATCATAGAGTCTGACGCCCGACCCACCGGTGAAAGTGTATTTGATAAAAAGAATTATTACGGCTGTAAGCTTATGTGGTCTTTGGATAGATGTATCCGTAAACGGCAACTGCAGCCGCAGACGCTGAATGGAATCAACCCTTAGTATCAACCCTCGGCCATTATCAGCCCTCGAGCTAAAGCTCTCGGGCTTGATAATGGAGCAGCGGGTTGATACGGCGGGCAATAACCAAAATGCACATATGATAATCTCTAAATATCACAAAATCGAATGTCTGATATCAAAAACAATTTGTGATATAAAAAAAAAACGAATTTCTGATATCAAAAGGTACAAGTAGGCAAAGATCAGGAAAAGGCGCAATCAGAAAAAGATTCCCACTCCAAAAACCGAGGTGGGAAAAAACCAAACTAACAATCAGGTACTCATACCATGAAACATATCGTAAGCCGAATGAGCAGCTATAAAATCGGGATTTTATAGTAAAACGGCACCCCATATACGATTACATAATTTGAAACATGACCTGTTTACATAACTCAGTTTTGCTTTTTATTTGCATCATTGGACATTTAACATTAGTTATATGATTTCCATACTCTTCTAGATCACCATTTTACATATAGTTGACATGGAATGCCGTGTAGTTTTCTTGTTGTTAGTGGTAAGTGTTACTCTTTCCTGGGCTAATTCACAGGATGACCACGTCGACGGCCGTCACAGCCGTAATAGAAGTAAACGTGGACTGATAAAAGGAACGCTGAAAGCCATGATGAAGGTGCATATAACAAATGCGCTCCGCGTCAGGCAGGCTAAGAAAATTCCTTAAGCTGGCGCAACGTTCGAAAGGAAGGATCTTAAATACGGTCACACACGATACCGATACACCAAACCAGGGGGATTTGAACAGGCTCAAAAGGATTACCCATTATGAAAACTTGCCCATGCAATATACAGAGATTTTTTTCACCTGTAAAAATTGAAAATTTCATTGGATTTTTAAAAATATTTTTCTTATTTTTGCTCAAAACATAGATTGTGGGTACACGTTAGAACCGCCTCGTCGAGGCGGTTCTAACGAGTACCCACAATCTATGTTTTGGAGCAAAAATAAGAAAAATAGGTATACCCCTGCAAACCCCAGTTTTACTATATAAAAGTGGGGTTCAAAGGGGTATACTTTTCACGGACATGTTTTCCTGATGCGTGTAATGGATGTAAAACACGTTCGTGAAATCGACAGTACGGTTTGTGGACACAGGTGGAAACAGGGTGTTGTGGGAAATGATATCGCCATCTTTACACCGGAAAGCGACAAGCTTCCGTTTACTATCATCACGATCGGTAAAGAACAGGAAGGGTCGGTTTTCACGTCGGTGGTATATAGAGAATGATAAAAGAAAGGCAATATTAAAGCTATCATTATAATGTGAACATGTTGTGTAATTTACTTAAAACTTGGAATTCCTTGCAAATGATTGAAAATTGACCGAAAACACGTTTTTCCTACAATCTCATTTTATATTATGGCTGTACTGAGTACGCAAAAAATGTGCTAAAGGGTACAATTTGATCATGCATTTTGAAGAAGGCTCTTAAAGGGTCTCAGTTTTAATTTTTGTTTGCTATTACTCAGCTGGTGTTGTGCAGTGTGGCGGCCCTAAAAAGTCTCCCCATACAGCATTCATAGTGCAGATTTTATTTTCACTTTGGTCCTTTGAGACCAGCGAGGATATTCTGAAAAATTACAGAATCATTACACAAGGGAAGTCTAAATCAAATTAAAGGATCTCAGTTTTAAATTTTTATTTAAGAAATGAATTTCATTTTTCTGGTGTTCATGGAGCTATGAACCGCAGTGGGTCGCGTGCAAAGTGAATGAACCCCGAAGGGGTTCATGTAAGCTTTGCTAGCGACACACTGCGGTTCATAGCTCCATGAACAACAGAAAAATTAAACTCATTGCTTATATTTACATTTATTCTCTCTATCGTTTGTTGAAAAATCACCAAGGCGGTCACATTTACCAGCAAACAGAGAATCTACACACAGTGTGTGTTCAAACAGCGGAACGGCGTCGACGTTTACAACGTCCAATCAGATTGGCGAGATTCATGTTTTTTGACGTCAAGTTTGGATTACGTCACGTCGCGTGACACTATGTTGTTCATGGAAGTATGAACACAGATGAACATCTAATGGTTCATCTAAGGAGGTTTTAGAAAAATGTAAATATTTATAAATATTACCATCGTTTCGATAATAGTGACGTTTACGTGATTTGAGTACATTTAAGAAATAATTTTACTTTACGGCGGATTATCGTGATTAAGGCGGGATGTTAGAGGGCAGATTGTGATCTATTAATTCACCGCGGCGCAGCCAGAACAAATTAAATATCGCATCTGCCCGACAACATCAGGCGTTAATCAAAGATAATTCACTGTAACGTAAAATTATTTAGATTCTAACACGACCAATGGATAAATGTTTACATTTCAAAATGTTTCCAGACTCATTCTCGGCGGGTATGAATGTTCATGTGCGACGTCACAAAAACGCCACCTTATACGCGTAATTTTGTTTACAGTGAATATAGGAATCAATCATGGTTTACGGTGTTCAAATATTCGATGGATCACGAGGAAAATATTTGAACACAAGGCCGAAGGCCGCGTGTTCAAACCCTTCCGTTGTAATCCAGCGAATGTTTGAACCCTGAAACAAACATGGTTGATGGCTATTCTTGCATTTCACACGAATTGACTTAAAATCTCTTGAAAAAATATCATTAACAATGTAAAACGCTTCTTCAACGCCGGCCATTTGTTTCTACGGAACATATGTCACGTTGACCATTGACGTCGGCCAAAACCCATGTTCAAACGGCACGTGAATTTCATGATTTGAACATGGGTTTCGCTGTTTGAACACGCCGACGGCTTTTGGCCCAATTGAAAACGGCTTTAAACAACATGAGCATAGCAAGAATTATTTTTTATTATTATTTTATTTTTTTTTTTTCAAACGGTGACGTTTCCATTAGGTACAATGGGGAAAACGATAACGTCGTGTTAGAATTATAAATAATGGGAAAATTTCACTGTTCAGACCTTTTGTACATGTACATGTAACTACCAAGAAGGCCAAAGAAATAAGAAATAACTTTACTGTGAATTATCGTGATTAACGCTGTATATTGAAGGGCAGATTGCGATGTATTATTTCACGACGGCCCATCTTTTTCTGTGCCGCTTTGTTTTGTTAATCAGCCGCTACTGTTTACTGGGTTTGCAAAGCAAAGCACTTTCACCCTGTTTCGTAGTCGATTGGAATTCACTTCTCTGCAACACAAATGAACCTCGGAAATTATTTCCGAGGAAACATCTCCGTTTGCACAAAGTATTCTATAGTTTAGCTGATTTTGACTGTATTTTTGCATTAGTTACACTTGTTGTCCAGAAAATCATGTATTTTGAGTATTTGTTATGATCACCTCATGGATTAGATGATAACAGATGCCCACAATATATAATTTTATGGATTAATTTTAAAAATCGATAATTTCATACCTACCCCTGATTTCCCCCATTTTTACTATATGTAAGGTGCAAATCTGGGGTATTTTTTATACGGAGATGTTTCCATGATGAGATACAAGTTACTTAACATCAGTTAGAGACGCTTTTAATAAATTTCATATGAAATGGTCACTCATATATACATTGCCAAAGGTATTTACCATTATATTTATTACTTCAATTTGGAAATATTATACACAACGGCATATTTTACTGATACGGTTAAATTATACATGTGTGATAAAGACGCGCGAAAGATCACATGTACTTAATCACTGAACATTAGACTTTATTTAAGGATTGAAATTCAGATTTTAGCTTTCACTGGATGATGAAAAACATTAGGCTGTTTTAATGTCTGTGAAGCCCGAAGGGCTTCTCGGAGACATTAAAACAACTAATGTTTTTCGAAAGTTTGTTCACGGGATCTTTGCCACATGGCCAAGATGGCCGCTACGCCCATATATGTTAAAAATAAAATATAAAATATAAAAATAAAAGTTTTATACCCTTAAAATCTTCTTCTCCAGAATCGGTGGGCCGATTTCCATGAAACCTGGTATGGCATCGGGTCCTCCAGCCCATTTAAACCTACTTAAATGATGACACTGTGATGACCTTGACATATTTCACAGCAAGGTCAATTTTGGAAATATAGGCTTTTACATGGGAAACGGCGAAAACAGTGGATATTTTGGAAACTATTGCAACCTGAGACTTGAAAGTTGCTAGATGCAGACAACTAATAGATAAAATATAAATGTTTGATCCTTTGGAAGCAGTAAAACATTCAAAGGGAGATAGTATGGACTATATTGCGCAATTCGGGTAATGAACCCTCATCAGTAGCCCCTTTAAAACCGGCTACGGAAGCCAGACTATTGTTCTGTAATTTCGAAAATTCACACGTGAAGTCTAAATCAAAGACACATGCCTAAACAGGGTCAAATATTTTAAACATTGCTTAGAAGTATGTTTCTAAACGTAAGTGTTTTGAACACTCTGAATATCTTTAATGATCTCAAAGGACCTACATAAAAATACAATCTGCACCATGGATGATGTACGGGGAGACATTTTAGGAGTCGATGAAGGTATGTAATTAATCAAGGCCAAGGTCATTTTTGACCTCAATGTCATTTCTTGACTCCAATGTCATTTCTTGACCTTAACCCAAGGTCATTTAAATATCAAAATTAAGATTATGGTTTTCTCAGAAATCACTGGGTATGTGGAGCCTCCATACTTAGGGGGGACAAAATTTTGTGCGTGAAATCTGGGTCGGATGTTCAACATGGCCGCCATGCTCACAAATGTTCAAAAATCTTCTCCAGAACCGGTGGGCCGATTTTCACGAAACTTGGTAGGTAGTATCTGGGACCCAAGCCCATTGTAGTTTGTTCAAATGATGGCCCTAGGATGACCTTGACCAGTTAAACGACAAGGTCAGTTTTGGAAACGTAGGCTTGTACATGGGAAAAGGTGAAAACAATGGGTATTTTGGAAACTATTGCAGCCAGAGACCTGAAAGTTGGCAGAAGCAGACGAGTAATGACGGTATGCGATTAATTATGGTCAAGGTCATTTCTTGACCTGGACCAAACGTCATTGAAATATCGAAATTAAAGACTCGTTTTTCTTAGTAACCCGAAACACTGCTTTTAAAAGCACACTGGTTTTCATATTTGGACTATTTGTTGTAAATGAAATAAAGAATGGTTGTGATCTCGCCACGGCGAGAGCGCATATATATAATTGAAATTAAATGACCACCGACTTCTGGTCGTACTTGATTGGACGAGGCAGCTCTGATTGGGTCACACTAAGGCCGTCTTCGTTCAAGACACATGCCGACTGACACATCGGTCTGACAACATGTGAAATGATTACCCGCGCCGGGGCGGTTACGTACTCCTTAGATCCGTATACTGGATGTGAGTAATCAGCACATTTGTTAAGGTAAATGTGACACAAGATTAAAACAACTTAAAACCTTTATTCAGGTAGAGTTACACTTTATATTCTGCGTTTAAGCTGGCTTCAGATTGCATTTGGTCAGATGATAAGGAGGCAAGGAAATTAGCTTATAGGTAGACTGATAATAGAACAAGTTGTTAATTTCTGTTTCAAATACAAATACGATTCAAAGTTACTTTCAATAATTCTTACGAGAAACCAAATCTATCTGTGTGTATTTAATCCAATGCTAAAATCTTTACTACAATCCTTCAAGAGACAACCAGTCACTCTCACTACTAGGTACCAAGCACGGTGAGTAACACCTAGCACCTAAGCATAAGGCTGTTACCACCCTATTGGCTACCAGTATTCCGGACAAGAGACCATCAACCTACCTCAACTGCATCAAATAAACACATCTACTCTGGGTTGTATTGAATCCAGTTCACTATATTTCAGAAAGAGAATGCTCGTCATGTGGCCAAGTTTGGTGTAGCTCTGATGAATTTTCGGGAAGTTACAGGCTCCCAAATACAGCTAGTACCATGACCGCGGGGCACGTTAACTGGATTACGTGACGTCAACGACGTCATTAGCCTTGAGTGATAAACAGCTGTTATTGAAGTGTTCATTTCTCCTCAAAGTAGTCACCATTATGCACCTTTGACATGTTTAACTGCTTTGTCAACACTTTGTAGACAGCTCCTATACTCATATTGCACCTTTCGGACAGGGCATGAACAGTCAATCGCCCCTCTACATCGAGGGAGTCAAGAATCGACGTCAACGTATTCTCCATGACACTTGATTTCCGGCCTCGATCCGACGCTCCAAAAATCGAATCTCCACACTCATGAAACCTTTTATACCACTAAAAGACCAATGCCCGACTGACAGATGTCTTTCTTGGTGCTCCTGTAATCATCTTATACGTTTCCTTTGGTATTTCCCCGAGATCTTGACAGAACTTGATGACTGTACGGTTTTCAAGGCAATCCATCGCCGCAAAAACTGGACGTTATGACGTTGGCTCCCAGGAACTTTAAACGTTGTTTACTTCTGAATGCAGTTGCCAAATGACACTATTTTTTTTTTTTCAGGTAACGTTATAATGATGCTTGGTGTAATTCGCACGTAATTTTAAGCAAATGCGTTGATTATCACCTGTTTTATAAGCAACTTAATGCATACAAAGGAGGTAAAAAATCGGAGTGCCCCGGGTGACCGTTACCATGGTAAAATAAACAGCTCGTGTGCCTATACTTTCAACGCTATTGGAGTAATTATACCCATTTCTGTCACACCTTTCTGTATCTGTATCTGTATCTGTATAAAGGGGTTCCACCCTTGATAGGGTCACCGTAGTATATACGTATCTTCTTGAGTTTTTTTCTAACTTTATACTTTATTAACATTACATTTACGAGGCAGCGTTTATAGTTCAGCACTTGAGACGCATTAGGATTCTCTCAGGGCAACAACTAAGGGCAAGACCTGGCGGCTACAGAATAGTATCCTGTTTACAGGTGCCTTTCAAAAATAATGTTCAAATAACTGCTTCAAGTCCAACCCCGCTATTTCACAGAGTAGGCTAAGGAATCGTCATAGACCAACAATCTCTAGTTCTGTTTTCCTCCCAGTGACATCCGCGTATACACTCTACACTCCTACATCTATCGCCAGTTTTCAGAGTTTTTGCTGGTTTTTCTAATCATTAAGGCTGTCACAATAAATTCTTACAAGAAGATAATTTTTTCACAGCAGTTAGATAAAGACAATGAGTTCTTGACTCTGGCCACCTGTTTGTTTAAAGAATTAGATGAAATATGCCATTAACTTCCAATTTACTCTTTGTCTCAATATTAGACTATGGATACAGTGTCTGATCAAACTAAATGATACACTGATCTTAGTCTATAAAACATTAAGGTGGCAATTTTCCATACTGAGACTTTCAGTTCATATGAATGTGCATACTTTCCGCATTTTTACCATACTATTTTAGGTACCCACATGTTGAGTACCCACAAATACTGAGTGAAATTCTATAATTGTGATTGAATTTTGTGAACATTCTTATAGTGAAGACCAACATAATTTGCCCATGCTTTGTGTAACAAGAAAATATAATTTCCAACATTTTCAATACCCCAAAATATTTATATGCACTTTTGAATACCCACTTATTTTAAATACACTCAAATTTGAAGACTCATAAATATTTTGAGAGCCGCATCTTTATGTGAATAACATCTAACTAAAATATCTATCTTCTGATTGCCACCAATTTTGAGTGCCTACAAAATTTGATCATCCACACTTTGAATACCCACATATTTTGAGTACCAAAAAAATGAAGACCACAAATTTTAAATGCCCAAAATTTTAGAAAAAGTATAAAATGTTCCAAAACATAGCAAAAGTGCTCCCAAATTTTGAATACCCACAATTGTGAGTACCCATATATATTCGTACCCACAGGCTCGAAATATGACATTTCTAACTCAACATGGTCCAAGTGAGAAGAAAAAAAAAACTGAAGAAATCTGATATCAGACATCTGGAGACTGTTGCTCTTGTTATTTTCACAGTTTACTGATAATGATAATAAAAGTTGAAAGCTACAAGATATTTTCCGAGATTTATTGCCCAATCATGCCAGCTCCATTGGAGCTGTTTTTTGGCGATGGATGTAGGAGTGTCTAGGACGTGGGGACACAATTAATGTTAATCGCTGGATCCTCGGTCGAGAATACTCTATTTCCACCATGCAGTATGTTGACTTGGACAATGTCCTCTCAGAAGACGGGTTACCCTCCACCTAAATCTTAACATATTTACAATATGCACATTAAACCATGTCAACTAAGGAGACATTGCTCAACTACAGCATAAAAAATGTACATAAAAACCTACTTTATAGAAAACTTAATTAATGCTTACATTACTTTAACCTATGGATGCAATTTAGATCTTTAGTATAAAAGGCCCTTAAGATAATTAATGCTTACTACTCCCTAATTATGTTCACTCAGTAATGTGGTTCTCTTCAAGTGAAGAGCAAAACAAAGGTTTCTGCTCACAACTTCCATATCATTAATAAGCCCCTCCCAAAGGTCACCACTGACCGCATCTGCCAGAATCGTACAGTCCATGATGACGTAGCACAGCCGTTCCTTATTTGTCAGCAACTGTGCCGCGTGATCAGGGACTACACGCAAAAGGATTTGCTCAATGTCGTGGATATAAGTCGATCTAACAGACTGCAACCGGGAACATTCGAGCAAAAAATGCTTCAAATCCTCAGGCGCAACCTTACAGAGCAAGCATGTATCCGAAATCGCGCTCTTACTAAACTTGGAACGACTTGATTGTAGGATGTATGACCCTGTTAGGAGCTTAACCTTAATCTGAGCTCTACGAACATCTCTAGTACTATGACTTGTCAACTTCCAGACATTATGAACACTGCCAACCTTACAATGGTCAATGTTGAGGTACTTCAAGGTTGATTTAGACTGGGCATCCTCATGCCATTGTTGCTGAACATACTTATCCACCCCCCTTGAAATTGCTTCCTTTAAAGCCCCCTTGGTCTGAAAGCTATCCTTGATAAGATATGCATTAGACAGCCCATACTTATGCAGGAGCAGGTTACATTGAATGAACCAACTGTCTGAGTTAATATCTTTCACTGCAAACTGCCGTTGTGCAATTTCATGTTCAAGTGAGGCTTCATCGAACATCACGGTAGCAAACAAGCTCAGCTTCCTAATGTCCAGTTCTTGTTCAATAGGGCGTATACCTAACAGTCCATAAACAGCAGCAATAGCCACTCTATCAGGTAGACACTGAATCCTCCTCAGAATGCCTCTTTGGACCGATTCCAACTGCTCAATGTCCGCCTGGCGCAGATTACACACCTCTAGTTCATACAACATCCTTGGTAGCGCAAAAGTTTTCCACATCTTGGATGACACCAAAGGATTCAGACCTGAGTTCCCATATGCGCCTGCACCCATCAAAGCATACATCGTTCGCCGTCCAATTTGCGCCTTCTTCTCTGTCTTTCCATTGCCCTTCAGATTTCTATCCACTCCCAGATGCACTGTATCACTCTCCTGAGGGATCGGAATATCATCAAGTGTCACTTGTTCCATATCCAACAACTTCTTAAATAGGCTCAGCAGGACCTCAACAGACTTTTGTGCATTTATAAGATAGCGCTCCCTTCCTTTATAGAACCACACAATGTACAGCAGTTCCCATAAATGCTTCTTACAGAGTCCAAGGAGTGCTACATCATCTGCACATGTAGGGGCACAGCAATTGATATGTCCAATAAAAGCTCCTAGTCCCAGGCTCTCAAGCATGTACATGTGGAGTAGATCATTGTTAAATAGCTTATAGTGAAGAGTAGATAGAACACCGCCTTGTCTAACGCCCTGTTTTATCACAAATGGGCTCGAGAGTCTTCCCATCCACTTCACTGAGGACGTTGCATCACTGTAAAGACTACATAGAGTCGTCCACAAGGAACCATCTACTCCAGCTAGGTAGATTTTACGAAGCAAGGACTCCTGCCACACCACATCAAAGGCCTTACAGGCATCCAGAGTTATCAGATGTAGGTTTTGACTAGTACACTTTGCCTCGTTCTGGACTTCAGACACAATAAGGGCTGCATTCACAGACGAAGAATTTTTCGTGAAGCCTCTCTGGAATCTTGACTGTTCTCGGCATAGCGTGCTCTCTGTGCGTTGGAGCAACACCTTCTCCAGGACTTTGCCAATAATTGACAGGACTGTTATTCCTCTGTAATTTGTTGGTAGTAAGGGGTCTTTATCCTTCTTAAGGACTGGAGTAATTACACCTTGCTTCATTTGCTGTGGAATGTAGCCATTTTGTATAATGTAGTTCATCAAGTTTGAAAGGGACGAGTGGACAACCCTGGGAGCAAACTTCAAATGTTCAGCCGCCAGTCCTTGCATGTCCTGCGCCTTATTATTCTTGAATGTCTGTACTATTTTGGAAATTTCCTCTGTAGTAGTTGGGGTAAAAATGCGGCTTTGCCCTCTACAAATGTCCTCAATAAGGAGCTTGTCCAACATAACTTGATCACGATAGCTATCGTCAAACATCACATCCTCGGAAGGTGTCGCCAGGACCTCAAAATGAGAAGCAAACCCATCCGCCACCTCTTCTGGTCCTTTAAGTACCCCATCCTTATAATGCAGCAGCTGAGTATTAGTTGATTTAGATGAACGCTGCCTCTTGATGGTCTTGAAGAAAGTTCTAGAATCGTATTCGTTGGCCTCCATGAGAGTTGTAATAAATTCCTCACGCTTTCTGGTGACCTCTGTACGAATACACTTCTTAAGCTTCCTCCTCGCAACTTTCCTATCCAGAGCAGCAGGGTGGAATTCATCTGTAGGAGATCCCGCACCCTTCCAGACAGCGTGTGCAACTTTACTTTCCTGGACTGCATCCCTCACTGCTTCGTTCCAGATGGGCAAGCCAGCCTTAGACTTTTTCTTCTTGGAAATAAAATATAAAGGTTTGATCCTTTGGAAGCAGTAAAAACATTCAAAGGGAGATAGTATGGACTATATTGCGCAATTTCGGGTAATGAACCCTCGTCAGTAGCCCTCTTTAAACCGGCAACGAACGCCAGACTATAATTGTGCTGCAATTTCGAGAATTTACACCAGGAGTCTAAATCAAAGACATATTCCTAAATTGGGTCAATAATTAAAAAATTGCTTAGAAGTATGTTTCTATACGTGAGTGTTTTGAACACTCTGAATATCTTTAAGTCTGTTTTGACACCAAACAAGAACTGCTATACAAGACACTGTTTATTTGCATCAGCATTAGATCAGCTTCTAATCGACTGCCAGGTACACCAACTGGGTCCTGCAACTTTTCTTTGATGATACTTCTATATTCCTGCCGATCACATTTACTCCAGTCAATTCGTTGTTTGGTACTCTGTGGAATCTCCTCCTTTATACTTACTTGCGCCATTAAAGTCCTTCCCGGTAATTCAATACTAATATGTGTGTGATCAGAAAGATTCAGATGGTGCATGTCATGAGTAACAACCTTTGATTTTGCGAATAACATCTCCGTGACAAAAAAGTAGTCGATCTGCGATGAAAAGTCACCGGCAGTATGGAAAAATGTAGAAGCCTCAGGATACTCAGACGGCAAGAATAAACCATGCTCATTCACAAAACATCGAAGGCTCTGGTCACGACCACAAGTCTTAGTCCGGTGGAGAGAAGCATTAAAGTCTCCTCCAATGATAATATCATGTGTTGAGGAGAAAGTCTGGAGAACCTCATGCAGCTCATCCAGTGTCTCCATAAATTCATTTTCACTACTGGCCGAGCCTCTGCTTGGTAAGTATACATTGATAAGGCAGACAGGCCTCTTATCAGTCGACACTTCTACTACAGCAACACGGTTCCCACCACCTCGCACAATTTTAACACAATGATCCACGGCATGATTCCAGAAGATACCGGTACCCCCATATCCACGCGAATGATGTCCTGGTGGGATGGGATCGTCGTCATCCACACATTTCAAAAAAGCAGAAAAATCAAAGTTCTGATCAGCATAAATACATTGATAATTGTACAGCCAATGCTCTTGCACAAAAACAAAAAGATTATCTTTTAGAAGTGCATGTAAAAAAATAGAATTTGTCACTATATTTTTGATATTGATAGAGGCTACACTGATTGAGGGTACTTCATTCACCCGGGCCCTGGTCAAAGCTACTGGGGACATGCCTCGTCCTCCCCCGCTTTCACATTCGTTGGGCTTGCCGATGTGCTGGATCTTTCCTTCAACTGAGTTTCCTCCTTTTCCCCGCCTGTGTCCTGATTTGATTTTGCATGTCGATTCTTTTGGCGTACTCTGGGTCGCCTGCCTCTCCGGGAAAAATGAACAGGGATACTTTGACTTTCACAACTCTGGGTCACAGCTCCAGTCTGCATAGTGTCCTGGATTGTTGTAGTCCTCGGTTGTAGACCATCCATACCTGGTTGATTAGAGGGATGCCGGTCATGTGGCCCATAGTTGTGTACATTACTCCATGCCCACTGAGAATGAGAGTGTGCATTACTACTTGCCCATTGATAGTGAGCATCTGCAAGTCCCTGAGGTTCATACAGAACATTATAATCCATAATGTCCCGATTCGTATAATATCCAGGTATATTTGAGTTAGAGCTCAAATCAAAATTCACACTATTTGAGCTTATGTTCATTCCGTGTGGTTTAGGATCAGCATGATATGTTTGGTTTGCACCATCATAGCCGGTATGACAATATACACTGATTTTCCAATGTTGACAAACGTTGTTCCATCATTTTCAATTCAAGGGAGAGAACTCTTTGTTGTAACTCCTGGAAGGCTGCTCTGTCTAGACTGTGACAATTATCTCCAGATTTGCGGTGCACCGGCGCATTCTGTTCACAAAAAGTAGTACTACCTGAACCACTATCATGGTTAGAATTAGAATCATGCACATCTGGTGCAGCTAGAAGTTTGAGTCTCAGTAGGCGATTTGACGCCTCCAATTCCTTAAGCTTATTTTCCATAGATGTTATGTAAGCCTTAGAAAATTCATTTTGATCTAGCTTATCACCAAGTGAGATTTCTCTATTTGATATTTTCTTTTCAAGTTCCTTAAGTCTCTTCTCTTTACTGACTAACATCTTCTCTTTACTCTTAAGAACCTGCTCCTGCAAGGAACCCCCATCCTCAGGCCCAATTCCCAGGCCCCCAGCATGCCCCCCTTTGCTACCCTGAGCAGAAGTGCCAGATACGGGCCCCACAGCCAGGACAGGTGACCTAATTGCCATAGTAGTATCCGAACCACTCAGCCCCCCCCCCCTCAGATGCACTAGGTGTGACTGCAGACCTAGAACGCGTAGTGGACATTTTCCTTTTTGCTCCCGCAGTACTAGTTATCACCGATGTTGATGACATAGTTGACATGGTAGGCAAACTGCCACTCCAGAGTCCACTGCAAGATACCCCCCACTCACCATGGCAGGTCCCAATACTCCTGTGTGACAAGGTACATAGTCACTTGACACGGGGACCCTATTTATTAGGCCAGAGGTAGAATAAAAAGGAACATTCGCCCCCATAGTGACTCTCCCTGTACTCGTTGGTGCCCCCAGTACCAGACCCCTATCGGTCACATTGATCCCACGTGCATTACTGGTTACATCATGAAGACCTAAAGTATGGGACAATGAAGGACTTGAAGAATCATCCCTGTCAACACTGAGTCCCCCTGCTCCCTGCCTACCCATATCAGCCGGACTAGCACCCCCATCACTCAAACTGCATTCCCCAGTATCAAGTAGGATATCGCGCAGGCTTCCACTACACCCCCAGGCGGAACCAGCCCCTCGACAAGGTCATCACGACGCAGACCTTTATGTTACGGTTAGTCGTAAGACCAATAGCGCCGGAAATAAATCGGCGCTGTTAAATCGAGGCGACCAGAAAAATACTTCCGGTTGAGTATTGTACACATTTTCCAACGATTTTCCCCCCGAAATCACCGTAATTGAGCAGAAAGATGGCGAAGTGCATAGCTGATGTAGGAAAATTGCTGAACAATGAAAAAAGTCCCTTAAAAGATCGCTTCAGAGCGTTGTTTACTTTGAAAAATTTGGGCGGACATGAAGCGATTGATCTTATAGCAAAGTCTTTTAATGATCCATCAGCTCTTTTAAAACACGAGTTGGCTTACTGTTTAGGGCAGATGCAAGACAGCTATGCTATTCGAATACTTACTAAAGTCTTGATGGATAGGACACAAGAACCCATGGTTAGGCATGAAGCTGGTAAGTCATTAATATTTTATGGGTTGGTCGGTTGTTATCCAAATATTTGTAAATATTCACAGTCACCCCCTGTGCAGGTTAAAGATCCCTACACAGGTTCTATCCTCATGCATGTAGGCTCATCCTGCAAACACCGGAGTGTACAATATACACCTCTCAAAAATAATCGGAAATTGATTGATAGGAGTAACGAGAAAACGAACAAAGAACAACGAGAAAACGAACAAAGATCCTTCGGATCGGGACGTTAACTGGAGGCCCCCTGTGCAGGGACAGTCATCCCCTCAAAAATAATCGGAAATTGATTGATAGGAGTAATGAGAAAACGAACAAAGAACAACGAGAAAACGAACAAAGATCCTTCGGATCGGGACGTTAACTGGAGGCCCCCTGTGCAGGGACAGTCATCCCCTGTGCAGGTTAAAGATCCCTACACAGGTTCTATCCTCATGCATGTATCCTCATGCATGTATCCTCATGCATGTAGGCTCATCCTGCAAACACGCTGGAGTGTACAATGTACACCTCCCAAGAATAATCAGAAATTGATTGATGGGAGTAACAGGAAAACAAAAACAAAAACAAAACAAAACAAAAAACAAAATTGTATCTAAACATTTATCTGTTTATGGTCTGAAGGGTAAATCCAGACTACCTGCAGATGACCTTATCCCCAAGACTAGGCGTTGTATAAATAGTCACTCCATGGCATTCAGTGCTCCAACTAGGATTTGAAAAGGGCAGGGCGGACTTATGCTGCACGCATATAGGCAGAATACTAACCGGACGCCAGTTCTGAACATCAAATGGGTCTTTTTCTTGAAGATTGGAGTGACACTAGCATTTTTCAAAGTTTATGAAAATTTCTTTTCTATGATCATACATCAACTGGAATAGGATTTTCATGTTCTAAATAAGCAACAATAAGGAAATATGTATGTATCAATAAATCAGGTTGGTTAATAGCTGTACAATATAGCTAATACTCACTTGTTAACATGTTTGACTATAAATAAAATTTGTATTCTGTGTTGTTTTCAAAGGCACAATGCACCAGTCAGTTGATAATGTGACTACTCCAACCCAGGTGGAAGGTCACATGGAACCCAATGTTCACCAAAACTTGTTAGACCACTGGACTCTACCAATCAAAAAATGCCCTGGACAGACGAATTGTTATGATATCCACAGGATACTATCCATTATATCAACTTTTTCTGTTTTCAAATGTTTTATCAAATCAAATACTGAGGTGGTTATAACTAGGAGTACACACAATCCATGTGACAGACATTTAGGATCAAAAATAAGAAAAAAAGTGTCCCACTGTAAACCCCAGTTTTACTCTATAAATGTGGAATGTAAGGGGGTATACATTACACAGACATATTTACGTGATGATCAGTCCCTCAACTTGTCACTGCAATTTGCACTGAAAGTGTCCTTTTCTTTAGACCTTTACAATGACCTTCATGGGGTTAGTAGAAACACTACTATGGCACTGGATACATGTAAGTATCCAGAAATCTTTGGCTCTGTCCTAATCCTAACATGTTGATTGGGGTGTTATACAATAAAACAAATAACCAGCAAATAGCCACATTTGTATGTTTTAAATAGTGCATCTCTTTGTTTCCCTGTTCCAGGAGAAGCTCTTGGTGCTATAGGAGATCCAGAAGCTCTGCCAGTACTAGAACAGTACTCTAAAGATACTGTTGTCGAGGTAAATTTAGTTAATCATTAGTATGATTACAAAAACTTGGCCATGCAATATATTACAGAGATTTTGAAAGTTGTAAAAACTGATTTTCAGTAAAATTTTTGATAGTTTTCTTATTTTTTCTCAAAACATACATTGTGGGTGATGCTGAGGCGGTTCTAACGAGTACCCACAATCTATGTTTTGGAGCAAAAATAAGAAAAATAGGTGTACCATAGCATATAAAAGTGGGGTTTAAGGGGGTATGTATTGCATGTACATGTTTTCCTGATGCGCATTTTCAAGGTGCATAATTTTGTTGTAAGTTTGCTTGTCACTTAAATGGTTTATTTATACATGCAATAAGTTAATGTAGCTTTTCCAAATTGACTTTGTTACCTTTGAGCTCTTGATTAAGTAAGACCGAAACCAGTAGAAACATGCAATTTTTGAAACTAATAGGAAAACATAGCTGCCATCCCATGTGGGTGTGTTTTGAGTCTGTAATCTGCATCTGACTTTTCATCTTATCAAGAGAGAATCTGCATAGAAATATAACATGTAGCTTTTGTCTGCTCCAATGATTGGGAAGTTGAGCAAACCGTGAGTTACCCAAGTCTTTAAAAAGTGTCATTTGAAAATCTCAGTTCTGCAGAAGTGCAAATCAGTTGCTTTATAACTGTACAGCTGTTCATAGCTTCTTTACCTACAATCATGGTACACTATCTGTGCTTTCAAATCCTGGGCCTAGTTGTTCAAAACTAACGACGTCGTTAGTTAACGTTTCGTTAAAATTTCAAACATTAATATTACAAATACACTGTTGTTACTTTAGCTGATATTTGCTTAACAAATTTATGTCTTAATGATATCGTTAAGCTAACAATGCTTTGAACAACTGGGTCCTGAAATGAGCCGCCCCATGGGAAAACCAACAATCTGCATAGGCGAAAACAAAGACGCAGATCAGCTTCGCGGTAACCGCGAAGCTGATCAGCGCCATTGTTTTCGCTACTCGGATAGTAAAATTTCTCTTCTACTTAAATCCGAAATTTCAAGCTTCTAGCTCTTTTCTGTGCTTGTACAGCCTGATTTGTGTCGGACCTGTTCGGAAACCACATTGTTGGTTTTCCCACGAGGCGGCTCAAATGTTAAGTCTAAGCTGTTGTCTGTGGCTACTCAATTTTCTTGATTGTAGAACATTGTGATATAAATGAGCCGCCTCATGAGAAAACCAACAATCTGCATATGCGAAACCAAAGGCGCAGATCAGCTTCCCAGTAACTGCGAAGCTGATTCGCTACACAGATAGTATACAATTCCTGTACTTTCTAAATCCAAAATTTCCAGCCTCTAGCTTTCTTCTATGCTTGTATAGCTCTGTTTGTGTTGGACCTGTTCAGAAACCACATTGTTGGTTTTTACATGGCATGGCTCAAATGTGAAGAGACTGATGCTTTTTCTCTTCAGGTTGCAGAAACATGTGAGTTAGCAATAGCCAGAATAAAGTGGCTACAGAACAATGCCAAGGAGATGGAATCTCTCTCCAGTAACCCCTACATGTCTGTGGACCCAGCGCCACCCAGTCAGGGGGCGGGGATAGAGGACCTGAAGACTACTCTGCTTGATGAGACATTACCATTGTTTGAGAGATACAGGGCATTGTTCTCACTCAGAAACATTGGTAGTGCAGAATCAGTTATAGCTCTAGCTGAAGGTAAATAAGCCATTAAGTTTTTTTTTTCACGTCTTTGAAGGGATTATAACACCTAATTTATAGTATTTTTCTAACACTTTTAACGAGGTTTAAACAAAACCACAGATATCGGCTGTAAATGATTAACAATGGAGATTTTATGCAAATTTGGTTATTACCCGGGAAGCATTAGCTTGGTCCTGCAATGAATGAAAAACAAAAGTTGACTTGGACATTAACCACACACAAAAACAGACATTACGAAAGCATGCCCATGTAAAATACAGAGATTCTTAAAGCTGTAAAAAATTCAGTCAAAATATTTTGATATTTTTAGCTCACCTGAGCCGTTAGGCTCACAAGGTGAGCTTATAGGATCCGTCGTCCGTCCACAATTTCAAAGATCTTCTTCTCTGAAACCGCTTGGCCAACCAAAGCCAAATTTTATATGAAGCATATATTGGAAGGGGGAACCAATGTGTATATAAGAAATCCAGGTCACATGACCAAGATGGCCGCCATGCCCATATATGGTAAAAACCCTTCAAAAATCTTCTTCTCCAGAACCGGTGGATTGATTTCAACGAAACTTGGCATGAAGCATTGATGGCTCAAGTACTACAATGTGTATATAAATCATGACACTGTGATGACCTTGACCTATTTTACGGCAAGGTCAACATAGGTCGCCAATGCATTTGAATGGGGAAAACTTTTAAAATGTCATTTTAAGTGAAAGTCTTGCAGGAAATGGGCAGTAGGACTGAATATTAATGATTCAGAAAAAAAAAGGACCCCAGGGGCTCATATGCCCCCACCCCGGGGCAATATACATGTACAGCTCCGTTTCATTAATAACATACCCCTGCAATGTCGCAAAATAAATTGACCCCGCACCAGGGTTCGAAAAACCCGGGTATTAAACCATAAAACCCAACCTAGTGGGTTTCTGCGGGTAAACTCGTATACCCACTGGGTAGCGGGTAGTGAACAGTATTAGAAATTTTATGATCTTTATATCTAATGATGATACTCGAGTATTGAGCAAGGTATTAAGGCATTTTAGAAATGAATGTACAAGTAACAAGACATTTGAATTTATCTCATTTGAATAATCTATTTAGTTTGTATGAAGCAATCCCAAAAGAACAATCAGCTATCTAAACAAGCTGGCAAGATTGCATTAGGGGTGTTTGACGATTAGACAGAATTGAAAAGATACAGAGGTTTTAACTTCTCGTTGAGTTTTTTTGTTGTTGTTACTAAATGGCTGATCGACATGCACAGAAGAAAGACTTGGTCTGTGACAGACTTATGATAAGAGAATGGTGAAAGATATTTCTACTGCCATAAAAATAATCAGATAAATCTAGCTAAGTCACATTTACCTATAATTCATCATTTAACTACCATGCCAGATATCATTACAGCTAGACATACAAGGCAGTCAACTAAGTGACATAAATTTAGAACAAACACACCAAACAATTAGTTAACACCTCATTTTAGCAGTGCCTAAATAGGTGTCATATGGGGTATTGTTATAAAAGTGTTATCAGCACAATAATTAGGTGAAAACACAAACAAAGGATTAAAGCAATTATCTATTAAATGTGAGAGACTGATTGATGACATACTTTCATTGCTAGCTTTCACTGAAGTACAGTTCTAAAACTATCATTAGCTCCTACTAATATGCAAAATTGATGGTGTCATGGAATTTTAGTGGATGTAATATAAAGTACACATTAGTAGTAAATTTTACTTATTATAAGTGAATGTTTTAAAAGAAAAAAAAAATTTTTGTCTGTCAAATTACTGTAAAATACACAAATGTGAACATCAAAAATAGTGAGGACCCACTAAGTACCCACTTTTTCAAAATAAGGCTTAAAGCCCAACCCGGGTTTACCCGGGTAAAACCCATGGGTAAACCCGGGGAGAGATGGGCACTTCGAACCCTGCCCCGCACCCTACATTGCATGGCTCATTGCTGGATGGTTATTAGTCTGGCCTGGATGAAACTTCTATAATTTGTGTATATATTTATGTGTGTTAAACTGTTAGTTTGTTTATATTGATCGTGAGCAGTCCGATTGGACAGGAAGCTGCTTTCGGCGTGTACCAAAATTCTGGTAGATTTAATGTAAAGTTTTCAACTTTCGGCGATTGGTATTATGTAAGTACTGTGAATATTGCCAGTTTCTGACATGAATGTTGTTTATTGGCATCTATTGTAGATACCTTAAAACTTACATCACATTCGCTAAAGTACTGAAGTAGAAATGGAATATCTAACTATACCTACTACCCTGTATAATGCTACCATGCAAATGCATGTTTTCAGCACATAAATTGTCTGAAAGTTTATCAAATTTAAAAATTGGACATCTGAGAATATCATTTACAGTTGACATGATTATTTAAAGAGAGTTACAATAGCCTTGTATCTAATGCAATAGTATGTACCTGCCTATGACAATGTTTTAAGTTATGTAATGACATTCTTAAACATATATTTATTAAGGACATTTGATGATTTTTGAATACAATTGATTGAAATAGTGTGACTGGCGATTTTAACAAGACAGCTTATATTAGTAATCATCCAAGAGAAACTTCAACGAATCAAATATTAAACGCGCGAGAGCACACTAAGATGGAAGTAGACATTAAGAGCAGTTTTGCTTCCTTGAAATATGTCTGTAATGAAGGAAATAGCGTCTATTTAATCCTTATTTCTGAACTTTATATGTATTGCGAATGCGGTGCAAGTTTTAATGTATATCAAATAGATGTCAATGAATAACATTCAGGTCAGAAAGTGGCAGTATTCACAGTACTTACATAATACCAATCGCCGAAAGTTGAAAACTTGACATTAATTCTGTCGGAATTTTGGTACATGCCGAAAACAGCTTCCTGTCCAATCGGACTGCTCACGATCAATATAAACAAACTACCAGTTTAACACACATAAATGTATACACAAATTGTAGAAGTTTCATCCAGGCCAGACTAATAACCATCCAGCAATGAGCCATGCAATGCAGGGTGCGGGGTCAATTTATAATGCGACATTGCAGGGATATGTTATTAATGAAACGGAGCTGTATATTACCATAATATTCAAACATCATCTCCTCTGAAACTGCTTGGCCAATCAAAGCCAAATTTTATGTGAAGCATCAATAGGAAGGGGTTATCAATGTGTATATAAATAATCCAGGTCACATGACCAAGATGGCCGCAATGCCCATATATGATAAAAAACCCTTCAAAAATCTTCTTCTCCAGAACCGGTGGATCGATTTCAAAGAAACTTGGCATGAAGCATCGATGGCTCAAGTACTACAATGTATATATAAATCATGACCCTGTGATGACCTTGACCTTTTTTTACGGCAAGGTCAACATAGGTCGCCAATGCATTTGAATAGGGAAAACTTTTAAAAAGTCATTTGAGGTGAAAATCTTGCAGGAAATGGGTAGCAGGACTAAATATTAATGATTCTGAAAAAAAAAATTGGACCTAAGGGCTCATATGCCCACACCCCGGGGCAATATAGATGTATATTACCATAATATTCAAACATCTTCTCCTCTGAAACCACTTGGCCAATTGAAGCCAAATTTTATGTGAGGCATCTATAGGATGGGGAAACCAATGTGTATATTAACAATCTAGGTCACATGACCAAGATGGCTGCTATGCCCATATATGGTAAAAACCCTTCAAATATCTTCTTCTCTGAAACCAATAGATTGATTTCAATGAAACTTGGCGTGAAGCATCAATGGCTAAAGTACTACAATGTATATATAAATCATTACCCTGTGATAACCTAGACCAAGTTTATGGCAAGGTCAACATTTGAATGGGAAAAACTGTTAAAATGTCATTTGAAGGGAAAAGCCAGCAAGAAATTGGCAAATGGACAGAATATTGATTATTCTGAAAAAAGAAAACGGCCCAAGGGCTTCATCTGCCCCTGCACTGGGGTTAAATACCATAATATTCAAACATGTTTATTGATATATGCAGCAGACTCAGGTGAGCATTTACAGGACCATTGGTCCTCTGGTTCTTATTTTTGCTAAAAAAATAGATTGTGGGTACATGGTAGAACCGCCTCGGCGAGGTGGTTTTAAAGAGTACCCACAATCTATGTTTTGAAGCAAAAATAAGAAAAATAGGTATACCCCTGCAAACCCCAGTTTTGCCAAATAAAAGTGGGGTATAAGGGGGTATACATTACATGGAAAAATGCTTTCATGATGGGTAGGACTACAGTATAAATTTTATAAGATTGATGAAGAGTTATTGTTAGCTCGCCTGCACGAAGTGCACAGAGCTATTGTTGTCACCTCGGTCGTCCGCGTTTACATGTACGTCCGCATCCGTGTCCGCGTCACACTTTCGGTTAAAATTTTTAAAATTGTTATATCTTGATAGTCACTGACCAGAAATCATTCATATTTGGAACATTGCTGCATATGAGGGTCCTCTGAGATTTAGTGTGAAGGGACTCGTGTCTCGTGGGGTCATGCCTGGGGGTGGGGCCAGAGGTCAATATCTAGATCACCTTTGTACAATGCTCAGATGCTGTGTTAGTTTCTCATCAACTGTAAAGCCTAGAACTGTCAAACCTTCTCCTCGATGTCCCGACTCGGCACCCACATTGACCTACTGACATTGACCTACTGACCTTGACCTATATTTCATGCTCCAGTGACTTTGTCATTTTTGAAGCCAACCCTTAATATCTCATCAACTATAAAGCCTACAACCATCAAATCTTGCATATGGCTTCTCCTCGATGTCCTGACTCGGCACCCACATTGACCTACTGACCTTGACCTATATTTCATGCTCCAGTGACTTTGTCATTTTTTAAGCCAACCCTTAATATCTCATCAACTATAAAGCCTACAACCATCAAACCTTGCATATGGCTTCTCCTCGATGTCCTGACTTTGCACCCACATTGATCTATTGACCTTGACCTATATTTCGTGCTTTAGTGTCTTAATCATTTTTGAAACCAACTCTTAATATCTCGTATAAAGCCTACAACCATCAAACCTTGCATATTACTTCTCCTCGATGTCCCGACTCGGCACCCACATTCACCTAGTGACCTTGACCTATATTTCGTGCTCTAGTGACTTTGTCATTTTTAAGCCAACCCTTAATATCTCATCAACTATAAATCCTACAACCATCAAACCTTGCATATGGCTTCTCCTTGATGTCCCAACTCGGCACCTACATTGACCTACTGACATTGACGTATATTTCATGCTCCAGTGACTTTGTCATTTTTTAAGCTAACCCTTTATATCTCATCAACTATAAAGCCTACAACCATCAAACCTTGCATATGGCTTCTCCTCGATGTCCCGACTTTGCATCCACATTGATCTAGTGACCTTTACCTATATTTCGTGTTCTAGTGACTTTTTCATTAAAGTTTTTAGAAGTCTATATCTCTTGAACATGTTGATGGATCAGGTAGATATTGGTCTGAAGTTTTATGCAGTACCATCATGACCCACCCTGTATGACCTTGAGATCAAGGTCACAGACTTAGAATTTTTTTTTTTTTAAGTTTTTGGTTAAAGTTTTTAGAAGTCTATATCTCATGAACATGTAGATGGATCAAGTTGATACTTTGCATGTTGGTAGATATTGGTCTGAAGTTTTATGCTGTACCATTATGACCCACCCTGGGTGAACTTGAGGTCATGGCCTTAGAAATTTTTGGTTAAAGTTTTGGGTTAAAGATTTTTGAAGTCTATATATCTCTATGTTGATGGATCAAGTTGAAACTTTGCATGTTTGTGGATATTGGTCTGAAATTTTATGCTGTACCATCACAACCCACCTGAGCGACCTTGAGGTCAAGGTCATGGGTCATAGATTTTGATAAGTTTAGAGGCAAAGCACAAGTCAGGCGAGCTACGCTGTCCTGCGACAGCTCTTATATTAGGGTATTGCAGATGTCCTGACTGCCAGTGAATCGATCCAAAACATTGATTTTTGTTGTCAGAGACATGTTTTATATTCCTTTTTCAGGTTTGAAATGTAAAAGTGCTTTATTTCGGCATGAAATAGCCTATGTTTTGGGACAAATACAGCATGATGCTTGTGTTAAACAACTGACTGTAAATCTTCAAGATGAAAATGAAAACCCTATGGTTCGACATGAGTGTGCTGAGGCTCTGGGTTCCATAGCAACAGAAGAGTGTAGGAATATCTTAAGGAACTACTTGCAGGACAAAGAAAGAGTTGTGAAGGAAAGTTGTGTTGTGGCCCTGGACATGTGTGATTATGAAAACAGTGAAAATTTTCAATATGCTGATACCCTTGCCAAACTTAAACAAGGGGAAGGTCTGATTGGTTCTTGATGGAATGCAAGAACAAAAACAACAGTTTTATGTTGTGCTTTTAATATGAGAAAGCAATGTGATATTCAGTAGCGAAAATAAAACAAGTCTTGATACATTTTTTCTTTTTCAACATTCCTACACACATTGTCCATCCCAGATGGTGCATTTACTTTCCAAGAAGTATACACATTTCTCCATATTCTTTACCTACAATGGCAGATATAAACAATTGTGTTTCCTCATTAAGCCCAAGAATGTAATTTGTTTAGATTGCAAAATGACAAGATATGAGCCACCTCATGGGAAAACCAACAATCTGCATAGGCGAAAACAAAGACGCAGATCAGCTTCGTGGTAACCGCGAAGCTGATCAGCGCCTTTGTTTTCGCTACTCGGATAGTACAATTCCTCTTCTACTTAAATCCGAAATTTCAAGCTTCTAGCTCTTTTCTGTGACTGTACAGGTCGGTTTGTGTCGGACCTGTTCGGAAACCACATTATTGGTTTTCCCACGAGGCGGCTCATATGTATAATTTACAGGCTTGCTAATGTAAAGAGAAAATTACATCAAAACTGCTGTCTCACAAAACTACAGTAGATTTCTTAAAATATGACTTTCCATTGGAAAAGAAAGCCTTTTGCAAAGTTTGTAGACATGGTAACTTGATCTGTTTGCCAAGCAAGCAAAGATTTGTGAATACTTTGTCTTTACTCTTGCAACCCTTTTTCACCATAACTGAAACTTTAAAACAAAGTAGCTAAATTTGAATCTGACTGTATCTTAAAGACCTATACAAAATATGATATACATTTGATGACATCTATTTACAAAAGATACAGAACATGATAATGATAATACACTAGATGATATCTGTTTCAAACAACAACTGAATAAACAGTGTAAGGCTGGTGTAACATTTGGTCCACAGTTAAGTCATATTTACCCAAGCAATGAGGTTAGCATGTTTGTGTGCTGCTTCATATGCCAATAAAATGTAATTGATAGATCATTTTTGAGCAGTAAAATATTCAAAGGGAAAGGTGGGCCATTCATTACATTTCAAAACAATTACATTTCAAAACAATTTACATTTCAAAACAATGTCAAGGCATTTCACAATTTCTGGTATTGATTCATCATCAGTGACACTTTACAAACTGGCAATGAAAGTTAAGCACTTCTGCTGCAATTTCAAGAATTAACATCAGGGTAGTCTTAATAAAAGGCTCATACTCCAAAAGGGGCCAAATAATCAAAATACTGTTAGGGAGAGGTTTCAAGACTCATTCTGTTTTTATTTCGCTTATCGGAAAAGATGGCGATGACGTCATCGATAACATTACCTGTGAACTCACGGGTACAGAGTCAATAAATACACAGACTTAATGCACACAAAAAAAAAAAAATACACATATTTGTGCGGGTAATTGTGTCTTAAACTGTAAATATACGTTGAAATCAAAGCTGACTTAACTAAAATAAATTTAAGGCAGTGGCTATTTTGCCGGGTCCGGCAAAATAGCCCCTAGGAGCTATTTTGCCGGACCCGGCAAAATAGTCCCTAGGAGCTATTTTGCCGGACCCGGTAAAGTAGCTATATTGGACTTATAGGCTATTTTTCCGGGCCAAATACTTATTAAAAATTTTATTTTATATTTTGTAAGGTATTCTAATCTACATTTTTGTTTTATTTATCTATTTATTTATTTGAGATATTTATCAATCAATAGGTTGCTTTTTGTGCCTTTTTAATGACCCAACTTTGGTAAAGTTGGAAGGGCATGTTGCCTTTGGCTTGTCTCTCTCTCTCTTTCTGTGTGTGTGTGTGTGTGTGTGTGTGTGTATGTGTGTGTGTGTGTGTTTGCTAGTTGGGGTGTATGCCTGTGGGGTTGTGTGCAGAGATGTGGCTGCTGGCTGGGTCTGTTAGTCACTTTTTTGAAACTTTGAATGGTGAATGCTAGAGTTTTGAAATTTTAAATAGACTTATAGCTGATCATGGCTAGTTCCAAGAAACTTGAGCGCCGACCCCGCTACCCTGGATTACCAGATGTTCTAGTTTTTAACCTCTAGCCCCACCCCCACACATGGTCCCAAGAGTCTGACACTTACAGGGTACCTACTGTTTAAGTATGAATGCTTTCTGAAAAGACTTTGTGGATTTCAAGATATAGCCTAACAGAAAATTTATCATGGCATCTATCATATCATATAAAGGTGTCCTAGATTTTGGCTTCTAGCTGCACCTTTGGGGACGACACCCAGGATTTGGTGCCATGAATTAAAAGCAAACCCTACAGGGTATATATGATCTAAATAGGAATACATTCCTATGACCGTTTACTAAGATGTGAACTTAAAGAAGAAATATTAACATTGTACATAGCACATTTTAAAGGTGACCTAGATTTTGACCTCAAGCCCCACCCCCGGGCATGGACCCTCGGATCCAAACTCATGGAAACAAAGCAAACCCTACACGGTCCAAATATGAAAGGTTTCTGATCATTAGTTCATAAGATATACACCTCTTGAGAAACTTTAACCAAAACTTTGACATAAACTCTACGAAATTTCCAGAATTACAAATAAACATACAAACTAACTAACATACAAACGGAAAAGCAAAAGCTATATACCCGTCGGCATAAATGCTGGGGGTATAATGACATTTTGAAATAACTGAAAATTACCAGTACTGCGATAGTCAAGTTTCTGACAGGCACACAAAGGAATATGTTACAGTCTGCTTTCGTAAGCTTTCCAAGCTAAACATATCTGCAATGCCAATGAGTGTTGATTTCTGCAATGCATGTATTCTTGGGGATTGATCTGTGTGTATTCTGGCTTTCATATTCAGACCTTTTCATTACAATTTTTCTCCTTTTCTTAAGGGATTCCCTTTAATAGTGTCACAGAATGCCAGCCATACTCCCATTTGTATATGAATAAATTCTTTTATCAACATATCCAGTATGTGTATTCTTATTTTAAAAACATAATTATCTCAAATAAATAGGTAAATAAAATATAAAAAAAAATGTAGATAAAAAAAAAGAAGAAAAATATGAAAAAAAAATTTACTAAGTTTTTGGTCCGGCAAAATAGCCTATATGTCTACTACAGCTATTTTGCCGGCAAAATAGCCACTGCCTAAATTTAACTTAATATAAAAACCATTGAAAAAAAAATTATCCACCATCTGTCTGAAAAATTATTCTACAAGGTTTGTTTTAAACTCGGAAAACTGAATGATCTACAGAGAAAGAGTTACATGTAATTGGATAACTTTATCCAATGTATTCACTTATCAATTTTCAGCTCACATTTTTCTAGATTTGTTTTTGTCTAACAGCAGCTTATCTTTCACGATTTTATTTTGTAATTATGATAATTTAATATAACAAATAGAAATGTACAATAACTGTGCCATTGAAGTTGTTGGAGTTTTAAAATCCAAGCATGTGTGGTATGTTATTTAAAATTTTAAATATGTTGGACAAAAGTTAAACTAAGAAATTATAATTGACGTTGCGTCTGAGTAACGTTGCTTTAACGTTAATTTACGAGAGTTGCTATGGAAACTTAGTATTGTTAGTTCAGCGCCATTACATCGTAGGGCCCATATTGTATTAAAGAAGAAAGTTAATATTATCGTAGAACTCATCATCGGAGTTGTTCTTGTTTTGCCCATCATCGGGATCTGGTAGCAGAGCGAGGTTCTAGAAAACTGAAGGTATTAAGAATAAGAGAGTCAGAAGAAAACAACGATGTCGTCATCGGAAAATTACAATTCCGTAGAGAATACCGGAGCCATGTACGATTATGAAGAAATGGAAATACAGTTTAAAAGGGACAAGGTGCGAGTGAAGTCAAACTTTACACGATCACGCAACAAATTATCCAATTTGTTAGACCAGGACGATCTGCCAAGCAGGAGAGAAGTTCGGAATGCAAGACTAAACATGGACACTTGTCAGGAAATAGCTATTGGGGTACTTACAAACTTTTTAGATTTCTACACCAGAAATCACGAAGTTCAAAAGAGTAAGATGATAGTGAGGGAAATGGACACAATTGAGGAAGATTTCTACACGACGTCAGAAGCTGCGAGGGAGTATTTAGAGTCGCGAAAAGGTGAAAATTCAAGTGTTTCTTCAGACATTCTGTCGATTGATTTGCTAGAAAGAATGAACTTATCGGATCACTCCATGACACACCGCAAAGAGCAGTCTGCTCCGATTCAACAGCATAAATTGTCCCCGCAAAATTCGATTAAACTCTGTCACGAACCCGGAAAATCAAGTGCAACCCCACTCACAAGGCATGTCAAACTAAGAAGTTCCCCAGAACATAGTGCTAGTCTTCATTGTATGAACACTGACAGGGACACTGTAACTGATGGTGACTTACGTGAAAATGTTTCCCAGCAACCAGGAGACGCTCAAACGAGTTCGCTGAACCATACATCTGACATGCGCCCGCCAAATTTCCCATTTGAGAATACTGCTGCATCGCCCTCTATCGGTCAAGACCTATGGCGTCAATTAAAACGAGTCCAGATACCAGTGTTCACAGGAGAAAAAAGACAGTACCAGAGTTGGAAGGCGGCTTTCCTGGCCTGTATCGACAGTGCGCCTGCAACTG
Source organism: Rugalucina vietnamica (assembly GCA_964017185.1). Lineage (NCBI taxonomy): Eukaryota > Metazoa > Mollusca > Bivalvia > Lucinida > Lucinidae > Rugalucina > Rugalucina vietnamica. The sequence continues at coordinate 63,516,603 of OZ024873.1, forward strand.
GCGAATATAAACTGCTGCAGCTACGCCAATATCTATCAGGAGATGCGCTAAAAGTGATTGAAAACTTAGGACATTCGGCAACAGCCTATGAAGCGGCGAAAGAGAGGCTCGAGAGGAAGTATGGAGGTAAGCGAAGACAAATTGCCATTTATATTGAAGATCTTGAAAATTTTAGACAAATACGACAGGGTGGTGCCAGAGGTTTAGAAAAATTTGCAGACCTTTTAGATAAAGCAATTATCAACCTTAAAGAGGCAGGTCTGCACTACGAACTTCAAGACGGCTCATTATATACGAAGCTGCAACGGAAATTGCCTGAAACACTCCTGGCGCGCTATCATCGTTGGATTTACGAGAATGGCCAGTCAGAATCCGTACTTACCCTCCGGACATGGGTTATTTCAAACCGTTGCTACAGAGACGGTTCACGGTTTGACCGGACAAGTATCTGACCAAGAATCACAGCCAGTCCTCAGAAGACACAACCATCGAGCATTCTTTGGTGAAACAGGTGACGATAATCGACGAGCCAGGCCTGTAACGTGCCAATTATGCAACCAGCCACACAGGATTTGGAACTGCCAAGATTTCACAGAAAAGTCGGCGACAGAGCGATGGAACTTGGCTAAACGATTTCAGCTGTGCTACCGTTGTCTAGCCGAGTGGCATGTTGGAAAGAATTGCCCACGAAGTCGACAGTGTTGATATGAGGGTTGTCAAGAGCTACATCATAAGTTGCTACATCGACAGCGATGCCCGTCAGACTTTACCGAGCAACGTCCTGCACTATGTGATACCGAACCGAATCGCGTGAGCGATACTACCGAACCGAAATCAAGCCGTCCCGAACTGGACACCCTTCATAGTAACTGCATTAGGTTTGAGACGGAGGGGAAGGAACCAAGCCAACAGACAACAATGGTTACCACTGATGACCACAGACCAGACTACATTGCTCTTCGTACTGTTCCCGTGGTGCTTAGGAATGGTACCCGGTCAATTAAAGTCAACGCATTGCTTGACGACGGCAGCACTAAAAGTTACATCAACGCAGACGTTGCAGCCGAGTTAGGTTTACAAGGAAAAACAGAAAAGGTACTTGTTAATGTTTTAAATGGCCAAGTAGAGTCCTTTGAAAGCAAACCAGTTGAATTCGAATTACAGAGCGTAGATGGCAGTGTCAACATGAAAGCCAACGCTTACACTGCAAACAGAGTAACGGGAGATATGGGCGTCTTTGGTTGGAATAAATGCAAAAACCGCTGGCCATATTTGAGGAATATTGACTTTCCACACATCACAAAAAGAAACATCGTAGATTTATTAATCGGGCTAGATTGTGCTTCCCTTCACTGCGCAATCGAAGAAGTTAAGGGTACGCCAAGCGAGCCTATAGCGAGGCTAACGCCACTTGGGTGGACCTGCATAGGGAACCCGGGACGACAGAATAATGGGAGAATGCTTCAAACAAGCTTTGCCAGCACTTTCTTTGCTAAAGACCAGTCATCTCTAGCCAAATTGAATACAACATAAAAAAAAGGTTCTGGGAGATTGAAGAGGAGCCGTCGACGCACAAAGCACCCGTTATACGACTGGAGGAAAAAGTAGCATTACAGACATCCGAGAACACTATCACATATGAAAATCACATGTATCGGGTTGCCGTACCGTGGAAAGAGCGTCACCCAGTATTACCAGACAACTATGACATGGCTTTACGAAGGCTTGAAAACACGGAGAAGAGGCTTAGACGATCACCAGCCATCGCAGACTCCTATAGCACGTGCATTGAACAATATGTCGAGAAAGGATACGTTAGAAAAATACAAGAACACGAGAAGGGCGAATCCAAATGGTACCTTCCACACTTTCCTGTAATTAAGCCTGACAAAGAAACGACAAAAAACTAGGATAGTGTTTGATGCATCTGCCAAACACAAAGGAATTTCGTTAAATGACGTCATACACCAGGGTCCCAAGCTACAAAGAGATCTTTTCGATGTGTTGCTACGCTTCAGACGGTTTCCGATAGCAGTAGTTTGCGACATCGCAGAAATGTACCTCCGTATCGGGATCACTGCCGAGGACAAACCATATCATAGATTTCTATGGAGGGGAAACAGTCAGAATCGTAACCCGGATGTCTACGAATTCGATAGGATTGTGTTCGGACTGAACTCATCGCCGTTTCAAGCACAATTTGTACTGCAGCATCACGCCCAAAACCACCAGATAGACTATCCTGTTGCAGCAGAAACCATCCAAAAATCGACATATATGGACCGGGACCAGCTGCCTTGTGCAAAAACTCTCGGAGTATGGTGGCTCGCAGATAGGGACGTTTTTACATTCAAAGAAAATGCCCCTGAAGACACCATGGTCTATACAAAACGCAACTTCCTCAGGAAGATAGCGACATTATTCGATCCCATCGGATTTCTGGCACCATTTACTATCAGGGCTAAAATGATACTCCAAGATATGTGGACTACGGGTTTGGATTGGGACGACGAGTTAACCGAACCGCTGACCATTTCCGCACGTGCATGGTTCAACGAGTTAACCGAACTGAAACAGTTGCAGATTCCAAGATATCTATGCGAGGACGAGAGAGCATCTGAGACTATATCGCTGCATACGTTCGTGGATGCATCAGAGGCTGCATACGGAGCTGTAGTCTATGCCAGATGTCTGAAAAAGGATGGCTGTGTTACTCGAAACATAGTGGCTGCGAAATCACGGGTAGCACCAACTATATCCACTAGCATTCCACGCCTAGAGCTGATGGCTGCAGTTGTCGGGACGCGTTTAGCCATACGAATTGCGAAGGTACTAGACATCCCAATGAGCTCAGCAACATTCTGGTCAGACAGCACGAATGCTTTGTGGTGGATTCGAGGCCGAAGCAGACAGTTCAAGCCGTTTGTCGCAAATAGAGTTGGAGAGATACAGACCTATACAAACCCAGATCAATGGCGACACGTAACCACAGCTTTAAACCCGGCAGATTTTATAAGCAGGGGCATGAAAGCAACAGAACTGATTGAAAACAGTAAATGGTGGAGCGGTCCAGATTTCCTTGGAGACTCAGAGAAGAACTGGCCAACCAATAAAGAATTTGAACAGCCTGTTTGGGGTGCAGAACTGAAGAGATCCACAGGGACACCTAGAAACTACAACTTAGAAGTTGAGAACAACAGTTTCCGTGACTCAGTTTTTATGTCAGCTACTGCTACGGAAGGGTCGCAAGCTTCAATAGATCCAAGTCGCTATTCCAGCTGGCTCAAGTTAAAGAGGATCCGGGCTTGGATAGATAGGTTCATTGAAAACTGCCAAAAACCAAAATCTGACAGAATAACGGGAGGTCTATCGGCGGAGGAGCTCTACCAGGCGGAAATTAAGCTAATCAAAGAGACACAGCGCTCACATTTTCCAGAGGAATGGCATTCTATAATGCGTGGTCAGAAATTACCGTCAAATAGCAAACTACTGGGTTTGCAACCGAAGATAGACAATGATGGATTAATGCGTTCAGACAGCCGTTTGAAGCATGCCAAATTCCTGTCGTATGACGTGAGATACCCAGTAATTCTGCCAAGAAAGAGCTGGGTAACGAAGCTGATTGTAAAGGAATTCCATGAAAAAGGGCATCACGCCTCAGGTACGAATCAAACATTGTCAGCTTTGTCAGCGAGATATTGGATCGTTTCCGCACGTGAGGTGATTCGGGAATGGGAGAAAGAATGTTCAGAATGTCGCCGTCGGAAAGCAAAAGCCTGTGAACAAATCATGGCTCCATTACCAACATCTAGGCTGAAGAAGACCTTGCGGGCATTCACGAGGACAGCTGTTGATTTTGGGGGCCGTTTGTAACTGTGCAGGGTCGTGGGCAACGTCGAGCAAAAAGGTATCTGTGTCTTTTCACATGCCTTACCACGCGAGCTGTTCATCTAGAAATCGCTTTCGGCCTTGACACTGACTCGTTCTTGAACTCATTCTACAGGATGGCGAGCCGTAGGGGACTTCCAGAGGAACTTTATTCTGATAACGGGACCAATTTCAAGGGAGCTGACAATGAATTAAAGCTTCTTGTTTCACAATTGGACGAAGCCAAAATAGGAGAGTCAGTTGCCAATAAAGGTGTAAAATGGCATTTTAACCCACCACTCGCTCCACATTTTGGTGGGGTGCACGAGTCTATGATAAAATCAGCGAAACGCGCCATCAGCGTTATCCTTGGAAACGCAGACATCAATGATGAGGAGCTCATGACCGCCATTATCGGAGCCGAAGGACTCATAAACTCTCGGCCATTAACTTTCCAGTCAGCGAATCCAGCGGATGATACACCCCTGACGCCCAACCACTTTTTGCACGGTCAAATAGGGGGTCAGTTTGCGCCGACGTCGGTGGACTCAACCCAGTTCAATCTACGAAAACGATGGCGCCGGATCCAGGAACTAGTCCGGCATTTCTGGCAGCGATGGCTCCGGGAATGGATCCCGGCGCTTGCAACAAGGAGGAAATGGAGACAAGATCAACGGGACGTCAGAGTCGGCGAGGTCGTCCTCGTGATCTCACCAGATACGTCACGGGGAAACTGGCCGCTTGGGAGAGTGCTGGAGGTGTATCCGGGAACCGACGGGCGAGTTCGGGTCGTAAAAGTCCAAGTCGGGCAGGGAACCATCGTGAGACCAGTGACGAAGTTGTGCCCATTAGAATGCGAACAGTAAAAAACAGTTGTATCAAACCAGTTATGAACATTTAAATTCACACCGGTGTAGAACATTACTATATAATATAAAATGATTCATTCATACTGTAGAATTTCATCTTAATTTTGCATCTACAACAATTCATACAAGAGACAATCGATATCACGTTATTAATTAATGTGATTTTGAGGAGGGGAAAAATGGACAAAAGTTAAACTAAGAAATTATAATTGACGTTGCGTCTGAGTAACGTTGCTTTAACGTTAATTTACGAGAGTTGCTATGGAAACTTAGTATTGTTAGTTCAGCGCCATTACATCGTAGGGCCCATATTGTATTAAAGAAGAAAGTTAATATTATCGTAGAACTCATCATCGGAGTTGTTCTTGTTTTGCCCATCATCGGGGATTCGTTGATAACATATGTCTCCTCCAAAAACAGATCCTACAAAATGACAGCAGAAATACTAAGGCGTAAAATTGTCATAAAATTTCAATGTAATTTGAGGCTGAAAATTTCAATGTAATTTGAGACTGAAGTGCCTGAAATCGTGTACATATTAAAAAGAGATCAAAGCCGCCCACGCTTGTCGAAAAATCACAATATTTAACTATAAATAAACACGGAAATATTGCGCTATTCACGATATTTTCCTTCCAAATTCAAGATATATGCATTCTGGAAACAATCTTTCCTCATTACACTACAAAACTTTTAAAGATTTGGGCATTTTGGGTCTTTTTTGCAAATAAAATACAATGATTAAAAGCCGCCATTACTGATTTGTACCCGTGAGAGTGACCCGGATGCTGGCTGATGACGTCACGCCATCTTTTCCGATAATCGGAATACTCCAAATATTCTAACTGACCCAAAAGGACCAAAGAAAAATATAATGTGAATTTTGAATGATGTACAGAGAGACTTTACAGTGTTACCACACAGCCATGCAAATCAGCTGTGGCTCTATTTCTCCATAGAGGAAATGCAATCCCTATATTTATTAAAAATCTGAAACTTCAAGCCTATATACATCTTATTTGACTATAAAGCAGGTTTTGTGTCTGATAGGTTCAGAACACTTCAAACAAGTTAACAAGTTGCTATCCTTGAACCAGCACCTCAATCAGCATTTTTCTCATATGGAAATGCATGTTGGTCATGCCCCAAGTGTGAAATATGCTGCTCTTGGAAGAATTAAACCTTTGGTATTTTTCATAAATCAGATAAGATGCATAAACTTATTTAATAGTAAAATGCAATCATGAATGCTATAAAATGGAAGTTTGAATTTATAGGCGTATATAGGTTTATTTAAAAATGCAGATCAGTGGTTTTTGAATATACCAAAATACACAGAAGGATGTGATTGCTTGAATAGTGATGGGCGGCCCCCAAGGCCGAGCGGTTAAGAGCGCTGTTTCTTAATCACTTGATCATCTCACTGCTGTGTCTGGTGTGGGTCCCCGCTCTGGCCACATGTGAGACAAGCCAAGTTCTGCTTGCAGGTGTGCCAGGTGGTTTTTAGCTCGACTGCACTATTGCAGTCACCCCGGTCGTCCACGTTCCCGTGCGCGTGCGCGTGCGCGTCACACTTGCATTAAAGTTTTCTAGAAGTCCATATCTTGACAACCACTCATCAGAAAGCATTCATACTTGGACCATAGATACCCTGTAGGGTTAGCTTTCATTCCATGGCATCGGGCCCCTGGGTCCAGGCCAGGGGTTGGGGCTGGAGGTTAAAATCTAGAACACCTTCAAAAATGGCAATTCTTGTGTTAAAGTTTTCTAGAAGTCCATATCTTGACAACCACTCATCAGAAAGCATTGATACTTGGGCCATTGACACCCTGTAGGGTCGGCTTTCATTCCATGGCATCAGATCCCTGGGTCTAGAACACCATTAATAATAATGGCTTTTCAGAGGGCTTTCATACTCGGACCATAGGTACCCTGTAGGGTTGAGTTTCATTTCATGGCATCGTCTCTGGGTCCATGCCTGTGGGGTGGGGCTGGAGGTTAAAAACTAGAACACTGTAAAATATAGATGTACTGCTGTCAAACTTTTACAAAGAGTCCATATCTTGACAACAACTTATCATAAAGCATTCATACTTCATACACTTTAGGTTCCATGACATTGGACCTCTGGGTCGGAGTCAGTGGGGCGGGGCTAGAGGTCAAAATCTAGAACTCCCCGATTTTTTTTTCTTTTTATTTCTTAATAGAAACAACTTAGGAAGATGGTTGGTCATTCATCTTTTGACTTTGTGGCACTGACTTGTGTGTCATGACGGTAAGGGTTGGTTGACCTACTTTCCATGGTTCAGTGATTTTGCCTTATATCTTGACACTCAATGAGTATATTTTCTTACTTCTTTCAGATTATGAGTGAGTACGACCAGGCCTTTGACCCCAGTATACTTATAGGTCACTGTGACCTAATTTCACGGTTCAGTGATTTTGCCTTATATCTTGACACTCAATTAGTATATTTTCATACTTTTTTCAGATTATGAGTATGACCAGACCATTGACCCCAATATACTTATAGGTCACTGTGACCTAATTTCACGGTTCAGTGATTTTGCCTTATATCTCGGTACTCAAATGGTTTATGAACAAACTTCTTTCAAAGTATGTTTGCGTATGACAAGACCTTTGACCCTGAAGTAGTCCTAGGTCACTGCGACCTAATTTCACGGTTCAGTGATTTTGCCTTATATCTTGACACTCAATTAGTTTATTTTCATATTTTTTTTCAGATTATGAGTGAGTATGACCAGACCTTTGACCCCAATATACTTATAGGTCACTGTGACCTAATTTCATGGTTCAGTGACTTTGTTTTATATCTCGGCACTCAAGTGGATTATGAACAAACTTCTTTCACACTATGTTTGCGTATGACAAGACTTTTGACCCTGAAGTAGTCATAGGTCAGTGTGACCTAATTTCACGATTCAGTGATTTTGCCTTGTATCTGGGTACTCAAATGGTTTATAAACAAACTTCTTTCAAAGTATGTTTGCGTATGACAAGACCTTTGACCCTGAAGTAGTCCTAGGTCACTGTGACCTAATTTCACGGTTCAGTGACTTTTCCTTATATCTCGCCACTCAAGTGGTTTATGAACAAACTTCTTTCACACTATGTTTGCATATGACAAGACCTTTGACCCTAAAGTAGTCCTAGGTCAGTATGACCTAATTCACGGTTCAGTGATTTTTCTTTATACATGTATCTCGGCACTCAATTGGTATATGAACATACTTCTTTCACGATATGTATGAGTATGACAAGACCTTTGACCGTAAAGTATTCCTGGGTCACTGTGACCTAATTTCATGGTTCAGTGATTTTGCCTTATATCTCGACACTCAGTTGGTATTTTTTCATGCTTCTTTCTGATTATGAATGAGTATGACCAGACCTTTAACCCAAACATAGTTACTTATAGGTCACTATGACCTAATTTCATGGTTCAGTGATTTTGCTTTATATCTCAACACTGAATGGGTATATGATCATATTTCTTTCACATTATGAGTAAGTATCACTAGACCTTTGACCCTGGAATACTTATAGGTCAGTGTGACCTTATTGCACGGTTCAGTGATTTTGCCTTGTGTCTTGGCACTCAGTTGGTATATGAACACACTTCTTTCACAATATGAGTGAGGCCTTTAAATCTTAGGTAGTTATAGTTCACTTTCATGGTTCAGTGATTTTGCCTTAGTGCATCAAGGCAAAAAGATGTATGAGCATAATGCTTTGGGTTACTGGTCGGCTTTGGCCTTATGTTTGACAAAGGTCAGAAGCAGTCGAACACGCTGTCCTGCGACAGCTCTTATTCTCGGGGTTCTCCCCTTTTCGCCCCATCTACTGATTGAGCTGAAATAATCTTGAAAGGGACGTAAAACTGAATCCAAAAAAGAAAAGAAAAAAAGAATAGTGATGGTCACGTGATTTTGAATGATATTCATTTTTCTTCAGGACTTAGATTGAAACTTATATTCACCTAGTATCTTATTTGACATTGGAAGAAATAGTGTTAACACCACTATCAATCTTAGGGGTTTCAGTCTGAGTTTGGTCATTTTTGTTTATTTTTAGCATTACAAAAACTTGCCCATGCATTAAGCAAATATTAGTTTCAGTTGTAAAAATTTTCATTTGAAAAAAAAAAAAATAAATATGTTTTAATATTTTTAGTACCCAGAATCTATGTTTTGGAGTCAAAATAAGAAAGTGTATACCCCTGTACACTCCATTTTCACTATATAAATGTGGGGTTAAGGCGGAATTCATTGCAAGGATATGTTTGTGCGATGTTCTTTGTTTTGCAAATGTTCCTTGATTTGCAAACAGAAAAAAGTAAAGTAGGCAGTGATCAGGAAAAGACACAATCAGAAAGAAATTCCCACTCCAAAAAACAGAGGTGGGAAAAACTAAATTGGCAATAAAGTACTTGTACTTAGAAACTTATCATAAGCCGAGTGAGCAGCTATTTCCCAATAGGCGGCCACTCAGTTACCCGAACTTAAATAAAAATATGAAAACGTACATAAGGTTCAAGCAGCACAAAAATTCGACTTCAAAACATAAAACAAATAGAACCACAACAAAAGTATTGCCTTGGAAAGATCAGTAATATAAAATTACTTTGGAAACCTGATGACAGCACATAGACACACATCTGAAGCTTTTAGTGAAGTATAATCCTTCGCACATGATTATTGTCTGGTTAAATGTAAATTAAAAAAAAAACTGAGCCATGAATGATTAAGTTTCAAAACAATGTGCATTAGGCAATGTGAAGATATACGGCATATATGTCCAAGTAATAATAAGATAATGTCTTCTCTATTTGAATATGTGATTCAGTGCTTATCAAACGAGTGCACTGAAAAAAAGTTATAAGAGGCCACCTCATATTTTTTCTTCTAATTCAGAAAGTAAAATACTATCAAATAAAATTCATAATCAAATGAATAAACCAATGTCTAACAGTGGCTCTGTGAGTTTCTGCATTCCAAAATGTGATAGATCTCCCACAGACGAAGCATGAGTAAAGGTACCCTCTTCAAAAAGTCACTCTTTATTAACATCAAATTAAATGTCTTATTATGACGTAGATCAGCTAGCTAACCTGCACTCTGATACACTTCGTGACCTCGCTCCTCTCTCGTGACATGGAGAGGTCTACCGGAATACCGATGGAAATATTCTGTCTAATTATGACGTTGTGTTCTACATTTTGATTTTATTGAAAGTTCTACTGACTGCCATAATGCAAGATAAAATTAAGACAGGTGTGTTGCTGCAATAAGAATCTTCGTTTCTGTTTTGTACATGCAAGAAGACAGCAACATGAATAACAGGAATTCAGCTTTTTGCATGCAATTTGAATACGAACTTTGTTCATCTATGGTTGCATTATTATCAGCAGTATGGAACTGAAATTTTCAGCGATTATTAAGGTCTAATACTAGACTATAATAATAATTAAACTTTGAAAATTTAAAAAATCGTTCACCAAATTTGTTATTTTGTTCCTTAAAAATTGGCATTGAAACCGGAAGTATGCGACAGCCGTGACCTGTTTGTCCTCGAAACTAGTCTTGAATAGCTCATTTGAGTTATATCTTTCATTTCCAGGCCCCATCAAATCAAGTGGATTTAACAGGGATTAACACGTTTAAGAGGCAAAATGATGAATTTTCCAAAAAATTTCAAAAATAGCGATTTTTAAAAATGCTTAAAAAGTTTTTCCAAGCCGGAAGGACCCCTTTAATGGGACCCGTACCTAATTTCAATAAATGTTATGCTTTATACAATTTTTTATTCAAAACATTGATTTTTGCATTTTTACTCCAAAAACGCGTTTAGTGAAAGAAATTTATTTCTGAACACTTTGGACCTTTACCTAGTTGAAAGACACGTCTTTAGGCAAAAAATCGTGCAATTTTCAACATGGCATAGAAACATAAAATGAGTTTGAAAACTGGCCTCTTATAACATTTTTTCAGTGTATGTTTATCACATGAAAATTCAAAACATTGGCTTTCAAGTGTAAGGGTGAAATTCGCCCAGTCCTAGCTAGTTTCACGGACCTATGAATTGTTTCACCATAATGGTGTCTTCAAGAATACACTGAAATCTGGGTTGCTGAATATAATTATGTTTGAAAGAGAGGGCACTTGACGGTTTGTTCTGAGATAAAGCTATCTGTATGTGTCTCTGGTTTGTTGAAATGTTATGATGTTGGGACATAGTTCTTTTCTCATTCTTCAAGTTATCCATATCATGCTGAAAAAAAAAAGAAGTAAATTACAGGAACTAAGCTAGTCAACATTTACAGAATACTAACATGTAATATTTTTCAAAGTCACCGTGGACAATCATGTGACTAAAATTGTTTTTTTTTCAGTATTAGTATTTCGACGTACAGCTGTACATTGTAACCAGTAATCAAATCGGCTATAATTTCTTAAAACTGAATGGAATTTCATGGAGTCAAGAGCAGATATTCCGGACTACTACTTTCTAATCTGTTATACAACCAAACAGTTTAATAAGTAATTTATCCTCAGATTTCGCTAATTGGTGCCAAATAATGATGACACTTGACTCATTAAATGGTGTGCCGCTGCAGGAGATTGAACCTTTGATGTTATTGAGTACGAATTCCAGGTTAACAGTTCCCTGGTCCGAGTACTAATACACAATCATTGTCCAAATAAAGGCATGCGGAAATGATACCTGTCTGTGAAAACTTTATTTTACCGATACCTGTTGGGGAATTAAGAATGCGTAAATTAAAGAATTGATAATGATACCTTATTGTGAAAAATGAATTGGTGTGATATCTATTTATGAAAAATTCTTAAATGAATTGATATGATGCCTGATTATGAAAAATGAATTGGCATGATGTACCTGTTTATGAAATCTTGTAAACAGCATTTGCCCATGTTCCTCCACATAGGAGAGTCTTGTCTTTTGGGCAAGTCAAGTCACACGTGTTGTCAGGGACAGCACCGTGTTTCCCATAATTATTTCCACAGAAGCATGAAGTTCTATACTGTACAGCGGCGTATTTAAAGCCTGAAAGAAAAACAAGTGTTTGTCTTCGTTAGTTTTTGTGCTAATTTGACGAGTTGTATTGCAACTGTTAATCAACGAAGGTAATGTAATGTAAACTTTTTATAGCCCCGCTTTGAAAAAGTGGGGCTATACTGGATTCACCCTGTCCTTCCGTTGTTCTGTCCTTCCGTTATTCCGTTATTCCGTCCATAAATCTGTAACCATTCATAAATTGTGAACCAGTCGTTAGACTTTAACCAAATTTGGCATATGCATCAATATTGACAATATTAACTTATGTATAAATGCATGTCAGTTTCCCCAAATTTGCATAAGAGTTATTGCCCTTGGATGGCCCTATATTGACATCAGAATTTCGTTTCCGCTCAATATCTTGAGAACGAATTGACAGAATCCGACCAAATTTTGTATGCACATTATCATTGATAAGATCTACCTTGGGATTGTTACCCGTCATTTTTCGCAAAATTTTGACGGAGTTACGGCCCTTGATTGACGTCAGAATTTCGTTTCCGCTCAATATCTTGAGAACGAATTGACAGAATCCGACCAAATTTTGTTTGCACATCAACATTGACAAGATCTAGCTTGGGATTGTTACCCGTCATTTTTCGCAAAATTTTGACGGAGTTATGGCCCTTAATTGACATCTAAATTTCGTTTCCGCTCAATATCTTGAGAATGAATTGACAGAATCAGACCAAATTCTGTATGCACATCAACATTGACAAGATCTAGCTTGGGATTGTTACCCGTCATTTTTCGCAAAATTTTGACAGAGTTACGGCCCTTAATTGACGTCAGAATTTTGTTTCCGCTCAATATCTTGAGAACGAATCGACAGAATCCGATCAAATTTTGTATGCACGTCATCATTGACAAGATCTAGCTTGTGATTGTTACCCGTCATTTTTCGCAAAATTTTGACGGAGTTGCGTCCCTTGATTGACGTCAGAATTTCGTTTCCGCTAAATATCTTGAGAACGAATTGACAGAATCGAACCAAATTTTGTATGCACGTCATCATTGACAAGATCTAGCTTGGGATTGTTACCCGTCATTTTTCGCAAAATTTTGACGGAGTTATGGCCCTTGATTGACGTCAGAATTTCGTTTCCGCTCAATATCTTGAGAACGAATTGACAGAATCCGACCAAATTTTGTATGCACGTCATCATTGACAAGATCTAGCTTGGGATTGTTACCCGTCATTTTTCGCAAAATTTTGACGGAGTTAAGGCCCTTGATTGACGTCAGAATTTCGTTTCCGCTCAATATCTTGAGAACGAATTGACAGAATCCGACCAAATTTTATATGCACATCATCATTGACAAGATCTAGCTTGGGATTGTTACCCGTTATTTTTCACAAAATTTTGACGGAGTTATGGCCATTTATTGAGGTCAGAATTTCGTTTCCGCTCAATATCTTGAGAACGAATTGACATAATCAGACCAAATTTTCTATGCGCATCAATATTGACGAGATCTAGCTTGTGATAGTTACCTGTCATTGTTTTTTTCACCCTGCAAAAAAGCTGAGAAGCGGGGCTATAGTCAGATTCTCTGACAATTCTAGTTCATTCAGTGCTGGCATACTAAAATAAGACTGCTTAGCTGAATCACCACAGTGCTTTTTTTTTCTTTGTGACGTTTTCCTAGAGTTTCTAGCATCGTCCTATGTTTTATTAGACCTAGTGAAAATAGTGTTGGGGAAACAAAGTCTGTGTTTGCTATCATTTGTGTATACGCCATACGATAGAGCGTTCGGACTACACATAATTTCGGAAACCACGCAATGCTATTTCTATGTAAAAAATGTTTTACACTATCTATGATATGCGGCATATTTCAATCAATATTTACCTACATGTATGTGGGGTGCCATTTTACTAAAACATTAAAACATTAAAACATTTTACTAAAATATCAAAAATTCGATTTTTTTTATATAAAAAATAACTCTTGATTTTTATATCAAAAAATAGATTAACGTAATGTCATGGTAACGTATGTAACCATTTTGTATTTTCACTATTGAATCATATACTTATGATTAATTGCAGATTATCAGTTTTCTCTCACAGTTATATTAATTAGGAAATTGAATTTATTGAATATCTGTCCTCAAAGGTATTAAAATCACATGAAACTTGATATGAAGCATTTAGGACTCCAGCCCATGATAGTTGGATCAAATGATGACCCTAGGATGACCTTGACCTATTTTACGGCAATTTCAAGTTTGGAAACATAGGCTTTTACATGGGAAAAGTGAAAAATATGGATTTTTTGAAAACTGTTGCAGCCTGAGACATAAAAAGTGGTAGATGCAAACAACTAATGGAGTAGATGAAGGTATGCGATAAATTTAGGTCAAGGTCATCTCTTGACCTTGGCCAGTCTGTCGTCCATACACACTTTTCAAAGATCTTCTTCTCTGAAACTGCTTGGCCAATCAAAGTGAAATTTTATGTGGAGCGTCCATGGTTAGGGGGAACAAAAGTTTGATCGCGAAATTCGGGTCACATGACCAAGATGGCCACCATGCCCAACTATGGTAAAAACCACTCAAAAATCTTCTTCTCCAGAGCTGGCTGGCCGATTTAGGCAAAACTTGGTATGAAGCATTTGGGACTCCAGCCCATCATACTTTGTTGAAATGATGAACATAGGATGACCTTGACCTATTTTACGGCAAGGTCTATTTTGGAAACATACAGGTGCGTTCACTTAATATTAATATACCCCTGCGATATTCAGAAATAAATTGACAACTTTTCTTGTTTTTGAATAATCGTCACTGGCAAGAAATACACATCTGGATGAATTTGTTTATATAATATATTAAGTATGTCTATAAATATTTACTCTGTATATAAAACTTCCAGTTCTTGTGATGTTGTATGCCTAAACTGATTACATAACATATGGAGCCAATTTTTTTAACAAAACTTTCGCTGATATTCGAGTTTCAAAGATTCCACATGGAAACATGGTTAATGGTTTGTAATTTTGATTGTAAATTATGAAAGAATAGCCATTTTTGTACTGCGGCTAAAAATTTGGTGTCTTTATGAGCACTTTTTACAGAGTTATACCTGATTTTCATTTATTGTACATTTTAGAATTTCATGATAAAACGGTTGTTACAATATAAAACTAAGCATGTCAGTGTTATTTTGCAAGAAAACAAATATCCTACTAGGGCGGTTATTCGACCAAAGCTTGCTAGTGGGTTCCTTCATTAGGTAATAAAAATTAAAATTGAGATCCTTTAAGAGCAGTGAACACAATAAAGAGAAAGGGGATGGGCCATACCGCGGTTTCGACTATTAAAGTCTAGTCAGTGACCCTTTAGATTTGCAAACATGGAGCCAAAGAGAATTACTGAAATTTTTGGAACTTAAAGCATGTCTTAAAGCACTATGGAGTACATGTCTTAAAGCACTATGGAGTTAAGCATGTCTTAAAGCACTATGGAGTCACCCATGACTTTTTATTCTGCCAAAACGTGGGTTGGCATTTCATCATACAATTCATGATTGTTTCCTACGCACCGAGGGGCTAATTGGGCTAAAGGCTTTATTGTTGGGCAATGACTCACAACTCCTCTTCGTGATATTCCAAACCTCTTCTATAGCGATTAAGTCACGGAAATTAACATGCCAATATAGGATGTCAAAAAAGTATTTATGCAAAGCAAATGTTCTTTGTATTCATCCCTATTATTGATATCAGAGGAACGTCTGTCTTTTAATGTCCTGGTGATTTCCTCGATTTTATGCCTAAACAAGAGGATTTAAATATCATGAATATGAGCAGTGAGAGATAGCCTAGCTATTAAAGTTTCTCTGTGAAAGTCTCAGACCCTATGGTATTCTGTGCCGAAAACCAAACCATTAATTGTATGATGAAATGTCAACCCACGTTTTGGCAGAATACAAAGCCATAGGTGACTCCACAATGCTTTAAAGCATGTTTACCTCATAAAGGAACCCACTAGCAAGCTTTGATCGTAAAACCGTCCTGGTAGAATATTAGTTTTCTTGAAAAATAACACTGACATGCTTAGTTTTATATTGTAACAACCGTTTTACTACGAAATTCTAAAATGTACAATAAATGAAAATCAGGGTGTAACTCTGTCAATAGTGCTCATAAAGACACCAAATTTTCAGCCGTAGTACAAAAATGGCTATTCTTTCATAATTTTTAAACAAAATAACAAACCATTAACCATGGTTCTAGTCCGGCATGAACCCAAGATGACCGTGCAATAGCGTCTATAGAAAATGTTTTTGCAGAAATAAGTTGGTTTTGGTAACCTGATTTGAAATCCGGATGATGCCAGATTGGCATCCTTGGGCAATTCAAGATGGCCGCCAAAATCCAATATGGCCGACAAAAGAAGGGTTTTTGATAGAATTTCGAACATATATCTGATGAAATGCTAAATACTTGCCTTAAAATATGATAAATAATAAAATTTAGTCTTTTTCATCAAAATGCAACAAAATAAAAATAAACAAAATCAAGATGGCAATCAAAATCCAAGATGGCCGACGAAATAAGGGCTTTAGATAGAAGTTCTTACATGTATGTGATGAAATGTTAAAATATGGAATTTAAAGTAGAGAAAACTTCAATTTCAGACATTTGTTCCATTAATACATATAAGCAACAAAAGCAAAATTAATAAAGATGACCACTAAAATCCAAGATGGTCGACATTTTGTAAAAACATGACATCGAAGGCACAGAAGTCATAAAGCTAAGATTGTTCATGAATATGTTACAAAAGCTAAAATAAAAGTGGCTGCTAAAATTCAACATGGCCACTGGAAAGTAGATAGAATGCGTTTGGGTATATAGAAATCCAATGAAAATTCCAATTCTGTGTTTGATTAAACAAAATGTCAACAAAACTGTCAAAACGCCAATATTACCGCCATACTTTGGATTTTTATTAATCTTTGTTTAATTTTAGAATAATATGGTACAAATAAAAGATAATTCATTAGTAATCTACAGTCAAACCATGATTATACATTAGTAATCTACAGTCAAGCCATGCTGTCTATTAAAGCATTGCAAATGATTACAATACTAGGAACAATTTAACTTTCGCCTGACTGTCTTAAGGGTATAGGTAAAATTGGTTGGCAGTCAGATATGGTAGAATAGGGTGAGATGGGTAAGTTTGGGTTTCACATAATATGACGACATGTTAAAAGGCGCTTGGCTGTGTAGGATATGTGTAGAGACTAAAATATGGATTGATGTGTCCCGCAGTGGGGTTGGATAGGGGTTACAATCGATAATGTGGGGATATTAAAAGGTTTAATCTGGTTTGGTTATGAATCGACTTTATCGTTGAAACCAAATGTAACTGGTTGAAAAGTGGTAACTGGACGGTACAGCAGGAATATGATGGGGAGGGTAAAATAAGACTTATATGATCTAGCTGGTAACTGTTCACAATTATAAAATCATTCACGCGTTGTGGAATGCAAATTTGGGACGGTATGGTGAATTTAATGGGTTGTGTTCGTTGTGTTCGGCTGGTCACTGTCTCAGAAAGGAAGTGACTTTTATGTGTGAACATGAAAAATTAAATGTGCCTTTGTGGCGATTTTGAACAAAAAGTTGTAATACTCATGAAATGCCAAAATGACTATTAAACCACGCTGAATGACCATGGGGAAGTTCTATTACTGGTCTATGCGTCCCAAGCCCTTAGCAATCACAAGATCGTTATCTTCTTCTTCCCCTTGAAGTGAGAACATAAAAACTGAAACCAGCAATGTTATTAAAATAAGATAAAGCGAAAATAAAACATATTGTGAGTTTGGTGTTGTAAATGTTTTATGGGTTATACCAATGCAATGAAGAATCCCATTAATTTGGCAAGTATCAGTACTTCAAACAACAAATCCACAGATAGTTCATTTCTAGCGATATGCTTTCGTAGTAGCACTTAGTAGCCGAAGGTTTGGAGAGACTGACATTTTGTTACTATATATCTAGATCTAGCATTCTGATTTCTGTTCCGGTCTTCATTGTTGGAGCTTAGCAGTACGGTCGATCATTGTAGTAGAATTGTTAGTTTGGACAGTTCCTCAGTTGTTGATGTGGTTGGTCGTGTGTTGTTCCACTACGGGCCTTACACTACTTCTGTTATAAATCTTATTCATTTTAAAGTAATGATCTTTTACATACACCATTGCAGAAAGGCATACATGAAGATCATAAAAGACTTACATTAATTGGTAACTGTTCACAATGATAACTAGTATGTATTGGCGTTCTTGCAACTACATATCTAGAAATCGTACTCCGCCACCAACCCGGATACCATTCTCTCCAACTTTGTCCGAAAGTGCATTCACGACCGACAAAATAAACGAAAATATTTTTTTTGTCTGGATATGGCGGAATCCGCATGGTTTGTACTCCTGGTCAGTCCTCACTCAACAGGGTTACTCTATGCTACATGTATATTAAGCGGCATCGATTTCCAAGATACAATATGTTGATGAGGTAGAGAAAAGACATTATGCAAGTTTTTGGGGATATGCATGTGAAATTACTACAACTAGGATGTGACAGCATAACTGGATATGTACCTGAAATGGTATATCTGTAGGTAGCTCACGAATCGTGAACCATACACCTGAGCAATCTCGACATCCAACAATCAAAAGTTTACCAACAATTTTCTCTCTAATGCATGTGGTTTGCTAAAATGGCAGTGGCTTGTTTAACAATATACAAAAATTTAGTTACTATAAAAAAGAAAAAAATAACACACATGTTCTTTTACAGTATGATTATCTCCCGTTATTTGTCATTTAGGGATCAAATTGATATGAAGCAACAATATGTTCACGGCTGTATATGCTTTAATTTCCCATTTTTGTGAGCTTGAGCGCAATTCATAAACAACAGGAGTGTTTTGTTTTACTTTCATTTGATATACTATTTTGGCCGCCATCTTGGACGCCATCTTGTATCTAACAAACTGTCCAATGATAAAATGATGCATATCATTTAATTTCACAATTTACCGACCATCAAAGAGCAATTTAGAAATAATACGAGTGTTATATGGGTCCATTTAATGTAAATAACACTTTTGGCCGCCATCTTGGGCGCCATCTTCTTTCTAACAAACTGTCCATGATAAAATGATTCATATGATTTAATTTTATAATTTACTGGCCATAAAAGAGCAATTCAGAAATAATTCGAGTGTTATATCGGCCCATTTCATGTAAATAACACGTTTGGTCGCCATCTTGGACGCCATCTTGATTTCAGCGAGTTGCCCAAGGATGCCAGAGTGGCATCACTTGGTTTTGTTATGTACTATGTATCCTCTTTCAAAAATGCAAAAACATTTTCTATAGACGGTATTGCACGCTTTGGCTGATATTCTAGGTTTCTGTGCCGGACTATTCCTTGTGGAATCCTTAAAACTCGAATGTCAGCGAATTTTTTGTCAAAAATTTGGTTCCATATGTTATGAAATCAATTTAGGCATACAACATCACAAGAACTGGAAGTTTTATATACATAGTATATATTTATAGACATACTTAACATACTATATAAACAAATTCAACCAGTTGTCTATTTCTCGCCTGTGACGACTGTTCAAAAACAAGAAAAGTTGTCAATTTATTTCTGAATATCGCGGGGGTATATTAATAAGTGAACGCACCTGTAGGTTTTTACATGGGAAAAGGCGAAAACAATGAATATTTTGGAAACTGTTGTAGCCTGAGACCTGAAAGTTGCTAGATGCAGACAACTAATGGAGTCAATGAAGGTAAGTTATTAATGAAGGCCAAGGTCATTTCTTGACCTTGACCCAAGGTCATTTACATATAGGTAAAATTTTCAAATTCCAGGAGGGGGGGGGGGGGGGGTCCGGACCCCCGGTCCACCCTCTGGATCCGCGCATGATTTAAATATCAAAATTAAAATTATGGTTTTCTCAGAAATCACTTGGTTTGGAAACTATTGCAGCCTGATCATGAGACCTGAAACTTTGCAGATGCAGACAACTTACGAAGTCAATAAAGGTGTGTGAGTATTCAAGGTCAAGGTCATTTCATGATGACTTACATGTAATACTCCAAGATCAGGCTTCAGGTGAGCGTTCTTAGGACCAATGGTCCTCTGGGCTTAATTATCAGAAGGCAAGGGTACGAGTTTACTTGATTTTGTAAAAACAAAGTTTTTTTCTCTTGAACTTGCAGCGGTTTGTGTATTTGTGTGCCTCCTAGATTATGAAATGTGGTGTACGAAAAGTATTAATACAGTACCCAACTTGTTTAACGAGAGTAAAATCGACTAATAAAAGCCGCATCCTGCTGAACATGTTATTCTAAGGGTGTACCTTTATTTCTGCAGAGATTGACACATGTCTGTGGAGTGTTGTCCACAGGGTAATTATGAACTGTTAAATCTCTGTTCCATGTATCCTTAAAACAGCCGATATACTCTGCGCCATTAACACCTAAAATGACAAGAAGACGTAAAATACTAGATTTTTAGGATTTTCTAAAGAAAGTTTATTCTTAACATTCAAAACATTAACGTGGACATATGCCTGGCGTAAAGTTACACATGCCGTTTGCACAGGCTTCATGCGCGTAAGTTCTTTACTGAATCATATACAGAAAGCATAGCAAAACAAAACAAACAAACATACTTGATAGGGTACATTTTACCAACTTTTGAAAGTTTAAAAAAAATATATATTTTCTTTCTCAAAGATAACCCTTCCACCGTGAGTGCAACATATACTATGAGACATAAGTTTAGCAATTTTTCATTGATTTCCAAAATGCAAATTGGTATGACGATGAACTGGCACAAACTTTTTCACGCATAAATATTTAAACCTTAAGGAACCATAATTTAAACTTTTCGCCGAAAAGACACCTTTTCCTGGCGCAAATACGAGGGTTGGGATTTAAGTTCGTAGACTTTTGCCACTGATTTTCTATTACATCATTTATCCAATATTTGATGCATTATTATAAAGAAACAATGTCTCCTTGTCTCGTTTTTACACTATTTTTCAAGAAATATTGCGCAGTGTACATAAAACTGGTCTCCATAGCAACGTAGGTTTCGCAACCCGGGGCACGTCGTATTTTAAATACTTCTGAAGTTTTATGGCGTTGAAGAACAAACCTTTAGTTAACATACTTTATACCAAAACATTTAGCTAAATCAGTTTTAAGCACTTTAGTATCATGTTTTAATTCCATATAATTTTTTAAGCATTATGTCGACGACTTATTTTGTTATTGGAGAAAATGTAATGCCAGTCGCGCTTCTTGGGAAAGAAAAATGGCGTTAAAAGGCAATGTCGAAACAAGAGCAATGATCAAATCTTATGTTTGAGAAGCATAAATGCCCACAGAAACATTCAAAATGATCAGGATTTGTAGTACAGTTGTAGAACAGATCTTACAGAGATATTTAAATGGTTTGAAAAATTTCAGATGGACGCATTTGAATTTTAATTGGTGTGAAAAGCACATACCTTCAACTATTCTACAAATGCTGCGGTCTTAATTCTTAATCAAATCAAAATTATGCATGATACACATAATATTTGTTATATCTGGTGAATGTAGTACTTCAACAATAATAACTAACTAACCCCTGAAGGAAATATTGCAAATTAGTAATGGTGTGGTGTGTTGTATGGTTCTAAACAAGGCATTTTATTGCTGATATTAATTGAAATTTGGCGTAGTTTTGACGTCAAAATTTCCATGACGTGCCCCGGGTGATGTTATGTCATTGTATTTAATTCATTGCTGTGTTGAAACTATTATGAGTAGAGCTATGCTTAATAGCTTATATGATAGGTAAAAGAATATGGTTTCAGATGATATCATTTTTATTTCTGTGTGACAAACATCTGAACTTTTATAAAGAAAGTCTACGAACTTAAATCCCAACCCACGTACGCTACGTCAAAGTGTACAGGGGTGTCAACTCGAAATTCACATTGTTTCTCGGCATCTGAAATAGTTAACGGGTTATTCCTTAAACAGTCATTCATCATCTTGTGCTCAAAAAGAGCACTGTACCATGATCGTAGAGACTTGGTTCCATTCTGGTATCAGATAACGGCCCCAGTGTATGTCGTAACTGACGTCGTGTTGTTCCCTGGTCTTTCTCCCGAGATGATCCCAGTAAGTGTTTAATTGCTGAAATGACGTGCGATTTCCCTTTTTTACGCGAAACATTGCTTAGTAGGCCTACACGGTTTGATGTGATGTGGTCAAGTCATCTTGCACGTTTACGTTTCACGTTTACAGGGCCAAAAACATTTTGAATAGGGATTTCCTGTACAAAAATCTCATGGAAGGGAGGTAAATATTTTCCCGCAAAAATGTAAAATCCTTAGTATTTTAACATGATTGCTCAAAATAATTATAAAATGACACAAATAACATACCCGAGACGAGATCTTCATGATCAAGTTAAAATTTTCGAAAGTATGCATTTTTATGATCATCGATTATCTCCCTTGCCAATGCAAAACTCCTATTCAAAATTCATTTTGGCCATAAAAACTTTCACCAATCTTCAAAATTTTAGCAGGTCCTATTTCAAGATTTTGACATGAAAATAATTTTTAATTTTCGTATCGTCCTCCACACAAAAATTTTCTGCAAAAAAACATTATGAGAGGCAAGGTTTTAGACTTAAGATTTACGTTTACGAGACTCTAAAAGTGTAAGTACATCAAAATCGGGCATTTGGAAATGTTACCCTCATTGTAAATAGTGTCGTTAAATCCCTGTGGACAGGGTGTTTGCGGTAATTTTATCCATTTAAGTTCAGTTTCAAATCCTTTGATGTTTTTGATTCTAGCGGAAGAATTTTATTATTTGAAATTTTCTGCACTGGTTGAATTATAACATTATGGAGAATGGCCGGTGCGTCAATATGCAACAATATTTGTGGGGTTTGTGATCCTACGATAGTGTTCAACAAATCGTTTCTTGCAAACTTCGACAAGTTTGTTCAACACATTGCATACATAACACCAAATTTTAAGCCTTGGTTCAAAAATGGTTATTCTTCAGCCATTATTTCAAACCGTTACCCATGGTTCCTTGTGGAATCTTTGAAACTCGAGGATAAGCTACTTTTTGTTGTAAAAAAATCTGGGCTTCATTGATTACGTAATCAAATTAGGCATAAAGCAGCACAAGATATGAACGCTTTATATTAAAAGTAAAATTTAATATCTACACACATACGTTACCAAGTATATAAACCGGTTTCTCCAGCTGTCCAGTTCTTACCAGTGATGATTTTGTACAAACAAGAAAAGCTGTCAATTTATTTCTAAATATTGCAGAGGTATATTAATAATTGAACGCAGTTCTCCTATGCACAATAAATAGCAATTTTTGATGCTTTCATATACTTTGTGCTCCCCTTATACAAAGAAAAAAAAACTGAGTGGGTGGACATTTTTTCAATGAAATGGCGAGGACAGGGACTGAGACACACGATATGATAATTATTCAGACGCCATTCTTTCATCAGGAAAACATGTCCGTGCAAAGAATACCCTTCAAACCCCACTTTCATACAGTAAAACTGGGGTATGCAGGGGTATACCTATTTTTCTTATTTTTGCTCCAAAACATAGATTGTGGGTACTCGTTAGAACTCGGCGAGGCGGTTCTGACGTGTACCCACAATCTATGCTTTGAGCAAAAATAAGAAAAATATCAAAAATTTTCTACTGAAAATTTTCATTTTTTACAACTTTAAAAATCACTGTATATTGCATGGACAAGTTTTCGAAATGCTTTAAACAAGTATTTTGAAACAACCAAGAAATGTGGAAAGGTTATGCTGGCAAAATCGTTGCCATTGAACACAATGCAAACGGTTATTTTTTGTATTTATCCCTTAAACCCCTCCATTATATTTCTTCATTATCCACAAAGCGATTACTGAGATTTGGCTTTCATGACTAATTACTTTATTTCGCGTTAATGACGTCAATGTGCCGTCACATGTTCAAAAGCGTTGTTCCGTGGCGTAGAAACTAGACACAGATGTGGACATGTATTCGGGATGCGGTTTTCATTCAGTCAAATTTCGCAGACAGAATGTGTTGACTCGATAAATTCATAGAACATTTTCTTTCCATAAATGTATAGAAACTCTATACACGGGGACCCAACTGTTAATCGTGATTATTGATGCGACGTGGAATGTTAATGCATGCTAATATGAAGTTTCGTATGCGTCGGCGATATTGTTACGAATGCGACGTTCCACATCCTCTGCCCTTGAACGGTAAGTATCACATGTTTTGCTCTCGCGTAAATAAACAAAGCCGAGTTTACAAAATCGGCGTCCACTATGATCTGCAAAATTCTTCTATGTTCCCACCTGAAGTCAGTTGGAATACTTACGGCACTTGTGTTTTTCAGCTAATGGTTTATAAAGTTGACATGTAGATACAATTTTGCCACGGAAACTCATTACATTCTTAAATTCATTTTGTTTTTCTTTGTCTTGGTCGTAAACTAAGAAGTATAACACAGTCCTGTGGGTGTCTTTATTGAAATATGTGTCCAAACGGCTTTGCAAATGCACATTTATCTACTGAGCGTGAAAAACAGTAAGATAAGCATCTGTTGTATGCATCGAAGACGTTGTTAAAATTTAATATGCGACACAGAAATGCATCATGGAAGAATGAGACCGATGATTCAGTAAAATAAAATAGCAAATGTTGCGATATGGAGACAGTGATGTATTTTCTTAAATAAATATTTTTAGATACATGTTAAAGGGGTCAACCATGGTTTTTATACTGTGTTATATTACTTCAGAGGCTGGAGAAACTTGTTTGAGCCCGAGGCCGAGGGGTCATTTGAAGTGCTCCCGAAGACTTGTAATGTTAATGCGATGAAATAACCATAGTTGATCGCTGTTCTTGTATGACACACCATTCCACTGGAAAACTGCCTCGCAACCGCACGTAAAAACCGCATAAACCCCTTAAATTCTGTTGTTATTTCCCCCTGCCTATCAGAAATGCATGGAGTCACCCATACTCAATGATAAAAAATTATTTTGTTTAGCCTTAAATTCTTTTAATGTAATGAAACATATAAGCTCTGTCACTGATATGTCCGAAAATGATTTGCTGTTTCGAGGCAAGCATAAATCAGTTGTGTCACTCGAATGTTGACAAAGCTGAATCAGAAACCCCACTCTGTGACCTCATTCAAAATAAAAGTGGTATATACTTTGAAGCTCGTTCAACGAAGTGCATGTAGTCCAAGGAAAAAAACGCCATGCAATATTTCGCTTGATAAAGGTACTCGTTATGCTTCTGCATGTACACAAATAACTTTTGAAAGAGCACAACAAAAATGCTAATTCTTCCATGACTCATTCTAGTAGTACGTACCTTCGTCTTCGATGCATACAAAAGATGCTTATCTTACTGTTTTTCACGCTCAGTAAATAAATGTGCATTTACAAAGCCGTTTGGATACAAATTTCAATACAGACACCCACAGGCCTGTGTTATAATTCTTAGTTTACGACCAAGACAAAGAAAAACAAAGGGACTTTAAGAATGTAATGATTTTCCGTGGCAAAATTGTATCTACATGACAACTTTATAAACCAATAGCTGAAAAACACAAGTGCCGTAAGTATTCCAATTGACTTCAAGTGGGAACATAGAAGAATTTTGCAGATCATAGTGGACGCCGATTTTGCAAACTCGGCTTTGTTTATTTTCACGAGAGCAAAACATGTGCTACTTACGGTCCAAGGGCAGAGGATGTGGAACGTCGCATTCGTAACGATCTCGCCGACGCATACGAAACTTCATAATAACATGCATTAACATTCCACGCCGCATCAATAATCACGATTAACAGTTGGGTCCCCGTGCTATAAATCAATATCTTTCCTATAGCTGACAATTGTTTATGTATAATTTTGGTATCCGAGTATTAGCAGACCTGTCAAATTTGGCCATAGGTCTAAAAGTCTGACGTCACCTCGGCATCGCCACATAGTTTGATTTATTGGTAATTATTTACGTGCAAACCCTTGTCGGAAGGTAACCACGCGCATATATTACAAATATAAGGACCCAGACCACAATTAATTTTACTATATAGTTTAATCATTTGTTTTGCCTCCAATGTTCTTAAATGACATTGCTGGCTGTGTTCAGAAGCTTTTCTCCTAGTCTACACTGTATGCCAGTACTTTTAATCAAGCTTAAAATTTGGGTTGACCGGCTCGTTTGGGAGGTAGCTGCCAATTTCTATACACCGGTGTCTTCGTGAATTATCAGCCTGTCTAGGAGCAACCGCATAAGGGGTGGTTCAGTTGGCAGTTAAATACCTGAAATTACCAGATATCTCCACTTATTTAACATTTCCCGAAAGCTTAGACAATAATGCAACCAAACTGACACCCAAAACAGCAATTCAGCATGATTTGTCAACTTAAAAAAACCCCATTAAATAGGGGAACTATGTTGTGTGTAAGTATATCCGTATCGTATTCTACCATTCAAGGGAAGTAATTGTGACCTGATTCCATAAAATTTATGCATTATGTGCAGAGACTGGTGGATGTAAACAAACTTGCTCAAATTATTGCACATAGATCTAGTAATCTTTCAAAGTTTGTAAAATACAATTGACGTTTTGGAATGAAATAATGCAGAATTTTACCTAAGCGTTGGCAGAGTAATGTAATGACACATTAGCAAGGCATATTTTCGCTTTCTGAATTAGAGAAGCAACTTCAAGGCTGACGGTTTGCCATTTTGGCTCTGTGTGTTATGTTCTATTGCATCTTCATTCGTTCGAGATTATCTGGCGGGTTGGCAGATCACATTTGATGCATTGCTTTTATAAATAGCACAGCTATTCAATCAATAGTAAAATTTGTGACATACTGCTTCAGAGAGTCGACTCTTTGGCTCATAGGTTAGAGCATTGGATTTCTACCCCGGCGATCCGGGTTCGAATCCCGACATGAATGTGGGATTTTTTTCAAACTATGCACCATCTGTTATAGCACAGCTTTTCAATCAAAAGTACTGACATACTGAGTCGACACTTTGGCTCAATGGTTTTATTTTCTCCCTCACTTCGTTCGTCCGCAAATAAATAAAGTCTTTTCTCTATCGGTCTTAATATAAGGTCTTGCCTTGCAAAACTAATCACAATTCAAGAACCCTTCTGCAGAGTAATAAAGAACATAACACAATATTTTGAAATGCCGCTGTTGCTTCATTTTTCGACTCAATAACAACCACACTCAATTTCAGCAGTTTAAAACTGTCTACATATATGTTTATTATTCCACAAAAACGCATCCTGTCTCCATCCCATTTCACAGCTACAGTTTCGGATTATAGCCAGCCATCTCTGTAACACATCTCTAATCTCTCAACAGCCTGAAACTTAGAATACTTTATTAAACACAGCACAACAACATTGCATTTTAAAACCGCAAAACTGAATACATATATAAATCAAACTTACTATTTTTTAAAAACAAAGTTCTACTTAAAACGAAGTTACAATTACCGTAAAATCTCGAACTTGAACCGACATTTGTCAAATAAATGTACGACAAGATTCTAAAATACCCATAAAGCCCGTAATTTCGTGGTTTGGGTTATAGAGTAAGAATATAGGAACCAGAAATCAATGCAATTAAATTTGAAGTCCCAACGTAGACACCGGGTCGGGGAAAAATACATAATACATAACAAAACATTTTTTCCCGGAAACAAGTTCGAGGAGCAGAATGGCTTGTTCTCTCTCGTCAAAGTAACAAGTAGGCTAAGTTTCAACCAAAAGTATGGAAAACGGGCACGAAAAAGGACAGCCACAATAAACAGTCGTATCATGAACATAAAACCACTTTCCCTGGGACGTCGCTTACCATTTTTACTGGAGACAACGCCAAATACCATTTTACTATAATTTCTTTAAGCAAGCGTGCATGTAATTGTTTTGTTCATTTAGCCGATCTTATTTGCAACATGTGATTGTTTTGTTCATTTATCCGATCTTGTTTGCAAAATATCTACAAATATAATCTAACATTAAGTGTAATTGTGTCAATCCAGCTATTATGACCAAACATATTTGAACATTTTTACTCTAAAATATATGGGAAAATTTGACGAACAAACGAAACGGTACCAAACTTGCGAAGCAACGAGCGTCGATGATTTTTCAAAGAATCTGTAACGTTCTTGGGGGTTTTCATGTCTCGTTTTCAAAATACCATAACAATGTCTCAAAGGTTCTGGTGGTGGTATTTCATGATTAGGGCAAAAGCCCAATGTATTCTGAACCTATAACTATTAAAAGTTTTGACAATTTCCTCCAAATATTGTAAAAAAGGCGATTTTAGCAGGGGTGGGGGTCAAAATTTCATTTGTGAGAAAAATTTAATTTTTCGCTTTTCCTTGCTTGTAGTCCTTTAATTCCACTATTGTATCATATTTTGTGCATGCAACACTGTGTAAAGTGCGATAAACATGCATAATGCCATTGAAATAAAATTGAAATATTACGACGTCAACATTTTGGGTACAAACCTTTAGCTACTAAAGGTTTGTACCCTGGTAGTACTTAGACAATAATATTATACAGGTTATATTAGTTACCTGTATAATATTATTGTCTAAGTACTACCAAACATTATACAAGGCAGTGAAGGCACTGTTAACTCATAAGAAAACCTGCTATCTGTTATATACAAAACCGTATACCCAGATCAGGGATGGCCAGCCAGCTACTCAGAATTGTGTCATTAATTAACAAAACTTCAATCCATCTTCGATGTCTTGGACAGCTTGATTAGAGTTTGATCTTAACCAACAACATTTTCTCCAGACACGGCCCATTGTGACAAAACTTGGTCACACTGAGCAGCCTTGCATGAATATTTATTTACCTGTATAAACCTGTTACAACACGGCCTCCAATGTATTTATTTTTCTGATTCGCTTTCAAGATTATCTCAGCTCGTATGAGATTGACCAATCAGTAGGTGGACGAAAACATGAGAACCCAGAGAAAAAACTCCAGGCACACCCGCAAACAGAACTTGGCTTGTCTTACATGTGTCTCGTTTCAGTATAATGGTTGTGTCGAAGTGATTATAATCATAAAAGTTACTTTTGATTCGATTAGATTATGGCCGAGCATCCTTTAATAGGAACAGTTTTTCAATCATTTTGGGATTGAGCCACGTATTACTTCTTGTACCAAGTACTCTTGGGGGTTGGGGAGGGGGTGTAGTGTGTCTCAGGCACAGCACGGCTCCCCACGATTGGATCAAACCCAGGGCCTCTATTTAGATTCACTTTCATTAAAGAGAACTGAAAGATTCTTGTTTTGATGCCTAACGTGATATAATAAGCAAATGTAGTTTTTTGGAGAATGGAAAATTGAGTTAACACCCTTAAAGTTGGTGATTTGAAATTTAACGTCACTGTATTGTACCAATGACAAAGACATTTTACGTTCCAATGGTACTGGCTAATACCTAGACAGTGGTGGCATCGTACCGACCTGACTGAAAAGTTGTTGATTTGGAAGTTAATACATTTAAAAAAATAAAAAATAGGAAAACAGTCCAACAAGGTTACTGTTTGTGGTGCAAGAGGTTATTGGCCGTGTAAACAAGTGAACAATATTAGTATAGAATGATTACAAAAGTTTGTTCCACAGAATATACAGTACCCTCATTTTCTGGGGAATGGAACATAAAAAGTGGTTATAAATCAAACAGATTGGGGTTAATTTTGGAAACAAATGTATATATCCATTTTTTGTACTTTATATATGGCATACAACTTAATTGCTGTTTTGTTTTCTTTTTAATTTTAAGTTTAAAACACTTTCACATACTTGGGCTCTAGTACTGAGATAACATTTTGGGCTGTAGGGTACTGTCCCCCCCCCGAGTCCCAGAACGCCATTCACATATATTATGTATAATATGACAATAAATGTACATTCATATGCAAAGGGATTTCTTGGGACTCGGAGGGGGGGGGGAACAATGTTAAATAAATACTTTTCTATTTTTCTATATATTTAATACAAAATATGCCCATTTTAACCCAAAAATAAAGCACTACTTCTTTAGAAACAAGAACCTCAATCCAATATCATAAACTATGGACTACCAGCAAACATGTATACAAAAACAGAAGCATTTGACCAACATTTATTTTTATCAAAATCTGAGGCAGCTATACATTATGGCTCCCATTACCACCGTCAGAGGTCCTTTCTAAAATCCTTATATACAGGCTACTGAGAAATGCTCACTCACAATTGCACCATTTTTACGAAATCCTCGAGATAATACATGAACTCGAATGCCAGCCATATTCAGCTGAAAGACGACCGACCGAAAAGAAGTGCATTTATTTTCTCCCTCACTTCGTTCGTCCGTAAATAAATAAAGTTTTTTCTCTATCAGTCTTAATATAAGGTCTTGCCTTGCAAAACTAATCACAATTCAAGAACCCTTCTGCAGAGTAATAAAGAACATAACACAATATTTTGAAATGCCGCTGTTGCTTCATTTTTCGATCAAACAAAGAAGTGGAAACATACCAGTATATGATTTATATGCCCTCCGCTATTTCATGTTTAATTATTTCGAAAACCAAATTCCTTAAAATGTAAAAGATTCTGAAATACTCCCCCTCTTCTGTTCCTTCCTTTAGTTTACCATCTCTTCATTTATATCACGCCTTGTCATTCCTCATAATAAATATTGTAGACTGAATATATATGTGCATCCATAATATTATCGTACACTGATGCCAATAAAATACATTTTGAATAGAGTAAGCAAAAAACATAAAAAAACCTAATTACCAGGCTTTCTCTATAACTCATTTGTCATTTTCGCATTTTTAGCCGCCCAGGCGGTCTCATTCCTTGACATTTTTATTTATTTATTTATTATCATTTTTTATTTATTTATTGATTATTATTATTATTTTTTTTATTTTTTTTTTACTTTTACTCTATTTCGTTTTTTTTTTTTTTTTTTTTTTTTTTTTTTTTTTTTTTTTTTTTTTAGGCCTAAGCCACATCTCATTCATATATCTTCAACTTTTTTTCTTTTTTTTCTTTTTTTTCACTCTTTCTCTCTCTCTTTCTTTGTTTTTTTAGGCCCAAGCCACATCATATATCATTCATATATCTTTAACTTTTTTTTATCTATCTAAACAGCAAATGGCAACAATGAACAATATTCTCTTCAACTTGCTAAGGCACCCATTGCCAATTCTTTAACATATTATCTTAAGCCTTTAAAAACCACTTTTTTTTTTTTCGTTTTCGTGCACCGTTTAAAACACGACAGAACTTTACTCATCTAATCTTTACTTTTGCTAACTCCAACCTTCAATCCATCGACGTTATGTACCCAAGTACCGTATCTAAAGCTTTGTTAAAAATCATTACAATTTGTCCTTGTATTAAGCAACTCAAAATACAACCATTTCCAGCACCTGTTTGTTCAACCCAACCAACAGCCACAGAACCAGCAAAACCATTCAACCACACAGATACATAAACTTGTGTACCAATATTTCTGTACAAGTTTATGTAACTGCCTATTTAATTACCAATGATTCTTCATTAAAACGTACCTATTTTTAATTATTCACGCCCCGAAATCACCACATCGCCAAACACCATATGTGCTCGAGAACGAAATCCGTTATTCAACCATTTAAATATTTTAGTTTCAAACTAACGGTACTGAGTCTATATATCGTGCTTTCACACTTACAGATAAATAAAGACAAATAACAGAGATTTCTATGACAGATATACTCTAACACATGAAATGTCGAGATTCAAGCCTTGTCCAACAAAACAACCACAATAAAACCCCTGCATCAAGTGAATTCTCAAAAATAACACAGTCAAAGCAAAAATGCATGATAATAAGACGACATTTTTTTTCACGGAATCGTAAATATCGGAAAACTAATCTATTCTCTGAACCAATATATTCTATAATATCATACCAGTAAACCATAAAACTGAGATGGTTCGATTTTCATTATTTTCAACTTTTTCATGGAATTATTTATGGCTATTTCACAATAAGGGTTTCCAATATAATTGGCAATTACCTTGTCAAGTTCATGAATACATCAGGTGTCCCTTTCACAACTTGACCTGAGGAGTTGGTAAATCAATTGAATTGGTCTAGAGATAATTCCCCAATAATATATTCCTAGTGTACAAGTTTACAATAGGAGGTGTGAAGAGATCATTATCAAAGGGGAGAAAATTGCCTAATATCAAAAATATTACACCATGTAATACTTTTCATGATAATAATATACACCATGTATTGAAAAGCAGCAATTTTGTCAATGTTAGCTCACCTGAGCAAATGCTTGTTAGCTCACCTGAGCTGAAGAGGCAAAACATGAGCTTATGAAAGATGGATTATAAGAATACAAGTCATAATTCTTATGAATAATTTGCTCATAAACATCAGTCAGAGCACTTACTTAAACAAGTGATCTTAAAATCACGTTCTCTGGTGATTTTTTGGCTCCAAGAGAAGACTGCAATAGCATGAATAAATGCCTACTTTTTTTTGTTTTATTTTGAATTTCGCGCTGTTTTCCTAATTCTAAGCTATCCGAGGGGTCAATGCAAAGACGCGCCATTCAGTCACATGGTCAGAGGCAGCCAAAGTGTAAGCATCGCAGAGAAAATCGAGAAAAACTGTGAATTTTATGTGAAATTCTCGTGATTTTCTAGTTCAGTTTTGAAGGATTTCCTATTTTTTGTGAAGACAGCGCCTATTTTTTCTGATAAGTTTGGAGTCTTATTCGTTGAATATTGAAAAGAAAGTGTGGTGCGCGCATTCAAATAAGTACTGCGCGCAGTGGGTTAAAAGTTGAAGGGTAACCCCAAAAAATCACTCCGCATCGTGATCGGCCATTGATCGGTTTGCCCGACCACTGTTTCAAGTAACACTTTCTCAATGAAATAAAAACCACAAAACTCGATATGGCTTCTATGTTTCTTGGTTTCATCTTAGCTGACAATGCTCGTCATCTCCCTTAACATGTTGGCATTTGTGCCTGGCTAAATGAACAGACAGCACCGTCCCTTTTTCTTATAAACTTAAATCACCTATGCAAGTGATTTGATAGATCAAAATAATCACCTGAGTAAGTGATATTTAAGATAATCATTTCAAACAAAGGGAAACAAATCTTATATCTTGTGACTGATTTATAAAAAAAATGTACTACACAAGGTGATTTTCATAATCACCTGTTTAGGCTAGAAGCAATGTATTGCTTAATGCTGAATAAATAAATAATGTTTGTTTGTTTGTTTGTTTGTTTGTTTAAGTAAGTGCTCTGACTGATAAAGCAAGACATCTGATTAGACAATGTTATGGCAAATTTACCATTTGAATAGCCAATATAATACCCAATGATACTGTCAACTTGATGAAATACATCAGGTTTCTTTTGCAAACAAGTAATAATCTCATTGATTATACACACAATGTAATGAAACACAAAAATGTTCGATCACTGACAGCTCACAAGAGCAAAGTCTTGTTAGCTCACCGGAGCTAAGCCTAATATCTTTATCAAATCGCTTTGCCCATGTAAAAAGTATTGACGGTTACGTTATGAAAACATGCCCATGCAATATAAAGAGATTTTTTTCAAGAAGCAAAAAGTGCAAGTTTCATTGATTTTTTATATATATATATTTTCGCTCAAAACATACATTGTGGGTACATGTTAGAACCGCCTCGCTGAGGCAGTGCTAACGAGTACCCACAATGTTTTTGGATAAAAAATAAGAAAATTATGTATACCCCTGCAAGGCTGTAACCCCAGTTTTTCTATATAAAAGTGGTGTTTAAGGGGTATACATTTCACGGACATCTTAACATGATGGTTTGTTTTTATTGTATGGAGGTTTAACGTCCCAGTCAACAATTTCTTGTTGTATTCATATGAGAAAACCATGACGCTTATCTGCATCTTTTGTTTTTGCTACATGGATAGAACAATGCCATTATTAACTAACCAAGAACAAGCTGACCTGTCCTCAACATAGCTTATCATCATCTTTGTTTTCGCTTAACAAACTGATTATCCAGAGACAACCAACGCAACTGAGAAAAACAAACACAGATGGAATCAATGTGCAACGTTAGGTAATAAATACCTGTCTGGGAACAACTTTCTACAGACAGTTATTTGAATGCTATAGTGATAAATTGATTCCATCTGCGTTGATTATTCTCAGTCACGTTGGTTGTCTCTGGATAACCAGCGCGCAAGACCTCTTGTTAATAATTCTGAAATTTCATGCCTGTAGCTCTCCTATTGTTGCACATTCAGGTTTGTTTTTTAATGGATGATAAAACCTGAAGACAAGTTTTCTCAAGGTGTGACTCATAATACCTTGATTATGGGTCATTATCAGCTTTAACTCTACACTATGAAAAAAGATTACACCATCAATTTGTAATGCAGCAATTTAGATATGAATGAATTTGAGATCATGGTTAGGAATTTCTTTTCTAACTTCCTCAGGTGGCAATCATGTTGACAATTGAGCTGGTCAAGACTAAAGTGAAAGCGCAATAAAAGAACTATCAACTTGTGACGCACTAGTCGAAAATCGTTTCCCCCCCAATGGATCTCATTTTGATTTTAAACAAAATTCATCATATAAATATGAAAAATATATAAAGTTGAGATTTTCTTTGTGTCGAAACAAACCACACTGCACAGACTTAAAGCATAACTATTTACAACTCGTCTTTGTGTAAACCGAATCCGAGCAGAAATTGCAACTATCTCCAGCCCCAGTCCGAATCTCACATATTCAAAGTTTTATAAAACATTATGATATTAAAAGATCAATTTGATTCCATATTCTGCAGCACTCTTATGCACTTTTGAATACTATTTAAAACAGCGAGAATTTCCAGTCAAATTATATGAATGCGTCATCGGCTTTAAATAGCCAAAACGATTGCCATACCAAACACCCGCACAATATGCCATCCAATCTTAACCAAATCAATACCCCTACAAAACTAAACAAGTCAGATTCATACAATTACACAGACATGTTAACTTAAAACCATCTAAAAATCGAAAATATATTACTTATTTATTTGTTTGCTTTTAAAAATGTAGACTATTAACTACAAACTAGGTACATGTATCACCAAATCCAAAGCTCGGCCTCTTCCCCGGAAAACATTTTTGCATTTCACACTGCGCTATTTCTCACATTTACATGGCATACGAATAGACAAACGACATTAAATTAGTTTTAAACGAAGATTCGTAGCAAGGTTATCGAATGGAAGGAAGTAATTTAACAATCAAAAAGTTATTTCTCACATTTACATGGCATACGAATGGACAAACGACACGAAGATTCGTATCAAGGTTACCGAATGGAAGGAAGTAAGTGAACAATTATAACGGGACCATGCCGGCCACAAGAATAGGTTTAAAATTCGGCTTAGTGTGAGCAGTATATAAGTATATATATAAGGCACGCATATGTTTCTAAATAACCGAAGTCATTTTTCATAAAATACACTAAACTTCTACATATACTCACTAACAGGAAAATTATATCATGTTATTTGTAACATGCTATAAGGGGCGGTTCATAGAAGTTTGAGGGCTCAAATAAGATAACATTGCGATTGAATCATCTTTTCATTTCAGTTCATGAACACATGTGGCAAGAAAATCGAATATCCAAACTAAAATATTATTGGCTGGTCGGTACATGTGTATGCACGCCATGAGCTAATTATAACAAAAGCAAAAAAAAAAACAACAACAAAAAAAAAAAAAAAAAAAACAAAAAAAAAAAAAAAAACAATACACCCAGTATGACAGACGCAACCAAATTTCTTACTTTTTTGTCTAAGACCTCATCTAATCTTGCTAAAATTCATATTCGAAGTACTCGAATATCGTTTCTTTAAACATTTAAATAACAGTTACTGTTATTTTACTGCGCCTTTGTTTTCGCATATGCAAAAATCGGATTTTCTCTTGATGTGGCTCACTATGATTTATTATTCAGGTATGTATTGCATATCTCATAAAACCAGGTGTCAAAACTCTGCTATAAACCATGTTATAGTCGCATTAAAATTTCACCATTTTATATTCTCTTTACAACGATTGCTGTAGGTGTGTGGAACGTTTTGAGTACACCTGAAGGTACTCAGACACACATCCTCCCCCTCTTTTATATGTACATGTATGTTGTTCAAAGACGGGTTCTAGAGGCTTGGCATCTTATGACATTTGACACCCTTTTCAAGAAAGCCGGTATACCGTAAGTATGCAATGATCAGGAAAAGGTGAAATCTGAAAAAAACTCCCACTCTAAAAAAACCGAGGTGGGGAAAAACTAAACAATTAGGTACTTATACTCAGAAAACATATCGTAAGCCGAGTGAGCAGCTTTTTCTCAATAGTCGGTCACTAAGTTACCCGAACTCAAATAAAATACGAAAGCGTACATAAGGTTCAAACACTACAAAAAATTGACTCCAAAACAAAACAAATGGAACCACAACAGAAGTATCGCCTTGAAACGATCAGAAATACAAAATTACTGGGAGGCTTAAACCTCACCCTCATCTTCTGCAGTAGTTCGCAACATTTAGTTGTTCGGTCCTCGTGGTGAATATTCAACTAGTCAAAGACTCATAAAGGACGATAACCACATTGATGAAACAAAAACGAGGACTCGACAGATTCAGTAAGCTGCCCAGCGATGGAGATCCCTAATAACTCCAGTGCAAATTTAAAGAAAAATAATTCCATACCAGAGATAAACCTTATAAACCACGAAACGTTCAAGCATAATTTTAATGATCTAATACGGTCATGGCTGATCAAATTGGAGTGTTTAAAGACAAACAACATTGGTTCAACTTCACAAGCTTCGAGAGACTGCAAGAGCATGTTTATTACAGGCTACAAATTGAAAAACTACCCGAAACTTGAATTGATGGTATCGTTGAATAATCACATTTAAAGCATGTTTGTCGGCTGCATTAATGTATTTCCTCTACACACTTGTAAAGAATATATATTCCAGTACTCTGTACGTGAATTTTATCAAGATTCGCTGAGAAATAAGAAAATTTCAACATTTTGATTTCAAGCAATTAATGAAGACTTAATGGAAAAATCTCATCACTGAGTTTCTTTTCTTTTTCTTTTTATTTTCGGGTATACATGTACTTATAATCTTTAGGGGGAAAATGATGAACGATACCTATGCGTTTCATATCTATTTTATTTGGTTTATTACTTCAACATGATGAAAATAAAACTGCATATTTTTAATTGATTTAATTTTTCAAACTACTACCAAACCATATTCGGGTACGATCTTCCTGCGTTTTGCAACCAAATGGGATTGCATTGATTGGAAGCCAGATCGACTGGACAACAATGTAGTGAGGCATTATCGATTCGCCAACACTCTGAAACGAAGAGTTCATTGCCTCGCTGTATGATGTTACCATATCGAGTTCCAAACAACTCAATTTTATATGTACATTTCGTCGGGTGTCTTGTGATGTTTTGTCAGTCTGCGCTGTAAGATATTTTTCATCACGGGTATTCTGGGTGCAAACATTTCTTCAAATTACAGCCAAACAAAATTCGTATACGTGTTGCCTGCGTTCTACTGAGTAAATAACATTAAAAGTGCGTCACGCATTAGCGTATAAACCAAATGCGCATGAGTCTCCGTTCACAATATTTATTGTCTTAATTTTCAAAACTCAGTAATGTTTGTACGAGCGTAGGCTATCCAAAACAAAATGCAACATTCATTGTTTGCAATGCTTAGGAAAAGAATTGTATAAACGTTTACGCTTTCGTTCTGAGCTGTCGTTGATTGCATGTCTTTGTATTGTTTCTGTACAAAAATTGGAAATAAATATGTTTAAACCGAACCAAACGCGCGCAGTTTGTATGAAAAATCTCAACACGCTAAAGAGTTTGAACGTATAAAAATTAATTTGTTTCTTAATAAACTCGTTTTAACCGTCACATTTTAGCGTGTGACTGAGGCGTGTGATTTATTAAACCAGAGGACCATTGGTCCTGAGAACGCTCACCTGAAGCCTGATCTTGGAGTATTAAGTCAGCATGAAATGACCTTGACCTTGAATACTCACACACCTTTATTGACTTCACAAGTTGTCTGCATCTGCAAAGTTTCAGGTCTCAGGCTGCAATAGTTTCCAAACCCAGTGATTTCTGAGAAAACCATAATTTCAGTTTTGATATTTAAATGACCTTGGGTCAAGGTCAACAAATGACCTTGGCCTTCATTAATTACTTACCTTCATTGACTCCATTAGTTGTCTGCATCTAGCAACTTTCAGGTCTCAGGCTGCAACAGTCTCCAAAATATCTATTGTTTTCGCCTTTTCCCATGTAAAAGCCTATGTTTCCAAAATTGACCTTGCCGTAAAATAGGTCAAGGTCATCCTAGGGTATCATTTCAACAAACTATGATGGGCTGGAGTCCCAAATGCTACATACCAAGTTTCGCGTAAATCGGCCAGCCGGTTCTGGAGAAGAAGATTTTTGAGTGGTTTTTACCATATTTGGGCATGGCGGGCATCTTGGTCATGTGACTCGAATTTCGCGATCGCACTTTCGTTCCCCCTACCCATGGACGTTCCACATAAAATTTCACTTTGATTGGCCAAGCAGTTTCAGAGCAGAAGATCTTTGAAAAGTGTGTGTGGACGACAG
Organism: Rugalucina vietnamica; assembly: GCA_964017185.1. Lineage (NCBI taxonomy): Eukaryota > Metazoa > Mollusca > Bivalvia > Lucinida > Lucinidae > Rugalucina > Rugalucina vietnamica. Next base: position 63,555,357 of record OZ024873.1, read on the forward strand.
ACTGGCCAAGGTCAAGAGATGACCTTGACCTAAATTAATCACATACCTTCATCTACTCCATTGGTTGTTTGCATCTACCACTTTTCAGGCCTCAGGCTGCAATAGTTTTAAAAAAATCCATAGTTTTCACTTTTTCCCATGTAAAAGCCTATGTGTCCAAAATTGACATTGCCTTAAAATAGGTCAAGGTCATCCTATGGGCATCATTTGATCAAATTATGATGGGCTGGAGTCCCAAATGCTACATACCAAGTTTCATGAAAATCCGCCAGCCGGTTCTAGAGAAGAAGATTTTTGAAAGGTTTTTACCATATATGGGCGTGGCGGCCATCTTGGTCATGTGACATGGATTTCGCAATCAAACTTTCGTCTCCTTTACCCATGGATGCTCCACATAAAATTTCACTTTGATTGGCCAAGCAGTTTCAGAGCAGAAGATCTTTGAAAAGTGTGTATGGATGACAGACTGGCCAAGGTCAAGAGATGACCATGACCTAAATTAATCACATACCTTCATCTACTCCATTAGTTGTTTGCATCTACCACTTTTCAGGCCTCAGGCTGCAATAGTTTTAAAAAAATCCATAGTTTTCACTTTTTCCCATGTAAAAGCCTATGTTTCCAAATTTGACCTTGCGGTAAAATAGGTCAAGGTCATCTGAGGGTCATCATTTTACCAAACTATGATGGGCTGAAGTCCCCAATGCTATATTCCAAGTTTCGCGTAAATCGGCCAGCCGGTTCTGGAGAAGAAGATTTTTGAGTGGTTTTTACCATATGTGGGCATGGCGGCCATCTTGGTCATGTGACCTGGATTTCACGATCAAACTTTCGTGTCCTTTACCCATGGATGCTCCACATAAAATTTCACTTTGATTGGCCAAGCAGTTTCAGAGAAGAAGATCTTTGAAAAGTGTGTATGGACGACAGACTGACCAAGGTCAAGAGATGACCTTGACCTAAATTAATCACATACCTTCATCTAATCCATTAGTTGTTTGCATCTACCACTTTTCAGGCCTCAGGCTGCAATAGTTTTCAAAAAATCCATAGTTTTCACTTTTTCCCATGTAAAAGCCTATGTTTCCAAATTTGACCTTGCCGTAAAATAGGTCAAGGTCATCCAAAGGTCATCATTTTATCAACCTATGATGGGCTGAAGTCCTCGATGCTACATACCAAGTTTCAAGGAAATCGGCTCATCGGTTCTGGAGAAGAAGATTTTTGAGCGTTTTTTACCATGTATGGGCGTGGCGGCCATCTTGGTCATTTGACCTGGATTTCGCGATCAAACTTGAAATGCCACTACCCAAGGAGGCTCCACATAAAATTTCAACAAGATTGGCCAAGCGGTTTCAGAGAAGAAGATCTTTTAAATTGTGGTCGACGGACGGACGACGGACGACGGACGGACGCCGGATCATGGCCATCCTATAAGCTCACCTTGTGAGCCTTCGGCTCAGGTGAGCTAAAAAAATGAAGAAAAAAATGAAATAAAGAAAAAAAAAGTTTTATCAAATGTTTGTGTTACGTCCTAGACATGATGAGCACACGCTATCATGAGCCACATCAAACGTTAAACGCGCGTCTCATACACGCCTAGGACACGTTTTGAAGCAAACCTCTCGTAAAATCGGAGAGCGCATGTAGCGCACACTGGCGTGCCTAAAACGTGTGCCAAAGGCGTTCAAAGCGTTTTCAAAGCACATGTAACGCGCGTGGAACTTATTCAAAACATACATGTATATGATTACACGTCCGAGACACGTCGAGCTTGCAGAAAAAACTGAAGTACCGTCAAGGCTTAAAAATTCTTTTGAGCACTAACACGCCTGGAACGCGCACTGACCTACAGCAGTATTAAAGATGATTTCTTCACGCAAGAAACGTTCATATATCAAAATCAGATATTTGTTGTCTCAGAAACCACTAACTTACAACTTTAATCGTTAATATGAGATCATTATACATAATGCTAAACGAGCCGCTTCTAGCTTTTTTAAAAGCTATCCTTGTATCATATACAACCACGCTATTTTTAACATGTATCGGGTTTTCCAGCTAATAATCGATAAAGCAACACCAAGAACAAGGAACTGGTAACCGCTTTACCAGGCAGGTTATATCAAGGAATCGGAAACCAGTATAAAATGAGGCGCATTATGGGGGTTTACAGCTTAACAACCTCTGTTGTCTGGTCTAACACAATATTGATAGTTCGTCTCTCACTAATGAGAAAGACCAGACAAAAAAAAAAAAAAAAAAAAAAAAAAACAAAAAAAAAAAAAAACAAACAAACAAAAAAAAACACAATATTAGAAACCCGTTGAAGACCCCTACATCTTACATTGACCCATACATTGACAACAAAACAAAAACAAACAGTTAAGTAGGTCACCGAAATATTTTAGCCATATTTTACCTTCCTAAAGCAAAAATAAACAGAGGTATTCCCATCGAAAACACAAATAACATAAAAGAAATAAAGTTGACAAATATAGCATCCAACAATTATACAAAACTAAGCAAACACAAAATTTATGTTTCAATCGACGCATGAAAATGGCTGCTTCAATTCACTAGGACGCAATTAAAATGGACACGCCCACTGATTTTGGCAGAATACTGAAAACATATAGGGCAAAGTAGAATAACTTAAAATTTCAAAACACAACGTTAAACGCTAAACATACTTTTCAAATGCCTGAATTTCACACTGTTAAATACTTTCGCCCCAGAAAGTATAGCGAAACAATATTTTTGTGAAAATCAAACAAATTCTGCATAATCTACGCATTCCTTAACTAACAAGTATCAATGCTTCCTAACAAACTAAGATATTGATCTCTAAAGTAGCCTCCCTTATTTAAGCGTCGTAACTATCAAGTAATAATTTTTTAAAAATATCTCCTTTCTGCATACACAAAGCTCGATCCATCGACCACAGCCCACAGAAAACGCCTGATACATGTACTAAAGAAAACAGATAATTTCCAGATAATATCCAAACTTTCATTAAAATCAAATAACCACCCACATGAACAGAATCTTTATTTTACTTTAAACAGTGACAAGAAATAAACAATGATTTTAACTCGATATGATTTCAAAGCTGTCTGCCGCACTTTGGCCTCAGGAATAAAAATTTAACAAAAGCGATTGAAACGATGCTTCCCCAATGCCCACACAAAACGCACCAACGGCCACAAACCATCTGCACCTCAGCTTGCCAAAACCATCCAACCGAATGGTCTAAAAAATACGTAAACTGTTTCACACAAGCCACCAAGTAACCCGTCCTCACTACACCCTCGGCCCCCGGCCCCACCTTTACGCACCCACAGACCGCTTCCACCAAAAAATACCATTGTAAATTCAGAGATATGATGACAAATAGATAACTATTTTAAAAGATTATGCAAATCTCAATTTCATCTTGAATTAAAACTGTTTACCCAAATATTTGAAATATACAGAAACCTTATTCGTCTTGATCTAACAGCAAAACATCGAATATCTATTTTTTCCCAAACCTAGATTTATATTGACTTGAAAGAATAAATCCTAATAATAAGCCTTCTGGCCAACCTACAAACAATTCGGTACTTTAATATGATCCGTATATAATGCAAACTAAAAAATTATCGTCATAAACGGTCATGACTGATAATTCTTCAAGTATCGGCCTTTGATACAAAGTAAAAACTGAACAAATAAGTATGTACTTATCTTAAATAGTCGCGGATACGCTGGTAAAGCATCTATGAAAAGCTATAAACTTGTACACTGTACCCAAATCATCACATCAGCTCGAATACATCGAAACTCGATAACAACTGAAACTCAAAAGGAAAAACGGTTAATTTACGAACATTCCATTGTGAGCAATAATTTATACATGTAGATCTATATGCAGGCTTAATAAAACTAAATTATACAAGGACCCGACATGTTTCTTTTGCCACAACAAAATCTTTTAATCTAAATTCTTAAATCATCTCTCATGAAACAGCAAAACGTAATGAAAACCAACCCTAAAAATCTTTCATTATTTATAGAAATCGTAAATATACTTATGATTCTAATATCTCTGTGTATCACACGCATCATCGTCGTAGATATCCGATTTTCCTCCTCTATTCCGCAAACAAGAAAATTTGACGAACAAACGAAACGGTACCAAACTTGCGAAGCAACGAGCGTCGATGATTTTTCAAATTTCTAAAATCCTTATATACAGGCTACTGAGAAATGCTCACTCACGGCACAATTGCACCATTTTTACGAAATCCTCGAGATAATACATGAACTCGAATACCAACCATATTCAGCTGAAAGAAGACCGACCGAAAAGAAGTGCATAGAGCAACGGATTTCTAACTCGGCATTCCGGGTTCAAATCCCATAAGAGACGTATGATTTTTTCAAACTATGCATCATCGTACTAGTATTAGACATGTATGTTTGAAAACTTAAGCAATCAGTATTTGTTCGTTTGTTTGATTTGAGGTTTAAGATCCCAGTCAATATTTTTTCAGCCATGTCGAGACGGAGTTACCACTTCCTGGGTATTAACCTGTACTCTGTGTATTAACTTGCTCAAGGACACAATACGGTGCCGCCAGTGGCGATCGAACGCAAGACCTCTGAATTCGAAGTCCAATGCTGTACCACTATGCCACCGGGCTCCCCTTTGCAAGTGGTATACTGCACTACTGATAAGGTACAACACAAAAGTAACGTACTTGTCCTTTAGACAATTATAAAAAAAAAAAAAAAATTACAGTTCTTACGAATTTCGTTTATAAAATTGCATTCAGCAACCGGCACAATAGTCGTATTACAATATAGGCAAGCAATCGATTTTACTTGCGCTCAGGTAAATTTACGGAGACTTTCCAATAATATCCGATAATGGCCGGCGATATTCGATCATCATTCGGCTAATCTGTCCAGGTAATTTCAGTGTTGCCTGGGGACAGTTGTTGTAGGGATTAAAGATTTCATCGCTTTATTTTAACAGCTTTCTCTGCAGCTTTCTCTGCGTGAAAACAGTTGACATGTTAAAAGACTAAATGCATGACGCAGGGACCGGGGGTATTCATCTGCTACCCCCATGTCACTTCGGATGATTTTATATAGGATATAAAAGAGAACCAACGTAAACAAAAGCATTCGTCTTGCAGACGCGGACACGCCTTTACCTTTTCAAGATGATTTAAGAAGCTGCATATATTATTTTAATAGACTTCATTTTGTTTGTATTGAGAATAAACGTGTTGTTCCCCTTTTGAAAATATTTGCGCAGGAGTAATCATATTGTTAAAAATAAATTTAGAAGGCTATCGGGATCCGAATGTGAAAGACACATATAAAATATTAAATAAATACGTTTTTCTTTATATAGAAATTAAATGTAATTCGCGCCAAATAAATGGATTTAGAATAATTATACATTTTCGCCGGGTCAAAAACTTAGATATTCGCGTCTTCATGAAAGATATATCGAATTAAATTCTTCACATCTATACTCAACTGGGCGGTGTATAGGCGGTGATGACCTGCACAGCGCCGAAACACCATTTTCCGGTTATTCGTATCCAAGTATGCAGTTCAACCTTGATACAGTTTTAATGATAACCAATCTGGTCTTTGTCTGACATGGTCAGAAATGCCGACCAGAAAGTAGGTTTTCACGCTTTGCTGATTATAAGGTAGTTAAAACGATCATCATGGATGACAAGATCGGGGGATTACACCTGACATCCAGCGCCGCAAGGTATTAAAGTCACGCTTCTTATAAAAACATTCTCGCATGATAATTTGGCAGCGTCATAGGAAAGCTGTTTTGACAGACAAAACTGATTCTGCATATCAGGCAGGCTACTCTTAGCCAAGTCTGCATATAGAGATCTAGTTACTTAAAACGAAATTTCATGTATAATTAAACTACATTTTTGTTTTGTTCAAGCACCATGCGGTGTAAACCTGACATGCCTCAATAATGCAAACGGTTTATTTTCTGAGACAGGTCAAGAAACAATCACATGTACAAGAATAAAATACCAAATGAGCCTTCGCATGAGAAAACAAGTTTGGTTTCCGACCAGGTCAGGCACAAATCGGCCTGTACAGTCACAGAAGCAGGCTAGAAGTTTGAAATTTCGTATTCAAGCGAAAACAAAGACGCGGAAACTTGCCATTTTCATTTTCATTGAAAATTATCTCAAATTATTTTTTGTCGTCAAGGATTTCATATATCGCATATAAGAAAGAAAGAAAGAAAGAAAGAAAGAAAGAAAAATAGAAAGAAATGAATGAATGAATGCGCATTTCACGAATCCCTAATTACGCATATTTAGTTTGATAAATGTAGGCGTCTTCTCTACTACGATACATGTAAAATGATTAAATGTTTTGTTTCTTGTCGCATTCATTTCACGAATCCGTAATTACACATATTTAGGTTGATAAATGTAGGCGTCTTCTCTACTACGATACATGTATAATGATTAAATGTTTTGTTTCTTGTCAAAATGCTTTGAGAAAGATATTAAAAATAGATTTTAATATCTTTGAATAAATAAAGCATGCATAATGTATTATGGCACATTGTCATCACCATGCACCACTTTCGGTAAAGGAGTAATTATACTCGTTCGGTTTGCTCAATTATATCTCGAGTATGTGTGAAATACTTAAGTTAAATGGATTTTATGTAATTTGATTTTTTTTAAGTGTTGTCGGGATTCAACTGTTCATGCGGTGATCGCATTTAAACGTTTATGTTTGATGTTTTTGTTCTTTAATTAAAGCTAATAAATGCTGCTACTTTGTTTGGATTGACTTTCGGAATGACAGATATCGAGCACTCGTCCTGTTGCGGATTACAGCATCAAAAGAAAAATACAAATACCTCATAAAATAATTGTAAAAAAGATTCTCCTAAAAATAAAATGATTAATTAAATGAGTAGAACTTGATTGCGAATTTAACATAGTGTCATTACTAATTGACATTATGCAGTCATGAGCGAATTGACATCTGTGTTTTCAATTCGGCATCTACTGCCGAAAAAGGAGAAAAAAATATGGTTAAGTTTAATGTTTTATTTCCGCAAAATATCAATCTCTAAACTTAATTTATTCATATAAAATTCTTTATTACACTATCAGCCATCAAATACATTTCATTTTCATACTAGAGCGATAATCTTCGCCCACGGCATTAATACCTGGAAATTAAGTCGGGTCTTATCGGTGCATTTTACGGATACTCACGGAAATTCCAGATAGAAAATGATATTAATTTTTTTTTTGGTCCTTGCTCAAACAGACCAATTTATCGTTGAGTTACAAAATAAAAAATACACTTGATTAAAATATGATATTTCTACTACATTGGATCGTTTGTGACACCTAACATTTATGTAAAATTATAGCTTAAAATGTTGCTGAAGTCATGTACCTAGGCGTATTTAATTAACCGCCTTTTACGGAAATATTGCTATATATTTAATTAAATTGCGTACAACAAGACGGCCGTCCCCAAACAGACCATTTTATAATAGCGCTACGTCAAAAATTTAAAAACTATGGTAAAGATAAAGAATAATACTTTCTAATGCCGTTCGTGATATATAAAAATATCGTAAGAAATAAGAATGTTACGAAGTGTTAAATATTTTTCCCTATATGTTTTATACAATTTATTGGCCAATACCTGTAGAAGTGCTAGTACGACTAAAGTACCCCATGTTCAATCTGCATTCTGGATAGGTTTGCCTTGATACAAATCATGTATTTTGCTAGCATACCTTACCTTTGCGTAACTGGTTGACCACTCGGCTCAGTTGGTCGACCGTTTGATTCAGCTTACTGACAGTGTGGCTCATTTCACCGACCGTTTCCTTCAGCTCTCCGAATTGCTCTAGAACATCTGGCAACGCGTGACATTTCTCCATGCAGCTGTCATGCTTCAAATTCATCATCGTTCCACGCTTACTGTGTAACATCTTAGACTCCAAATCTCAACCGCGTGCGCATTGCTTACGAGGAGGACTGCACATGCGAGGAATATGAACCTTATTTTCACCATTTTCTAGAACAAATTAAAATAAAAAATATTCAAAATAAACATTTCATCTGATTTATCTATATCACTTTATAGCGGCGAGGTTCAAGCGGCTACTAAGCCGCTTGGATTAACCGCTCACGCTCTATCTAATGGTAGAAAACACGTGATTTTGCTTCTGTTAAAAACAAAAACACGGCGTTGGCTACGCGGGACCACGTCACGCCATATCCGGTACCTTATGGCATGTGCTATTGTTGTTGTCAGGGCATGAGTTGACTTGGAAATACATGCGAAATACCTTGCTTTCTTCGTAACAAATGTAAATCTGTAATCCTATAATTCATAGGGTGGGGGGGGGGTGGGGGGTGTTTAATTTTAATCTACCTGAACTACAGTTGAATAAAGCCAACACCACAGGTACCGAAGCCCCCTTTTTGGATTTACATCTTTCTATTCCAAAAGGATTTGTTTCTTCTAAAATTTATCATAAACGCGATGACTTTTATTTTGATATAGTAAATTTTCCGTTTTTGGATGGTGACGTTCCTCGCCGTGCTTCTTATTGTGTGTACATTTCGCAAATTATTAGGTTTGCCAGAGTCTGCAATCATGTAGCGGACTTCAACGCGCGAAATAAATGTTTGACAGCCAAACTTCTCCAGCAAGGCTATCGGTATCACAAACTTCGAAAAACTTTTTCTAAATTTTATCGCAGGCCCTATGAGTTTATTTCCTTTAATGTTGGGCTAAATATGCTTTTACGTGAGAGCCTTTCGGAACCTGAAATTTATGGTGACTTGGTTTACAAATTTAAGAAACTTATTGGAAGAAATGATTTTCCTTTTCAGCGTTACAGGCCTATAGGTTATAACTTATTATGCGACAGTCTGCTTAGCTTTAAACCCAGTCATGGTTGATAACTATGCTGCCTTTAATTGCACACCGGTGGGTCAGACTCTATGATAGCCCCGACATAAAGCTATTCATTTTAGTTGGTTGTCTGTTGTTTGGCCCACTGAAGTTCAACTGGTGCTTTTCTTTTGCTCCGTGTTTCAGTAAGTTATTCGGCGCCCAGGGATCTCCATCGTCGGGCTGCTTACTGAATCGAGTCTTCGTTTTTTATTCATCAGGGTGGTTATCATGATTTATTTGTTTGTCCTTGATGACTCATCGACTAGTTGGAACCGAACAACTAATTAAATGTTGTGAACCACTACAGAAGATGAGGGCGAGGTTAGGCGCCTGTAAAATCGATTTACCCCCCCCCCCCAGTAAATTTATATTCCTGATTGTTCCAAGGCGATACTTCCGTTGTGGTTCTATTTGTTTTATGTTTTGGAGTAAAATTTTTGTGCTGTTTTAACCTTTTGTACGTTTTCATATTTTTATTTAAGTTCGGGTAGCTGAGTGGGCGCCTTTTGGGAAATAGCTGCTCACTCGGCTTACGATATATTTTCTATGTATAAGTACCTCATTGTTAATTTAGTTTTTCCGCCCTCGGTTTTCGGAGTGGAAACCGTTCTTTCTGATTGCACCTTTTCCTGATCATTGCCTACTCGTACCTTTTTAACGTTAGGTCACATGACAGCATATGGCATCAAATGTCAGGTAAAAGAATGACGTCATAGTCATACGTCGTTAGAATGACATTGATTGCCACGCGCTAAAAGTCATACGTCGCGCGCCAGTTCTGATTAGCGAAATGTGACAATGGGACCTCTAGTTCAACTGATTCGGTTGGGTAATGATTAAATAAAGCAGCTATTTAGTAAAACAGTAGTATATAAAACCCTGTCCCTCGAAGTCATTGACAGCTTAAAATAACAAAAAGCTACTTATATTCATCCTTATATAGGCCTACACTCGTTTCGCATGCCTAGGGTGCACGGTAAATGGTAAAACCTATTTCATATTAACTTATTGGCGAGCTCGCCCTTAGGCTGTGCCTAATTTATTTAGCAAGCTCGCTTCCTTATAAAAAGGTACAAGTAGGCAAAGATCAGGAAAAGGCGCAATCAGAAAAAGATTCCCACTCCAAAAACCGAGGTGGGAAAAAACCAAATTAACAATCAGGTACTTATACCATGAAACATATCGCAAGCCGAATGAGCAGCTATTTTCCAAGTAGGTGGCCACTCAGTTACCTTAACTTAACTAAAAATATGAAAACATACATAAGGCGCCAACAGCACAAAAAATAAACACCAAGACATAAAACAAAAAGAACCACCACAGAAGTATCGCCTTGGAAAAACCGCGCATTGGAAGAGCAAGCTCTATGGTAGAAAGCGCGTGATTTTGCTACTGTTAAGAACAAAACCCAAGACGTTGGCCATCACGAGGATATGGATGACTTCAAACTTCTCTATTTAAGGTCGCATTGAAATAATCTTGATCAGAATACTGGAAGCTGAACATCGGCGTTTTTCGTAAGATTAAATCGCTATATGTACTGATTATTATGTATATCTCAACCATTACCAGCTGTTAATTGATACTCAGAGTAACGTCTACTAGTGTGAATTGCACCCGGTTCCTCTACTTAAGAGGTAGCCGGGTCCGTGTGGCAGACCGTGAAGTTTGTGCATTGAGTCGGATCTGCGAAGGATATTTATAGCGAGCCACGCCAAGCCAAAGCCATATCCGCCACCTCATGCACACCGTGTCTGTGCCTTTTAAAGCAGCAGTCACACATTAGCGTATAAGCCAAACGCGCGCCCGGCGTGTTGACAAAAGTGTAAAGTTCAAAATACGCCAGGAGCACGTAGGAGACACGTTAGAAGCGCGTTTCATGCGCTTTTTGTACGCTTGGTGCACGTTGACATGAGTCGCTGTAAGTCGCTGAGCGCTCTAAGCGTGTTTGGGCTAAAAAAAAAAAAAAAAAAAAAAAAAAAAAAAAAAAAAAAAAAAAAAAAAAAAATCAAACATTTTTAAATATTTTCTAGAATCTCGGCGTGTCCCGGGCGTGTGTCTTATACGTTTCGAATAAGTTCCACGCGCATTACACGCGCGTTGAATACGCTTCGAACGCGTTTGGCGCACGTTTTAGGCATGCCAGTGTACGTTACATGCTCGTTCCGATTTTATGAGATATTGCTTCAGTAGCGTTCCCCAAGCGTGTGTATGACGCGCGTTGAACGTTTGCTGCCCGCCGGTAGCGCGTGCATAGCGTGTTTGGGACGTAACACAAACGTACTCCAAAACTGTGAGATTTTATACGTCCGGCACACGCCTCAGTCACGCGCTAATGTGTGACTGCTAAAGCGAGTTAAACTGGGATATTTTTATATGTCCAAAATCTTCAGCGTGTACGCCTGGCGCGCGTTTGGGTTATACGCAACAGTGTGACTGCCGTTTGACTATTCGACTAACCTCATATGTAGGAAGTGATAACCAATATTTTTTTTTCTACTGTGACTGTTACTTATTGGTATTAACAAAAATAAAATAAAATCTAAATAAATTATGAAAATGATCGACGCAGTAACTGAAGATAGACTGTGTGATCATATATTATAATTGACGAGCTCGCCATTAGGCTATGCCTAATTTCATCATATTAAGGCTTTGTTCAGGCAAGTATTTTTCTTCTGAGATTAGCTCATGGTAGCAAACGCAACTAATTTTCTCGAATCTTTTATATCTAAAAGATTTCGCACCCATGCAGCATCAAAATGAGTCAAACTATCTTTCTGTGATATGACGTTTAATATATTTGGCCCCTTTTTGATTATAATAGTCTTTGTTTCGACTATCCTGTTGAAAGTTGCAAAATCATAGTTATTCTCTTTGGCCCCATGTTGCAAAAATCTGTAGGGTCATTGTTCTTTTATCAAAGAGGCTTGAGTAGCCGAAACCGCGGTATGGTTCATCCCCTTTTTCATTAATATGCTTACTGCTCTTAAAGGATCTCAGTTTCATTTTTATTTGCTATTACTGCAGCTGTTGTTGTGCAGTGTGGCGGCCCTAAAAAGTCTCCCCGTACATCATCTATAGTGCAGATTGTATTTTCCTTTTGGTCCTTTGAGATCAGCGAGGGTATTCTGAGAAATCAGAAAATTATTATCGGCTTAGATTCATTTTCTAACCAACGTTTCATATATTTGGTCACTTTTTGATTATAATAGTCTTTGTTCCGACTATCCTGTTTAAAGTTGCAAAATTATAGTTATTTTCTTTGGCCAATGAAGTTGCAAAAATCTGTAGGGTCACTGAAGAGGCTTAAGTAGCCGAAACCGCGGTATGGCCCATCCCCTTTCTCATTAATATGCTTACTGCTACTAAAGGATCTCAGTTTTATTTTTATCTAAACCGCGTTCACGGATACTCGCTTCGGAATACAAAGACTCATTTTCCGTGCCTCGCGTGTACGCGAAGTATAACAACACCATGAAATTGATGGTGTCTCGTGCACCAACGTCTGGGACATTTCATATTAATAGGTTTAAGCAAAATTATAAACCCAACGGGCGGGTTTTAAAAATTCGCTGAACATTTGTTTCGGTTATCAGTTTTCATTAATCTTCATTAATACGTATACGCATAATTATCCTGTGTCTTAACATCAAAAACAATATTTATTCATAAATTTTTTTCTGAAATCTCCTGTATTCCGAGAGAAACAATCAAGTTCGTGGGTCTAGTTCTTAGCTTGTCGACTGCCCCTCGTGTTCGGAACTTACTTTTAAATAGCACCAGAAATCGACTTAAAAGTTTGACATTACTAAAAATCAAATAAAACGAAACAAATGAATCAACTAATGTAAAATCGTGTAAGTTTTTCATCGCTTCAACTTAACGCACGATTTTTTTGTCAGCGAAAAACATAAGAAATAAACTAATTTACCGATTATGGTCAGCCTGTTCAATTTGACACTGCCGTTCCAAAGTAGCTTCAAAATTTAAGAGTAAGAATAGTAAATGTTAAATTGACAGGCGTAATCGGGGCGCAACCCATGCATCGAATAATAACAAAGCGCTTTCCCACTGACAGATGTAACAAATCATTTAATTAATATGAAACTTTTCTTAAAATGCATATTTGTACACTAGAACAAAAATAAAACGCAACTTTTGCTTGAAGTCTTTAATAGTAAGCCGGAAAATATACGAGGGTGGGTCAGAAAGTTCTGTCATAGGTGGTGTAACTTTGTTAATAGACATGATAGATTGCTGTTTTATACCTTGATTGAAAGGGCTACATTTCGCCTTTATAACGATGCCAAAATAATGTCCGAAAAAAATAAGTGCTTAGAAATAGACGCCTTGAAAGACACCTGGGGTAAAACCAATGACACGTTTTCTAGAATTTGTGAATAATATTGTGTACGTTTCATGCGTCATATCTTCATAAATGCCGATCAAATTTTCTCCAACTTTACAATGATAAATAATAGTATATTTAGAAACACAATCTGACAAAAATTACCGTTATTGATGGTATGGTGACTTTATAGTAAAGCGATATATATGACGTCATTAAAATACGTACCCCTATAGCATTTCTGGCACCGCTGGACCATTATATTTGCTTGTTTTTTATGAGTTTACTACAGGGCACACTAGGATAAAACGATAAAATGGTTAAACGCATTTTAAGGTCCCTGGTCTACGTGTAGATGTCAATAAATGCCCTTTGAATTTAAACTGTAATTTTAATGTATTCACAGCAAGCCAATTTCACTATTTCATTTTGCAATAACTCAATTAAATTCAATTGAATAATTTTGATTTTTGCAGGATATATTCATCTATGTTTGAAAAATATATTGCATGGATTATATTTTTTCGAGTCGTTTTTCTTTCAATAATATTCACAAATTCAAGAAAAAGTGCCATTGGTTTTACCCCAGGTGTCTTTCAAGGCGTCTATTTCGAAGTATTTATTTATTTCGTGCATTCTTTTGGCATCATTGTAAAGGAGAAATGTAGCCCTTTCAATCAAGGTATAATACATCAACCTATCATGTCTATTAACAAAGTTATAACACCTATGACAGAACTTTCTGACCCACCCTCGTAATGTCGAACTGTTTGTATCAAGCAATTTGTTGTTCAGAGTTTATATGTCAACACAGGTAACAACAGCCCTAACACAAATCCCCTTCCATTGGGACCGTGAGAAATAGATGGGCTGCTTGTGCCTCAAGGCCAGGCTTATGACCGTCTGATTACTGGTTAACCTCTCAGAAGTCTGAACCTGCCCAGGAAAAGTGGTTCAAGCCAACCATACATACATATATATAAACCTTAGATGTTTCCTAAGGTGGTTATATTTTCAAGGGCATTGTAGGTTTCATGGCATCGTAATGTTGGATAGCAGAGCTATAAAATGGAGGAAACGATTCTACATGACCATAGCTGTAGACTGGGACGTAAACCATCATTCAAATAAACCAACAATGAGACATCATATTATTCTACTAAAAGAAACCCAAAATCTGAACCAAAGGCTCACATGGTGAGCTTATAGTGTATAATTATGTCCGTCGCCCGACAGTCCATCGTTTTTAGATCACCTGAGCCGTTAGGCTCGCAACGTGAGCTTATAGTATACCCATGCTCTGTCGTTCGTCGTCGTTGTCGTTGTCGTTGTCGTCGTCGTCGTTCACACTTATCAATCATCTTCTCTGAAACCGCTTGGCCAATCAAATTCTTAGGAAGGGGGAACCAAAGTTTGTATAAATGGTCTAGGTCACATGACCAAGTTGGCATTCAGGGCTATAAATAGCAAAAACCTTTAAAAATCTTCTTCTCCAGAACCAGAAGGCCTATGATTTTGAAACTTGGCATGAAGCATCAGGCAATAGAGCTCTACAAAGTTTGTATAAATCATGACTCTGGGATGACCTTGGCCTATTTTACGGCAAGGTCAACTTGGGTCGCCCATGCATTTGAATGGGGAAAAATACGAAAATGTCACTTAATGGCAGAAACCTGCTTAGTAGTAATGAGCAAATGGACAGAAGATTTATGTCTACGAAAACGCGTTCTATACTATCGCTATAGTATACTATCGCTATCTTATATATTTTTGTAATAGCGTCACTGTTAACAGTTATGGTCATATCGGGACGTTGCTCCATTTCTTTTGACTTCTACCCAACATATTGTGGATGTCATGACACCCAAAATGAGCTTGAAAGTATCCATTAAAGTTCGAATGACAAAGTTTTAAAAGCAAATTTTGTGTACTTATATCTATTAATAAACATATAAGAAGCACTTTCTTGCTTTGTTGTTAATTT
The DNA here is from genome assembly GCA_964017185.1 of Rugalucina vietnamica. Taxonomy (NCBI): domain Eukaryota; kingdom Metazoa; phylum Mollusca; class Bivalvia; order Lucinida; family Lucinidae; genus Rugalucina; species Rugalucina vietnamica. The sequence goes on from OZ024873.1 coordinate 63,570,680, forward strand.
TTGCTCTTACGAAAATAAAAATATTAACATTTATCTGAGACATCCCCTAAAAAAGTAAATTGATTTTTTTAGTCACGTGATCTTTTTGTCTCGTGACCGATGACGTCACTCTGGTCATTTCTTTTATCGGTCGCCATATTGTTTTGTGTTCAAAGGGATTAGTCAAGTGTGAAAAAGTATTAAATTCTGTGTGTATTGTTGTTATAAATTCGTGAAAATGCCTCGCTGCGTGGCAGTGTTCTGTGGAAATACCGGAGATGCTGGTTTGGGTATGTTTTCGTTCCCGAAAGACCCGGAATTGAACCTTGTTTGGCGTCAGAATATGAAACGGACAAAGTCGGCGAGGGAGCCAAATAAACTTTGGGAAAATACAGTCCACAGCAAGTTGTGCGGTGCACATTTCGACGAATCGTGTTTCCAGAAGGTGGGCCCGGAGAGAGAGAAGCTTTTGGGATGGAAACCGGGAAAGAGAGCTCTGGTTCAAGGCGCGATCCCCACCATCTTCAAGAGATCGGTCAACGACCCACTTCGGAAGACCAAGCCTGTGCGATCTGCGTTCATGAAACGGGAACGAAAAGAGGTACATGTACACAACATCTTTGCTGCCTTTTATCAGTTTATCTTTCCCCGACTTGTGACTGCAAAATTAAATTTCAATGACCATTTTTCTGTTCATCTGTGCAAAATCTGAATGGGCACTCAATACAACAGCTCAACAGAGACAGTAGGTCGGCCCAATCACTCTTTTACTAGTTTTAGACATGATATTCCTACCAGTTCATTCTGTCTATGACATTCACTGTTGGGGTTACAGATACTGATACTGTGGAAATGTAAATCACTATGCCACAACGAACAGCCCTCCCCCCCTCCCCTAACACACACACAACTCGCACTCGAAGCCGGGAGCACTGGGCCTGTCCATTTTAGTAATATGATTTTTTTTTTTTTTACTGTTACTGAGTCAATCAACTTCTGACCATTACCTCAGGAGCTGTGGAAATGTGACTTGCTCAAGGCCACAACGAAAGGCGCCCCGGCTGAGGATTGAACCCGGGACCTCTGGGACCGGAGTCAACCACTCTACCCCTGCACCAGTCCGCTCCAATTTAAACCATGATCTGCACTGCACTGAGGAACTGATGCTGAATTTCAAAACACTGCAGCATTCACAGAGCGCGGTGGTGTAGTGAGTAAAACTTAATCTGTAAATCGAGCGGTCCTGAGTTTGATCCTCACTGGCTGCACTTTATGTCCTTGAGCAAGATGTACATTTACTCCCAAGAGTACTGGTAAAAGCCCAGGAAGCGATGGCTCCATCTTCAGGGAAAGAAAAATCCACTTGTATTCAGGTATTTACGAGTGAGGACAAATTTCATGTTGCTTGCCCGACAGGACGAGTGACTATTTAATATGATATATATATAGGGTTGAATAAAACTGGAAGTTGCAGTATTCCAAACCATAGTTTGAAATGTTGGCACTGTTGCATATAAAAATGTCTAAGCAAACTTTGTTTATATAACACTCTTTGGAAAAGCAGAAAATAAAACAGCTTTTAGATGGGACAGGGGAATTGGTGTGCCCCGGTGTGGCACTGTGTGGGCATATTCAGATCAGAAAAAGTACAATTAGGCAATGATCAGGAAATGGTGCAGTCGGAAAGATATTCCCACTCCATAAACCGAGGGGTGGGAAAAACTTAAACAACACTCAGGCACCTTTACCATAAAAAAATGTCGTAAGCAGAGTGAACAGCTATTCCCCAATAGGCGGCCACCCAGTTACCCAAGCCGCAATTTGGACGAGTTATATATATGTCAAGGACGTGTGACAAATTAAGACCGCTAGCCCCACAGGACGACTAAGTTTCTTGAGAAATTTCTATGCCAGGCCCCAAGGTTATACAACGTTCTTCATGCTCAACTCAGCTGAGCATGAAATTTAAATGCTCAAAAGTAGAGACATCAAATTTGATTGAAAATTAGGTTAAGATTGGTAAAGCCGGTTATTTATCTTGCTAACAAATGTTAAAATGCCAAAAATTGTTTGCATTTTAACATATATGAACATGATAAATTTTAGTCTTTGCAGAGCTGAGCATGAAAAATGAAAAAAAAAGTTTAAAACATGGAAAATTGCAGTTTACCATAGGGCGAATCGGTTTGCAAATATGTTTATTTGTTATAAAGCTTCTGAAGTTATGATTTTATTTGTTTGCATGGCACATGCCTTATGGGTCAATGCAACTACAGTACCATGTATTTCATGTATTTTGCTCAGATTGTTTCTTTCTACTAGAAACCATGACATGCAGATTTAATTATAATGTTGAATCTCCTGTGACCGACTGACCAGTGCTTGCAAAATCATGCATTTTGTATCAGACCGAAAATAAGCTTATCTTGTGGCTCTAGTTAGACGGCTAATGATTTGTTATTGCAAACATAGATCTAGATACTGGCCATAGCAGCCCCGGTGGCAGAGCGGTTAAGAGAGTTGTTTTTTAATCACTCAGTCATCTCACCGCTGTGTCTGATGTGGGTTTGAGCCCCGCACTGGCCACGCGTGGGAATGAACAATGTACATTTCCTGGTGATGCATTTTCAACTCATAATTGTGTGTAAACTGTCCATATAGACATTTACATTTCAATGTATTTTCAGGCAATCAAACAGATTCTCCAAGAGTACGATGCTAAAGAGATGGGAACGTCCACTGTCCAGCTCCTACAAGATGACATGCTGGAGAAACCAGAAGAACAGCCTCCAATGTCAACTGATGGTCATGATGTTACAGCCACAGCATCCCTGAATCAACCTCTACCCATATTACAGTGTGTTCCTCTGCCTCTCACAGACATTCAAGTTATGACACAATCACCACCACCAGAGAAAACTAGTTGCCAGAACTCCAGTGGTAAAGAAAACACCCTGGAAAAACCTCCAAAGGTAAATAGGTCCAAAATTAAAACATGTTTTAGACCATGTCAAAGCATGGTAAGAAAGATTTCCACAGGCACTGGTACAGCTTGTAATTTTTACACATGCCTTTTAAAATCAGTCCGTCTGACAATTGAGTCTGTAAGTGCTGCAATGTTCAACATTGTGTATTTTTGTTTTCCACTTTTTATGCTTGAACACAGCTGTCAGAGCATAAACATGATTACTGCGTGGAATTACTGTGATTTTTTTTAGAATCAAAATGACAAAGGTAATCATAATCTGTTTAATAGAACACCAATGTTACCCATCAATGATATTTTTATATTTCATGTATTTATGAGCAGGAAATTTCATGAAATGCTGGAAATGGTGAGCTGGAAAATTTCATGCTCAGAAAGATTCAATATATTCTATTTAACCTATTGACTTGTACAAAACAAATTGTAAAAAATCAAAAGAATTACTCAAGTCACAAGTGTGAGGCAAAACCTAGGCATATCATTTTTATTATTATAATATTGAATGATGTACATGTATTTCTTTTATAAATACAGCTGTACCACAAGAAGATGCAGACACCAGCCAGATGGGCCCCCAAACCACCAGCTGCGATTCGCTCTTATGCAACCCAGGCAGGTCCAACCATGGTTGACAAAGGAACACAGTATGACCCACCAGAAGAGAATCAACCGACAAAGCCAGTCCCCTCAGTCTTCGAACCAGTGGAAGAAGACCTAGATACCAGCTTCAGGTAATTCATGTTTATATATGTGTATAATTAAATTGTATCTATATATGATTTATTCTTGCTCAGCCTAAGTGTGAAGGCTTGTTTGTTATAAGCCTGTAAGTTTCCGAACCGGTCTGACACAAACGGAGCTGTACAAGCAGAGAAGATGGCTAGAGGCTGGAAATTTTGGATTTAGAAAGTATCTAGAGGAATTTTACTTGTTACTTCGTTTTTCAGAATATCATTTACCAGTCTTGCATTTTCATATTACATGTTTTAGTATTGGGAGATATACATACAGGTACATTTCTGTTGTAGGTCCGAGAGTACAATGGATATGGATGATGACTCTGATGATCCCGATTACGAGCCAGAGTTAGAGATGGAAGTTGGTGATGATGATGACAGGTAGATCTAGTTTGTTCACTTCCTCAAATAATTTGATGACAGTATAAAATGAGAGATGCAGTTGAAATGATATTAAATTTCATTTTCTTTTCTGTTATCAGATTATGTCGACAAGCTGATGGATGAAGTCATGAGTAGAAGGGAAGACCTACCGAGTGTCCAAAAATCACTAGACGACATCCAGCCGATGTTAGCAAGGACACCGCGACCAGTCTGCTCAAAATATGGACGATACGACAAGAAGGAAGTGGTTTCTGCGCATAAATCAAGATTTAATTTAGCAGCAAACAAACTGAAGGACAGTGCTTAAGAATCATGGGACTATCAGAGTGCTCAAATATTGTGTCTGAAGGACAGTGCTAAAGAATCATGGGACAATGAAAGTGCTCAAATATTGTGTCTGAAGGACAGTGCTTTAAGAATCATGGGACAATGACAGTGCTCAAATACTTTGTCTGAATGACAGTGCTTTAGAATCTTGTGAAGAAATAACAGTGCTAAAAAATGTAACTGATAGAGCCACATGCTGCCAGGACAGAATGTGTAAAATATATACTATGTAAGATAAACTCATGGGTTGACACAAGATACATGTACTCTGAGATTTATTAATACATTATGTTTGTATCTAGGTATGTTTCTTGATGTTGAGTACATGTGTTCTGTACTGTACTGCTACTGTACATAATAATTTCATGATTTAATAGATGTCTATTCATTGAAACAAGAGATTTTTTTTTCAACTTCACCAGGAAGATATACATGTATTGACAGGGTTCCCACGGTCAGGGAAAAGTCAGGGAAAAATGTAAAAAATTCAAGGTCAGGGAAAAGTCAGGGAATTTTTAAATTGGGGAAATTTTAAAAAATGGCAAAAGTCAGGGAAAAGTCAGGGAATTTCAGAATCAGATGAAGAAATTTTTAAATAGTAAAGGAGAAACAACAAGTGGTTATGGCAGTTTCTTCTAAGATGATTTTGGTCAGGGAATTTTGAAAATTGGTCAGGGAAAAGTCAGTGAATTTTACTTTATGAAGTTTGTGGGAACCCTGATATTAATTTGAATATCCTATTTGAGCCATGTCAGGAGAAAATCTAGTTTGCTTCTGCCAAAAGTAACCGGTCAGTTTAAAAGCTGTGCTTGGATCCATCCAAATGATACGCATTTGTTTTTGTGGGATACATACATGTGCATGTACATAGTGTACATGAACATGTATTACAATCCCTTTAAGTTCTGAATTCTAAGTTTCAAAACTGCAAACTTAGTTACCTTCTGACAGCGGCTGTCTGTGCACTGTATATCCAAGTTTGTGTCTGACTTGGCCAGAAACCTCATAAGGCCAAAAAAAAAAGAATGTTTCCGGTAACACGCCAGAAAAAAAAATGGGTCGATAGGTCAGGATTTTTTTTATTTTTTTTTATTTTTTATTTATTTATTTATTTTTTTTTTTTTGAGGGAAGCGTTACCATGTAAAATACCTGAACATAGATATACAGTTTAATCAGAATTAAACTGTTTTTTCCTCCAATGCACATGCACAGCTTCTTAGTTATAACTTCAATTCAACATTTTTTATTCTTTTGCCGGGCTGGTACTTGAAAAACACGATCTTTTTTCGATTTTCGAGTTTTTATTTTCGGAAAACAGGAAAAAAATATTAGAGTCAGGGAGTTTTTGACAGGGTTGGTCGGGTTACCGGAAACATTCCTTTTTTTTGGCCTAAACAGGTTAAATCATATCTCCCTCTGCTTTAACTGCCAATTCTACAGAAAGCTATAGCAGAAATGCATTGTAAATGGCACGAAAGTATAGGAAAGACACAATGATAGAACGCAGCAGGTTTATTTTCAAGAACTTGATACATTTGGAGCAATATTATATGAACCACAATGCACGAAACCCTGTCTAAGTTTTCCAACAAAGTCTGATACACACAGGCCTGTGCAGTGACAGAAAATAGCTAATAGTTTTTTATAATCAAAATGGGGAAGTACTCCGAAGTAGAGGAATGCTCCAAGTCATATATATTTTTTGTTGTTATATGTTTTTTGCAAGAACAAAGGTGCACAAACCGCGAAGCTGCATCACCTTTGTTTTTGCTAAAAGGATAGTACAATTCCTCTTTCTTTCTGAATACAAAATTTCAAGCTTCTAGCCATCTTCAGTCGCTGCACAGTCTGGTTTGTGTCGGACCTAGTCGACACGAACAATGAAAGTTTTCTCATGTGACGGCCATATTTTGTTTAGATTGTATATTTTAATTCTTATTTTGTTTTATAGATTGTATATTTAAATTCACCTTGTATGTACAGTTTGTAGATGTATATTTCCATCAGCTTACATTATACAACTTTTCTTTTACAATGTATCAATTAAATGAATAGTCCCTTCTGGATGAACACTCAAAGCTAACTTGGTCAGATTAAAATGTTATACTGTATATTTGCCTAAAGTAAATTAATAGTCCCTTCTGTACTTAAATCCTGTGTACTCCTGCGATGGCCACTGCTGTTTTATCTTCTCATATGCACAGGACGGAATCACGCGCCTCACCCCCTTGCCCAGTCTGTGCCATACCCATCGGGTGAAGCGCCGATAGGCAACGTGTCTGTACTTCCTGTAATCATAAAAATGCACACATTATTTAGAACTTCATATTTATGAGACATTTGAGCTGTGTTTTGAGAAAAACATGTATAAATTATAAGGACTGTGTTAGGACAAAACCTGTATTGAGGATTTCAACCAGGCATGACACAAAGCTGGCTTTTTATGGCTACAGTATATGGCTAGAGGCTTGAAATGTTAGATTTAAGAAGTAGATAAAGAATATACTAGATATGAAGCAGAAACAAAATTACTGATTAGCTGGCAGCTGATCTAGGGCTAATTTCACATAGATCTGCAAAATGCTGGTTTTCTCCTGATATAGCTTATAATCCTTAGATAAAACACTTTTTTCTGTTCATACATGTTGCATTTGTAATTTAATTGTCCTTGAATAATTTGAATCAATAAATTGCATTGTTTTACACATAAAGAAATCAGTTTTCTTTTAAAGAACCCAAAAGTCGAAACCAGGTTTTACCTGTACATGCTCATTTTTAAATTTTTTATTGTCTTTTGGGGCTAAGGGCCCATCAGATCTGGTTTAATTATTGCTTTACGTCGCTGTCAACCATTTTTCAGTCATGTTGGGACAAAGCCACTGCTTTCTTGGCAGTTAACTAGTACAAGGACACTACACAGTGCTCGTTGGGTTCGAACCCAAAACCTCTAGATCAGGAGTCCGATGCTCTTCCACTGAGCCACCATGCTCCCTAAGGGCCCCATCATAATTATTTCACTTGCTATGTACAATGTTTGCACCCAACAAACCTGCTGGTTGTAAAACTGTTTAGGGTATTTCCAACAATGTTCAACACAAGTCAAACTGAACAGCCTCAAGTCGTGTTTTGAAATTCTGAGTGTAAATGGTTGAGGTATCATACCATAGTTGCCACTTACCAAGCAGCTGATCAGCTCCTTTGTTTTTGCATACATGCAATAAGGCAATACAGAAATGCAATGCATGTGACAAAGCATCAACATTTCTTTCGGTTAAAAAGTACTTGTACATGTACATGTGTACACTTAAATTGATTTTCAGCATGTTCTGGGTCACCCCACTGTTAAACAAAACAGTCTTTTTGACCACAAATTACTGGTACTTACTCTTCTATTGCTTCATCATCACCAATATGACCATAGTAGTCAAGAAACTCGTAGAATGATGTTTCTACAACATACGGGTTCAAACAATTCCCTTCATAGCCTGGGTGCTGAATTATACATCTGAGCTTCAGATCATCTACCAGATGTTTGATTGGTATTATCTCGTGACAGCAGGTGCTCATCTCGTCTGTCTCCTGTCTCCTGGGGAACACAATGACCACAAGTACACCTGAAACATAAAATCAGAAATTTTGAATACAAGACCAACTTTGAAATTTGAATTTTAATTAAATGAGGTAGGTGAGAATGGGTGGCTAGTGGGGATGGGGCATGAATTTCTGTTTGCTGCTGACCATATTGCAGAACCTAGTTTTCAGACTGATTTGGTTTTGCGGAATGCAAATTTATCAAGGAGTGCATTGCATGGTTTATTTTGGATTGACAATGATTTTTTTCTTCTATTTTCGGAAATAAGACAAATTTTGCTGAAATGTTGCTGCAATCATGAATGTCCTAGTGTATGATGTAAAATATAGTAAACAGCAAATCAGAATCAGAATAGTTTACTGGTGAAACACCAAAATGACAATTTCTCACCAGGGGATGTACATGTAACTGGGGGGAAGTTATGCACTAGTCATTTATAACAACTACCCCCCTGGACTATAACGGGGACTTCGACTTTTGGTCCAGCAGATCCCCGCTAAGTCCCGTCCTGCGGGGAAAACTTGTTGGTAAAACCACTGCTGCTTTCCTCAGCGATCTGCTATGTTTTCATTGCACTGCTATTTTTACATATATATAGTCCAAACCCCGGGTAGTTCTCCCGCCCTATGGGGGATAATTTAAAAGTGAGCCCCTACTCATTTCCATGGCTATCCCCACCCTGCCCCGGGAGGAGGGGGCCGGGGTTACAAACGACTAGTGCATTAGTTCCTAGCTCTCACAAGAGTGGTGAACTTGACTGATGAGTTAGATTTTCCGGAGGATTACTTATTTTACTATTATTTTTTGTCGCTTCAAAATAGACATGTATCATCATATTGAACCATTTACTTCCATCCGCATTGTCCTAATAATAAGAGTTACCATGTTAGATGCTGGTTACCAATCAGAGTTGATGCCTTGTTAAGCACAAACAAACAAATATTTAGAAGCCAATCAGCTTTGCTTTGTGAGATTTTTGTGCATACCAAATTGATGTAAACAAACACTATACTATTTTCTTTCAGTTTTCGCCATTTCAATTATCTTTTGTTTATCAAATATCAAACTCGGACAAGGACTTGGTTTGTGCCGTACAGAATTTTAAAAAAAAGCTAATATAAACCTTTCGGTTTGACAGATAATTTAACTAAATTAAGCATACCAGTCGATATTCCCCACCCGCTCAGATTCGACGGGAATTTCGCCGTTGTCAGACTCTCCATCGCTCTCGTCGTCGGAATAATCATCCGACAGCGGCTCAGACTGTTGGACCCTGGGTTCATACAAATAACCCTGTGCAACTGACGTCGGCAGAATCGCTAATTCATCTTCATTTGCTTCGAAATTCTCGTTCACATCTATACTATCGGCCATCTTGTCTCAAAGTGGATAACCACTATGACGTCAGAGGCTATTTTTAGGGTCACGTGACTGTATTATCGATTTCGACTATTCGATTGGGGAGGTAAATCACAAACGGTAAATCACGTAAAGTAAATGGGCTATAACTTCCCTTTATCCGCAGATTTTGATGTCGAACTTACGTTGAGTTGTTTTTAGGACCAAAAAGTGTAAAATAACGAGTTTTTTTCAGAGAAATAAAAATCTTTGTCATTTGAACTTTAAACCACTCGAGTAAAAAACTACGATTTGTATGTATGGATGGTTTGACTTGAACATCTTTTTCTGGACAGGCTCCGGTCTTCTGAGCGGTCATTAATCAGATGGGTCGGCCATTGAGAGAAGTGTCTTTTGCTACTTAAGTTTTTTTATGAAAAAAAAAAAAAATAATAATAATGATGATAAGTCTTTGATAGCCGACGGTTTAAGCTGTCCGATGCGTTTCTTTTTTATCATAGTGTATATAGTGTTATACAATACTTGTTATAAGTGAGATTCCATTTTTCATGAGGGCGACGTATCTTCACTTGAAACCATTTTACGTTTCATAAGTTTCAGTGAAAGGCTTTTGTATTTTTTAAACATTTTTTTTTAGCTAAGTGTCATATAATTAATTTTGTCGTTTCTGTTATCAAATAATAATAGATCTATCATAATATCAAACAATGAAACTAAATTATTCTTTTTTTTTTTCAAATCAACCTGGATTTAACTGTATTTTTTTCTTGTTGCCTCAGATTTTGAGTGTTGTTGTTGGGCTTTTAAGGGGGTTTCAGTTGTCATGCAGTTTGCTATACGCGCTTATCCATTGTCTTTTATTTACAATGTACCATGGTGATTTCGTGATTTATTATATACTAGCGGAGAAATATTTATAAAAATTTTATACATGTAGCATATATTTGAAATGTTATATTTCCACTTGTGAAAAAAATTTATGTTTTATATTTTCACACGTGAAAGTATAAGATTTTTGGATTGCCTCTGCCTTTTCCATTTACTTACTGCGCACCAATTCAGAATTCCAAACACCTATAACTTTCTTATTTGTGAACGAAAACATAAAGTGTGGGTATTCATTTTCTTAGTTAGACCGCAAGGATCAAGTTGGTACCAAAATTAACCAGGTTTGCTTATTTTTTTGTTTTTCATATTTTGCACCTCCTCACTTCAATGCGTTTCTTTTCAGTAAGACATCCACGTTATGTGACTTCATCAAACTTTTATCGGACGTCACTTGTCATTTAAGGATGTTCGCTGCTAACATTTGACATTTCGGAACTTCCGGTTTTTCTTTTCTTGAATATCTCGTAAACGATTGCAGATAATTTCTTAATATTTCATATTTGGATACATATTGATAATATGCATCGAATGAGCTATGAAAATTGTCAATCTAAGAAACTTCATTTTTTCACCCCATTTTCTGCAAGTTTTTAGAAAATTTTAGTTGTCGGTAAAATTTAGGGGGTAGGGTAGATTAAACTTGAATATTACACATCTTCAAATTAATTGCACTAGTTCGATGTTTATTTTAGCAGCAGTATATGTGTACATGGTCTTCTAAGTCATTCTTTGTGTCTTTGGTGTGCTGGTTTTAAAATTTAAAGTGGTTTTATGAAATGGGCTTTTAGAAACAAAACAGCCGAAAAAAGGCTGAAAATGGCGATTTTCAAGTTGTTGGTTCTCTCTTATATGCTCACTACCCTATATATTTCTTTCTTTTATTCGAACAATATTACCAAGTTCTATGTTGTGTGAAAATACAAGAAAAAGTTTGAATCAACAAATATGGGTTTGGTACATTTCAAAATATTGATTTTTTCCGACTTTTCAAATATGGGGGTAGGGTTAGAAAAGGAATCGTAAAATTTTGTCATCCACTCCAATTTGCAAATTTTTCTATGCTTTTGGTCCAAAATTGTCTAAACAACGTAAATATTATGACTTTTGAAAGCATTCTAGGTGTATTTTTGTACAAGACAGGTATGTTTTAAAGAATTAAAAATTAAATTAATTTTACCAAATTTAAAACATGGTGCTCAGAGGTCTCATTCAGAGGCCTGTAGCTTGAAAAAAAAAATGCACACTACCCTATATTTATTTTGTTTTCAAATGTCTTGTGTTGTATTTTGGAATACAAAAAGAGTGGTTAGAAAAAAAGTTTGAATACTTTTTCATTGGCAGCGAACATCCTTAAGGATTGAAATTCAGATTTTAGCTTTCACTGGATGATGAAACAGGCTGTTTTAATGTCTGTGAAGCCCGAAGGGCTTCTCGGAGACATTAAAACAACTAATGTTTTTCATCATCCAGTGAAAGCTAATATTCAGATTTTAGCTTTCACTGGATGATGAAAAAGGCTGTTTTAATGTCTGTGAAGCCCGAAGGGCTTCTCGGAGACATTAAAGCAACTAATGTTTTTCATCATCCAGTGAAAGCTAAAATCTGAATTTCAATACTTTATTTACATCTTATATTATCAATCAAGTATCAGATTTTTAATTACATATATCATCGTTAATTTTCATGTTATTTGACTTTAAATCCGACTTAACGTAATTTTGGAACAGCCAAAACGTCAAATTTTCGCGCTTAACGTCATGACGATACGCGACCGACGTCAGGCCAACAAAAGTAAACAAATAACGTCACTGGGTAGTTTTGACGTCGCCCCGCCCATAGGCGTGGCCTCTAGGTCACGTGACTTAATGTTTTTCATTGGGAAATGAAGAACATCAAGAAAGAACTTTTATCTAGGGCGATTGCAATAAAAATGTAAATATAGAAAGTTGTTACCAGGACCCAGTTGTTAAAAACTTACGACGTCGTTAGTTAACGTTTCGTTCAAATTTCAAACATTAATATAACAAATACACTGTTATTTTTTATTGAAAAAATGTGAGAATCCTTTGCACTTCTCACATTTTTTCAACAAAAAATAACAGTGTATTTGCTTATGTAGTCGGCATTTACTTAACGAGTTGAGGTCTTAACGATGACGTTAAGCTAACGATGCTTTGAACAACTGGGCCCAGTATTTTAACAACTTAAGCGGTTTGGCTTTATTGCGGCAGGGTGAACAATGACATACATATGTACCAGCCGGGTTTCGAACCCACAATCTCTAGATTGCTTAGCGAATACGCTATCCATTACACTACCGCGTGTTTGCATGCTCAAACCAAATGCCAGGTCATGTAACATGCTTTACTTGAAATCGAGATTTCTATCGCATGCATAACAGTGCAAACCGCTGTATTCGGTAATTTCCGTTTTTTTTTACGACTCGCGTACTTATTCTGCAACAGAAAATAAGAGAACTATTATACAATTATTGACTATTGAGTCATTGAATATGATGTGATATCCAACAGAGACTACCAATATTGACCTCGGCGAAGTCAATATTGGTAGTCTCTGTTGGATATCACATCATATTCAATGACTCAATGGTCAACAATTGTTTTATTATAAATAACGCTCTTTTTATACAAACATGATAAAACAATTTTGAAATATTTTTTTTTATCTGTAAATGAATTAGTGTATACATACAGTTTACAAATAGTCCCAGCATGACTGAAAAATGTTCATTGGAACATTAAGTCTGAATTCAAATAAACTAAACAGTAATAAACATCATTAGTGCATTGTACTTCATCGGCGATACTGCTTGACAGTAATCAATGTACATTTCCAATGACAGAGAGAGTTCTAAATTTAGTAACATATATTCAATGGGAAAAAACCCCAGTTTATAGAATATGACAAAATATGCAATGGGCTGAAAGCATCGTTTGAAATACTGTCTATTCATAGTTATATAATAATTTTCTTTATCAGCTTATATGAACCTGTATAATTATAACAAAATGCATGCCAATATTTGCAATCAGACAACAATATTTTTGTTGTTATGACTGATGATATAATTTTATAAGGAGATATTTGAAACGCAAAAAATGAAAGACGAAATGTTTATTCGTTGTGCTAGTAAAATTTATGGTTCAAACAATTGAATGTATATATATATGTCGTCCTTGTACACTAAAATATGTACTCGTAACTATATGTTTTTTTTTCTTATCAAGGTATTAGGTTACATCAAAAGGTACAAGTAGGCAAGCCAGTCCAACGAGTTGCTTTTGTTTGTTTTCTGTTCAAGAAGTTCTGTGTCGTTCATCATTTATGCTGGGGGCTCATATGAATCATCCTTTTTCCATTTTCTTTGTTTGCCATGATCTTCTACTCTTTAGACTGTTTTCAAAGTATAAAACAAAACAAATTATTGTGCACGTATATAAATATGTGTCAGTTTCATTCATAATTTTGTGCAAAAGGCCAGCCTTTGAGGCGATGAACATTGTACAATTTATCTTACTGACCGTTCCAAGTTGGTACGTTTGTTGAAATTAATTGTTTTATGTTTTGGCGCTGAACATTTGTGCTTTTTGCACCTCTTATGTGCGTTTTCATAAAAATGTACTCGTAACTATATGTTTTTTCTCATCAAGGTATTAGGGATCATAAGGTTACATCAAACCAGTCAAACGCATTGCTTTTGTTTGTTTTCTGTTCAAGAAGTTCTGTGTCGTTCATCATTTATGCTGGGGGCTCATATGAATCATCCTTTTTCCATTTTCTTTGTTTGCAATGATCTACTACTCTTTTGACTGTTTTCAAAATATATAACAAAACAAATTTCTGTGCACGTATATAAATATGTGTCAGTTTCATTCATAATTTTGTGCAAAAGGCCAGCCTTTGAGGCGAAGAACATTGTACAATTTATCTTACTGACCGTTCCAAGGCGGTACTTTTGTTGAAATTAATTGTTTTATGTTTTGGCGCTGAACATTTGTGCTGTTCGCACCTCTTATGTGCGTTTTCATAACTGAGTGGCTTCCTATTGGGAAATCGCTGTTCATAGACTTGACATGTTCACTTTGTATTAGTACCTGATTATTGTCAATTTAGTTTGTCTCCCACCACTGTTTTTGGGAATGGAACTTTCATTCTGATCATCCATTTCCTAATCCTTGCCTTTTTTACTTTTGTACTAACAATTATTATCGGATGCAGTTTTATCATAGGACGTAAAACAAAAAAATAAAAATAAACAAAAACACTACGCTTGACATTATGGTACTCAGACTGAAAAAAGGTACAAGTAGGCAAAGATCAGGAAAAGGCGCAATCAGAAAAAGATTCCCACTCCAAAAACCGAGGTGGGAAAAAACCAAACTAACAGTCAGGTACTTATACCATGAAAACCGAATGAGCAGCTATTTTCCCAATAGGTGGCCACTCAGTTACCTAAACTTAACTAAAAATATGAAAACATACATAAGGCGCCAACAGCACAAACATTTTAAACATCCAGACATAAAAAAAATGAACCACCACAGAAGTATCGCCTTGGAACGATCAGTAACACAAAGTTACTGGCGGGCTTAAACCGGTTTTACATGGCCATAGCCTCACCCTCAGCTTCTGCAGTGGTTCATAACATTTAGTTAGTTCTTCGGTCCTCGTGGTGAATCACTAACTAGTCAATGAATCATCAAGGACAAACAAATAAATCACGATAAACATCCTGATGAATTAAAAACCAGGACTCACAGATTGAGTAAGCTGCCCGACGATGGAGATGCCTGGGCGCCGAATAACATACTAACTCCGGAGCAAAACAAAAACACCAGTTGGGTATATTTTGTCATGAACTTGTGTATCATAAATAGGCGGGTGCAACTTTTAAAAATGTGCGTGTTGTAAAAAATATTGATAAATTTGTCACTTTGTAATTTTTGTTTGCTCGATGGTGTTGTCATTAAAAAACGATTTGTTATGATTTGTGGTGTATTTTCTTTCTCACCTGATGTCTATATTAGGACTTTCAATTTAATTGGATTGATTCCTGGTTCCTCTTTTCAGACATCAGACATTTCAGCAGAGGAGATCAGAGAATGAGGGAGGTCATTCCAGTCCCTGATAGTCTGTAGATAGAAAATTCTTTTGTACGCTTCTTTGCTAGCTGAAGGTATCTGAAAAGCCAAATAGTGTTGATTTCTACAACGCCTATTCTTTGGAATAAGGTCTTCTGTGCCAGTGGGTATTCTGACTTTACCCTTTAGACCTTTGTACACGTATAGCAATATAAGTCTACTATCCTTCCTCCTTTTCCTAAGAGATTCCCATTTCAGTTGGCCTAAAATGCCAGTCATGCTCCCAGTTTCAAAAACATAATTTCCAGTCACAAAACTTGCCGCATGATTTTGGACCTTTTCCAGTTCTTCCTGGAGGCCATGAGTGTGAGGGTCCCAAAATGAGCTTCCATATTCCAAAACCGACCGCACCAGTCCTTTATAAGCTGCTTCTAGCACATCTGGGGTACAAGAATACAAATTTCTCCTCAAGAACCCGAGAGTTCTGTTAGCCTTTGTACAGACATTGGAAATATGAGTATTCCATTTCAAATCATTTGTGATAGTTACACCCAGGTATTTTATGTTTTCAACGTTTTCCAGTACAGTGCCCTCGAGGTTGTAGTTAGCCTGTATCTTACCAGACCGTTTATTTGTCAGCTGCATCACGTTGCATTTGACGGGTTGAAATCTCATTCCCCATTTCCTAGCCCAACTGCCTAAACGGTCAATGTCTCTCTGAAGTTTCAATGTATCCTCTTCATTCTTGATTTCACGATAGCAAACACAATCATCAGCAAAGAGTCTTATTTCAGACTCCATGTCTGCTGAGATGTCATTTATATACAAGGAAAACAACAAGGGACCGAGAACAGTGCCCTGAGGGACACCCGACACAACTGGAGCCCAATCCGATTTAATACCATTTACCACTACCCGTTGTTGTCTGAAACAAAGGAAAGCATTTATCCAATTCAGCGTTGTTCCACCTATTCTATAGCTAATCAATTTGCTTTTAAGGGGTTCATGGGGAGCAGTATCGAAAGCCTTTTCAAAATACAGTATAAAAGTGTCAACCTGGCCTTTTTTGTCTAAGATTTTTGCCCATCATTTATCACCGTAGTCAACTGAGTTTCACAGCTATGCATTACCTAAATGCGTGTTGCCTGTCCGACAAGAGTTCATGTTCATCAAGATGGGCCATAATATTTGAGCATACAATATGTTCAAGAAGCTTACAAGGAATGCATGTCAAAGAAACAGGGCGGTAATTGCGGGCAAGAGACCTGTCGCCCTTCTTAAACAGGGGGCAAATATTAGCAAGAGACCATTCTTTAGGAATTTCACCTGTATCAATTGACTGCTGGTAGAAATGGGCGAATACCGGACCTAATTCCATCGCCAGTTCTTTTAGGACTCTAGGATGAAGCTCATCAGGCCCTAAGGCTTTAGACGGGTAAAGACCTTTGAGAAGTTTGGTCACCCCTTCCTTTGTGACCACAATATCATAAAACAAGGAAACAAAACTGAGAAGTAACACAATGAGATTTACAAAAGCAACCGAGACACCACACTGCAAATGACATCGCAGATAAATTAACATTTCGCATGAAATGTAAGATGCATAGTTCTTTCTAAAGATGGCACACACAGAGGCAGACAAAATAAACAGACAACGTAAAGAAAAGTGACATTAAAGCGTAAGCTAAGATATTACTGAAATCCTTTGGAGCCTTTGCCCCCGCTGACAAGGAAAGTGCTTAATATGATACTGAACTTTTGATATTTTATTGCATCTGTAATACTGAATGCCTTGCCCAACCATACTCAATATTCAATATCACGTGAGCGCTTTAGGGACAGTTGATCATCAATATTGCCCAAATTACTTTCAATAGAACTTGGGTTCAACCCTCATTATTTGCGTGATGAGATTGAATGGCTTCATTAACGACAAAGAAGAATTTGGCGGTCAAGTTGACAAGATGGAGGAAACGGAAAGGATTATATAAATAAGTTACCAAGCTCAATAAGCTATATATGTTATAGAATTTCCTGAAGGACCTAACATGATAACATCCAGTAGAGTTAACTCAACAGCTGTCAAAAGTACGTTTCATGTGTGCAGAAAAGCATTTGAGCCGCCGCATGGGAAAATCAACAATTTGGATAGGCGAAAACAAAGACGCAGATCAGCTTCGCACTAACTGCGAAGCTGATCAGCGCCTTTGTTTTCGCTACACGGATAGTACAATTCCTCTACTTTCTAAATCCAAAATTTTCATCCTCTAACCACGTTCTGGTTTGTGTTGAACCTGGTCGGAACCCAAATTGTTGGTTTTCTCACGCACAGGCTCATTTGACTGTCATTTCACGAAGTTCACAAAGGTTGTTTGCAGAGCATTTAATTGACATCGGCCACATGTATACATTGTACTTAAACCGATGTCCCATCATCAGGCTCAATGAGAGGTTAGTTGTTGGCTGGGATTAAAACATTTAAAATTACAAGTAGGCAATGATCAGGAAAAGGCACAATCAGAAGGAAATTCCCACTCCAAAAACCGAAGTGGGAAAAACTAAATTGACAATTAGGTACATACTTAGAAAGCATACCAAAAGTCGAGTGAGCAGCTATTTCCCAATAGGCGGCCACTCAGTTACCCGAACTTAAATAAAATATTAAAACATACATAAGGTTCAAACAGCACAAAAATTCGACTCCAAAACATAAACAAATAGAACCACAATAGAAGTCGCTTTGGAACGATCAGTAATACATGTATAAAATTAGTGGGGGGGGGGGGGGGGGGGGCTTTACCGCCTAACCTCACACTCATCCTCAGCAGTGGTTCACAACATCGACCAACCAATGTATGTTTCGTTTCATCTGACGCCGTTACACCACATGAACCACAAACACAAACTATCAGGTAAGAACAGAAAGTCCAGAAATCCGAACCCAACACCAATCGAGAAAAGTCTGGAAATCACAAAGTATAGCAGTACGTATGGATAGTAAGAAATCAAGCTCTTACCAGGCACGACTACATGCTTGAAGAGTTAGAATATTTTGTCAGTTACTTCGAGTCGGTACATGTATTGGTTCTGTTCAGTTGCATTGGGTATTGCTTTGACCACAGACATTATGCATTGCTACAAGCCAGGGAACATAGGGAAAAAAGATAAATTATACTGTTCGTGTAATTGCTTTCGTTACTGTTTAAGGTTAATATATTGTGAGTGATTCTGTCTCAGGCTATTTTAAACTGACAAACAATCGCGAAACTTTTATTATTATATTATGACGTTTCCGGTTTGACGTGCCGCGTACTTTTAGAACGAGGTCATTGCAAGATGAATGTAAGTATTTTATATTGGGTAATAAGGGTGTAAAGTACTCCAAAACTTTACTATACAGTGACAGCCAATTGATAGAAACTCCCTTTGGAAATGAGAAGGTGGCGCTTTCTTCAACGATCACGATGTACAACGTAAAAGTACATTTTATCATCTCCGTCGTAAAACATTTTCTGAATTTTATCGCAGACAATATGAATTGATATCCAAATTTAATGTTGGGTAAATACGCTTTTATGTGCAGGCCAGAACCCGAGTTTTATGGTAACATGGTTTACAAATGTAAGAAGCTTATAGGACGGAATGAATTTTCTTTTCCGTTTAGAAAAATCAGCATACGTACCAATCATAAAAGATATAACTTAAATGTAATGCGACATCCTGCATGTTTAGTATTTAACCCAATTACGGTTGATAACTATGATTCCTTCTTTAATTGCACGCCGGTGGGCCGGGCGTCAGACGCTATGATGTCCCCGACAAAGCTATTCCTTTTAGTTGGGCCCGGAGCTTCTATTCTGTTGCTTGACCCACCTGGGTTCAACTGGTGTTTTTTTCTTGTGCTCCAGATTATCGGTGATGTTGTTTGGTACCCAGGGATCTCCATCACCGGGCACCTAATTGAATCTGTGAGTCCTCGCTTTTCATTCATCATGGTGGTTCTCATAATTTATTTGTTTGTCCTTGATGATTCATTGACTGGATAGAGATTCACCACGAGGACCGAACAACTAACTAAATGTTGTGAACCACTGCAGAGGCGGAGGATGAGGTAAGGTACCTGTAAAGCCGGTTTAAGCCCCCTCCCATTATTTTATATACCCGTAACTGATCATTCCAATGCGATACTTCTGTTGTGGTTCTAATTGTTCAATGTTTTGGCGTTGAAATTTTGTGCTGTTTGCATCATATGTACGTTTTCATATTTTAGGTAAGTTCGGGTAACTGAGTGGTCGCCTACTGGGAAATAGCTGCTCACTCGGCTTACGGTATGCCAAATTTCATTTGATGTATTTAATAGTTTTAATCAAAATATTGATTGTGGGTACACGTTAGAACCGCCTCGCCGAGGCGGTTCTAACAAGTACCCACAATTCATGTTTTGGAGCAAAAATAAGAAAAATATGTATATCCTTGCATACCCCAGGTTTTCTATATAAAAGGGTTTATATTGCACGGAAATAATTTCCTGATGCTTCAAGCGAGTTAATTTTGATGCCTTGTAGTTTTTCTTTTCCACCTTGGTGTCTGAGTTGGGTTTTAAAGAACGAATGTAAGCAAGCCAAATAGGTAATGTCTGAAACAACAAATTGGCAAGATACATTCAATAGACATAATTGTTGAGCGTCACTTTTGAAAACTCCATAGACTTTAATGTATTTTCACATTTACAATAAAATTATCCTGCCTCTTCTGGTCGACATATTTTTATGATTTTGGTGTGATCGGAAAGTTAAATATATAAAGCAATAAACAAAAGTCATTTGATGAAGTTCCACTTTTGAAATACAAGAGTTGAAAGTTTAGCGAAATTTTGAAAAAGACACTTTCCCATTGACGTCAATGGTGATTTTGCCGAAAATTTGCCAAAAAATTCTCGCGACTTTTTAAAAATTTGTAGCTTGAAAACGCATGCATGGGAATTTAATAAGAGAACCTTTATTTATTGCGTTAATCATTTACCTTTCGAATGACACCAAAAACAATAAAATATGTTGACTAGGAGAAGCAGGATAATTTTTCTTGCAAACATGTAAATACATTGAAGTCTATGGAGTTTTCCGAAGGTGACGAACAATAATGTCTACTGACTGTACTTAGGAATATTTGATGACCCATTTCCCAACCACTGGCCACCTATTTCCCAGATGATGGCCACACAGCCAAACCATGTATAAACATTTTGAAATATAAACATATTGATGTCAAAGAAACTGGTATCAAAGAAAACAGAATGAACCAGAGCAACTGAATAATGCGAAGATAAGTTAGGCATGAAAGCCATATAAATGACAAAGATCATTTTAACTATAATTGGCTGGGGTTTCTCAGTGTCTGGAAAATCGAGACCTATAATCCTATATAAATAGTGGATCATTGGAACTTATTCAGTCATGACAGACGACAATTACATAAATAAATTGGGCACATTTACAAGAATCCCTGTTTCAACGATAGTGACATACCAAAACAATCAAGCGCAAAGTCTTTTTTTGCAGTCTCTGGTCATCGTCTGGTACAATGGAATACAAGGGTGTCAAATAACTGGTAGAATGTTAGCTATGACACTGAAGCGGTTGCACAACCCGTGCATACAGAGGCTTTTTCACTGATAGCTAAACGAAGGTTGTTGTGAGCTTGAATATTGCAATTTTCCTGATTGGAAAGACCTTTCCACTGTGTTGAGGTTGAATGTAGTAAATTGTGAGCTGGTTCTATTTATTTTACATCTAAATTGGCCATCGCTAACGTCGAAAAAAAAAAGATCGATACAAGAAACCACCAAATTCACTGTACAGAATCCAATACGCAGCAATACATATCCTGTAAACAATGGAGATAAGTTCACCAACAAGCCGCACCACCGACCCGGTGTATACATCTCCGATAGTTCGGAGTGAGCTTGAAACAAAAACAGTTAAAAATCTCGGTTTTTAGTCTGCTCAGAGGAAGTCTTGTATTTAAATAAAATTTAAAAGTTTGATCCGTGAAATCAACTCCTCCTAGAGTTTTCAGTATATCATTTAAATACTTTGAAGTTATCTTTCAGACTTAATGATAATGTGCATGAAGATTTTTCTTGAAGAAAAAAACACTGTTAAGAATAATGATAAACTGCAGCTCTATGGAGAAGTTTGACGCCATTAAAATACTTTGTAACTAGCAAACTGGGTTTACAAGTTATCACTTTGCGGGGGGTATACTGTAAGCCTCGCTTGCAGCCATTTTCTTGATTCCTGTGAAATCTCTAAAATGTTTTACTAGTAAATCACCTCAATCAACTAGCAGCAGACCTTTCTATTTGATTCCTTTTAAAGAAGCCAAATTGTATAAACTGGAAATACAAAACCTGCAGAAGCAAATGAAACGCAGATACTTTTTCCACTGGCCTGTGCCATGACAATCCTGGCTTGCATTGATGGAATGCGTAGCTGATCTGGGGTATGTTGCATAAAGCTAGCGCTATCGAGCGCTTCGTAATTATTTGCTCTGCAACGTTACACTGCAAGAAAGCGCTCGCGAGCGCTACGTAACGTTCCTCTGAGCTGCCTCTCAGAAAGCAGTCTCCCGTTGCTAAGGAGCAGTATCGTGGATCAGCATCGTCATTTTGAAAAACGCTTTAACGTAACGAGCCGTTGCATATAACGAACAGAACATAAAAAAGCGCTACGACAAAGCGTTCGCGTTATGCAACTCACGCCAGGTCTAACGTTTTTTAACAAATTTTGTTAATCATTGACTGATAAATACAATTACATGTAATTACATGCAACAGCTAGAAATCGTTTCAGCTGCAATAAGTCTTGGTGAGATCCATTCTATCGCCGTTTTACTCTCAACTTGTACGATAATGGTGAAGTAGTGAGCCTATCCGAATTTGATGCCAACGAATGATGGAAACTTTCACTTTCCCTGTCAAATTTAAATTTTGTAATATGTTTGTGAACACAAGGAGCCAGCGGTTCGCCTAGGCACATCCGTGGTCCAACACCAAAGGGTACCATTGTGTCGTACTTTATTAGTTTTCCGCTGTCGTCAAGAAAACGGTCCGGGTTGAACTTGTTTGGTTCGTTCCAGGTCTTTGGGTCCATCATTACTGAGTACAAGTTTGGAAAGACTATGGTTCTCTTCGGTATGTTGTGGCTTAAAAGGGTCGTATCCTCGCGTGTACAGTGCTGAAAAGCAGTTGGTGCGACATTTGCGAGTCGTAGTATTTCTGACAACGTCGCTTCGACGTAATTCATCTTAGTGTGGTCGGCGTACTTAATATACCTCTCTCCCACTGTCTATGTTATTTCATTATAGCATTTCTCTTGTGTGTCTGGATACTCGGACATAAAGAAAAACGCCTAGTCCAAGACATTATAGGTGGTTTCTGATCCGGAGATAAAAAGCTCTAAAATAATGCGAAACGTTACGTCACAGGTTATGACGTCTCTCTCGCCTTCCGTAGGTTCTCGTGTTGCCTGGATATATAGGTCAACGAAATCCCTTACGTTATTACCATCGTAAGTTTCTTCGTGTGTTTTTATTTCATTGTTTACGTACTTTCTGATGTCCATCAAATTCTGCATTCGTTTGTCGGCCATTTTCTTTGTCTGTAACATAAAGATCCAGGAGATCCATCTCGGTAAACACGGCCACGGTGGTCGCACCTTGTGCTACAGTTGTTAACATATTCCGAACAGCGTCAAACTCTGGATCCGAAAACTCGAATCGTTTACCAAACACAATTCCGTGCATTACATTTCCAACGATTTTCTGTAGAATATGTGTTATTTCAATGAGTTCCCCTTCGTTGACCTCAAAGACGGTACAGGTTACATTTACCTTCTTCGATGGACGATTTTCCGACACCGAAATCTTTGAGTGTCTGTAGCGTAAAACGCCTGAGTGTCTTTAGTTGATGTGTGTAAGACCGAAGAAAAATCCCTATCGCGGGATGTGGTTTAAACAAATTTAGCACTGACAGAAAATTCGGACGATCACTGAACGCGTCAGCTAGCTTCACAAGCGCCTGTTGAACTGCATCCCATCCGTTCAATGCTAGACAGAGTTGAGTGCCGATTGGAAAGCAGAATACGTGAAGCATCTATCATTGCTAGGTGTAAAGGCTTCTCTCTCAACTGTTTTAAACAGAAGTATTAAACTGCCGATAATAGGAAAAGTCAGTGGTCCCGGTGGAAGACCCCTCCAGCGTGTCAATATCACAGCCGAACATAAAAACACTATCGCAAAAATAATCACTGTAATACGGTTCCAGTATGTTTCCTTCTTTAACTAAAAAATACCGAAAACTGTCTGTTTTCACGTTATATTTTAAAACAAGATTTGTAGACGTGCGTATAGACTAGCTACTAGTCTGTAAAACATATTAATGTCATATGATTATTGTTTTCATTTTTATTATTTTCTCTTTATTGAAATTTCTCGAGTCTCTAAGCTAGTCTATCAATGAATTTTTCTTCAATCGTCTTGGCTGAGTTTTACAGACTAGTAAAAAGCAATATCCCTCTGAGAAATGATTGACAGTAAATGGCTATCAAATTGACCATCTCTAATTCCTTGATGGAGATTAGCACCAGTGTTTATTTATATTTCAGTAGGTTGATGGTTTTACAGCCTTGAAAGTTTCAATGAGAAATGAATTGAGCATTCAGAAACCAATCTGGCCTCATGAAACAATGAATGAGTTTTTTTTTTTTTTTTTTTTTTTACTTATTGTTTTAGAAATCGAGCCCCATCTATAGACTAGACTAGCCACAGAGATTAAAAAAATGAAAATTACGAAAGGCGTTTTTCTTTATTTCTAAGCCTTGGGCAAGGCTAACGTGCGTATTACGACAGTATATGCACACATCAATTACTCATTTTATCTTTTTAATCGTATTGATTTAATGTCACAAGCACTTGCATAATAGTTGGGAAAACATACAAAACACAGTACACAAGCATATTAAGTTAAACTACTTTATGTGTACCTCTGATATTGTCCTTACCTTTACCCGCAAACGATTTATGCTCATTAACGTGGTTTCCTATATATAGACATTCTCTTACATAGGGAATTACCGTCCCGACGTAAAGCTACGCTCGTATTCATTTTAGCTGGTTGGGGTGGGGAATTTTTGTTTGTTGCTGTTCAACTGGTGTTTTTCATTTGCTCCAGATTTCAGTAATATTGCTTGGCGCATAAGGAAAGCTTATTGTATCTGTGAGTCCTCGTTATTGATTCATTATGATGGTGGTTATCTTTCCTTGATGATTCATAGACTAGTTAAAGATTCACCAAGAGGACCGAACAACAAACTAAATGTTGTGAACCACTGCTTTAGCTGAGGGTGAGGCTAAAAGGGTAAAACCTGTTTAAGCCCCCCCACCCCTCTTCCAGCAATTTTATATTACTGATCGTTCCAATGCGATACTTCCGAAGTGGTTCTAATTGTTTCATGTTTTGGGGTTGAATTTTTGTGCTGTTTGCACCCTATGTAACTTTTCATATTTCAGTTAAGTTTGGGTAATGACTTGCCGCCTAGGTAATGACTTGCCGCCTATTGGAAAATAGCTGTTCAGTTTTATTTTATTCACTCGGCTTATGATGTGTTTTCTTAGTATAAGTACCTGATTGTTAATTTTGCTTTCCTACTTTGGTTTTTGGAGTGGGAATTTCTTTCTGATTTGTTTATTTCCTGACCATTGCCTACTTTCACCTTCATTTCTTCAGACGAACATGGTTTCCAGAAATCTGACTCGATAACGTAACAGGAAGCCGCTAGAGAAGGACTTGAAACTGACGTAAGTTATCCAACATCATTCTTGGAAATAATTTTGGTGACGTTTTGCATATGTTTGGGTTTAATTGTCCATATACAATGATGTAAGGCATACCTGTATGAAAGAAAGCGTTGGTAAGAATCTAGTAACAACATGTTGTATCAATGAGTCATCATTGTGATTTATCATGCCGATCATTTTGCATTTTTACCGTTATTATGTATTGTCAAGTTTGGGGATTACCAATCAAAACCAAACTTGTGACTTATCAAAATGTGTTTATCGTGGGATCAAAGAACAAAAGTCCTTTGCAACTTAAGCAATTCATTGCGAGTACAGTTCTTTAAGGACAGTTTTGGCATTCATGGACATCCATCACTTACTGCTCTGGTCGCGAGAAAAGACTTATCGCCACAGGATCCGAACAACCATCACAATTATAACGGCTTGCGTATGGTTGGAATAAATCATGGTGTCCTGCAAAAGTTGCTAGAATAACTGTGTGTATGTGCGTTTCTATGTAAGCTCTTTATTGATCCCACTACTAATAACAGATCCACATTTATTTATATGATTGTCGCTTGTCATGACTGAATAAGTTCTTGAGATATAATATGTATACAAGATTAAATGTCTCGATTTTCCAGACACCGAGAAACCCCAACATTTATAGTCCAAATGATTTTCGTGATTTATATGGTTTCTCGAATTTATTTACAGTCAGTTTTTGTGCTGTTTCCTGTCCTTACGAAATAGCTTACTCGTGCGCTAACTTGAATATTTAGTATACATCAGTTATCCATCTCAAAAATTTGAGACACGATTCTTAGTGATGATAATTCTAGAATACAATCAATGAGCATGGCCGAGAATACAATCAAACTCAAAATCCATAATTCAACCATCCTTGTAATTCTCTTGACCTAAAAAGCAAATTTTCGAGTGACAAAATTACTCTATATTCCTGGAGAGACCATGATACTTGACCTCCTTATCAGTGAGGAATATAAGTCCGATTTCAGAAAATTTGCTCGAAAAGAACCACTTCATATGATTATTTTTCTAACTGTATCTGTATTTCCAAACATTTTCCTGACAAGACTGGTTAAATGTTTCTAAGAGCATTTCAAGTACAAGATCATTTATACTAACTGACAAAATTTATAAAAAGGTTAAAATTAACATAATGCCATCTTCATGTACTGTAGTATTATAGCGTATACCATCAAATTCAACAAACTGAAGGGTTTTTGTTTCTGATTAAGGCCTAGTCCTTTTTATTTGTCCCGACAAATGTATAATAAAAGTGAAATGTGCAAATTTTAAACATTCAACATTTTGAAAGCTAGTTTTAACTTCAAATTAGAGAGGCTTAGCTTCTAGTATATACAATGTTTATGTTACTTTGGAACTGTCCGAGAGAACATATAAACATGACCCTGTAATGCTGCATGGATATGTTTTGATAGAGATTAGGAACCAAGATAACCTATGAAGCTTACTGAACAAATTTTGTTCAATTTCTTGCCTTTATATACCATACTGTTATGTCCATTTTCACTGTTATGAGTTTTGCGAAGAAACACGCCTCGGACATAAAGCAGTTACATGCCTTTGAATACTTAAATGATCTCAGTTTTAATTTTCATTTGCTATTACTGCAGCTGGTGTTGTGCCGTGTGGCGGCCCTAAAAAGTATCCCCGTACATCATTCATAGTGTAGGTTATATTTTCGTTTTTGTCCTTTGAGATAAGCGAGGATATTCTGAGAAATCAGCAATTTATTATCGGTTAAGATTCATTTTCTAACCAATGTTTAACATGTTTTGCCCCATTTAGATAATACTAGTCTTTGTATCGACTACCCTGTTGAAAGTTGCAAAATTTCAGTAATTCTATTTGGCTGCATGTTGCCAAACCTAAAGGGTCACTGACGAGACTTTAATAGTCGAAACCGCGGTATGGCCTATCGCCTTTGTCATTAATATGTTCACTGCTCTTAAAGGATCTCAGTTTTTTTTTATTTATGGGCAAAACATTGAGCTTATAAACTTTACTTTCTTAATATAAAAAGACCTGTGGTATGGAGAAGGATATACCGTCTACTTGTTCAAAAGAGTAGCCCTTAAACAGGTGGGTGAAGTTAGCCGAAACAGCCGAAGTAGCAGAATCTGCTGGCAGAAGTAGCCGAAACAGCCGAATCAGCTGTTACTGCTAGCAGAACCAGCCGAAACTGCCAACATGAAATTTAAGTTCCACAAACGAGATATAACGGGGTTTGAAGCCCACAAAATTATCTACACTGCCCAAGAAAAATATTACGAAAATGACCGCAAATACACACTTCCATATAAAAAAGCAAAGTGCGGGTACCTTCTTCGGCTGTGAACCTGTCATCGCCGAGCGCGGACTTTCGGGAGCTAGCGACTTTATGGGTTTTACAGTAGAATGGTGGCACTCTCAGGCCACATACGCCGCTATGCCAGGAAAACTCTGGTTTCCAAGAAATAGGGGTACAAATATGACCGAAAATGCGCACTTCCGTATAGAAAAGGCATGCCGCGGGTACCCTCTTCGGCTGGGTACTTTTTCGGCTTTCGGGAGTTGGAGACCCAGTGGGTTTTGTAGTCCATACAAGTGCCTTAACGGCCCATAGGTCGGCTATTCCAAGAAAACTCTGGTTTCTCGGAAATTTTAATTCGAACATTGGGCACTATAACATGTGCCGGTAGGGGGTGGGGTAATTTGCAGGCCTGTCATCGCCGAGCGCGGACTTTCGGGAGCTAGCCACCTAGTGGGTCTTACAGTAGAAGGGTGGCACTCTCAGACCACATGCACCGCTATGCCGGGAAAACTCTGGTTTCCGAGAAATAGGGGGACAAATATGACCGAAAATGCACATTTCCGTATAGAAAAGGCATGCCGCGGGTACCCTCTTCGGCTGGGTACTTTTTCGACTTTCGAGAGTTGGAGACCCAGTGGGTTTTGTAGTCCATACAAGTGCCTTCACGGCCCATACGTCGGCTATTCCGGGAAAACTCTGGTTTCTCGGAAATTTTAACTCGAACATTGGGCACTACAACATGTGCCGGTAAGGGGTGGGGTAATTTGCAGGCCTGTCATCGCCGAGCGCGGACTTTCGGGAGCTAGCCACCTAGTGGGTCTTACAGTAGAAGGGTGGCACTCTCAGACCACATGCACCGCTATGCCGGGAAAACTCGAGTTTCCGAGAAATAGGGGGACAAATATGACCGAAAATGCACATTTCCATATAGAAAAGGCATGCCGCGGGTACCCTCTTCGGCTGGGTATTTTTTCGACTTTCGGGAGTTGGACACCCAGTGGGTTTTGTAGTCCATACAAGTGCCTTCACGGCCCATAGGTCGGCTATTCCGGGAAAACTCTGGTTTCTCGGAAATTTTAACTCGAACATTGGGCACTATACCATGTGCCGGTAGGGGGTGGGGTAATTTGCAGGCCTGTCATCGCCGAGCGCGGACTTTCGG
Source organism: Rugalucina vietnamica (assembly GCA_964017185.1). Classification (NCBI taxonomy): domain Eukaryota; kingdom Metazoa; phylum Mollusca; class Bivalvia; order Lucinida; family Lucinidae; genus Rugalucina; species Rugalucina vietnamica. Next base: position 63,599,375 of record OZ024873.1, read on the forward strand.
GAGCTAGCCACCTAGTGGGTCTTACAGTAAAAGGGTGGCACTCTGAGACCACATGCACCGCTATGCCGGGAAAACTCTGGTTTCCGAGAAATAGGGGGACAAATATGACCGAAAATGCACATTTCCGTATAGAAAAGGCATGCCGCGGGTACCCTCTTCGGCTGGGTACTTTTTCGACTTTCGGGAGTTGGACACCCAGTGGGTTTTGTAGTCTATACAAGTGCCTTCACGGCCCATAGGTCGGCTATTCCGGGAAAACTCTGGTTTCTCGGAAATTTCAACTCGAACATTGGGCACTATAACATGTGCCGGTAGGGGGTGGGGTAATTTGCAGGCCTGTCATCGCCGAGCGCGGACTTTCGGGAGCTAGCCACCTAGTGGGTCTTACAGTAGAAGGGTGGCACTCTCAGACCACATGCACCGCTATGCCGGGAAAACTCTGGTTTCCGAGAAATAGGGGGACAAATATGACCGAAAATGCACATTTCCGTATAGAAAAGGCATGCCGCGGGTACCCTCTTCGGCTGGGTACTTTTTCGACTTTCGGGAGTTGGACACCCAGTGGGTTTTGTAGTCCATACAAGTGCCTTCACGGCCCATAGGTCGGCTATTCCGGGAAAACTCTGGTTTCTCGGAAATTTTAACTCGAACATTGGGCACTATAACATGTGCCGGTAGGGGGTGGGGTAATTTGCAGGCCTGTCATCGCCGAGCGCGGACTTTCGGGAGCTAGCCACCTAGTGGGTCTTACAGTAGAAGGGTGGCACTCTCAGACCACATGCACCGCTATGCCGGAAAAACTCTGGTTTCCGAGAAATAGGGGGACAAATATGACCGAAAATGCACATTTCCGTATAGAAAAGACATGCCGCGGGTACCCTCTTCGGCTGGGTACTTTTTCGACTTTCGGGAGTTGGACACCCAGTGGGTTTTGTATTCCATACAAGTGCCTTCACGGCCCATACGTCGGCTATTCCGGGAAAACTCTGGTTTCTCGGAAATTTTAACTCGAACATTGGGCACTATAACATGTGCTGGTAGGGGGTGGGGTAATTTGCAGGCCTGTCATCGCCGAGCGCGGACTTTCGGGAGCTAGCCACCTAGTGGGTCTTACAGTAGAAGGGTGGCACTCTCAGACCACATGCACCGCTATGCCGGGAAAACTCTGGTTTCCGAGAAATAGGGGGACAAATATGACCGAAAATGCACATTTCCGTATAGAAAAGGCATGCCGCGGGTACCCTCTTCGGCTGGGTACTTTTTCGACTTTCGGGAGTTGGACACCCAGTGGGTTTTGTAGTCCATACAAGTGCCTTCACGGCCCATAGGTCGGCTATTCCGGGAAAACTCTTGTTTCTCGGAAATTTTAACTCGAACATTGGGCACTATAACATGTGCCGGTAGGGGGTGGGGTAATTTGCAGGCCTGTCATCGCCGAGCGCGGACTTTCGGGAGCTAGCCACCTAGTGGGTCTTACAGTAGAAGGGTGGCACTCTGAGACCACATGCACCGCTATGCCGGGAAAACTCTGGTTTCCGAGAAATAGGGGGACAAATATGACCGAAAATGCACATTTCCGTATAGAAAAGGCATGCCGCGGGTACCCTCTTCGGCTGGGTACTTTTTCGAATTTCGGGAGTTGGACACCCAGTGGGTTTTGTAGTCTATACAAGTGCCTTCACGGCCCATAGGTCGGCTATTCCGGGAAAACTCTGGTTTCTCGGAAATTTCAACTCGAACATTGGGCACTATAACATGTGCCGGTAGGGGGTGGGGTAATTTGCAGGCCTGTCATCGCCGAGCGCGGACTTTCGGGAGCTAGCCACCTAGTGGGTCTTACAGTAGAAGGGTGGCACTCTCAGACCACATGCACCGCTATGCCGGGAAAACTCTGGTTTCCGAGAAATAGGGGGACAAATATGACCGAAAATGCACATTTCCGTATAGAAAAGGCATGCCGCGGGTACCCTCTTCGGCTGGGTACTTTTTCGACTTTCGGGAGTTGGACACCCAGTGGGTTTTGTAGTCCATACAAGTGCCTTCACGGCCCATAGGTCGGCTATTCCGGGAAAACTCTGGTTTCTCGGAAATTTTAACTCGAACATTGGGCACTATAACATGTGCCGGTAGGGGGTGGGGTAATTTGCAGGCCTGTCATCGCCGAGCGCGGACTTTCGGGAGCTAGCCACCTAGTGGGTCTTACAGTAGAAGGGTGGCACTCTCAGACCACATGCACCGCTATGCCGGAAAAACTCTGGTTTCCGAGAAATAGGGGGACAAATATGACCGAAAATGCACATTTCCGTATAGAAAAGACATGCCGCGGGTACCCTCTTCGGCTGGGTACTTTTTCGACTTTCGGGAGTTGGACACCCAGTGGGTTTTGTATTCCATACAAGTGCCTTCACGGCCCATACGTCGGCTATTCCGGGAAAACTCTGGTTTCTCGGAAATTTTAACTCGAACATTGGGCACTATAACATGTGCTGGTAGGGGGTGGGGTAATTTGCAGGCCTGTCATCGCCGAGCGCGGACTTTCGGGAGCTAGCCACCTAGTGGGTCTTACAGTAGAAGGGTGGCACTCTCAGACCACATGCACCGCTATGCCGGGAAAACTCTGGTTTCCGAGAAATAGGGGGACAAATATGACCGAAAATGCACATTTCCGTATAGAAAAGGCATGCCGCGGGTACCCTCTTCGGCTGGGTACTTTTTCGACTTTCGGGAGTTGGACACCCAGTGGGTTTTGTAGTCCATACAAGTGCCTTCACGGCCCATAGGTCGGCTATTCCGGGAAAACTCTTGTTTCTCGGAAATTTTAACTCGAACATTGGGCACTATAACATGTGCCGGTAGGGGGTGGGGTAATTTGCAGGCCTGTCATCGCCGAGCGCGGACTTTCGGGAGCTAGCCACCTAGTGGGTCTTACAGTAGAAGGGTGGCACTCTCAGACCACATGCACCGCTTTGCCGGGAAAACTCTGGTTTCAGAGAAATAGGGGGACAAATATGACCGAAAATGCACATTTCCGTATAGAAAATGCATGCCGCGGGTACCCTCTTCGGCTGGGTACTTTTTCGACTTTCGGGAGTTGGACACCCAGTGGGTTTTGTAGTCCATACAAGTGCCTTCACGGCCCATAGGTCGGCTATTCCGGGAAAACTCTGGTTTCTCGGAAATTTTAACTCGAACATTGGGCACTATAACATGTGCCGGTAGGGGGTGGGGTAATTTGCAGGCCTGTCATCGCCGAGCGCGGACTTTCGGGAGCTAGCCACCTAGAAGGTCTTACAGTAGAAGGGTGGCACTCTCAGACCACATGCACCGCTATGCCGGGAAAACTCTGGTTTCCGAGAAATAGGGGGACAAATATGACCGAAAATGCACATTTCCGTATAGAAAAGGCATGCCGCGGGTACCCTCTTCGGCTGGGTACTTTTTCGACTTTCGGGAGTTGGACACCCAGTGGGTTTTGTAGTCCATACAAGTGCCTTCACGGCCCATAGGTCGGCTATTCCGGGAAAACTCTGGTTTCTCGGAAATTTTAACTCGAACATTGGACACTATAACATGTGCCGGTAGGGGGTGGGGTAATTTGCAGGCCTGTCATCGCCGAGCGCGGACTTTCGGGAGCTAGCCACCTAGTGGGTCTTACAGTAGAAGGGTGGCACTCTCAGACCACATGCACCGCTATGCCGGGAAAACTCTGGTTTCCGAGAAATAGGGGGACAAATATGACCGAAAATGCACATTTCCGTATAGAAAAGGCATGCCGCGGGTACCCTCTTCGGCTGGGTACTTTTTCGACTTTCGGGAGTTGGACACCCAGTGGGTTTTGTAGTCCATACAAGTGCCTTCACGGCCCATAGGTCGGCTATTCCGGGAAAACTCTGGTTTCTCGGAAATTTTAACTCGAACATTGGGCACTATAACATGTGCCGGTAGGGGGTGGGGTAATTTGCAGGCCTGTCATCGCCGAGCGCGGACTTTCGGGAGCTAGCCACCTAGTGGGTCTTACAGTAGAAGGGTGGCACTCTCAGACCACATGCACCGCTATGCCGGAAAAACTCTGGTTTCCGAGAAATAGGGGGACAAATATGACCGAAAATGCACATTTCCGTATAGAAAAGACATGCCGCGGGTACCCTCTTCGGCTGGGTACTTTTTCGACTTTCGGGAGTTGGACACCCAGTGGGTTTTGTATTCCATACAAGTGCCTTCACGGCCCATAGGTCGGCTATTCCGGGAAAACTCTGGTTTCTCGGAAATTTTAACTCGAACATTGGGCACTATAACATGTGCTGGTAGGGGGTGGGGTAATTTGCAGGCCTGTCATCGCCGAGCGCGGACTTTCGGGAGCTAGCCACCTAGTGGGTCTTACAGTAGAAGGGTGGCACTCTCAGACCACATGCACCGCTATGCCGGGAAAACTCTGGTTTCCGAGAAATAGGGGGACAAATATGACCGAAAATGCACATTTCCGTATAGAAAAGGCATGCCGCGGGTACCCTCTTCGGCTGGGTACTTTTTCGACTTTCGGGAGTTGGACACCCAGTGGGTTTTGTAGTCCATACAAGTGCCTTCACGGCCCATAGGTCGGCTATTCCGGGAAAACTCTTGTTTCTCGGAAATTTTAACTCGAACATTGGGCACTATAACATGTGCCGGTAGGGGTCGGGGTAATTTGCAGGCCTGTCATCGCCGAGCGCGGACTTTCGGGAGCTAGCCACCTAGTGGGTCTTACAGTAGAAGGGTGGCACTCTCAGACCACATGCACCGCTATGCCGGGAAAACTCTGGTTTCCGAGAAATAGGGGGACAAATATGACCGAAAATGCACATTTCCGTATAGAAAATGCATGCCGCGGGTACCCTCTTCGGCTGGGTACTTTTTCGACTTTCGGGAGTTGGACACCCAGTGGGTTTTGTAGTCCATACAAGTGCCTTCACGGCCCATAGGTCGGCTATTCCGGGAAAACTCTGGTTTCTCGGAAATTTTAACTCGAACATTGGGCACTATAACATGTGCCGGTAGGGGGTGGGGTAATTTGCAGGCCTGTCATCGCCGAGCGCGGACTTTCGGGAGCTAGCCACCTAGAAGGTCTTACAGTAGAAGGGTGGCACTCTCAGACCACATGCACCGCTATGCCGGGAAAACTCTGGTTTCCGAGAAATAGGGGGACAAATATGACCGAAAATGCACATTTCCGTATAGAAAAGGCATGCCGCGGGTACCCTCTTCGGCTGGGTACTTTTTCGACTTTCGGGAGTTGGACACCCAGTGGGTTTTGTAGTCCATACAAGTGCCTTCACGGCCCATAGGTCGGCTATTCCGGGAAAACTCTGGTTTCTCGGAAATTTTAACTCGAACATTGGACACTATAACATGTGCCGGTAGGGGGTGGGGTAATTTGCAGGCCTGTCATCGCCGAGCGCGGACTTTCGGGAGCTAGCCACCTAGTGGGTCTTACAGTAGAAGGGTGGCACTCTCAGACCACATGCACCGCTATGCCGGGAAAACTCTGGTTTCCGAGAAATAGGGGGACAAATATGACCGAAAATGCACATTTCCGTATAGAAAAGGCATGCCGCGGGTACCCTCTTCGGCTGGGTACTTTTTCGACTTTCGGGAGTTGGACACCCAGTGGGTTTTGTAGTCCATACAAGTGCCTTCACGGCCCATAGGTCGGCTATTCCGGGAAAACTCTGGTTTCTCGGAAATTTTAACTCGAACATTGGGCACTATAACATGTGCCGGTAGGGGGTGGGGTAATTTGCAGGCCTGTCATCGCCGAGCGCGGACTTTCGGGAGCTAGCCACCTAGTGGGTCTTACAGTAGAAGGGTGGCACTCTCAGACCACATGCACCGCTATGCCGGAAAAACTCTGGTTTCCGAGAAATAGGGGGACAAATATGACCGAAAATGCACATTTCCGTATAGAAAAGACATGCCGCGGGTACCCTCTTCGGCTGGGTACTTTTTCGACTTTCGGGAGTTGGACACCCAGTGGGTTTTGTATTCCATACAAGTGCCTTCACGGCCCATAGGTCGGCTATTCCGGGAAAACTCTGGTTTCTCGGAAATTTTAACTCGAACATTGGGCACTATAACATGTGCTGGTAGGGGGTGGGGTAATTTGCAGGCCTGTCATCGCCGAGCGCGGACTTTCGGGAGCTAGCCACCTAGTGGGTCTTACAGTAGAAGGGTGGCACTCTCAGACCACATGCACCGCTATGCCGGGAAAACTCTGGTTTCCGAGAAATAGGGGGACAAATATGACCGAAAATGCACATTTCCGTATAGAAAAGGCATGCCGCGGGTACCCTCTTCGGCTGGGTACTTTTTCGACTTTCGGGAGTTGGACACCCAGTGGGTTTTGTAGTCCATACAAGTGCCTTCACGGCCCATAGGTCGGCTATTCCGGGAAAACTCTTGTTTCTCGGAAATTTTAACTCGAACATTGGGCACTATAACATGTGCCGGTAGGGGTCGGGGTAATTTGCAGGCCTGTCATCGCCGAGCGCGGACTTTCGGGAGCTAGCCACCTAGTGGGTCTTACAGTAGAAGGGTGGCACTCTCAGACCACATGCACCGCTATGCCGGGAAAACTCTGGTTTCAGAGAAATAGGGGGACAAATATGACCGAAAATGCACATTTCCGTATAGAAAATGCATGCCGCGGGTACCCTCTTCGGCTGGGTACTTTTTCGACTTTCGGGAGTTGGACACCCAGTGGGTTTTGTAGTCCATACAAGTGCCTTCACGGCCCATAGGTCGGCTATTCCGGGAAAACTCTGGTTTCTCGGAAATTTTAACTCGAACATTGGGCACTATAACATGTGCCGGTAGGGGGTGGGGTAATTTGCAGGCCTGTCATCGCCGAGCGCGGACTTTCGGGAGCTAGCCACCTAGAAGGTCTTACAGTAGAAGGGTGGCACTCTCAGACCACATGCACCGCTATGCCGGGAAAACTCTGGTTTCCGAGAAATAGGGGGACAAATATGACCGAAAATGCACATTTCCGTATAGAAAAGGCATGCCGCGGGTACCCTCTTCGGCTGGGTACTTTTTCGACTTTCGAGAGTTGGACACCCAGTGGGTTTTGTAGTCCATACAAGTGCCTTCACGGCCCATAGGTCGGCTATTCCGGGAAAACTCTGGTTTCTCGGAAATTTTAACTCGAACATTGGGCACTATAACATGTGCCGGTAGGGGGTGGGGTATTTTTGCAGGCCTGTTATCGCCGAGCGCGGACTTTCGGGAGCTAGCCACCTAGTGGGTCTTACAGTAGAAGGGTGGCACTCTCAGACCACATGCACCGCTATGCCGGGAAAACTCTGGTTTCCGAGAAATAGGGGGACAAATATGACCGAAAATGCACATTTCCGTATAGAAAAAGGCATGCCGCGGTTACCCTCTTCGGCTGGGTACTTTTTCGACTTTCGGGAGTTGGACACCCAGTGGGTTTTGTAGTCCATACAAGTGCCTTCACGGCCCATAGGTCGGCTATTCCGGGAAAACTCTGGTTTCTCGGAAATTTTAACTCGAACATTGGGCACTATAACATGTGCCGGTAGGGGGTGGGGTAATTTGCAGGCCTGTCATCGCCGAGCGCGGACTTTTGGGAGCTAGACACCTAGTGGGTCTTACAGTAGAAGGGTGGCACTCTCAGACCACATGCACCGCTATGCCGGGAAAACTCTGGTTTCCGAGAAATAGGGGGACAAATATGACCGAAAATGCACATTTCCGTATAGAAAAGGCATGCCGCGGGTACCCTCTTCGGCTGGGTACTTTTTCGACTTTCGGGAGTTGGACACCCAGTGGGTTTTGTAGTCCATACAAGTGCCTTCACGGCCCATAGGTCGGCTATTCCGGGAAAACTCTGGTTTCTCGGAAATTTTAACTCGAACATTGGGCACTATAACATGTGCCGGTAGGGGGTGGGGTAATTTGCAGGCCTGTCATCGCCGAGCGCGGACTTTCGGGAGCTAGCCACCTAGTGGGTCTTACAGTAGAAGGGTGGCACTCTTAGACCACATGCACCGCTATGCCGGGAAAACTCTGGTTTCCGAGAAATAGGGGGACAAATATGACCGAAAATGCACATTTCCGTATAGAAAATGCATGCCGCGGGTACCCTCTTCGGCTGGGTACTTTTTCGACTTTCGGGAGTTGGACACCCAGTGGGTTTTGTAGTCCATACAAGTGTCTTCACGGCCCATAGGTCGGCTATTCCGGGAAAACTCTGGTTTCTCGGAAATTTTAACTCGAACATTGGGCACTATAACATGTGCCGGTAGGGGGTGGGGTAATTTGCAGGCCTGTCATCGCCGAGCGCGGACTTTCGGGAGCTAGCCACCTAGTGGGTCTTACAGTAGAAGGGTGGCACTCTCAGACCACATGCACCGCTATGCCGGGAAAACTCTGGTTTCCGAGAAATAGGGGGACAAATATGACCGAAAATGCACATTTCCGTAAAGAAAAGGCATGCCGCGGGTACCCTCTTCGGCTGGGTACTTTTTCTACTTTCGGGAGTTGGACACCCAGTGGGTTTTGTCGTCCATACAAGTGCCTTCACGGCCCATAGGTCGGCTTTTCCGGGAAAACTCTGGTTTCTCGGAAATTATAACTCGAACATTGGGCACTATAACATGTGCCGGTAGGGGGTGGGGTAATTTGCAGGCCTGTCATCGCCGAGCGCGGACTTTCGGGAGCTAGCCACCTAGAAGGTCTTACAGTAGAAGGGTGGCACTCTCAGACCACATGCACCGCTATGCCGGGAAAACTCTGGTTTCCGAGAAATAGGGGGACAAATATGACCGAAAATGCATATTTCCGTATAGAAAAGGCATGCCGCGGGTACCCTCTTCGGCTGGGTACTTTTTCGACTTTCGGGAGTTGGACACCCAGTGGGTTTTGTAGTCCATACAAGTGCCTTCACGGCCCATAGGTCGGCTATTCCGGGAAAACTCTGGTTTCCGAGAAATAGGGGGACAAATATGACCGAAAATGCACATTTCCGTATAGAAAAGGCATGCCGCGGGTACCCTCTTCGGCTGGGTACTTTTTCGACTTTCGGGAGTTGGACACCCAGTGGGTTTTGTAGTCTATACAAGTGCCTTCACGGCCCATAGGTCGGCTATTCCGGGAAAACTCTGGTTTCTCGGAAATTTTAACTCGAACATTGGGCACTATAACATGTGCGGGTAGGGGGTGGGGTAATTTGCAGGCCTGTCATCGCCGAGCGCGGACTTTCGGGAGCTAGCCACCTAGTGGGTCTTACAGTAGAAGGGTGGCACTCTCAGACCACATGCACCGCTATGCCGGGAAAACTCTGGTTTCCGAGAAATAGGGGGACAAATATGACCGAAAATGCACATTTCCGTATAGAAAAGGCATGCCGCGGGTACCCTCTTCGGCTGGGTACTTTTTCGACTTTCGGGAGTTGGACACCCAGTGGGTTTTGTAGTCTATACAAGTGCCTTCACGGCCCATAGGTCGGCTATTCCGGGAAAACTCTGGTTTCTCGGAAATTTTAACTCGAACATTGGGCACTATAACATGTGCCGGTAGGGGGTGGGGTAATTTGCAGGCCTGTCATCGCCGAGCGCGGACTTTCGGGAGCTAGCCACCTAGTGGGTCTTACAGTAGAAGGGTGGCACTCTCAGACCACATGCACCGCTATGCCGGGAAAACTCTGGTTTCCGAGAAATAGGGGGACAAATATGACCGAAAATGCACATTTCCGTAAAGAAAAGGCATGCCGCGGGTACCCTCTTCGGCTGGGTACTTTTTCTACTTTCGGGAGTTGGACACCCAGTGGGTTTTGTATTCCATACAAGTGCCTTCACGGCCCATAGGTCGGCTATTCCGGGAAAACTCTGGTTTCTCGGAAATTATAACTCGAACATTGGGCACTATAACATGTGCCGGTAGGGGTTGGGGTAATTTGCAGGCCTGTCATCGCCGAGCGCGGACTTTCGGGAGCTAGCCACCTAGTGGGTCTTACAGTAGAAGGGTGGCACTCTCAGACCACATGCACCGCTATGCCGGGAAAACTCTGGTTTCCGAGAAATAGGGGGACAAATATGACCGAAAATGCACATTTCCGTAAAGAAAAGGCATGCCGCGGGTACCCTCTTCGGCTGGGTACTTTTTCTACTTTCGGGAGTTGGACACCCAGTGGGTTTTGTAGTCCATACAAGTGCCTTCACGGCCCATAGGTCGGCTATTCCGGGAAAACTCTGGTTTCTCGGAAATTATAACTCGAACATTGGGCACTATAACATGTGCCGGTAGGGGGTGGGGTAATTTGCAGGCCTGTCATCGCCGAGCGCGGACTTTCGGGAGCTAGCCACCTAGAAGGTCTTACAGTAGAAGGGTGGCACTCTCAGACCACATGCACCGCTATGCCGGGAAAACTCGGGTTTCCGAGAAATAGGGGGACAAATATGACCGAAAATGCACATTTCCGTATAGAAAAGGCATGCCGCGGGTACCCTCTTCGGCTGGGTACTTTTTCGACTTTCGGGAGTTGGACACCCAGTGGGTTTTGTAGTCCATAAAAGTGCCTTCACGGCCCATAGGTCGGCTATTCCGGGAAAACTCTGGTTTCTCGGAAATTTTAACTCGAACATTGGGCACTATAACATGTGCCGGTAGGGGGTGGGGTAATTTGCAGGCCTGTCATCGCCGAGCGCGGACTTTCGGGAGCTAGCCACCTAGTGGGTCTTACAGTAGAAGGGTGGCACTCTCAGACCACATGCACCGCTATGCCGGGAAAACTCTGGTTTCCGAGAAATAGGGGGACAAATATGACCGAAAATGCACATTTCCGTATAGAAAAGGCATGCCGCGGGTACCCTCTTCGGCTGGGTACTTTTTCGACTTTCGGGAGTTGGACACCCAGTGGGTTTTGTAGTCCATACAAGTGCCTTCACGGCCCATAGGTCGGCTATTCCGGGAAAACTCTGGTTTCTCGGAAATTTTAACTCGAACATTGGGCACTATAACATGTGCCGGTAGGGGGTGGGGTAATTTGCAGGCCTGTCATCGCCGAGCGCGGACTTTCGGGAGCTAGCCACCTAGTGGGTCTTACAGTAGAAGGGTGGCACTCTCAGACCACATGCACCGCTATGCCGGGAAAACTCTGGTTTCCGAGAAATAGGGGGACAAATATGACCAAAAATGCACATTTCCGTATAGAAAAGGCATGCCGCGGGTACCCTCTTCGGCTGGGTACTTTTTCGACTTTCGGGAGTTGGACACCCAGTGGGTTTTGTAGTCCATACAAATGCCTTCACGGCCCATAGGTCGGCTATTCCGGGAAAACTCTGGTTTCTCGGAAATTTTAACTCGAACATTGGGCACTATAACATGTGCCGGTAGGGGGTGGGGTAATTTGCAGGCCTGTCATCGCCGAGCGCGGACTTTCGGGAGCTAGCCACCTAGTGGGTCTTACAGTAGAAGGATGGCACTCTCAGACCACATGCACCGCTATGCCGGGAAAACTCTGGTTTCCGAGAAATAGGGGGACAAATATGACCGAAAATGCACATTTCCGTAAAGAAAAGGCATGCCGCGGGTACCCTCTTCGGCTGGGTACTTTTTCTACTTTCGGGAGTTGGACACCCAGTGGGTTTTGTAGTCCATAGAAGTGCCTTCACGGCCCATAGGTCGGCTATTCCGGGAAAACTCTGGTTTCTCGGAAATTATAACTCGAACATTGGGCACTATAACATGTGCCGGTAGGGGGTGGGGTAATTTGCAGGCCTGTCATCGCCGAGCGCGGACTTTCGGGAGCTAGCCACCTAGTGGGTCTTACAGTAGAAGGGTGGCACTCTCAGACCACATGCACCGCTATGCCGGGAAAACTCGGGTTTCCGAGAAATAGGGGGACAAATATGACCGAAAATGCACATTTCCGTATAGAAAAGGCATGCCGCGGGTACCCTCTTCGGCTGGGTACTTTTTCGACTTTCGGGAGTTGGACACCCAGTGGGTTTTGTAGTCCATACAAGTGCCTTCACGGCCCATAGGTCGGCTATTCCGGGAAAACTCTGGTTTCTCGGAAATTTTAACTCGAACATTGGGCACTATAACATGTGCCGGTAGGGGATGGGGTAATTTGCAGGCCTGTCATCGCCGAGCGCGGACTTTCGGGAGCTAGCCACCTAGTGGGTCTTACAGTAGAAGGGTGGCACTCTCAGACCACATGCACCGCTATGCCGGGAAAACTCGGGTTTCCGAGAAATAGGGGGACAAATATGACCGAAAATGCACATTTCCGTATAGAAAAGGCATGCCGCGGGTACCCTCTTCGGCTGGGTACTTTTTCGACTTTCGGGAGTTGGACACCCAGTGGGTTTTGTAGTCCATACAAGTGCCTTCACGGCCCATAGGTCGGCTATTCCGGGAAAACTCTGGTTTCTCGGAAATTTTAACTCGAACATTGGGCACTATAACATGTGCCGGTAGGGGGTGGGGTAATTTGCAGGCCTGTCATCGCCGAGCGCGGACTTTCGGGAGCTAGCCACCTAGTGGGTCTTACAGTAGAAGGGTGGCACTCTCAGACCACATGCACCGCTATGCCGGGAAAACTCTGGTTTCCGAGAAATAGGGGGACAAATATGACCGAAAATGCACATTTCCGTATAGAAAAGGCATGCCGCGGGTACCCTCTTTGGCTGGGTACTTTTTCGACTTTCGGGAGTTGGACACCCAGTGGGTTTTGTAGTCTATACAAGTGCCTTCACGGCCCATAGGTCGGCTATTCCGGGAAAACTCTGGTTTCTCGGAAATTTTAACTCGAACATTGGGCACTATAACATGTGCCGGCAGGGGGTGGTGTAATTTGCAGGCCTGTCATCGCCGAGCGCGGACTTTCGGGAGCTAGCCACCTAGTGGGTCTTTCAGTAGGAGGGTGGCACTCTCAGACCACATGCACCGCTATGCCGGGAAAACTCTGGTTTCCGAGAAATAGGGGGACAAATATGACCGAAAATGCACATTTCCGTATAGAAAAGGCATGCCGCGGGTACCCTCTTCGGCTGGGTATTTTTTCGACTTTCGGGAGTTGGACACCCAGTGGGTTTTGTAGTCCATACAAGTGCCTTCACGGCCCATAGGTCGGCTATTCCGGGAAAACTCTGGTTTCTCGGAAATTTTAACTCGAACATTGGGCACTATAACATGTGCCGGTAGGGGGTGGGGTAATTTGCAGGCCTGTCATCGCCGAGCGCGGACTTTCGGGAGCTAGCCACCTAGAAGGTCTTACAGTAGAAGGGTGGCACTCTCAGACCACATGCACCGCTATGCCGGGAAAACTCGGGTTTCCGAGAAATAGGGGGACAAATATGACCGAAAATGCACATTTCCGTATAGAAAAGGCATGCCGCGGGTACCCTCTTCGGCTGGGTACTTTTTCGACTTTCGGGAGTTGGATACCCAGTGGGTTTTGTAGTCCATACAAGTGCCTTCACGGCCCATAGGTCGGCTATTCCGGGAAAACTCTGGTTTCTCGGAAATTTTAACTCGAACATTGGGCACTATAACATGTGCCGGTAGGGGGTGGGGTAATTTGCAGGCCTGTCATCGCCGAGCGCGGACTTTCGGGAGCTAGCCACCTAGTGGGTCTTACAGTAGAAGGGTGGCACTCTCAGACCACATGCACCGCTATGCCGGGAAAACTCTGGTTTCCGAGAAATAGGGGGACAAATATGACCGAAAATGCACATTTCCGTATAGAAAAGGCATGCCGCGGGTACCCTCTTCGGCTGGGTACTTTTTCGACTTTCGGGAGTTGGACACCCAGTGGGTTTTGTAGTCCATACAAGTGCCTTCACGGCCCAAAGGTCGGCTATTCCGGGAAAACTCTGGTTTCTCGGAAATTTTAACTCGAACATTGGGCACTATAACATGTGCCGATAGGGGGTGGGGTAATTTGCAGGCCTGTCATCGCCGAGCGCGGACTTTCGGGAGCTAGCCACCTAGTGGGTCTTACAGTAGAAGGGTGGCACTCTCAGACCACATGCACCGCTATGCCGGGAAAACTCTGGTTTCCGAGAAATATGGGGACAAATATGACCGAAAATGCACATTTCCGTATAGAAAAGGCATGCCGCGGGTACCCTCTTTGGCTGGGTACTTTTTCGACTTTCGGGAGTTGGACACCCAGTGGGTTTTGTAGTCTATACAAGTGCCTTCACGGCCCATAGGTCGGCTATTCCGGGAAAACTCTGGTTTCTCGGAAATTTTAACTCGAACATTGGGCACTATAACATGTGCCGGCAGGGGGTGGTGTAATTTGCAGGCCTGTCATCGCCGAGCGCGGACTTTCGGGAGCTAGCCACCTAGTGGGTCTTTCAGTAGGAGGGTGGCACTCTCAGACCACATGCACCGCTATGCCGGGAAAACTCTGGTTTCCGAGAAATAGGGGGACAAATATGACCGAAAATGCACATTTCCGTATAGAAAAGGCATGCCGCGGGTACCCTCTTCGGCTGGGTATTTTTTCGACTTTCGGGAGTTGGACACCCAGTGGGTTTTGTAGTCCATACAAGTGCCTTCACGGCCCATAGGTCGGCTATTCCGGGAAAACTCTGGTTTCTCGGAAATTTTAACTCGAACATTGGGCACTATAACATGTGCCGGTAGGGGGTGGGGTAATTTGCAGGCCTGTCATCGCCGAGCGCGGACTTTCGGGAGCTAGCCACCTAGAAGGTCTTACAGTAGAAGGGTGGCACTCTCAGACCACATGCACCGCTATGCCGGGAAAACTCGGGTTTCCGAGAAATAGGGGGACAAATATGACCGAAAATGCACATTTCCGTATAGAAAAGGCATGCCGCGGGTACCCTCTTCGGCTGGGTACTTTTTCGACTTTCGGGAGTTGGATACCCAGTGGGTTTTGTAGTCCATACAAGTGCCTTCACGGCCCATAGGTCGGCTATTCCGGGAAAACTCTGGTTTCTCGGAAATTTTAACTCGAACATTGGGCACTATAACATGTGCCGGTAGGGGGTGGGGTAATTTGCAGGCCTGTCATCGCCGAGCGCGGACTTTCGGGAGCTAGCCACCTAGTGGGTCTTACAGTAGAAGGGTGGCACTCTCAGACCACATGCACCGCTATGCCGGGAAAACTCTGGTTTCCGAGAAATAGGGGGACAAATATGACCGAAAATGCACATTTCCGTATAGAAAAGGCATGCCGCGGGTACCCTCTTCGGCTGGGTACTTTTTCGACTTTCGGGAGTTGGACACCCAGTGGGTTTTGTAGTCCATACAAGTGCCTTCACGGCCCAAAGGTCGGCTATTCCGGGAAAACTCTGGTTTCTCGGAAATTTTAACTCGAACATTGGGCACTATAACATGTGCCGATAGGGGGTGGGGTAATTTGCAGGCCTGTCATCGCCGAGCGCGGACTTTCGGGAGCTAGCCACCTAGTGGGTCTTACAGTAGAAGGGTGGCACTCTCAGACCACATGCACCGCTATGCCGGGAAAACTCTGGTTTCCGAGAAATATGGGGACAAATATGACCGAAAATGCACATTTCCGTATAGAAAAGGCATGCCGCGGGTACCCTCTTCGGCTGGGTACTTTTTCGACTTTCGGGAGTTGGACACCCAGTGGGTTTTGTAGTCCATACAAGTGCCTTCACGGCCCATAGGCCGGCTATTCCGGGAAAACTCTGGTTTCTCGGAAATTTTAACTCGAACATTGGGCACTATAACATGTGCCGGTAGGGGGTGGGGTAATTTGCAGGCCTGTCATCGCCGAGCGCGGACATTCGGGAGCTAGCCACCTAGTGGGTCTTACAGTAGAAGGGTGGCACTCTCAGACCACATGCACCGCTATGCCGGGAAAACTCTGGTTTCCGAGAAATAGGGGGACAAATATGACCGAAAATGCACATTTCCGTATAGAAAAGGCATGCCGCGGGTACCCTCTTCGGCTGGGTACTTTTTCGACTTTCGGGAGTTGGACACCCAGTGGGTTTTGTAGTCCATACAAGTGCCTTCACGGCCCATAGGTCGGCTATTCCGGGAAAACTCTGGTTTCTCGGAAATTTTAACTCGAACATTGGGCACTATAACATAAGCCGGTAGGGGGTGGGGTAATTTGCAGGCCTGTCATCGCCGAGCGCGGACTTTCTGGAGCTAGCCACCTAGTGGGTCTTACAGTAGAAGGGTGGCACTCTCAGACCACATGCACCGCTATGCCGGGAAAACTCTGGTTTCCGAGAAATAGGGGGACAAATATGACCGAAAATGCACATTTCCGTATAGAAAAGGCATGCCGCGGGTACCCTCTTCGGCTGGGTACTTTTTCGACTTTCGGGAGTTGGATACCCAGTGGGTTTTGTAGTCTATACAAGTGCCTTCACGGCCCATAGGTCGGCTTTTCCGGGAAAACTATGGTTTCTCGGAAATTTTAACTCGAACATTGGGCACTATAACATGTGCCGGTAGGGGGTGGGGTAATTTGCAGGCCTGTCATCGCCGAGCGCGGACTTTCGGGAGCTAGCCACCTAGTGGGTCTTACAGTAGAAGGGTGGCACTCTCAGACCACATGCACCGCTATGCCGGGAAAACTCTGGTTTCCGAGAAATAGGGGGACAAATATGACCAAAAATGCACATTTCCGTATAGAAAAGGCATGCCGCGGGTACCCTCTTCGGCTGGGTACTTTTTCGACTTTCGGGAGTTGGACACCCAGTGGGTTTTGTAGTCCATACAAGTGCCTTCACGGCCCATAGGTCGGCTATTCCGGGAAAACTCTGGTTTCTCGGAAATTTTAACTCGAACATTGGGCACTATAACATGTGCCGGTAGGGGGTGGGGTAATTTGCAGGCCTGTCATCGCCGAGCGCGGACTTTCGGGAGCTAGCCACCTAGTGGGTCTTACAGTAGAAGGGTGGCACTCTCAGACCACATGCACCGCTATGCCGGGAAAACTCAGGTTTCCGAGAAATAGGGGGACAAATATGACCGAAAATGCACATTTCCGTATAGAAAAGGCATGCCGCGGGTACCCTCTTCGGCTGGGTACTTTTTCGACTTTCGGGAGTTGGACACCCAGTGGGTTTTGTAGTCCATACAAGTGCCTTCACGGCCCATAGGTCGGCCATTCCGGGAAAACTCTGGTTTCTCGGAAATTTTAACTCGAACATTGGGCACTATAACATGTGCCGGTAGGGGGTGGGGTAATTTGCAGGCCTGTCATCGCCGAGCGTGGACTTTCGGGAGCTAGCCACCTAGTGGGTCTTACAGTAGAAGGGTGGCACTCTCAGACCACATGCACCGCTATGCCGGGAAAACTCAGGTTTCCGAGAAATAGGGGGACAAATATGACCGAAAATGCACATTTCCGTATAGAAAAGGCATGCCGCGGGTACCCTCTTCGGCTGGGTACTTTTTCGACTTTCGGGAGTTGGACACCCAGTGGGTTTTGTAGTCCATACAAGTGCCTTCACGGCCCATAGGTCGGCTATTCCGGGAAAACTCTGGTTTCTCGGAAATTTTAACTCGAACATTGGGCACTATAACATGTGCCGGTAGGGGGTGGGGTAATTTGCAGGCCTGTCATCGCCGAGCGCGGACTTTCGGGAGCTAGCCACCTAGTGGGTCTTACAGTAGAACGGTGGCACTCTCAGACCACATGCACCGCTATGCCGGGAAAACTCAGGTTTCCGAGAAATAGGGGGACAAATATGACCGAAAATGCACATTTCCGTATAGAAAAGGCATGCCGCGGGTACCCTCTTCGGCTGGGTACTTTTTCGACTTTCGGGAGTTGGACACCCAGTGGGTTTTGTAGTCCATACAAGTGCCTTCACGGCCCATAGGTCGGCTATTCCGGGAAAACTCTGGTTTCTCGGAAATTTTAACTGGAACATTGGGCACTATAACATGTGCCGGTAGGGGGTGGGGTAATTTGCAGGCCTGTCATCGCCGAGCGCGGACTTTCGGGAGCTAGCCACCTAGTGGGTCTTACAGTAGAAGGGTGGCACTCTCAGACCACATGCACCGCTATGCCGGGAAAACTCTGGTTTCCGAGAAATAGGGGGACAAATATGACCGAAAATGCACATTTCCGTATAGAAAAGGCATGCCGCGGGTACCCTCTTTGGCTGGGTACTTTTTCGACTTTCGGGAGTTGGACACCCAGTGGGTTTTGTAGTCCATACAAGTGCCTTCACGGCCCATAGGTCGGCTATTCCGGGAAAACTCTGGTTTCTCGGAAATTTTAACTCGAACATTGGGCACTATAACATGTGCCGGTAGGGGGTGGGGTAATTTGCAGGCCTGTCATCGCCGAGCGCGGACTTTCGGGAGCTAGCCACCTAGTGGGTCTTACAGTAGAAGGGTGGCACTCTCAGACCACATGCACCGCTATGCCGGGAAAACTCTGGTTTCCGAGAAATAGGGGGACAAATATGACCGAAAATGCACATTTCCGTATAGAAAAGGCATGCCGCGGGTACCCTCTTCGGCTGGGTACTTTTTCGACTTTCGGGACTGGACACCCAGTGGGTTTTGTAGTCCATACAAGTGCCTTCACGGCCCATAGGTCGGCTATTCCGGGAAAACTCTGCTTTCTCAGAAATTTTAACTCGAACATTGGGCACTATAACATGTGCCGGTAGGGGGTGGGGTAATTTGCAGGCCTGTCATCGCCGAGCGCGGACTTTCGGGAGCTAGCCACCTAGTGGGTCTTACAGTAGAAGGGTGGCACTCTCAGACCACATGCACCGCTATGCCGGGAAAACTCTGGTTTCCGAGAAATAGGGGGACAAATATGACCGAAAATGCACGTTTCCGTATAGAAAAGGCATGCCGCGGGTACCCTCTTCGGCTGGGTACTTTTTCGACTTTCGGGAGTTGGACACCCAGTGGGTTTTGTAGTCCATACAAGTGCCTTCACGGCCCATAGGTCGGCTATTCCGGGAAAACTCTGGTTTCTCGGAAACTTTAACTCGAACATTGGGCACTATAACATGTGCCGGTAGGGGGTGGGGTAATTTGCAGGCCTGTCATCGCCGAGCGCGGACTTTCGGGAGCTAGCCACCTAGTGGGTCTTACAGTAGAAGGGTGGCACTCTCAGACCACATGCACCGCTATGCCGGGAAAACTCAGGTTTCCGAGAAATAGGGGGACAAATATGACCGAAAATGCACATTTCCGTATAGAAAAGGCATGCCGCGGGTACCCTCTTCGGCTGGGTACTTTTTCGACTTTCGGGAGTTGGACACCCAGTGGGTTTTGTAGTCCATACAAGTGCCTTCACGGCCCATAGGTCGGCTATTCCGGGAAAACTCTGGTTTTTCGGAAATTTTAACTCGAACATTGGGCACTATAACATGTGCCGGTAGGGGGTGGGGTAATTTGCAGGCCTGTCATCGCCGAGCGCGGACTTTCGGGAGCTAGCCACCTAGTGGGTCTTACAGTAGAAGGGTGGCACTCTCAGACCACATGCACCGCTATGCCGGAAAAAACTCTGGTTTCCGAGAAATAGGGGGACAAATATGACCGAAAATGCACATTTCCGTATAGAAAAGGCATGCCGCGGGTACCCTCTTCGGCTGGGTACTTTTTCGACTTTCGGGAGTTGGACACCCAGTGGGTTTTGTAGTCCATACAAGAGCCTTCACGGCCCATAGGTCGGCTATTACGGGAAAACTCTGGTTTCTCGGAAATTTTAACTCGAACATTGGGCACTATAACATGTGCCGGTAGGGGGTGGGGTAATTTGCAGGCCTGTCATCGCCGAGCGCGGACTTTCGGGAGCTAGCCACCTAGTGGGTCTTACAGTAGAAGGGTGGCACTCTCAGACCACATGCACCGCTATGCCGGAAAAACTCTGGTTTCCGAGAAATAGGGGGACAAATATGACCGAAAATGCACATTTCCGTATAGAAAAGGCATGCCGCGGGTACCCTCTTCGGCTGGGTACTTTTTCGACTTTCGGGAGTTGGACACCCAGTGGGTTTTGTAGTCCATACAAGTGCCTTCACGGCCCATAGGTCGGCCATTCCGGGAAAACTCTGGTTTCTCGGAAATTTTAACTCGAACATTGGGCACTATAACATGTGCCGGTAGGGGGTGGGGTAATTTGCAGGCCTGTCATCGCCGAGCGTGGACTTTCGGGAGCTAGCCACCTAGTGGGTCTTACAGTAGAAGGGTGGCACTCTCAGACCACATGCACCGCTATGCCGGGAAAACTCTGGTTTCCGAGAAATAGGGGGACAAATATGACCGAAAATGCACATTTCCGTATAGAAAAGGCATGCCGCGGGTACCCTCTTCGGCTGGGTACTTTTTCGACTTTCGGGAGTTGGACACCCAGTGGGTTTTGTAGTCCATACAAGTGCCTTCACGGCCCATAGGTCGGCTATTCCGGGAAAACTCTGGTTTCTCGGAAATTTTAACTCGAACATTGGGCACTATAACATGTGCCGGTAGGGGGTGGGGTAATTTGCAGGCCTGTCATCGCCGAGCGCGGACTTTCGGGAGCTAGCCACCTAGTGGGTCTTACAGTAGAAGGGTGGCACTCTCAGACCACATGCACCGCTATGCCGGGAAAACTCTGGTTTCCGAGAAATAGGGGGACAAATATGACCGAAAATGCACGTTTCCGTATAGAAAAGGCATGCCGCGGGTACCCTCTTCGGCTGGGTACTTTTTCGACTTTCGGGAGTTGGACACCCAGTGGGTTTTGTAGTCCATACAAGTGCCTTCACGGCCCATAGGTCGGCTATTCCGGGAAAACTCTGGTTTCTCAGAAATTTTAACTCGAACATTGGGCACTATAACATGTGCCGGTAGGGGGTGGGGTAATTTGCAGGCCTGTCATCGCCGAGCGCGGACTTTCGGGAGCTAGCCACCTAGTGGGTCTTACAGTAGAAGGGTGGCACTCTCAGACCACATGCACCGCTATGCCGGGAAAACTCTGGTTTCCGAGAAATAGGGGGACAAATATGACCGAAAATGCACGTTTCCGTATAGAAAAGGCATGCCGCGGGTACCCTCTTCGGCTGGGTACTTTTTCGACTTTCGGGAGTTGGACACCCAGTGGGTTTTGTAGTCCATACAAGTGCCTTCACGGCCCATAGGTCGGCTATTCCGGGAAAACTCTGGTTTCTCGGAAACTTTAACTCGAACATTGGGCACTATAACATGTGCCGGTAGGGGGTGGGGTAATTTGCAGGCCTGTCATCGCCGAGCGCGGACTTTCGGGAGCTAGCCACCTAGTGGGTCTTACAGTAGAAGGGTGGCACTCTCAGACCACATGCACCGCTATGCCGGGAAAACTCAGGTTTCCGAGAAATAGGGGGACAAATATGACCGAAAATGCACATTTCCGTATAGAAAAGGCATGCCGCGGGTACCCTCTTCGGCTGGGTACTTTTTCGACTTTCGGGAGTTGGACACCCAGTGGGTTTTGTAGTCCATACAAGTGCCTTCACGGCCCATAGGTCGGCTATTCCGGGAAAACTCTGGTTTCTCGGAAATTTTAACTCGAACATTGGGCACTATAACATGTGCCGGTAGGGGGTGGGGTAATTTGCAGGCCTGTCATCGCCGAGCGTGGACTTTCGGGAGCTAGCCACCTAGTGGGTCTTACAGTAGAAGGGTGGCACTCTCAGACCACATGCACCGCTATGCCGGGAAAACTCTGGTTTCCGAGAAATAGGGGGACAAATATGACCGAAAATGCACATTTCCGTATAGAAAAGGCATGCCGCGGGTACCCTCTTCGGCTGGGTACTTTTTCGACTTTCGGGAGTTGGACACCCAGTGGGTTTTGTAGTCCATACAAGTGCCTTCACGGCCCATAGGTCGGCTATTCCGGGAAAACTCTGGTTTCTCGGAAATTTTAACTCGAACATTGGGCACTATAACATGTGCCGGTAGGGGGTGGGGTAATTTGCAGGCCTGTCATCGCCGAGCGCGGACTTTCGGGAGCTAGCCACCTAGTGGGTCTTACAGTAGAAGGGTGGCACTCTCAGACCACATGCACCGCTATGCCGGGAAAACTCTGGTTTCCGAGAAATAGGGGGACAAATATGACCGAAAATGCACGTTTCCGTATAGAAAAGGCATGCCGCGGGTACCCTCTTCGGCTTGGTACTTTTTCGACTTTCGGGAGTTGGACACCCAGTGGGTTTTGTAGTCCATACAAGTGCCTTCACGGCCCATAGGTCGGCTATTCTGGGAAAACTCTGGTTTCTCGGAAATTTTAACTCGAACATTGGGCACTGTAACATGTGCCGGTAGGGGGTGGGGTAATTTGCAGGCCTGTCATCGCCGAGCGCGGACTTTCGGGAGCTAGCCACCTAGTGGGTCTTACAGTAGAAGGGTGGCACTCTCAGACCACATGCACCGCTATGCCGGGAAAACTCAGGTTTCCGAGAAATAGGGGGACAAATATGACCGAAAATGCACATTTCCGTATAGAAAAGGCATGCCGCGGGTACCCTCTTCGGCTGGGTACTTTTTCGACTTTCGGGAGTTGGACACCCAGTGGGTTTTGTAGTCCATACAAGTGCCTTCACGGCCCATAGGTCGGCTATTCCGGGAAAACTCTGGTTTCTCGGAAATTTTAACTCGAACATTGGGCACTATAACATGTGCCGGTAGGGGGTGGGGTAATTTGCAGGCCTGTCATCGCCGAGCGCGGACTTTCGGGAGCTAGCCACCTAGTGGGTCTTACAGTAGAAGGGTGGCACTCTCAGACCACATGCACCGCTATGCCGGGAAAACTCTGGTTTCCGAGAAATAGGGGGACAAATATGACCGAAAATGCACATTTCCGTATAGAAAAGGCATGCCGCGGGTACCCTCTTCGGCTGGGTACTTTTTCGACTTTCGGGAGTTGTACACCGAGTGGGTTTTGTAGTCCATACAAGTGCCTTCACGGCCCATAGGTCGGCTATTCCGGGAAAACTCTGGTTTCTCGGAAATTTTAACTCGAACATTGGGCTCTGTAACATGTGCCGGTAGGGGGTGGGGTAATTTGCAGGCCTGTCATCGCCGAGCGCGGACTTTCGGGAGCTAGCCACCTAGTGGGTCTTACAGTAGAAGGGTGGCACTCTCAGACCACATGCACCGCTATGCCGGGAAAACTCTGGTTTCCGAGAAATAGGGGGACAAATATGACCGAAAATGCACGTTTCCGTATAGAAAAGGCATGCCGCGGGTACCCTCTTCGGCTGGGTACTTTTTCGACTTTCGGGAGTTGGACACCCAGTGGGTTTTGTAGTCCATACAAGTGCCTTCACGGCCCATAGGTCGGCTATTCCGGGAAAACTCTGGTTTCTCGGAAACTTTAACTCGAACATTGGGCACTATAACATGTGCCGGTAGGGGGTGGGGTAATTTGCAGGCCTGTCATCGCCGAGCGCGGACTTTCGGGAGCTAGCCACCTAGTGGGTCTTACAGTAGAAGGGTGGCACTCTCAGACCACATGCACCGCTATGCCGGGAAAACTCAGGTTTCCGAGAAATAGGGGGACAAATATGACCGAAAATGCACATTTCCGTATAGAAAAGGCATGCCGCGGGTACCCTCTTCGGCTGGGTACTTTTTCGACTTTCGGGAGTTGGACACCCAGTGGGTTTTGTAGTCCATACAAGTGCCTTCACGGCCCATAGGTCGGCTATTCCGGGAAAACTCTGGTTTTTCGGAAATTTTAACTCGAACATTGGGCACTATAACATGTGCCGGTAGGGGGTGGGGTAATTTGCAGGCCTGTCATCGCCGAGCGCGGACTTTCGGGAGCTAGCCACCTAGTGGGTCTTACAGTAGAAGGGTGGCACTCTCAGACCACATGCACCGCTATGCCGGAAAAAACTCTGGTTTCCGAGAAATAGGGGGACAAATATGACCGAAAATGCACATTTCCGTATAGAAAAGGCATGCCGCGGGTACCCTCTTCGGCTGGGTACTTTTTCGACTTTCGGGAGTTGGACACCCAGTGGGTTTTGTAGTCCATACAAGAGCCTTCACGGCCCATAGGTCGGCTATTACGGGAAAACTCTGGTTTCTCGGAAATTTTAACTCGAACATTGGGCACTATAACATGTGCCGGTAGGGGGTGGGGTAATTTGCAGGCCTGTCATCGCCGAGCGCGGACTTTCGGGAGCTAGCCACCTAGTGGGTCTTACAGTAGAAGGGTGGCACTCTCAGACCACATGCACCGCTATGCCGGGAAAACTCAGGTTTCCGAGAAATAGGGGGACAAATATGACCGAAAATGCACATTTCCGTATAGAAAAGGCATGCCGCGGGTACCCTCTTCGGCTGGGTACTTTTTCGACTTTCGGGAGTTGGACACCCAGTGGGTTTTGTAGTCCATACAAGTGCCTTCACGGCCCATAGGTCGGCCATTCCGGGAAAACTCTGGTTTCTCGGAAATTTTAACTCGAACATTGGGCACTATAACATGTGCCGGTAGGGGGTGGGGTAATTTGCAGGCCTGTCATCGCCGAGCGTGGACTTTCGGGAGCTAGCCACCTAGTGGGTCTTACAGTAGAAGGGTGGCACTCTCAGACCACATGCACCGCTATGCCGGGAAAACTCAGGTTTCCGAGAAATAGGGGGACAAATATGACCGAAAATGCACATTTCCGTATAGAAAAGGCATGCCGCGGGTACCCTCTTCGGCTGGGTACTTTTTCGACTTTCGGGAGTTGGACACCCAGTGGGTTTTGTAGTCCATACAAGTGCCTTCACGGCCCATAGGTCGGCTATTCCGGGAAAACTCTGGTTTCTCGGAAATTTTAACTCGAACATTGGGCACTATAACATGTGCCGGTAGGGGGTGGGGTAATTTGCAGGCCTGTCATCGCCGAGCGCGGACTTTCGGGAGCTAGCCACCTAGTGGGTCTTACAGTAGAAGGGTGGCACTCTCAGACCACATGCACCGCTATGCCGGGAAAACTCAGGTTTCCGAGAAATAGGGGGACAAATATGACCGAAAATGCACATTTCCGTATAGAAAAGGCATGCCGCGGGTACCCTCTTCGGCTGGGTACTTTTTCGACTTTCGGGAGTTGGACACCCAGTGGGTTTTGTAGTCCATACAAGTGCCTTCACGGCCCATAGGTCGGCTATTCCGGGAAAACTCTGGTTTCTCGGAAATTTTAACTCGAACATTGGGCACTATAACATGTGCCGGTAGGGGGTGGGGTAATTTGCAGGCCTGTCATCGCCGAGCGCGGACTTTCGGGAGCTAGCCACCTAGTGGGTCTTACAGTAGAAGGGTGGCACTCTCAGACCACATGCACCGCTATGCCGGGAAAACTCAGGTTTCCGAGAAATAGGGGGACAAATATGACCGAAAATGCACATTTCCGTATAGAAAAGGCATGCCGCGGGTACCCTCTTCGGCTGGGTACTTTTTCGACTTTCGGGAGTTGGACACCCAGTGGGTTTTGTAGTCCATACAAGTGCCTTCACGGCCCATAGGTCGGCTATTCCGGGAAAACTCTGGTTTCTCGGAAATTTTAACTGGAACATTGGGCACTATAACATGTGCCGGTAGGGGGTGGGGTAATTTGCAGGCCTGTCATCGCCGAGCGCGGACTTTCGGGAGCTAGCCACCTAGTGGGTCTTACAGTAGAAGGGTGGCACTCTCAGACCACATGCACCGCTATGCCGGGAAAACTCTGGTTTCCGAGAAATAGGGGGACAAATATGACCGAAAATGCACATTTCCGTATAGAAAAGGCATGCCGCGGGTACCCTCTTCGGCTGGGTACTTTTTCGACTTTCGGGAGTTGGACACCCAGTGGGTTTTGTAGTCCATACAAGTGCCTTCACGGCCCATAGGTCGGCTATTCCGGGAAAACTCTGGTTTCTCGGAAATTTTAACTCGAACATTGGGCACTATAACATGTGCCGGTAGGGGGTGGGGTAATTTGCAGGCCTGTCATCGCCGAGCGCGGACTTTCGGGAGCTAGCCACCTAGTGGGTCTTACAGTAGAAGGGTGGCACTCTCAGACCACATGCACCGCTATGCCGGGAAAACTCTGGTTTCCGAGAAATAGGGGGACAAATATGACCGAAAATGCACATTTCCGTATAGAAAAGGCATGCCGCGGGTACCCTCTTCGGCTGGGTACTTTTTCGACTTTCGGGAGTTGGACACCCAGTGGGTTTTGTAGTCCATACAAGTGCCTTCACGGCCCATAGGTCGGCTATTCCGGGAAAACTCTGCTTTCTCAGAAATTTTAACTCGAACATTGGGCACTATAACATGTGCCGGTAGGGGGTGGGGTAATTTGCAGGCCTGTCATCGCCGAGCGCGGACTTTCGGGAGCTAGCCACCTAGTGGGTCTTACAGTAGAAGGGTGGCACTCTCAGACCACATGCACCGCTATGCCGGGAAAACTCTGGTTTCCGAGAAATAGGGGGACAAATATGACCGAAAATGCACGTTTCCGTATAGAAAAGGCATGCCGCGGGTACCCTCTTCGGCTGGGTACTTTTTCGACTTTCGGGAGTTGGACACCCAGTGGGTTTTGTAGTCCATACAAGTGCCTTCACGGCCCATAGGTCGGCTATTCCGGGAAAACTCTGGTTTCTCGGAAACTTTAACTCGAACATTGGGCACTATAACATGTGCCGGTAGGGGGTGGGGTAATTTGCAGGCCTGTCATCGCCGAGCGCGGACTTTCGGGAGCTAGCCACCTAGTGGGTCTTACAGTAGAAGGGTGGCACTCTCAGACCACATGCACCGCTATGCCGGGAAAACTCAGGTTTCCGAGAAATAGGGGGACAAATATGACCGAAAATGCACATTTCCGTATAGAAAAGGCATGCCGCGGGTACCCTCTTCGGCTGGGTACTTTTTCGACTTTCGGGAGTTGGACACCCAGTGGGTTTTGTAGTCCATACAAGTGCCTTCACGGCCCATAGGTCGGCTATTCCTGGAAAACTCTGGTTTTTCGGAAATTTTAACTCGAACATTGGGCACTATAACATGTGCCGGTAGGGGGTGGGGTAATTTGCAGGCCTGTCATCGCCGAGCGCGGACTTTCGGGAGCTAGCCACCTAGTGGGTCTTACAGTAGAAGGGTGGCACTCTCAGACCACATGCACCGCTATGCCGGAAAAAACTCTGGTTTCCGAGAAATAGGGGGACAAATATGACCGAAAATGCACATTTCCGTATAGAAAAGGCATGCCGCGGGTACCCTCTTCGGCTGGGTACTTTTTCGACTTTCGGGAGTTGGACACCCAGTGGGTTTTGTAGTCCATACAAGAGCCTTCACGGCCCATAGGTCGGCTATTACGGGAAAACTCTGGTTTCTCGGAAATTTTAACTCGAACATTGGGCACTATAACATGTGCCGGTAGGGGGTGGGGTAATTTGCAGGCCTGTCATCGCCGAGCGCGGACTTTCGGGAGCTAGCCACCTAGTGGGTCTTACAGTAGAAGGGTGGCACTCTCAGACCACATGCACCGCTATGCCGGGAAAACTCTGGTTTCCGAGAAATAGGGGGACAAATATGACCGAAAATGCACATTTCCGTATAGAAAAGGCATGCCGCGGGTACCCTCTTCGGCTGGGTACTTTTTCGACTTTCGGGAGTTGGACACCCAGTGGGTTTTGTAGTCCATACAAGTGCCTTCACGGCCCATAGGTCGGCCATTCCGGGAAAACTCTGGTTTCTCGGAAATTTTAACTCGAACATTGGGCACTATAACATGTGCCGGTAGGGGGTGGGGTAATTTGCAGGCCTGTCATCGCCGAGCGTGGACTTTCGGGAGCTAGCCACCTAGTGGGTCTTACAGTAGAAGGGTGGCACTCTCAGACCACATGCACCGCTATGCCGGGAAAACTCTGGTTTCCGAGAAATAGGGGGACAAATATGACCGAAAATGCACATTTCCGTATAGAAAAGGCATGCCGCGGGTACCCTCTTCGGCTGGGTACTTTTTCGACTTTCGGGAGTTGGACACCCAGTGGGTTTTGTAGTCCATACAAGTGCCTTCACGGCCCATAGGTCGGCTATTCCGGGAAAACTCTGGTTTCTCGGAAATTTTAACTCGAACATTGGGCACTATAACATGTGCCGGTAGGGGGTGGGGTAATTTGCAGGCCTGTCATCGCCGAGCGCGGACTTTCGGGAGCTAGCCACCTAGTGGGTCTTACAGTAGAAGGGTGGCACTCTCAGACCACATGCACCGCTATGCCGGGAAAACTCTGGTTTCCGAGAAATAGGGGGACAAATATGACCGAAAATGCACATTTCCGTATAGAAAAGGCATGCCGCGGGTACCCTCTTCGGCTGGGTACTTTTTCGACTTTCGGGAGTTGGACACCCAGTGGGTTTTGTAGTCCATACAAGTGCCTTCACGGCCCATAGGTCGGCTATTCCGGGAAAACTCTGGTTTCTCAGAAATTTTAACTCGAACATTGGGCACTATAACATGTGCCGGTAGGGGGTGGGGTAATTTGCAGGCCTGTCATCGCCGAGCGCGGACTTTCGGGAGCTAGCCACCTAGTGGGTCTTACAGTAGAAGGGTGGCACTCTCAGACCACATGCACCGCTATGCCGGGAAAACTCTGGTTTCCGAGAAATAGGGGGACAAATATGACCGAAAATGCACGTTTCCGTATAGAAAAGGCATGCCGCGGGTACCCTCTTCGGCTGGGTACTTTTTCGACTTTCGGGAGTTGGACACCCAGTGGGTTTTGTAGTCCATACAAGTGCCTTCACGGCCCATAGGTCGGCTATTCCGGGAAAACTCTGGTTTCTCGGAAACTTTAACTCGAACATTGGGCACTATAACATGTGCCGGTAGGGGGTGGGGTAATTTGCAGGCCTGTCATCGCCGAGCGCGGACTTTCGGGAGCTAGCCACCTAGTGGGTCTTACAGTAGAAGGGTGGCACTCTCAGACCACATGCACCGCTATGCCGGGAAAACTCAGGTTTCCGAGAAATAGGGGGACAAATATGACCGAAAATGCACATTTCCGTATAGAAAAGGCATGCCGCGGGTACCCTCTTCGGCTGGGTACTTTTTCGACTTTCGGGAGTTGGACACCCAGTGGGTTTTGTAGTCCATACAAGTGCCTTCACGGCCCATAGGTCGGCTATTCCGGGAAAACTCTGGTTTCTCGGAAATTTTAACTCGAACATTGGGCACTATAACATGTGCCGGTAGGGGGTGGGGTAATTTGCAGGCCTGTCATCGCCGAGCGTGGACTTTCGGGAGCTAGCCACCTAGTGGGTCTTACAGTAGAAGGGTGGCACTCTCAGACCACATGCACCGCTATGCCGGGAAAACTCTGGTTTCCGAGAAATAGGGGGACAAATATGACCGAAAATGCACATTTCCGTATAGAAAAGGCATGCCGCGGGTACCCTCTTCGGCTGGGTACTTTTTCGACTTTCGGGAGTTGGACACCCAGTGGGTTTTGTAGTCCATACAAGTGCCTTCACGGCCCATAGGTCGGCTATTCCGGGAAAACTCTGGTTTCTCGGAAATTTTAACTCGAACATTGGGCACTATAACATGTGCCGGTAGGGGGTGGGGTAATTTGCAGGCCTGTCATCGCCGAGCGCGGACTTTCGGGAGCTAGCCACCTAGTGGGTCTTACAGTAGAAGGGTGGCACTCTCAGACCACATGCACCGCTATGCCGGGAAAACTCTGGTTTCCGAGAAATAGGGGGACAAATATGACCGAAAATGCACGTTTCCGTATAGAAAAGGCATGCCGCGGGTACCCTCTTCGGCTTGGTACTTTTTCGACTTTCGGGAGTTGGACACCCAGTGGGTTTTGTAGTCCATACAAGTGCCTTCACGGCCCATAGGTCGGCTATTCTGGGAAAACTCTGGTTTCTCGGAAATTTTAACTCGAACATTGGGCACTGTAACATGTGCCGGTAGGGGGTGGGGTAATTTGCAGGCCTGTCATCGCCGAGCGCGGACTTTCGGGAGCTAGCCACCTAGTGGGTCTTACAGTAGAAGGGTGGCACTCTCAGACCACATGCACCGCTATGCCGGGAAAACTCAGGTTTCCGAGAAATAGGGGGACAAATATGACCGAAAATGCACATTTCCGTATAGAAAAGGCATGCCGCGGGTACCCTCTTCGGCTGGGTACTTTTTCGACTTTCGGGAGTTGGACACCCAGTGGGTTTTGTAGTCCATACAAGTGCCTTCACGGCCCATAGGTCGGCTATTCCGGGAAAACTCTGGTTTCTCGGAAATTTTAACTCGAACATTGGGCACTATAACATGTGCCGGTAGGGGGTGGGGTAATTTGCAGGCCTGTCATCGCCGAGCGCGGACTTTCGGGAGCTAGCCACCTAGTGGGTCTTACAGTAGAAGGGTGGCACTCTCAGACCACATGCACCGCTATGCCGGGAAAACTCTGGTTTCCGAGAAATAGGGGGACAAATATGACCGAAAATGCACATTTCCGTATAGAAAAGGCATGCCGCGGGTACCCTCTTCGGCTGGGTACTTTTTCGACTTTCGGGAGTTGTACACCGAGTGGGTTTTGTAGTCCATACAAGTGCCTTCACGGCCCATAGGTCGGCTATTCCGGGAAAACTCTGGTTTCTCGGAAATTTTAACTCGAACATTGGGCTCTGTAACATGTGCCGGTAGGGGGTGGGGTAATTTGCAGGCCTGTCATCGCCGAGCGCGGACTTTCGGGAGCTAGCCACCTAGTGGGTCTTACAGTAGAAGGGTGGCACTCTCAGACCACATGCACCGCTATGCCGGGAAAACTCAGGTTTCCGAGAAATAGGGGGACAAATATGACCGAAAATGTACATTTCCGTATAGAAAAGGCATGCCGCGGGTACCCTCTTCGGCTGGGTACTTTTTCGACTTTCGGGAGTTGGACACCCAGTGGGTTTTGTAGTCCATACAAGTGCCTTCACGGCCCATAGGTCGGCTATTCCGGGAAAACTCTGGTTTCTCGGAAATTTTAACTCGAACATTGGGCACTATAACATGTGCCGGTAGGGGGTGGGGTAATTTGCAGGCCTGTCATCGCCGAGCGCGGACTTTCGGGAGCTAGCCACCTAGTGGGTCTTACAGTAGAAGGGTGGCACTCTCAGACCACATGCACCGCTATGCCGGGAAAACTCAGGTTTCCGAGAAATAGGGGGACAAATATGACCGAAAATGCACATTTCCGTATAGAAAAGGCATGCCGCGGGTACCCTCTTCGGCTGGGTACTTTTTCGACTTTCGGGAGTTGGACACCCAGTGGGTTTTGTAGTCCATACAAGTGCCTTCACGGCCCATAGGTCGGCTATTCCGGGAAAACTCTGGTTTCTCGGAAATTTTAACTCGAACATTGGGCACTATAACATGTGCCGGTAGGGGGTGGGGTAATTTGCAGGCCTGTCATCGCCGAGCGCGGACTTTCGGGAGCTAGCCACCTAGTGGGTCTTACAGTAGAACGGTGGCACTCTCAGACCACATGCACCGCTATGCCGGGAAAACTCAGGTTTCCGAGAAATAGGGGGACAAATATGACCGAAAATGCACATTTCCGTATAGAAAAGGCATGCCGCGGGTACCCTCTTCGGCTGGGTACTTTTTCGACTTTCGGGAGTTGGACACCCAGTGGGTTTTGTAGTCCATACAAGTGCCTTCACGGCCCATAGGTCGGCTATTCCGGGAAAACTCTGGTTTCTCGGAAATTTTAACTCGAACATTGGGCACTATAACATGTGCCGGTAGGGGGTGGGGTAATTTGCAGGCCTGTCATCGCCGAGCGCGGACTTTCGGGAGCTAGCCACCTAGTGGGTCTTACAGTAGAAGGGTGGCACTCTCAGACCACATGCACCGCTATGCCGGGAAAACTCAGGTTTCCGAGAAATAGGGGGACAAATATGACCGAAAATGCACATTTCCGTATAGAAAAGGCATGCCGCGGGTACCCTCTTCGGCTGGGTACTTTTTCGACTTTCGGGAGTTGGACACCCAGTGGGTTTTGTAGTCCATACAAGTGCCTTCACGGCCCATAGGTCGGCTATTCCGGGAAAACTCTGGTTTCTCGGAAATTTTAACTGGAACATTGGGCACTATAACATGTGCCGGTAGGGGGTGGGGTAATTTGCAGGCCTGTCATCGCCGAGCGCGGACTTTCGGGAGCTAGCCACCTAGTGGGTCTTACAGTAGAAGGGTGGCACTCTCAGACCACATGCACCGCTATGCCGGGAAAACTCTGGTTTCCGAGAAATAGGGGGACAAATATGACCGAAAATGCACATTTCCGTATAGAAAAGGCATGCCGCGGGTACCCTCTTCGGCTGGGTACTTTTTCGACTTTCGGGAGTTGGACACCCAGTGGGTTTTGTAGTCCATACAAGTGCCTTCACGGCCCATAGGTCGGCTATTCCGGGAAAACTCTGGTTTCTCGGAAATTTTAACTCGAACATTGGGCACTATAACATGTGCCGGTAGGGGGTGGGGTAATTTGCAGGCCTGTCATCGCCGAGCGCGGACTTTCGGGAGCTAGCCACCTAGTGGGTCTTACAGTAGAAGGGTGGCACTCTCAGACCACATGCACCGCTATGCCGGGAAAACTCTGGTTTCCGAGAAATAGGGGGACAAATATGACCGAAAATGCACATTTCCGTATAGAAAAGGCATGCCGCGGGTACCCTCTTCGGCTGGGTACTTTTTCGACTTTCGGGAGTTAGACACCCAGTGGGTTTTGTAGTCCATACAAGTGCCTTCACGGCCCATAGGTCGGCTATTCCGGGAAAACTCTGCTTTCTCAGAAATTTTAACTCGAACATTGGGCACTATAACATGTGCCGGTAGGGGGTGGGGTAATTTGCAGGCCTGTCATCGCCGAGCGCGGACTTTCGGGAGCTAGCCACCTAGTGGGTCTTACAGTAGAAGGGTGGCACTCTCAGACCACATGCACCGCTATGCCGGGAAAACTCTGGTTTCCGAGAAATAGGGGGACAAATATGACCGAAAATGCACGTTTCCGTATAGAAAAGGCATGCCGCGGGTACCCTCTTCGGCTGGGTACTTTTTCGACTTTCGGGAGTTGGACACCCAGTGGGTTTTGTAGTCCATACAAGTGCCTTCACGGCCCATAGGTCGGCTATTCCGGGAAAACTCTGGTTTCTCGGAAACTTTAACTCGAACATTGGGCACTATAACATGTGCCGGTAGGGGGTGGGGTAATTTGCAGGCCTGTCATCGCCGAGCGCGGACTTTCGGGAGCTAGCCACCTAGTGGGTCTTACAGTAGAAGGGTGGCACTCTCAGACCACATGCACCGCTATGCCGGGAAAACTCAGGTTT
Source organism: Rugalucina vietnamica (assembly GCA_964017185.1). Taxonomy (NCBI): domain Eukaryota; kingdom Metazoa; phylum Mollusca; class Bivalvia; order Lucinida; family Lucinidae; genus Rugalucina; species Rugalucina vietnamica. Next base: position 63,632,679 of record OZ024873.1, read on the forward strand.
CCGAGAAATAGGGGGACAAATATGACCGAAAATGCACATTTCCGTATAGAAAAGGCATGCCGCGGGTACCCTCTTCGGCTGGGTACTTTTTCGACTTTCGGGAGTTGGACACCCAGTGGGTTTTGTAGTCCATACAAGTGCCTTCACGGCCCATAGGTCGGCTATTCCGGGAAAACTCTGGTTTTTCGGAAATTTTAACTCGAACATTGGGCACTATAACATGTGCCGGTAGGGGGTGGGGTAATTTGCAGGCCTGTCATCGCCGAGCGCGGACTTTCGGGAGCTAGCCACCTAGTGGGTCTTACAGTAGAAGGGTGGCACTCTCAGACCACATGCACCGCTATGCCGGAAAAAACTCTGGTTTCCGAGAAATAGGGGGACAAATATGACCGAAAATGCACATTTCCGTATAGAAAAGGCATGCCGCGGGTACCCTCTTCGGCTGGGTACTTTTTCGACTTTCGGGAGTTGGACACCCAGTGGGTTTTGTAGTCCATACAAGAGCCTTCACGGCCCATAGGTCGGCTATTACGGGAAAACTCTGGTTTCTCGGAAATTTTAACTCGAACATTGGGCACTATAACATGTGCCGGTAGGGGGTGGGGTAATTTGCAGGCCTGTCATCGCCGAGCGCGGACTTTCGGGAGCTAGCCACCTAGTGGGTCTTACAGTAGAAGGGTGGCACTCTCAGACCACATGCACCGCTATGCCGGGAAAACTCTGGTTTCCGAGAAATAGGGGGACAAATATGACCGAAAATGCACATTTCCGTATAGAAAAGGCATGCCGCGGGTACCCTCTTCGGCTGGGTACTTTTTCGACTTTCGGGAGTTGGACACCCAGTGGGTTTTGTAGTCCATACAAGAGCCTTCACGGCCCATAGGTCGGCTATTACGGGAAAACTCTGGTTTCTCGGAAATTTTAACTCGAACATTGGGCACTATAACATGTGCCGGTAGGGGGTGGGGTAATTTGCAGGCCTGTCATCGCCGAGCGCGGACTTTCGGGAGCTAGCCACCTAGTGGGTCTTACAGTAGAAGGGTGGCACTCTCAGACCACATGCACCGCTATGCCGGGAAAACTCTGGTTTCCGAGAAATAGGGGGACAAATATGACCGAAAATGCACATTTCCGTATAGAAAAGGCATGCCGCGGGTACCCTCTTCGGCTGGGTACTTTTTCGACTTTCGGGAGTTGGACACCCAGTGGGTTTTGTAGTCCATACAAGTGCCTTCACGGCCCATAGGTCGGCCATTCCGGGAAAACTCTGGTTTCTCGGAAATTTTAACTCGAACATTGGGCACTATAACATGTGCCGGTAGGGGGTGGGGTAATTTGCAGGCCTGTCATCGCCGAGCGTGGACTTTCGGGAGCTAGCCACCTAGTGGGTCTTACAGTAGAAGGGTGGCACTCTCAGACCACATGCACCGCTATGCCGGGAAAACTCTGGTTTCCGAGAAATATGGGGACAAATATGACCGAAAATGCACATTTCCGTATAGAAAAGGCATGTCGCGGGTACCCTCTTCGGCTGGGTACTTTTTCGACTTTCGGGAGTTGTACACCGAGTGGGTTTTGTAGTCCATACAAGTGCCTTCACGGCCCATAGGTCGGCTATTCCGGGAAAACTCTGGTTTCTCGGAAATTTTAACTCGAACATTGGGCACTATAACATGTGCCGGTAGGGGGTGGGGTAATTTGCAGGCCTGTCATCGCCGAGCGCGGACTTTCGGGAGCTAGCCACCTAGTGGGTCTTACAGTAGAAGGGTGGCACTCTCAGACCACATGCACCGCTATGCCGGGAAAACTCTGGTTTCCGAGAAATAGGGGGACAAATATGACCGAAAATGCACATTTCCGTATAGAAAAGGCATGCCGCGGGTACCCTCTTCGGCTGGGTACTTTTTCGACTTTCGGGAGTTGGACACCCAGTGGGTTTTGTAGTCCATACAAGTGCCTTCACGGCCCATAGGTCGGCTATTCCGGGAAAACTCTGGTTTCTCAGAAATTTTAACTCGAACATTGGGCACTATAACATGTGCCGGTAGGGGGTGGGGTAATTTGCAGGCCTGTCATCGCCGAGCGCGGACTTTCGGGAGCTAGCCACCTAGTGGGTCTTACAGTAGAAGGGTGGCACTCTCAGACCACATGCACCGCTATGCCGGGAAAACTCTGGTTTCCGAGAAATAGGGGGACAAATATGACCGAAAATGCACGTTTCCGTATAGAAAAGGCATGCCGCGGGTACCCTCTTCGGCTGGGTACTTTTTCGACTTTCGGGAGTTGGACACCCAGTGGGTTTTGTAGTCCATACAAGTGCCTTCACGGCCCATAGGTCGGCTATTCCGGGAAAACTCTGGTTTCTCGGAAACTTTAACTCGAACATTGGGCACTATAACATGTGCCGGTAGGGGGTGGGGTAATTTGCAGGCCTGTCATCGCCGAGCGCGGACTTTCGGGAGCTAGCCACCTAGTGGGTCTTACAGTAGAAGGGTGGCACTCTCAGACCACATGCACCGCTATGCCGGGAAAACTCAGGTTTCCGAGAAATAGGGGGACAAATATGACCGAAAATGCACATTTCCGTATAGAAAAGGCATGCCGCGGGTACCCTCTTCGGCTGGGTACTTTTTCGACTTTCGGGAGTTGGACACCCAGTGGGTTTTGTAGTCCATACAAGTGCCTTCACGGCCCATAGGTCGGCTATTCCGGGAAAACTCTGGTTTCTCGGAAATTTTAACTCGAACATTGGGCACTATAACATGTGCCGGTAGGGGGTGGGGTAATTTGCAGGCCTGTCATCGCCGAGCGTGGACTTTCGGGAGCTAGCCACCTAGTGGGTCTTACAGTAGAAGGGTGGCACTCTCAGACCACATGCACCGCTATGCCGGGAAAACTCTGGTTTCCGAGAAATAGGGGGACAAATATGACCGAAAATGCACATTTCCGTATAGAAAAGGCATGCCGCGGGTACCCTCTTCGGCTGGGTACTTTTTCGACTTTCGGGAGTTGGACACCCAGTGGGTTTTGTAGTCCATACAAGTGCCTTCACGGCCCATAGGTCGGCTATTCCGGGAAAACTCTGGTTTCTCGGAAATTTTAACTCGAACATTGGGCACTATAACATGTGCCGGTAGGGGGTGGGGTAATTTGCAGGCCTGTCATCGCCGAGCGCGGACTTTCGGGAGCTAGCCACCTAGTGGGTCTTACAGTAAAAGGGTGGCACTCTCAGACCACATGCACCGCTATGCCGGGAAAACTCTGGTTTCCGAGAAATAGGGGGACAAATATGACCGAAAATGCACGTTTCCGTATAGAAAAGGCATGCCGCGGGTACCCTCTTCGGCTTGGTACTTTTTCGACTTTCGGGAGTTGGACACCCAGTGGGTTTTGTAGTCCATACAAGTGCCTTCACGGCCCATAGGTCGGCTATTCTGGGAAAACTCTGGTTTCTCGGAAATTTTAACTCGAACATTGGGCACTGTAACATGTGCCGGTAGGGGGTGGGGTAATTTGCAGGCCTGTCATCGCCGAGCGCGGACTTTCGGGAGCTAGCCACCTAGTGGGTCTTACAGTAGAAGGGTGGCACTCTCAGACCACATGCACCGCTATGCCGGGAAAACTCAGGTTTCCGAGAAATAGGGGGACAAATATGACCGGAAATGCACATTTCCGTATAGAAAAGGCATGCCGCGGGTACCCTCTTCGGCTGGGTACTTTTTCGACTTTCGGGAGTTGGACACCCAGTGGGTTTTGTAGTCCATACAAGTGCCTTCACGGCCCATAGGTCGGCTATTCCGGGAAAACTCTGGTTTCTCGGAAATTTTAACTCGAACATTGGGCACTATAACATGTGCCGGTAGGGGGTGGGGTAATTTGCAGGCCTGTCATCGCCGAGCGCGGACTTTCGGGAGCTAGCCACCTAGTGGGTCTTACAGTAGAAGGGTGGCACTCTCAGACCACATGCACCGCTATGCCGGGAAAACTCTGGTTTCCGAGAAATAGGGGGACAAATATGACCGAAAATGCACATTTCCGTATAGAAAAGGCATGCCGCGGGTACCCTCTTCGGCTGGGTACTTTTTCGACTTTCGGGAGTTGTACACCGAGTGGGTTTTGTAGTCCATACAAGTGCCTTCACGGCCCATAGGTCGGCTATTCCGGGAAAACTCTGGTTTCTCGGAAATTTTAACTCGAACATTGGGCTCTGTAACATGTGCCGGTAGGGGGTGGGGTAATTTGCAGGCCTGTCATCGCCGAGCGCGGACTTTCGGGAGCTAGCCACCTAGTGGGTCTTACAGTAGAAGGGTGGCACTCTCAGACCACATGCACCGCTATGCCGGGAAAACTCAGGTTTCCGAGAAATAGGGGGACAAATATGACCGAAAATGTACATTTCCGTATAGAAAAGGCATGCCGCGGGTACCCTCTTCGGCTGGGTACTTTTTCGACTTTCGGGAGTTGGACACCCAGTGGGTTTTGTAGTCCATACAAGTGCCTTCACGGCCCATAGGTCGGCTATTCCGGGAAAACTCTGGTTTCTCGGAAATTTTAACTCGAACATTGGGCACTATAACATGTGCCGGTAGGGGGTGGGGTAATTTGCAGGCCTGTCATCGCCGAGCGCGGACTTTCGGGAGGTAGCCACCTAGTGGGTCTTACAGTAGAAGGGTGGCACTCTCAGACCACATGCACCGCTATGCCGGGAAAACTCAGGTTTCCGAGAAATAGGGGGACAAATATGACCGAAAATGCACATTTCCGTATAGAAAAGGCATGCCGCGGGTACCCTCTTCGGCTGGGTACTTTTTCGACTTTCGGGAGTTGGACACCCAGTGGGTTTTGTAGTCCATACAAGTGCCTTTACGGCCCATAGGTCGGCTATTCCGGGAAAACTCTGGTTTCTCGGAAATTTTAACTCGAACATTGGGCACTATAACATGTGCCGGTAGGGGGTGGGGTAATTTGCAGGCCTGTCATCGCCGAGCGCGGACTTTCGGGAGCTAGCCACCTAGTGGGTCTTACAGTAGAACGGTGGCACTCTCAGACCACATGCACCGCTATGCCGGGAAAACTCAGGTTTCCGAGAAATAGGGGGACAAATATGACCGAAAATGCACATTTCCGTATAGAAAAGGCATGCCGCGGGTACCCTCTTCGGCTGGGTACTTTTTCGACTTTCGGGAGTTGGACACCCAGTGGGTTTTGTAGTCCATACAAGTGCCTTCACGGCCCATAGGTCGGCTATTCCGGGAAAACTCTGGTTTCTCGGAAATTTTAACTCGAACATTGGGCACTATAACATGTGCCGGTAGGGGGTGGGGTAATTTGCAGGCCTGTCATCGCCGAGCGCGGACTTTCGGGAGCTAGCCACCTAGTGGGTCTTACAGTAGAAGGGTGGCACTCTCAGACCACATGCACCGCTATGCCGGGAAAACTCAGGTTTCCGAGAAATAGGGGGACAAATATGACCGAAAATGCACATTTCCGTATAGAAAAGGCATGCCGCGGGTACCCTCTTCGGCTGGGTACTTTTTCGACTTTCGGGAGTTGGACACCCAGTGGGTTTTGTAGTCCATACAAGTGCCTTCACGGCCCATAGGTCGGCTATTCCGGGAAAACTCTGCTTTCTCGGAAATTTTAACTCGAACATTGGGCACTATAACATGTGCCGGTAGGGGGTGGGGTAATTTGCAGGCCTGTCATCGCCGAGCGCGGACTTTCGGGAGCTAGCCACCTAGTGGGTCTTACAGTAGAAGGGTGGCACTCTCAGACCACATGCACCGCTATGCCGGGAAAACTCTGGTTTCCGAGAAATAGGGGGACAAATATGACCGAAAATGCACATTTCCGTATAGAAAAGGCATGCCGCGGGTACCCTCTTCGGCTGGGTACTTTTTCGACTTTCGGGAGTTGGACACCCAGTGGGTTTTGTAGTCCATACAAGTGCCTTCACGGCCCATAGGTCGGCTATTCCGGGAAAACTCTGGTTTCTCGGAAATTTTAACTCGAACATTGGGCACTATAACATGTGCCGGTAGGGGGTGGGGTAATTTGCAGGCCTGTCATCGCCGAGCGCGGACTTTCGGGAGCTAGCCACCTAGTGGGTCTTACAGTAGAAGGGTGGCACTCTCAGACCACATGCACCGCTATGCCGGGAAAACTCTGGTTTCCGAGAAATAGGGGGACAAATATGACCGAAAATGCACATTTCCGTATAGAAAAGGCATGCCGCGGGTACCCTCTTCGGCTGGGTACTTTTTCGACTTTCGGGAGTTGGACACCCAGTGGGTTTTGTAGTCCATACAAGTGCCTTCACGGCCCATAGGTCGGCTATTCCGGGAAAACTCTGCTTTCTCAGAAATTTTAACTCGAACATTGGGCACTATAACATGTGCCGGTAGGGGGTGGGGTAATTTGCAGGCCTGTCATCGCCGAGCGCGGACTTTCGGGAGCTAGCCACCTAGTGGGTCTTACAGTAGAAGGGTGGCACTCTCAGACCACATGCACCGCTATGCCGGGAAAACTCTGGTTTCCGAGAAATAGGGGGACAAATATGACCGAAAATGCACGTTTCCGTATAGAAAAGGCATGCCGCGGGTACCCTCTTCGGCTGGGTACTTTTTCGACTTTCGGGAGTTGGACACCCAGTGGGTTTTGTAGTCCATACAAGTGCCTTCACGGCCCATAGGTCGGCTATTCCGGGAAAACTCTGGTTTCTCGGAAACTTTAACTCGAACATTGGGCACTATAACATGTGCCGGTAGGGGGTGGGGTAATTTGCAGGCCTGTCATCGCCGAGCGCGGACTTTCGGGAGCTAGCCACCTAGTGGGTCTTACAGTAGAAGGGTGGCACTCTCAGACCACATGCACCGCTATGCCGGGAAAACTCAGGTTTCCGAGAAATAGGGGGACAAATATGACCGAAAATGCACATTTCCGTATAGAAAAGGCATGCCGCGGGTACCCTCTTCGGCTGGGTACTTTTTCGACTTTCGGGAGTTGGACACCCAGTGGGTTTTGTAGTCCATACAAGTGCCTTCACGGCCCATAGGTCGGCTATTCCGGGAAAACTCTGGTTTTTCGGAAATTTTAACTCGAACATTGGGCACTATAACATGTGCCGGTAGGGGGTGGGGTAATTTGCAGGCCTGTCATCGCCGAGCGCGGACTTTCGGGAGCTAGCCACCTAGTGGGTCTTACAGTAGAAGGGTGGCACTCTCAGACCACATGCTCCGCTATGCCGGAAAAAACTCTGGTTTCCGAGAAATAGGGGGACAAATATGACCGAAAATGCACATTTCCGTATAGAAAAGGCATGCCGCGGGTACCCTCTTCGGCTGGGTACTTTTTCGACTTTCGGGAGTTGGACACCCAGTGGGTTTTGTAGTCCATACAAGAGCCTTCACGGCCCATAGGTCGGCTATTACGGGAAAACTCTGGTTTCTCGGAAATTTTAACTCGAACATTGGGCACTATAACATGTGCCGGTAGGGGGTGGGGTAATTTGCAGGCCTGTCATCGCCGAGCGCGGACTTTCGGGAGCTAGCCACCTAGTGGGTCTTACAGTAGAAGGGTGGCACTCTCAGACCACATGCACCGCTATGCCGGGAAAACTCTGGTTTCCGAGAAATAGGGGGACAAATATGACCGAAAATGCACATTTCCGTATAGAAAAGGCATGCCGCGGGTACCCTCTTCGGCTGGGTACTTTTTCGACTTTCGGGAGTTGGACACCCAGTGGGTTTTGTAGTCCATACAAGTGCCTTCACGGCCCATAGGTCGGCTATTCCGGGAAAACTCTGGTTTCTCGGAAATTTTAACTCGAACATTGGGCACTATAACATGTGCCGGTAGGGGGTGGGGTAATTTGCAGGCCTGTCATCGCCGAGCGCGGACTTTCGGGAGCTAGCCACCTAGTGGGTCTTACAGTAGAAGGGTGGCACTCTCAGACCACATGCACCGCTATGCCGGGAAAACTCTGGTTTCCGAGAAATAGGGGGACAAATATGACCGAAAATGCACATTTCCGTATAGAAAAGGCATGCCGCGGGTACCCTCTTCGGCTGGGTACTTTTTCGACTTTCGGGAGTTGTACACCGAGTGGGTTTTGTAGTCCATACAAGTGCCTTCACGGCCCATAGGTCGGCTATTCCGGGAAAACTCTGGTTTTTCGGAAATTTTAACTCGAACATTGGGCACTATAACATGTACCGGTAGGGGGTGGGGTAATTTGCAGGCCTGTCATCGCCGAGCGCGGACTTTCGGGAGCTAGCCACCTAGTGGGTCTTACAGTAGAAGGGTGGCACTCTCAGACCACATGCACCGCTATGCCGGGAAAACTCAGGTTTCCGAGAAATAGGGGGACAAATATGACCAAAAATGCACATTTCCGTATAGAAAAGGCATGCCGCGGGTACCCTCTTCGGCTGGGTACTTTTTCGACTTTCGGGAGTTGGACACCCAGTGGGTTTTGTAGTCCATACAAGTGCCTTCACGGCCCATAGGTCGGCTATTCCGGGAAAACTCTGGTTTTTCGGAAATTTTAACTCGAACATTGGGCACTATAACATGTGCCGGTAGGGGGTGGGGTAATTTGCAGGCCTGTCATCGCCGAGCGCGGACTTTCGGGAGCTAGCCACCTAGTGGGTCTTACAGTAGAAGGGTGGCACTCTCAGACCACATGCACCGCTATGCCGGAAAAAACTCTGGTTTCCGAGAAATAGGGGGACAAATATGACCGAAAATGCACATTTCCGTATAGAAAAGGCATGCCGCGGGTACCCTCTTCGGCTGGGTACTTTTTCGACTTTCGGGAGTTGGACACCCAGTGGGTTTTGTAGTCCATACAAGAGCCTTCACGGCCCATAGGTCGGCTATTACGGGAAAACTCTGGTTTCTCGGAAATTTTAACTCGAACATTGGGCACTATAACATGTGCCGGTAGGGGGTGGGGTAATTTGCAGGCCTGTCATCGCCGAGCGCGGACTTTCGGGAGCTAGCCACCTAGTGGGTCTTACAGTAGAAGGGTGGCACTCTCAGACCACATGCACCGCTATGCCGGGAAAACTCTGGTTTCCGAGAAATAGGGGGACAAATATGACCGAAAATGCACATTTCCGTATAGAAAAGGCATGCCGCGGGTACCCTCTTCGGCTGGGTACTTTTTCGACTTTCGGGAGTTGGACACCCAGTGGGTTTTGTAGTCCATACAAGTGCCTTCACGGCCCATAGGTCGGCCATTCCGGGAAAACTCTGGTTTCTCGGAAATTTTAACTCGAACATTGGGCACTATAACATGTGCCGGTAGGGGGTGGGGTAATTTGCAGGCCTGTCATCGCCGAGCGTGGACTTTCGGGAGCTAGCCACCTAGTGGGTCTTACAGTAGAAGGGTGGCACTCTCAGACCACATGCACCGCTATGCCGGGAAAACTCTGGTTTCCGAGAAATAGGGGGACAAATATGACCGAAAATGCACATTTCCGTATAGAAAAGGCATGCCGCGGGTACCCTCTTCGGCTGGGTACTTTTTCGACTTTCGGGAGTTGGACACCCAGTGGGTTTTGTAGTCCATACAAGTGCCTTCACGGCCCATAGGTCGGCTATTCCGGGAAAACTCTGGTTTCTCGGAAATTTTAACTCGAACATTGGGCACTATAACATGTGCCGGTAGGGGGTGGGGTAATTTGCAGGCCTGTCATCGCCGAGCGCGGACTTTCGGGAGCTAGCCACCTAGTGGGTCTTACAGTAGAAGGGTGGCACTCTCAGACCACATGCACCGCTATGCCGGGAAAACTCTGGTTTCCGAGAAATAGGGGGACAAATATGACCGAAAATGCACATTTCCGTATAGAAAAGGCATGCCGCGGGTACCCTCTTCGGCTGGGTACTTTTTCGACTTTCGGGAGTTGGACACCCAGTGGGTTTTGTAGTCCATACAAGTGCCTTCACGGCCCATAGGTCGGCTATTCCGGGAAAACTCTGGTTTCTCAGAAATTTTAACTCGAACATTGGGCACTATAACATGTGCCGGTAGGGGGTGGGGTAATTTGCAGGCCTGTCATCGCCGAGCGCGGACTTTCGGGAGCTAGCCACCTAGTGGGTCTTACAGTAGAAGGGTGGCACTCTCAGACCACATGCACCGCTATGCCGGGAAAACTCTGGTTTCCGAGAAATAGGGGGACAAATATGACCGAAAATGCACGTTTCCGTATAGAAAAGGCATGCCGCGGGTACCCTCTTCGGCTGGGTACTTTTTCGACTTTCGGGAGTTGGACACCCAGTGGGTTTTGTAGTCCATACAAGTGCCTTCACGGCCCATAGGTCGGCTATTCCGGGAAAACTCTGGTTTCTCGGAAACTTTAACTCGAACATTGGGCACTATAACATGTGCCGGTAGGGGGTTGGGTAATTTGCAGGCCTGTCATCGCCGAGCGCGGACTTTCGGGAGCTAGCCACCTAGTGGGTCTTACAGTAGAAGGGTGGCACTCTCAGACCACATGCACCGCTATGCCGGGAAAACTCAGGTTTCCGAGAAATAGGGGGACAAATATGACCGAAAATGCACATTTCCGTATAGAAAAGGCATGCCGCGGGTACCCTCTTCGGCTGGGTACTTTTTCGACTTTCGGGAGTTGGACACCCAGTGGGTTTTGTAGTCCATACAAGTGCCTTCACGGCCCATAGGTCGGCTATTCCGGGAAAACTCTGGTTTCTCGGAAATTTTAACTCGAACATTGGGCACTATAACATGTGCCGGTAGGGGGTGGGGTAATTTGCAGGCCTGTCATCGCCGAGCGTGGACTTTCGGGAGCTAGCCACCTAGTGGGTCTTACAGTAGAAGGGTGGCACTCTCAGACCACATGCACCGCTATGCCGGGAAAACTCTGGTTTCCGAGAAATAGGGGGACAAATATGACCGAAAATGCACATTTCCGTATAGAAAAGGCATGCCGCGGGTACCCTCTTCGGCTGGGTACTTTTTCGACTTTCGGGAGTTGGACACCCAGTGGGTTTTGTAGTCCATACAAGTGCCTTCACGGCCCATAGGTCGGCTATTCCGGGAAAACTCTGGTTTCTCGGAAATTTTAACTCGAACATTGGGCACTATAACATGTGCCGGTAGGGGGTGGGGTAATTTGCAGGCCTGTCATCGCCGAGCGCGGACTTTCGGGAGCTAGCCACCTAGTGGGTCTTACAGTAGAAGGGTGGCACTCTCAGACCACATGCACCGCTATGCCGGGAAAACTCTGGTTTCCGAGAAATAGGGGGACAAATATGACCGAAAATGCACGTTTCCGTATAGAAAAGGCATGCCGCGGGTACCCTCTTCGGCTTGGTACTTTTTCGACTTTCGGGAGTTGGACACCCAGTGGGTTTTGTAGTCCATACAAGTGCCTTCACGGCCCATAGGTCGGCTATTCTGGGAAAACTCTGGTTTCTCGGAAATTTTAACTCGAACATTGGGCACTGTAACATGTGCCGGTAGGGGGTGGGGTAATTTGCAGGCCTGTCATCGCCGAGCGCGGACTTTCGGGAGCTAGCCACCTAGTGGGTCTTACAGTAGAAGGGTGGCACTCTCAGACCACATGCACCGCTATGCCGGGAAAACTCAGGTTTCCGAGAAATAGGGGGACAAATATGACCGAAAATGCACATTTCCGTATAGAAAAGGCATGCCGCGGGTACCCTCTTCGGCTGGGTACTTTTTCGACTTTCGGGAGTTGGACACCCAGTGGGTTTTGTAGTCCATACAAGTGCCTTCACGGCCCATAGGTCGGCTATTCCGGGAAAACTCTGGTTTCTCGGAAATTTTAACTCGAACATTGGGCACTATAACATGTGCCGGTAGGGGGTGGGGTAATTTGCAGGCCTGTCATCGCCGAGCGCGGACTTTCGGGAGCTAGCCACCTAGTGGGTCTTACAGTAGAAGGGTGGCACTCTCAGACCACATGCACCGCTATGCCGGGAAAACTCTGGTTTCCGAGAAATAGGGGGACAAATATGACCGAAAATGCACATTTCCGTATAGAAAAGGCATGCCGCGGGTACCCTCTTCGGCTGGGTACTTTTTCGACTTTCGGGAGTTGTACACCGAGTGGGTTTTGTAGTCCATACAAGTGCCTTCACGGCCCATAGGTCGGCTATTCCGGGAAAACTCTGGTTTCTCGGAAATTTTAACTCGAACATTGGGCTCTGTAACATGTGCCGGTAGGGGGTGGGGTAATTTGCAGGCCTGTCATCGCCGAGCGCGGACTTTCGGGAGCTAGCCACCTAGTGGGTCTTACAGTAGAAGGGTGGCACTCTCAGACCACATGCACCGCTATGCCGGGAAAACTCAGGTTTCCGAGAAATAGGGGGACAAATATGACCGAAAATGTACATTTCCGTATAGAAAAGGCATGCCGCGGGTACCCTCTTCGGCTGGGTACTTTTTCGACTTTCGGGAGTTGGACACCCAGTGGGTTTTGTAGTCCATACAAGTGCCTTCACGGCCCATAGGTCGGCTATTCCGGGAAAACTCTGGTTTCTCGGAAATTTTAACTCGAACATTGGGCACTATAACATGTGCCGGTAGGGGGTGGGGTAATTTGCAGGCCTGTCATCGCCGAGCGCGGACTTTCGGGAGCTAGCCACCTAGTGGGTCTTACAGTAGAAGGGTGGCACTCTCAGACCACATGCACCGCTATGCCGGGAAAACTCAGGTTTCCGAGAAATAGGGGGACAAATATGACCGAAAATGCACATTTCCGTATAGAAAAGGCATGCCGCGGGTACCCTCTTCGGCTGGGTACTTTTTCGACTTTCGGGAGTTGGACACCCAGTGGGTTTTGTAGTCCATACAAGTGCCTTCACGGCCCATAGGTCGGCTATTCCGGGAAAACTCTGGTTTCTCGGAAATTTTAACTCGAACATTGGGCACTATAACATGTGCCGGTAGGGGGTGGGGTAATTTGCAGGCCTGTCATCGCCGAGCGCGGACTTTCGGGAGCTAGCCACCTAGTGGGTCTTACAGTAGAACGGTGGCACTCTCAGACCACATGCACCGCTATGCCGGGAAAACTCAGGTTTCCGAGAAATAGGGGGACAAATATGACCGAAAATGCACATTTCCGTATAGAAAAGGCATGCCGCGGGTACCCTCTTCGGCTGGGTACTTTTTCGACTTTCGGGAGTTGGACACCCAGTGGGTTTTGTAGTCCATACAAGTGCCTTCACGGCCCATAGGTCGGCTATTCCGGGAAAACTCTGGTTTCTCGGAAATTTTAACTCGAACATTGGGCACTATAACATGTGCCGGTAGGGGGTGGGGTAATTTGCAGGCCTGTCATCGCCGAGCGTGGACTTTCGGGAGCTAGCCACCTAGTGGGTCTTACAGTAGAAGGGTGGCACTCTCAGACCACATGCACCGCTATGCCGGGAAAACTCTGGTTTCCGAGAAATAGGGGGACAAATATGACCGAAAATGCACATTTCCGTATAGAAAAGGCATGCCGCGGGTACCCTCTTCGGCTGGGTACTTTTTCGACTTTCGGGAGTTGGACACCCAGTGGGTTTTGTAGTCCATACAAGTGCCTTCACGGCCCATAGGTCGGCTATTCCGGGAAAACTCTGGTTTCTCGGAAATTTTAACTCGAACATTGGGCACTATAACATGTGCCGGTAGGGGGTGGGGTAATTTGCAGGCCTGTCATCGCCGAGCGCGGACTTTCGGGAGCTAGCCACCTAGTGGGTCTTACAGTAGAAGGGTGGCACTCTCAGACCACATGCACCGCTATGCCGGGAAAACTCTGGTTTCCGAGAAATAGGGGGACAAATATGACCGAAAATGCACGTTTCCGTATAGAAAAGGCATGCCGCGGGTACCCTCTTCGGCTTGGTACTTTTTCGACTTTCGGGAGTTGGACACCCAGTGGGTTTTGTAGTCCATACAAGTGCCTTCACGGCCCATAGGTCGGCTATTCTGGGAAAACTCTGGTTTCTCGGAAATTTTAACTCGAACATTGGGCACTGTAACATGTGCCGGTAGGGGGTGGGGTAATTTGCAGGCCTGTCATCGCCGAGCGCGGACTTTCGGGAGCTAGCCACCTAGTGGGTCTTACAGTAGAAGGGTGGCACTCTCAGACCACATGCACCGCTATGCCGGGAAAACTCAGGTTTCCGAGAAATAGGGGGACAAATATGACCGAAAATGCACATTTCCGTATAGAAAAGGCATGCCGCGGGTACCCTCTTCGGCTGGGTACTTTTTCGACTTTCGGGAGTTGGACACCCAGTGGGTTTTGTAGTCCATACAAGTGCCTTCACGGCCCATAGGTCGGCTATTCCGGGAAAACTCTGGTTTCTCGGAAATTTTAACTCGAACATTGGGCACTATAACATGTGCCGGTAGGGGGTGGGGTAATTTGCAGGCCTGTCATCGCCGAGCGCGGACTTTCGGGAGCTAGCCACCTAGTGGGTCTTACAGTAGAAGGGTGGCACTCTCAGACCACATGCACCGCTATGCCGGGAAAACTCTGGTTTCCGAGAAATAGGGGGACAAATATGACCGAAAATGCACATTTCCGTATAGAAAAGGCATGCCGCGGGTACCCTCTTCGGCTGGGTACTTTTTCGACTTTCGGGAGTTGTACACCGAGTGGGTTTTGTAGTCCATACAAGTGCCTTCACGGCCCATAGGTCGGCTATTCCGGGAAAACTCTGGTTTCTCGGAAATTTTAACTCGAACATTGGGCTCTGTAACATGTGCCGGTAGGGGGTGGGGTAATTTGCAGGCCTGTCATCGCCGAGCGCGGACTTTCGGGAGCTAGCCACCTAGTGGGTCTTACAGTAGAAGGGTGGCACTCTCAGACCACATGCACCGCTATGCCGGGAAAACTCAGGTTTCCGAGAAATAGGGGGACAAATATGACCGAAAATGTACATTTCCGTATAGAAAAGGCATGCCGCGGGTACCCTCTTCGGCTGGGTACTTTTTCGACTTTCGGGAGTTGGACACCCAGTGGGTTTTGTAGTCCATACAAGTGCCTTCACGGCCCATAGGTCGGCTATTCCGGGAAAACTCTGGTTTCTCGGAAATTTTAACTCGAACATTGGGCACTATAACATGTGCCGGTAGGGGGTGGGGTAATTTGCAGGCCTGTCATCGCCGAGCGCGGACTTTCGGGAGCTAGCCACCTAGTGGGTCTTACAGTAGAAGGGTGGCACTCTCAGACCACATGCACCGCTATGCCGGGAAAACTCAGGTTTCCGAGAAATAGGGGGACAAATATGACCGAAAATGCACATTTCCGTATAGAAAAGGCATGCCGCGGGTTCCCTCTTCGGCTGGGTACTTTTTCGACTTTCGGGAGTTGGACACCCAGTGGGTTTTGTAGTCCATACAAGTGCCTTCACGGCCCATAGGTCGGCTATTCCGGGAAAACTCTGGTTTCTCGGAAATTTTAACTCGAACATTGGGCACTATAACATGTGCCGGTAGGGGGTGGGGTAATTTGCAGGCCTGTCATCGCCGAGCGCGGACTTTCGGGAGCTAGCCACCTAGTGGGTCTTACAGTAGAACGGTGGCACTCTCAGACCACATGCACCGCTATGCCGGGAAAACTCAGGTTTCCGAGAAATAGGGGGACAAATATGACCGAAAATGCACATTTCCGTATAGAAAAGGCATGCCGCGGGTACCCTCTTCGGCTGGGTACTTTTTCGACTTTCGGGAGTTGGACACCCAGTGGGTTTTGTAGTCCATACAAGTGCCTTCACGGCCCATAGGTCGGCTATTCCGGGAAAACTCTGGTTTCTCGGAAATTTTAACTCGAACATTGGGCACTATAACATGTGCCGGTAGGGGGTGGGGTAATTTGCAGGCCTGTCATCGCCGAGCGCGGACTTTCGGGAGCTAGCCACCTAGTGGGTCTTACAGTAGAAGGGTGGCACTCTCAGACCACATGCACCGCTATGCCGGGAAAACTCAGGTTTCCGAGAAATAGGGGGACAAATATGACCGAAAATGCACATTTCCGTATAGAAAAGGCATGCCGCGGGTACCCTCTTCGGCTGGGTACTTTTTCGACTTTCGGGAGTTGGACACCCAGTGGGTTTTGTAGTCCATACAAGTGCCTTCACGGCCCATAGGTCGGCTATTCCGGGAAAACTCTGGTTTCTCGGAAATTTTAACTGGAACATTGGGCACTATAACATGTGCCGGTAGGGGGTGGGGTAATTTGCAGGCCTGTCATCGCCGAGCGCGGACTTTCGGGAGCTAGCCACCTAGTGGGTCTTACAGTAGAAGGGTGGCACTCTCAGACCACATGCACCGCTATGCCGGGAAAACTCTGGTTTCCGAGAAATAGGGGGACAAATATGACCGAAAATGCACATTTCCGTATAGAAAAGGCATGCCGCGGGTACCCTCTTCGGCTGGGTACTTTTTCGACTTTCGGGAGTTGGACACCCAGTGGGTTTTGTAGTCCATACAAGTGCCTTCACGGCCCATAGGTCGGCTATTCCGGGAAAACTCTGCTTTCTCAGAAATTTTAACTCGAACATTGGGCACTATAACATGTGCCGGTAGGGGGTGGGGTAATTTGCAGGCCTGTCATCGCCGAGCGCGGACTTTCGGGAGCTAGCCACCTAGTGGGTCTTACAGTAGAAGGGTGGCACTCTCAGACCACATGCACCGCTATGCCGGGAAAACTCTGGTTTCCGAGAAATAGGGGGACAAATATGACCGAAAATGCACGTTTCCGTATAGAAAAGGCATGCCGCGGGTACCCTCTTCGGCTGGGTACTTTTTCGACTTTCGGGAGTTGGACACCCAGTGGGTTTTGTAGTCCATACAAGTGCCTTCACGGCCCATAGGTCGGCTATTCCGGGAAAACTCTGGTTTCTCGGAAACTTTAACTCGAACATTGGGCACTATAACATGTGCCGGTAGGGGGTGGGGTAATTTGCAGGCCTGTCATCGCCGAGCGCGGACTTTCGGGAGCTAGCCACCTAGTGGGTCTTACAGTAGAAGGGTGGCACTCTCAGACCACATGCACCGCTATGCCGGGAAAACTCAGGTTTCCGAGAAATAGGGGGACAAATATGACCGAAAATGCACATTTCCGTATAGAAAAGGCATGCCGCGGGTACCCTCTTCGGCTGGGTACTTTTTCGACTTTCGGGAGTTGGACACCCAGTGGGTTTTGTAGTCCATACAAGTGCCTTCACGGCCCATAGGTCGGCTATTCCGGGAAAACTCTGGTTTTTCGGAAATTTTAACTCGAACATTGGGCACTATAACATGTGCCGGTAGGGGGTGGGGTAATTTGCAGGCCTGTCATCGCCGAGCGCGGACTTTCGGGAGCTAGCCACCTAGTGGGTCTTACAGTAGAAGGGTGGCACTCTCAGACCACATGCACCGCTATGCCGGAAAAAACTCTGGTTTCCGAGAAATAGGGGGACAAATATGACCGAAAATGCACATTTCCGTATAGAAAAGGCATGCCGCGGGTACCCTCTTCGGCTGGGTACTTTTTCGACTTTCGGGAGTTGGACACCCAGTGGGTTTTGTAGTCCATACAAGAGCCTTCACGGCCCATAGGTCGGCTATTACGGGAAAACTCTGGTTTCTCGGAAATTTTAACTCGAACATTGGGCACTATAACATGTGCCGGTAGGGGGTGGGGTAATTTGCAGGCCTGTCATCGCCGAGCGCGGACTTTCGGGAGCTAGCCACCTAGTGGGTCTTACAGTAGAAGGGTGGCACTCTCAGACCACATGCACCGCTATGCCGGGAAAACTCTGGTTTCCGAGAAATAGGGGGACAAATATGACCGAAAATGCACATTTCCGTATAGAAAAGGCATGCCGCGGGTACCCTCTTCGGCTGGGTACTTTTTCGACTTTCGGGAGTTGGACACCCAGTGGGTTTTGTAGTCCATACAAGTGCCTTCACGGCCCATAGGTCGGCTATTCCGGGAAAACTCTGGTTTCTCGGAAATTTTAACTCGAACATTGGGCACTATAACATGTGCCGGTAGGGGGTGGGGTAATTTGCAGGCCTGTCATCGCCGAGCGCGGACTTTCGGGAGCTAGCCACCTAGTGGGTCTTACAGTAGAAGGGTGGCACTCTCAGACCACATGCACCGCTATGCCGGGAAAACTCTGGTTTCCGAGAAATAGGGGGACAAATATGACCGAAAATGCACATTTCCGTATAGAAAAGGCATGCCGCGGGTACCCTCTTCGGCTGGGTACTTTTTCGACTTTCGGGAGTTGTACACCGAGTGGGTTTTGTAGTCCATACAAGTGCCTTCACGGCCCATAGGTCGGCTATTCCGGGAAAACTCTGGTTTCTCGGAAATTTTAACTCGAACATTGGGCACTATAACATGTACCGGTAGGGGGTGGGGTAATTTGCAGGCCTGTCATCGCCGAGCGCGGACTTTCGGGAGCTAGCCACCTAGTGGGTCTTACAGTAGAAGGGTGGCACTCTCAGACCACATGCACCGCTATGCCGGGAAAACTCAGGTTTCCGAGAAATAGGGGGACAAATATGACCAAAAATGCACATTTCCGTATAGAAAAGGCATGCCGCGGGTACCCTCTTCGGCTGGGTACTTTTTCGACTTTCGGGAGTTGGACACCCAGTGGGTTTTGTAGTCCATACAAGTGCCTTCACGGCCCATAGGTCGGCTATTCCGGGAAAACTCTGGTTTCTCGGAAATTTTAACTGGAACATTGGGCACTATAACATGTGCCGGTAGGGGGTGGGGTAATTTGCAGGCCTGTCATCGCCGAGCGCGGACTTTCGGGAGCTAGCCACCTAGTGGGTCTTACAGTAGAAGGGTGGCACTCTCAGACCACATGCACCGCTATGCCGGGAAAACTCTTGTTTCCGAGAAATAGGGGGACAAATATGACCGAAAATGCACGTTTCCGTATAGAAAAGGCATGCCGCGGGTACCCTCTTCGGCTGGGTACTTTTTCGACTTTCGGGAGTTGGACACCCAGTGGGTTTTGTAGTCCATACAAGTGCCTTCACGGCCCATAGGTCGGCTATTCCGGGAAAACTCTGGTTTCTCGGAAACTTTAACTCGAACATTGGGCACTATAACATGTGCCGGTAGGGGGTGGGGTAATTTGCAGGCCTGTCATCGCCGAGCGCGGACTTTCGGGAGCTAGCCACCTAGTGGGTCTTACAGTAGAAGGGTGGCACTCTCAGACCACATGCACCGCTATGCCGGGAAAACTCAGGTTTCCGAGAAATAGGGGGACAAATATGACCGAAAATGCACATTTCCGTATAGAAAAGGCATGCCGCGGGTACCCTCTTCGGCTGGGTACTTTTTCGACTTTCGGGAGTTGGACACCCAGTGGGTTTTGTAGTCCATACAAGTGCCTTCACGGCCCATAGGTCGGCTATTCCGGGAAAACTCTGGTTTTTTTGGAAATTTTAACTCGAACATTGGGCACTATAACATGTGCCGGTAGGGGGTGGGGTAATTTGCAGGCCTGTCATCGCCGAGCGCGGACTTTCGGGAGCTAGCCACCTAGTGGGTCTTACAGTAGAAGGGTGGCACTCTCAGACCACATGCACCGCTATGCCGGAAAAAACTCTGGTTTCCGAGAAATAGGGGGACAAATATGACCGAAAATGCACATTTCCGTATAGAAAAGGCATGCCGCGGGTACCCTCTTCGGCTGGGTACTTTTTCGACTTTCGGGAGTTGGACACCCAGTGGGTTTTGTAGTCCATACAAGAGCCTTCACGGCCCATAGGTCGGCTATTACGGGAAAACTCTGGTTTCTCGGAAATTTTAACTCGAACATTGGGCACTATAACATGTGCCGGTAGGGGGTGGGGTAATTTGCAGGCCTGTCATCGCCGAGCGCGGACTTTCAGGAGCTAGCCACCTAGTGGGTCTTACAGTAGAAGGGTGGCACTCTCAGACCACATGCACCGCTATGCCGGGAAAACTCTGGTTTCCGAGAAATAGGGGGACAAATATGACCGAAAATGCACATTTCCGTATAGAAAAGGCATGCCGCGGGTACCCTCTTCGGCTGGGTACTTTTTCGACTTTCGGGAGTTGGACACCCAGTGGGTTTTGTAGTCCATACAAGTGCCTTCACGGCCCATAGGTCGGCTATTCCGGGAAAACTCTGGTTTCTCGGAAATTTTAACTCGAACATTGGGCACTATAACATGTGCCGGTAGGGGGTGGGGTAATTTGCAGGCCTGTCATCGCCGAGCGCGGACTTTCGGGAGCTAGCCACCTAGTGGGTCTTACAGTAGAAGGGTGGCACTCTCAGACCACATGCACCGCTATGCCGGGAAAACTCTGGTTTCCGAGAAATAGGGGGACAAATATGACCGAAAATGCACATTTCCGTATAGAAAAGGCATGCCGCGGGTACCCTCTTCGGCTGGGTACTTTTTCGACTTTCGGGAGTTGTACACCGAGTGGGTTTTGTAGTCCATACAAGTGCCTTCACGGCCCATAGGTCGGCTATTCCGGGAAAACTCTGGTTTCTCGGAAATTTTAACTCGAACATTGGGCACTATAACATGTACCGGTAGGGGGTGGGGTAATTTGCAGGCCTGTCATCGCCGAGCGCGGACTTTCGGGAGCTAGCCACCTAGTGGGTCTTACAGTAGAAGGGTGGCACTCTCAGACCACATGCACCGCTATGCCGGGAAAACTCAGGTTTCCGAGAAATAGGGGGACAAATATGACCAAAAATGCACATTTCCGTATAGAAAAGGCATGCCGCGGGTACCCTCTTCGGCTGGGTACTTTTTCGACTTTCGGGAGTTGGACACCCAGTGGGTTTTGTAGTCCATACAAGTGCCTTCACGGCCCATAGGTCGGCTATTCCGGGAAAACTCTGGTTTCTCGGAAATTTTAACTGGAACATTGGGCACTATAACATGTGCCGGTAGGGGGTGGGGTAATTTGCAGGCCTGTCATCGCCGAGCGCGGACTTTCGGGAGCTAGCCACCTAGTGGGTCTTACAGTAGAAGGGTGGCACTCTCAGACCACATGCACCGCTATGCCGGGAAAACTCTGGTTTCCGAGAAATAGGGGGACAAATATGACCGAAAATGCACATTTCCGTATAGAAAAGGCATGCCGCGGGTACCCTCTTCGGCTGGGTACTTTTTCGACTTTCGGGAGTTGGACACCCAGTGGGTTTTGTAGTCCATACAAGTGCCTTCACGGCCCATAGGTCGGCTATTCCGGGAAAACTCTGCTTTCTCAGAAATTTTAACTCGAACATTGGGCACTATAACATGTGCCGGTAGGGGGTGGGGTAATTTGCAGGCCTGTCATCGCCGAGCGCGGACTTTCGGGAGCTAGCCACCTAGTGGGTCTTACAGTAGAAGGGTGGCACTCTCAGACCACATGCACCGCTATGCCGGGAAAACTCTTGTTTCCGAGAAATAGGGGGACAAATATGACCGAAAATGCACGTTTCCGTATAGAAAAGGCATGCCGCGGGTACCCTCTTCGGCTGGGTACTTTTTCGACTTTCGGGAGTTGGACACCCAGTGGGTTTTGTAGTCCATACAAGTGCCTTCACGGCCCATAGGTCGGCTATTCCGGGAAAACTCTGGTTTCTCGGAAACTTTAACTCGAACATTGGGCACTATAACATGTGCCGGTAGGGGGTGGGGTAATTTGCAGGCCTGTCATCGCCGAGCGCGGACTTTCGGGAGCTAGCCACCTAGTGGGTCTTACAGTAGAAGGGTGGCACTCTCAGACCACATGCACCGCTATGCCGGGAAAACTCAGGTTTCCGAGAAATAGGGGGACAAATATGACCGAAAATGCACATTTCCGTATAGAAAAGGCATGCCGCGGGTACCCTCTTCGGCTGGGTACTTTTTCGACTTTCGGGAGTTGGACACCCAGTGGGTTTTATAGTCCATACAAGTGCCTTCACGGCCCATAGGTCGGCTATTCCGGGAAAACTCTGGTTTTTCGGAAATTTTAACTCGAACATTGGGCACTATAACATGTGCCGGTAGGGGGTGGGGTAATTTGCAGGCCTGTCATCGCCGAGCGCGGACTTTCGGGAGCTAGCCACCTAGTGGGTCTTACAGTAGAAGGGTGGCACTCTCAGACCACATGCACCGCTATGCCGGAAAAAACTCTGGTTTCCGAGAAATAGGGGGACAAATATGACCGAAAATGCACATTTCCGTATAGAAAAGGCATGCCGCGGGTACCCTCTTCGGCTGGGTACTTTTTCGACTTTCGGGAGTTGGACACCCAGTGGGTTTTGTAGTCCATACAAGAGCCTTCACGGCCCATAGGTCGGCTATTACGGGAAAACTCTGGTTTCTCGGAAATTTTAACTCGAACATTGGGCACTATAACATGTGCCGGTAGGGGGTGGGGTAATTTGCAGGCCTGTCATCGCCGAGCGCGGACTTTCGGGAGCTAGCCACCTAGTGGGTCTTACAGTAGAAGGGTGGCACTCTCAGACCACATGCACCGCAATGCCGGGAAAACTCTGGTTTCCGAGAAATAGGGGGACAAATATGACCGAAAATGCACATTTCCGTATAGAAAAGGCATGCCGCGGGTACCCTCTTCGGCTGGGTACTTTTTCGACTTTCGGGAGTTGGACACCCAGTGGGTTTTGTAGTCCATACAAGTGCCTTCACGGCCCATAGGTCGGCTATTCCGGGAAAACTCTGGTTTCTCGGAAATTTTAACTCGAACATTGGGCACTATAACATGTGCCGGTAGGGGGTGGGGTAATTTGCAGGCCTGTCATCGCCGAGCGCGGACTTTCGGGAGCTAGCCACCTAGTGGGTCTTACAGTAGAAGGGTGGCACTCTCAGACCACATGCACCGCTATGCCGGGAAAACTCTGGTTTCCGAGAAATAGGGGGACAAATATGACCGAAAATGCACATTTCCGTATAGAAAAGGCATGCCGCGGGTACCCTCTTCGGCTGGGTACTTTTTCGACTTTCGGGAGTTGTACACCGAGTGGGTTTTGTAGTCCATACAAGTGCCTTCACGGCCCATAGGTCGGCTATTCCGGGAAAACTCTGGTTTCTCGGAAATTTTAACTCGAACATTGGGCACTATAACATGTACCGGTAGGGGGTGGGGTAATTTGCAGGCCTGTCATCGCCGAGCGCGGACTTTCGGGAGCTAGCCACCTAGTGGGTCTTACAGTAGAAGGGTGGCACTCTCAGACCACATGCACCGCTATGCCGGGAAAACTCTTGTTTCCGAGAAATAGGGGGACAAATATGACCGAAAATGCACATTTCCGTATAGAAAAGGCATGCCGCGGGTACCCTCTTCGGCTGGGTACTTTTTCGACTTTCGGGAGTTGGACACCCAGTGGGTTTTGTAGTCCATACAAGAGCCTTCACGGCCCATAGGTCGGCTATTACGGGAAAACTCTGGTTTCTCGGAAATTTTAACTCGAACATTGGGCACTATAACATGTGCCGGTAGGGGGTGGGGTAATTTGCAGGCCTGTCATCGCCGAGCGCGGACTTTCGGGAGCTAGCCACCTAGTGGGTCTTACAGTAGAAGGGTGGCACTCTCAGACCACATGCACCGCTATGCCGGGAAAACTCTGGTTTCCGAGAAATAGGGGGACAAATATGACCGAAAATGCACATTTCCGTATAGAAAAGGCATGCCGCGGGTACCCTCTTCGGCTGGGTACTTTTTCGACTTTCGGGAGTTGGACACCCAGTGGGTTTTGTAGTCCATACAAGTGCCTTCACGGCCCATAGGTCGGCTATTCCGGGAAAACTCTGGTTTCTCGGAAATTTTAACTCGAACATTGGGCACTATAACATGTGCCGGTAGGGGGTGGGGTAATTTGCAGGCCTGTCATCGCCGAGCGCGGACTTTCGGGAGCTAGCCACCTAGTGGGTCTTACAGTAGAAGGGTGGCACTCTCAGACCACATGCACCGCTATGCCGGGAAAACTCTGGTTTCCG
The DNA here is from genome assembly GCA_964017185.1 of Rugalucina vietnamica. Lineage (NCBI taxonomy): Eukaryota > Metazoa > Mollusca > Bivalvia > Lucinida > Lucinidae > Rugalucina > Rugalucina vietnamica. The sequence continues at coordinate 63,656,647 of OZ024873.1, forward strand.
AGAAATAGGGGGACAAATATGACCGAAAATGCACATTTCCGTATAGAAAAGGCATGCCGCGGGTACCCTCTTCGGCTGGGTACTTTTTCGACTTTCGGGAGTTGTACACCGAGTGGGTTTTGTAGTCCATACAAGTGCCTTCACGGCCCATAGGTCGGCTATTCCGGGAAAACTCTGGTTTCTCGGAAATTTTAACTCGAACATTGGGCACTATAACATGTACCGGTAGGGGGTGGGGTAATTTGCAGGCCTGTCATCGCCGAGCGCGGACTTTCGGGAGCTAGCCACCTAGTGGGTCTTACAGTAGAAGGGTGGCACTCTCAGACCACATGCACCGCTATGCCGGGAAAACTCAGGTTTCCGAGAAATAGGGGGACAAATATGACCAAAAATGCACATTTCCGTATAGAAAAGGCATGCCGCGGGTACCCTCTTCGGCTGGGTACTTTTTCGACTTTCGGGAGTTGGACACCCAGTGGGTTTTGTAGTCCATACAAGTGCCTTCACGGCCCATAGGTCGGCTATTCCGGGAAAACTCTGGTTTCTCGGAAATTTTAACTGGAACATTGGGCACTATAACATGTGCCGGTAGGGGGTGGGGTAATTTGCAGGCCTGTCATCGCCGAGCGCGGACTTTCGGGAGCTAGCCACCTAGTGGGTCTTACAGTAGAAGGGTGGCACTCTCAGACCACATGCACCGCTATGCCGGGAAAACTCTGGTTTCCGAGAAATAGGGGGACAAATATGACCGAAAATGCACATTTCCGTATAGAAAAGGCATGCCGCGGGTACCCTCTTCGGCTGGGTACTTTTTCGACTTTCGGGAGTTGGACACCCAGTGGGTTTTGTAGTCCATACAAGTGCCTTCACGGCCCATAGGTCGGCTATTCCGGGAAAACTCTGCTTTCTCAGAAATTTTAACTCGAACATTGGGCACTATAACATGTGCCGGTAGGGGGTGGGGTAATTTGCAGGCCTGTCATCGCCGAGCGCGGACTTTCGGGAGCTAGCCACCTAGTGGGTCTTACAGTAGAAGGGTGGCACTCTCAGACCACATGCACCGCTATGCCGGGAAAACTCTGGTTTCCGAGAAATAGGGGGACAAATATGACCGAAAATGCACGTTTCCGTATAGAAAAGGCATGCCGCGGGTACCCTCTTCGGCTGGGTACTTTTTCGACTTTCGGGAGTTGGACACCCAGTGGGTTTTGTAGTCCATACAAGTGCCTTCACGGCCCATAGGTCGGCTATTCCGGGAAAACTCTGGTTTCTCGGAAACTTTAACTCGAACATTGGGCACTATAACATGTGCCGGTAGGGGGTGGGGTAATTTGCAGGCCTGTCATCGCCGAGCGCGGACTTTCGGGAGCTAGCCACCTAGTGGGTCTTACAGTAGAAGGGTGGCACTCTCAGACCACATGCACCGCTATGCCGGGAAAACTCAGGTTTCCGAGAAATAGGGGGACAAATATGACCGAAAATGCACATTTCCGTATAGAAAAGGCATGCCGCGGGTACCCTCTTCGGCTGGGTACTTTTTCGACTTTCGGGAGTTGGACACCCAGTGGGTTTTGTAGTCCATACAAGTGCCTTCACGGCCCATAGGTCGGCTATTCCGGGAAAACTCTGGTTTTTCGGAAATTTTAACTCGAACATTGGGCACTATAACATGTGCCGGTAGGGGGTGGGGTAATTTGCAGGCCTGTCATCGCCGAGCGCGGACTTTCGGGAGCTAGCCACCTAGTGGGTCTTACAGTAGAAGGGTGGCACTCTCAGACCACATGCACCGCTATGCCGGAAAAAACTCTGGTTTCCGAGAAATAGGGGGACAAATATGACCGAAAATGCACATTTCCGTATAGAAAAGGCATGCCGCGGGTACCCTCTTCGGCTGGGTACTTTTTCGACTTTCGGGAGTTGGACACCCAGTGGGTTTTGTAGTCCATACAAGAGCCTTCACGGCCCATAGGTCGGCTATTACGGGAAAACTCTGGTTTCTCGGAAATTTTAACTCGAACATTGGGCACTATAACATGTGCCGGTAGGGGGTGGGGTAATTTGCAGGCCTGTCATCGCCGAGCGCGGACTTTCGGGAGCTAGCCACCTAGTGGGTCTTACAGTAGAAGGGTGGCACTCTCAGACCACATGCACCGCTATGCCGGGAAAACTCAGGTTTCCGAGAAATAGGGGGACAAATATGACCAAAAATGCACATTTCCGTATAGAAAAGGCATGCCGCGGGTACCCTCTTCGGCTGGGTACTTTTTCGACTTTCGGGAGTTGGACACCCAGTGGGTTTTGTAGTCCATACAAGTGCCTTCACGGCCCATAGGTCGGCTATTCCGGGAAAACTCTGGTTTCTCGGAAATTTTAACTGGAACATTGGGCACTATAACATGTGCCGGTAGGGGGTGGGGTAATTTGCAGGCCTGTCATCGCCGAGCGCGGACTTTCGGGAGCTAGCCACCTAGTGGGTCTTACAGTAGAAGGGTGGCACTCTCAGACCACATGCACCGCTATGCCGGGAAAACTCTGGTTTCCGAGAAATAGGGGGACAAATATGACCGAAAATGCACATTTCCGTATAGAAAAGGCATGCCGCGGGTACCCTCTTCGGCTGGGTACTTTTTCGACTTTCGGGAGTTGGACACCCAGTGGGTTTTGTAGTCCATACAAGTGCCTTCACGGCCCATAGGTCGGCTATTCCGGGAAAACTCTGCTTTCTCAGAAATTTTAACTCGAACATTGGGCACTATAACATGTGCCGGTAGGGGGTGGGGTAATTTGCAGGCCTGTCATCGCCGAGCGCGGACTTTCGGGAGCTAGCCACCTAGTGGGTCTTACAGTAGAAGGGTGGCACTCTCAGACCACATGCACCGCTATGCCGGGAAAACTCTTGTTTCCGAGAAATAGGGGGACAAATATGACCGAAAATGCACGTTTCCGTATAGAAAAGGCATGCCGCGGGTACCCTCTTCGGCTGGGTACTTTTTCGACTTTCGGGAGTTGGACACCCAGTGGGTTTTGTAGTCCATACAAGTGCCTTCACGGCCCATAGGTCGGCTATTCCGGGAAAACTCTGGTTTCTCGGAAACTTTAACTCGAACATTGGGCACTATAACATGTGCCGGTAGGGGGTGGGGTAATTTGCAGGCCTGTCATCGCCGAGCGCGGACTTTCGGGAGCTAGCCACCTAGTGGGTCTTACAGTAGAAGGGTGGCACTCTCAGACCACATGCACCGCTATGCCGGGAAAACTCAGGTTTCCGAGAAATAGGGGGACAAATATGACCGAAAATGCACATTTCCGTATAGAAAAGGCATGCCGCGGGTACCCTCTTCGGCTGGGTACTTTTTCGACTTTCGGGAGTTGGACACCCAGTGGGTTTTGTAGTCCATACAAGTGCCTTCACGGCCCATAGGTCGGCTATTCCGGGAAAACTCTGGTTTTTCGGAAATTTTAACTCGAACATTGGGCACTATAACATGTGCCGGTAGGGGGTGGGGTAATTTGCAGGCCTGTCATCGCCGAGCGCGGACTTTCGGGAGCTAGCCACCTAGTGGGTCTTACAGTAGAAGGGTGGCACTCTCAGACCACATGCACCGCTATGCCGGAAAAAACTCTGGTTTCCGAGAAATAGGGGGACAAATATGACCGAAAATGCACATTTCCGTATAGAAAAGGCATGCCGCGGGTACCCTCTTCGGCTGGGTACTTTTTCGACTTTCGGGAGTTGGACACCCAGTGGGTTTTGTAGTCCATACAAGAGCCTTTACGGCCCATAGGTCGGCTATTACGGGAAAACTCTGGTTTCTCGGAAATTTTAACTCGAACATTGGGCACTATAACATGTGCCGGTAGGGGGTGGGGTAATTTGCAGGCCTGTCATCGCCGAGCGCGGACTTTCGGGAGCTAGCCACCTAGTGGGTCTTACAGTAGAAGGGTGGCACTCTCAGACCACATGCACCGCTATGCCGGGAAAACTCTGGTTTCCGAGAAATAGGGGGACAAATATGACCGAAAATGCACATTTCCGTATAGAAAAGGCATGCCGCGGGTACCCTCTTCGGCTGGGTACTTTTTCGACTTTCGGGAGTTGGACACCCAGTGGGTTTTGTAGTCCATACAAGTGCCTTCACGGCCCATAGGTCGGCTATTCCGGGAAAACTCTGGTTTCTCGGAAATTTTAACTCGAACATTGGGCACTATAACATGTGCCGGTAGGGGGTGGGGTAATTTGCAGGCCTGTCATCGCCGAGCGCGGACTTTCGGGAGCTAGCCACCTAGTGGGTCTTACAGTAGAAGGGTGGCACTCTCAGACCACATGCACCGCTATGCCGGGAAAACTCTGGTTTCCGAGAAATAGGGGGACAAATATGACCGAAAATGCACATTTCCGTATAGAAAAGGCATGCCGCGGGTACCCTCTTCGGCTGGGTACTTTTTCGACTTTCGGGAGTTGTACACCGAGTGGGTTTTGTAGTCCATACAAGTGCCTTCACGGCCCATAGGTCGGCTATTCCGGGAAAACTCTGGTTTCTCGGAAATTTTAACTCGAACATTGGGCACTATAACATGTACCGGTAGGGGGTGGGGTAATTTGCAGGCCTGTCATCGCCGAGCGCGGACTTTCGGGAGCTAGCCACCTAGTGGGTCTTACAGTAGAAGGGTGGCACTCTCAGACCACATGCACCGCTATGCCGGGAAAACTCAGGTTTCCGAGAAATAGGGGGACAAATATGACCAAAAATGCACATTTCCGTATAGAAAAGGCATGCCGCGGGTACCCTCTTCGGCTGGGTACTTTTTCGACTTTCGGGAGTTGGACACCCAGTGGGTTTTGTAGTCCATACAAGTGCCTTCACGGCCCATAGGTCGGCTATTCCGGGAAAACTCTGGTTTCTCGGAAATTTTAACTGGAACATTGGGCACTATAACATGTGCCGGTAGGGGGTGGGGTAATTTGCAGGCCTGTCATCGCCGAGCGCGGACTTTCGGGAGCTAGCCACCTAGTGGGTCTTACAGTAGAAGGGTGGCACTCTCAGACCACATGCACCGCTATGCCGGGAAAACTCTGGTTTCCGAGAAATAGGGGGACAAATATGACCGAAAATGCACATTTCCGTATAGAAAAGGCATGCCGCGGGTACCCTCTTCGGCTGGGTACTTTTTCGACTTTCGGGAGTTGGACACCCAGTGGGTTTTGTAGTCCATACAAGTGCCTTCACGGCCCATAGGTCGGCTATTCCGGGAAAACTCTGCTTTCTCAGAAATTTTAACTCGAACATTGGGCACTATAACATGTGCCGGTAGGGGGTGGGGTAATTTGCAGGCCTGTCATCGCCGAGCGCGGACTTTCGGGAGCTAGCCACCTAGTGGGTCTTACAGTAGAAGGGTGGCACTCTCAGACCACATGCACCGCTATGCCGGGAAAACTCTTGTTTCCGAGAAATAGGGGGACAAATATGACCGAAAATGCACGTTTCCGTATAGAAAAGGCATGCCGCGGGTACCCTCTTCGGCTGGGTACTTTTTCGACTTTCGGGAGTTGGACACCCAGTGGGTTTTGTAGTCCATACAAGTGCCTTCACGGCCCATAGGTCGGCTATTCCGGGAAAACTCTGGTTTCTCGGAAACTTTAACTCGAACATTGGGCACTATAACATGTGCCGGTAGGGGGTGGGGTAATTTGCAGGCCTGTCATCGCCGAGCGCGGACTTTCGGGAGCTAGCCACCTAGTGGGTCTTACAGTAGAAGGGTGGCACTCTCAGACCACATGCACCGCTATGCCGGGAAAACTCAGGTTTCCGAGAAATAGGGGGACAAATATGACCGAAAATGCACATTTCCGTATAGAAAAGGCATGCCGCGGGTACCCTCTTCGGCTGGGTACTTTTTCGACTTTCGGGAGTTGGACACCCAGTGGGTTTTGTAGTCCATACAAGTGCCTTCACGGCCCATAGGTCGGCTATTCCGGGAAAACTCTGGTTTTTCGGAAATTTTAACTCGAACATTGGGCACTATAACATGTGCCGGTAGGGGGTGGGGTAATTTGCAGGCCTGTCATCGCCGAGCGCGGACTTTCGGGAGCTAGCCACCTAGTGGGTCTTACAGTAGAAGGGTGGCACTCTCAGACCACATGCACCGCTATGCCGGAAAAAACTCTGGTTTCCGAGAAATAGGGGGACAAATATGACCGAAAATGCACATTTCCGTATAGAAAAGGCATGCCGCGGGTACCCTCTTCGGCTGGGTACTTTTTCGACTTTCGGGAGTTGGACACCCAGTGGGTTTTGTAGTCCATACAAGAGCCTTCACGGCCCATAGGTCGGCTATTACGGGAAAACTCTGGTTTCTCGGAAATTTTAACTCGAACATTGGGCACTATAACATGTGCCGGTAGGGGGTGGGGTAATTTGCAGGCCTGTCATCGCCGAGCGCGGACTTTCGGGAGCTAGCCACCTAGTGGGTCTTACAGTAGAAGGGTGGCACTCTCAGACCACATGCACCGCTATGCCGGGAAAACTCTGGTTTCCGAGAAATAGGGGGACAAATATGACCGAAAATGCACATTTCCGTATAGAAAAGGCATGCCGCGGGTACCCTCTTCGGCTGGGTACTTTTTCGACTTTCGGGAGTTGGACACCCAGTGGGTTTTGTAGTCCATACAAGTGCCTTCACGGCCCATAGGTCGGCTATTCCGGGAAAACTCTGGTTTCTCGGAAATTTTAACTCGAACATTGGGCACTATAACATGTGCCGGTAGGGGGTGGGGTAATTTGCAGGCCTGTCATCGCCGAGCGCGGACTTTCGGGAGCTAGCCACCTAGTGGGTCTTACAGTAGAAGGGTGGCACTCTCAGACCACATGCACCGCTATGCCGGGAAAACTCTGGTTTCCGAGAAATAGGGGGACAAATATGACCGAAAATGCACATTTCCGTATAGAAAAGGCATGCCGCGGGTACCCTCTTCGGCTGGGTACTTTTTCGACTTTCGGGAGTTGTACACCGAGTGGGTTTTGTAGTCCATACAAGTGCCTTCACGGCCCATAGGTCGGCTATTCCGGGAAAACTCTGGTTTCTCGGAAATTTTAACTGGAACATTGGGCACTATAACATGTACCGGTAGGGGGTGGGGTAATTTGCAGGCCTGTCATCGCCGAGCGCGGACTTTCGGGAGCTAGCCACCTAGTGGGTCTTACAGTAGAAGGGTGGCACTCTCAGACCACATGCACCGCTATGCCGGGAAAACTCTGGTTTCCGAGAAATAGGGGGACAAATATGACCGAAAATGCACATTTCCGTATAGAAAAGGCATGCCGCGGGTACCCTCTTCGGCTGGGTACTTTTTCGACTTTCGGGAGTTGGACACCCAGTGGGTTTTGTAGTCCATACAAGTGCCTTCACGGCCCATAGGTCGGCTATTCCGGGAAAACTCTGCTTTCTCAGAAATTTTAACTCGAACATTGGGCACTATAACATGTGCCGGTAGGGGGTGGGGTAATTTGCAGGCCTGTCATCGCCGAGCGCGGACTTTCGGGAGCTAGCCACCTAGTGGGTCTTACAGTAGAAGGGTGGCACTCTCAGACCACATGCACCGCTATGCCGGGAAAACTCTGGTTTCCGAGAAATAGGGGGACAAATATGACCGAAAATGCACATTTCCGTATAGAAAAGGCATGCCGCGGGTACCCTCTTCGGCTGGGTACTTTTTCGACTTTCGGGAGTTGGACACCCAGTGGGTTTTGTAGTCCATACAAGTGCCTTCACGGCCCATAGGTCGGCTATTCCGGGAAAACTCTGCTTTCTCAGAAATTTTAACTCGAACATTGGGCACTATAACATGTGCCGGTAGGGGGTGGGGTAATTTGCAGGCCTGTCATCGCCGAGCGCGGACTTTCGGGAGCTAGCCACCTAGTGGGTCTTACAGTAGAAGGGTAGCACTCTCAGACCACATGCACCGCTATGCCGGGTAAACTCTTGTTTCCGAGAAATAGGGGGACAAATATGACCGAAAATGCACGTTTCCGTATAGAAAAGGCATGCCGCGGGTACCCTCTTCGGCTGGGTACTTTTTCGACTTTCGGGAGTTGGACACCCAGTGGGTTTTGTAGTCCATACAAGTGCCTTCACGGCCCATAGGTCGGCTATTCCGGGAAAACTCTGGTTTCTCGGAAACTTTAACTCGAACATTGGGCACTATAACATGTGCCGGTAGGGGGTGGGGTAATTTGCAGGCCTGTCATCGCCGAGCGCGGACTTTCGGGAGCTAGCCACCTAGTGGGTCTTACAGTAGAAGGGTGGCACTCTCAGACCACATGCACCGCTATGCCGGGAAAACTCAGGTTTCCGAGAAATAGGGGGACAAATATGACCGAAAATGCACATTTCCGTATAGAAAAGGCATGCCGCGGGTACCCTCTTCGGCTGGGTACTTTTTCGACTTTCGGGAGTTGGACACCCAGTGGGTTTTGTAGTCCATACAAGTGCCTTCACGGCCCATAGGTCGGCTATTCCGGGAAAACTCTGGTTTTTCGGAAATTTTAACTCGAACATTGGGCACTATAACATGTGCCGGTAGGGGGTGGGGTAATTTGCAGGCCTGTCATCGCCGAGCGCGGACTTTCGGGAGCTAGCCACCTAGTGGGTCTTACAGTAGAAGGGTGGCACTCTCAGACCACATGCACCGCTATGCCGGAAAAAACTCTGGTTTCCGAGAAATAGGGGGACAAATATGACCGAAAATGCACATTTCCGTATAGAAAAGGCATGCCGCGGGTACCCTCTTCGGCTGGGTACTTTTTCGACTTTCGGGAGTTGGACACCCAGTGGGTTTTGTAGTCCATACAAGAGCCTTCACGGCCCATAGGTCGGCTATTACGGGAAAACTCTGGTTTCTCGGAAATTTTAACTCGAACATTGGGCACTATAACATGTGCCGGTAGGGGGTGGGGTAATTTGCAGGCCTGTCATCGCCGAGCGCGGACTTTCGGGAGCTAGCCACCTAGTGGGTCTTACAGTAGAAGGGTGGCACTCTCAGACCACATGCACCGCTATGCCGGGAAAACTCTGGTTTCCGAGAAATAGGGGGACAAATATGACCGAAAATGCACATTTCCGTATAGAAAAGGCATGCCGCGGGTACCCTCTTCGGCTGGGTACTTTTTCGACTTTCGGGAGTTGGACACCCAGTGGGTTTTGTAGTCCATACAAGTGCCTTCACGGCCCATAGGTCGGCTATTCCGGGAAAACTCTGGTTTCTCGGAAATTTTAACTCGAACATTGGGCACTATAACATGTGCCGGTAGGGGGTGGGGTAATTTGCAGGCCTGTCATCGCCGAGCGCGGACTTTCGGGAGCTAGCCACCTAGTGGGTCTTACAGTAGAAGGGTGGCACTCTCAGACCACATGCACCGCTATGCCGGGAAAACTCTGGTTTCCGAGAAATAGGGGGACAAATATGACCGAAAATGCACATTTCCGTATAGAAAAGGCATGCCGCGGGTACCCTCTTCGGCTGGGTACTTTTTCGACTTTCGGGAGTTGTACACCGAGTGGGTTTTGTAGTCCATACAAGTGCCTTCACGGCCCATAGGTCGGCTATTCCGGGAAAACTCTGGTTTCTCGGAAATTTTAACTCGAACATTGGGCACTATAACATGTACCGGTAGGGGGTGGGGTAATTTGCAGGCCTGTCATCGCCGAGCGCGGACTTTCGGGAGCTAGCCACCTAGTGGGTCTTACAGTAGAAGGGTGGCACTCTCAGACCACATGCACCGCTATGCCGGGAAAACTCAGGTTTCCGAGAAATAGGGGGACAAATATGACCAAAAATGCACATTTCCGTATAGAAAAGGCATGCCGCGGGTACCCTCTTCGGCTGGGTACTTTTTCGACTTTCGGGAGTTGGACACCCAGTGGGTTTTGTAGTCCATACAAGTGCCTTCACGGCCCATAGGTCGGCTATTCCGGGAAAACTCTGGTTTCTCGGAAATTTTAACTGGAACATTGGGCACTATAACATGTGCCGGTAGGGGGTGGGGTAATTTGCAGGCCTGTCATCGCCGAGCGCGGACTTTCGGGAGCTAGCCACCTAGTGGGTCTTACAGTAGAAGGGTGGCACTCTCAGACCACATGCACCGCTATGCCGGGAAAACTCTGGTTTCCGAGAAATAGGGGGACAAATATGACCGAAAATGCACATTTCCGTATAGAAAAGGCATGCCGCGGGTACCCTCTTCGGCTGGGTACTTTTTCGACTTTCGGGAGTTGGACACCCAGTGGGTTTTGTAGTCCATACAAGTGCCTTCACGGCCCATAGGTCGGCTATTCCGGGAAAACTCTGCTTTCTCAGAAATTTTAACTCGAACATTGGGCACTATAACATGTGCCGGTAGGGGGTGGGGTAATTTGCAGGCCTGTCATCGCCGAGCGCGGACTTTCGGGAGCTAGCCACCTAGTGGGTCTTACAGTAGAAGGGTGGCACTCTCAGACCACATGCACCGCTATGCCGGGAAAACTCTTGTTTCCGAGAAATAGGGGGACAAATATGACCGAAAATGCACGTTTCCGTATAGAAAAGGCATGCCGCGGGTACCCTCTTCGGCTGGGTACTTTTTCGACTTTCGGGAGTTGGACACCCAGTGGGTTTTGTAGTCCATACAAGTGCCTTCACGGCCCATAGGTCGGCTATTCCGGGAAAACTCTGGTTTCTCGGAAACTTTAACTCGAACATTGGGCACTATAACATGTGCCGGTAGGGGGTGGGGTAATTTGCAGGCCTGTCATCGCCGAGCGCGGACTTTCGGGAGCTAGCCACCTAGTGGGTCTTACAGTAGAAGGGTGGCACTCTCAGACCACATGCACCGCTATGCCGGGAAAACTCAGGTTTCCGAGAAATAGGGGGACAAATATGACCGAAAATGCACATTTCCGTATAGAAAAGGCATGCCGCGGGTACCCTCTTCGGCTGGGTACTTTTTCGACTTTCGGGAGTTGGACACCCAGTGGGTTTTGTAGTCCATACAAGTGCCTTCACGGCCCATAGGTCGGCTATTCCGGGAAAACTCTGGTTTTTCGGAAATTTTAACTCGAACATTGGGCACTATAACATGTGCCGGTAGGGGGTGGGGTAATTTGCAGGCCTGTCATCGCCGAGCGCGGACTTTCGGGAGCTAGCCACCTAGTGGGTCTTACAGTAGAAGGGTGGCACTCTCAGACCACATGCACCGCTATGCCGGAAAAAACTCTGGTTTCCGAGAAATAGGGGGACAAATATGACCGAAAATGCACATTTCCGTATAGAAAAGGCATGCCGCGGGTACCCTCTTCGGCTGGGTACTTTTTCGACTTTCGGGAGTTGGACACCCAGTGGGTTTTGTAGTCCATACAAGAGCCTTCACGGCCCATAGGTCGGCTATTACGGGAAAACTCTGGTTTCTCGGAAATTTTAACTCGAACATTGGGCACTATAACATGTGCCGGTAGGGGGTGGGGTAATTTGCAGGCCTGTCATCGCCGAGCGCGGACTTTCGGGAGCTAGCCACCTAGTGGGTCTTACAGTAGAAGGGTGGCACTCTCAGACCACATGCACCGCTATGCCGGGAAAACTCTGGTTTCCGAGAAATAGGGGGACAAATATGACCGAAAATGCACATTTCCGTATAGAAAAGGCATGCCGCGGGTACCCTCTTCGGCTGGGTACTTTTTCGACTTTCGGGAGTTGGACACCCAGTGGGTTTTGTAGTCCATACAAGTGCCTTCACGGCCCATAGGTCGGCTATTCCGGGAACACTCTGGTTTCTCGGAAATTTTAACTCGAACATTGGGCACTATAACATGTGCCGGTAGGGGGTGGGGTAATTTGCAGGCCTGTCATCGCCGAGCGCGGACTTTCGGGAGCTAGCCACCTAGTGGGTCTTACAGTAGAAGGGTGGCACTCTCAGACCACATGCACCGCTATGCCGGGAAAACTCTGGTTTCCGAGAAATAGGGGGACAAATATGACCGAAAATGCACATTTCCGTATAGAAAAGGCATGCCGCGGGTACCCTCTTCGGCTGGGTACTTTTTCGACTTTCGGGAGTTGTACACCGAGTGGGTTTTGTAGTCCATACAAGTGCCTTCACGGCCCATAGGTCGGCTATTCCGGGAAAACTCTGGTTTCTCGGAAATTTTAACTCGAACATTGGGCACTATAACATGTACCGGTAGGGGGTGGGGTAATTTGCAGGCCTGTCATCGCCGAGCGCGGACTTTCGGGAGCTAGCCACCTAGTGGGTCTTACAGTAGAAGGGTGGCACTCTCAGACCACATGCACCGCTATGCCGGGAAAACTCTGGTTTCCGAGAAATAGGGGGACAAATATGACCGAAAATGCACGTTTCCGTATAGAAAAGGCATGCCGCGGGTACCCTCTTCGGCTGGGTACTTTTTCGACTTTCGGGAGTTGGACACCCAGTGGGTTTTGTAGTCCATACAAGTGCCTTCACGGCCCATAGGTCGGCTATTCCGGGAAAACTCTGGTTTCTCGGAAACTTTAACTCGAACATTGGGCACTATAACATGTGCCGGTAGGGGGTGGGGTAATTTGCAGGCCTGTCATCGCCGAGCGCGGACTTTCGGGAGCTAGCCACCTAGTGGGTCTTACAGTAGAAGGGTGGCACTCTCAGACCACATGCACCGCTATGCCGGGAAAACTCAGGTTTCCGAGAAATAGGGGGACAAATATGACCGAAAATGCACATTTCCGTATAGAAAAGGCATGCCGCGGGTACCCTCTTCGGCTGGGTACTTTTTCGACTTTCGGGAGTTGGACACCCAGTGGGTTTTGTAGTCCATACAAGTGCCTTCACGGCCCATAGGTCGGCTATTCCGGGAAAACTCTGGTTTTTCGGAAATTTTAACTCGAACATTGGGCACTATAACATGTGCCGGTAGGGGGTGGGGTAATTTGCAGGCCTGTCATCGCCGAGCGCGGACTTTCGGGAGCTAGCCACCTAGTGGGTCTTACAGTAGAAGGGTGGCACTCTCAGACCACATGCACCGCTATGCCGGAAAAAACTCTGGTTTCCGAGAAATAGGGGGACAAATATGACCGAAAATGCACATTTCCGTATAGAAAAGGCATGCCGCGGGTACCCTCTTCGGCTGGGTACTTTTTCGACTTTCGGGAGTTGGACATCCAGTGGGTTTTGTAGTCCATACAAGAGCCTTCACGGCCCATAGGTCGGCTATTACGGGAAAACTCTGGTTTCTCGGAAATTTTAACTCGAACATTGGGCACTATAACATGTGCCGGTAGGGGGTGGGGTAATTTGCAGGCCTGTCATCGCCGAGCGCGGACTTTCGGGAGCTAGCCACCTAGTGGGTCTTACAGTAGAAGGGTGGCACTCTCAGACCACATGCACCGCTATGCCGGGAAAACTCTGGTTTCCGAGAAATAGGGGGACAAATATGACCGAAAATGCACATTTCCGTATAGAAAAGGCATGCCGCGGGTACCCTCTTCGGCTGGGTACTTTTTCGACTTTCGGGAGTTGGACACCCAGTGGGTTTTGTAGTCCATACAAGTGCCTTCACGGCCCATAGGTCGGCTATTCCGGGAAAACTCTGGTTTCTCGGAAATTTTAACTCGAACATTGGGCACTATAACATGTGCCGGTAGGGGGTGGGGTAATTTGCAGGCCTGTCATCGCCGAGCGCGGACTTTCGGGAGCTAGCCACCTAGTGGGTCTTACAGTAGAAGGGTGGCACTCTCAGACCACATGCACCGCTATGCCGGGAAAACTCTGGTTTCCGAGAAATAGGGGGACAAATATGACCGAAAATGCACATTTCCGTATAGAAAAGGCATGCCGCGGGTACCCTCTTCGGCTGGGTACTTTTTCGACTTTCGGGAGTTGTACACCGAGTGGGTTTTGTAGTCCATACAAGTGCCTTCACGGCCCATAGGTCGGCTATTCCGGGAAAACTCTGGTTTCTCGGAAATTTTAACTCGAACATTGGGCACTATAACATGTACCGGTAGGGGGTGGGGTAATTTGCAGGCCTGTCATCGCCGAGCGCGGACTTTCGGGAGCTAGCCACCTAGTGGGTCTTACAGTAGAAGGGTGGCACTCTCAGACCACATGCACCGCTATGCCGGGAAAACTCAGGTTTCCGAGAAATAGGGGGACAAATATGACCAAAAATGCACATTTCCGTATAGAAAAGGCATGCCGCGGGTACCCTCTTCGGCTGGGTACTTTTTCGACTTTCGGGAGTTGGACACCCAGTGGGTTTTGTAGTCCATACAAGTGCCTTCACGGCCCATAGGTCGGCTATTCCGGGAAAACTCTGGTTTCTCGGAAATTTTAACTGGAACATTGGGCACTATAACATGTGCCGGTAGGGGGTGGGGTAATTTGCAGGCCTGTCATCGCCGAGCGCGGACTTTCGGGAGCTAGCCACCTAGTGGGTCTTACAGTAGAAGGGTGGCACTCTCAGACCACATGCACCGCTATGCCGGGAAAACTCTGGTTTCCGAGAAATAGGGGGACAAATATGACCGAAAATGCACATTTCCGTATAGAAAAGGCATGCCGCGGGTACCCTCTTCGGCTGGGTACTTTTTCGACTTTCGGGAGTTGGACACCCAGTGGGTTTTGTAGTCCATACAAGTGCCTTCACGGCCCATAGGTCGGCTATTCCGGGAAAACTCTGCTTTCTCAGAAATTTTAACTCGAACATTGGGCACTATAACATGTGCCGGTAGGGGGTGGGGTAATTTGCAGGCCTGTCATCGCCGAGCGCGGACTTTCGGGAGCTAGCCACCTAGTGGGTCTTACAGTAGAAGGGTGGCACTCTCAGACCACATGCACCGCTATGCCGGGAAAACTCTTGTTTCCGAGAAATAGGGGGACAAATATGACCGAAAATGCACGTTTCCGTATAGAAAAGGCATGCCGCGGGTACCCTCTTCGGCTGGGTACTTTTTCGACTTTCGGGAGTTGGACACCCAGTGGGTTTTGTAGTCCATACAAGTGCCTTCACGGCCCATAGGTCGGCTATTCCGGGAAAACTCTGGTTTCTCGGAAACTTTAACTCGAACATTGGGCACTATAACATGTGCCGGTAGGGGGTGGGGTAATTTGCAGGCCTGTCATCGCCGAGCGCGGACTTTCGGGAGCTAGCCACCTAGTGGGTCTTACAGTAGAAGGGTGGCACTCTCAGACCACATGCACCGCTATGCCGGGAAAACTCAGGTTTCCGAGAAATAGGGGGACAAATATGACCGAAAATGCACATTTCCGTATAGAAAAGGCATGCCGCGGGTACCCTCTTCGGCTGGGTACTTTTTCGACTTTCGGGAGTTGGACACCCAGTGGGTTTTGTAGTCCATACAAGTGCCTTCACGGCCCATAGGTCGGCTATTCCGGGAAAACTCTGGTTTTTCGGAAATTTTAACTCGAACATTGGGCACTATAACATGTGCCGGTAGGGGGTGGGGTAATTTGCAGGCCTGTCATCGCCGAGCGCGGACTTTCGGGAGCTAGCCACCTAGTGGGTCTTACAGTAGAAGGGTGGCACTCTCAGACCACATGCACCGCTATGCCGGAAAAAACTCTGGTTTCCGAGAAATAGGGGGACAAATATGACCGAAAATGCACATTTCCGTATAGAAAAGGCATGCCGCGGGTACCCTCTTCGGCTGGGTACTTTTTCGACTTTCGGGAGTTGGACACCCAGTGGGTTTTGTAGTCCATACAAGAGCCTTCACGGCCCATAGGTCGGCTATTACGGGAAAACTCTGGTTTCTCGGAAATTTTAACTCGAACATTGGGCACTATAACATGTGCCGGTAGGGGGTGGGGTAATTTGCAGGCCTGTCATCGCCGAGCGCGGACTTTCGGGAGCTAGCCACCTAGTGGGTCTTACAGTAGAAGGGTGGCACTCTCAGACCACATGCACCGCTATGCCGGGAAAACTCTGGTTTCCGAGAAATAGGGGGACAAATATGACCGAAAATGCACATTTCCGTATAGAAAAGGCATGCCGCGGGTACCCTCTTCGGCTGGGTACTTTTTCGACTTTCGGGAGTTGGACACCCAGTGGGTTTTGTAGTCCATACAAGTGCCTTCACGGCCCATAGGTCGGCTATTCCGGGAACACTCTGGTTTCTCGGAAATTTTAACTCGAACATTGGGCACTATAACATGTGCCGGTAGGGGGTGGGGTAATTTGCAGGCCTGTCATCGCCGAGCGCGGACTTTCGGGAGCTAGCCACCTAGTGGGTCTTACAGTAGAAGGGTGGCACTCTCAGACCACATGCACCGCTATGCCGGGAAAACTCTGGTTTCCGAGAAATAGGGGGACAAATATGACCGAAAATGCACATTTCCGTATAGAAAAGGCATGCCGCGGGTACCCTCTTCGGCTGGGTACTTTTTCGACTTTCGGGAGTTGTACACCGAGTGGGTTTTGTAGTCCATACAAGTGCCTTCACGGCCCATAGGTCGGCTATTCCGGGAAAACTCTGGTTTCTCGGAAATTTTAACTCGAACATTGGGCACTATAACATGTACCGGTAGGGGGTGGGGTAATTTGCAGGCCTGTCATCGCCGAGCGCGGACTTTCGGGAGCTAGCCACCTAGTGGGTCTTACAGTAGAAGGGTGGCACTCTCAGACCACATGCACCGCTATGCCGGGAAAACTCTGGTTTCCGAGAAATAGGGGGACAAATATGACCGAAAATGCACGTTTCCGTATAGAAAAGGCATGCCGCGGGTACCCTCTTCGGCTGGGTACTTTTTCGACTTTCGGGAGTTGGACACCCAGTGGGTTTTGTAGTCCATACAAGTGCCTTCACGGCCCATAGGTCGGCTATTCCGGGAAAACTCTGGTTTCTCGGAAACTTTAACTCGAACATTGGGCACTATAACATGTGCCGGTAGGGGGTGGGGTAATTTGCAGGCCTGTCATCGCCGAGCGCGGACTTTCGGGAGCTAGCCACCTAGTGGGTCTTACAGTAGAAGGGTGGCACTCTCAGACCACATGCACCGCTATGCCGGGAAAACTCAGGTTTCCGAGAAATAGGGGGACAAATATGACCGAAAATGCACATTTCCGTATAGAAAAGGCATGCCGCGGGTACCCTCTTCGGCTGGGTACTTTTTCGACTTTCGGGAGTTGGACACCCAGTGGGTTTTGTAGTCCATACAAGTGCCTTCACGGCCCATAGGTCGGCTATTCCGGGAAAACTCTGGTTTTTCGGAAATTTTAACTCGAACATTGGGCACTATAACATGTGCCGGTAGGGGGTGGGGTAATTTGCAGGCCTGTCATCGCCGAGCGCGGACTTTCGGGAGCTAGCCACCTAGTGGGTCTTACAGTAGAAGGGTGGCACTCTCAGACCACATGCACCGCTATGCCGGAAAAAACTCTGGTTTCCGAGAAATAGGGGGACAAATATGACCGAAAATGCACATTTCCGTATAGAAAAGGCATGCCGCGGGTACCCTCTTCGGCTGGGTACTTTTTCGACTTTCGGGAGTTGGACATCCAGTGGGTTTTGTAGTCCATACAAGAGCCTTCACGGCCCATAGGTCGGCTATTACGGGAAAACTCTGGTTTCTCGGAAATTTTAACTCGAACATTGGGCACTATAACATGTGCCGGTAGGGGGTGGGGTAATTTGCAGGCCTGTCATCGCCGAGCGCGGACTTTCGGGAGCTAGCCACCTAGTGGGTCTTACAGTAGAAGGGTGGCACTCTCAGACCACATGCACCGCTATGCCGGGAAAACTCTGGTTTCCGAGAAATAGGGGGACAAATATGACCGAAAATGCACATTTCCGTATAGAAAAGGCATGCCGCGGGTACCCTCTTCGGCTGGGTACTTTTTCGACTTTCGGGAGTTGGACACCCAGTGGGTTTTGTAGTCCATACAAGTGCCTTCACGGCCCATAGGTCGGCTATTCCGGGAAAACTCTGGTTTCTCGGAAATTTTAACTCGAACATTGGGCACTATAACATGTGCCGGTAGGGGGTGGGGTAATTTGCAGGCCTGTCATCGCCGAGCGCGGACTTTCGGGAGCTAGCCACCTAGTGGGTCTTACAGTAGAAGGGTGGCACTCTCAGACCACATGCACCGCTATGCCGGGAAAACTCTGGTTTCCGAGAAATAGGGGGACAAATATGACCGAAAATGCACATTTCCGTATAGAAAAGGCATGCCGCGGGTACCCTCTTCGGCTGGGTACTTTTTCGACTTTCGGGAGTTGTACACCGAGTGGGTTTTGTAGTCCATACAAGTGCCTTCACGGCCCATAGGTCGGCTATTCCGGGAAAACTCTGGTTTCTCGGAAATTTTAACTCGAACATTGGGCACTATAACATGTACCGGTAGGGGGTGGGGTAATTTGCAGGCCTGTCATCGCCGAGCGCGGACTTTCGGGAGCTAGCCACCTAGTGGGTCTTACAGTAGAAGGGTGGCACTCTCAGACCACATGCACCGCTATGCCGGGAAAACTCAGGTTTCCGAGAAATAGGGGGACAAATATGACCAAAAATGCACATTTCCGTATAGAAAAGGCATGCCGCGGGTACCCTCTTCGGCTGGGTACTTTTTCGACTTTCGGGAGTTGGACACCCAGTGGGTTTTGTAGTCCATACAAGTGCCTTCACGGCCCATAGGTCGGCTATTCCGGGAAAACTCTGGTTTCTCGGAAATTTTAACTGGAACATTGGGCACTATAACATGTGCCGGTAGGGGGTGGGGTAATTTGCAGGCCTGTCATCGCCGAGCGCGGACTTTCGGGAGCTAGCCACCTAGTGGGTCTTACAGTAGAAGGGTGGCACTCTCAGACCACATGCACCGCTATGCCGGGAAAACTCTGGTTTCCGAGAAATAGGGGGACAAATATGACCGAAAATGCACATTTCCGTATAGAAAAGGCATGCCGCGGGTACCCTCTTCGGCTGGGTACTTTTTCGACTTTCGGGAGTTGGACACCCAGTGGGTTTTGTAGTCCATACAAGTGCCTTCACGGCCCATAGGTCGGCTATTCCGGGAAAACTCTGCTTTCTCAGAAATTTTAACTCGAACATTGGGCACTATAACATGTGCCGGTAGGGGGTGGGGTAATTTGCAGGCCTGTCATCGCCGAGCGCGGACTTTCGGGAGCTAGCCACCTAGTGGGTCTTACAGTAGAAGGGTGGCACTCTCAGACTACATGTACCGCTATGCCGGGAAAACTCTTGTTTCCGAGAAATAGGGGGACAAATATGACCGAAAATGCACGTTTCCGTATAGAAAAGGCATGCCGCGGGTACCCTCTTCGGCTGGGTACTTTTTCGACTTTCGGGAGTTGGACACCCAGTGGGTTTTGTAGTCCATACAAGTGCCTTCACGGCCCATAGGTCGGCTATTCCGGGAAAACTCTGGTTTCTCGGAAACTTTAACTCGAACATTGGGCACTATAACATGTGCCGGTAGGGGGTGGGGTAATTTGCAGGCCTGTCATCGCCGAGCGCGGACTTTCGGGAGCTAGCCACCTAGTGGGTCTTACAGTAGAATGGTGGCACTCTCAGACCACATGCACCGCTATGCCGGGAAAACTCAGGTTTCCGAGAAATAGGGGGACAAATATGACCGAAAATGCACATTTCCGTATAGAAAAGGCATGCCGCGGGTACCCTCTTCGGCTGGGTACTTTTTCGACTTTCGGGAGTTGGACACCCAGTGGGTTTTGTAGTCCATACAAGTGCCTTCACGGCCCATAGGTCGGCTATTCCGGGAAAACTCTGGTTTTTCGGAAATTTTAACTCGAACATTGGGCACTATAACATGTGCCGGTAGGGGGTGGGGTAATTTGCAGGCCTGTCATCGCCGAGCGCGGACTTTCGGGAGCTAGCCACCTAGTGGGTCTTACAGTAGAAGGGTGGCACTCTCAGACCACATGCACCGCTATGCCGGAAAAAACTCTGGTTTCCGAGAAATAGGGGGACAAATATGACCGAAAATGCACATTTCCGTATAGAAAAGGCATGCCGCGGGTACCCTCTTCGGCTGGGTACTTTTTCGACTTTCGGGAGTTGGACACCCAGTGGGTTTTGTAGTCCATACAAGAGCCTTCACGGCCCATAGGTCGGCTATTACGGGAAAACTCTGGTTTCTCGGAAATTTTAACTCGAACATTGGGCACTATAACATGTGCCGGTAGGGGGTGGGGTAATTTGCAGGCCTGTCATCGCCGAGCGCGGACTTTCGGGAGCTAGCCACCTAGTGGGTCTTACAGTAGAAGGGTGGCACTCTCAGACCACATGCACCGCTATGCCGGGAAAACTCTGGTTTCCGAGAAATAGGGGGACAAATATGACCGAAAATGCACATTTCCGTATAGAAAAGGCATGCCGCGGGTACCCTCTTCGGCTGGGTACTTTTTCGACTTTCGGGAGTTGGACACCCAGTGGGTTTTGTAGTCCATACAAGTGCCTTCACGGCCCATAGGTCGGCTATTCCGGGAAAACTCTGGTTTCTCGGAAATTTTAACTCGAACATTGGGCACTATAACATGTGCCGGTAGGGGGTGGGGTAATTTGCAGGCCTGTCATCGCCGAGCGCGGACTTTCGGGAGCTAGCCACCTAGTGGGTCTTACAGTAGAAGGGTGGCACTCTCAGACCACATGCACCGCTATGCCGGGAAAACTCTGGTTTCCGAGAAATAGGGGGACAAATATGACCGAAAATGCACATTTCCGTATAGAAAAGGCATGCCGCGGGTACCCTCTTCGGCTGGGTACTTTTTCGACTTTCGGGAGTTGTACACCGAGTGGGTTTTGTAGTCCATACAAGTGCCTTCACGGCCCATAGGTCGGCTATTCCGGGAAAACTCTGGTTTCTCGGAAATTTTAACTCGAACATTGGGCACTATAACATGTACCGGTAGGGGGTGGGGTAATTTGCAGGCCTGTCATCGCCGAGCGCGGACTTTCGGGAGCTAGCCATCTAGTGGGTCTTACAGTAGAAGGGTGGCACTCTCAGACCACATGCACCGCTATGCCGGGAAAACTCAGGTTTCCGAGAAATAGGGGGACAAATATGACCAAAAATGCACATTTCCGTATAGAAAAGGCATGCCGCGGGTACCCTCTTCGGCTGGGTACTTTTTCGACTTTCGGGAGTTGGACACCCAGTGGGTTTTGTAGTCCATACAAGTGCCTTCACGGCCCATAGGTCGGCTATTCCGGGAAAACTCTGGTTTCTCGGAAATTTTAACTGGAACATTGGGCACTATAACATGTGCCGGTAGGGGGTGGGGTAATTTGCAGGCCTGTCATCGCCGAGCGCGGACTTTCGGGAGCTAGCCACCTAGTGGGTCTTACAGTAGAAGGGTGGCACTCTCAGACCACATGCACCGCTATGCCGGGAAAACTCTGGTTTCCGAGAAATAGGGGGACAAATATGACCGAAAATGCACATTTCCGTATAGAAAAGGCATGCCGCGGGTACCCTCTTCGGCTGGGTACTTTTTCGACTTTCGGGAGTTGGACACCCAGTGGGTTTTGTAGTCCATACAAGTGCCTTCACGGCCCATAGGTCGGCTATTCCGGGAAAACTCTGCTTTCTCAGAAATTTTAACTCGAACATTGGGCACTATAACATGTGCCGGTAGGGGGTGGGGTAATTTGCAGGCCTGTCATCGCCGAGCGCGGACTTTCGGGAGCTAGCCACCTAGTGGGTCTTACAGTAGAAGGGTGGCACTCTCAGACCACATGCACCGCTATGCCGGGAAAACTC
The DNA here is from genome assembly GCA_964017185.1 of Rugalucina vietnamica. Lineage (NCBI taxonomy): Eukaryota > Metazoa > Mollusca > Bivalvia > Lucinida > Lucinidae > Rugalucina > Rugalucina vietnamica. Next base: position 63,678,427 of record OZ024873.1, read on the forward strand.
TTGTTTCCGAGAAATAGGGGGACAAATATGACCGAAAATGCACGTTTCCGTATAGAAAAGGCATGCCGCGGGTACCCTCTTCGGCTGGGTACTTTTTCGACTTTCGGGAGTTGGACACCCAGTGGGTTTTGTAGTCCATACAAGTGCCTTCACGGCCCATAGGTCGGCTATTCCGGGAAAACTCTGGTTTCTCGGAAACTTTAACTCGAACATTGGGCACTATAACATGTGCCGGTAGGGGGTGGGGTAATTTGCAGGCCTGTCATCGCCGAGCGCGGACTTTCGGGAGCTAGCCACCTAGTGGGTCTTACAGTAGAAGGGTGGCACTCTCAGACCACATGCACCGCTATGCCGGGAAAACTCAGGTTTCCGAGAAATAGGGGGACAAATATGACCGAAAATGCACATTTCCGTATAGAAAAGGCATGCCGCGGGTACCCTCTTCGGCTGGGTACTTTTTCGACTTTCGGGAGTTGGACACCCAGTGGGTTTTGTAGTCCATACAAGTGCCTTCACGGCCCATAGGTCGGCTATTCCGGGAAAACTCTGGTTTTTCGGAAATTTTAACTCGAACATTGGGCACTATAACATGTGCCGGTAGGGGGTGGGGTAATTTGCAGGCCTGTCATCGCCGAGCGCGGACTTTCGGGAGCTAGCCACCTAGTGGGTCTTACAGTAGAAGGGTGGCACTCTCAGACCACATGCACCGCTATGCCGGAAAAAACTCTGGTTTCCGAGAAATAGGGGGACAAATATGACCGAAAATGCACATTTCCGTATAGAAAAGGCATGCCGCGGGTACCCTCTTCGGCTGGGTACTTTTTCGACTTTCGGGAGTTGGACACCCAGTGGGTTTTGTAGTCCATACAAGAGCCTTCACGGCCCATAGGTCGGCTATTACGGGAAAACTCTGGTTTCTCGGAAATTTTAACTCGAACATTGGGCACTATAACATGTGCCGGTAGGGGGTGGGGTAATTTGCAGGCCTGTCATCGCCGAGCGCGGACTTTCGGGAGCTAGCCACCTAGTGGGTCTTACAGTAGAAGGGTGGCACTCTCAGACCACATGCACCGCTATGCCGGGAAAACTCTGGTTTCCGAGAAATAGGGGGACAAATATGACCGAAAATGCACATTTCCGTATAGAAAAGGCATGCCGCGGGTACCCTCTTCGGCTGGGTACTTTTTCGACTTTCGGGAGTTGGACACCCAGTGGGTTTTGTAGTCCATACAAGTGCCTTCACGGCCCATAGGTCGGCTATTCCGGGAAAACTCTGGTTTCTCGGAAATTTTAACTCGAACATTGGGCACTATAACATGTGCCGGTAGGGGGTGGGGTAATTTGCAGGCCTGTCATCGCCGAGCGCGGACTTTCGGGAGCTAGCCACCTAGTGGGTCTTACAGTAGAAGGGTGGCACTCTCAGACCACATGCACCGCTATGCCGGGAAAACTCTGGTTTCCGAGAAATAGGGGGACAAATATGACCGAAAATGCACATTTCCGTATAGAAAAGGCATGCCGCGGGTACCCTCTTCGGCTGAGTACTTTTTCGACTTTCGGGAGTTGTACACCGAGTGGGTTTTGTAGTCCATACAAGTGCCTTCACGGCCCATAGGTCGGCTATTCCGGGAAAACTCTGGTTTCTCGGAAATTTTAACTCGAACATTGGGCACTATAACATGTACCGGTAGGGGGTGGGGTAATTTGCAGGCCTGTCATCGCCGAGCGCGGACTTTCGGGAGCTAGCCACCTAGTGGGTCTTACAGTAGAAGGGTGGCACTCTCAGACCACATGCACCGCTATGCCGGGAAAACTCAGGTTTCCGAGAAATAGGGGGACAAATATGACCAAAAATGCACATTTCCGTATAGAAAAGGCATGCCGCGGGTACCCTCTTCGGCTGGGTACTTTTTCGACTTTCGGGAGTTGGACACCCAGTGGGTTTTGTAGTCCATACAAGTGCCTTCACGGCCCATAGGTCGGCTATTCCGGGAAAACTCTGGTTTCTCGGAAATTTTAACTGGAACATTGGGCACTATAACATGTGCCGGTAGGGGGTGGGGTAATTTGCAGGCCTGTCATCGCCGAGCGCGGACTTTCGGGAGCTAGCCACCTAGTGGGTCTTACAGTAGAAGGGTGGCACTCTCAGACCACATGCACCGCTATGCCGGGAAAACTCTGGTTTCCGAGAAATAGGGGGACAAATATGACCGAAAATGCACATTTCCGTATAGAAAAGGCATGCCGCGGGTACCCTCTTCGGCTGGGTACTTTTTCGACTTTCGGGAGTTGGACACCCAGTGGGTTTTGTAGTCCATACAAGTGCCTTCACGGCCCATAGGTCGGCTATTCCGGGAAAACTCTGCTTTCTCAGAAATTTTAACTCGAACATTGGGCACTATAACATGTGCCGGTAGGGGGTGGGGTAATTTGCAGGCCTGTCATCGCCGAGCGCGGACTTTCGGGAGCTAGCCACCTAGTGGGTCTTACAGTAGAAGGGTGGCACTCTCAGACCACATGCACCGCTATGCCGGGAAAACTCTTGTTTCCGAGAAATAGGGGGACAAATATGACCGAAAATGCACGTTTCCGTATAGAAAAGGCATGCCGCGGGTACCCTCTTCGGCTGGGTACTTTTTCGACTTTCGGGAGTTGGACACCCAGTGGGTTTTGTAGTCCATACAAGTGCCTTCACGGCCCATAGGTCGGCTATTCCGGGAAAACTCTGGTTTCTCGGAAATTTTAACTCGAACATTGGGCACTATAACATGTGCCGGTAGGGGGTGGGGTAATTTGCAGGCCTGTCATCGCCGAGCGCGGACTTTCGGGAGCTAGCCACCTAGTGGGTCTTACAGTAGAAGGGTGGCACTCTCAGACCACATGCACCGCTATGCCGGGAAAACTCAGGTTTCCGAGAAATAGGGGGACAAATATGACCGAAAATGCACATTTCCGTATAGAAAAGGCATGCCGCGGGTACCCTCTTCGGCTGGGTACTTTTTCGACTTTCGGGAGTTGGACACCCAGTGGGTTTTGTAGTCCATACAAGTGCCTTCACGGCCCATAGGTCGGCTATTCCGGGAAAACTCTGGTTTTTCGGAAATTTTAACTCGAACATTGGGCACTATAACATGTGCCGGTAGGGGGTGGGGTAATTTGCAGGCCTGTCATCGCCGAGCGCGGACTTTCGGGAGCTAGCCACCTAGTGGGTCTTACAGTAGAAGGGTGGCACTCTCAGACCACATGCACCGCTATGCCGGAAAAAACTCTGGTTTCCGAGAAATAGGGGGACAAATATGACCGAAAATGCACATTTCCGTATAGAAAAGGCATGCCGCGGGTACCCTCTTCGGCTGGGTACTTTTTCGACTTTCGGGAGTTGGACACCCAGTGGGTTTTGTAGTCCATACAAGAGCCTTCACGGCCCATAGGTCGGCTATTACGGGAAAACTCTGGTTTCTCGGAAATTTTAACTCGAACATTGGGCACTATAACATGTGCCGGTAGGGGGTGGGGTAATTTGCAGGCCTGTCATCGCCGAGCGCGGACTTTCGGGAGCTAGCCACCTAGTGGGTCTTACAGTAGAAGGGTGGCACTCTCAGACCACATGCACCGCTATGCCGGGAAAACTCTGGTTTCCGAGAAATAGGGGGACAAATATGACCGAAAATGCACATTTCCGTATAGAAAAGGCATGCCGCGGGTACCCTCTTCGGCTGGGTACTTTTTCGACTTTCGGGAGTTGGACACCCAGTGGGTTTTGTAGTCCATACAAGTGCCTTCACGGCCCATAGGTCGGCTATTCCGGGAAAACTCTGGTTTCTCGGAAATTTTAACTCGAACATTGGGCACTATAACATGTGCCGGTAGGGGGTGGGGTAATTTGCAGGCCTGTCATCGCCGAGCGCGGACTTTCGGGAGCTAGCCACCTAGTGGGTCTTACAGTAGAAGGGTGGCACTCTCAGACCACATGCACCGCTATGCCGGGAAAACTCTGGTTTCCGAGAAATAGGGGGACAAATATGACCGAAAATGCACATTTCCGTATAGAAAAGGCATGCCGCGGGTACCCTCTTCGGCTGGGTACTTTTTCGACTTTCGGGAGTTGTACACCGAGTGGGTTTTGTAGTCCATACAAGTGCCTTCACGGCCCATAGGTCGGCTATTCCGGGAAAACTCTGGTTTCTCGGAAATTTTAACTCGAACATTGGGCACTATAACATGTACCGGTAGGGGGTGGGGTAATTTGCAGGCCTGTCATCGCCGAGCGCGGACTTTCGGGAGCTAGCCACCTAGTGGGTCTTACAGTAGAAGGGTGGCACTCTCAGACCACATGCACCGCTATGCCGGGAAAACTCAGGTTTCCGAGAAATAGGGGGACAAATATGACCAAAAATGCACATTTCCGTATAGAAAAGGCATGCCGCGGGTACCCTCTTCGGCTGGGTACTTTTTCGACTTTCGGGAGTTGGACACCCAGTGGGTTTTGTAGTCCATACAAGTGCCTTCACGGCCCATAGGTCGGCTATTCCGGGAAAACTCTGGTTTCTCGGAAATTTTAACTGGAACATTGGGCACTATAACATGTGCCGGTAGGGGGTGGGGTAATTTGCAGGCCTGTCATCGCCGAGCGCGGACTTTCGGGAGCTAGCCACCTAGTGGGTCTTACAGTAGAAGGGTGGCACTCTCAGACCACATGCACCGCTATGCCGGGAAAACTCTGGTTTCCGAGAAATAGGGGGACAAATATGACCGAAAATGCACATTTCCGTATAGAAAAGGCATGCCGCGGGTACCCTCTTCGGCTGGGTACTTTTTCGACTTTCGGGAGTTGGACACCCAGTGGGTTTTGTAGTCCATACAAGTGCCTTCACGGCCCATAGGTCGGCTATTCCGGGAAAACTCTGCTTTCTCAGAAATTTTAACTCGAACATTGGGCACTATAACATGTGCCGGTAGGGGGTGGGGTAATTTGCAGGCCTGTCATCGCCGAGCGCGGACTTTCGGGAGCTAGCCACCTAGTGGGTCTTACAGTAGAAGGGTGGCACTCTCAGACCACATGCACCGCTATGCCGGGAAAACTCTTGTTTCCGAGAAATAGGGGGACAAATATGACCGAAAATGCACGTTTCCGTATAGAAAAGGCATGCCGCGGGTACCCTCTTCGGCTGGGTACTTTTTCGACTTTCGGGAGTTGGACACCCAGTGGGTTTTGTAGTCCATACAAGTGCCTTCACGGCCCATAGGTCGGCTATTCCGGGAAAACTCTGGTTTCTCGGAAACTTTAACTCGAACATTGGGCACTATAACATGTGCCGGTAGGGGGTGGGGTAATTTGCAGGCCTGTCATCGCCGAGCGCGGACTTTCGGGAGCTAGCCACCTAGTGGGTCTTACAGTAGAAGGGTGGCACTCTCAGACCACATGCACCGCTATGCCGGGAAAACTCAGGTTTCCGAGAAATAGGGGGACAAATATGACCGAAAATGCACATTTCCGTATAGAAAAGGCATGCCGCGGGTACCCTCTTCGGCTGGGTACTTTTTCGACTTTCGGGAGTTGGACACCCAGTGGGTTTTGTAGTCCATACAAGTGCCTTCACGGCCCATAGGTCGGCTATTCCGGGAAAACTCTGGTTTTTCGGAAATTTTAACTCGAACATTGGGCACTATAACATGTGCCGGTAGGGGGTGGGGTAATTTGCAGGCCTGTCATCGCCGAGCGCGGACTTTCGGGAGCTAGCCACCTAGTGGGTCTTACAGTAGAAGGGTGGCACTCTCAGACCACATGCACCGCTATGCCGGAAAAAACTCTGGTTTCCCAGAAATAGGGGGACAAATATGACCGAAAATGCACATTTCCGTATAGAAAAGGCATGCCGCGGGTACCCTCTTCGGCTGGGTACTTTTTCGACTTTCGGGAGTTGGACACCCAGTGGGTTTTGTAGTCCATACAAGAGCCTTCACGGCCCATAGGTCGGCTATTACGGGAAAACTCTGGTTTCTCGGAAATTTTAACTCGAACATTGGGCACTATAACATGTGCCGGTAGGGGGTGGGGTAATTTGCAGGCCTGTCATCGCCGAGCGCGGACTTTCGGGAGCTAGCCACCTAGTGGGTCTTACAGTAGAAGGGTGGCACTCTCAGACCACATGCACCGCTATGCCGGGAAAACTCTGGTTTCCGAGAAATAGGGGGACAAATATGACCGAAAATGCACATTTCCGTATAGAAAAGGCATGCCGCGGGTACCCTCTTCGGCTGGGTACTTTTTCGACTTTCGGGAGTTGGACACCCAGTGGGTTTTGTAGTCCATACAAGTGCCTTCACGGCCCATAGGTCGGCTATTCCGGGAAAACTCTGGTTTCTCGGAAATTTTAACTCGAACATTGGGCACTATAACATGTGCCGGTAGGGGGTGGGGTAATTTGCAGGCCTGTCATCGCCGAGCGCGGACTTTCGGGAGCTAGCCACCTAGTGGGTCTTACAGTAGAAGGGTGGCACTCTCAGACCACATGCACCGCTATGCCGGGAAAACTCTGGTTTCCGAGAAATAGGGGGACAAATATGACCGAAAATGCACATTTCCGTATAGAAAAGGCATGCCGCGGGTACCCTCTTCGGCTGGGTACTTTTTCGACTTTCGGGAGTTGTACACCGAGTGGGTTTTGTAGTCCATACAAGTGCCTTCACGGCCCATAGGTCGGCTATTCCGGGAAAACTCTGGTTTCTCGGAAATTTTAACTCGAACATTGGGCACTATAACATGTACCGGTAGGGGGTGGGGTAATTTGCAGGCCTGTCATCGCCGAGCGCGGACTTTCGGGAGCTAGCCACCTAGTGGGTCTTACAGTAGAAGGGTGGCACTCTCAGACCACATGCACCGCTATGCCGGGAAAACTCAGGTTTCCGAGAAATAGGGGGACAAATATGACCAAAAATGCACATTTCCGTATAGAAAAGGCATGCCGCGGGTACCCTCTTCGGCTGGGTACTTTTTCGACTTTCGGGAGTTGGACACCCAGTGGGTTTTGTAGTCCATACAAGTGCCTTCACGGCCCATAGGTCGGCTATTCCGGGAAAACTCTGGTTTCTCGGAAATTTTAACTGGAACATTGGGCACTATAACATGTGCCGGTAGGGGGTGGGGTAATTTGCAGGCCTGTCATCGCCGAGCGCGGACTTTCGGGAGCTAGCCACCTAGTGGGTCTTACAGTAGAAGGGTGGCACTCTCAGACCACATGCACCGCTATGCCGGGAAAACTCTGGTTTCCGAGAAATAGGGGGACAAATATGACCGAAAATGCACATTTCCGTATAGAAAAGGCATGCCGCGGGTACCCTCTTCGGCTGGGTACTTTTTCGACTTTCGGGAGTTGGACACCCAGTGGGTTTTGTAGTCCATACAAGTGCCTTCACGGCCCATAGGTCGGCTATTCCGGGAAAACTCTGCTTTCTCAGAAATTTTAACTCGAACATTGGGCACTATAACATGTGCCGGTAGGGGGTGGGGTAATTTGCAGGCCTGTCATCGCCGAGCGCGGACTTTCGGGAGCTAGCCACCTAGTGGGTCTTACAGTAGAAGGGTGGCACTCTCAGACCACATGCACCGCTATGCCGGGAAAACTCTTGTTTCCGAGAAATAGGGGGACAAATATGACCGAAAATGCACGTTTCCGTATAGAAAAGGCATGCCGCGGGTACCCTCTTCGGCTGGGTACTTTTTCGACTTTCGGGAGTTGGACACCCAGTGGGTTTTGTAGTCCATACAAGTGCCTTCACGGCCCATAGGTCGGCTATTCCGGGAAAACTCTGGTTTCTCGGAAACTTTAACTCGAACATTGGGCACTATAACATGTGCCGGTAGGGGGTGGGGTAATTTGCAGGCCTGTCATCGCCGAGCGCGGACTTTCGGGAGCTAGCCACCTAGTGGGTCTTACAGTAGAAGGGTGGCACTCTCAGACCACATGCACCGCTATGCCGGGAAAACTCAGGTTTCCGAGAAATAGGGGGACAAATATGACCGAAAATGCACATTTCCGTATAGAAAAGGCATGCCGCGGGTACCCTCTTCGGCTGGGTACTTTTTCGACTTTCGGGAGTTGGACACCCAGTGGGTTTTGTAGTCCATACAAGTGCCTTCACGGCCCATAGGTCGGCTATTCCGGGAAAACTCTGGTTTTTCGGAAATTTTAACTCGAACATTGGGCACTATAACATGTGCCGGTAGGGGGTGGGGTAATTTGCAGGCCTGTCATCGCCGAGCGCGGACTTTCGGGAGCTAGCCACCTAGTGGGTCTTACAGTAGAAGGGTGGCACTCTCAGACCACATGCACCGCTATGCCGGAAAAAACTCTGGTTTCCGAGAAATAGGGGGACAAATATGACCGAAAATGCACATTTCCGTATAGAAAAGGCATGCCGCGGGTACCCTCTTCGGCTGGGTACTTTTTCGACTTTCGGGAGTTGGACACCCAGTGGGTTTTGTAGTCCATACAAGAGCCTTCACGGCCCATAGGTCGGCTATTACGGGAAAACTCTGGTTTCTCGGAAATTTTAACTCGAACATTGGGCACTATAACATGTGCCGGTAGGGGGTGGGGTAATTTGCAGGCCTGTCATCGCCGAGCGCGGACTTTCGGGAGCTAGCCACCTAGTGGGTCTTACAGTAGAAGGGTGGCACTCTCAGACCACATGCACCGCTATGCCGGGAAAACTCTGGTTTCCGAGAAATAGGGGGACAAATATGACCGAAAATGCACATTTCCGTATAGAAAAGGCATGCCGCGGGTACCCTCTTCGGCTGGGTACTTTTTCGACTTTCGGGAGTTGGACACCCAGTGGGTTTTGTAGTCCATACAAGTGCCTTCACGGCCCATAGGTCGGCTATTCCGGGAAAACTCTGGTTTCTCGGAAATTTTAACTCGAACATTGGGCACTATAACATGTGCCGGTAGGGGGTGGGGTAATTTGCAGGCCTGTCATCGCCGAGCGCGGACTTTCGGGAGCTAGCCACCTAGTGGGTCTTACAGTAGAAGGGTGGCACTCTCAGACCACATGCACCGCTATGCCGGGAAAACTCTGGTTTCCGAGAAATAGGGGGACAAATATGACCGAAAATGCACATTTCCGTATAGAAAAGGCATGCCGCGGGTACCCTCTTCGGCTGGGTACTTTTTCGACTTTCGGGAGTTGTACACCGAGTGGGTTTTGTAGTCCATACAAGTGCCTTCACGGCCCATAGGTCGGCTATTCCGGGAAAACTCTGGTTTCTCGGAAATTTTAACTCGAACATTGGGCACTATAACATGTACCGGTAGGGGGTGGGGTAATTTGCAGGCCTGTCATCGCCGAGCGCGGACTTTCGGGAGCTAGCCACCTAGTGGGTCTTACAGTAGAAGGGTGGCACTCTCAGACCACATGCACCGCTATGCCGGGAAAACTCAGGTTTCCGAGAAATAGGGGGACAAATATGACCAAAAATGCACATTTCCGTATAGAAAAGGCATGCCGCGGGTACCCTCTTCGGCTGGGTACTTTTTCGACTTTCGGGAGTTGGACACCCAGTGGGTTTTGTAGTCCATACAAGTGCCTTCACGGCCCATAGGTCGGCTATTCCGGGAAAACTCTGGTTTCTCGGAAATTTTAACTGGAACATTGGGCACTATAACATGTGCCGGTAGGGGGTGGGGTAATTTGCAGGCCTGTCATCGCCGAGCGCGGACTTTCGGGAGCTAGCCACCTAGTGGGTCTTACAGTAGAAGGGTGGCACTCTCAGACCACATGCACCGCTATGCCGGGAAAACTCTGGTTTCCGAGAAATAGGGGGACAAATATGACCGAAAATGCACATTTCCGTATAGAAAAGGCATGCCGCGGGTACCCTCTTCGGCTGGGTACTTTTTCGACTTTCGGGAGTTGGACACCCAGTGGGTTTTGTAGTCCATACAAGTGCCTTCACGGCCCATAGGTCGGCTATTCCGGGAAAACTCTGCTTTCTCAGAAATTTTAACTCGAACATTGGGCACTATAACATGTGCCGGTAGGGGGTGGGGTAATTTGCAGGCCTGTCATCGCCGAGCGCGGACTTTCGGGAGCTAGCCACCTAGTGGGTCTTACAGTAGAAGGGTGGCACTCTCAGACCACATGCACCGCTATGCCGGGAAAACTCTTGTTTCCGAGAAATAGGGGGACAAATATGACCGAAAATGCACGTTTCCGTATAGAAAAGGCATGCCGCGGGTACCCTCTTCGGCTGGGTACTTTTTCGACTTTCGGGAGTTGGACACCCAGTGGGTTTTGTAGTCCATACAAGTGCCTTCACGGCCCATAGGTCGGCTATTCCGGGAAAACTCTGGTTTCTCGGAAACTTTAACTCGAACATTGGGCACTATAACATGTGCCGGTAGGGGGTGGGGTAATTTGCAGGCCTGTCATCGCCGAGCGCGGACTTTCGGGAGCTAGCCACCTAGTGGGTCTTACAGTAAAAGGGTGGCACTCTCAGACCACATGCACCGCTATGCCGGGAAAACTCAGGTTTCCGAGAAATAGGGGGACAAATATGACCGAAAATGCACATTTCCGTATAGAAAAGGCATGCCGCGGGTACCCTCTTCGGCTGGGTACTTTTTCGACTTTCGGGAGTTGGACACCCAGTGGGTTTTGTAGTCCATACAAGTGCCTTCACGGCCCATAGGTCGGCTATTCCGGGAAAACTCTGGTTTTTCGGAAATTTTAACTCGAACATTGGGCACTATAACATGTGCCGGTAGGGGGTGGGGTAATTTGCAGGCCTGTCATCGCCGAGCGCGGACTTTCGGGAGCTAGCCACCTAGTGGGTCTTACAGTAGAAGGGTGGCACTCTCAGACCACATGCACCGCTATGCCGGAAAAAACTCTGGTTTCCGAGAAATAGGGGGACAAATATGACCGAAAATGCACATTTCCGTATAGAAAAGGCATGCCGCGGGTACCCTCTTCGGCTGGGTACTTTTTCGACTTTCGGGAGTTGGACACCCAGTGGGTTTTGTAGTCCATACAAGAGCCTTCACGGCCCATAGGTCGGCTATTACGGGAAAACTCTGGTTTCTCGGAAATTTTAACTCGAACATTGGGCACTATAACATGTGCCGGTAGGGGGTGGGGTAATTTGCAGGCCTGTCATCGCCGAGCGCGGACTTTCGGGAGCTAGCCACCTAGTGGGTCTTACAGTAGAAGGGTGGCACTCTCAGACCACATGCACCGCTATGCCGGGAAAACTCTGGTTTCCGAGAAATAGGGGGACAAATATGACCGAAAATGCACATTTCCGTATAGAAAAGGCATGCCGCGGGTACCCTCTTCGGCTGGGTACTTTTTCGACTTTCGGGAGTTGGACACCCAGTGGGTTTTGTAGTCCATACAAGTGCCTTCACGGCCCATAGGTCGGCTATTCCGGGAAAACTCTGGTTTCTCGGAAATTTTAACTCGAACATTGGGCACTATAACATGTGCCGGTAGGGGGTGGGGTAATTTGCAGGCCTGTCATCGCCGAGCGCGGACTTTCGGGAGCTAGCCACCTAGTGGGTCTTACAGTAGAAGGGTGGCACTCTCAGACCACATGCACCGCTATGCCGGGAAAACTCTGGTTTCCGAGAAATAGGGGGACAAATATGACCGAAAATGCACATTTCCGTATAGAAAAGGCATGCCGCGGGTACCCTCTTCGGCTGGGTACTTTTTCGACTTTCGGGAGTTGTACACCGAGTGGGTTTTGTAGTCCATACAAGTGCCTTCACGGCCCATAGGTCGGCTATTCCGGGAAAACTCTGGTTTCTCGGAAATTTTAACTCGAACATTGGGCACTATAACATGTACCGGTAGGGGGTGGGGTAATTTGCAGGCCTGTCATCGCCGAGCGCGGACTTTCGGGAGCTAGCCACCTAGTGGGTCTTACAGTAGAAGGGTGGCACTCTCAGACCACATGCACCGCTATGCCGGGAAAACTCAGGTTTCCGAGAAATAGGGGGACAAATATGACCAAAAATGCACATTTCCGTATAGAAAAGGCATGCCGCGGGTACCCTCTTCGGCTGGGTACTTTTTCGACTTTCGGGAGTTGGACACCCAGTGGGTTTTGTAGTCCATACAAGTGCCTTCACGGCCCATAGGTCGGCTATTCCGGGAAAACTCTGGTTTCTCGGAAATTTTAACTGGAACATTGGGCACTATAACATGTGCCGGTAGGGGGTGGGGTAATTTGCAGGCCTGTCATCGCCGAGCGCGGACTTTCGGGAGCTAGCCACCTAGTGGGTCTTACAGTAGAAGGGTGGCACTCTCAGACCACATGCACCGCTATGCCGGGAAAACTCTGGTTTCCGAGAAATAGGGGGACAAATATGACCGAAAATGCACATTTCCGTATAGAAAAGGCATGCCGCGGGTACCCTCTTCGGCTGGGTACTTTTTCGACTTTCGGGAGTTGGACACCCAGTGGGTTTTGTAGTCCATACAAGTGCCTTCACGGCCCATAGGTCGGCTATTCCGGGAAAACTCTGCTTTCTCAGAAATTTTAACTCGAACATTGGGCACTATAACATGTGCCGGTAGGGGGTGGGGTAATTTGCAGGCCTGTCATCGCCGAGCGCGGACTTTCGGGAGCTAGCCACCTAGTGGGTCTTACAGTAGAAGGGTGGCACTCTCAGACCACATGCACCGCTATGCCGGGAAAACTCTTGTTTCCGAGAAATAGGGGGACAAATATGACCGAAAATGCACGTTTCCGTATAGAAAAGGCATGCCGCGGGTACCCTCTTCGGCTGGGTACTTTTTCGACTTTCGGGAGTTGGACACCCAGTGGGTTTTGTAGTCCATACAAGTGCCTTCACGGCCCATAGGTCGGCTATTCCGGGAAAACTCTGGTTTCTCGGAAACTTTAACTCGAACATTGGGCACTATAACATGTGCCGGTAGGGGGTGGGGTAATTTGCAGGCCTGTCATCGCCGAGCGCGGACTTTCGGGAGCTAGCCACCTAGTGGGTCTTACAGTAGAAGGGTGGCACTCTCAGACCACATGCACCGCTATGCCGGGAAAACTCAGGTTTCCGAGAAATAGGGGGACAAATATGACCGAAAATGCACATTTCCGTATAGAAAAGGCATGCCGCGGGTACCCTCTTCGGCTGGGTACTTTTTCGACTTTCGGGAGTTGGACACCCAGTGGGTTTTGTAGTCCATACAAGTGCCTTCACGGCCCATAGGTCGGCTATTCCGGGAAAACTCTGGTTTTTCGGAAATTTTAACTCGAACATTGGGCACTATAACATGTGCCGGTAGGGGGTGGGGTAATTTGCAGGCCTGTCATCGCCGAGCGCGGACTTTCGGGAGCTAGCCACCTAGTGGGTCTTACAGTAGAAGGGTGGCACTCTCAGACCACATGCACCGCTATGCCGGAAAAAAACTCTGGTTTCCGAGAAATAGGGGGACAAATATGACCGAAAATGCACATTTCCGTATAGAAAAGGCATGCCGCGGGTACCCTCTTCGGCTGGGTACTTTTTCGACTTTCGGGAGTTGGACACCGAGTGGGTTTTGGAGTCCATACAAGAGCCTTCACGGCCCATAGGTCGGCTATTACGGGAAAACTCTGGTTTCTCGGAAATTTTAACTCGAACATTGGGCACTATAACATGTGCCGGTAGGGGGTGGGGTAATTTGCAGGCCTGTCATCGCCGAGCGCGGACTTTCGGGAGCTAGCCACCTAGTGGGTCTTACAGTAGAAGGGTGGCACTCTCAGACCACATGCACCGCTATGCCGGGAAAACTCTGGTTTCCGAGAAATAGGGGGACAAATATGACCGAAAATGCACATTTCCGTATAGAAAAGGCATGCCGCGGGTACCCTCTTCGGCTGGGTACTTTTTCGACTTTCGGGAGTTGGACACCCAGTGGGTTTTGTAGTCCATACAAGTGCCTTCACGGCCCATAGGTCGGCTATTCCGGGAAAACTCTGGTTTCTCGGAAATTTTAACTCGAACATTGGGCACTATAACATGTGCCGGTAGGGGGTGGGGTAATTTGCAGGCCTGTCATCGCCGAGCGCGGACTTTCGGGAGCTAGCCACCTAGTGGGTCTTACAGTAGAAGGGTGGCACTCTCAGACCACATGCACCGCTATGCCGGGAAAACTCTGGTTTCCGAGAAATAGGGGGACAAATATGACCGAAAATGCACATTTCCGTATAGAAAAGGCATGCCGCGGGTACCCTCTTCGGCTGGGTACTTTTTCGACTTTCGGGAGTTGTACACCGAGTGGGTTTTGTAGTCCATACAAGTGCCTTCACGGCCCATAGGTCGGCTATTCCGGGAAAACTCTGGTTTCTCGGAAATTTTAACTCGAACATTGGGCACTATAACATGTACCGGTAGGGGGTGGGGTAATTTGCAGGCCTGTCATCGCCGAGCGCGGACTTTCGGGAGCTAGCCACCTAGTGGGTCTTACAGTAGAAGGGTGGCACTCTCAGACCACATGCACCGCTATGCCGGGAAAACTCAGGTTTCCGAGAAATAGGGGGACAAATATGACCGAAAATGCACATTTCCGTATAGAAAAGGCATGCCGCGGGTACCCTCTTCGGCTGGGTACTTTTTCGACTTTCGGGAGTTGGACACCCAGTGGGTTTTGTAGTCCATACAAGTGCCTTCACGGCCCATAGGTCGGCTATTCCGGGAAAACTCTGGTTTTTCGGAAATTTTAACTCGAACATTGGGCACTATAACATGTGCCGGTAGGGGGTGGGGTAATTTGCAGGCCTGTCATCGCCGAGCGCGGACTTTCGGGAGCTAGCCACCTAGTGGGTCTTACAGTAGAAGGGTGGCACTCTCAGACCACATGCACCGCTATGCCGGAAAAAAACTCTGGTTTCCGAGAAATAGGGGGACAAATATGACCGAAAATGCACATTTCCGTATAGAAAAGGCATGCCGCGGGTACCCTCTTCGGCTGGGTACTTTTTCGACTTTCGGGAGTTGGACACCGAGTGGGTTTTGGAGTCCATACAAGAGCCTTCACGGCCCATAGGTCGGCTATTACGGGAAAACTCTGGTTTCTCGGAAATTTTAACTCGAACATTGGGCACTATAACATGTGCCGGTAGGGGGTGGGGTAATTTGCAGGCCTGTCATCGCCGAGCGCGGACTTTCGGGAGCTAGCCACCTAGTGGGTCTTACAGTAGAAGGGTGGCACTCTCAGACCACATGCACCGCTATGCCGGGAAAACTCTGGTTTCCGAGAAATAGGGGGACAAATATGACCGAAAATGCACATTTCCGTATAGAAAAGGCATGCCGCGGGTACCCTCTTCGGCTGGGTACTTTTTCGACTTTCGGGAGTTGGACACCCAGTGGGTTTTGTAGTCCATACAAGTGCCTTCACGGCCCATAGGTCGGCTATTCCGGGAAAACTCTGGTTTCTCGGAAATTTTAACTCGAACATTGGGCACTATAACATGTGCCGGTAGGGGGTGGGGTAATTTGCAGGCCTGTCATCGCCGAGCGCGGACTTTCGGGAGCTAGCCACCTAGTGGGTCTTACAGTAGAAGGGTGGCACTCTCAGACCACATGCACCGCTATGCCGGGAAAACTCTGGTTTCCGAGAAATAGGGGGACAAATATGACCGAAAATGCACATTTCCGTATAGAAAAGGCATGCCGCGGGTACCCTCTTCGGCTGGGTACTTTTTCGACTTTCGGGAGTTGTACACCGAGTGGGTTTTGTAGTCCATACAAGTGCCTTCACGGCCCATAGGTCGGCTATTCCGGGAAAACTCTGGTTTCTCGGAAATTTTAACTCGAACATTGGGCACTATAACATGTACCGGTAGGGGGTGGGGTAATTTGCAGGCCTGTCATCGCCGAGCGCGGACTTTCGGGAGCTAGCCACCTAGTGGGTCTTACAGTAGAAGGGTGGCACTCTCAGACCACATGCACCGCTATGCCGGGAAAACTCAGGTTTCCGAGAAATAGGGGGACAAATATGACCAAAAATGCACATTTCCGTATAGAAAAGGCATGCCGCGGGTACCCTCTTCGGCTGGGTACTTTTTCGACTTTCGGGAGTTGGACACCCAGTGGGTTTTGTAGTCCATACAAGTGCCTTCACGGCCCATAGGTCGGCTATTCCGGGAAAACTCTGGTTTCTCGGAAATTTTAACTGGAACATTGGGCACTATAACATGTGCCGGTAGGGGGTGGGGTAATTTGCAGGCCTGTCATCGCCGAGCGCGGACTTTCGGGAGCTAGCCACCTAGTGGGTCTTACAGTAGAAGGGTGGCACTCTCAGACCACATGCACCGCTATGCCGGGAAAACTCTGGTTTCCGAGAAATAGGGGGACAAATATGACCGAAAATGCACATTTCCGTATAGAAAAGGCATGCCGCGGGTACCCTCTTCGGCTGGGTACTTTTTCGACTTTCGGGAGTTGGACACCCAGTGGGTTTTGTAGTCCATACAAGTGCCTTCACGGCCCATAGGTCGGCTATTCCGGGAAAACTCTGCTTTCTCAGAAATTTTAACTCGAACATTGGGCACTATAACATGTGCCGGTAGGGGGTGGGGTAATTTGCAGGCCTGTCATCGCCGAGCGCGGACTTTCGGGAGCTAGCCACCTAGTGGGTCTTACAGTAGAAGGGTGGCACTCTCAGACCACATGCACCGCTATGCCGGGAAAACTCTTGTTTCCGAGAAATAGGGGGACAAATATGACCGAAAATGCACGTTTCCGTATAGAAAAGGCATGCCGCGGGTACCCTCTTCGGCTGGGTACTTTTTCGACTTTCGGGAGTTGGACACCCAGTGGGTTTTGTAGTCCATACAAGTGCCTTCACGGCCCATAGGTCGGCTATTCCGGGAAAACTCTGGTTTCTCGGAAACTTTAACTCGAACATTGGGCACTATAACATGTGCCGGTAGGGGGTGGGGTAATTTGCAGGCCTGTCATCGCCGAGCGCGGACTTTCGGGAGCTAGCCACCTAGTGGGTCTTACAGTAGAAGGGTGGCACTCTCAGACCACATGCACCGCTATGCCGGGAAAACTCAGGTTTCCGAGAAATAGGGGGACAAATATGACCGAAAATGCACATTTCCGTATAGAAAAGGCATGCCGCGGGTACCCTCTTCGGCTGGGTACTTTTTCGACTTTCGGGAGTTGGACACCCAGTGGGTTTTGTAGTCCATACAAGTGCCTTCACGGCCCATAGGTCGGCTATTCCGGGAAAACTCTGGTTTTTCGGAAATTTTAACTCGAACATTGGGCACTATAACATGTGCCGGTAGGGGGTGGGGTAATTTGCAGGCCTGTCATCGCCGAGCGCGGACTTTCGGGAGCTAGCCACCTAGTGGGTCTTACAGTAGAAGGGTGGCACTCTCAGACCACATGCACCGCTATGCCGGAAAAAACTCTGGTTTCCGAGAAATAGGGGGACAAATATGACCGAAAATGCACATTTCCGTATAGAAAAGGCATGCCGCGGGTACCCTCTTCGGCTGGGTACTTTTTCGACTTTCGGGAGTTGGACACCCAGTGGGTTTTGTAGTCCATACAAGAGCCTTCACGGCCCATAGGTCGGCTATTACGGGAAAACTCTGGTTTCTCGGAAATTTTAACTCGAACATTGGGCACTATAACATGTGCCGGTAGGGGGTGGGGTAATTTGCAGGCCTGTCATCGCCGAGCGCGGACTTTCGGGAGCTAGCCACCTAGTGGGTCTTACAGTAGAAGGGTGGCACTCTCAGACCACATGCACCGCTATGCCGGGAAAACTCTGGTTTCCGAGAAATAGGGGGACAAATATGACCGAAAATGCACATTTCCGTATAGAAAAGGCATGCCGCGGGTACCCTCTTCGGCTGGGTACTTTTTCGACTTTCGGGAGTTGGACACCCAGTGGGTTTTGTAGTCCATACAAGTGCCTTCACGGCCCATAGGTCGGCTATTCCGGGAAAACTCTGGTTTCTCGGAAATTTTAACTCGAACATTGGGCACTATAACATGTGCCGGTAGGGGGTGGGGTAATTTGCAGGCCTGTCATCGCCGAGCGCGGACTTTCGGGAGCTAGCCACCTAGTGGGTCTTACAGTAGAAGGGTGGCACTCTCAGACCACATGCACCGCTATGCCGGGAAAACTCTGGTTTCCGAGAAATAGGGGGACAAATATGACCGAAAATGCACATTTCCGTATAGAAAAGGCATGCCGCGGGTACCCTCTTCGGCTGGGTACTTTTTCGACTTTCGGGAGTTGTACACCGAGTGGGTTTTGTAGTCCATACAAGTGCCTTCACGGCCCATAGGTCGGCTATTCCGGGAAAACTCTGGTTTCTCGGAAATTTTAACTCGAACATTGGGCACTATAACATGTACCGGTAGGGGGTGGGGTAATTTGCAGGCCTGTCATCGCCGAGCGCGGACTTTCGGGAGCTAGCCACCTAGTGGGTCTTACAGTAGAAGGGTGGCACTCTCAGACCACATGCACCGCTATGCCGGGAAAACTCAGGTTTCCGAGAAATAGGGGGACAAATATGACCAAAAATGCACATTTCCGTATAGAAAAGGCATGCCGCGGGTACCCTCTTCGGCTGGGTACTTTTTCGACTTTCGGGAGTTGGACACCCAGTGGGTTTTGTAGTCCATACAAGTGCCTTCACGGCCCATAGGTCGGCTATTCCGGGAAAACTCTGGTTTCTCGGAAATTTTAACTGGAACATTGGGCACTATAACATGTGCCGGTAGGGGGTGGGGTAATTTGCAGGCCTGTCATCGCCGAGCGCGGACTTTCGGGAGCTAGCCACCTAGTGGGTCTTACAGTAGAAGGGTGGCACTCTCAGACCACATGCACCGCTATGCCGGGAAAACTCTGGTTTCCGAGAAATAGGGGGACAAATATGACCGAAAATGCACATTTCCGTATAGAAAAGGCATGCCGCGGGTACCCTCTTCGGCTGGGTACTTTTTCGACTTTCGGGAGTTGGACACCCAGTGGGTTTTGTAGTCCATACAAGTGCCTTCACGGCCCATAGGTCGGCTATTCCGGGAAAACTCTGCTTTCTCAGAAATTTTAACTCGAACATTGGGCACTATAACATGTGCCGGTAGGGGGTGGGGTAATTTGCAGGCCTGTCATCGCCGAGCGCGGACTTTCGGGAGCTAGCCACCTAGTGGGTCTTACAGAAGAAGGGTGGCACTCTCAGACCACATGCACCGCTATGCCGGGAAAACTCTTGTTTCCGAGAAATAGGGGGACAAATATGACCGAAAATGCACGTTTCCGTATAGAAAAGGCATGCCGCGGGTACCCTCTTCGGCTGGGTACTTTTTCGACTTTCGGGAGTTGGACACCCAGTGGGTTTTGTAGTCCATACAAGTGCCTTCACGGCCCATAGGTCGGCTATTCCGGGAAAACTCTGGTTTCTCGGAAACTTTAACTCGAACATTGGGCACTATAACATGTGCCGGTAGGGGGTGGGGTAATTTGCAGGCCTGTCATCGCCGAGCGCGGACTTTCGGGAGCTAGCCACCTAGTGGGTCTTACAGTAGAAGGGTGGCACTCTCAGACCACATGCACCGCTATGCCGGGAAAACTCAGGTTTCCGAGAAATAGGGGGACAAATATGACCGAAAATGCACATTTCCGTATAGAAAAGGCATGCCGCGGGTACCCTCTTCGGCTGGGTACTTTTTCGACTTTCGGGAGTTGGACACCCAGTGGGTTTTGTAGTCCATACAAGTGCCTTCACGGCCCATAGGTCGGCTATTCCGGGAAAACTCTGGTTTTTCGGAAATTTTAACTCGAACATTGGGCACTATAACATGTGCCGGTAGGGGGTGGGGTAATTTGCAGGCCTGTCATCGCCGAGCGCGGACTTTCGGGAGCTAGCCACCTAGTGGGTCTTACAGTAGAAGGGTGGCACTCTCAGACCACATGCACCGCTATGCCGGAAAAAACTCTGGTTTCCGAGAAATAGGGGGACAAATATGACCGAAAATGCACATTTCCGTATAGAAAAGGCATGCCGCGGGTACCCTCTTCGGCTGGGTACTTTTTCGACTTTCGGGAGTTGGACACCCAGTGGGTTTTGTAGTCCATACAAGTGCCTTCACGGCCCATAGGTCGGCTATTCCGGGAAAACTCTGGTTTCTCGGAAATTTTAACTCGAACATTGGGCACTATAACATGTGCCGGTAGGGGGTGGGGTAATTTGCAGGCCTGTCATCGCCGAGCGCGGACTTTCGGGAGCTAGCCACCTAGTGGGTCTTACAGTAGAAGGGTGGCACTCTCAGACCACATGCACCGCTATGCCGGGAAAACTCTGGTTTCCGAGAAATAGGGGGACAAATATGACCGAAAATGCACATTTCCGTATAGAAAAGGCATGCCGCGGGTACCCTCTTCGGCTGGGTACTTTTTCGACTTTCGGGAGTTGGACACCCAGTGGGTTTTGTAGTCCATACAAGTGCCTTCACGGCCCATAGGTCGGCTATTCCGGGAAAACTCTGGTTTCTCGGAAATTTTAACTCGAACATTGGGCACTATAACATGTGCCGGTAGGGGGTGGGGTAATTTGCAGGCCTGTCATCGCCGAGCGCGGACTTTCGGGAGCTAGCCACCTAGTGGGTCTTACAGTAGAAGGGTGGCACTCTCAGACCACATGCACCGCTATGCCGGGAAAACTCTGGTTTCCGAGAAATAGGGGGACAAATATGACCGAAAATGCACATTTCCGTATAGAAAAGGCATGCCGCGGGTACCCTCTTCGGCTGGGTACTTTTTCGACTTTCGGGAGTTGTACACCGAGTGGGTTTTGTAGTCCATACAAGTGCCTTCACGGCCCATAGGTCGGCTATTCCGGGAAAACTCTGGTTTCTCGGAAATTTTAACTCGAACATTGGGCACTATAACATGTACCGGTAGGGGGTGGGGTAATTTGCAGGCCTGTCATCGCCGAGCGCGGACTTTCGGGAGCTAGCCACCTAGTGGGTCTTACAGTAGAAGGGTGGCACTCTCAGACCACATGCACCGCTATGCCGGGAAAACTCAGGTTTCCGAGAAATAGGGGGACAAATATGACCAAAAATGCACATTTCCGTATAGAAAAGGCATGCCGCGGGTACCCTCTTCGGCTGGGTACTTTTTCGACTTTCGGGAGTTGGACACCCAGTGGGTTTTGTAGTCCATACAAGTGCCTTCACGGCCCATAGGTCGGCTATTCCGGGAAAACTCTGGTTTCTCGGAAATTTTAACTGGAACATTGGGCACTATAACATGTGCCGGTAGGGGGTGGGGTAATTTGCAGGCCTGTCATCGCCGAGCGCGGACTTTCGGGAGCTAGCCACCTAGTGGGTCTTACAGTAGAAGGGTGGCACTCTCAGACCACATGCACCGCTATGCCGGGAAAACTCTGGTTTCCGAGAAATAGGGGGACAAATATGACCGAAAATGCACATTTCCGTATAGAAAAGGCATGCCGCGGGTACCCTCTTCGGCTGGGTACTTTTTCGACTTTCGGGAGTTGGACACCCAGTGGGTTTTGTAGTCCATACAAGTGCCTTCACGGCCCATAGGTCGGCTATTCCGGGAAAACTCTGCTTTCTCAGAAATTTTAACTCGAACATTGGGCACTATAACATGTGCCGGTAGGGGGTGGGGTAATTTGCAGGCCTGTCATCGCCGAGCGCGGACTTTCGGGAGCTAGCCACCTAGTGGGTCTTACAGTAGAAGGGTGGCACTCTCAGACCACATGCACCGCTATGCCGGGAAAACTCTTGTTTCCGAGAAATAGGGGGACAAATATGACCGAAAATGCACGTTTCCGTATAGAAAAGGCATGCCGCGGGTACCCTCTTCGGCTGGGTACTTTTTCGACTTTCGGGAGTTGGACACCCAGTGGGTTTTGTAGTCCATACAAGTGCCTTCACGGCCCATAGGTCGGCTATTCCGGGAAAACTCTGGTTTCTCGGAAACTTTAACTCGAACATTGGGCACTATAACATGTGCCGGTAGGGGGTGGGGTAATTTGCAGGCCTGTCATCGCCGAGCGCGGACTTTCGGGAGCTAGCCACCTAGTGGGTCTTACAGTAGAAGGGTGGCACTCTCAGACCACATGCACCGCTATGCCGGGAAAACTCAGGTTTCCGAGAAATAGGGGGACAAATATGACCGAAAATGCACATTTCCGTATAGAAAAGGCATGCCGCGGGTACCCTCTTCGGCTGGGTACTTTTTCGACTTTCGGGAGTTGGACACCCAGTGGGTTTTGTAGTCCATACAAGTGCCTTCACGGCCCATAGGTCGGCTATTCCGGGAAAACTCTGGTTTCTCGGAAATTTTAACTCGAACATTGGGCACTATAACATGTACCGGTAGGGGGTGGGGTAATTTGCAGGCCTGTCATCGCCGAGCGCGGACTTTCGGGAGCTAGCCACCTAGTGGGTCTTACAGTAGAAGGGTGGCACTCTCAGACCACATGCACCGCTATGCCGGGAAAACTCAGGTTTCCGAGAAATAGGGGGACAAATATGACCAAAAATGCACATTTCCGTATAGAAAAGGCATGCCGCGGGTACCCTCTTCGGCTGGGTACTTTTTCGACTTTCGGGAGTTGGACACCCAGTGGGTTTTGTAGTCCATACAAGTGCCTTCACGGCCCATAGGTCGGCTATTCCGGGAAAACTCTGGTTTTTCGGAAATTTTAACTCGAACATTGGGCACTATAACATGTGCCGGTAGGGGGTGGGGTAATTTGCAGGCCTGTCATCGCCGAGCGCGGACTTTCGGGAGCTAGCCACCTAGTGGGTCTTACAGTAGAAGGGTGGCACTCTCAGACCACATGCACCGCTATGCCGGAAAAAACTCTGGTTTCCGAGAAATAGGGGGACAAATATGACCGAAAATGCACATTTCCGTATAGAAAAGGCATGCCGCGGGTACCCTCTTCGGCTGGGTACTTTTTCGACTTTCGGGAGTTGGACACCCAGTGGGTTTTGTAGTCCATACAAGAGCCTTCACGGCCCATAGGTCGGCTATTACGGGAAAACTCTGGTTTCTCGGAAATTTTAACTCGAACATTGGGCACTATAACATGTGCCGGTAGGGGGTGGGGTAATTTGCAGGCCTGTCATCGCCGAGCGCGGACTTTCGGGAGCTAGCCACCTAGTGGGTCTTACAGTAGAAGGGTGGCACTCTCAGACCACATGCACCGCTATGCCGGGAAAACTCTGGTTTCCGAGAAATAGGGGGACAAATATGACCGAAAATGCACATTTCCGTATAGAAAAGGCATGCCGCGGGTACCCTCTTCGGCTGGGTACTTTTTCGACTTTCGGGAGTTGGACACCCAGTGGGTTTTGTAGTCCATACAAGTGCCTTCACGGCCCATAGGTCGGCTATTCCGGGAAAACTCTGGTTTCTCGGAAATTTTAACTCGAACATTGGGCACTATAACATGTGCCGGTAGGGGGTGGGGTAATTTGCAGGCCTGTCATCGCCGAGCGCGGACTTTCGGGAGCTAGCCACCTAGTGGGTCTTACAGTAGAAGGGTGGCACTCTCAGACCACATGCACCGCTATGCCGGGAAAACTCTGGTTTCCGAGAAATAGGGGGACAAATATGACCGAAAATGCACATTTCCGTATAGAAAAGGCATGCCGCGGGTACCCTCTTCGGCTGGGTACTTTTTCGACTTTCGGGAGTTGTACACCGAGTGGGTTTTGTAGTCCATACAAGTGCCTTCACGGCCCATAGGTCGGCTATTCCGGGAAAACTCTGGTTTCTCGGAAATTTTAACTCGAACATTGGGCACTATAACATGTACCGGTAGGGGGTGGGGTAATTTGCAGGCCTGTCATCGCCGAGCGCGGACTTTCGGGAGCTAGCCACCTAGTGGGTCTTACAGTAGAAGGGTGGCACTCTCAGACCACATGCACCGCTATGCCGGGAAAACTCAGGTTTCCGAGAAATAGGGGGACAAATATGACCAAAAATGCACATTTCCGTATAGAAAAGGCATGCCGCGGGTACCCTCTTCGGCTGGGTACTTTTTCGACTTTCGGGAGTTGGACACCCAGTGGGTTTTGTAGTCCATACAAGTGCCTTCACGGCCCATAGGTCGGCTATTCCGGGAAAACTCTGGTTTCTCGGAAATTTTAACTGGAACATTGGGCACTATAACATGTGCCGGTAGGGGGTGGGGTAATTTGCAGGCCTGTCATCGCCGAGCGCGGACTTTCGGGAGCTAGCCACCTAGTGGGTCTTACAGTAGAAGGGTGGCACTCTCAGACCACATGCACCGCTATGCCGGGAAAACTCTGGTTTCCGAGAAATAGGGGGACAAATATGACCGAAAATGCACATTTCCGTATAGAAAAGGCATGCCGCGGGTACCCTCTTCGGCTGGGTACTTTTTCGACTTTCGGGAGTTGGACACCCAGTGGGTTTTGTAGTCCATACAAGTGCCTTCACGGCCCATAGGTCGGCTATTCCGGGAAAACTCTGCTTTCTCAGAAATTTTAACTCGAACATTGGGCACTATAACATGTGCCGGTAGGGGGTGGGGTAATTTGCAGGCCTGTCATCGCCGAGCGCGGACTTTCGGGAGCTAGCCACCTAGTGGGTCTTACAGTAGAAGGGTGGCACTCTCAGACCACATGCACCGCTATGCCGGGAAAACTCTTGTTTCCGAGAAATAGGGGGACAAATATGACCGAAAATGCACGTTTCCGTATAGAAAAGGCATGCCGCGGGTACCCTCTTCGGCTGGGTACTTTTTCGACTTTCGGGAGTTGGACACCCAGTGGGTTTTGTAGTCCATACAAGTGCCTTCACGGCCCATAGGTCGGCTATTCCGGGAAAACTCTGGTTTCTCGGAAACTTTAACTCGAACATTGGGCACTATAACATGTGCCGGTAGGGGGTGGGGTAATTTGCAGGCCTGTCATCGCCGAGCGCGGACTTTCGGGAGCTAGCCACCTAGTGGGTCTTACAGTAGAAGGGTGGCACTCTCAGACCACATGCACCGCTATGCCGGGAAAACTCAGGTTTCCGAGAAATAGGGGGACAAATATGACCGAAAATGCACATTTCCGTATAGAAAAGGCATGCCGCGGGTACCCTCTTCGGCTGGGTACTTTTTCGACTTTCGGGAGTTGGACACCCAGTGGGTTTTGTAGTCCATACAAGTGCCTTCACGGCCCATAGGTCGGCTATTCCGGGAAAACTCTGGTTTTTCGGAAATTTTAACTCGAACATTGGGCACTATAACATGTGCCGGTAGGGGGTGGGGTAATTTGCAGGCCTGTCATCGCCGAGCGCGGACTTTCGGGAGCTAGCCACCTAGTGGGTCTTACAGTAGAAGGGTGGCACTCTCAGACCACATGCACCGCTATGCCGGAAAAAACTCTGGTTTCCCAGAAATAGGGGGACAAATATGACCGAAAATGCACATTTCCGTATAGAAAAGGCATGCCGCGGGTACCCTCTTCGGCTGGGTACTTTTTCGACTTTCGGGAGTTGGACACCCAGTGGGTTTTGTAGTCCATACAAGAGCCTTCACGGCCCATAGGTCGGCTATTACGGGAAAACTCTGGTTTCTCGGAAATTTTAACTCGAACATTGGGCACTATAACATGTGCCGGTAGGGGGTGGGGTAATTTGCAGGCCTGTCATCGCCGAGCGCGGACTTTCGGGAGCTAGCCACCTAGTGGGTCTTACAGTAGAAGGGTGGCACTCTCAGACCACATGCACCGCTATGCCGGGAAAACTCTGGTTTCCGAGAAATAGGGGGACAAATATGACCGAAAATGCACATTTCCGTATAGAAAAGGCATGCCGCGGGTACCCTCTTCGGCTGGGTACTTTTTCGACTTTCGGGAGTTGGACACCCAGTGGGTTTTGTAGTCCATACAAGTGCCTTCACGGCCCATAGGTCGGCTATTCCGGGAAAACTCTGGTTTCTCGGAAATTTTAACTCGAACATTGGGCACTATAACATGTGCCGGTAGGGGGTGGGGTAATTTGCAGGCCTGTCATCGCCGAGCGCGGACTTTCGGGAGCTAGCCACCTAGTGGGTCTTACAGTAGAAGGGTGGCACTCTCAGACCACATGCACCGCTATGCCGGGAAAACTCTGGTTTCCGAGAAATAGGGGGACAAATATGACCGAAAATGCACATTTCCGTATAGAAAAGGCATGCCGCGGGTACCCTCTTCGGCTGGGTACTTTTTCGACTTTCGGGAGTTGTACACCGAGTGGGTTTTGTAGTCCATACAAGTGCCTTCACGGCCCATAGGTCGGCTATTCCGGGAAAACTCTGGTTTCTCGGAAATTTTAACTCGAACATTGGGCACTATAACATGTACCGGTAGGGGGTGGGGTAATTTGCAGGCCTGTCATCGCCGAGCGCGGACTTTCGGGAGCTAGCCACCTAGTGGGTCTTACAGTAGAAGGGTGGCACTCTCAGACCACATGCACCGCTATGCCGGGAAAACTCAGGTTTCCGAGAAATAGGGGGACAAATATGACCAAAAATGCACATTTCCGTATAGAAAAGGCATGCCGCGGGTACCCTCTTCGGCTGGGTACTTTTTCGACTTTCGGGAGTTGGACACCCAGTGGGTTTTGTAGTCCATACAAGTGCCTTCACGGCCCATAGGTCGGCTATTCCGGGAAAACTCTGGTTTCTCGGAAATTTTAACTGGAACATTGGGCACTATAACATGTGCCGGTAGGGGGTGGGGTAATTTGCAGGCCTGTCATCGCCGAGCGCGGACTTTCGGGAGCTAGCCACCTAGTGGGTCTTACAGTAGAAGGGTGGCACTCTCAGACCACATGCACCGCTATGCCGGGAAAACTCTGGTTTCCGAGAAATAGGGGGACAAATATGACCGAAAATGCACATTTCCGTATAGAAAAGGCATGCCGCGGGTACCCTCTTCGGCTGGGTACTTTTTCGACTTTCGGGAGTTGGACACCCAGTGGGTTTTGTAGTCCATACAAGTGCCTTCACGGCCCATAGGTCGGCTATTCCGGGAAAACTCTGCTTTCTCAGAAATTTTAACTCGAACATTGGGCACTATAACATGTGCCGGTAGGGGGTGGGGTAATTTGCAGGCCTGTCATCGCCGAGCGCGGACTTTCGGGAGCTAGCCACCTAGTGGGTCTTACAGTAGAAGGGTGGCACTCTCAGACCACATGCACCGCTATGCCGGGAAAACTCTTGTTTCCGAGAAATAGGGGGACAAATATGACCGAAAATGCACGTTTCCGTATAGAAAAGGCATGCCGCGGGTACCCTCTTCGGCTGGGTACTTTTTCGACTTTCGGGAGTTGGACACCCAGTGGGTTTTGTAGTCCATACAAGTGCCTTCACGGCCCATAGGTCGGCTATTACGGGAAAACTCTGGTTTCTCGGAAATTTTAACTCGAACATTGGGCACTATAACATGTGCCGGTAGGGGGTGGGGTAATTTGCAGGCCTGTCATCGCCGAGCGCGGACTTTCGGGAGCTAGCCACCTAGTGGGTCTTACAGTAGAAGGGTGGCACTCTCAGACCACATGCACCGCTATGCCGGGAAAACTCTGGTTTCCGAGAAATAGGGGGACAAATATGACCGAAAATGCACATTTCCGTATAGAAAAGGCATGCCGCGGGTACCCTCTTCGGCTGGGTACTTTTTCGACTTTCGGGAGTTGGACACCCAGTGGGTTTTGTAGTCCATACAAGTGCCTTCACGGCCCATAGGTCGGCTATTCCGGGAAAACTCTGGTTTCTCGGAAATTTTAACTCGAACATTGGGCACTATAACATGTGCCGGTAGGGGGTGGGGTAATTTGCAGGCCTGTCATCGCCGAGCGCGGACTTTCGGGAGCTAGCCACCTAGTGGGTCTTACAGTAGAAGGGTGGCACTCTCAGACCACATGCACCGCTATGCCGGGAAAACTCTGGTTTCCGAGAAATAGGGGGACAAATATGACCGAAAATGCACATTTCCGTATAGAAAAGGCATGCCGCGGGTACCCTCTTCGGCTGGGTACTTTTTCGACTTTCGGGAGTTGTACACCGAGTGGGTTTTGTAGTCCATACAAGTGCCTTCACGGCCCATAGGTCGGCTATTCCGGGAAAACTCTGCTTTCTCGGAAATTTTAACTCGAACATTGGGCACTATAACATGTACCGGTAGGGGGTGGGGTAATTTGCAGGCCTGTCATCGCCGAGCGCGGACTTTCGGGAGCTAGCCACCTAGTGGGTCTTACAGTAGAAGGGTGGCACTCTCAGACCACATGCACCGCTATGCCGGGAAAACTCAGGTTTCCGAGAAATAGGGGGACAAATATGACCAAAAATGCACATTTCCGTATAGAAAAGGCATGCCGCGGGTACCCTCTTCGGCTGGGTACTTTTTCGACTTTCGGGAGTTGGACACCCAGTGGGTTTTGTAGTCCATACAAGTGCCTTCACGGCCCATAGGTCGGCTATTCCGGGAAAACTCTGGTTTCTCGGAAATTTTAACTGGAACATTGGGCACTATAACATGTGCCGGTAGGGGGTGGGGTAATTTGCAGGCCTGTCATCGCCGAGCGCGGACTTTCGGGAGCTAGCCACCTAGTGGGTCTTACAGTAGAAGGGTGGCACTCTCAGACCACATGCACCGCTATGCCGGGAAAACTCTGGTTTCCGAGAAATAGGGGGACAAATATGACCGAAAATGCACATTTCCGTATAGAAAAGGCATGCCGCGGGTACCCTCTTCGGCTGGGTACTTTTTCGACTTTCGGGAGTTGGACACCCAGTGGGTTTTGTAGTCCATACAAGTGCCTTCACGGCCCATAGGTCGGCTATTCCGGGAAAACTCTGCTTTCTCAGAAATTTTAACGCGAACATTGGGCACTATAACATGTGCCGGTAGGGGGTGGGGTAATTTGCAGGCCTGTCATC
This sequence comes from Rugalucina vietnamica, assembly GCA_964017185.1. Lineage (NCBI taxonomy): Eukaryota > Metazoa > Mollusca > Bivalvia > Lucinida > Lucinidae > Rugalucina > Rugalucina vietnamica. Next base: position 63,707,384 of record OZ024873.1, read on the forward strand.
GCCGAGCGCGGACTTTCGGGAGCTAGCCACCTAGTGGGTCTTACAGTAGAAGGGTGGCACTCTCAGACCACATGCACCGCTATGCCGGGAAAACTCTTGTTTCCGAGAAATAGGGGGACAAATATGACCGAAAATGCACGTTTCCGTATAGAAAAGGCATGCCGCGGGTACCCTCTTCGGCTGCGGACTTTCGGGAGCTAGCCACCTAGTGGGTCTTACAGTAGAAGGGTGGCACTCTCAGACCACATGCACCGCTATGCCGGGAAAACTCAGGTTTCCGAGAAATAGGGGGACAAATATGACCAAAAATGCACATTTCCGTATAGAAAAGGCATGCCGCGGGTACCCTCTTCGGCTGGGTACTTTTTCGACTTTCGGGAGTTGGACACCCAGTGGGTTTTGTAGTCCATACAAGTGCCTTCACGGCCCATAGGTCGGCTATTCCGGGAAAACTCGTGGGTCTTACAGTAGAAGGGTGGCACTCTCAGACCACATGCACCGCTATGCCGGGAAAACTCTTGTTTCCGAGAAATAGGGGGACAAATATGACCGAAAATGCACGTTTCCGTATAGAAAAGGCATGCCGCGGGTACCCTCTTCGGCTGGGTACTTTTTCGACTTTCGGGAGTTGGACACCCAGTGGGTTTTGTAGTCCATACAAGTGCCTTCACGGCTCATAGGTCGGCTATTCCGGGAAAACTCTGGTTTCTCGGAAACTTTAACTCGAACATTGGGCACTATAACATGTGCCGGTAGGGGGTGGGGTAATTTGCAGGCCTGTCATCGCCGAGCGCGGACTTTCGGGAGCTAGCCACCTAGTGGGTCTTACAGTAGAAGGGTGGCACTCTCAGACCACATGCACCGCTATGCCGGGAAAACTCAGGTTTCCGAGAAATAGGGGGACAAATATGACCGAAAATGCACATTTCCGTATAGAAAAGGCATGCCGCGGGTACCCTCTTCGGCTGGGTACTTTTTCGACTTTCGGGAGTTGGACACCCAGTGGGTTTTGTAGTCCATACAAGTGCCTTCACGGCCCATAGGTCGGCTATTCCGGGAAAACTCTGGTTTTTCGGAAATTTTAACTCGAACATTGGGCACTATAACATGTGCCGGTAGGGGGTGGGGTAATTTGCAGGCCTGTTATCGCCGAGCGCGGACTTTCGGGAGCTAGCCACCTAGTGGGTCTTACAGTAGAAGGGTGGCACTCTCAGACCACATGCACCGCTATGCCGGAAAAAACTCTGGTTTCCGAGAAATAGGGGGACAAATATGACCGAAAATGCACATTTCCGTATAGAAAAGGCATGCCGCGGGTACCCTCTTCGGCTGGGTACTTTTTCGACTTTCGGGAGTTGGACACCCAGTGGGTTTTGTAGTCCATACAAGAGCCTTCACGGCCCATAGGTCGGCTATTACGGGAAAACTCTGGTTTCTCGGAAATTTTAACTCGAACATTGGGCACTATAACATGTGCCGGTAGGGGGTGGGGTAATTTGCAGGCCTGTCATCGCCGAGCGCGGACTTTCGGGAGCTAGCCACCTAGTGGGTCTTACAGTAGAAGGGTGGCACTCTCAGACCACATGCACCGCTATGCCGGGAAAACTCTGGTTTCCGAGAAATAGGGGGACAAATATGACCGAAAATGCACATTTCCGTATAGAAAAGGCATGCCGCGGGTACCCTCTTCGGCTGGGTACTTTTTCGACTTTCGGGAGTTGGACACCCAGTGGGTTTTGTAGTCCATACAAGTGCCTTCACGGCCCATAGGTCGGCTATTCCGGGAAAACTCTGGTTTCTCGGAAATTTTAACTCGAACATTGGGCACTATAACATGTGCCGGTAGGGGGTGGGGTAATTTGCAGGCCTGTCATCGCCGAGCGCGGACTTTCGGGAGCTAGCCACCTAGTGGGTCTTACAGTAGAAGGGTGGCACTCTCAGACCACATGCACCGCTATGCCGGGAAAACTCTGGTTTCCGAGAAATAGGGGGACAAATATGACCGAAAATGCACATTTCCGTATAGAAAAGGCATGCCGCGGGTACCCTCTTCGGCTGGGTACTTTTACGTCTTACAGTAGAAGGGTGGCACTCTCAGACCACATGCACCGCTATGCCGGGAAAACTCAGGTTTCCGAGAAATAGGGGGACAAATATGACCAAAAATGCACATTTCCGTATAGAAAAGGCATGCCGCGGGTACCCTCTTCGGCTGGGTACTTTTTCGACTTTCGGGAGTTGGACACCCAGTGGGTTTTGTAGTCCATACAAGTGCCTTCACGGCCCATAGGTCGGCTATTCCGGGAAAACTCTGGTTTCTCGGAAATTTTAACTGGAACATTGGGCACTATAACATGTGCCGGTAGGGGGTGGGGTAATTTGCAGGCCTGTCATCGCCGAGCGCGGACTTTCGGGAGCTAGCCACCTAGTGGGTCTTACAGTAGAAGGGTGGCACTCTCAGACCACATGCACCGCTATGCCGGGAAAACTCTGGTTTCCGAGAAATAGGGGGACAAATATGACCGAAAATGCACATTTCCGTATAGAAAAGGCATGCCGCGGGTACCCTCTTCGGCTGGGTACTTTTTCGACTTTCGGGAGTTGGACACCCAGTGGGTTTTGTAGTCCATACAAGTGCCTTCACGGCCCATAGGTCGGCTATTCCGGGAAAACTCTGCTTTCTCAGAAATTTTAACTCGAACATTGGGCACTATAACATGTGCCGGTAGGGGGTGGGGTAATTTGCAGGCCTGTCATCGCCGAGCGCGGACTTTCGGGAGCTAGCCACCTAGTGGGTCTTACAGTAGAAGGGTGGCACTCTCAGACCACATGCACCGCTATGCCGGGAAAACTCTTGTTTCCGAGAAATAGGGGGACAAATATGACCGAAAATGCACGTTTCCGTATAGAAAAGGCATGCCGCGGGTACCCTCTTCGGCTGGGTACTTTTTCGACTTTCGGGAGTTGGACACCCAGTGGGTTTTGTAGTCCATACAAGTGCCTTCACGGCCCATAGGTCGGCTATTCCGGGAAAACTCTGGTTTCTCGGAAACTTTAACTCGAACATTGGGCACTATAACATGTGCCGGTAGGGGGTGGGGTAATTTGCAGGCCTGTCATCGCCGAGCGCGGACTTTCGGGAGCTAGCCACCTAGTGGGTCTTACAGTAGAAGGGTGGCACTCTCAGACCACATGCACCGCTATGCCGGGAAAACTCAGGTTTCCGAGAAATAGGGGGACAAATATGACCGAAAATGCACATTTCCGTATAGAAAAGGCATGCCGCGGGTACCCTCTTCGGCTGGGTACTTTTTCGACTTTCGGGAGTTGGACACCCAGTGGGTTTTGTAGTCCATACAAGTGCCTTCACGGCCCATAGGTCGGCTATTCCGGGAAAACTCTGGTTTTTCGGAAATTTTAACTCGAACATTGGGCACTATAACATGTGCCGGTAGGGGGTGGGGTAATTTGCAGGCCTGTCATCGCCGAGCGCGGACTTTCGGGAGCTAGCCACCTAGTGGGTCTTACAGTAGAAGGGTGGCACTCTCAGACCACATGCACCGCTATGCCGGAAAAAACTCTGGTTTCCGAGAAATAGGGGGACAAATATGACCGAAAATGCACATTTCCGTATAGAAAAGGCATGCCGCGGGTACCCTCTTCGGCTGGGTACTTTTTCGACTTTCGGGAGTTGGACACCCAGTGGGTTTTGGAGTCCATACAAGAGCCTTCACGGCCCATAGGTCGGCTATTACGGGAAAACTCTGGTTTCTCGGAAATTTTAACTCGAACATTGGGCACTATAACATGTGCCGGTAGGGGGTGGGGTAATTTGCAGGCCTGTCATCGCCGAGCGCGGACTTTCGGGAGCTAGCCACCTAGTGGGTCTTACAGTAGAAGGGTGGCACTCTCAGACCACATGCACCGCTATGCCGGGAAAACTCTGGTTTCCGAGAAATAGGGGGACAAATATGACCGAAAATGCACATTTCCGTATAGAAAAGGCATGCCGCGGGTACCCTCTTCGGCTGGGTACTTTTTCGACTTTCGGGAGTTGGACACCCAGTGGGTTTTGTAGTCCATACAAGTGCCTTCACGGCCCATAGGTCGGCTATTCCGGGAAAACTCTGGTTTCTCGGAAATTTTAACTCGAACATTGGGCACTATAACATGTGCCGGTAGGGGGTGGGGTAATTTGCAGGCCTGTCATCGCCGAGCGCGGACTTTCGGGAGCTAGCCACCTAGTGGGTCTTACAGTAGAAGGGTGGCACTCTCAGACCACATGCACCGCTATGCCGGGAAAACTCTGGTTTCCGAGAAATAGGGGGACAAATATGACCGAAAATGCACATTTCCGTATAGAAAAGGCATGCCGCGGGTACCCTCTTCGGATGGGTACTTTTTCGACTTTCGGGAGTTGTACACCGAGTGGGTTTTGTAGTCCATACAAGTGCCTTCACGGCCCATAGGTCGGCTATTCCGGGAAAACTCTGGTTTCTCGGAAATTTTAACTCGAACATTGGGCACTATAACATGTACCGGTAGGGGGTGGGGTAATTTGCAGGCCTGTCATCGCCGAGCGCGGACTTTCGGGAGCTAGCCACCTAGTGGGTCTTACAGTAGAAGGGTGGCACTCTCAGACCACATGCACCGCTATGCCGGGAAAACTCTGGTTTCCGAGAAATAGGGGGACAAATATGACCGAAAATGCACATTTCCGTATAGAAAAGGCATGCCGCGGGTACCCTCTTCGGCTGGGTACTTTTTCGACTTTCGGGAGTTGGACACCCAGTGGGTTTTGTAGTCCATACAAGTGCCTTCACGGCCCATAGGTCGGCTATTCCGGGAAAACTCTGCTTTCTCAGAAATTATAACTCGAACATTGGGCACTATAACATGTGCCGGTAGGGGGTGGGGTAATTTGCAGGCCTGTCATCGCCGAGCGCGGACTTTCGGGAGCTAGCCACCTAGTGGGTCTTACAGTAGAAGGGTGGCACTCTCAGACCACATGCACCGCTATGCCGGGAAAACTCTTGTTTCCGAGAAATAGGGGGACAAATATGACCGAAAATGCACGTTTCCGTATAGAAAAGGCATGCCGCGGGTACCCTCTTCGGCTGGGTACTTTTTCGACTTTCGGGAGTTGGACACCCAGTGGGTTTTGTAGTCCATACAAGTGCCTTCACGGCCCATAGGTCGGCTATTCCGGGAAAACTCTGGTTTCTCGGAAACTTTAACTCGAACATTGGGCACTATAACATGTGCCGGTAGGGGGTGGGGTAATTTGCAGGCCTGTCATCGCCGAGCGCGGACTTTCGGGAGCTAGCCACCTAGTGGGTCTTACAGTAGAAGGGTGGCACTCTCAGACCACATGCACCGCTATGCCGGGAAAACTCAGGTTTCCGAGAAATAGGGGGACAAATATGACCGAAAATGCACATTTCCGTATAGAAAAGGCATGCCGCGGGTACCCTCTTCGGCTGGGTACTTTTTCGACTTTCGGGAGTTGGACACCCAGTGGGTTTTGTAGTCCATACAAGTGCCTTCACGGCCCATAGGTCGGCTATTCCGGGAAAACTCTGGTTTTTCGGAAATTTTAACTCGAACATTGGGCACTATAACATGTGCCGGTAGGGGGTGGGGTAATTTGCAGGCCTGTCATCGCCGAGCGCGGACTTTCGGGAGCTAGCCACCTAGTGGGTCTTACAGTAGAAGGGTGGCACTCTCAGACCACATGCACCGCTATGCCGGAAAAAACTCTGGTTTCCGAGAAATAGGGGGACAAATATGACCGAAAATGCACATTTCCGTATAGAAAAGGCATGCCGCGGGTACCCTCTTCGGCTGGGTACTTTTTCGACTTTCGGGAGTTGGACACCCAGTGGGTTTTGTAGTCCATACAAGAGCCTTCACGGCCCATAGGTCGGCTATTACGGGAAAACTCTGGTTTCTCGGAAATTTTAACTGGAACATTGGGCACTATAACATGTGCCGGTAGGGGGTGGGGTAATTTGCAGGCCTGTCATCGCCGAGCGCGGACTTTCGGGAGCTAGCCACCTAGTGGGTCTTACAGTAGAAGGGTGGCACTCTCAGACCACATGCACCGCTATGCCGGGAAAACTCTGGTTTCCGAGAAATAGGGGGACAAATATGACCGAAAATGCACATTTCCGTATAGAAAAGGCATGCCGCGGGTACCCTCTTCGGCTGGGTACTTTTTCGACTTTCGGGAGTTGGACACCCAGTGGGTTTTGTAGTCCATACAAGTGCCTTCACGGCCCATAGGTCGGCTATTCCGGGAAAACTCTGGTTTCTCGGAAATTTTAACTCGAACATTGGGCACTATAACATGTGCCGGTAGGGGGTGGGGTAATTTGCAGGCCTGTCATCGCCGAGCGCGGACTTTCGGGAGCTAGCCACCTAGTGGGTCTTACAGTAGAAGGGTGGCACTCTCAGACCACATGCACCGCTATGCCGGGAAAACTCTGGTTTCCGAGAAATAGGGGGACAAATATGACCGAAAATGCACATTTCCGTATAGAAAAGGCATGCCGCGGGTACCCTCTTCGGCTGGGTACTTTTTCGACTTTCGGGAGTTGTACACCGAGTGGGTTTTGTAGTCCATACAAGTGCCTTCACGGCCCATAGGTCGGCTATTCCGGGAAAACTCTGGTTTCTCGGAAATTTTAACTCGAACATTGGGCACTATAACATGTACCGGTAGGGGGTGGGGTAATTTGCAGGCCTGTCATCGCCGAGCGCGGACTTTCGGGAGCTAGCCACCTAGTGGGTCTTACAGTAGAAGGGTGGCACTCTCAGACCACATGCACCGCTATGCCGGGAAAACTCAGGTTTCCGAGAAATAGGGGGACAAATATGACCAAAAATGCACATTTCCGTATAGAAAAGGCATGCCGCGGGTACCCTCTTCGGCTGGGTACTTTTTCGACTTTCGGGAGTTGGACACCCAGTGGGTTTTGTAGTCCATACAAGTGCCTTCACGGCCCATAGGTCGGCTATTCCGGGAAAACTCTGGTTTCTCGGAAATTTTAACTGGAACATTGGGCACTATAACATGTGCCGGTAGGGGGTGGGGTAATTTGCAGGCCTGTCATCGCCGAGCGCGGACTTTCGGGAGCTAGCCACCTAGTGGGTCTTACAGTAGAAGGGTGGCACTCTCAGACCACATGCACCGCTATGCCGGGAAAACTCTGGTTTCCGAGAAATAGGGGGACAAATATGACCGAAAATGCACATTTCCGTATAGAAAAGGCATGCCGCGGGTACCCTCTTCGGCTGGGTACTTTTTCGACTTTCGGGAGTTGGACACCCAGTGGGTTTTGTAGTCCATACAAGTGCCTTCACGGCCCATAGGTCGGCTATTCCGGGAAAACTCTGCTTTCTCAGAAATTTTAACTCGAACATTGGGCACTATAACATGTGCCGGTAGGGGGTGGGGTAATTTGCAGGCCTGTCATCGCCGAGCGCGGACTTTCGGGAGCTAGCCACCTAGTGGGTCTTACAGTAGAAGGGTGGCACTCTCAGACCACATGCACCGCTATGCCGGGAAAACTCTTGTTTCCGAGAAATAGGGGGACAAATATGACCGAAAATGCACGTTTCCGTATAGAAAAGGCATGCCGCGGGTACCCTCTTCGGCTGGGTACTTTTTCGACTTTCGGGAGTTGGACACCCAGTGGGTTTTGTAGTCCATACAAGTGCCTTCACGGCCCATAGGTCGGCTATTCCGGGAAAACTCTGGTTTCTCGGAAACTTTAACTCGAACATTGGGCACTATAACATGTGCCGGTAGGGGGTGGGGTAATTTGCAGGCCTGTCATCGCCGAGCGCGGACTTTCGGGAGCTAGCCACCTAGTGGGTCTTACAGTAGAAGGGTGGCACTCTCAGACCACATGCACCGCTATGCCGGGAAAACTCAGGTTTCCGAGAAATAGGGGGACAAATATGACCGAAAATGCACATTTCCGTATAGAAAAGGCATGCCGCGGGTACCCTCTTCGGCTGGGTACTTTTTCGACTTTCGGGAGTTGGACACCCAGTGGGTTTTGTAGTCCATACAAGTGCCTTCACGGCCCATAGGTCGGCTATTCCGGGAAAACTCTGGTTTTTCGGAAATTTTAACTCGAACATTGGGCACTATAACATGTGCCGGTAGGGGGTGGGGTAATTTGCAGGCCTGTCATCGCCGAGCGCGGACTTTCGGGAGCTAGCCACCTAGTGGGTCTTACAGTAGAAGGGTGGCACTCTCAGACCACATGCACCGCTATGCCGGAAAAAACTCTGGTTTCCGAGAAATAGGGGGACAAATATGACCGAAAATGCACATTTCCGTATAGAAAAGGCATGCCGCGGGTACCCTCTTCGGCTGGGTACTTTTTCGACTTTCGGGAGTTGGACACCCAGTGGGTTTTGTAGTCCATACAAGAGCCTTCACGGCCCATAGGTCGGCTATTACGGGAAAACTCTGGTTTCTCGGAAATTTTAACTCGAACATTGGGCACTATAACATGTGCCGGTAGGGGGTGGGGTAATTTGCAGGCCTGTCATCGCCGAGCGCGGACTTTCGGGAGCTAGCCACCTAGTGGGTCTTACAGTAGAAGGGTGGCACTCTCAGACCACATGCACCGCTATGCCGGGAAAACTCTGGTTTCCGAGAAATAGGGGGACAAATATGACCGAAAATGCACATTTCCGTATAGAAAAGGCATGCCGCGGGTACCCTCTTCGGCTGGGTACTTTTTCGACTTTCGGGAGTTGGACACCCAGTGGGTTTTGTAGTCCATACAAGTGCCTTCACGGCCCATAGGTCGGCTATTCCGGGAAAACTCTGGTTTCTCGGAAATTTTAACTCGAACATTGGGCACTATAACATGTGCCGGTAGGGGGTGGGGTAATTTGCAGGCCTGTCATCGCCGAGCGCGGACTTTCGGGAGCTAGCCACCTAGTGGGTCTTACAGTAGAAGGGTGGCACTCTCAGACCACATGCACCGCTATGCCGGGAAAACTCTGGTTTCCGAGAAATAGGGGGACAAATATGACCGAAAATGCACATTTCCGTATAGAAAAGGCATGCCGCGGGTACCCTCTTCGGCTGGGTACTTTTTCGACTTTCGGGAGTTGTACACCGAGTGGGTTTTGTAGTCCATACAAGTGCCTTCACGGCCCATAGGTCGGCTATTCCGGGAAAACTCTGGTTTCTCGGAAATTTTAACTCGAACATTGGGCACTATAACATGTACCGGTAGGGGGTGGGGTAATTTGCAGGCCTGTCATCGCCGAGCGCGGACTTTCGGGAGCTAGCCACCTAGTGGGTCTTACAGTAGAAGGGTGGCACTCTCAGACCACATGCACCGCTATGCCGGGAAAACTCAGGTTTCCGAGAAATAGGGGGACAAATATGACCAAAAATGCACATTTCCGTATAGAAAAGGCATGCCGCGGGTACCCTCTTCGGCTGGGTACTTTTTCGACTTTCGGGAGTTGGACACCCAGTGGGTTTTGTAGTCCATACAAGTGCCTTCACGGCCCATAGGTCGGCTATTCCGGGAAAACTCTGGTTTCTCGGAAATTTTAACTGGAACATTGGGCACTATAACATGTGCCGGTAGGGGGTGGGGTAATTTGCAGGCCTGTCATCGCCGAGCGCGGACTTTCGGGAGCTAGCCACCTAGTGGGTCTTACAGTAGAAGGGTGGCACTCTCAGACCACATGCACCGCTATGCCGGGAAAACTCTGGTTTCCGAGAAATAGGGGGACAAATATGACCGAAAATGCACATTTCCGTATAGAAAAGGCATGCCGCGGGTACCCTCTTCGGCTGGGTACTTTTTCGACTTTCGGGAGTTGGACACCCAGTGGGTTTTGTAGTCCATACAAGTGCCTTCACGGCCCATAGGTCGGCTATTCCGGGAAAACTCTGCTTTCTCAGAAATTTTAACTCGAACATTGGGCACTATAACATGTGCCGGTAGGGGGTGGGGTAATTTGCAGGCCTGTCATCGCCGAGCGCGGACTTTCGGGAGCTAGCCACCTAGTGGGTCTTACAGTAGAAGGGTTGCACTCTCAGACCACATGCACCGCTATGCCGGGAAAACTCTTGTTTCCGAGAAATAGGGGGACAAATATGACCGAAAATGCACGTTTCCGTATAGAAAAGGCATGCCGCGGGTACCCTCTTCGGCTGGGTACTTTTTCGACTTTCGGGAGTTGGACACCCAGTGGGTTTTGTAGTCCATACAAGTGCCTTCACGGCCCATAGGTCGGCTATTCCGGGAAAACTCTGCTTTCTCAGAAATTTTAACTCGAACATTGGGCACTATAACATGTGCCGGTAGGGGGTGGGGTAATTTGCAGGCCTGTCATCGCCGAGCGCGGACTTTCGGGAGCTAGCCACCTAGTGGGTCTTACAGTAGAAGGGTGGCACTCTCAGACCACATGCACCGCTATGCCGGGAAAACTCTTGTTTCCGAGAAATAGGGGGACAAATATGACCGAAAATGCACGTTTCCGTATAGAAAAGGCATGCCGCGGGTACCCTCTTCGGCTGGGTACTTTTTCGACTTTCGGGAGTTGGACACCCAGTGGGTTTTGTAGTCCATACAAGTGCCTTCACGGCCCATAGGTCGGCTATTCCGGGAAAACTCTGGTTTCTCGGAAACTTTAACTCGAACATTGGGCACTATAACATGTGCCGGTAGGGGGTGGGGTAATTTGCAGGCCTGTCATCGCCGAGCGCGGACTTTCGGGAGCTAGCCACCTAGTGGGTCTTACAGTAGAAGGGTGGCACTCTCAGACCACATGCACCGCTATGCCGGGAAAACTCAGGTTTCCGAGAAATAGGGGGACAAATATGACCGAAAATGCACATTTCCGTATAGAAAAGGCATGCCGCGGGTACCCTCTTCGGCTGGGTACTTTTTCGACTTTCGGGAGTTGGACACCCAGTGGGTTTTGTAGTCCATACAAGTGCCTTCACGGCCCATAGGTCGGCTATTCCGGGAAAACTCTGGTTTTTCGGAAATTTTAACTCGAACATTGGGCACTATAACATGTGCCGGTAGGGGATGGGGTAATTTGCAGGCCTGTCATCGCCGAGCGCGGACTTTCGGGAGCTAGCCACCTAGTGGGTCTTACAGTAGAAGGGTGGCACTCTCAGACCACATGCACCGCTATGCCGGAAAAAACTCTGGTTTCCGAGAAATAGGGGGACAAATATGACCGAAAATGCACATTTCCGTATAGAAAAGGCATGCCGCGGGTACCCTCTTCGGCTGGGTACTTTTTCGACTTTCGGGAGTTGGACACCCAGTGGGTTTTGGAGTCCATACAAGAGCCTTCACGGCCCATAGGTCGGCTATTACGGGAAAACTCTGGTTTCTCGGAAATTTTAACTCGAACATTGGGCACTATAACATGTGCCGGTAGGGGGTGGGGTAATTTGCAGGCCTGTCATCGCCGAGCGCGGACTTTCGGGAGCTAGCCACCTAGTGGGTCTTACAGTAGAAGGGTGGCACTCTCAGACCACATGCACCGCTATGCCGGGAAAACTCTGGTTTCCGAGAAATAGGGGGACAAATATGACCGAAAATGCACATTTCCGTATAGAAAAGGCATGCCGCGGGTACCCTCTTCGGCTGGGTACTTTTTCGACTTTCGGGAGTTGGACACCCAGTGGGTTTTGTAGTCCATACAAGTGCCTTCACGGCCCATAGGTCGGCTATTCCGGGAAAACTCTGGTTTCTCGGAAATTTTAACTCGAACATTGGGCACTATAACATGTGCCGGTAGGGGGTGGGGTAATTTGCAGGCCTGTCATCGCCGAGCGCGGACTTTCGGGAGCTAGCCACCTAGTGGGTCTTACAGTAGAAGGGTGGCACTCTCAGACCACATGCACCGCTATGCCGGGAAAACTCTGGTTTCCGAGAAATAGGGGGACAAATATGACCGAAAATGCACATTTCCGTATAGAAAAGGCATGCCGCGGGTACCCTCTTCGGCTGGGTACTTTTTCGACTTTCGGGAGTTGTACACCGAGTGGGTTTTGTAGTCCATACAAGTGCCTTCACGGCCCATAGGTCGGCTATTCCGGGAAAACTCTGGTTTCTCGGAAATTTTAACTCGAACATTGGGCACTATAACATGTACCGGTAGGGGGTGGGGTAATTTGCAGGCCTGTCATCGCCGAGCGCGGACTTTCGGGAGCTAGCCACCTAGTGGGTCTTACAGTAGAAGGGTGGCACTCTCAGACCACATGCACCGCTATGCCGGGAAAACTCAGGTTTCCGAGAAATAGGGGGACAAATATGACCAAAAATGCACATTTCCGTATAGAAAAGGCATGCCGCGGGTACCCTCTTCGGCTGGGTACTTTTTCGACTTTCGGGAGTTGGACACCCAGTGGGTTTTGTAGTCCATACAAGTGCCTTCACGGCCCATAGGTCGGCTATTCCGGGAAAACTCTGGTTTCTCGGAAATTTTAACTGGAACATTGGGCACTATAACATGTGCCGGTAGGGGGTGGGGTAATTTGCAGGCCTGTCATCGCCGAGCGCGGACTTTCGGGAGCTAGCCACCTAGTGGGTCTTACAGTAGAAGGGTGGCACTCTCAGACCACATGCACCGCTATGCCGGGAAAACTCTTGTTTCCGAGAAATAGGGGGACAAATATGACCGAAAATGCACGTTTCCGTATAGAAAAGGCATGCCGCGGGTACCCTCTTCGGCTGGGTACTTTTTCGACTTTCGGGAGTTGGACACCCAGTGGGTTTTGTAGTCCATACAAGTGCCTTCACGGCCCATAGGTCGGCTATTCCGGGAAAACTCTGCTTTCTCAGAAATTTTAACTCGAACATTGGGCACTATAACATGTGCCGGTAGGGGGTGGGGTAATTTGCAGGCCTGTCATCGCCGAGCGCGGACTTTCGGGAGCTAGCCACCTAGTGGGTCTTACAGTAGAAGGGTGGCACTCTCAGACCACATGCACCGCTATGCCGGGAAAACTCTGGTTTCCGAGAAATAGGGGGACAAATATGACCGAAAATGCACATTTCCGTATAGAAAAGGCATGCCGCGGGTACCCTCTTCGGCTGGGTACTTTTTCGACTTTCGGGAGTTGGACACCCAGTGGGTTTTGTAGTCCATACAAGTGCCTTCACGGCCCATAGGTCGGCTATTCCGGGAAAACTCTGCTTTCTCAGAAATTTTAACTCGAACATTGGGCACTATAACATGTGCCGGTAGGGGGTGGGGTAATTTGCAGGCCTGTCATCGCCGAGCGCGGACTTTCGGGAGCTAGCCACCTAGTGGGTCTTACAGTAGAAGGGTGGCACTCTCAGACCACATGCACCGCTATGCCGGGAAAACTCTTGTTTCCGAGAAATAGGGGGACAAATATGACCGAAAATGCACGTTTCCGTATAGAAAAGGCATGCCGCGGGTACCCTCTTCGGCTGGGTACTTTTTCGACTTTCGGGAGTTGGACACCCAGTGGGTTTTGTAGTCCATACAAGTGCCTTCACGGCCCATAGGTCGGCTATTCCGGGAAAACTCTGGTTTCTCGGAAACTTTAACTCGAACATTGGGCACTATAACATGTGCCGGTAGGGGGTGGGGTAATTTGCAGGCCTGTCATCGCCGAGCGCGGACTTTCGGGAGCTAGCCACCTAGTGGGTCTTACAGTAGAAGGGTGGCACTCTCAGACCACATGCACCGCTATGCCGGGAAAACTCAGGTTTCCGAGAAATAGGGGGACAAATATGACCGAAAATGCACATTTCCGTATAGAAAAGGCATGCCGCGGGTACCCTCTTCGGCTGGGTACTTTTTCGACTTTCGGGAGTTGGACACCCAGTGGGTTTTGTAGTCCATACAAGTGCCTTCACGGCCCATAGGTCGGCTATTCCGGGAAAACTCTGGTTTTTCGGAAATTTTAACTCGAACATTGGGCACTATAACATGTGCCGGTAGGGGGTGGGGTAATTTGCAGGCCTGTCATCGCCGAGCGCGGACTTTCGGGAGCTAGCCACCTAGTGGGTCTTACAGTAGAAGGGTGGCACTCTCAGACCACATGCACCGCTATGCCGGAAAAAACTCTGGTTTCCGAGAAATAGGGGGACAAATATGACCGAAAATGCACATTTCCGTATAGAAAAGGCATGCCGCGGGTACCCTCTTCGGCTGGGTACTTTTTCGACTTTCGGGAGTTGGACACCCAGTGGGTTTTGTAGTCCATACAAGAGCCTTCACGGCCCATAGGTCGGCTATTACGGGAAAACTCTGGTTTCTCGGAAACTTTAACTCGAACATTGGGCACTATAACATGTGCCGGTAGGGGGTGGGGTAATTTGCAGGCCTGTCATCGCCGAGCGCGGACTTTCGGGAGCTAGCCACCTAGTGGGTCTTACAGTAGAAGGGTGGCACTCTCAGACCACATGCACCGCTATGCCGGGAAAACTCAGGTTTCCGAGAAATAGGGGGACAAATATGACCGAAAATGCACATTTCCGTATAGAAAAGGCATGCCGCGGGTACCCTCTTCGGCTGGGTACTTTTTCGACTTTCGGGAGTTGGACACCCAGTGGGTTTTGTAGTCCATACAAGTGCCTTCACGGCCCATAGGTCGGCTATTCCGGGAAAACTCTGGTTTTTCGGAAATTTTAACTCGAACATTGGGCACTATAACATGTGCCGGTAGGGGGTGGGGTAATTTGCAGGCCTGTCATCGCCGAGCGCGGACTTTCGGGAGCTAGCCACCTAGTGGGTCTTACAGTAGAAGGGTGGCACTCTCAGACCACATGCACCGCTATGCCGGAAAAAACTCTGGTTTCCGAGAAATAGGGGGACAAATATGACCGAAAATGCACATTTCCGTATAGAAAAGGCATGCCGCGGGTACCCTCTTCGGCTGGGTACTTTTTCGACTTTCGGGAGTTGGACACCCAGTGGGTTTTGTAGTCCATACAAGAGCCTTCACGGCCCATAGGTCGGCTATTACGGGAAAACTCTGGTTTCTCGGAAATTTTAACTCGAACATTGGGCACTATAACATGTGCCGGTAGGGGGTGGGGTAATTTGCAGGCCTGTCATCGCCGAGCGCGGACTTTCGGGAGCTAGCCACCTAGTGGGTCTTACAGTAGAAGGGTGGCACTCTCAGACCACATGCACCGCTATGCCGGGAAAACTCTGGTTTCCGAGAAATAGGGGGACAAATATGACCGAAAATGCACATTTCCGTATAGAAAAGGCATGCCGCGGGTACCCTCTTCGGCTGGGTACTTTTTCGACTTTCGGGAGTTGGACACCCAGTGGGTTTTGTAGTCCATACAAGTGCCTTCACGGCCCATAGGTCGGCTATTCCGGGAAAACTCTGGTTTCTCGGAAATTTTAACTCGAACATTGGGCACTATAACATGTGCCGGTAGGGGGTGGGGTAATTTGCAGGCCTGTCATCGCCGAGCGCGGACTTTCGGGAGCTAGCCACCTAGTGGGTCTTACAGTAGAAGGGTGGCACTCTCAGACCACATGCACCGCTATGCCGGGAAAACTCTGGTTTCCGAGAAATAGGGGGACAAATATGACCGAAAATGCACATTTCCGTATAGAAAAGGCATGCCGCGGGTACCCTCTTCGGCTGGGTACTTTTTCGACTTTCGGGAGTTGTACACCGAGTGGGTTTTGTAGTCCATACAAGAGCCTTCACGGCCCATAGGTCGGCTATTACGGGAAAACTCTGGTTTCTCGGAAATTTTAACTCGAACATTGGGCACTATAACATGTGCCGGTAGGGGGTGGGGTAATTTGCAGGCCTGTCATCGCCGAGCGCGGACTTTCGGGAGCTAGCCACCTAGTGGGTCTTACAGTAGAAGGGTGGCACTCTCAGACCACATGCACCGCTATGCCGGGAAAACTCTGGTTTCCGAGAAATAGGGGGACAAATATGACCGAAAATGCACATTTCCGTATAGAAAAGGCATGCCGCGGGTACCCTCTTCGGCTGGGTACTTTTTCGACTTTCGGGAGTTGGACACCCAGTGGGTTTTGTAGTCCATACAAGTGCCTTCACGGCCCATAGGTCGGCTATTCCGGGAAAACTCTGGTTTCTCGGAAATTTTAACTCGAACATTGGGCACTATAACATGTGCCGGTAGGGGGTGGGGTAATTTGCAGGCCTGTCATCGCCGAGCGCGGACTTTCGGGAGCTAGCCACCTAGTGGGTCTTACAGTAGAAGGGTGGCACTCTCAGACCACATGCACCGCTATGCCGGGAAAACTCTGGTTTCCGAGAAATAGGGGGACAAATATGACCGAAAATGCACATTTCCGTATAGAAAAGGCATGCCGCGGGTACCCTCTTCGGCTGGGTACTTTTTCGACTTTCGGGAGTTGGACGCCCAGTGGGTTTTGTAGTCCATACAAGTGCCTTCACGGCCCATAGGTCGGCTATTCCGGGAAAACTCTGGTTTCTCGGAAATTTTAACTCGAACATTGGGCACTATAACATGTACCGGTAGGGGGTGGGGTAATTTGCAGGCCTGTCATCGCCGAGCGCGGACTTTCGGGAGCTAGCCACCTAGTGGGTCTTACAGTAGAAGGGTGGCACTCTCAGACCACATGCACCGCTATGCCGGGAAAACTCAGGTTTCCGAGAAATAGGGGGACAAATATGACCAAAAATGCACATTTCCGTATAGAAAAGGCATGCCGCGGGTACCCTCTTCGGCTGGGTACTTTTTCGACTTTCGGGAGTTGGACACCCAGTGGGTTTTGTAGTCCATACAAGTGCCTTCACGGCCCATAGGTCGGCTATTCCGGGAAAACTCTGGTTTCTCGGAAATTTTAACTGGAACATTGGGCACTATAACATGTGCCGGTAGGGGGTGGGGTAATTTGCAGGCCTGTCATCGCCGAGCGCGGACTTTCGGGAGCTAGCCACCTAGTGGGTCTTACAGTAGAAGGGTGGCACTCTCAGACCACATGCACCGCTATGCCGGGAAAACTCTGGTTTCCGAGAAATAGGGGGACAAATATGACCGAAAATGCACATTTCCGTATAGAAAAGGCATGCCGCGGGTACCCTCTTCGGCTGGGTACTTTTTCGACTTTCGGGAGTTGGACGCCCAGTGGGTTTTGTAGTCCATACAAGTGCCTTCACGGCCCATAGGTCGGCTATTCCGGGAAAACTCTGCTTTCTCAGAAATTTTAACTCGAACATTGGGCACTATAACATGTGCCGGTAGGGGGTGGGGTAATTTGCAGGCCTGTCATCGCCGAGCGCGGACTTTCGGGAGCTAGCCACCTAGTGGGTCTTACAGTAGAAGGGTGGCACTCTCAGACCACATGCACCGCTATGCCGGGAAAACTCTTGTTTCCGAGAAATAGGGGGACAAATATGACCGAAAATGCACGTTTCCGTATAGAAAAGGCATGCCGCGGGTACCCTCTTCGGCTGGGTACTTTTTCGACTTTCGGGAGTTGGACACCCAGTGGGTTTTGTAGTCCATACAAGTGCCTTCACGGCCCATAGGTCGGCTATTCCGGGAAAACTCTGGTTTCTCGGAAACTTTAACTCGAACATTGGGCACTATAACATGTGCCGGTAGGGGGTGGGGTAATTTGCAGGCCTGTCATCGCCGAGCGCGGACTTTCGGGAGCTAGCCACCTAGTGGGTCTTACAGTAGAAGGGTGGCACTCTCAGACCACATGCACCGCTATGCCGGGAAAACTCAGGTTTCCGAGAAATAGGGGGACAAATATGACCGAAAATGCACATTTCCGTATAGAAAAGGCATGCCGCGGGTACCCTCTTCGGCTGGGTACTTTTTCGACTTTCGGGAGTTGGACACCCAGTGGGTTTTGTAGTCCATACAAGTGCCTTCACGGCCCATAGGTCGGCTATTCCGGGAAAACTCTGGTTTTTCGGAAATTTTAACTCGAACATTGGGCACTATAACATGTGCCGGTAGGGGGTGGGGTAATTTGCAGGCCTGTCATCGCCGAGCGCGGACTTTCGGGAGCTAGCCACCTAGTGGGTCTTACAGTAGAAGGGTGGCAATCTCAGACCACATGCACCGCTATGCCGGAAAAAACTCTGGTTTCCGAGAAATAGGGGGACAAATATGACCGAAAATGCACATTTCCGTATAGAAAAGGCATGCCGCGGGTACCCTCTTCGGCTGGGTACTTTTTCGACTTTCGGGAGTTGGACACCCAGTGGGTTTTGGAGTCCATACAAGAGCCTTCACGGCCCATAGGTCGGCTATTACGGGAAAACTCTGGTTTCTCGGAAATTTTAACTCGAACATTGGGCACTATAACATGTGCCGGTAGGGGGTGGGGTAATTTGCAGGCCTGTCATCGCCGAGCGCGGACTTTCGGGAGCTAGCCACCTAGTGGGTCTTACAGTAGAAGGGTGGCACTCTCAGACCACATGCACCGCTATGCCGGGAAAACTCTGGTTTCCGAGAAATAGGGGGACAAATATGACCGAAAATGCACATTTCCGTATAGAAAAGGCATGCCGCGGGTACCCTCTTCGGCTGGGTACTTTTTCGACTTTCGGGAGTTGGACACCCAGTGGGTTTTGTAGTCCATACAAGTGCCTTCACGGCCCATAGGTCGGCTATTCCGGGAAAACTCTGGTTTCTCGGAAATTTTAACTCGAACATTGGGCACTATAACATGTGCCGGTAGGGGGTGGGGTAATTTGCAGGCCTGTCATCGCCGAGCGCGGACTTTCGGGAGCTAGCCACCTAGTGGGTCTTACAGTAGAAGGGTGGCACTCTCAGACCACATGCACCGCTATGCCGGGAAAACTCTGGTTTCCGAGAAATAGGGGGACAAATATGACCGAAAATGCACATTTCCGTATAGAAAAGGCATGCCGCGGGTACCCTCTTCGGCTGGGTACTTTTTCGACTTTCGGGAGTTGTACACCGAGTGGGTTTTGTAGTCCATACAAGTGCCTTCACGGCCCATAGGTCGGCTATTCCGGGAAAACTCTGGTTTCTCGGAAATTTTAACTCGAACATTGGGCACTATAACATGTACCGGTAGGGGGTGGGGTAATTTGCAGGCCTGTCATCGCCGAGCGCGGACTTTCGGGAGCTAGCCACCTAGTGGGTCTTACAGTAGAAGGGTGGCACTCTCAGACCACATGCACCGCTATGCCGGGAAAACTCAGGTTTCCGAGAAATAGGGGGACAAATATGACCAAAAATGCACATTTCCGTATAGAAAAGGCATGCCGCGGGTACCCTCTTCGGCTGGGTACTTTTTCGACTTTCGGGAGTTGGACACCCAGTGGGTTTTGTAGTCCATACAAGTGCCTTCACGGCCCATAGGTCGGCTATTCCGGGAAAACTCTGGTTTCTCGGAAATTTTAACTGGAACATTGGGCACTATAACATGTGCCGGTAGGGGGTGGGGTAATTTGCAGGCCTGTCATCGCCGAGCGCGGACTTTCGGGAGCTAGCCACCTAGTGGGTCTTACAGTAGAAGGGTGGCACTCTCAGACCACATGCACCGCTATGCCGGGAAAACTCTGGTTTCCGAGAAATAGGGGGACAAATATGACCGAAAATGCACATTTCCGTATAGAAAAGGCATGCCGCGGGTACCCTCTTCGGCTGGGTACTTTTTCGACTTTCGGGAGTTGGACACCCAGTGGGTTTTGTAGTCCATACAAGTGCCTTCACGGCCCATAGGTCGGCTATTCCGGGAAAACTCTGCTTTCTCAGAAATTTTAACTCGAACATTGGGCACTATAACATGTGCCGGTAGGGGGTGGGGTAATTTGCAGGCCTGTCATCGCCGAGCGCGGACTTTCGGGAGCTAGCCACCTAGTGGGTCTTACAGTAGAAGGGTGGCACTCTCAGACCACATGCACCGCTATGCCGGGAAAACTCTTGTTTCCGAGAAATAGGGGGACAAATATGACCGAAAATGCACGTTTCCGTATAGAAAAGGCATGCCGCGGGTACCCTCTTCGGCTGGGTACTTTTTCGACTTTCGGGAGTTGGACACCCAGTGGGTTTTGTAGTCCATACAAGTGCCTTCACGGCCCATAGGTCGGCTATTCCGGGAAAACTCTGGTTTCTCGGAAACTTTAACTCGAACATTGGGCACTATAACATGTGCCGGTAGGGGGTGGGGTAATTTGCAGGCCTGTCATCGCCGAGCGCGGACTTTCGGGAGCTAGCCACCTAGTGGGTCTTACAGTAGAAGGGTGGCACTCTCAGACCACATGCACCGCTATGCCGGGAAAACTCAGGTTTCCGAGAAATAGGGGGACAAATATGACCGAAAATGCACATTTCCGTATAGAAAAGGCATGCCGCGGGTACCCTCTTCGGCTGGGTACTTTTTCGACTTTCGGGAGTTGGACACCCAGTGGGTTTTGTAGTCCATACAAGTGCCTTCACGGCCCATAGGTCGGCTATTCCGGGAAAACTCTGGTTTTTCGGAAATTTTAACTCGAACATTGGGCACTATAACATGTGCCGGTAGGGGGTGGGGTAATTTGCAGGCCTGTCATCGCCGAGCGCGGACTTTCGGGAGCTAGCCACCTAGTGGGTCTTACAGTAGAAGGGTGGCACTCTCAGACCACATGCACCGCTATGCCGGAAAAAACTCTGGTTTCCGAGAAATAGGGGGACAAATATGACCGAAAATGCACATTTCCGTATAGAAAAGGCATGCCGCGGGTACCCTCTTCGGCTGGGTACTTTTTCGACTTTCGGGAGTTGGACACCCAGTGGGTTTTGTAGTCCATACAAGAGCCTTCACGGCCCATAGGTCGGCTATTACGGGAAAACTCTGGTTTCTCGGAAATTTTAACTCGAACATTGGGCACTATAACATGTGCCGGTAGGGGGTGGGGTAATTTGCAGGCCTGTCATCGCCGAGCGCGGACTTTCGGGAGCTAGCCACCTAGTGGGTCTTACAGTAGAAGGGTGGCACTCTCAGACCACATGCACCGCTATGCCGGGAAAACTCTGGTTTCCGAGAAATAGGGGGACAAATATGACCGAAAATGCACATTTCCGTATAGAAAAGGCATGCCGCGGGTACCCTCTTCGGCTGGGTACTTTTTCGACTTTCGGGAGTTGGACACCCAGTGGGTTTTGTAGTCCATACAAGTGCCTTCACGGCCCATAGGTCGGCTATTCCGGGAAAACTCTGGTTTCTCGGAAATTTTAACTCGAACATTGGGCACTATAACATGTGCCGGTAGGGGGTGGGGTAATTTGCAGGCCTGTCATCGCCGAGCGCGGACTTTCGGGAGCTAGCCACCTAGTGGGTCTTACAGTAGAAGGGTGGCACTCTCAGACCACATGCACCGCTATGCCGGGAAAACTCTGGTTTCCGAGAAATAGGGGGACAAATATGACCGAAAATGCACATTTCCGTATAGAAAAGGCATGCCGCGGGTACCCTCTTCGGCTGGGTACTTTTTCGACTTTCGGGAGTTGTACACCGAGTGGGTTTTGTAGTCCATACAAGTGCCTTCACGGCCCATAGGTCGGCTATTCCGGGAAAACTCTGGTTTCTCGGAAATTTTAACTCGAACATTGGGCACTATAACATGTACCGGTAGGGGGTGGGGTAATTTGCAGGCCTGTCATCGCCGAGCGCGGACTTTCGGGAGCTAGCCACCTAGTGGGTCTTACAGTAGAAGGGTGGCACTCTCAGACCACATGCACCGCTATGCCGGGAAAACTCAGGTTTCCGAGAAATAGGGGGACAAATATGACCAAAAATGCACATTTCCGTATAGAAAAGGCATGCCGCGGGTACCCTCTTCGGCTGGGTACTTTTTCGACTTTCGGGAGTTGGACACCCAGTGGGTTTTGTAGTCCATACAAGTGCCTTCACGGCCCATAGGTCGGCTATTCCGGGAAAACTCTGGTTTCTCGGAAATTTTAACTGGAACATTGGGCACTATAACATGTGCCGGTAGGGGGTGGGGTAATTTGCAGGCCTGTCATCGCCGAGCGCGGACTTTCGGGAGCTAGCCACCTAGTGGGTCTTACAGTAGAAGGGTGGCACTCTCAGACCACATGCACCGCTATGCCGGGAAAACTCTGGTTTCCGAGAAATAGGGGGACAAATATGACCGAAAATGCACATTTCCGTATAGAAAAGGCATGCCGCGGGTACCCTCTTCGGCTGGGTACTTTTTCGACTTTCGGGAGTTGGACACCCAGTGGGTTTTGTAGTCCATACAAGTGCCTTCACGGCCCATAGGTCGGCTATTCCGGGAAAACTCTGCTTTCTCAGAAATTTTAACTCGAACATTGGGCACTATAACATGTGCCGGTAGGGGGTGGGGTAATTTGCAGGCCTGTCATCGCCGAGCGCGGACTTTCGGGAGCTAGCCACCTAGTGGGTCTTACAGTAGAAGGGTGGCACTCTCAGACCACATGCACCGCTATGCCGGGAAAACTCTTGTTTCCGAGAAATAG
This sequence comes from Rugalucina vietnamica, assembly GCA_964017185.1. Lineage (NCBI taxonomy): Eukaryota > Metazoa > Mollusca > Bivalvia > Lucinida > Lucinidae > Rugalucina > Rugalucina vietnamica. The sequence continues at coordinate 63,729,865 of OZ024873.1, forward strand.
GGGGACAAATATGACCGAAAATGCACGTTTCCGTATAGAAAAGGCATGCCGCGGGTACCCTCTTCGGCTGGGTACTTTTTCGACTTTCGGGAGTTGGACACCCAGTGGGTTTTGTAGTCCATACAAGTGCCTTCACGGCCCATAGGTCGGCTATTCCGGGAAAACTCTGGTTTCTCGGAAACTTTAACTCGAACATTGGGCACTATAACATGTGCCGGTAGGGGGTGGGGTAATTTGCAGGCCTGTCATCGCCGAGCGCGGACTTTCGGGAGCTAGCCACCTAGTGGGTCTTACAGTAGAAGGGTGGCACTCTCAGACCACATGCACCGCTATGCCGGGAAAACTCAGGTTTCCGAGAAATAGGGGGACAAATATGACCGAAAATGCACATTTCCGTATAGAAAAGGCATGCCGCGGGTACCCTCTTCGGCTGGGTACTTTTTCGACTTTCGGGAGTTGGACACCCAGTGGGTTTTGTAGTCCATACAAGTGCCTTCACGGCCCATAGGTCGGCTATTCCGGGAAAACTCTGGTTTTTCGGAAATTTTAACTCGAACATTGGGCACTATAACATGTGCCGGTAGGGGGTGGGGTAATTTGCAGGCCTGTCATCGCCGAGCGCGGACTTTCGGGAGCTAGCCACCTAGTGGGTCTTACAGTAGAAGGGTGGCACTCTCAGACCACATGCACCGCTATGCCGGAAAAAACTCTGGTTTCCGAGAAATAGGGGGACAAATATGACCGAAAATGCACATTTCCGTATAGAAAAGGCATGCCGCGGGTACCCTCTTCGGCTGGGTACTTTTTCGACTTTCGGGAGTTGGACACCCAGTGGGTTTTGTAGTCCATACAAGAGCCTTCACGGCCCATAGGTCGGCTATTACGGGAAAACTCTGGTTTCTCGGAAATTTTAACTCGAACATTGGGCACTATAACATGTGCCGGTAGGGGGTGGGGTAATTTGCAGGCCTGTCATCGCCGAGCGCGGACTTTCGGGAGCTAGCCACCTAGTGGGTCTTACAGTAGAAGGGTGGCACTCTCAGACCACATGCACCGCTATGCCGGGAAAACTCTGGTTTCCGAGAAATAGGGGGACAAATATGACCGAAAATGCACATTTCCGTATAGAAAAGGCATGCCGCGGGTACCCTCTTCGGCTGGGTACTTTTTCGACTTTCGGGAGTTGGACACCCAGTGGGTTTTGTAGTCCATACAAGTGCCTTCACGGCCCATAGGTCGGCTATTCCGGGAAAACTCTGGTTTCTCGGAAATTTTAACTCGAACATTGGGCACTATAACATGTGCCGGTAGGGGGTGGGGTAATTTGCAGGCCTGTCATCGCCGAGCGCGGACTTTCGGGAGCTAGCCACCTAGTGGGTCTTACAGTAGAAGGGTGGCACTCTCAGACCACATGCACCGCTATGCCGGGAAAACTCTGGTTTCCGAGAAATAGGGGGACAAATATGACCGAAAATGCACATTTCCGTATAGAAAAGGCATGCCGCGGGTACCCTCTTCGGCTGGGTACTTTTTCGACTTTCGGGAGTTGTACACCGAGTGGGTTTTGTAGTCCATACAAGTGCCTTCACGGCCCATAGGTCGGCTATTCCGGGAAAACTCTGGTTTCTCGGAAATTTTAACTCGAACATTGGGCACTATAACATGTACCGGTAGGGGGTGGGGTAATTTGCAGGCCTGTCATCGCCGAGCGCGGACTTTCGGGAGCTAGCCACCTAGTGGGTCTTACAGTAGAAGGGTGGCACTCTCAGACCACATGCACCGCTATGCCGGGAAAACTCAGGTTTCCGAGAAATAGGGGGACAAATATGACCAAAAATGCACATTTCCGTATAGAAAAGGCATGCCGCGGGTACCCTCTTCGGCTGGGTACTTTTTCGACTTTCGGGAGTTGGACACCCAGTGGGTTTTGTAGTCCATACAAGTGCCTTCACGGCCCATAGGTCGGCTATTCCGGGAAAACTCTGGTTTCTCGGAAATTTTAACTGGAACATTGGGCACTATAACATGTGCCGGTAGGGGGTGGGGTAATTTGCAGGCCTGTCATCGCCGAGCGCGGACTTTCGGGAGCTAGCCACCTAGTGGGTCTTACAGTAGAAGGGTGGCACTCTCAGACCACATGCACCGCTATGCCGGGAAAACTCTGGTTTCCGAGAAATAGGGGGACAAATATGACCGAAAATGCACATTTCCGTATAGAAAAGGCATGCCGCGGGTACCCTCTTCGGCTGGGTACTTTTTCGACTTTCGGGAGTTGGACACCCAGTGGGTTTTGTAGTCCATACAAGTGCCTTCACGGCCCATAGGTCGGCTATTCCGGGAAAACTCTGCTTTCTCAGAAATTTTAACTCGAACATTGGGCACTATAACATGTGCCGGTAGGGGGTGGGGTAATTTGCAGGCCTGTCATCGCCGAGCGCGGACTTTCGGGAGCTAGCCACCTAGTGGGTCTTACAGTAGAAGGGTGGCACTCTCAGACCACATGCACCGCTATGCCGGGAAAACTCTTGTTTCCGAGAAATAGGGGGACAAATATGACCGAAAATGCACGTTTCCGTATAGAAAAGGCATGCCGCGGGTACCCTCTTCGGCTGGGTACTTTTTCGACTTTCGGGAGTTGGACACCCAGTGGGTTTTGTAGTCCATACAAGTGCCTTCACGGCCCATAGGTCGGCTATTCCGGGAAAACTCTGGTTTCTCGGAAACTTTAACTCGAACATTGGGCACTATAACATGTGCCGGTAGGGGGTGGGGTAATTTGCAGGCCTGTCATCGCCGAGCGCGGACTTTCGGGAGCTAGCCACCTAGTGGGTCTTACAGTAGAAGGGTGGCACTCTCAGACCACATGCACCGCTATGCCGGGAAAACTCAGGTTTCCGAGAAATAGGGGGACAAATATGACCGAAAATGCACATTTCCGTATAGAAAAGGCATGCCGCGGGTACCCTCTTCGGCTGGGTACTTTTTCGACTTTCGGGAGTTGGACACCCAGTGGGTTTTGTAGTCCATACAAGTGCCTTCACGGCCCATAGGTCGGCTATTCCGGGAAAACTCTGGTTTTTCGGAAATTTTAACTCGAACATTGGGCACTATAACATGTGCCGGTAGGGGGTGGGGTAATTTGCAGGCCTGTCATCGCCGAGCGCGGACTTTCGGGAGCTAGCCACCTAGTGGGTCTTACAGTAGAAGGGTGGCACTCTCAGACCACATGCACCGCTATGCCGGAAAAAACTCTGGTTTCCGAGAAATAGGGGGACAAATATGACCGAAAATGCACATTTCCGTATAGAAAAGGCATGCCGCGGGTACCCTCTTCGGCTGGGTACTTTTTCGACTTTCGGGAGTTGGACACCCAGTGGGTTTTGTAGTCCATACAAGAGCCTTCACGGCCCATAGGTCGGCTATTACGGGAAAACTCTGGTTTCTCGGAAATTTTAACTCGAACATTGGGCACTATAACATGTGCCGGTAGGGGGTGGGGTAATTTGCAGGCCTGTCATCGCCGAGCGCGGACTTTCGGGAGCTAGCCACCTAGTGGGTCTTACAGTAGAAGGGTGGCACTCTCAGACCACATGCACCGCTATGCCGGGAAAACTCTGGTTTCCGAGAAATAGGGGGACAAATATGACCGAAAATGCACATTTCCGTATAGAAAAGGCATGCCGCGGGTACCCTCTTCGGCTGGGTACTTTTTCGACTTTCGGGAGTTGGACACCCAGTGGGTTTTGTAGTCCATACAAGTGCCTTCACGGCCCATAGGTCGGCTATTCCGGGAAAACTTTGGTTTCTCGGAAATTTTAACTCGAACATTGGGCACTATAACATGTGCCGGTAGGGGGTGGGGTAATTTGCAGGCCTGTCATCGCCGAGCGCGGACTTTCGGGAGCTAGCCACCTAGTGGGTCTTACAGTAGAAGGGTGGCACTCTCAGACCACATGCACCGCTATGCCGGGAAAACTCTGGTTTCCGAGAAATAGGGGGACAAATATGACCGAAAATGCACATTTCCGTATAGAAAAGGCATGCCGCGGGTACCCTCTTCGGCTGGGTACTTTTTCGACTTTCGGGAGTTGTACACCGAGTGGGTTTTGTAGTCCATACAAGTGCCTTCACGGCCCATAGGTCGGCTATTCCGGGAAAACTCTGGTTTCTCGGAAATTTTAACTCGAACATTGGGCACTATAACATGTACCGGTAGGGGGTGGGGTAATTTGCAGGCCTGTCATCGCCGAGCGCGGACTTTCGGGAGCTAGCCACCTAGTGGGTCTTACAGTAGAAGGGTGGCACTCTCAGACCACATGCACCGCTATGCCGGGAAAACTCAGGTTTCCGAGAAATAGGGGGACAAATATGACCAAAAATGCACATTTCCGTATAGAAAAGGCATGCCGCGGGTACCCTCTTCGGCTGGGTACTTTTTCGACTTTCGGGAGTTGGACACCCAGTGGGTTTTGTAGTCCATACAAGTGCCTTCACGGCCCATAGGTCGGCTATTCCGGGAAAACTCTGGTTTCTCGGAAATTTTAACTGGAACATTGGGCACTATAACATGTGCCGGTAGGGGGTGGGGTAATTTGCAGGCCTGTCATCGCCGAGCGCGGACTTTCGGGAGCTAGCCACCTAGTGGGTCTTACAGTAGAAGGGTGGCACTCTCAGACCACATGCACCGCTATGCCGGGAAAACTCTGGTTTCCGAGAAATAGGGGGACAAATATGACCGAAAATGCACATTTCCGTATAGAAAAGGCATGCCGCGGGTACCCTCTTCGGCTGGGTACTTTTTCGACTTTCGGGAGTTGGACACCCAGTGGGTTTTGTAGTCCATACAAGTGCCTTCACGGCCCATAGGTCGGCTATTCCGGGAAAACTCTGCTTTCTCAGAAATTTTAACTCGAACATTGGGCACTATAACATGTGCCGGTAGGGGGTGGGGTAATTTGCAGGCCTGTCATCGCCGAGCGCGGACTTTCGGGAGCTAGCCACCTAGTGGGTCTTACAGTAGAAGGGTGGCACTCTCAGACCACATGCACCGCTATGCCGGGAAAACTCTTGTTTCCGAGAAATAGGGGGACAAATATGACCGAAAATGCACGTTTCCGTATAGAAAAGGCATGCCGCGGGTACCCTCTTCGGCTGGGTACTTTTTCGACTTTCGGGAGTTGGACACCCAGTGGGTTTTGTAGTCCATACAAGTGCCTTCACGGCCCATAGGTCGGCTATTCCGGGAAAACTCTGGTTTCTCGGAAACTTTAACTCGAACATTGGGCACTATAACATGTGCCGGTAGGGGGTGGGGTAATTTGCAGGCCTGTCATCGCCGAGCGCGGACTTTCGGGAGCTAGCCACCTAGTGGGTCTTACAGTAGAAGGGTGGCACTCTCAGACCACATGCACCGCTATGCCGGGAAAACTCAGGTTTCCGAGAAATAGGGGGACAAATATGACCGAAAATGCACATTTCCGTATAGAAAAGGCATGCCGCGGGTACCCTCTTCGGCTGGGTACTTTTTCGACTTTCGGGAGTTGGACACCCAGTGGGTTTTGTAGTCCATACAAGTGCCTTCACGGCCCATAGGTCGGCTATTCCGGGAAAACTCTGGTTTTTCGGAAATTTTAACTCGAACATTGGGCACTATAACATGTGCCGGTAGGGGGTGGGGTAATTTGCAGGCCTGTCATCGCCGAGCGCGGACTTTCGGGAGCTAGCCACCTAGTGGGTCTTACAGTAGAAGGGTGGCACTCTCAGACCACATGCACCGCTATGCCGGAAAAAACTCTGGTTTCCGAGAAATAGGGGGACAAATATGACCGAAAATGCACATTTCCGTATAGAAAAGGCATGCCGCGGGTACCCTCTTCGGCTGGGTACTTTTTCGACTTTCGGGAGTTGGACACCCAGTGGGTTTTGTAGTCCATACAAGAGCCTTCACGGCCCATAGGTCGGCTATTACGGGAAAACTCTGGTTTCTCGGAAATTTTAACTCGAACATTGGGCACTATAACATGTGCCGGTAGGGGGTGGGGTAATTTGCAGGCCTGTCATCGCCGAGCGCGGACTTTCGGGAGCTAGCCACCTAGTGGGTCTTACAGTAGAAGGGTGGCACTCTCAGACCACATGCACCGCTATGCCGGGAAAACTCTGGTTTCCGAGAAATAGGGGGACAAATATGACCGAAAATGCACATTTCCGTATAGAAAAGGCATGCCGCGGGTACCCTCTTCGGCTGGGTACTTTTTCGACTTTCGGGAGTTGGACACCCAGTGGGTTTTGTAGTCCATACAAGTGCCTTCACGGCCCATAGGTCGGCTATTCCGGGAAAACTCTGGTTTCTCGGAAATTTTAACTCGAACATTGGGCACTATAACATGTGCCGGTAGGGGGTGGGGTAATTTGCAGGCCTGTCATCGCCGAGCGCGGACTTTCGGGAGCTAGCCACCTAGTGGGTCTTACAGTAGAAGGGTGGCACTCTCAGACCACATGCACCGCTATGCCGGGAAAACTCTGGTTTCCGAGAAATAGGGGGACAAATATGACCGAAAATGCACATTTCCGTATAGAAAAGGCATGCCGCGGGTACCCTCTTCGGCTGGGTACTTTTTCGACTTTCGGGAGTTGTACACCGAGTGGGTTTTGTAGTCCATACAAGTGCCTTCACGGCCCATAGGTCGGCTATTCCGGGAAAACTCTGGTTTCTCGGAAATTTTAACTCGAACATTGGGCACTATAACATGTACCGGTAGGGGGTGGGGTAATTTGCAGGCCTGTCATCGCCGAGCGCGGACTTTCGGGAGCTAGCCACCTAGTGGGTCTTACAGTAGAAGGGTGGCACTCTCAGACCACATGCACCGCTATGCCGGGAAAACTCAGGTTTCCGAGAAATAGGGGGACAAATATGACCAAAAATGCACATTTCCGTATAGAAAAGGCATGCCGCGGGTACCCTCTTCGGCTGGGTACTTTTTCGACTTTCGGGAGTTGGACACCCAGTGGGTTTTGTAGTCCATACAAGTGCCTTCACGGCCCATAGGTCGGCTATTCCGGGAAAACTCTGGTTTCTCGGAAATTTTAACTGGAACATTGGGCACTATAACATGTGCCGGTAGGGGGTGGGGTAATTTGCAGGCCTGTCATCGCCGAGCGCGGACTTTCGGGAGCTAGCCACCTAGTGGGTCTTACAGTAGAAGGGTGGCACTCTCAGACCACATGCACCGCTATGCCGGGAAAACTCTGGTTTCCGAGAAATAGGGGGACAAATATGACCGAAAATGCACATTTCCGTATAGAAAAGGCATGCCGCGGGTACCCTCTTCGGCTGGGTACTTTTTCGACTTTCGGGAGTTGGACACCCAGTGGGTTTTGTAGTCCATACAAGTGCCTTCACGGCCCATAGGTCGGCTATTCCGGGAAAACTCTGCTTTCTCAGAAATTTTAACTCGAACATTGGGCACTATAACATGTGCCGGTAGGGGGTGGGGTAATTTGCAGGCCTATCATCGCCGAGCGCGGACTTTCGGGAGCTAGCCACCTAGTGGGTCTTACAGTAGAAGGGTGGCACTCTCAGACCACATGCACCGCTATGCCGGGAAAACTCTTGTTTCCGAGAAATAGGGGGACAAATATGACCGAAAATGCACGTTTCCGTATAGAAAAGGCATGCCGCGGGTACCCTCTTCGGCTGGGTACTTTTTCGACTTTCGGGAGTTGGACACCCAGTGGGTTTTGTAGTCCATACAAGTGCCTTCACGGCCCATAGGTCGGCTATTCCGGGAAAACTCTGGTTTCTCGGAAACTTTAACTCGAACATTGGGCACTATAACATGTGCCGGTAGGGGGTGGGGTAATTTGCAGGCCTGTCATCGCCGAGCGCGGACTTTCGGGAGCTAGCCACCTAGTGGGTCTTACAGTAGAAGGGTGGCACTCTCAGACCACATGCACCGCTATGCCGGGAAAACTCAGGTTTCCGAGAAATAGGGGGACAAATATGACCGAAAATGCACATTTCCGTATAGAAAAGGCATGCCGCGGGTACCCTCTTCGGCTGGGTACTTTTTCGACTTTCGGGAGTTGGACACCCAGTGGGTTTTGTAGTCCATACAAGTGCCTTCACGGCCCATAGGTCGGCTATTCCGGGAAAACTCTGGTTTTTCGGAAATTTTAACTCGAACATTGGGCACTATAACATGTGCCGGTAGGGGGTGGGGTAATTTGCAGGCCTGTCATCGCCGAGCGCGGACTTTCGGGAGCTAGCCACCTAGTGGGTCTTACAGTAGAAGGGTGGCACTCTCAGACCACATGCACCGCTATGCCGGAAAAAACTCTGGTTTCCGAGAAATAGGGGGACAAATATGACCGAAAATGCACATTTCCGTATAGAAAAGGCATGCCGCGGGTACCCTCTTCGGCTGGGTACTTTTTCGACTTTCGGGAGTTGGACACCCAGTGGGTTTTGTAGTCCATACAAGAGCCTTCACGGCCCATAGGTCGGCTATTACGGGAAAACTCTGGTTTCTCGGAAATTTTAACTCGAACATTGGGCACTATAACATGTGCCGGTAGGGGGTGGGGTAATTTGCAGGCCTGTCATCGCCGAGCGCGGACTTTCGGGAGCTAGCCACCTAGTGGGTCTTACAGTAGAAGGGTGGCACTCTCAGACCACATGCACCGCTATGCCGGGAAAACTCTGGTTTCCGAGAAATAGGGGGACAAATATGACCGAAAATGCACATTTCCGTATAGAAAAGGCATGCCGCGGGTACCCTCTTCGGCTGGGTACTTTTTCGACTTTCGGGAGTTGGACACCCAGTGGGTTTTGTAGTCCATACAAGTGCCTTCACGGCCCATAGGTCGGCTATTCCGGGAAAACTCTGGTTTCTCGGAAATTTTAACTCGAACATTGGGCACTATAACATGTGCCGGTAGGGGGTGGGGTAATTTGCAGGCCTGTCATCGCCGAGCGCGGACTTTCGGGAGCTAGCCACCTAGTGGGTCTTACAGTAGAAGGGTGGCACTCTCAGACCACATGCACCGCTATGCCGGGAAAACTCTGGTTTCCGAGAAATAGGGGGACAAATATGACCGAAAATGCACATTTCCGTATAGAAAAGGCATGCCGCGGGTACCCTCTTCGGATGGGTACTTTTTCGACTTTCGGGAGTTGTACACCGAGTGGGTTTTGTAGTCCATACAAGTGCCTTCACGGCCCATAGGTCGGCTATTCCGGGAAAACTCTGGTTTCTCGGAAATTTTAACTCGAACATTGGGCACTATAACATGTACCGGTAGGGGGTGGGGTAATTTGCAGGCCTGTCATCGCCGAGCGCGGACTTTCGGGAGCTAGCCACCTAGTGGGTCTTACAGTAGAAGGGTGGCACTCTCAGACCACATGCACCGCTATGCCGGGAAAACTCAGGTTTCCGAGAAATAGGGGGACAAATATGACCAAAAATGCACATTTCCGTATAGAAAAGGCATGCCGCGGGTACCCTCTTCGGCTGGGTACTTTTTCGACTTTCGGGAGTTGGACACCCAGTGGGTTTTGTAGTCCATACAAGTGCCTTCACGGCCCATAGGTCGGCTATTCCGGGAAAACTCTGGTTTCTCGGAAATTTTAACTGGAACATTGGGCACTATAACATGTGCCGGTAGGGGGTGGGGTAATTTGCAGGCCTGTCATCGCCGAGCGCGGACTTTCGGGAGCTAGCCACCTAGTGGGTCTTACAGTAGAAGGGTGGCACTCTCAGACCACATGCACCGCTATGCCGGGAAAACTCTGGTTTCCGAGAAATAGGGGGACAAATATGACCGAAAATGCACATTTCCGTATAGAAAAGGCATGCCGCGGGTACCCTCTTCGGCTGGGTACTTTTTCGACTTTCGGGAGTTGGACACCCAGTGGGTTTTGTAGTCCATACAAGTGCCTTCACGGCCCATAGGTCGGCTATTCCGGGAAAACTCTGCTTTCTCAGAAATTTTAACTCGAACATTGGGCACTATAACATGTGCCGGTAGGGGGTGGGGTAATTTGCAGGCCTGTCATCGCCGAGCGCGGACTTTCGGGAGCTAGCCACCTAGTGGGTCTTACAGTAGAAGGGTGGCACTCTCAGACCACATGCACCGCTATGCCGGGAAAACTCTTGTTTCCGAGAAATAGGGGGACAAATATGACCGAAAATGCACGTTTCCGTATAGAAAAGGCATGCCGCGGGTACCCTCTTCGGCTGGGTACTTTTTCGACTTTCGGGAGTTGGACACCCAGTGGGTTTTGTAGTCCATACAAGTGCCTTCACGGCCCATAGGTCGGCTATTCCGGGAAAACTCTGGTTTCTCGGAAACTTTAACTCGAACATTGGGCACTATAACATGTGCCGGTAGGGGGTGGGGTAATTTGCAGGCCTGTCATCGCCGAGCGCGGACTTTCGGGAGCTAGCCACCTAGTGGGTCTTACAGTAGAAGGGTGGCACTCTCAGACCACATGCACCGCTATGCCGGGAAAACTCAGGTTTCCGAGAAATAGGGGGACAAATATGACCGAAAATGCACATTTCCGTATAGAAAAGGCATGCCGCGGGTACCCTCTTCGGCTGGGTACTTTTTCGACTTTCGGGAGTTGGACACCCAGTGGGTTTTGTAGTCCATACAAGTGCCTTCACGGCCCATAGGTCGGCTATTCCGGGAAAACTCTGGTTTTTCGGAAATTTTAACTCGAACATTGGGCACTATAACATGTGCCGGTAGGGGGTGGGGTAATTTGCAGGCCTGTCATCGCCGAGCGCGGACTTTCGGGAGCTAGCCACCTAGTGGGTCTTACAGTAGAAGGGTGGCACTCTCAGACCACATGCACCGCTATGCCGGAAAAAACTCTGGTTTCCGAGAAATAGGGGGACAAATATGACCGAAAATGCACATTTCCGTATAGAAAAGGCATGCCGCGGGTACCCTCTTCGGCTGGGTACTTTTTCGACTTTCGGGAGTTGGACACCCAGTGGGTTTTGTAGTCCATACAAGAGCCTTCACGGCCCATAGGTCGGCTATTACGGGAAAACTCTGGTTTCTCGGAAATTTTAACTCGAACATTGGGCACTATAACATGTGCCGGTAGGGGGTGGGGTAATTTGCAGGCCTGTCATCGCCGAGCGCGGACTTTCGGGAGCTAGCCACCTAGTGGGTCTTACAGTAGAAGGGTGGCACTCTCAGACCACATGCACCGCTATGCCGGGAAAACTCTGGTTTCCGAGAAATAGGGGGACAAATATGACCGAAAATGCACATTTCCGTATAGAAAAGGCATGCCGCGGGTACCCTCTTCGGCTGGGTACTTTTTCGACTTTCGGGAGTTGGACACCCAGTGGGTTTTGTAGTCCATACAAGTGCCTTCACGGCCCATAGGTCGGCTATTCCGGGAAAACTCTGGTTTCTCGGAAATTTTAACTCGAACATTGGGCACTATAACATGTGCCGGTAGGGGGTGGGGTAATTTGCAGGCCTGTCATCGCCGAGCGCGGACTTTCGGGAGCTAGCCACCTAGTGGGTCTTACAGTAGAAGGGTGGCACTCTCAGACCACATGCACCGCTATGCCGGGAAAACTCTGGTTTCCGAGAAATAGGGGGACAAATATGACCGAAAATGCACATTTCCGTATAGAAAAGGCATGCCGCGGGTACCCTCTTCGGCTGGGTACTTTTTCGACTTTCGGGAGTTGGACACCCAGTGGGTTTTGTAGTCCATACAAGTGCCTTCACGGCCCATAGGTCGGCTATTCCGGGAAAACTCTGGTTTCTCGGAAACTTTAACTCGAACATTGGGCACTATAACATGTGCCGGTAGGGGGTGGGGTAATTTGCAGGCCTGTCATCGCCGAGCGCGGACTTTCGGGAGCTAGCCACCTAGTGGGTCTTACAGTAGAAGGGTGGCACTCTCAGACCACATGCACCGCTATGCCGGGAAAACTCAGGTTTCCGAGAAATAGGGGGACAAATATGACCGAAAATGCACATTTCCGTATAGAAAAGGCATGCCGCGGGTACCCTCTTCGGCTGGGTACTTTTTCGACTTTCGGGAGTTGGACACCCAGTGGGTTTTGTAGTCCATACAAGTGCCTTCACGGCCCATAGGTCGGCTATTCCGGGAAAACTCTGGTTTTTCGGAAATTTTAACTCGAACATTGGGCACTATAACATGTGCCGGTAGGGGGTGGGGTAATTTGCAGGCCTGTCATCGCCGAGCACGGACTTTCGGGAGCTAGCCACCTAGTGGGTCTTACAGTAGAAGGGTGGCACTCTCAGACCACATGCACCGCTATGCCGGAAAAAACTCTGGTTTCCGAGAAATAGGGGGACAAATATGACCGAAAATGCACATTTCCGTATAGAAAAGGCATGCCGCGGGTACCCTCTTCGGCTGGGTACTTTTTCGACTTTCGGGAGTTGGACACCCAGTGGGTTTTGTAGTCCATACAAGAGCCTTCACGGCCCATAGGTCGGCTATTACGGGAAAACTCTGGTTTCTCGGAAATTTTAACTCGAACATTGGGCACTATAACATGTGCCGGTAGGGGGTGGGGTAATTTGCAGGCCTGTCATCGCCGAGCGCGGACTTTCGGGAGCTAGCCACCTAGTGGGTCTTACAGTAGAAGGGTGGCACTCTCAGACCACATGCACCGCTATGCCGGGAAAACTCTGGTTTCCGAGAAATAGGGGGACAAATATGACCGAAAATGCACATTTCCGTATAGAAAAGGCATGCCGCGGGTACCCTCTTCGGCTGGGTACTTTTTCGACTTTCGGGAGTTGGACACCCAGTGGGTTTTGTAGTCCATACAAGTGCCTTCACGGCCCATAGGTCGGCTATTCCGGGAAAACTCTGGTTTCTCGGAAATTTTAACTCGAACATTGGGCACTATAACATGTGCCGGTAGGGGGTGGGGTAATTTGCAGGCCTGTCATCGCCGAGCGCGGACTTTCGGGAGCTAGCCACCTAGTGGGTCTTACAGTAGAAGGGTGGCACTCTCAGACCACATGCACCGCTATGCCGGGAAAACTCTGGTTTCCGAGAAATAGGGGGACAAATATGACCGAAAATGCACATTTCCGTATAGAAAAGGCATGCCGCGGGTACCCTCTTCGGCTGGGTACTTTTTCGACTTTCGGGAGTTGTACACCGAGTGGGTTTTGTAGTCCATACAAGTGCCTTCACGGCCCATAGGTCGGCTATTCCGGGAAAACTCTGGTTTCTCGGAAATTTTAACTCGAACATTGGGCACTATAACATGTACCGGTAGGGGGTGGGGTAATTTGCAGGCCTGTCATCGCCGAGCGCGGACTTTCGGGAGCTAGCCACCTAGTGGGTCTTACAGTAGAAGGGTGGCACTCTCAGACCACATGCACCGCTATGCCGGGAAAACTCAGGTTTCCGAGAAATAGGGGGACAAATATGACCAAAAATGCACATTTCCGTATAGAAAAGGCATGCCGCGGGTACCCTCTTCGGCTGGGTACTTTTTCGACTTTCGGGAGTTGGACACCCAGTGGGTTTTGTAGTCCATACAAGTGCCTTCACGGCCCATAGGTCGGCTATTCCGGGAAAACTCTGGTTTCTCGGAAATTTTAACTGGAACATTGGGCACTATAACATGTGCCGGTAGGGGGTGGGGTAATTTGCAGGCCTGTCATCGCCGAGCGCGGACTTTCGGGAGCTAGCCACCTAGTGGGTCTTACAGTAGAAGGGTGGCACTCTCAGACCACATGCACCGCTATGCCGGGAAAACTCTGGTTTCCGAGAAATAGGGGGACAAATATGACCGAAAATGCACATTTCCGTATAGAAAAGGCATGCCGCGGGTACCCTCTTCGGCTGGGTACTTTTTCGACTTTCGGGAGTTGGACACCCAGTGGGTTTTGTAGTCCATACAAGTGCCTTCACGGCCCATAGGTCGGCTATTCCGGGAAAACTCTGCTTTCTCAGAAATTTTAACTCGAACATTGGGCACTATAACATGTGCCGGTAGGGGGTGGGGTAATTTGCAGGCCTGTCATCGCCGAGCGCGGACTTTCGGGAGCTAGCCACCTAGTGGGTCTTACAGTAGAAGGGTGGCACTCTCAGACCACATGCACCGCTATGCCGGGAAAACTCTTGTTTCCGAGAAATAGGGGGACAAATATGACCGAAAATGCACGTTTCCGTATAGAAAAGGCATGCCGCGGGTACCCTCTTCGGCTGGGTACTTTTTCGACTTTCGGGAGTTGGACACCCAGTGGGTTTTGTAGTCCATACAAGTGCCTTCACGGCCCATAGGTCGGCTATTCCGGGAAAACTCTGGTTTCTCGGAAACTTTAACTCGAACATTGGGCACTATAACATGTGCCGGTAGGGGGTGGGGTAATTTGCAGGCCTGTCATCGCCGAGCGCGGACTTTCGGGAGCTAGCCACCTAGTGGGTCTTACAGTAGAAGGGTGGCACTCTCAGACCACATGCACCGCTATGCCGGGAAAACTCAGGTTTCCGAGAAATAGGGGGACAAATATGACCGAAAATGCACATTTCCGTATAGAAAAGGCATGCCGCGGGTACCCTCTTCGGCTGGGTACTTTTTCGACTTTCGGGAGTTGGACACCCAGTGGGTTTTGTAGTCCATACAAGTGCCTTCACGGCCCATAGGTCGGCTATTCCGGGAAAACTCTGGTTTTTCGGAAATTTTAACTCGAACATTGGGCACTATAACATGTGCCGGTAGGGGGTGGGGTAATTTGCAGGCCTGTCATCGCCGAGCGCGGACTTTCGGGAGCTAGCCACCTAGTGGGTCTTACAGTAGAAGGGTGGCACTCTCAGACCACATGCACCGCTATGCCGGAAAAAAACTCTGGTTTCCGAGAAATAGGGGGACAAATATGACCGAAAATGCACATTTCCGTATAGAAAAGGCATGCCGCGGGTACCCTCTTCGGCTGGGTACTTTTTCGACTTTCGGGAGTTGGACACCCAGTGGGTTTTGTAGTCCATACAAGAGCCTTCACGGCCCATAGGTCGGCTATTACGGGAAAACTCTGGTTTCTCGGAAATTTTAACTCGAACATTGGGCACTATAACATGTGCCGGTAGGGGGTGGGGTAATTTGCAGGCCTGTCATCGCCGAGCGCGGACTTTCGGGAGCTAGCCACCTAGTGGGTCTTACAGTAGAAGGGTGGCACTCTCAGACCACATGCACCGCTATGCCGGGAAAACTCTGGTTTCCGAGAAATAGGGGGACAAATATGACCGAAAATGCACATTTCCGTATAGAAAAGGCATGCCGCGGGTACCCTCTTCGGCTGGGTACTTTTTCGACTTTCGGGAGTTGGACACCCAGTGGGTTTTGTAGTCCATACAAGTGCCTTCACGGCCCATAGGTCGGCTATTCCGGGAAAACTCTGGTTTCTCGGAAATTTTAACTCGAACATTGGGCACTATAACATGTGCCGGTAGGGGGTGGGGTAATTTGCAGGCCTGTCATCGCCGAGCGCGGACTTTCGGGAGCTAGCCACCTAGTGGGTCTTACAGTAGAAGGGTGGCACTCTCAGACCACATGCACCGCTATGCCGGGAAAACTCTGGTTTCCGAGAAATAGGGGGACAAATATGACCGAAAATGCACATTTCCGTATAGAAAAGGCATGCCGCGGGTACCCTCTTCGGCTGGGTACTTTTTCGACTTTCGGGAGTTGTACACCGAGTGGGTTTTGTAGTCCATACAAGTGCCTTCACGGCCCATAGGTCGGCTATTCCGGGAAAACTCTGGTTTCTCGGAAATTTTAACTCGAACATTGGGCACTATAACATGTACCGGTAGGGGGTGGGGTAATTTGCAGGCCTGTCATCGCCGAGCGCGGACTTTCGGGAGCTAGCCACCTAGTGGGTCTTACAGTAGAAGGGTGGCACTCTCAGACCACATGCACCGCTATGCCGGGAAAACTCAGGTTTCCGAGAAATAGGGGGACAAATATGACCAAAAATGCACATTTCCGTATAGAAAAGGCATGCCGCGGGTACCCTCTTCGGCTGGGTACTTTTTCGACTTTCGGGAGTTGGACACCCAGTGGGTTTTGTAGTCCATACAAGTGCCTTCACGGCCCATAGGTCGGCTATTCCGGGAAAACTCTGGTTTCTCGGAAATTTTAACTGGAACATTGGGCACTATAACATGTGCCGGTAGGGGGTGGGGTAATTTGCAGGCCTGTCATCGCCGAGCGCGGACTTTCGGGAGCTAGCCACCTAGTGGGTCTTACAGTAGAAGGGTGGCACTCTCAGACCACATGCACCGCTATGCCGGGAAAACTCTGGTTTCCGAGAAATAGGGGGACAAATATGACCGAAAATGCACATTTCCGTATAGAAAAGGCATGCCGCGGGTACCCTCTTCGGCTGGGTACTTTTTCGACTTTCGGGAGTTGGACACCCAGTGGGTTTTGTAGTCCATACAAGTGCCTTCACGGCCCATAGGTCGGCTATTCCGGGAAAACTCTGCTTTCTCAGAAATTTTAACTCGAACATTGGGCACTATAACATGTGCCGGTAGGGGGTGGGGTAATTTGCAGGCCTGTCATCGCCGAGCGCGGACTTTCGGGAGCTAGCCACCTAGTGGGTCTTACAGTAGAAGGGTGGCACTCTCAGACCACATGCACCGCTATGCCGGGAAAACTCTTGTTTCCGAGAAATAGGGGGACAAATATGACCGAAAATGCACGTTTCCGTATAGAAAAGGCATGCCGCGGGTACCCTCTTCGGCTGGGTACTTTTTCGACTTTCGGGAGTTGGACACCCAGTGGGTTTTGTAGTCCATACAAGTGCCTTCACGGCCCATAGGTCGGCTATTCCGGGAAAACTCTGGTTTCTCGGAAACTTTAACTCGAACATTGGGCACTATAACATGTGCCGGTAGGGGGTGGGGTAATTTGCAGGCCTGTCATCGCCGAGCGCGGACTTTCGGGAGCTAGCCACCTAGTGGGTCTTACAGTAGAAGGGTGGCACTCTCAGACCACATGCACCGCTATGCCGGGAAAACTCAGGTTTCCGAGAAATAGGGGGACAAATATGACCGAAAATGCACATTTCCGTATAGAAAAGGCATGCCGCGGGTACCCTCTTCGGCTGGGTACTTTTTCGACTTTCGGGAGTTGGACACCCAGTGGGTTTTGTAGTCCATACAAGTGCCTTCACGGCCCATAGGTCGGCTATTCCGGGAAAACTCTGGTTTTTCGGAAATTTTAACTCGAACATTGGGCACTATAACATGTGCCGGTAGGGGGTGGGGTAATTTGCAGGCCTGTCATCGCCGAGCGCGGACTTTCGGGAGCTAGCCACCTAGTGGGTCTTACAGTAGAAGGGTGGCACTCTCAGACCACATGCACCGCTATGCCGGAAAAAACTCTGGTTTCCGAGAAATAGGGGGACAAATATGACCGAAAATGCACATTTCCGTATAGAAAAGGCATGCCGCGGGTACCCTCTTCGGCTGGGTACTTTTTCGACTTTCGGGAGTTGGACACCCAGTGGGTTTTGGAGTCCATACAAGAGCCTTCACGGCCCATAGGTCGGCTATTACGGGAAAACTCTGGTTTCTCGGAAATTTTAACTCGAACATTGGGCACTATAACATGTGCCGGTAGGGGGTGGGGTAATTTGCAGGCCTGTCATCGCCGAGCGCGGACTTTCGGGAGCTAGCCACCTAGTGGGTCTTACAGTAGAAGGGTGGCACTCTCAGACCACATGCACCGCTATGCCGGGAAAACTCTGGTTTCCGAGAAATAGGGGGACAAATATGACCGAAAATGCACATTTCCGTATAGAAAAGGCATGCCGCGGGTACCCTCTTCGGCTGGGTACTTTTTCGACTTTCGGGAGTTGGACACCCAGTGGGTTTTGTAGTCCATACAAGTGCCTTCACGGCCCATAGGTCGGCTATTCCGGGAAAACTCTGGTTTCTCGGAAATTTTAACTCGAACATTGGGCACTATAACATGTGCCGGTAGGGGGTGGGGTAATTTGCAGGCCTGTCATCGCCGAGCGCGGACTTTCGGGAGCTAGCCACCTAGTGGGTCTTACAGTAGAAGGGTGGCACTCTCAGACCACATGCACCGCTATGCCGGGAAAACTCTGGTTTCCGAGAAATAGGGGGACAAATATGACCGAAAATGCACATTTCCGTATAGAAAAGGCATGCCGCGGGTACCCTCTTCGGCTGGGTACTTTTTCGACTTTCGGGAGTTGTACACCGAGTGGGTTTTGTAGTCCATACAAGTGCCTTCACGGCCCATAGGTCGGCTATTCCGGGAAAACTCTGGTTTCTCGGAAATTTTAACTCGAACATTGGGCACTATAACATGTACCGGTAGGGGGTGGGGTAATTTGCAGGCCTGTCATCGCCGAGCGCGGACTTTCGGGAGCTAGCCACCTAGTGGGTCTTACAGTAGAAGGGTGGCACTCTCAGACCACATGCACCGCTATGCCGGGAAAACTCAGGTTTCCGAGAAATAGGGGGACAAATATGACCAAAAATGCACATTTCCGTATAGAAAAGGCATGCCGCGGGTACCCTCTTCGGCTGGGTACTTTTTCGACTTTCGGGAGTTGGACACCCAGTGGGTTTTGTAGTCCATACAAGTGCCTTCACGGCCCATAGGTCGGCTATTCCGGGAAAACTCTGGTTTCTCGGAAATTTTAACTGGAACATTGGGCACTATAACATGTGCCGGTAGGGGGTGGGGTAATTTGCAGGCCTGTCATCGCCGAGCGCGGACTTTCGGGAGCTAGCCACCTAGTGGGTCTTACAGTAGAAGGGTGGCACTCTCAGACCACATGCACCGCTATGCCGGGAAAACTCTGGTTTCCGAGAAATAGGGGGACAAATATGACCGAAAATGCACATTTCCGTATAGAAAAGGCATGCCGCGGGTACCCTCTTCGGCTGGGTACTTTTTCGACTTTCGGGAGTTGGACACCCAGTGGGTTTTGTAGTCCATACAAGTGCCTTCACGGCCCATAGGTCGGCTATTCCGGGAAAACTCTGGTTTCTCGGAAACTTTAACTCGAACATTGGGCACTATAACATGTGCCGGTAGGGGGTGGGGTAATTTGCAGGCCTGTCATCGCCGAGCGCGGACTTTCGGGAGCTAGCCACCTAGTGGGTCTTACAGTAGAAGGGTGGCACTCTCAGACCACATGCACCGCTATGCCGGGAAAACTCAGGTTTCCGAGAAATAGGGGGACAAATATGACCGAAAATGCACATTTCCGTATAGAAAAGGCATGCCGCGGGTACCCTCTTCGGCTGGGTACTTTTTCGACTTTCGGGAGTTGGACACCCAGTGGGTTTTGTAGTCCATACAAGTGCCTTCACGGCCCATAGGTCGGCTATTCCGGGAAAACTCTGGTTTCTCGGAAATTTTAACTCGAACATTGGGCACTATAACATGTGCCGGTAGGGGGTGGGGTAATTTGCAGGCCTGTCATCGCCGAGCGCGGACTTTCGGGAGCTAGCCACCTAGTGGGTCTTACAGTAGAAGGGTGGCACTCTCAGACCACATGCACCGCTATGCCGGAAAAAACTCTGGTTTCCGAGAAATAGGGGGACAAATATGACCGAAAATGCACATTTCCGTATAGAAAAGGCATGCCGCGGGTACCCTCTTCGGCTGGGTACTTTTTCGACTTTCGGGAGTTGGACACCCAGTGGGTTTTGTAGTCCATACAAGAGCCTTCACGGCCCATAGGTCGGCTATTACGGGAAAACTCTGGTTTCTCGGAAATTTTAACTCGAACATTGGGCACTATAACATGTGCCGGTAGGGGGTGGGGTAATTTGCAGGCCTGTCATCGCCGAGCGCGGACTTTCGGGAGCTAGCCACCTAGTGGGTCTTACAGTAGAAGGGTGGCACTCTCAGACCACATGCACCGCTATGCCGGGAAAACTCTGGTTTCCGAGAAATAGGGGGACAAATATGACCGAAAATGCACATTTCCGTATAGAAAAGGCATGCCGCGGGTACCCTCTTCGGCTGGGTACTTTTTCGACTTTCGGGAGTTGGACACCCAGTGGGTTTTGTAGTCCATACAAGTGCCTTCACGGCCCATAGGTCGGCTATTCCGGGAAAACTCTGGTTTCTCGGAAATTTTAACTCGAACATTGGGCACTATAACATGTGCCGGTAGGGGGTGGGGTAATTTGCAGGCCTGTCATCGCCGAGCGCGGACTTTCGGGAGCTAGCCACCTAGTGGGTCTTACAGTAGAAGGGTGGCACTCTCAGACCACATGCACCGCTATGCCGGGAAAACTCTGGTTTCCGAGAAATAGGGGGACAAATATGACCGAAAATGCACATTTCCGTATAGAAAAGGCATGCCGCGGGTACCCTCTTCGGCTGGGTACTTTTTCGACTTTCGGGAGTTGTACACCGAGTGGGTTTTGTAGTCCATACAAGTGCCTTCACGGCCCATAGGTCGGCTATTCCGGGAAAACTCTGGTTTCTCGGAAATTTTAACTCGAACATTGGGCACTATAACATGTACCGGTAGGGGGTGGGGTAATTTGCAGGCCTGTCATCGCCGAGCGCGGACTTTCGGGAGCTAGCCACCTAGTGGGTCTTACAGTAGAAGGGTGGCACTCTCAGACCACATGCACCGCTATGCCGGGAAAACTCAGGTTTCCGAGAAATAGGGGGACAAATATGACCAAAAATGCACATTTCCGTATAGAAAAGGCATGCCGCGGGTACCCTCTTCGGCTGGGTACTTTTTCGACTTTCGGGAGTTGGACACCCAGTGGGTTTTGTAGTCCATACAAGTGCCTTCACGGCCCATAGGTCGGCTATTCCGGGAAAACTCTGGTTTCTCGGAAATTTTAACTGGAACATTGGGCACTATAACATGTGCCGGTAGGGGGTGGGGTAATTTGCAGGCCTGTCATCGCCGAGCGCGGACTTTCGGGAGCTAGCCACCTAGTGGGTCTTACAGTAGAAGGGTGGCACTCTCAGACCACATGCACCGCTATGCCGGGAAAACTCTGGTTTCCGAGAAATAGGGGGACAAATATGACCGAAAATGCACATTTCCGTATAGAAAAGGCATGCCGCGGGTACCCTCTTCGGCTGGGTACTTTTTCGACTTTCGGGAGTTGGACACCCAGTGGGTTTTGTAGTCCATACAAGTGCCTTCACGGCCCATAGGTCGGCTATTCCGGGAAAACTCTGCTTTCTCAGAAATTTTAACTCGAACATTGGGCACTATAACATGTGCCGGTAGGGGGTGGGGTAATTTGCAGGCCTGTCATCGCCGAGCGCGGACTTTCGGGAGCTAGCCACCTAGTGGGTCTTACAGTAGAAGGGTGGCACTCTCAGACCACATGCACCGCTATGCCGGGAAAACTCTTGTTTCCGAGAAATAGGGGGACAAATATGACCGAAAATGCACATTTCCGTATAGAAAAGGCATGCCGCGGGTACCCTCTTCGGCTGGGTACTTTTTCGACTTTCGGGAGTTGGACACCCAGTGGGTTTTGTAGTCCATACAAGAGCCTTCACGGCCCATAGGTCGGCTATTACGGGAAAACTCTGGTTTCTCGGAAATTTTAACTCGAACATTGGGCACTATAACATGTGCCGGTAGGGGGTGGGGTAATTTGCAGGCCTGTCATCGCCGAGCGCGGACTTTCGGGAGCTAGCCACCTAGTGGGTCTTACAGTAGAAGGGTGGCACTCTCAGACCACATGCACCGCTATGCCGGGAAAACTCTGGTTTCCGAGAAATAGGGGGACAAATATGACCGAAAATGCACATTTCCGTATAGAAAAGGCATGCCGCGGGTACCCTCTTCGGCTGGGTACTTTTTCGACTTTCGGGAGTTGGACACCCAGTGGGTTTTGTAGTCCATACAAGTGCCTTCACGGCCCATAGGTCGGCTATTCCGGGAAAACTCTGGTTTCTCGGAAATTTTAACTCGAACATTGGGCACTATAACATGTGCCGGTAGGGGGTGGGGTAATTTGCAGGCCTGTCATCGCCGAGCGCGGACTTTCGGGAGCTAGCCACCTAGTGGGTCTTACAGTAGAAGGGTGGCACTCTCAGACCACATGCACCGCTATGCCGGGAAAACTCTGGTTTCCGAGAAATAGGGGGACAAATATGACCGAAAATGCACATTTCCGTATAGAAAAGGCATGCCGCGGGTACCCTCTTCGGCTGGGTACTTTTTCGACTTTCGGGAGTTGTACACCGAGTGGGTTTTGTAGTCCATACAAGTGCCTTCACGGCCCATAGGTCGGCTATTCCGGGAAAACTCTGGTTTCTCGGAAATTTTAACTCGAACATTGGGCACTATAACATGTACCGGTAGGGGGTGGGGTAATTTGCAGGCCTGTCATCGCCGAGCGCGGACTTTCGGGAGCTAGCCACCTAGTGGGTCTTACAGTAGAAGGGTGGCACTCTCAGACCACATGCACCGCTATGCCGGGAAAACTCAGGTTTCCGAGAAATAGGGGGACAAATATGACCAAAAATGCACATTTCCGTATAGAAAAGGCATGCCGCGGGTACCCTCTTCGGCTGGGTACTTTTTCGACTTTCGGGAGTTGGACACCCAGTGGGTTTTGTAGTCCATACAAGTGCCTTCACGGCCCATAGGTCGGCTATTCCGGGAAAACTCTGGTTTCTCGGAAATTTTAACTGGAACATTGGGCACTATAACATGTGCCGGTAGGGGGTGGGGTAATTTGCAGGCCTGTCATCGCCGAGCGCGGACTTTCGGGAGCTAGCCACCTAGTGGGTCTTACAGTAGAAGGGTGGCACTCTCAGACCACATGCACCGCTATGCCGGGAAAACTCTGGTTTCCGAGAAATAGGGGGACAAATATGACCGAAAATGCACATTTCCGTATAGAAAAGGCATGCCGCGGGTACCCTCTTCGGCTGGGTACTTTTTCGACTTTCGGGAGTTGGACACCCAGTGGGTTTTGTAGTCCATACAAGTGCCTTCACGGCCCATAGGTCGGCTATTCCGGGAAAACTCTGCTTTCTCAGAAATTTTAACTCGAACATTGGGCACTATAACATGTGCCGGTAGGGGGTGGGGTAATTTGCAGGCCTGTCATCGCCGAGCGCGGACTTTCGGGAGCTAGCCACCTAGTGGGTCTTACAGTAGAAGGGTGGCACTCTCAGACCACATGCACCGCTATGCCGGGAAAACTCTTGTTTCCGAGAAATAGGGGGACAAATATGACCGAAAATGCACGTTTCCGTATAGAAAAGGCATGCCGCGGGTACCCTCTTCGGCTGGGTACTTTTTCGACTTTCGGGAGTTGGACACCCAGTGGGTTTTGTAGTCCATACAAGTGCCTTCACGGCCCATAGGTCGGCTATTCCGGGAAAACTCTGGTTTCTCGGAAACTTTAACTCGAACATTGGGCACTATAACATGTGCCGGTAGGGGGTGGGGTAATTTGCAGGCCTGTCATCGCCGAGCGCGGACTTTCGGGAGCTAGCCACCTAGTGGGTCTTACAGTAGAAGGGTGGCACTCTCAGACCACATGCACCGCTATGCCGGGAAAACTCAGGTTTCCGAGAAATAGGGGGACAAATATGACCGAAAATGCACATTTCCGTATAGAAAAGGCATGCCGCGGGTACCCTCTTCGGCTGGGTACTTTTTCGACTTTCGGGAGTTGGACACCCAGTGGGTTTTGTAGTCCATACAAGTGCCTTCACGGCCCATAGGTCGGCTATTCCGGGAAAACTCTGGTTTTTCGGAAATTTTAACTCGAACATTGGGCACTATAACATGTGCCGGTAGGGGGTGGGGTAATTTGCAGGCCTGTCATCGCCGAGCGCGGACTTTCGGGAGCTAGCCACCTAGTGGGTCTTACAGTAGAAGGGTGGCACTCTCAGACCACATGCACCGCTATGCCGGAAAAAACTCTGGTTTCCGAGAAATAGGGGGACAAATATGACCGAAAATGCACATTTCCGTATAGAAAAGGCATGCCGCGGGTACCCTCTTCGGCTGGGTACTTTTTCGACTTTCGGGAGTTGGACACCCAGTGGGTTTTGTAGTCCATACAAGAGCCTTCACGGCCCATAGGTCGGCTATTACGGGAAAACTCTGGTTTCTCGGAAATTTTAACTCGAACATTGGGCACTATAACATGTGCCGGTAGGGGGTGGGGTAATTTGCAGGCCTGTCATCGCCGAGCGCGGACTTTCGGGAGCTAGCCACCTAGTGGGTCTTACAGTAGAAGGGTGGCACTCTCAGACCACATGCACCGCTATGCCGGGAAAACTCTGGTTTCCGAGAAATAGGGGGACAAATATGACCGAAAATGCACATTTCCGTATAGAAAAGGCATGCCGCGGGTACCCTCTTCGGCTGGGTACTTTTTCGACTTTCGGGAGTTGGACACCCAGTGGGTTTTGTAGTCCATACAAGTGCCTTCACGGCCCATAGGTCGGCTATTCCGGGAAAACTCTGGTTTCTCGGAAATTTTAACTCGAACATTGGGCACTATAACATGTGCCGGTAGGGGGTGGGGTAATTTGCAGGCCTGTCATCGCCGAGCGCGGACTTTCGGGAGCTAGCCACCTAGTGGGTCTTACAGTAGAAGGGTGGCACTCTCAGACCACATGCACCGCTATGCCGGGAAAACTCTGGTTTCCGAGAAATAGGGGGACAAATATGACCGAAAATGCACATTTCCGTATAGAAAAGGCATGCCGCGGGTACCCTCTTCGGCTGGGTACTTTTTCGACTTTCGGGAGTTGTACACCGAGTGGGTTTTGTAGTCCATACAAGTGCCTTCACGGCCCATAGGTCGGCTATTCCGGGAAAACTCTGGTTTCTCGGAAATTTTAACTCGAACATTGGGCACTATAACATGTACCGGTAGGGGTGGGGTAATTTGCAGGCCTGTCATCGCCGAGCGCGGACTTTCGGGAGCTAGCCACCTAGTGGGTCTTACAGTAGAAGGGTGGCACTCTCAGACCACATGCACCGCTATGCCGGGAAAACTCAGGTTTCCGAGAAATAGGGGGACAAATATGACCAAAAATGCACATTTCCGTATAGAAAAGGCATGCCGCGGGTACCCTCTTCGGCTGGGTACTTTTTCGACTTTCGGGAGTTGGACACCCAGTGGGTTTTGTAGTCCATACAAGTGCCTTCACGGCCCATAGGTCGGCTATTCCGGGAAAACTCTGGTTTCTCGGAAATTTTAACTGGAACATTGGGCACTATAACATGTGCCGGTAGGGGGTGGGGTAATTTGCAGGCCTGTCATCGCCGAGCGCGGACTTTCGGGAGCTAGCCACCTAGTGGGTCTTACAGTAGAAGGGTGGCACTCTCAGACCACATGCACCGCTATGCCGGGAAAACTCTGGTTTCCGAGAAATAGGGGGACAAATATGACCGAAAATGCACATTTCCGTATAGAAAAGGCATGCCGCGGGTACCCTCTTCGGCTGGGTACTTTTTCGACTTTCGGGAGTTGGACACCCAGTGGGTTTTGTAGTCCATACAAGTGCCTTCACGGCCCATAGGTCGGCTATTCCGGGAAAACTCTGCTTTCTCGGAAACTTTAACTCGAACATTGGGCACTATAACATGTGCCGGTAGGGGGTGGGGTAATTTGCAGGCCTGTCATCGCCGAGCGCGGACTTTCGGGAGCTAGCCACCTAGTGGGTCTTACAGTAGAAGGGTGGCACTCTCAGACCACATGCACCGCTATGCCGGGAAAACTCAGGTTTCCGAGAAATAGGGGGACAAATATGACCGAAAATGCACATTTCCGTATAGAAAAGGCATGCCGCGGGTACCCTCTTCGGCTGGGTACTTTTTCGACTTTCGGGAGTTGGACACCCAGTGGGTTTTGTAGTCCATACAAGTGCCTTCACGGCCCATAGGTCGGCTATTCCGGGAAAACTCTGGTTTTTCGGAAATTTTAACTCGAACATTGGGCACTATAACATGTGCCGGTAGGGGGTGGGGTAATTTGCAGGCCTGTCATCGCCGAGCGCGGACTTTCGGGAGCTAGCCACCTAGTGGGTCTTACAGTAGAAGGGTGGCACTCTCAGACCACATGCACCGCTATGCCGGAAAAAACTCTGGTTTCCGAGAAATAGGGGGACAAATATGACCGAAAATGCACATTTCCGTATAGAAAAGGCATGCCGCGGGTACCCTCTTCGGCTGGGTACTTTTTCGACTTTCGGGAGTTGGACACCCAGTGGGTTTTGTAGTCCATACAAGAGCCTTCACGGCCCATAGGTCGGCTATTACGGGAAAACTCTGGTTTCTCGGAAATTTTAACTCGAACATTGGGCACTATAACATGTGCCGGTAGGGGGTGGGGTAATTTGCAGGCCTGTCATCGCCGAGCGCGGACTTTCGGGAGCTAGCCACCTAGTGGGTCTTACAGTAGAAGGGTGGCACTCTCAGACCACATGCACCGCTATGCCGGGAAAACTCTGGTTTCCGAGAAATAGGGGGACAAATATGACCGAAAATGCACATTTCCGTATAGAAAAGGCATGCCGCGGGTACCCTCTTCGGCTGGGTACTTTTTCGACTTTCGGGAGTTGGACACCCAGTGGGTTTTGTAGTCCATACAAGTGCCTTCACGGCCCATAGGTCGGCTATTCCGGGAAAACTCTGGTTTCTCGGAAATTTTAACTCGAACATTGGGCACTATAACATGTGCCGGTAGGGGGTGGGGTAATTTGCAGGCCTGTCATCGCCGAGCGCGGACTTTCGGGAGCTAGCCACCTAGTGGGTCTTACAGTAGAAGGGTGGCACTCTCAGACCACATGCACCGCTATGCCGGGAAAACTCTGGTTTCCGAGAAATAGGGGGACAAATATGACCGAAAATGCACATTTCCGTATAGAAAAGGCATGCCGCGGGTACCCTCTTCGGCTGGGTACTTTTTCGACTTTCGGGAGTTGTACACCGAGTGGGTTTTGTAGTCCATACAAGTGCCTTCACGGCCCATAGGTCGGCTATTCCGGGAAAACTCTGGTTTCTCGGAAATTTTAACTCGAACATTGGGCACTATAACATGTACCGGTAGGGGGTGGGGTAATTTGCAGGCCTGTCATCGCCGAGCGCGGACTTTCGGGAGCTAGCCACCTAGTGGGTCTTACAGTAGAAGGGTGGCACTCTCAGACCACATGCACCGCTATGCCGGGAAAACTCAGGTTTCCGAGAAATAGGGGGACAAATATGACCAAAAATGCACATTTCCGTATAGAAAAGGCATGCCGCGGGTACCCTCTTCGGCTGGGTACTTTTTCGACTTTCGGGAGTTGGACACCCAGTGGGTTTTGTAGTCCATACAAGTGCCTTCACGGCCCATAGGTCGGCTATTCCGGGAAAACTCTGGTTTCTCGGAAATTTTAACTGGAACATTGGGCACTATAACATGTGCCGGTAGGGGGTGGGGTAATTTGCAGGCCTGTCATCGCCGAGCGCGGACTTTCGGGAGCTAGCCACCTAGTGGGTCTTACAGTAGAAGGGTGGCACTCTCAGACCACATGCACCGCTATGCCGGGAAAACTCTGGTTTCCGAGAAATAGGGGGACAAATATGACCGAAAATGCACATTTCCGTATAGAAAAGGCATGCCGCGGGTACCCTCTTCGGCTGGGTACTTTTTCGACTTTCGGGAGTTGGACACCCAGTGGGTTTTGTAGTCCATACAAGTGCCTTCACGGCCCATAGGTCGGCTATTCCGGGAAAACTCTGCTTTCTCAGAAATTTTAACTCGAACATTGGGCACTATAACATGTGCCGGTAGGGGGTGGGGTAATTTGCAGGCCTGTCATCGCCGAGCGCGGACTTTCGGGAGCTAGCCACCTAGTGGGTCTTACAGTAGAAGGGTGGCACTCTCAGACCACATGCACCGCTATGCCGGGAAAACTCTTGTTTCCGAGAAATAGGGGGACAAATATGACCGAAAATGCACGTTTCCGTATAGAAAAGGCATGCCGCGGGTACCCTCTTCGGCTGGGTACTTTTTCGACTTTCGGGAGTTGGACACCCAGTGGGTTTTGTAGTCCATACAAGTGCCTTCACGGCCCATAGGTCGGCTATTCCGGGAAAACTCTGGTTTCTCGGAAACTTTAACTCGAACATTGGGCACTATAACATGTGCCGGTAGGGGGTGGGGTAATTTGCAGGCCTGTCATCGCCGAGCGCGGACTTTCGGGAGCTAGCCACCTAGTGGGTCTTACAGTAGAAGGGTGGCACTCTCAGACCACATGCACCGCTATGCCGGGAAAACTCTTGTTTCCGAGAAATAGGGGGACAAATATGACCGAAAATGCACGTTTCCGTATAGAAAAGGCATGCCGCGGGTACCCTCTTCGGCTGGGTACTTTTTCGACTTTCGGGAGTTGGACACCCAGTGGGTTTTGTAGTCCATACAAGTGCCTTCACGGCCCATAGGTCGGCTATTCCGGGAAAACTCTGGTTTCTCGGAAACTTTAACTCGAACATTGGGCACTATAACATGTGCCGGTAGGGGGTGGGGTAATTTGCAGGCCTGTCATCGCCGAGCGCGGACTTTCGGGAGCTAGCCACCTAGTGGGTCTTACAGTAGAAGGGTGGCACTCTCAGACCACATGCACCGCTATGCCGGGAAAACTCAGGTTTCCGAGAAATAGGGGGACAAATATGACCGAAAATGCACATTTCCGTATAGAAAAGGCATGCCGCGGGTACCCTCTTCGGCTGGGTACTTTTTCGACTTTCGGGAGTTGGACACCCAGTGGGTTTTGTAGTCCATACAAGTGCCTTCACGGCCCATAGGTCGGCTATTCCGGGAAAACTCTGGTTTTTCGGAAATTTTAACTCGAACATTGGGCACTATAACATGTGCCGGTAGGGGGTGGGGTAATTTGCAGGCCTGTCATCGCCGAGCGCGGACTTTCGGGAGCTAGCCACCTAGTGGGTCTTACAGTAGAAGGGTGGCACTCTCAGACCACATGCACCGCTATGCCGGAAAAAACTCTGGTTTCCGAGAAATAGGGGGACAAATATGACCGAAAATGCACATTTCCGTATAGAAAAGGCATGCCGCGGGTACCCTCTTCGGCTGGGTACTTTTTCGACTTTCGGGAGTTGGACACCCAGTGGGTTTTGGAGTCCATACAAGAGCCTTCACGGCCCATAGGTCGGCTATTACGGGAAAACTCTGGTTTCTCGGAAATTTTAACTCGAACATTGGGCACTATAACATGTGCCGGTAGGGGGTGGGGTAATTTGCAGGCCTGTCATCGCCGAGCGCGGACTTTCGGGAGCTAGCCACCTAGTGGGTCTTACAGTAGAAGGGTGGCACTCTCAGACCACATGCACCGCTATGCCGGGAAAACTCTGGTTTCCGAGAAATAGGGGGACAAATATGACCGAAAATGCACATTTCCGTATAGAAAAGGCATGCCGCGGGTACCCTCTTCGGCTGGGTACTTTTTCGACTTTCGGGAGTTGGACACCCAGTGGGTTTTGTAGTCCATACAAGTGCCTTCACGGCCCATAGGTCGGCTATTCCGGGAAAACTCTGGTTTCTCGGAAATTTTAACTCGAACATTGGGCACTATAACATGTGCCGGTAGGGGGTGGGGTAATTTGCAGGCCTGTCATCGCCGAGCGCGGACTTTCGGGAGCTAGCCACCTAGTGGGTCTTACAGTAGAAGGGTGGCACTCTCAGACCACATGCACCGCTATGCCGGGAAAACTCTGGTTTCCGAGAAATAGGGGGACAAATATGACCGAAAATGCACATTTCCGTATAGAAAAGGCATGCCGCGGGTACCCTCTTCGGCTTGGTACTTTTTCGACTTTCGGGAGTTGTACACCGAGTGGGTTTTGTAGTCCATACAAGTGCCTTCACGGCCCATAGGTCGGCTATTCCGGGAAAACTCTGGTTTCTCGGAAATTTTAACTCGAACATTGGGCACTATAACATGTACCGGTAGGGGGTGGGGTAATTTGCAGGCCTGTCATCGCCGAGCGCGGACTTTCGGGAGCTAGCCACCTAGTGGGTCTTACAGTAGAAGGGTGGCACTCTCAGACCACATGCACCGCTATGCCGGGAAAACTCAGGTTTCCGAGAAATAGGGGGACAAATATGACCAAAAATGCACATTTCCGTATAGAAAAGGCATGCCGCGGGTACCCTCTTCGGCTGGGTACTTTTTCGACTTTCGGGAGTTGGACACCCAGTGGGTTTTGTAGTCCATACAAGTGCCTTCACGGCCCATAGGTCGGCTATTCCGGGAAAACTCTGGTTTCTCGGAAATTTTAACTGGAACATTGGGCACTATAACATGTGCCGGTAGGGGGTGGGGTAATTTGCAGGCCTGTCATCGCCGAGCGCGGACTTTCGGGAGCTAGCCACCTAGTGGGTCTTACAGTAGAAGGGTGGCACTCTCAGACCACATGCACCGCTATGCCGGGAAAACTCTGGTTTCCGAGAAATAGGGGGACAAATATGACCGAAAATGCACATTTCCGTATAGAAAAGGCATGCCGCGGGTACCCTCTTCGGCTGGGTACTTTTTCGACTTTCGGGAGTTGGACACCCAGTGGGTTTTGTAGTCCATACAAGTGCCTTCACGGCCCATAGGTCGGCTATTCCGGGAAAACTCTGCTTTCTCAGAAATTTTAACTCGAACATTGGGCACTATAACATGTGCCGGTAGGGGGTGGGGTAATTTGCAGGCCTGTCATCGCCGAGCGCGGACTTTCGGGAGCTAGCCACCTAGTGGGTCTTACAGTAGAAGGGTGGCACTCTCAGACCACATGCACCGCTATGCCGGGAAAACTCTTGTTTCCGAGAAATAGGGGGACAAATATGACCGAAAATGCACGTTTCCGTATAGAAAAGGCATGCCGCGGGTACCCTCTTCGGCTGGGTACTTTTTCGACTTTCGGGAGTTGGACACCCAGTGGGTTTTGTAGTCCATACAAGTGCCTTCACGGCCCATAGGTCGGCTATTCCGGGAAAACTCTGGTTTCTCGGAAACTTTAACTCGAACATTGGGCACTATAACATGTGCCGGTAGGGGGTGGGGTAATTTGCAGGCCTGTCATCGCCGAGCGCGGACTTTCGGGAGCTAGCCACCTAGTGGGTCTTACAGTAGAAGGGTGGCACTCTCAGACCACATGCACCGCTATGCCGGGAAAACTCAGGTTTCCGAGAAATAGGGGGACAAATATGACCGAAAATGCACATTTCCGTATAGAAAAGGCATGCCGCGGGTACCCTCTTCGGCTGGGTACTTTTTCGACTTTCGGGAGTTGGACACCCAGTGGGTTTTGTAGTCCATACAAGTGCCTTCACGGCCCATAGGTCGGCTATTCCGGGAAAACTCTGGTTTTTCGGAAATTTTAACTCGAACATTGGGCACTATAACATGTGCCGGTAGGGGGTGGGGTAATTTGCAGGCCTGTCATCGCCGAGCGCGGACTTTCGGGAGCTAGCCACCTAGTGGGTCTTACAGTAGAAGGGTGGCACTCTCAGACCACATGCACCGCTATGCCGGAAAAAACTCTGGTTTCCGAGAAATAGGGGGACAAATATGACCGAAAATGCACATTTCCGTATAGAAAAGGCATGCCGCGGGTACCCTCTTCGGCTGGGTACTTTTTCGACTTTCGGGAGTTGGACACCCAGTGGGTTTTGTAGTCCATACAAGAGCCTTCACGGCCCATAGGTCGGCTATTACGGGAAAACTCTGGTTTCTCGGAAATTTTAACTCGAACATTGGGCACTATAACATGTGCCGGTAGGGGGTGGGGTAATTTGCAGGCCTGTCATCGCCGAGCGCGGACTTTCGGGAGCTAGCCACCTAGTGGGTCTTACAGTAGAAGGGTGGCACTCTCAGACCACATGCACCGCTATGCCGGGAAAACTCTGGTTTCCGAGAAATAGGGGGACAAATATGACCGAAAATGCACATTTCCGTATAGAAAAGGCATGCCGCGGGTACCCTCTTCGGCTGGGTACTTTTTCGACTTTCGGGAGTTGGACACCCAGTGGGTTTTGTAGTCCATACAAGTGCCTTCACGGCCCATAGGTCGGCTATTCCGGGAAAACTCTGGTTTCTCGGAAATTTTAACTCGAACATTGGGCACTATAACATGTGCCGGTAGGGGGTGGGGTAATTTGCAGGCCTGTCATCGCCGAGCGCGGACTTTCGGGAGCTAGCCACCTAGTGGGTCTTACAGTAGAAGGGTGGCACTCTCAGACCACATGCACCGCTATGCCGGGAAAACTCTGGTTTCCGAGAAATAGGGGGACAAATATGACCGAAAATGCACATTTCCGTATAGAAAAGGCATGCCGCGGGTACCCTCTTCGGCTGGGTACTTTTTCGACTTTCGGGAGTTGTACACCGAGTGGGTTTTGTAGTCCATACAAGTGCCTTCACGGCCCATAGGTCGGCTATTCCGGGAAAACTCTGGTTTCTCGGAAATTTTAACTCGAACATTGGGCACTATAACATGTACCGGTAGGGGGTGGGGTAATTTGCAGGCCTGTCATCGCCGAGCGCGGACTTTCGGGAGCTAGCCACCTAGTGGGTCTTACAGTAGAAGGGTGGCACTCTCAGACCACATGCACCGCTATGCCGGGAAAACTCAGGTTTCCGAGAAATAGGGGGACAAATATGACCAAAAATGCACATTTCCGTATAGAAAAGGCATGCCGCGGGTACCCTCTTCGGCTGGGTACTTTTTCGACTTTCGGGAGTTGGACACCCAGTGGGTTTTGTAGTCCATACAAGTGCCTTCACGGCCCATAGGTCGGCTATTCCGGGAAAACTCTGGTTTCTCGGAAATTTTAACTGGAACATTGGGCACTATAACATGTGCCGGTAGGGGGTGGGGTAATTTGCAGGCCTGTCATCGCCGAGCGCGGACTTTCGGGAGCTAGCCACCTAGTGGGTCTTACAGTAGAAGGGTGGCACTCTCAGACCACATGCACCGCTATGCCGGGAAAACTCTGGTTTCCGAGAAATAGGGGGACAAATATGACCGAAAATGCACATTTCCGTATAGAAAAGGCATGCCGCGGGTACCCTCTTCGGCTGGGTACTTTTTCGACTTTCGGGAGTTGGACACCCAGTGGGTTTTGTAGTCCATACAAGTGCCTTCACGGCCCATAGGTCGGCTATTCCGGGAAAACTCTGCTTTCTCAGAAATTTTAACTCGAACATTGGGCACTATAACATGTGCCGGTAGGGGGTGGGGTAATTTGCAGGCCTGTCATCGCCGAGCGCGGACTTTCGGGAGCTAGCCACCTAGTGGGTCTTACAGTAGAAGGGTGGCACTCTCAGACCACATGCACCGCTATGCCGGGAAAACTCTTGTTTCCGAGAAATAGGGGGACAAATATGACCGAAAATGCACGTTTCCGTATAGAAAAGGCATGCCGCGGGTACCCTCTTCGGCTGGGTACTTTTTCGACTTTCGGGAGTTGGACACCCAGTGGGTTTTGTAGTCCATACAAGTGCCTTCACGGCCCATAGGTCGGCTATTCCGGGAAAACTCTGGTTTCTCGGAAACTTTAGCTCGAACATTGGGCACTATAACATGTGCCGGTAGGGGGTGGGGTAATTTGCAGGCCTGTCATCGCCGAGCGCGGACTTTCGGGAGCTAGCCACCTAGTGGGTCTTACAGTAGAAGGGTGGCACTCTCAGACCACATGCACCGCTATGCCGGGAAAACTCAGGTTTCCGAGAAATAGGGGGACAAATATGACCGAAAATGCACATTTCCGTATAGAAAAGGCATGCCGCGGGTACCCTCTTCGGCTGGGTACTTTTTCGACTTTCGGGAGTTGGACACCCAGTGGGTTTTGTAGTCCATACAAGTGCCTTCACGGCCCATAGGTCGGCTATTCCGGGAAAACTCTGGTTTTTCGGAAATTTTAACTCGAACATTGGGCACTATAACATGTGCCGGTAGGGGGTGGGGTAATTTGCAGGCCTGTCATCGCCGAGCGCGGACTTTCGGGAGCTAGCCACCTAGTGGGTCTTACAGTAGAAGGGTGGCACTCTCAGACCACATGCACCGCTATGCCGGAAAAAACTCTGGTTTCCGAGAAATAGGGGGACAAATATGACCGAAAATGCACATTTCCGTATAGAAAAGGCATGCCGCGGGTACCCTCTTCGGCTGGGTACTTTTTCGACTTTCGGGAGTTGGACACCCAGTGGGTTTTGTAGTCCATACAAGAGCCTTCACGGCCCATAGGTCGGCTATTACGGGAAAACTCTGGTTTCTCGGAAATTTTAACTCGAACATTGGGCACTATAACATGTGCCGGTAGGGGGTGGGGTAATTTGCAGGCCTGTCATCGCCGAGCGCGGACTTTCGGGAGCTAGCCACCTAGTGGGTCTTACAGTAGAAGGGTGGCACTCTCAGACCACATGCACCGCTATGCCGGGAAAACTCTGGTTTCCGAGAAATAGGGGGACAAATATGACCGAAAATGCACATTTCCGTATAGAAAAGGCATGCCGCGGGTACCCTCTTCGGCTGGGTACTTTTTCGACTTTCGGGAGTTGGACACCCAGTGGGTTTTGTAGTCCATACAAGTGCCTTCACGGCCCATAGGTCGGCTATTCCGGGAAAACTCTGGTTTCTCGGAAATTTTAACTCGAACATTGGGCACTATAACATGTGCCGGTAGGGGTTGGGGTAATTTGCAGGCCTGTCATCGCCGAGCGCGGACTTTCGGGAGCTAGCCACCTAGTGGGTCTTACAGTAGAAGGGTGGCACTCTCAGACCACATGCACCGCTATGCCGGGAAAACTCTGGTTTCCGAGAAATAGGGGGACAAATATGACCGAAAATGCACATTTCCGTATAGAAAAGGCATGCCGCGGGTACCCTCTTCGGCTGGGTACTTTTTCGACTTTCGGGAGTTGTACACCGAGTGGGTTTTGTAGTCCATACAAGTGCCTTCACGGCCCATAGGTCGGCTATTCCGGGAAAACTCTGGTTTCTCGGAAATTTTAACTCGAACATTGGGCACTATAACATGTACCGGTAGGGGGTGGGGTAATTTGCAGGCCTGTCATCGCCGAGCGCGGACTTTCGGGAGCTAGCCACCTAGTGGGTCTTACAGTAGAAGGGTGGCACTCTCAGACCACATGCACCGCTATGCCGGGAAAACTCAGGTTTCCGAGAAATAGGGGGACAAATATGACCGAAAATGCACATTTCCGTATAGAAAAGGCATGCCGCGGGTACCCTCTTCGGCTGGGTACTTTTTCGACTTTCGGGAGTTGGACACCCAGTGGGTTTTGTAGTCCATACAAGTGCCTTCACGGCCCATAGGTCGGCTATTCCGGGAAAACTCTGGTTTTTCGGAAATTTTAACTCGAACATTGGGCACTATAACATGTGCCGGTAGGGGGTGGGGTAATTTGCAGGCCTGTCATCGCCGAGCGCGGACTTTCGGGAGCTAGCCACCTAGTGGGTCTTACAGTAGAAGGGTGGCACTCTCAGACCACATGCACCGCTATGCCGGAAAAAACTCTGGTTTCCGAGAAATAGGGGGACAAATATGACCGAAAATGCACATTTCCGTATAGAAAAGGCATGCCGCGGGTACCCTCTTCGGCTGGGTACTTTTTCGACTTTCGGGAGTTGGACACCCAGTGGGTTTTGTAGTCCATACAAGAGCCTTCACGGCCCATAGGTCGGCTATTACGGGAAAACTCTGGTTTCTCGGAAATTTTAACTCGAACATTGGGCACTATAACATGTGCCGGTAGGGGGTGGGGTAATTTGCAGGCCTGTCATCGCCGAGCGCGGACTTTCGGGAGCTAGCCACCTAGTGGGTCTTACAGTAGAAGGGTGGCACTCTCAGACCACATGCACCGCTATGCCGGGAAAACTCTGGTTTCCGAGAAATAGGGGGACAAATATGACCGAAAATGCACATTTCCGTATAGAAAAGGCATGCCGCGGGTACCCTCTTCGGCTGGGTACTTTTTCGACTTTCGGGAGTTGGACACCCAGTGGGTTTTGTAGTCCATACAAGTGCCTTCACGGCCCATAGGTCGGCTATTCCGGGAAAACTCTGGTTTCTCGGAAATTTTAACTCGAACATTGGGCACTATAACATGTGCCGGTAGGGGGTGGGGTAATTTGCAGGCCTGTCATCGCCGAGCGCGGACTTTCGGGAGCTAGCCACCTAGTGGGTCTTACAGTAGAAGGGTGGCACTCTCAGACCACATGCACCGCTATGCCGGGAAAACTCTGGTTTCCGAGAAATAGGGGGACAAATATGACCGAAAATGCACATTTCCGTATAGAAAAGGCATGCCGCGGGTACCCTCTTCGGCTGGGTACTTTTTCGACTTTCGGGAGTTGTACACCGAGTGGGTTTTGTAGTCCATACAAGTGCCTTCACGGCCCATAGGTCGGCTATTCCGGGAAAACTCTGGTTTCTCGGAAATTTTAACTCGAACATTGGGCACTATAACATGTACCGGTAGGGGGTGGGGTAATTTGCAGGCCTGTCATCGCCGAGCGCGGACTTTCGGGAGCTAGCCACCTAGTGGGTCTTACAGTAGAAGGGTGGCACTCTCAGACCACATGCACCGCTATGCCGGGAAAACTCAGGTTTCCGAGAAATAGGGGGACAAATATGACCAAAAATGCACATTTCCGTATAGAAAAGGCATGCCGCGGGTACCCTCTTCGGCTGGGTACTTTTTCGACTTTCGGGAGTTGGACACCCAGTGGGTTTTGTAGTCCATACAAGTGCCTTCACGGCCCATAGGTCGGCTATTCCGGGAAAACTCTGGTTTCTCGGAAATTTTAACTGGAACATTGGGCACTATAACATGTGCCGGTAGGGGGTGGGGTAATTTGCAGGCCTGTCATCGCCGAGCGCGGACTTTCGGGAGCTAGCCACCTAGTGGGTCTTACAGTAGAAGGGTGGCACTCTCAGACCACATGCACCGCTATGCCGGGAAAACTCTGGTTTCCGAGAAATAGGGGGACAAATATGACCGAAAATGCACATTTCCGTATAGAAAAGGCATGCCGCGGGTACCCTCTTCGGCTGGGTACTTTTTCGACTTTCGGGAGTTGGACACCCAGTGGGTTTTGTAGTCCATACAAGTGCCTTCACGGCCCATAGGTCGGCTATTCCGGGAAAACTCTGCTTTCTCAGAAATTTTAACTCGAACATTGGGCACTATAACATGTGCCGGTAGGGGGTGGGGTAATTTGCAGGCCTGTCATCGCCGAGCGCGGACTTTCGGGAGCTAGCCACCTAGTGGGTCTTACAGTAGAAGGGTGGCACTCTCAGACCACATGCACCGCTATGCCGGGAAAACTCTTGTTTCCGAGAAATAGGGGGACAAATATGACCGAAAATGCACGTTTCCGTATAGAAAAGGCATGCCGCGGGTACCCTCTTCGGCTGGGTACTTTTTCGACTTTCGGGAGTTGGACACCCAGTGGGTTTTGTAGTCCATACAAGTGCCTTCACGGCCCATAGGTCGGCTATTCCGGGAAAACTCTGGTTTCTCGGAAACTTTAACTCGAACATTGGGCACTATAACATGTGCCGGTAGGGGGTGGGGTAATTTGCAGGCCTGTCATCGCCGAGCGCGGACTTTCGGGAGCTAGCCACCTAGTGGGTCTTACAGTAGAAGGGTGGCACTCTCAGACCACATGCACCGCTATGCCGGGAAAACTCAGGTTTCCGAGAAATAGGGGGACAAATATGACCGAAAATGCACATTTCCGTATAGAAAAGGCATGCCGCGGGTACCCTCTTCGGCTGGGTACTTTTTCGACTTTCGGGAGTTGGACACCCAGTGGGTTTTGTAGTCCATACAAGTGCCTTCACGGCCCATAGGTCGGCTATTCCGGGAAAACTCTGGTTTTTCGGAAATTTTAACTCGAACATTGGGCACTATAACATGTGCCGGTAGGGGGTGGGGTAATTTGCAGGCCTGTCATCGCCGAGCGCGGACTTTCGGGAGCTAGCCACCTAGTGGGTCTTACAGTAGAAGGGTGGCACTCTCAGACCACATGCACCGCTATGCCGGAAAAAACTCTGGTTTCCGAGAAATAGGGGGACAAATATGACCGAAAATGCACATTTCCGTATAGAAAAGGCATGCCGCGGGTACCCTCTTCGGCTGGGTACTTTTTCGACTTTCGGGAGTTGGACACCCAGTGGGTTTTGTAGTCCATACAAGAGCCTTCACGGCCCATAGGTCGGCTATTACGGGAAAACTCTGGTTTCTCGGAAATTTTAACTCGAACATTGGGCACTATAACATGTGCCGGTAGGGGGTGGGGTAATTTGCAGGCCTGTCATCGCCGAGCGCGGACTTTCGGGAGCTAGCCACCTAGTGGGTCTTACAGTAGAAGGGTGGCACTCTCAGACCACATGCACCGCTATGCCGGGAAAACTCTGGTTTCCGAGAAATAGGGGGACAAATATGACCGAAAATGCACATTTCCGTATAGAAAAGGCATGCCGCGGGTACCCTCTTCGGCTGGGTACTTTTTCGACTTTCGGGAGTTGGACACCCAGTGGGTTTTGTAGTCCATACAAGTGCCTTCACGGCCCATAGGTCGGCTATTCCGGGAAAACTCTGGTTTCTCGGAAATTTTAACTCGAACATTGGGCACTATAACATGTGCCGGTAGGGGGTGGGGTAATTTGCAGGCCTGTCATCGCCGAGCGCGGACTTTCGGGAGCCAGCCACCTAGTGGGTCTTACAGTAGAAGGGTGGCACTCTCAGACCACATGCACCGCTATGCCGGGAAAACTCTGGTTTCCGAGAAATAGGGGGACAAATATGACCGAAAATGCACATTTCCGTATAGAAAAGGCATGCCGCGGGTACCCTCTTCGGCTGGGTACTTTTTCGACTTTCGGGAGTTGTACACCGAGTGGGTTTTGTAGTCCATACAAGTGCCTTCACGGCCCATAGGTCGGCTATTCCGGGAAAACTCTGGTTTCTCGGAAATTTTAACTCGAACATTGGGCACTATAACATGTACCGGTAGGGGGTGGGGTAATTTGCAGGCCTGTCATCGCCGAGCGCGGACTTTCGGGAGCTAGCCACCTAGTGGGTCTTACAGTAGAAGGGTGGCACTCTCAGACCACATGCACCGCTATGCCGGGAAAACTCAGGTTTCCGAGAAATAGGGGGACAAATATGACCAAAAATGCACATTTCCGTATAGAAAAGGCATGCCGCGGGTACCCTCTTCGGCTGGGTACTTTTTCGACTTTCGGGAGTTGGACACCCAGTGGGTTTTGTAGTCCATACAAGTGCCTTCACGGCCCATAGGTCGGCTATTCCGGGAAAACTCTGGTTTCTCGGAAATTTTAACTGGAACATTGGGCACTATAACATGTGCCGGTAGGGGGTGGGGTAATTTGCAGGCCTGTCATCGCCGAGCGCGGACTTTCGGGAGCTAGCCACCTACTGGGTCTTACAGTAGAAGGGTGGCACTCTCAGACCACATGCACCGCTATGCCGGGAAAACTCTGGTTTCCGAGAAATAGGGGGACAAATATGACCGAAAATGCACATTTCCGTATAGAAAAGGCATGCCGCGGGTACCCTCTTCGGCTGGGTACTTTTTCGACTTTCGGGAGTTGGACACCCAGTGGGTTTTGTAGTCCATACAAGTGCCTTCACGGCCCATAGGTCGGCTATTCCGGGAAAACTCTGCTTTCTCAGAAATTTTAACTCGAACATTGGGCACTATAACATGTGCCGGTAGGGGGTGGGGTAATTTGCAGGCCTGTCATCGCCGAGCGCGGACTTTCGGGAGCTAGCCACCTAGTGGGTCTTACAGTAGAAGGGTGGCACTCTCAGACCACATGCACCGCTATGCCGGGAAAACTCTTGTTTCCGAGAAATAGGGGGACAAATATGACCGAAAATGCACGTTTCCGTATAGAAAAGGCATGCCGCGGGTACCCTCTTCGGCTGGGTACTTTTTCGACTTTCGGGAGTTGGACACCCAGTGGGTTTTGTAGTCCATACAAGTGCCTTCACGGCCCATAGGTCGGCTATTCCGGGAAAACTCTGGTTTCTCGGAAACTTTAACTCGAACATTGGGCACTATAACATGTGCCGGTAGGGGGTGGGGTAATTTGCAGGCCTGTCATCGCCGAGCGCGGACTTTCGGGAGCTAGCCACCTAGTGGGTCTTACAGTAGAAGGGTGGCACTCTCAGACCACATGCACCGCTATGCCGGGAAAACTCAGGTTTCCGAGAAATAGGGGGACAAATATGACCGAAAATGCACATTTCCGTATAGAAAAGGCATGCCGCGGGTACCCTCTTCGGCTGGGTACTTTTTCGACTTTCGGGAGTTGGACACCCAGTGGGTTTTGTAGTCCATACAAGTGCCTTCACGGCCCATAGGTCGGCTATTCCGGGAAAACTCTGGTTTTTCGGAAATTTTAACTCGAACATTGGGCACTATAACATGTGCCGGTAGGGGGTGGGGTAATTTGCAGGCCTGTCATCGCCGAGCGCGGACTTTCGGGAGCTAGCCACCTAGTGGGTCTTACAGTAGAAGGGTGGCACTCTCAGACCACATGCACCGCTATGCCGGAAAAAACTCTGGTTTCCGAGAAATAGGGGGACAAATATGACCGAAAATGCACATTTCCGTATAGAAAAGGCATGCCGCGGGTACCCTCTTCGGCTGGGTACTTTTTCGACTTTCGGGAGTTGGACACCCAGTGGGTTTTGTAGTCCATACAAGAGCCTTCACGGCCCATAGGTCGGCTATTACGGGAAAACTCTGGTTTCTCGGAAATTTTAACTCGAACATTGGGCACTATAACATGTGCCGGTAGGGGGTGGGGTAATTTGCAGGCCTGTCATCGCCGAGCGCGGACTTTCGGGAGCTAGCCACCTAGTGGGTCTTACAGTAGAAGGGTGGCACTCTCAGACCACATGCACCGCTATGCCGGGAAAACTCTGGTTTCCGAGAAATAGGGGGACAAATATGACCGAAAATGCACATTTCCGTATAGAAAAGGCATGCCGCGGGTACCCTCTTCGGCTGGGTACTTTTTCGACTTTCGGGAGTTGGACACCCAGTGGGTTTTGTAGTCCATACAAGTGCCTTCACGGCCCATAGGTCGGCTATTCCGGGAAAACTCTGGTTTCTCGGAAATTTTAACTCGAACATTGGGCACTATAACATGTGCCGGTAGGGGGTGGGGTAATTTGCAGGCCTGTCATCGCCGAGCGCGGACTTTCGGGAGCTAGCCACCTAGTGGGTCTTACAGTAGAAGGGTGGCACTCTCAGACCACATGCACCGCTATGCCGGGAAAACTCTGGTTTCCGAGAAATAGGGGGACAAATATGACCGAAAATGCACATTTCCGTATAGAAAAGGCATGCCGCGGGTACCCTCTTCGGCTGGGTACTTTTTCGACTTTCGGGAGTTGTACACCGAGTGGGTTTTGTAGTCCATACAAGTGCCTTCACGGCCCATAGGTCGGCTATTCCGGGAAAACTCTGGTTTCTCGGAAATTTTAACTCGAACATTGGGCACTATAACATGTACCGGTAGGGGGTGGGGTAATTTGCAGGCCTGTCATCGCCGAGCGCGGACTTTCGGGAGCTAGCCACCTAGTGGGTCTTACAGTAGAAGGGTGGCACTCTCAGACCACATGCACCGCTATGCCGGGAAAACTCAGGTTTCCGAGAAATAGGGGGACAAATATGACCAAAAATGCACATTTCCGTATAGAAAAGGCATGCCGCGGGTACCCTCTTCGGCTGGGTACTTTTTCGACTTTCGGGAGTTGGACACCCAGTGGGTTTTGTAGTCCATACAAGTGCCTTCACGGCCCATAGGTCGGCTATTCCGGGAAAACTCTGGTTTCTCGGAAATTTTAACTGGAACATTGGGCACTATAACATGTGCCGGTAGGGGGTGGGGTAATTTGCAGGCCTGTCATCGCCGAGCGCGGACTTTCGGGAGCTAGCCACCTAGTGGGTCTTACAGTAGAAGGGTGGCACTCTCAGACCACATGCACCGCTATGCCGGGAAAACTCTGGTTTCCGAGAAATAGGGGGACAAATATGACCGAAAATGCACATTTCCGTATAGAAAAGGCATGCCGCGGGTACCCTCTTCGGCTGGGTACTTTTTCGACTTTCGGGAGTTGGACACCCAGTGGGTTTTGTAGTCCATACAAGTGCCTTCACGGCCCATAGGTCGGCTATTCCGGGAAAACTCTGCTTTCTCAGAAATTTTAACTCGAACATTGGGCACTATAACATGTGCCGGTAGGGGGTGGGGTAATTTGCAGGCCTGTCATCGCCGAGCGCGGACTTTCGGGAGCTAGCCACCTAGTGGGTCTTACAGTAGAAGGGTGGCACTCTCAGACCACATGCACCGCTATGCCGGGAAAACTCTTGTTTCCGAGAAATAGGGGGACAAATATGACCGAAAATGCACGTTTCCGTATAGAA
This sequence comes from Rugalucina vietnamica, assembly GCA_964017185.1. Lineage (NCBI taxonomy): Eukaryota > Metazoa > Mollusca > Bivalvia > Lucinida > Lucinidae > Rugalucina > Rugalucina vietnamica. The sequence continues at coordinate 63,772,393 of OZ024873.1, forward strand.
AAGGCATGCCGCGGGTACCCTCTTCGGCTGGGTACTTTTTCGACTTTCGGGAGTTGGACACCCAGTGGGTTTTGTAGTCCATACAAGTGCCTTCACGGCCCATAGGTCGGCTATTCCGGGAAAACTCTGGTTTCTCGGAAACTTTAACTCGAACATTGGGCACTATAACATGTGCCGGTAGGGGGTGGGGTAATTTGCAGGCCTGTCATCGCCGAGCGCGGACTTTCGGGAGCTAGCCACCTAGTGGGTCTTACAGTAGAAGGGTGGCACTCTCAGACCACATGCACCGCTATGCCGGGAAAACTCAGGTTTCCGAGAAATAGGGGGACAAATATGACCGAAAATGCACATTTCCGTATAGAAAAGGCATGCCGCGGGTACCCTCTTCGGCTGGGTACTTTTTCGACTTTCGGGAGTTGGACACCCAGTGGGTTTTGTAGTCCATACAAGTGCCTTCACGGCCCATAGGTCGGCTATTCCGGGAAAACTCTGGTTTTTCGGAAATTTTAACTCGAACATTGGGCACTATAACATGTGCCGGTAGGGGGTGGGGTAATTTGCAGGCCTGTCATCGCCGAGCGCGGACTTTCGGGAGCTAGCCACCTAGTGGGTCTTACAGTAGAAGGGTGGCACTCTCAGACCACATGCACCGCTATGCCGGAAAAAACTCTGGTTTCCGAGAAATAGGGGGACAAATATGACCGAAAATGCACATTTCCGTATAGAAAAGGCATGCCGCGGGTACCCTCTTCGGCTGGGTACTTTTTCGACTTTCGGGAGTTGGACACCCAGTGGGTTTTGTAGTCCATACAAGAGCCTTCACGGCCCATAGGTCGGCTATTACGGGAAAACTCTGGTTTCTCGGAAATTTTAACTCGAACATTGGGCACTATAACATGTGCCGGTAGGGGGTGGGGTAATTTGCAGGCCTGTCATCGCCGAGCGCGGACTTTCGGGAGCTAGCCACCTAGTGGGTCTTACAGTAGAAGGGTGGCACTCTCAGACCACATGCACCGCTATGCCGGGAAAACTCTGGTTTCCGAGAAATAGGGGGACAAATATGACCGAAAATGCACATTTCCGTATAGAAAAGGCATGCCGCGGGTACCCTCTTCGGCTGGGTACTTTTTCGACTTTCGGGAGTTGGACACCCAGTGGGTTTTGTAGTCCATACAAGTGCCTTCACGGCCCATAGGTCGGCTATTCCGGGAAAACTCTGGTTTCTCGGAAATTTTAACTCGAACATTGGGCACTATAACATGTGCCGGTAGGGGGTGGGGTAATTTGCAGGCCTGTCATCGCCGAGCGCGGACTTTCGGGAGCTAGCCACCTAGTGGGTCTTACAGTAGAAGGGTGGCACTCTCAGACCACATGCACCGCTATGCCGGGAAAACTCTGGTTTCCGAGAAATAGGGGGACAAATATGACCGAAAATGCACATTTCCGTATAGAAAAGGCATGCCGCGGGTACCCTCTTCGGCTGGGTACTTTTTCGACTTTCGGGAGTTGTACACCGAGTGGGTTTTGTAGTCCATACAAGTGCCTTCACGGCCCATAGGTCGGCTATTCCGGGAAAACTCTGGTTTCTCGGAAATTTTAACTCGAACATTGGGCACTATAACATGTACCGGTAGGGGGTGGGGTAATTTGCAGGCCTGTCATCGCCGAGCGCGGACTTTCGGGAGCTAGCCACCTAGTGGGTCTTACAGTAGAAGGGTGGCACTCTCAGACCACATGCACCGCTATGCCGGGAAAACTCAGGTTTCCGAGAAATAGGGGGACAAATATGACCAAAAATGCACATTTCCGTATAGAAAAGGCATGCCGCGGGTACCCTCTTCGGCTGGGTACTTTTTCGACTTTCGGGAGTTGGACACCCAGTGGGTTTTGTAGTCCATACAAGTGCCTTCACGGCCCATAGGTCGGCTATTCCGGGAAAACTCTGGTTTCTCGGAAATTTTAACTGGAACATTGGGCACTATAACATGTGCCGGTAGGGGGTGGGGTAATTTGCAGGCCTGTCATCGCCGAGCGCGGACTTTCGGGAGCTAGCCACCTAGTGGGTCTTACAGTAGAAGGGTGGCACTCTCAGACCACATGCACCGCTATGCCGGGAAAACTCTGGTTTCCGAGAAATAGGGGGACAAATATGACCGAAAATGCACATTTCCGTATAGAAAAGGCATGCCGCGGGTACCCTCTTCGGCTGGGTACTTTTTCGACTTTCGGGAGTTGGACACCCAGTGGGTTTTGTAGTCCATACAAGTGCCTTCACGGCCCATAGGTCGGCTATTCCGGGAAAACTCTGCTTTCTCAGAAATTTTAACTCGAACATTGGGCACTATAACATGTGCCGGTAGGGGGTGGGGTAATTTGCAGGCCTGTCATCGCCGAGCGCGGACTTTCGGGAGCTAGCCACCTAGTGGGTCTTACAGTAGAAGGGTGGCACTCTCAGACCACATGCACCGCTATGCCGGGAAAACTCTTGTTTCCGAGAAATAGGGGGACAAATATGACCGAAAATGCACGTTTCCGTATAGAAAAGGCATGCCGCGGGTACCCTCTTCGGCTGGGTACTTTTTCGACTTTCGGGAGTTGGACACCCAGTGGGTTTTGTAGTCCATACAAGTGCCTTCACGGCCCATAGGTCGGCTATTCCGGGAAAACTCTGGTTTCTCGGAAACTTTAACTCGAACATTGGGCACTATAACATGTGCCGGTAGGGGGTGGGGTAATTTGCAGGCCTGTCATCGCCGAGCGCGGACTTTCGGGAGCTAGCCACCTAGTGGGTCTTACAGTAGAAGGGTGGCACTCTCAGACCACATGCACCGCTATGCCGGGAAAACTCTGGTTTCCGAGAAATAGGGGGACAAATATGACCGAAAATGCACATTTCCGTATAGAAAAGGCATGCCGCGGGTACCCTCTTCGGCTGGGTACTTTTTCGACTTTCGGGAGTTGTACACCGAGTGGGTTTTGTAGTCCATACAAGTGCCTTCACGGCCCATAGGTCGGCTATTCCGGGAAAACTCTGGTTTCTCGGAAATTTTAACTCGAACATTGGGCACTATAACATGTACCGGTAGGGGGTGGGGTAATTTGCAGGCCTGTCATCGCCGAGCGCGGACTTTCGGGAGCTAGCCACCTAGTGGGTCTTACAGTAGAAGGGTGGCACTCTCAGACCACATGCACCGCTATGCCGGGAAAACTCAGGTTTCCGAGAAATAGGGGGACAAATATGACCAAAAATGCACATTTCCGTATAGAAAAGGCATGCCGCGGGTACCCTCTTCGGCTGGGTACTTTTTCGACTTTCGGGAGTTGGACACCCAGTGGGTTTTGTAGTCCATACAAGTGCCTTCACGGCCCATAGGTCGGCTATTCCGGGAAAACTCTGGTTTCTCGGAAATTTTAACTGGAACATTGGGCACTATAACATGTGCCGGTAGGGGGTGGGGTAATTTGCAGGCCTGTCATCGCCGAGCGCGGACTTTCGGGAGCTAGCCACCTAGTGGGTCTTACAGTAGAAGGGTGGCACTCTCAGACCACATGCACCGCTATGCCGGGAAAACTCTGGTTTCCGAGAAATAGGGGGACAAATATGACCGAAAATGCACATTTCCGTATAGAAAAGGCATGCCGCGGGTACCCTCTTCGGCTGGGTACTTTTTCGACTTTCGGGAGTTGGACACCCAGTGGGTTTTGTAGTCCATACAAGTGCCTTCACGGCCCATAGGTCGGCTATTCCGGGAAAACTCTGCTTTCTCAGAAATTTTAACTCGAACATTGGGCACTATAACATGTGCCGGTAGGGGGTGGGGTAATTTGCAGGCCTGTCATCGCCGAGCGCGGACTTTCGGGAGCTAGCCACCTAGTGGGTCTTACAGTAGAAGGGTGGCACTCTCAGACCACATGCACCGCTATGCCGGGAAAACTCTTGTTTCCGAGAAATAGGGGGACAAATATGACCGAAAATGCACGTTTCCGTATAGAAAAGGCATGCCGCGGGTACCCTCTTCGGCTGGGTACTTTTTCGACTTTCGGGAGTTGGACACCCAGTGGGTTTTGTAGTCCATACAAGTGCCTTCACGGCCCATAGGTCGGCTATTCCGGGAAAACTCTGGTTTCTCGGAAACTTTAACTCGAACATTGGGCACTATAACATGTGCCGGTAGGGGGTGGGGTAATTTGCAGGCCTGTCATCGCCGAGCGCGGACTTTCGGGAGCTAGCCACCTAGTGGGTCTTACAGTAGAAGGGTGGCACTCTCAGACCACATGCACCGCTATGCCGGGAAAACTCAGGTTTCCGAGAAATAGGGGGACAAATATGACCGAAAATGCACATTTCCGTATAGAAAAGGCATGCCGCGGGTACCCTCTTCGGCTGGGTACTTTTTCGACTTTCGGGAGTTGGACACCCAGTGGGTTTTGTAGTCCATACAAGTGCCTTCACGGCCCATAGGTCGGCTATTCCGGGAAAACTCTGGTTTTTCGGAAATTTTAACTCGAACATTGGGCACTATAACATGTGCCGGTAGGGGGTGGGGTAATTTGCAGGCCTGTCATCGCCGAGCGCGGACTTTCGGGAGCTAGCCACCTAGTGGGTCTTACAGTAGAAGGGTGGCACTCTCAGACCACATGCACCGCTATGCCGGAAAAAACTCTGGTTTCCGAGAAATAGGGGGACAAATATGACCGAAAATGCACATTTCCGTATAGAAAAGGCATGCCGCGGGTACCCTCTTCGGCTGGGTACTTTTTCGACTTTCGGGAGTTGGACACCCAGTGGGTTTTGTAGTCCATACAAGAGCCTTCACGGCCCATAGGTCGGCTATTACGGGAAAACTCTGGTTTCTCGGAAATTTTAACTCGAACATTGGGCACTATAACATGTGCCGGTAGGGGGTGGGGTAATTTGCAGGCCTGTCATCGCCGAGCGCGGACTTTCGGGAGCTAGCCACCTAGTGGGTCTTACAGTAGAAGGGTGGCACTCTCAGACCACATGCACCGCTATGCCGGGAAAACTCTGGTTTCCGAGAAATAGGGGGACAAATATGACCGAAAATGCACATTTCCGTATAGAAAAGGCATGCCGCGGGTACCCTCTTCGGCTGGGTACTTTTTCGACTTTCGGGAGTTGGACACCCAGTGGGTTTTGTAGTCCATACAAGTGCCTTCACGGCCCATAGGTCGGCTATTCCGGGAAAACTCTGGTTTCTCGGAAATTTTAACTCGAACATTGGGCACTATAACATGTGCCGGTAGGGGGTGGGGTAATTTGCAGGCCTGTCATCGCCGAGCGCGGACTTTCGGGAGCTAGCCACCTAGTGGGTCTTACAGTAGAAGGGTGGCACTCTCAGACCACATGCACCGCTATGCCGGGAAAACTCTGGTTTCCGAGAAATAGGGGGACAAATATGACCGAAAATGCACATTTCCGTATAGAAAAGGCATGCCGCGGGTACCCTCTTCGGCTGGGTACTTTTTCGACTTTCGGGAGTTGTACACCGAGTGGGTTTTGTAGTCCATACAAGTGCCTTCACGGCCCATAGGTCGGCTATTCCGGGAAAACTCTGGTTTCTCGGAAATTTTAACTCGAACATTGGGCACTATAACATGTACCGGTAGGGGGTGGGGTAATTTGCAGGCCTGTCATCGCCGAGCGCGGACTTTCGGGAGCTAGCCACCTAGTGGGTCTTACAGTAGAAGGGTGGCACTCTCAGACCACATGCACCGCTATGCCGGGAAAACTCAGGTTTCCGAGAAATAGGGGGACAAATATGACCAAAAATGCACATTTCCGTATAGAAAAGGCATGCCGCGGGTACCCTCTTCGGCTGGGTACTTTTTCGACTTTCGGGAGTTGGACACCCAGTGGGTTTTGTAGTCCATACAAGTGCCTTCACGGCCCATAGGTCGGCTATTCCGGGAAAACTCTGGTTTCTCGGAAATTTTAACTGGAACATTGGGCACTATAACATGTGCCGGTAGGGGGTGGGGTAATTTGCAGGCCTGTCATCGCCGAGCGCGGACTTTCGGGAGCTAGCCACCTAGTGGGTCTTACAGTAGAAGGGTGGCACTCTCAGACCACATGCACCGCTATGCCGGGAAAACTCTGGTTTCCGAGAAATAGGGGGACAAATATGACCGAAAATGCACATTTCCGTATAGAAAAGGCATGCCGCGGGTACCCTCTTCGGCTGGGTACTTTTTCGACTTTCGGGAGTTGGACACCCAGTGGGTTTTGTAGTCCATACAAGTGCCTTCACGGCCCATAGGTCGGCTATTCCGGGAAAACTCTGCTTTCTCAGAAATTTTAACTCGAACATTGGGCACTATAACATGTGCCGGTAGGGGGTGGGGTAATTTGCAGGCCTGTCATCGCCGAGCGCGGACTTTCGGGAGCTAGCCACCTAGTGGGTCTTACAGTAGAAGGGTGGCACTCTCAGACCACATGCACCGCTATGCCGGGAAAACTCTTGTTTCCGAGAAATAGGGGGACAAATATGACCGAAAATGCACGTTTCCGTATAGAAAAGGCATGCCGCGGGTACCCTCTTCGGCTGGGTACTTTTTCGACTTTCGGGAGTTGGACACCCAGTGGGTTTTGTAGTCCATACAAGTGCCTTCACGGCCCATAGGTCGGCTATTCCGGGAAAACTCTGGTTTCTCGGAAACTTTAACTCGAACATTGGGCACTATAACATGTGCCGGTAGGGGGTGGGGTAATTTGCAGGCCTGTCATCGCCGAGCGCGGACTTTCGGGAGCTAGCCACCTAGTGGGTCTTACAGTAGAAGGGTGGCACTCTCAGACCACATGCACCGCTATGCCGGGAAAACTCAGGTTTCCGAGAAATAGGGGGACAAATATGACCGAAAATGCACATTTCCGTATAGAAAAGGCATGCCGCGGGTACCCTCTTCGGCTGGGTACTTTTTCGACTTTCGGGAGTTGGACACCCAGTGGGTTTTGTAGTCCATACAAGTGCCTTCACGGCCCATAGGTCGGCTATTCCGGGAAAACTCTGGTTTTTCGGAAATTTTAACTCGAACATTGGGCACTATAACATGTGCCGGTAGGGGGTGGGGTAATTTGCAGGCCTGTCATCGCCGAGCGCGGACTTTCGGGAGCTAGCCACCTAGTGGGTCTTACAGTAGAAGGGTGGCACTCTCAGACCACATGCACCGCTATGCCGGAAAAAGCTCTGGTTTCCGAGAAATAGGGGGACAAATATGACCGAAAATGCACATTTCCGTATAGAAAAGGCATGCCGCGGGTACCCTCTTCGGCTGGGTACTTTTTCGACTTTCGGGAGTTGGACACCCAGTGGGTTTTGTAGTCCATACAAGAGCCTTCACGGCCCATAGGTCGGCTATTACGGGAAAACTCTGGTTTCTCGGAAATTTTAACTCGAACATTGGGCACTATAACATGTGCCGGTAGGGGGTGGGGTAATTTGCAGGCCTGTCATCGCCGAGCGCGGACTTTCGGGAGCTAGCCACCTAGTGGGTCTTACAGTAGAAGGGTGGCACTCTCAGACCACATGCACCGCTATGCCGGGAAAACTCTGGTTTCCGAGAAATAGGGGGACAAATATGACCGAAAATGCACATTTCCGTATAGAAAAGGCATGCCGCGGGTACCCTCTTCGGCTGGGTACTTTTTCGACTTTCGGGAGTTGGACACCCAGTGGGTTTTGTAGTCCATACAAGTGCCTTCACGACCTCAGGTCGGCTATTCCGGGAAAACTCTGGTTTCTCGGAAATTTTAACTCGAACATTGGGCACTATAACATGTGCCGGTAGGGGGTGGGGTAATTTGCAGGCCTGTCATCGCCGAGCGCGGACTTTAGGGAGCTAGCCACCTAGTGGGTCTTACAGTAGAAGGGTGGCACTCTCAGACCACATGCACCGCTATGCCGGGAAAACTCTGGTTTCCGAGAAATAGGGGGACAAATATGACCGAAAATGCACATTTCCGTATAGAAAAGGCATGCCGCGGGTACCCTCTTCGGCTGGGTACTTTTTCGACTTTCGGGAGTTGTACACCGAGTGGGTTTTGTAGTCCATACAAGTGCCTTCACGGCCCATAGGTCGGCTATTCCGGGAAAACTCTGGTTTCTCGGAAATTTTAACTCGAACATTGGGCACTATAACATGTACCGGTAGGGGGTGGGGTAATTTGCAGGCCTGTCATCGCCGAGCGCGGACTTTCGGGAGCTAGCCACCTAGTGGGTCTTACAGTAGAAGGGTGGCACTCTCAGACCACATGCACCGCTATGCCGGGAAAACTCAGGTTTCCGAGAAATAGGGGGACAAATATGACCAAAAATGCACATTTCCGTATAGAAAAGGCATGCCGCGGGTACCCTCTTCGGCTGGGTACTTTTTCGACTTTCGGGAGTTGGACACCCAGTGGGTTTTGTAGTCCATACAAGTGCCTTCACGGCCCATAGGTCGGCTATTCCGGGAAAACTCTGGTTTCTCGGAAATTTTAACTCGAACATTGGGCACTATAACATGTGCCGGTAGGGGGTGGGGTAATTTGCAGGCCTGTCATCGCCGAGCGCGGACTTTAGGGAGCTAGCCACCTAGTGGGTCTTACAGTAGAAGGGTGGCACTCTCAGACCACATGCACCGCTATGCCGGGAAAACTCTGGTTTCCGAGAAATAGGGGGACAAATATGACCGAAAATGCACATTTCCGTATAGAAAAGGCATGCCGCGGGTACCCTCTTCGGCTGGGTACTTTTTCGACTTTCGGGAGTTGTACACCGAGTGGGTTTTGTAGTCCATACAAGTGCCTTCACGGCCCATAGGTCGGCTATTCCGGGAAAACTCTGGTTTCTCGGAAATTTTAACTCGAACATTGGGCACTATAACATGTACCGGTAGGGGGTGGGGTAATTTGCAGGCCTGTCATCGCCGAGCGCGGACTTTCGGGAGCTAGCCACCTAGTGGGTCTTACAGTAGAAGGGTGGCACTCTCAGACCACATGCACCGCTATGCCGGGAAAACTCAGGTTTCCGAGAAATAGGGGGACAAATATGACCAAAAATGCACATTTCCGTATAGAAAAGGCATGCCGCGGGTACCCTCTTCGGCTGGGTACTTTTTCGACTTTCGGGAGTTGGACACCCAGTGGGTTTTGTAGTCCATACAAGTGCCTTCACGGCCCATAGGTCGGCTATTCCGGGAAAACTCTGGTTTCTCGGAAATTTTAACTGGAACATTGGGCACTATAACATGTGCCGGTAGGGGGTGGGGTAATTTGCAGGCCTGTCATCGCCGAGCGCGGACTTTCGGGAGCTAGCCACCTAGTGGGTCTTACAGTAGAAGGGTGGCACTCTCAGACCACATGCACCGCTATGCCGGGAAAACTCTGGTTTCCGAGAAATAGGGGGACAAATATGACCGAAAATGCACATTTCCGTATAGAAAAGGCATGCCGCGGGTACCCTCTTCGGCTGGGTACTTTTTCGACTTTCGGGAGTTGGACACCCAGTGGGTTTTGTAGTCCATACAAGTGCCTTCACGGCCCATAGGTCGGCTATTCCGGGAAAACTCTGCTTTCTCAGAAATTTTAACTCGAACATTGGGCACTATAACATGTGCCGGTAGGGGGTGGGGTAATTTGCAGGCCTGTCATCGCCGAGCGCGGACTTTCGGGAGCTAGCCACCTAGTGGGTCTTACAGTAGAAGGGTGGCACTCTCAGACCACATGCACCGCTATGCCGGGAAAACTCTTGTTTCCGAGAAATAGGGGGACAAATATGACCGAAAATGCACGTTTCCGTATAGAAAAGGCATGCCGCGGGTACCCTCTTCGGCTGGGTACTTTTTCGACTTTCGGGAGTTGGACACCCAGTGGGTTTTGTAGTCCATACAAGTGCCTTCACGGCCCATAGGTCGGCTATTCCGGGAAAACTCTGGTTTCTCGGAAACTTTAACTCGAACATTGGGCACTATAACATGTGCCGGTAGGGGGTGGGGTAATTTGCAGGCCTGTCATCGCCGAGCGCGGACTTTCGGGAGCTAGCCACCTAGTGGGTCTTACAGTAGAAGGGTGGCACTCTCAGACCACATGCACCGCTATGCCGGGAAAACTCAGGTTTCCGAGAAATAGGGGGACAAATATGACCGAAAATGCACATTTCCGTATAGAAAAGGCATGCCGCGGGTACCCTCTTCGGCTGGGTACTTTTTCGACTTTCGGGAGTTGGACACCCAGTGGGTTTTGTAGTCCATACAAGTGCCTTCACGGCCCATAGGTCGGCTATTCCGGGAAAACTCTGGTTTTTCGGAAATTTTAACTCGAACATTGGGCACTATAACATGTGCCGGTAGGGGGTGGGGTAATTTGCAGGCCTGTCATCGCCGAGCGCGGACTTTCGGGAGCTAGCCACCTAGTGGGTCTTACAGTAGAAGGGTGGCACTCTCAGACCACATGCACCGCTATGCCGGAAAAAACTCTGGTTTCCGAGAAATAGGGGGACAAATATGACCGAAAATGCACATTTCCGTATAGAAAAGGCATGCCGCGGGTACCCTCTTCGGCTGGGTACTTTTTCGACTTTCGGGAGTTGGACACCCAGTGGGTTTTGTAGTCCATACAAGAGCCTTCACGGCCCATAGGTCGGCTATTACGGGAAAACTCTGGTTTCTCGGAAATTTTAACTCGAACATTGGGCACTATAACATGTGCCGGTAGGGGGTGGGGTAATTTGCAGGCCTGTCATCGCCGAGCGCGGACTTTCGGGAGCTAGCCACCTAGTGGGTCTTACAGTAGAAGGGTGGCACTCTCAGACCACATGCACCGCTATGCCGGGAAAACTCTGGTTTCCGAGAAATAGGGGGACAAATATGACCGAAAATGCACATTTCCGTATAGAAAAGGCATGCCGCGGGTACCCTCTTCGGCTGGGTACTTTTTCGACTTTCGGGAGTTGGACACCCAGTGGGTTTTGTAGTCCATACAAGTGCCTTCACGGCCCATAGGTCGGCTATTCCGGGAAAACTCTGGTTTCTCGGAAATTTTAACTCGAACATTGGGCACTATAACATGTGCCGGTAGGGGGTGGGGTAATTTGCAGGCCTGTCATCGCCGAGCGCGGACTTTCGGGAGCTAGCCACCTAGTGGGTCTTACAGTAGAAGGGTGGCACTCTTAGACCACATGCACCGCTATGCCGGGAAAACTCTGGTTTCCGAGAAATAGGGGGACAAATATGACCGAAAATGCACATTTCCGTATAGAAAAGGCATGCCGCGGGTACCCTCTTCGGCTGGGTACTTTTTCGACTTTCGGGAGTTGTACACCGAGTGGGTTTTGTAGTCCATACAAGTGCCTTCACGGCCCATAGGTCGGCTATTCCGGGAAAACTCTGGTTTCTCGGAAATTTTAACTCGAACATTGGGCACTATAACATGTACCGGTAGGGGGTGGGGTAATTTGCAGGCCTGTCATCGCCGAGCGCGGACTTTCGGGAGCTAGCCACCTAGTGGGTCTTACAGTAGAAGGGTGGCACTCTCAGACCACATGCACCGCTATGCCGGGAAAACTCAGGTTTCCGAGAAATAGGGGGACAAATATGACCAAAAATGCACATTTCCGTATAGAAAAGGCATGCCGCGGGTACCCTCTTCGGCTGGGTACTTTTTCGACTTTCGGGAGTTGGACACCCAGTGGGTTTTGTAGTCCATACAAGTGCCTTCACGGCCCATAGGTCGGCTATTCCGGGAAAACTCTGGTTTCTCGGAAATTTTAACTGGAACATTGGGCACTATAACATGTGCCGGTAGGGGGTGGGGTAATTTGCAGGCCTGTCATCGCCGAGCGCGGACTTTCGGGAGCTAGCCACCTAGTGGGTCTTACAGTAGAAGGGTGGCACTCTCAGACCACATGCACCGCTATGCCGGGAAAACTCTGGTTTCCGAGAAATAGGGGGACAAATATGACCGAAAATGCACATTTCCGTATAGAAAAGGCATGCCGCGGGTACCCTCTTCGGCTGGGTACTTTTTCGACTTTCGGGAGTTGGACACCCAGTGGGTTTTGTAGTCCATACAAGTGCCTTCACGGCCCATAGGTCGGCTATTCCGGGAAAACTCTGCTTTCTCAGAAATTTTAACTCGAACATTGGGCACTATAACATGTGCCGGTAGGGGGTGGGGTAATTTGCAGGCCTGTCATCGCCGAGCGCGGACTTTCGGGAGCTAGCCACCTAGTGGGTCTTACAGTAGAAGGGTGGCACTCTCAGACCACATGCACCGCTATGCCGGGAAAACTCTTGTTTCCGAGAAATAGGGGGACAAATATGACCGAAAATGCACGTTTCCGTATAGAAAAGGCATGCCGCGGGTACCCTCTTCGGCTGGGTACTTTTTCGACTTTCGGGAGTTGGACACCCAGTGGGTTTTGTAGTCCATACAAGTGCCTTCACGGCCCATAGGTCGGCTATTCCGGGAAAACTCTGGTTTCTCGGAAACTTTAACTCGAACATTGGGCACTATAACATGTGCCGGTAGGGGGTGGGGTAATTTGCAGGCCTGTCATCGCCGAGCGCGGACTTTCGGGAGCTAGCCACCTAGTGGGTCTTACAGTAGAAGGGTGGCACTCTCAGACCACATGCACCGCTATGCCGGGAAAACTCAGGTTTCCGAGAAATAGGGGGACAAATATGACCGAAAATGCACATTTCCGTATAGAAAAGGCATGCCGCGGGTACCCTCTTCGGCTGGGTACTTTTTCGACTTTCGGGAGTTGGACACCCAGTGGGTTTTGTAGTCCATACAAGTGCCTTCACGGCCCATAGGTCGGCTATTCCGGGAAAACTCTGGTTTTTCGGAAATTTTAACTCGAACATTGGGCACTATAACATGTGCCGGTAGGGGGTGGGGTAATTTGCAGGCCTGTCATCGCCGAGCGCGGACTTTCGGGAGCTAGCCACCTAGTGGGTCTTACAGTAGAAGGGTGGCACTCTCAGACCACATGCACCGCTATGCCGGAAAAAACTCTGGTTTCCGAGAAATAGGGGGACAAATATGACCGAAAATGTACATTTCCGTATAGAAAAGGCATGCCGCGGGTACCCTCTTCGGCTGGGTACTTTTTCGACTTTCGGGAGTTGGACACCCAGTGGGTTTTGTAGTCCATACAAGAGCCTTCACGGCCCATAGGTCGGCTATTACGGGAAAACTCTGGTTTCTCGGAAATTTTAACTCGAACATTGGGCACTATAACATGTGCCGGTAGGGGGTGGGGTAATTTGCAGGCCTGTCATCGCCGAGCGCGGACTTTCGGGAGCTAGCCACCTAGTGGGTCTTACAGTAGAAGGGTGGCACTCTCAGACCACATGCACCGCTATGCCGGGAAAACTCTGGTTTCCGAGAAATAGGGGGACAAATATGACCGAAAATGCACATTTCCGTATAGAAAAGGCATGCCGCGGGTACCCTCTTCGGCTGGGTACTTTTTCGACTTTCGGGAGTTGGACACCCAGTGGGTTTTGTAGTCCATACAAGTGCCTTCACGGCCCATAGGTCGGCTATTCCGGGAAAACTCTGGTTTCTCGGAAATTTTAACTCGAACATTGGGCACTATAACATGTGCCGGTAGGGGGTGGGGTAATTTGCAGGCCTGTCATCGCCGAGCGCGGACTTTAGGGAGCTAGCCACCTAGTGGGTCTTACAGTAGAAGGGTGGCACTCTCAGACCACATGCACCGCTATGCCGGGAAAACTCTGGTTTCCGAGAAATAGGGGGACAAATATGACCGAAAATGCACATTTCCGTATAGAAAAGGCATGCCGCGGGTACCCTCTTCGGCTGGGTACTTTTTCGACTTTCGGGAGTTGTACACCGAGTGGGTTTTGTAGTCCATACAAGTGCCTTCACGGCCCATAGGTCGGCTATTCCGGGAAAACTCTGGTTTCTCGGAAATTTTAACTCGAACATTGGGCACTATAACATGTACCGGTAGGGGGTGGGGTAATTTGCAGGCCTGTCATCGCCGAGCGCGGACTTTCGGGAGCTAGCCACCTAGTGGGTCTTACAGTAGAAGGGTGGCACTCTCAGACCACATGCACCGCTATGCCGGGAAAACTCAGGTTTCCGAGAAATAGGGGGACAAATATGACCAAAAATGCACATTTCCGTATAGAAAAGGCATGCCGCGGGTACCCTCTTCGGCTGGGTACTTTTTCGACTTTCGGGAGTTGGACACCCAGTGGGTTTTGTAGTCCATACAAGTGCCTTCACGGCCCATAGGTCGGCTATTCCGGGAAAACTCTGGTTTCTCGGAAATTTTAACTCGAACATTGGGCACTATAACATGTGCCGGTAGGGGGTGGGGTAATTTGCAGGCCTGTCATCGCCGAGCGCGGACTTTAGGGAGCTAGCCACCTAGTGGGTCTTACAGTAGAAGGGTGGCACTCTCAGACCACATGCACCGCTATGCCGGGAAAACTCTGGTTTCCGAGAAATAGGGGGACAAATATGACCGAAAATGCACATTTCCGTATAGAAAAGGCATGCCGCGGGTACCCTCTTCGGCTGGGTACTTTTTCGACTTTCGGGAGTTGTACACCGAGTGGGTTTTGTAGTCCATACAAGTGCCTTCACGGCCCATAGGTCGGCTATTCCGGGAAAACTCTGGTTTCTCGGAAATTTTAACTCGAACATTGGGCACTATAACATGTACCGGTAGGGGGTGGGGTAATTTGCAGGCCTGTCATCGCCGAGCGCGGACTTTCGGGAGCTAGCCACCTAGTGGGTCTTACAGTAGAAGGGTGGCACTCTCAGACCACATGCACCGCTATGCCGGGAAAACTCAGGTTTCCGAGAAATAGGGGGACAAATATGACCAAAAATGCACATTTCCGTATAGAAAAGGCATGCCGCGGGTACCCTCTTCGGCTGGGTACTTTTTCGACTTTCGGGAGTTGGACACCCAGTGGGTTTTGTAGTCCATACAAGTGCCTTCACGGCCCATAGGTCGGCTATTCCGGGAAAACTCTGCTTTCTCAGAAATTTTAACTCGAACATTGGGCACTATAACATGTGCCGGTAGGGGGTGGGGTAATTTGCAGGCCTGTCATCGCCGAGCGCGGACTTTCGGGAGCTAGCCACCTAGTGGGTCTTACAGTAGAAGGGTGGCACTCTCAGACCACATGCACCGCTATGCCGGGAAAACTCTTGTTTCCGAGAAATAGGGGGACAAATATGACCGAAAATGCACGTTTCCGTATAGAAAAGGCATGCCGCGGGTACCCTCTTCGGCTGGGTACTTTTTCGACTTTCGGGAGTTGGACACCCAGTGGGTTTTGTAGTCCATACAAGTGCCTTCACGGCCCATAGGTCGGCTATTCCGGGAAAACTCTGGTTTCTCGGAAACTTTAACTCGAACATTGGGCACTATAACATGTGCCGGTAGGGGGTGGGGTAATTTGCAGGCCTGTCATCGCCGAGCGCGGACTTTCGGGAGCTAGCCACCTAGTGGGTCTTACAGTAGAAGGGTGGCACTCTCAGACCACATGCACCGCTATGCCGGGAAAACTCAGGTTTCCGAGAAATAGGGGGACAAATATGACCGAAAATGCACATTTCCGTATAGAAAAGGCATGCCGCGGGTACCCTCTTCGGCTGGGTACTTTTTCGACTTTCGGGAGTTGGACACCCAGTGGGTTTTGTAGTCCATACAAGTGCCTTCACGGCCCATAGGTCGGCTATTCCGGGAAAACTCTGGTTTTTCGGAAATTTTAACTCGAACATTGGGCACTATAACATGTGCCGGTAGGGGGTGGGGTAATTTGCAGGCCTGTCATCGCCGAGCGCGGACTTTCGGGAGCTAGCCACCTAGTGGGTCTTACAGTAGAAGGGTGGCACTCTCAGACCACATGCACCGCTATGCCGGAAAAAACTCTGGTTTCCGAGAAATAGGGGGACAAATATGACCGAAAATGCACATTTCCGTATAGAAAAGGCATGCCGCGGGTACCCTCTTCGGCTGGGTACTTTTTCGACTTTCGGGAGTTGGACACCCAGTGGGTTTTGTAGTCCATACAAGAGCCTTCACGGCCCATAGGTCGGCTATTACGGGAAAACTCTGGTTTCTCGGAAATTTTAACTCGAACATTGGGCACTATAACATGTGCCGGTAGGGGGTGGGGTAATTTGCAGGCCTGTCATCGCCGAGCGCGGACTTTCGGGAGCTAGCCACCTAGTGGGTCTTACAGTAGAAGGGTGGCACTCTCAGACCACATGCACCGCTATGCCGGGAAAACTCTGGTTTCCGAGAAATAGGGGGACAAATATGACCGAAAATGCACATTTCCGTATAGAAAAGGCATGCCGCGGGTACCCTCTTCGGCTGGGTACTTTTTCGACTTTCGGGAGTTGGACACCCAGTGGGTTTTGTAGTCCATACAAGTGCCTTCACGGCCCATAGGTCGGCTATTCCGGGAAAACTCTGGTTTCTCGGAAATTTTAACTCGAACATTGGGCACTATAACATGTGCCGGTAGGGGGTGGGGTAATTTGCAGGCCTGTCATCGCCGAGCGCGGACTTTCGGGAGCTAGCCACCTAGTGGGTCTTACAGTAGAAGGGTGGCACTCTCAGACCACATGCACCGCTATGCCGGGAAAACTCTGGTTTCCGAGAAATAGGGGGACAAATATGACCGAAAATGCACATTTCCGTATAGAAAAGGCATGCCGCGGGTACCCTCTTCGGCTGGGTACTTTTTCGACTTTCGGGAGTTGTACACCGAGTGGGTTTTGTAGTCCATACAAGTGCCTTCACGGCCCATAGGTCGGCTATTCCGGGAAAACTCTGGTTTCTCGGAAATTTTAACTCGAACATTGGGCACTATAACATGTACCGGTAGGGGGTGGGGTAATTTGCAGGCCTGTCATCGCCGAGCGCGGACTTTCGGGAGCTAGCCACCTAGTGGGTCTTACAGTAGAAGGGTGGCACTCTCAGACCACATGCACCGCTATGCCGGGAAAACTCAGGTTTCCGAGAAATAGGGGGACAAATATGACCAAAAATGCACATTTCCGTATAGAAAAGGCATGCCGCGGGTACCCTCTTCGGCTGGGTACTTTTTCGACTTTCGGGAGTTGGACACCCAGTGGGTTTTGTAGTCCATACAAGTGCCTTCACGGCCCATAGGTCGGCTATTCCGGGAAAACTCTGGTTTCTCGGAAATTTTAACTGGAACATTGGGCACTATAACATGTGCCGGTAGGGGGTGGGGTAATTTGCAGGCCTGTCATCGCCGAGCGCGGACTTTCGGGAGCTAGCCACCTAGTGGGTCTTACAGTAGAAGGGTGGCACTCTCAGACCACATGCACCGCTATGCCGGGAAAACTCTGGTTTCCGAGAAATAGGGGGACAAATATGACCGAAAATGCACATTTCCGTATAGAAAAGGCATGCCGCGGGTACCCTCTTCGGCTGGGTACTTTTTCGACTTTCGGGAGTTGGACACCCAGTGGGTTTTGTAGTCCATACAAGTGCCTTCACGGCCCATAGGTCGGCTATTCCGGGAAAACTCTGCTTTCTCAGAAATTTTAACTCGAACATTGGGCACTATAACATGTGCCGGTAGGGGGTGGGGTAATTTGCAGGCCTGTCATCGCCGAGCGCGGACTTTCGGGAGCTAGCCACCTAGTGGGTCTTACAGTAGAAGGGTGGCACTCTCAGACCACATGCACCGCTATGCCGGGAAAACTCTTGTTTCCGAGAAATAGGGGGACAAATATGACCGAAAATGCACGTTTCCGTATAGAAAAGGCATGCCGCGGGTACCCTCTTCGGCTGGGTACTTTTTCGACTTTCGGGAGTTGGACACCCAGTGGGTTTTGTAGTCCATACAAGTGCCTTCACGGCCCATAGGTCGGCTATTCCGGGAAAACTCTGGTTTCTCGGAAACTTTAACTCGAACATTGGGCACTATAACATGTGCCGGTAGGGGGTGGGGTAATTTGCAGGCCTGTCATCGCCGAGCGCGGACTTTCGGGAGCTAGCCCCCTAGTGGGTCTTACAGTAGAAGGGTGGCACTCTCAGACCACATGCACCGCTATGCCGGGAAAACTCAGGTTTCCGAGAAATAGGGGGACAAATATGACCGAAAATGCACATTTCCGTATAGAAAAGGCATGCCGCGGGTACCCTCTTCGGCTGGGTACTTTTTCGACTTTCGGGAGTTGGACACCCAGTGGGTTTTGTAGTCCATACAAGTGCCTTCACGGCCCATAGGTCGGCTATTCCGGGAAAACTCTGGTTTTTCGGAAATTTTAACTCGAACATTGGGCACTATAACATGTGCCGGTAGGGGGTGGGGTAATTTGCAGGCCTGTCATCGCCGAGCGCGGACTTTCGGGAGCTAGCCACCTAGTGGGTCTTACAGTAGAAGGGTGGCACTCTCAGACCACATGCACCGCTATGCCGGAAAAAACTCTGGTTTCCGAGAAATAGGGGGACAAATATGACCGAAAATGCACATTTCCGTATAGAAAAGGCATGCCGCGGGTACCCTCTTCGGCTGGGTACTTTTTCGACTTTCGGGAGTTGGACACCCAGTGGGTTTTGTAGTCCATACAAGAGCCTTCACGGCCCATAGGTCGGCTATTACGGGAAAACTCTGGTTTCTCGGAAATTTTAACTCGAACATTGGGCACTATAACATGTGCCGGTAGGGGGTGGGGTAATTTGCAGGCCTGTCATCGCCGAGCGCGGACTTTCGGGAGCTAGCCACCTAGTGGGTCTTACAGTAGAAGGGTGGCACTCTCAGACCACATGCACCGCTATGCCGGGAAAACTCTGGTTTCCGAGAAATAGGGGGACAAATATGACCGAAAATGCACATTTCCGTATAGAAAAGGCATGCCGCGGGTACCCTCTTCGGCTGGGTACTTTTTCGACTTTCGGGAGTTGGACACCCAGTGGGTTTTGTAGTCCATACAAGTGCCTTCACGGCCCATAGGTCGGCTATTCCGGGAAAACTCTGGTTTCTCGGAAATTTTAACTCGAACATTGGGCACTATAACATGTGCCGGTAGGGGGTGGGGTAATTTGCAGGCCTGTCATCGCCGAGCGCGGACTTTAGGGAGCTAGCCACCTAGTGGGTCTTACAGTAGAAGGGTGGCACTCTCAGACCACATGCACCGCTATGCCGGGAAAACTCTGGTTTCCGAGAAATAGGGGGACAAATATGACCGAAAATGCACATTTCCGTATAGAAAAGGCATGCCGCGGGTACCCTCTTCGGCTGGGTACTTTTTCGACTTTCGGGAGTTGTACACCGAGTGGGTTTTGTAGTCCATACAAGTGCCTTCACGGCCCATAGGTCGGCTATTCCGGGAAAACTCTGGTTTCTCGGAAATTTTAACTCGAACATTGGGCACTATAACATGTACCGGTAGGGGGTGGGGTAATTTGCAGGCCTGTCATCGCCGAGCGCGGACTTTCGGGAGCTAGCCACCTAGTGGGTCTTACAGTAGAAGGGTGGCACTCTCAGACCACATGCACCGCTATGCCGGGAAAACTCAGGTTTCCGAGAAATAGGGGGACAAATATGACCAAAAATGCACATTTCCGTATAGAAAAGGCATGCCGCGGGTACCCTCTTCGGCTGGGTACTTTTTCGACTTTCGGGAGTTGGACACCCAGTGGGTTTTGTAGTCCATACAAGTGCCTTCACGGCCCATAGGTCGGCTATTCCGGGAAAACTCTGGTTTCTCGGAAATTTTAACTCGAACATTGGGCACTATAACATGTGCCGGTAGGGGGTGGGGTAATTTGCAGGCCTGTCATCGCCGAGCGCGGACTTTAGGGAGCTAGCCACCTAGTGGGTCTTACAGTAGAAGGGTGGCACTCTCAGACCACATGCACCGCTATGCCGGAAAAAACTCTGGTTTCCGAGAAATAGGGGGACAAATATGACCGAAAATGCACATTTCCGTATAGAAAAGGCATGCCGCGGGTACCCTCTTCGGCTGGGTACTTTTTCGACTTTCGGGAGTTGGACACCCAGTGGGTTTTGTAGTCCATACAAGAGCCTTCACGGCCCATAGGTCGGCTATTACGGGAAAACTCTGGTTTCTCGGAAATTTTAACTCGAACATTGGGCACTATAACATGTGCCGGTAGGGGGTGGGGTAATTTGCAGGCCTGTCATCGCCGAGCGCGGACTTTCGGGAGCTAGCCACCTAGTGGGTCTTACAGGAGAAGGGTGGCACTCTCAGACCACATGCACCGCTATGCCGGGAAAACTCTGGTTTCCGAGAAATAGGGGGACAAATATGACCGAAAATGCACATTTCCGTATAGAAAAGGCATGCCGCGGGTACCCTCTTCGGCTGGGTACTTTTTCGACTTTCGGGAGTTGGACACCCAGTGGGTTTTGTAGTCCATACAAGTGCCTTCACGGCCCATAGGTCGGCTATTCCGGGAAAACTCTGGTTTCTCGGAAATTTTAACTCGAACATTGGGCACTATAACATGTGCCGGTAGGGGGTGGGGTAATTTGCAGGCCTGTCATCGCCGAGCGCGGACTTTCGGGAGCTAGCCACCTAGTGGGTCTTACAGTAGAAGGGTGGCACTCTCAGACCACATGCACCGCTATGCCGGGAAAACTCTGGTTTCCGAGAAATAGGGGGACAAATATGACCGAAAATGCACATTTCCGTATAGAAAAGGCATGCCGCGGGTACCCTCTTCGGCTGGGTACTTTTTCGACTTTCGGGAGTTGTACACCGAGTGGGTTTTGTAGTCCATACAAGTGCCTTCACGGCCCATAGGTCGGCTATTCCGGGAAAACTCTGGTTTCTCGGAAATTTTAACTCGAACATTGGGCACTATAACATGTACCGGTAGGGGGTGGGGTAATTTGCAGGCCTGTCATCGCCGAGCGCGGACTTTCGGGAGCTAGCCACCTAGTGGGTCTTACAGTAGAAGGGTGGCACTCTCAGACCACATGCACCGCTATGCCGGGAAAACTCAGGTTTCCGAGAAATAGGGGGACAAATATGACCAAAAATGCACATTTCCGTATAGAAAAGGCATGCCGCGGGTACCCTCTTCGGCTGGGTACTTTTTCGACTTTCGGGAGTTGGACACCCAGTGGGTTTTGTAGTCCATACAAGTGCCTTCACGGCCCATAGGTCGGCTATTCCGGGAAAACTCTGGTTTCTCGGAAATTTTAACTGGAACATTGGGCACTATAACATGTGCCGGTAGGGGGTGGGGTAATTTGCAGGCCTGTCATCGCCGAGCGCGGACTTTCGGGAGCTAGCCACCTAGTGGGTCTTACAGTAGAAGGGTGGCACTCTCAGACCACATGCACCGCTATGCCGGGAAAACTCTGGTTTCCGAGAAATAGGGGGACAAATATGACCGAAAATGCACATTTCCGTATAGAAAAGGCATGCCGCGGGTACCCTCTTCGGCTGGGTACTTTTTCGACTTTCGGGAGTTGGACACCCAGTGGGTTTTGTAGTCCATACAAGTGCCTTCACGGCCCATAGGTCGGCTATTCCGGGAAAACTCTGCTTTCTCAGAAATTTTAACTCGAACATTGGGCACTATAACATGTGCCGGTAGGGGGTGGGGTAATTTGCAGGCCTGTCATCGCCGAGCGCGGACTTTCGGGAGCTAGCCACCTAGTGGGTCTTACAGTAGAAGGGTGGCACTCTCAGACCACATGCACCGCTATGCCGGGAAAACTCTTGTTTCCGAGAAATAGGGGGACAAATATGACCGAAAATGCACGTTTCCGTATAGAAAAGGCATGCCGCGGGTACCCTCTTCGGCTGGGTACTTTTTCGACTTTCGGGAGTTGGACACCCAGTGGGTTTTGTAGTCCATACAAGTGCCTTCACGGCCCATAGGTCGGCTATTCCGGGAAAACTCTGGTTTCTCGGAAACTTTAACTCGAACATTGGGCACTATAACATGTGCCGGTAGGGGGTGGGGTAATTTGCAGGCCTGTCATCGCCGAGCGCGGACTTTCGGGAGCTAGCCACCTAGTGGGTCTTACAGTAGAAGGGTGGCACTCTCAGACCACATGCACCGCTATGCCGGGAAAACTCAGGTTTCCGAGAAATAGGGGGACAAATATGACCGAAAATGCACATTTCCGTATAGAAAAGGCATGCCGCGGGTACCCTCTTCGGCTGGGTACTTTTTCGACTTTCGGGAGTTGGACACCCAGTGGGTTTTGTAGTCCATACAAGTGCCTTCACGGCCCATAGGTCGGCTATTCCGGGAAAACTCTGGTTTTTCGGAAATTTTAACTCGAACATTGGGCACTATAACATGTGCCGGTAGGGGGTGGGGTAATTTGCAGGCCTGTCATCGCCGAGCGCGGACTTTCGGGAGCTAGCCACCTAGTGGGTCTTACAGTAGAAGGGTGGCACTCTCAGACCACATGCACCGCTATGCCGGAAAAAACTCTGGTTTCCGAGAAATAGGGGGACAAATATGACCGAAAATGCACATTTCCGTATAGAAAAGGCATGCCGCGGGTACCCTCTTCGGCTGGGTACTTTTTCGACTTTCGGGAGTTGGACACCCAGTGGGTTTTGTAGTCCATACAAGAGCCTTCACGGCCCATAGGTCGGCTATTACGGGAAAACTCTGGTTTCTCGGAAATTTTAACTCGAACATTGGGCACTATAACATGTGCCGGTAGGGGGTGGGGTAATTTGCAGGCCTGTCATCGCCGAGCGCGGACTTTCGGGAGCTAGCCACCTAGTGGGTCTTACAGTAGAAGGGTGGCACTCTCAGACCACATGCACCGCTATGCCGGGAAAACTCTGGTTTCCGAGAAATAGGGGGACAAATATGACCGAAAATGCACATTTCCGTATAGAAAAGGCATGCCGCGGGTACCCTCTTCGGCTGGGTACTTTTTCGACTTTCGGGAGTTGGACACCCAGTGGGTTTTGTAGTCCATACAAGTGCCTTCACGGCCCATAGGTCGGCTATTCCGGGAAAACTCTGGTTTCTCGGAAATTTTAACTCGAACATTGGGCACTATAACATGTGCCGGTAGGGGGTGGGGTAATTTGCAGGCCTGTCATCGCCGAGCGCGGACTTTAGGGAGCTAGCCACCTAGTGGGTCTTACAGTAGAAGGGTGGCACTCTCAGACCACATGCACCGCTATGCCGGGAAAACTCTGGTTTCCGAGAAATAGGGGGACAAATATGACCGAAAATGCACATTTCCGTATAGAAAAGGCATGCCGCGGGTACCCTCTTCGGCTGGGTACTTTTTCGACTTTCGGGAGTTGTACACCGAGTGGGTTTTGTAGTCCATACAAGTGCCTTCACGGCCCATAGGTCGGCTATTCCGGGAAAACTCTGGTTTCTCGGAAATTTTAACTCGAACATTGGGCACTATAACATGTACCGGTAGGGGGTGGGGTAATTTGCAGGCCTGTCATCGCCGAGCGCGGACTTTCGGGAGCTAGCCACCTAGTGGGTCTTACAGTAGAAGGGTGGCACTCTCAGACCACATGCACCGCTATGCCGGGAAAACTCAGGTTTCCGAGAAATAGGGGGACAAATATGACCAAAAATGCACATTTCCGTATAGAAAAGGCATGCCGCGGGTACCCTCTTCGGCTGGGTACTTTTTCGACTTTCGGGAGTTGGACACCCAGTGGGTTTTGTAGTCCATACAAGTGCCTTCACGGCCCATAGGTCGGCTATTCCGGGAAAACTCTGGTTTCTCGGAAATTTTAACTCGAACATTGGGCACTATAACATGTGCCGGTAGGGGGTGGGGTAATTTGCAGGCCTGTCATCGCCGAGCGCGGACTTTAGGGAGCTAGCCACCTAGTGGGTCTTACAGTAGAAGGGTGGCACTCTCAGACCACATGCACCGCTATGCCGGGAAAACTCTGGTTTCCGAGAAATAGGGGGACAAATATGACCGAAAATGCACATTTCCGTATAGAAAAGGCATGCCGCGGGTACCCTCTTCGGCTGGGTACTTTTTCGACTTTCGGGAGTTGTACACCGAGTGGGTTTTGTAGTCCATACAAGTGCCTTCACGGCCCATAGGTCGGCTATTCCGGGAAAACTCTGGTTTCTCGGAAATTTTAACTCGAACATTGGGCACTATAACATGTACCGGTAGGGGTGGGGTAATTTGCAGGCCTGTCATCGCCGAGCGCGGACTTTCGGGAGCTAGCCACCTAGTGGGTCTTACAGTAGAAGGGTGGCACTCTCAGACCACATGCACCGCTATGCCGGGAAAACTCAGGTTTCCGAGAAATAGGGGGACAAATATGACCAAAAATGCACATTTCCGTATAGAAAAGGCATGCCGCGGGTACCCTCTTCGGCTGGGTACTTTTTCGACTTTCGGGAGTTGGACACCCAGTGGGTTTTGTAGTCCATACAAGTGCCTTCACGGCCCATAGGTCGGCTATTCCGGGAAAACTCTGGTTTCTCGGAAATTTTAACTGGAACATTGGGCACTATAACATGTGCCGGTAGGGGGTGGGGTAATTTGCAGGCCTGTCATCGCCGAGCGCGGACTTTCGGGAGCTAGCCACCTAGTGGGTCTTACAGTAGAAGGGTGGCACTCTCAGACCACATGCACCGCTATGCCGGGAAAACTCTGGTTTCCGAGAAATAGGGGGACAAATATGACCGAAAATGCACATTTCCGTATAGAAAAGGCATGCCGCGGGTACCCTCTTCGGCTGGGTACTTTTTCGACTTTCGGGAGTTGGACACCCAGTGGGTTTTGTAGTCCATACAAGTGCCTTCACGGCCCATAGGTCGGCTATTCCGGGAAAACTCTGCTTTCTCAGAAATTTTAACTCGAACATTGGGCACTATAACATGTGCCGGTAGGGGGTGGGGTAATTTGCAGGCCTGTCATCGCCGAGCGCGGACTTTCGGGAGCTAGCCACCTAGTGGGTCTTACAGTAGAAGGGTGGCACTCTCAGACCACATGCACCGCTATGCCGGGAAAACTCTTGTTTCCGAGAAATAGGGGGACAAATATGACCGAAAATGCACGTTTCCGTATAGAAAAGGCATGCCGCGGGTACCCTCTTCGGCTGGGTACTTTTTCGACTTTCGGGAGTTGGACACCCAGTGGGTTTTGTAGTCCATACAAGTGCCTTCACGGCCCATA
Organism: Rugalucina vietnamica; assembly: GCA_964017185.1. Taxonomy (NCBI): domain Eukaryota; kingdom Metazoa; phylum Mollusca; class Bivalvia; order Lucinida; family Lucinidae; genus Rugalucina; species Rugalucina vietnamica. Next base: position 63,797,551 of record OZ024873.1, read on the forward strand.
GGTCGGCTATTCCGGGAAAACTCTGGTTTCTCGGAAACTTTAACTCGAACATTGGGCACTATAACATGTGCCGGTAGGGGGTGGGGTAATTTGCAGGCCTGTCATCGCCGAGCGCGGACTTTCGGGAGCTAGCCACCTAGTGGGTCTTACAGTAGAAGGGTGGCACTCTCAGACCACATGCACCGCTATGCCGGGAAAACTCAGGTTTCCGAGAAATAGGGGGACAAATATGACCGAAAATGCACATTTCCGTATAGAAAAGGCATGCCGCGGGTACCCTCTTCGGCTGGGTACTTTTTCGACTTTCGGGAGTTGGACACCCAGTGGGTTTTGTAGTCCATACAAGTGCCTTCACGGCCCATAGGTCGGCTATTCCGGGAAAACTCTGGTTTTTCGGAAATTTTAACTCGAACATTGGGCACTATAACATGTGCCGGTAGGGGGTGGGGTAATTTGCAGGCCTGTCATCGCCGAGCGCGGACTTTCGGGAGCTAGCCACCTAGTGGGTCTTACAGTAGAAGGGTGGCACTCTCAGACCACATGCACCGCTATGCCGGAAAAAACTCTGGTTTCCGAGAAATAGGGGGACAAATATGACCGAAAATGCACATTTCCGTATAGAAAAGGCATGCCGCGGGTACCCTCTTCGGCTGGGTACTTTTTCGACTTTCGGGAGTTGGACACCCAGTGGGTTTTGTAGTCCATACAAGAGCCTTCACGGCCCATAGGTCGGCTATTACGGGAAAACTCTGGTTTCTCGGAAATTTTAACTCGAACATTGGGCACTATAACATGTGCCGGTAGGGGGTGGGGTAATTTGCAGGCCTGTCATCGCCGAGCGCGGACTTTCGGGAGCTAGCCACCTAGTGGGTCTTACAGTAGAAGGGTGGCACTCTCAGACCACATGCACCGCTATGCCGGGAAAACTCTGGTTTCCGAGAAATAGGGGGACAAATATGACCGAAAATGCACATTTCCGTATAGAAAAGGCATGCCGCGGGTACCCTCTTCGGCTGGGTACTTTTTCGACTTTCGGGAGTTGTACACCGAGTGGGTTTTGTAGTCCATACAAGTGCCTTCACGGCCCATAGGTCGGCTATTCCGGGAAAACTCTGGTTTCTCGGAAATTTTAACTCGAACATTGGGCACTATAACATGTACCGGTAGGGGGTGGGGTAATTTGCAGGCCTGTCATCGCCGAGCGCGGACTTTCGGGAGCTAGCCACCTAGTGGGTCTTACAGTAGAAGGGTGGCACTCTCAGACCACATGCACCGCTATGCCGGGAAAACTCAGGTTTCCGAGAAATAGGGGGACAAATATGACCAAAAATGCACATTTCCGTATAGAAAAGGCATGCCGCGGGTACCCTCTTCGGCTGGGTACTTTTTCGACTTTCGGGAGTTGGACACCCAGTGGGTTTTGTAGTCCATACAAGTGCCTTCACGGCCCATAGGTCGGCTATTCCGGGAAAACTCTGGTTTCTCGGAAATTTTAACTCGAACATTGGGCACTATAACATGTGCCGGTAGGGGGTGGGGTAATTTGCAGGCCTGTCATCGCCGAGCGCGGACTTTAGGGAGCTAGCCACCTAGTGGGTCTTACAGTAGAAGGGTGGCACTCTCAGACCACATGCACCGCTATGCCGGGAAAACTCTGGTTTCCGAGAAATAGGGGGACAAATATGACCGAAAATGCACATTTCCGTATAGAAAAGGCATGCCGCGGGTACCCTCTTCGGCTGGGTACTTTTTCGACTTTCGGGAGTTGTACACCGAGTGGGTTTTGTAGTCCATACAAGTGCCTTCACGGCCCATAGGTCGGCTATTCCGGGAAAACTCTGGTTTCTCGGAAATTTTAACTCGAACATTGGGCACTATAACATGTACCGGTAGGGGGTGGGGTAATTTGCAGGCCTGTCATCGCCGAGCGCGGACTTTCGGGAGCTAGCCACCTAGTGGGTCTTACAGTAGAAGGGTGGCACTCTCAGACCACATGCACCGCTATGCCGGGAAAACTCAGGTTTCCGAGAAATAGGGGGACAAATATGACCAAAAATGCACATTTCCGTATAGAAAAGGCATGCCGCGGGTACCCTCTTCGGCTGGGTACTTTTTCGACTTTCGGGAGTTGGACACCCAGTGGGTTTTGTAGTCCATACAAGTGCCTTCACGGCCCATAGGTCGGCTATTCCGGGAAAACTCTGCTTTCTCAGAAATTTTAACTCGAACATTGGGCACTATAACATGTGCCGGTAGGGGGTGGGGTAATTTGCAGGCCTGTCATCGCCGAGCGCGGACTTTCGGGAGCTAGCCACCTAGTGGGTCTTACAGTAGAAGGGTGGCACTCTCAGACCACATGCACCGCTATGCCGGGAAAACTCTTGTTTCCGAGAAATAGGGGGACAAATATGACCGAAAATGCACGTTTCCGTATAGAAAAGGCATGCCGCGGGTACCCTCTTCGGCTGGGTACTTTTTCGACTTTCGGGAGTTGGACACCCAGTGGGTTTTGTAGTCCATACAAGTGCCTTCACGGCCCATAGGTCGGCTATTCCGGGAAAACTCTGGTTTCTCGGAAACTTTAACTCGAACATTGGGCACTATAACATGTGCCGGTAGGGGGTGGGGTAATTTGCAGGCCTGTCATCGCCGAGCGCGGACTTTCGGGAGCTAGCCACCTAGTGGGTCTTACAGTAGAAGGGTGGCACTCTCAGACCACATGCACCGCTATGCCGGGAAAACTCAGGTTTCCGAGAAATAGGGGGACAAATATGACCGAAAATGCACATTTCCGTATAGAAAAGGCATGCCGCGGGTACCCTCTTCGGCTGGGTACTTTTTCGACTTTCGGGAGTTGGACACCCAGTGGGTTTTGTAGTCCATACAAGTGCCTTCACGGCCCATAGGTCGGCTATTCCGGGAAAACTCTGGTTTTTCGGAAATTTTAACTCGAACATTGGGCACTATAACATGTGCCGGTAGGGGGTGGGGTAATTTGCAGGCCTGTCATCGCCGAGCGCGGACTTTCGGGAGCTAGCCACCTAGTGGGTCTTACAGTAGAAGGGTGGCACTCTCAGACCACATGCACCGCTATGCCGGAAAAAACTCTGGTTTCCGAGAAATAGGGGGACAAATATGACCGAAAATGCACATTTCCGTATAGAAAAGGCATGCCGCGGGTACCCTCTTCGGCTGGGTACTTTTTCGACTTTCGGGAGTTGGACACCCAGTGGGTTTTGTAGTCCATACAAGAGCCTTCACGGCCCATAGGTCGGCTATTACGGGAAAACTCTGGTTTCTCGGAAATTTTAACTCGAACATTGGGCACTATAACATGTGCCGGTAGGGGGTGGGGTAATTTGCAGGCCTGTCATCGCCGAGCGCGGACTTTCGGGAGCTAGCCACCTAGTGGGTCTTACAGTAGAAGGGTGGCACTCTCAGACCACATGCACCGCTATGCCGGGAAAACTCTGGTTTCCGAGAAATAGGGGGACAAATATGACCGAAAATGCAAATTTCCGTATAGAAAAGGCATGCCGCGGGTACCCTCTTCGGCTGGGTACTTTTTCGACTTTCGGGAGTTGGACACCCAGTGGGTTTTGTAGTCCATACAAGTGCCTTCACGGCCCATAGGTCGGCTATTCCGGGAAAACTCTGGTTTCTCGGAAATTTTAACTCGAACATTGGGCACTATAACATGTGCCGGTAGGGGGTGGGGTAATTTGCAGGCCTGTCATCGCCGAGCGCGGACTTTCGGGAGCTAGCCACCTAGTGGGTCTTACAGTAGAAGGGTGGCACTCTCAGACCACATGCACCGCTATGCCGGGAAAACTCTGGTTTCCGAGAAATAGGGGGACAAATATGACCGAAAATGCACATTTCCGTATAGAAAAGGCATGCCGCGGGTACCCTCTTCGGCTGGGTACTTTTTCGACTTTCGGGAGTTGTACACCGAGTGGGTTTTGTAGTCCATACAAGTGCCTTCACGGCCCATAGGTCGGCTATTCCGGGAAAACTCTGGTTTCTCGGAAATTTTAACTCGAACATTGGGCACTATAACATGTACCGGTAGGGGGTGGGGTAATTTGCAGGCCTGTCATCGCCGAGCGCGGACTTTCGGGAGCTAGCCACCTAGTGGGTCTTACAGTAGAAGGGTGGCACTCTCAGACCACATGCACCGCTATGCCGGGAAAACTCTGGTTTCCGAGAAATAGGGGGACAAATATGACCGAAAATGCACATTTCCGTATAGAAAAGGCATGCCGCGGGTACCCTCTTCGGCTGGGTACTTTTTCGACTTTCGGGAGTTGTACACCGAGTGGGTTTTGTAGTCCATACAAGTGCCTTCACGGCCCATAGGTCGGCTATTCCGGGAAAACTCTGGTTTCTCGGAAATTTTAACTCGAACATTGGGCACTATAACATGTACCGGTAGGGGGTGGGGTAATTTGCAGGCCTGTCATCGCCGAGCGCGGACTTTCGGGAGCTAGCCACCTAGTGGGTCTTACAGTAGAAGGGTGGCACTCTCAGACCACATGCACCGCTATGCCGGGAAAACTCAGGTTTCCGAGAAATAGGGGGACAAATATGACCAAAAATGCACATTTCCGTATAGAAAAGGCATGCCGCGGGTACCCTCTTCGGCTGGGTACTTTTTCGACTTTCGGGAGTTGGACACCCAGTGGGTTTTGTAGTCCATACAAGTGCCTTCACGGCCCATAGGTCGGCTATTCCGGGAAAACTCTGGTTTCTCGGAAATTTTAACTGGAACATTGGGCACTATAACATGTGCCGGTAGGGGGTGGGGTAATTTGCAGGCCTGTCATCGCCGAGCGCGGACTTTCGGGAGCTAGCCACCTAGTGGGTCTTACAGTAGAAGGGTGGCACTCTCAGACCACATGCACCGCTATGCCGGGAAAACTCTGGTTTCCGAGAAATAGGGGGACAAATATGACCGAAAATGCACATTTCCGTATAGAAAAGGCATGCCGCGGGTACCCTCTTCGGCTGGGTACTTTTTCGACTTTCGGGAGTTGGACACCCAGTGGGTTTTGTAGTCCATACAAGTGCCTTCACGGCCCATAGGTCGGCTATTCCGGGAAAACTCTGCTTTCTCAGAAATTTTAACTCGAACATTGGGCACTATAACATGTGCCGGTAGGGGGTGGGGTAATTTGCAGGCCTGTCATCGCCGAGCGCGGACTTTCGGGAGCTAGCCACCTAGTGGGTCTTACAGTAGAAGGGTGGCACTCTCAGACCACATGCACCGCTATGCCGGGAAAACTCTTGTTTCCGAGAAATAGGGGGACAAATATGACCGAAAATGCACGTTTCCGTATAGAAAAGGCATGCCGCGGGTACCCTCTTCGGCTGGGTACTTTTTCGACTTTCGGGAGTTGGACACCCAGTGGGTTTTGTAGTCCATACAAGTGCCTTCACGGCCCATAGGTCGGCTATTCCGGGAAAACTCTGGTTTCTCGGAAACTTTAACTCGAACATTGGGCACTATAACATGTGCCGGTAGGGGGTGGGGTAATTTGCAGGCCTGTCATCGCCGAGCGCGGACTTTCGGGAGCTAGCCACCTAGTGGGTCTTACAGTAGAAGGGTGGCACTCTCAGACCACATGCACCGCTATGCCGGGAAAACTCAGGTTTCCGAGAAATAGGGGGACAAATATGACCGAAAATGCACATTTCCGTATAGAAAAGGCATGCCGCGGGTACCCTCTTCGGCTGGGTACTTTTTCGACTTTCGGGAGTTGGACACCCAGTGGGTTTTGTAGTCCATACAAGTGCCTTCACGGCCCATAGGTCGGCTATTCCGGGAAAACTCTGGTTTTTCGGAAATTTTAACTCGAACATTGGGCACTATAACATGTGCCGGTAGGGGGTGGGGTAATTTGCAGGCCTGTCATCGCCGAGCGCGGACTTTCGGGAGCTAGCCACCTAGTGGGTCTTACAGTAGAAGGGTGGCACTCTCAGACCACATGCACCGCTATGCCGGAAAAAACTCTGGTTTCCGAGAAATAGGGGGACAAATATGACCGAAAATGCACATTTCCGTATAGAAAAGGCATGCCGCGGGTACCCTCTTCGGCTGGGTACTTTTTCGACTTTCGGGAGTTGGACACCCAGTGGGTTTTGTAGTCCATACAAGAGCCTTCACGGCCCATAGGTCGGCTATTACGGGAAAACTCTGGTTTCTCGGAAATTTTAACTCGAACATTGGGCACTATAACATGTGCCGGTAGGGGGTGGGGTAATTTGCAGGCCTGTCATCGCCGAGCGCGGACTTTCGGGAGCTAGCCACCTAGTGGGTCTTACAGTAGAAGGGTGGCACTCTCAGACCACATGCACCGCTATGCCGGGAAAACTCTGGTTTCCGAGAAATAGGGGGACAAATATGACCGAAAATGCACATTTCCGTATAGAAAAGGCATGCCGCGGGTACCCTCTTCGGCTGGGTACTTTTTCGACTTTCGGGAGTTGGACACCCAGTGGGTTTTGTAGTCCATACAAGTGCCTTCACGGCCCATAGGTCGGCTATTCCGGGAAAACTCTGGTTTCTCGGAAATTTTAACTCGAACATTGGGCACTATAACATGTGCCGGTAGGGGGTGGGGTAATTTGCAGGCCTGTCATCGCCGAGCGCGGACTTTAGGGAGCTAGCCACCTAGTGGGTCTTACAGTAGAAGGGTGGCACTCTCAGACCACATGCACCGCTATGCCGGGAAAACTCTGGTTTCCGAGAAATAGGGGGACAAATATGACCGAAAATGCACATTTCCGTATAGAAAAGGCATGCCGCGGGTACCCTCTTCGGCTGGGTACTTTTTCGACTTTCGGGAGTTGTACACCGAGTGGGTTTTGTAGTCCATACAAGTGCCTTCACGGCCCATAGGTCGGCTATTCCGGGAAAACTCTGGTTTCTCGGAAATTTTAACTCGAACATTGGGCACTATAACATGTACCGGTAGGGGGTGGGGTAATTTGCAGGCCTGTCATCGCCGAGCGCGGACTTTCGGGAGCTAGCCACCTAGTGGGTCTTACAGTAGAAGGGTGGCACTCTCAGACCACATGCACCGCTATGCCGGGAAAACTCAGGTTTCCGAGAAATAGGGGGACAAATATGACCAAAAATGCACATTTCCGTATAGAAAAGGCATGCCGCGGGTACCCTCTTCGGCTGGGTACTTTTTCGACTTTCGGGAGTTGGACACCCAGTGGGTTTTGTAGTCCATACAAGTGCCTTCACGGCCCATAGGTCGGCTATTCCGGGAAAACTCTGGTTTCTCGGAAATTTTAACTCGAACATTGGGCACTATAACATGTGCCGGTAGGGGGTGGGGTAATTTGCAGGCCTGTCATCGCCGAGCGCGGACTTTAGGGAGCTAGCCACCTAGTGGGTCTTACAGTAGAAGGGTGGCACTCTCAGACCACATGCACCGCTATGCCGGGAAAACTCTGGTTTCCGAGAAATAGGGGGACAAATATGACCGAAAATGCACATTTCCGTATAGAAAAGGCATGCCGCGGGTACCCTCTTCGGCTGGGTACTTTTTCGACTTTCGGGAGTTGTACACCGAGTGGGTTTTGTAGTCCATACAAGTGCCTTCACGGCCCATAGGTCGGCTATTCCGGGAAAACTCTGGTTTCTCGGAAATTTTAACTCGAACATTGGGCACTATAACATGTACCGGTAGGGGGTGGGGTAATTTGCAGGCCTGTCATCGCCGAGCGCGGACTTTCGGGAGCTAGCCACCTAGTGGGTCTTACAGTAGAAGGGTGGCACTCTCAGACCACATGCACCGCTATGCCGGGAAAACTCAGGTTTCCGAGAAATAGGGGGACAAATATGACCAAAAATGCACATTTCCGTATAGAAAAGGCATGCCGCGGGTACCCTCTTCGGCTGGGTACTTTTTCGACTTTCGGGAGTTGGACACCCAGTGGGTTTTGTAGTCCATACAAGTGCCTTCACGGCCCATAGGTCGGCTATTCCGGGAAAACTCTGGTTTCTCGGAAATTTTAACTGGAACATTGGGCACTATAACATGTGCCGGTAGGGGGTGGGGTAATTTGCAGGCCTGTCATCGCCGAGCGCGGACTTTCGGGAGCTAGCCACCTAGTGGGTCTTACAGTAGAAGGGTGGCACTCTCAGACCACATGCACCGCTATGCCGGGAAAACTCTGGTTTCCGAGAAATAGGGGGACAAATATGACCGAAAATGCACATTTCCGTATAGAAAAGGCATGCCGCGGGTACCCTCTTCGGCTGGGTACTTTTTCGACTTTCGGGAGTTGGACACCCAGTGGGTTTTGTAGTCCATACAAGTGCCTTCACGGCCCATAGGTCGGCTATTCCGGGAAAACTCTGCTTTCTCAGAAATTTTAACTCGAACATTGGGCACTATAACATGTGCCGGTAGGGGGTGGGGTAATTTGCAGGCCTGTCATCGCCGAGCGCGGACTTTCGGGAGCTAGCCACCTAGTGGGTCTTACAGTAGAAGGGTGGCACTCTCAGACCACATGCACCGCTATGCCGGGAAAACTCTTGTTTCCGAGAAATAGGGGGACAAATATGACCGAAAATGCACGTTTCCGTATAGAAAAGGCATGCCGCGGGTACCCTCTTCGGCTGGGTACTTTTTCGACTTTCGGGAGTTGGACACCCAGTGGGTTTTGTAGTCCATACAAGTGCCTTCACGGCCCATAGGTCGGCTATTCCGGGAAAACTCTGGTTTCTCGGAAACTTTAACTCGAACATTGGGCACTATAACATGTGCCGGTAGGGGGTGGGGTAATTTGCAGGCCTGTCATCGCCGAGCGCGGACTTTCGGGAGCTAGCCACCTAGTGGGTCTTACAGTAGAAGGGTGGCACTCTCAGACCACATGCACCGCTATGCCGGGAAAACTCAGGTTTCCGAGAAATAGGGGGACAAATATGACCGAAAATGCACATTTCCGTATAGAAAAGGCATGCCGCGGGTACCCTCTTCGGCTGGGTACTTTTTCGACTTTCGGGAGTTGGACACCCAGTGGGTTTTGTAGTCCATACAAGTGCCTTCACGGCCCATAGGTCGGCTATTCCGGGAAAACTCTGGTTTTTCGGAAATTTTAACTCGAACATTGGGCACTATAACATGTGCCGGTAGGGGGTGGGGTAATTTGCAGGCCTGTCATCGCCGAGCGCGGACTTTCGGGAGCTAGCCACCTAGTGGGTCTTACAGTAGAAGGGTGGCACTCTCAGACCACATGCACCGCTATGCCGGAAAAAACTCTGGTTTCCGAGAAATAGGGGGACAAATATGACCGAAAATGCACATTTCCGTATAGAAAAGGCATGCCGCGGGTACCCTCTTCGGCTGGGTACTTTTTCGACTTTCGGGAGTTGGACACCCAGTGGGTTTTGTAGTCCATACAAGAGCCTTCACGGCCCATAGGTCGGCTATTACGGGAAAACTCTGGTTTCTCGGAAATTTTAACTCGAACATTGGGCACTATAACATGTGCCGGTAGGGGGTGGGGTAATTTGCAGGCCTGTCATCGCCGAGCGCGGACTTTCGGGAGCTAGCCACCTAGTGGGTCTTACAGTAGAAGGGTGGCACTCTCAGACCACATGCACCGCTATGCCGGGAAAACTCTGGTTTCCGAGAAATAGGGGGACAAATATGACCGAAAATGCACATTTCCGTATAGAAAAGGCATGCCGCGGGTACCCTCTTCGGCTGGGTACTTTTTCGACTTTCGGGAGTTGGACACCCAGTGGGTTTTGTAGTCCATACAAGTGCCTTCACGGCCCATAGGTCGGCTATTCCGGGAAAACTCTGGTTTCTCGGAAATTTTAACTCGAACATTGGGCACTATAACATGTGCCGGTAGGGGGTGGGGTAATTTGCAGGCCTGTCATCGCCGAGCGCGGACTTTCGGGAGCTAGCCACCTAGTGGGTCTTACAGTAGAAGGGTGGCACTCTCAGACCACATGCACCGCTATGCCGGGAAAACTCTGGTTTCCGAGAAATAGGGGGACAAATATGACCGAAAATGCACATTTCCGTATAGAAAAGGCATGCCGCGGGTACCCTCTTCGGCTGGGTACTTTTTCGACTTTCGGGAGTTGTACACCGAGTGGGTTTTGTAGTCCATACAAGTGCCTTCACGGCCCATAGGTCGGCTATTCCGGGAAAACTCTGGTTTCTCGGAAATTTTAACTCGAACATTGGGCACTATAACATGTACCGGTAGGGGGTGGGGTAATTTGCAGGCCTGTCATCGCCGAGCGCGGACTTTCGGGAGCTAGCCACCTAGTGGGTCTTACAGTAGAAGGGTGGCACTCTCAGACCACATGCACCGCTATGCCGGGAAAACTCAGGTTTCCGAGAAATAGGGGGACAAATATGACCAAAAATGCACATTTCCGTATAGAAAAGGCATGCCGCGGGTACCCTCTTCGGCTGGGTACTTTTTCGACTTTCGGGAGTTGGACACCCAGTGGGTTTTGTAGTCCATACAAGTGCCTTCACGGCCCATAGGTCGGCTATTCCGGGAAAACTCTGGTTTCTCGGAAATTTTAACTGGAACATTGGGCACTATAACATGTGCCGGTAGGGGGTGGGGTAATTTGCAGGCCTGTCATCGCCGAGCGCGGACTTTCGGGAGCTAGCCACCTAGTGGGTCTTACAGTAGAAGGGTGGCACTCTCAGACCACATGCACCGCTATGCCGGGAAAACTCTGGTTTCCGAGAAATAGGGGGACAAATATGACCGAAAATGCACATTTCCGTATAGAAAAGGCATGCCGCGGGTACCCTCTTCGGCTGGGTACTTTTTCGACTTTCGGGAGTTGGACACCCAGTGGGTTTTGTAGTCCATACAAGTGCCTTCACGGCCCATAGGTCGGCTATTCCGGGAAAACTCTGCTTTCTCAGAAATTTTAACTCGAACATTGGGCACTATAACATGTGCCGGTAGGGGGTGGGGTAATTTGCAGGCCTGTCATCGCCGAGCGCGGACTTTCGGGAGCTAGCCACCTAGTGGGTCTTACAGTAGAAGGGTGGCACTCTCAGACCACATGCACCGCTATGCCGGGAAAACTCTTGTTTCCGAGAAATAGGGGGACAAATATGACCGAAAATGCACGTTTCCGTATAGAAAAGGCATGCCGCGGGTACCCTCTTCGGCTGGGTACTTTTTCGACTTTCGGGAGTTGGACACCCAGTGGGTTTTGTAGTCCATACAAGTGCCTTCACGGCCCATAGGTCGGCTATTCCGGGAAAACTCTGGTTTCTCGGAAACTTTAACTCGAACATTGGGCACTATAACATGTGCCGGTAGGGGGTGGGGTAATTTGCAGGCCTGTCATCGCCGAGCGCGGACTTTCGGGAGCTAGCCACCTAGTGGGTCTTACAGTAGAAGGGTGGCACTCTCAGACCACATGCACCGCTATGCCGGGAAAACTCTGGTTTCCGAGAAATAGGGGGACAAATATGACCGAAAATGCACATTTCCGTATAGAAAAGGCATGCCGCGGGTACCCTCTTCGGCTGGGTACTTTTTCGACTTTCGGGAGTTGTACACCGAGTGGGTTTTGTAGTCCATACAAGTGCCTTCACGGCCCATAGGTCGGCTATTCCGGGAAAACTCTGGTTTCTCGGAAATTTTAACTCGAACATTGGGCACTATAACATGTACCGGTAGGGGGTGGGGTAATTTGCAGGCCTGTCATCGCCGAGCGCGGACTTTCGGGAGCTAGCCACCTAGTGGGTCTTACAGTAGAAGGGTGGCACTCTCAGACCACATGCACCGCTATGCCGGGAAAACTCAGGTTTCCGAGAAATAGGGGGACAAATATGACCAAAAATGCACATTTCCGTATAGAAAAGGCATGCCGCGGGTACCCTCTTCGGCTGGGTACTTTTTCGACTTTCGGGAGTTGGACACCCAGTGGGTTTTGTAGTCCATACAAGTGCCTTCACGGCCCATAGGTCGGCTATTCCGGGAAAACTCTGGTTTCTCGGAAATTTTAACTGGAACATTGGGCACTATAACATGTGCCGGTAGGGGGTGGGGTAATTTGCAGGCCTGTCATCGCCGAGCGCGGACTTTCGGGAGCTAGCCACCTAGTGGGTCTTACAGTAGAAGGGTGGCACTCTCAGACCACATGCACCGCTATGCCGGGAAAACTCTGGTTTCCGAGAAATAGGGGGACAAATATGACCGAAAATGCACATTTCCGTATAGAAAAGGCATGCCGCGGGTACCCTCTTCGGCTGGGTACTTTTTCGACTTTCGGGAGTTGGACACCCAGTGGGTTTTGTAGTCCATACAAGTGCCTTCACGGCCCATAGGTCGGCTATTCCGGGAAAACTCTGCTTTCTCAGAAATTTTAACTCGAACATTGGGCACTATAACATGTGCCGGTAGGGGGTGGGGTAATTTGCAGGCCTGTCATCGCCGAGCGCGGACTTTCGGGAGCTAGCCACCTAGTGGGTCTTACAGTAGAAGGGTGGCACTCTCAGACCACATGCACCGCTATGCCGGGAAAACTCTTGTTTCCGAGAAATAGGGGGACAAATATGACCGAAAATGCACGTTTCCGTATAGAAAAGGCATGCCGCGGGTACCCTCTTCGGCTGGGTACTTTTTCGACTTTCGGGAGTTGGACACCCAGTGGGTTTTGTAGTCCATACAAGTGCCTTCACGGCCCATAGGTCGGCTATTCCGGGAAAACTCTGGTTTCTCGGAAACTTTAACTCGAACATTGGGCACTATAACATGTGCCGGTAGGGGGTGGGGTAATTTGCAGGCCTGTCATCGCCGAGCGCGGACTTTCGGGAGCTAGCCACCTAGTGGGTCTTACAGTAGAAGGGTGGCACTCTCAGACCACATGCACCGCTATGCCGGGAAAACTCAGGTTTCCGAGAAATAGGGGGACAAATATGACCGAAAATGCACATTTCCGTATAGAAAAGGCATGCCGCGGGTACCCTCTTCGGCTGGGTACTTTTTCGACTTTCGGGAGTTGGACACCCAGTGGGTTTTGTAGTCCATACAAGTGCCTTCACGGCCCATAGGTCGGCTATTCCGGGAAAACTCTGGTTTTTCGGAAATTTTAACTCGAACATTGGGCACTATAACATGTGCCGGTAGGGGGTGGGGTAATTTGCAGGCCTGTCATCGCCGAGCGCGGACTTTCGGGAGCTAGCCACCTAGTGGGTCTTACAGTAGAAGGGTGGCACTCTCAGACCACATGCACCGCTATGCCGGAAAAAACTCTGGTTTCCGAGAAATAGGGGGACAAATATGACCGAAAATGCACATTTCCGTATAGAAAAGGCATGCCGCGGGTACCCTCTTCGGCTGGGTACTTTTTCGACTTTCGGGAGTTGGACACCCAGTGGGTTTTGTAGTCCATACAAGAGCCTTCACGGCCCATAGGTCGGCTATTACGGGAAAACTCTGGTTTCTCGGAAATTTTAACTCGAACATTGGGCACTATAACATGTGCCGGTAGGGGGTGGGGTAATTTGCAGGCCTGTCATCGCCGAGCGCGGACTTTCGGGAGCTAGCCACCTAGTGGGTCTTACAGTAGAAGGGTGGCACTCTCAGACCACATGCACCGCTATGCCGGGAAAACTCTGGTTTCCGAGAAATAGGGGGACAAATATGACCGAAAATGCACATTTCCGTATAGAAAAGGCATGCCGCGGGTACCCTCTTCGGCTGGGTACTTTTTCGACTTTCGGGAGTTGGACACCCAGTGGGTTTTGTAGTCCATACAAGTGCCTTCACGGCCCATAGGTCGGCTATTCCGGGAAAACTCTGGTTTCTCGGAAATTTTAACTCGAACATTGGGCACTATAACATGTGCCGGTAGGGGGTGGGGTAATTTGCAGGCCTGTCATCGCCGAGCGCGGACTTTCGGGAGCTAGCCACCTAGTGGGTCTTACAGTAGAAGGGTGGCACTCTCAGACCACATGCACCGCTATGCCGGGAAAACTCTGGTTTCCGAGAAATAGGGGGACAAATATGACCGAAAATGCACATTTCCGTATAGAAAAGGCATGCCGCGGGTACCCTCTTCGGCTGGGTACTTTTTCGACTTTCGGGAGTTGTACACCGAGTGGGTTTTGTAGTCCATACAAGTGCCTTCACGGCCCATAGGTCGGCTATTCCGGGAAAACTCTGGTTTACGGAAATTTTAACTCGAACATTGGGCACTATAACATGTACCGGTAGGGGGTGGGGTAATTTGCAGGCCTGTCATCGCCGAGCGCGGACTTTCGGGAGCTAGCCACCTAGTGGGTCTTACAGTAGAAGGGTGGCACTCTCAGACCACATGCACCGCTATGCCGGGAAAACTCAGGTTTCCGAGAAATAGGGGGACAAATATGACCAAAAATGCACATTTCCGTATAGAAAAGGCATGCCGCGGGTACCCTCTTCGGCTGGGTACTTTTTCGACTTTCGGGAGTTGGACACCCAGTGGGTTTTGTAGTCCATACAAGTGCCTTCACGGCCCATAGGTCGGCTATTCCGGGAAAACTCTGGTTTCTCGGAAATTTTAACTGGAACATTGGGCACTATAACATGTGCCGGTAGGGGGTGGGGTAATTTGCAGGCCTGTCATCGCCGAGCGCGGACTTTCGGGAGCTAGCCACCTAGTGGGTCTTACAGTAGAAGGGTGGCACTCTCAGACCACATGCACCGCTATGCCGGGAAAACTCTGGTTTCCGAGAAATAGGGGGACAAATATGACCGAAAATGCACATTTCCGTATAGAAAAGGCATGCCGCGGGTACCCTCTTCGGCTGGGTACTTTTTCGACTTTCGGGAGTTGGACACCCAGTGGGTTTTGTAGTCCATACAAGTGCCTTCACGGCCCATAGGTCGGCTATTCCGGGAAAACTCTGCTTTCTCAGAAATTTTAACTCGAACATTGGGCACTATAACATGTGCCGGTAGGGGGTGGGGTAATTTGCAGGCCTGTCATCGCCGAGCGCGGACTTTCGGGAGCTAGCCACCTAGTGGGTCTTACAGTAGAAGGGTGGCACTCTCAGACCACATGCACCGCTATGCCGGGAAAACTCTTGTTTCCGAGAAATAGGGGGACAAATATGACCGAAAATGCACGTTTCCGTATAGAAAAGGCATGCCGCGGGTACCCTCTTCGGCTGGGTACTTTTTCGACTTTCGGGAGTTGGACACCCAGTGGGTTTTGTAGTCCATACAAGTGCCTTCACGGCCCATAGGTCGGCTATTCCGGGAAAACTCTGGTTTCTCGGAAACTTTAACTCGAACATTGGGCACTATAACATGTGCCGGTAGGGGGTGGGGTAATTTGCAGGCCTGTCATCGCCGAGCGCGGACTTTCGGGAGCTAGCCACCTAGTGGGTCTTACAGTAGAAGGGTGGCACTCTCAGACCACATGCACCGCTATGCCGGGAAAACTCAGGTTTCCGAGAAATAGGGGGACAAATATGACCGAAAATGCACATTTCCGTATAGAAAAGGCATGCCGCGGGTACCCTCTTCGGCTGGGTACTTTTTCGACTTTCGGGAGTTGGACACCCAGTGGGTTTTGTAGTCCATACAAGTGCCTTCACGGCCCATAGGTCGGCTATTCCGGGAAAACTCTGGTTTTTCGGAAATTTTAACTCGAACATTGGGCACTATAACATGTGCCGGTAGGGGGTGGGGTAATTTGCAGGCCTGTCATCGCCGAGCGCGGACTTTCGGGAGCTAGCCACCTAGTGGGTCTTACAGTAGAAGGGTGGCACTCTCAGACCACATGCACCGCTATGCCGGAAAAAACTCTGGTTTCCGAGAAATAGGGGGACAAATATGACCGAAAATGCACATTTCCGTATAGAAAAGGCATGCCGCGGGTACCCTCTTCGGCTGGGTACTTTTTCGACTTTCGGGAGTTGGACACCCAGTGGGTTTTGTAGTCCATACAAGAGCCTTCACGGCCCATAGGTCGGCTATTACGGGAAAACTCTGGTTTCTCGGAAATTTTAACTCGAACATTGGGCACTATAACATGTGCCGGTAGGGGGTGGGGTAATTTGCAGGCCTGTCATCGCCGAGCGCGGACTTTCGGGAGCTAGCCACCTAGTGGGTCTTACAGTAGAAGGGTGGCACTCTCAGACCACATGCACCGCTATGCCGGGAAAACTCTGGTTTCCGAGAAATAGGGGGACAAATATGACCGAAAATGCACATTTCCGTATAGAAAAGGCATGCCGCGGGTACCCTCTTCGGCTGGGTACTTTTTCGACTTTCGGGAGTTGGACACCCAGTGGGTTTTGTAGTCCATACAAGTGCCTTCACGACCTCAGGTCGGCTATTCCGGGAAAACTCTGGTTTCTCGGAAATTTTAACTCGAACATTGGGCACTATAACATGTGCCGGTAGGGGGTGGGGTAATTTGCAGGCCTGTCATCGCCGAGCGCGGACTTTAGGGAGCTAGCCACCTAGTGGGTCTTACAGTAGAAGGGTGGCACTCTCAGACCACATGCACCGCTATGCCGGGAAAACTCTGGTTTCCGAGAAATAGGGGGACAAATATGACCGAAAATGCACATTTCCGTATAGAAAAGGCATGCCGCGGGTACCCTCTTCGGCTGGGTACTTTTTCGACTTTCGGGAGTTGTACACCGAGTGGGTTTTGTAGTCCATACAAGTGCCTTCACGGCCCATAGGTCGGCTATTCCGGGAAAACTCTGGTTTCTCGGAAATTTTAACTCGAACATTGGGCACTATAACATGTACCGGTAGGGGGTGGGGTAATTTGCAGGCCTGTCATCGCCGAGCGCGGACTTTCGGGAGCTAGCCACCTAGTGGGTCTTACAGTAGAAGGGTGGCACTCTCAGACCACATGCACCGCTATGCCGGGAAAACTCAGGTTTCCGAGAAATAGGGGGACAAATATGACCAAAAATGCACATTTCCGTATAGAAAAGGCATGCCGCGGGTACCCTCTTCGGCTGGGTACTTTTTCGACTTTCGGGAGTTGGACACCCAGTGGGTTTTGTAGTCCATACAAGTGCCTTCACGGCCCATAGGTCGGCTATTCCGGGAAAACTCTGGTTTCTCGGAAATTTTAACTCGAACATTGGGCACTATAACATGTGCCGGTAGGGGGTGGGGTAATTTGCAGGCCTGTCATCGCCGAGCGCGGACTTTAGGGAGCTAGCCACCTAGTGGGTCTTACAGTAGAAGGGTGGCACTCTCAGACCACATGCACCGCTATGCCGGGAAAACTCTGGTTTCCGAGAAATAGGGGGACAAATATGACCGAAAATGCACATTTCCGTATAGAAAAGGCATGCCGCGGGTACCCTCTTCGGCTGGGTACTTTTTCGACTTTCGGGAGTTGTACACCGAGTGGGTTTTGTAGTCCATACAAGTGCCTTCACGGCCCATAGGTCGGCTATTCCGGGAAAACTCTGGTTTCTCGGAAATTTTAACTCGAACATTGGGCACTATAACATGTACCGGTAGGGGGTGGGGTAATTTGCAGGCCTGTCATCGCCGAGCGCGGACTTTCGGGAGCTAGCCACCTAGTGGGTCTTACAGTAGAAGGGTGGCACTCTCAGACCACATGCACCGCTATGCCGGGAAAACTCAGGTTTCCGAGAAATAGGGGGACAAATATGACCAAAAATGCACATTTCCGTATAGAAAAGGCATGCCGCGGGTACCCTCTTCGGCTGGGTACTTTTTCGACTTTCGGGAGTTGGACACCCAGTGGGTTTTGTAGTCCATACAAGTGCCTTCACGGCCCATAGGTCGGCTATTCCGGGAAAACTCTGGTTTCTCGGAAATTTTAACTGGAACATTGGGCACTATAACATGTGCCGGTAGGGGGTGGGGTAATTTGCAGGCCTGTCATCGCCGAGCGCGGACTTTCGGGAGCTAGCCACCTAGTGGGTCTTACAGTAGAAGGGTGGCACTCTCAGACCACATGCACCGCTATGCCGGGAAAACTCTGGTTTCCGAGAAATAGGGGGACAAATATGACCGAAAATGCACATTTCCGTATAGAAAAGGCATGCCGCGGGTACCCTCTTCGGCTGGGTACTTTTTCGACTTTCGGGAGTTGGACACCCAGTGGGTTTTGTAGTCCATACAAGTGCCTTCACGGCCCATAGGTCGGCTATTCCGGGAAAACTCTGCTTTCTCAGAAATTTTAACTCGAACATTGGGCACTATAACATGTGCCGGTAGGGGGTGGGGTAATTTGCAGGCCTGTCATCGCCGAGCGCGGACTTTCGGGAGCTAGCCACCTAGTGGGTCTTACAGTAGAAGGGTGGCACTCTCAGACCACATGCACCGCTATGCCGGGAAAACTCTTGTTTCCGAGAAATAGGGGGACAAATATGACCGAAAATGCACGTTTCCGTATAGAAAAGGCATGCCGCGGGTACCCTCTTCGGCTGGGTACTTTTTCGACTTTCGGGAGTTGGACACCCAGTGGGTTTTGTAGTCCATACAAGTGCCTTCACGGCCCATAGGTCGGCTATTCCGGGAAAACTCTGGTTTCTCGGAAACTTTAACTCGAACATTGGGCACTATAACATGTGCCGGTAGGGGGTGGGGTAATTTGCAGGCCTGTCATCGCCGAGCGCGGACTTTCGGGAGCTAGCCACCTAGTGGGTCTTACAGTAGAAGGGTGGCACTCTCAGACCACATGCACCGCTATGCCGGGAAAACTCAGGTTTCCGAGAAATAGGGGGACAAATATGACCGAAAATGCACATTTCCGTATAGAAAAGGCATGCCGCGGGTACCCTCTTCGGCTGGGTACTTTTTCGACTTTCGGGAGTTGGACACCCAGTGGGTTTTGTAGTCCATACAAGTGCCTTCACGGCCCATAGGTCGGCTATTCCGGGAAAACTCTGGTTTTTCGGAAATTTTAACTCGAACATTGGGCACTATAACATGTGCCGGTAGGGGGTGGGGTAATTTGCAGGCCTGTCATCGCCGAGCGCGGACTTTCGGGAGCTAGCCACCTAGTGGGTCTTACAGTAGAAGGGTGGCACTCTCAGACCACATGCACCGCTATGCCGGAAAAAACTCTGGTTTCCGAGAAATAGGGGGACAAATATGACCGAAAATGCACATTTCCGTATAGAAAAGGCATGCCGCGGGTACCCTCTTCGGCTGGGTACTTTTTCGACTTTCGGGAGTTGGACACCCAGTGGGTTTTGTAGTCCATACAAGAGCCTTCACGGCCCATAGGTCGGCTATTACGGGAAAACTCTGGTTTCTCGGAAATTTTAACTCGAACATTGGGCACTATAACATGTGCCGGTAGGGGGTGGGGTAATTTGCAGGCCTGTCATCGCCGAGCGCGGACTTTCGGGAGCTAGCCACCTAGTGGGTCTTACAGTAGAAGGGTGGCACTCTCAGACCACATGCACCGCTATGCCGGGAAAACTCTGGTTTCCGAGAAATAGGGGGACAAATATGACCGAAAATGCACATTTCCGTATAGAAAAGGCATGCCGCGGGTACCCTCTTCGGCTGGGTACTTTTTCGACTTTCGGGAGTTGGACACCCAGTGGGTTTTGTAGTCCATACAAGTGCCTTCACGGCCCATAGGTCGGCTATTCCGGGAAAACTCTGGTTTCTCGGAAATTTTAACTCGAACATTGGGCACTATAACATGTGCCGGTAGGGGGTGGGGTAATTTGCAGGCCTGTCATCGCCGAGCGCGGACTTTCGGGAGCTAGCCACCTAGTGGGTCTTACAGTAGAAGGGTGGCACTCTCAGACCACATGCACCGCTATGCCGGGAAAACTCTGGTTTCCGAGAAATAGGGGGACAAATATGACCGAAAATGCACATTTCCGTATAGAAAAGGCATGCCGCGGGTACCCTCTTCGGCTGGGTACTTTTTCGACTTTCGGGAGTTGTACACCGAGTGGGTTTTGTAGTCCATACAAGTGCCTTCACGGCCCATAGGTCGGCTATTCCGGGAAAACTCTGGTTTCTCGGAAATTTTAACTCGAACATTGGGCACTATAACATGTACCGGTAGGGGGTGGGGTAATTTGCAGGCCTGTCATCGCCGAGCGCGGACTTTCGGGAGCTAGCCACCTAGTGGGTCTTACAGTAGAAGGGTGGCACTCTCAGACCACATGCACCGCTATGCCGGGAAAACTCAGGTTTCCGAGAAATAGGGGGACAAATATGACCAAAAATGCACATTTCCGTATAGAAAAGGCATGCCGCGGGTACCCTCTTCGGCTGGGTACTTTTTCGACTTTCGGGAGTTGGACACCCAGTGGGTTTTGTAGTCCATACAAGTGCCTTCACGGCCCATAGGTCGGCTATTCCGGGAAAACTCTGGTTTCTCGGAAATTTTAACTGGAACATTGGGCACTATAACATGTGCCGGTAGGGGGTGGGGTAATTTGCAGGCCTGTCATCGCCGAGCGCGGACTTTCGGGAGCTAGCCACCTAGTGGGTCTTACAGTAGAAGGGTGGCACTCTCAGACCACATGCACCGCTATGCCGGGAAAACTCTGGTTTCCGAGAAATAGGGGGACAAATATGACCGAAAATGCACATTTCCGTATAGAAAAGGCATGCCGCGGGTACCCTCTTCGGCTGGGTACTTTTTCGACTTTCGGGAGTTGGACACCCAGTGGGTTTTGTAGTCCATACAAGTGCCTTCACGGCCCATAGGTCGGCTATTCCGGGAAAACTCTGCTTTCTCAGAAATTTTAACTCGAACATTGGGCACTATAACATGTGCCGGTAGGGGGTGGGGTAATTTGCAGGCCTGTCATCGCCGAGCGCGGACTTTCGGGAGCTAGCCACCTAGTGGGTCTTACAGTAGAAGGGTGGCACTCTCAGACCACATGCACCGCTATGCCGGGAAAACTCTTGTTTCCGAGAAATAGGGGGACAAATATGACCGAAAATGCACGTTTCCGTATAGAAAAGGCATGCCGCGGGTACCCTCTTCGGCTGGGTACTTTTTCGACTTTCGGGAGTTGGACACCCAGTGGGTTTTGTAGTCCATACAAGTGCCTTCACGGCCCATAGGTCGGCTATTCCGGGAAAACTCTGGTTTCTCGGAAACTTTAACTCGAACATTGGGCACTATAACATGTGCCGGTAGGGGGTGGGGTAATTTGCAGGCCTGTCATCGCCGAGCGCGGACTTTCGGGAGCTAGCCACCTAGTGGGTCTTACAGTAGAAGGGTGGCACTCTCAGACCACATGCACCGCTATGCCGGGAAAACTCAGGTTTCCGAGAAATAGGGGGACAAATATGACCGAAAATGCACATTTCCGTATAGAAAAGGCATGCCGCGGGTACCCTCTTCGGCTGGGTACTTTTTCGACTTTCGGGAGTTGGACACCCAGTGGGTTTTGTAGTCCATACAAGTGCCTTCACGGCCCATAGGTCGGCTATTCCGGGAAAACTCTGGTTTTTCGGAAATTTTAACTCGAACATTGGGCACTATAACATGTGCCGGTAGGGGGTGGGGTAATTTGCAGGCCTGTCATCGCCGAGCGCGGACTTTCGGGAGCTAGCCACCTAGTGGGTCTTACAGTAGAAGGGTGGCACTCTCAGACCACATGCACCGCTATGCCGGAAAAAACTCTGGTTTCCGAGAAATAGGGGGACAAATATGACCGAAAATGCACATTTCCGTATAGAAAAGGCATGCCGCGGGTACCCTCTTCGGCTGGGTACTTTTTCGACTTTCGGGAGTTGGACACCCAGTGGGTTTTGTAGTCCATACAAGAGCCTTCACGGCCCATAGGTCGGCTATTACGGGAAAACTCTGGTTTCTCGGAAATTTTAACTCGAACATTGGGCACTATAACATGTGCCGGTAGGGGGTGGGGTAATTTGCAGGCCTGTCATCGCCGAGCGCGGACTTTCGGGAGCTAGCCACCTAGTGGGTCTTACAGTAGAAGGGTGGCACTCTCAGACCACATGCACCGCTATGCCGGGAAAACTCTGGTTTCCGAGAAATAGGGGGACAAATATGACCGAAAATGCACATTTCCGTATAGAAAAGGCATGCCGCGGGTACCCTCTTCGGCTGGGTACTTTTTCGACTTTCGGGAGTTGGACACCCAGTGGGTTTTGTAGTCCATACAAGTGCCTTCACGGCCCATAGGTCGGCTATTCCGGGAAAACTCTGGTTTCTCGGAAATTTTAACTCGAACATTGGGCACTATAACATGTGCCGGTAGGGGGTGGGGTAATTTGCAGGCCTGTCATCGCCGAGCGCGGACTTTCGGGAGCTAGCCACCTAGTGGGTCTTACAGTAGAAGGGTGGCACTCTCAGACCACATGCACCGCTATGCCGGGAAAACTCTGGTTTCCGAGAAATAGGGGGACAAATATGACCGAAAATGCACATTTCCGTATAGAAAAGGCATGCCGCGGGTACCCTCTTCGGCTGGGTACTTTTTCGACTTTCGGGAGTTGTACACCGAGTGGGTTTTGTAGTCCATACAAGTGCCTTCACGGCCCATAGGTCGGCTATTCCGGGAAAACTCTGGTTTCTCGGAAATTTTAACTCGAACATTGGGCACTATAACATGTACCGGTAGGGGGTGGGGTAATTTGCAGGCCTGTCATCGCCGAGCACGGACTTTCGGGAGCTAGCCACCTAGTGGGTCTTACAGTAGAAGGGTGGCACTCTCAGACCACATGCACCGCTATGCCGGGAAAACTCAGGTTTCCGAGAAATAGGGGGACAAATATGACCAAAAATGCACATTTCCGTATAGAAAAGGCATGCCGCGGGTACCCTCTTCGGCTGGGTACTTTTTCGACTTTCGGGAGTTGGACACCCAGTGGGTTTTGTAGTCCATACAAGTGCCTTCACGGCCCATAGGTCGGCTATTCCGGGAAAACTCTGGTTTCTCGGAAATTTTAACTCGAACATTGGGCACTATAACATGTGCCGGTAGGGGGTGGGGTAATTTGCAGGCCTGTCATCGCCGAGCGCGGACTTTAGGGAGCTAGCCACCTAGTGGGTCTTACAGTAGAAGGGTGGCACTCTCAGACCACATGCACCGCTATGCCGGGAAAACTCTGGTTTCCGAGAAATAGGGGGACAAATATGACCGAAAATGCACATTTCCGTATAGAAAAGGCATGCCGCGGGTACCCTCTTCGGCTGGGTACTTTTTCGACTTTCGGGAGTTGTACACCGAGTGGGTTTTGTAGTCCATACAAGTGCCTTCACGGCCCATAGGTCGGCTATTCCGGGAAAACTCTGGTTTCTCGGAAATTTTAACTCGAACATTGGGCACTATAACATGTACCGGTAGGGGGTGGGGTAATTTGCAGGCCTGTCATCGCCGAGCGCGGACTTTCGGGAGCTAGCCACCTAGTGGGTCTTACAGTAGAAGGGTGGCACTCTCAGACCACATGCACCGCTATGCCGGGAAAACTCAGGTTTCCGAGAAATAGGGGGACAAATATGACCAAAAATGCACATTTCCGTATAGAAAAGGCATGCCGCGGGTACCCTCTTCGGCTGGGTACTTTTTCGACTTTCGGGAGTTGGACACCCAGTGGGTTTTGTAGTCCATACAAGTGCCTTCACGGCCCATAGGTCGGCTATTCCGGGAAAACTCTGCTTTCTCAGAAATTTTAACTCGAACATTGGGCACTATAACATGTGCCGGTAGGGGGTGGGGTAATTTGCAGGCCTGTCATCGCCGAGCGCGGACTTTCGGGAGCTAGCCACCTAGTGGGTCTTACAGTAGAAGGGTGGCACTCTCAGACCACATGCACCGCTATGCCGGGAAAACTCTTGTTTCCGAGAAATAGGGGGACAAATATGACCGAAAATGCACGTTTCCGTATAGAAAAGGCATGCCGCGGGTACCCTCTTCGGCTGGGTACTTTTTCGACTTTCGGGAGTTGGACACCCAGTGGGTTTTGTAGTCCATACAAGTGCCTTCACGGCCCATAGGTCGGCTATTCCGGGAAAACTCTGGTTTCTCGGAAACTTTAACTCGAACATTGGGCACTATAACATGTGCCGGTAGGGGGTGGGGTAATTTGCAGGCCTGTCATCGCCGAGCGCGGACTTTCGGGAGCTAGCCACCTAGTGGGTCTTACAGTAGAAGGGTGGCACTCTCAGACCACATGCACCGCTATGCCGGGAAAACTCAGGTTTCCGAGAAATAGGGGGACAAATATGACCGAAAATGCACATTTCCGTATAGAAAAGGCATGCCGCGGGTACCCTCTTCGGCTGGGTACTTTTTCGACTTTCGGGAGTTGGACACCCAGTGGGTTTTGTAGTCCATACAAGTGCCTTCACGGCCCATAGGTCGGCTATTCCGGGAAAACTCTGGTTTTTCGGAAATTTTAACTCGAACATTGGGCACTATAACATGTGCCGGTAGGGGGTGGGGTAATTTGCAGGCCTGTCATCGCCGAGCGCGGACTTTCGGGAGCTAGCCACCTAGTGGGTCTTACAGTAGAAGGGTGGCACTCTCAGACCACATGCACCGCTATGCCGGAAAAAACTCTGGTTTCCGAGAAATAGGGGGACAAATATGACCGAAAATGCACATTTCCGTATAGAAAAGGCATGCCGCGGGTACCCTCTTCGGCTGGGTACTTTTTCGACTTTCGGGAGTTGGACACCCAGTGGGTTTTGTAGTCCATACAAGAGCCTTCACGGCCCATAGGTCGGCTATTACGGGAAAACTCTGGTTTCTCGGAAATTTTAACTCGAACATTGGGCACTATAACATGTGCCGGTAGGGGGTGGGGTAATTTGCAGGCCTGTCATCGCCGAGCGCGGACTTTCGGGAGCTAGCCACCTAGTGGGTCTTACAGTAGAAGGGTGGCACTCTCAGACCACATGCACCGCTATGCCGGGAAAACTCTGGTTTCCGAGAAATAGGGGGACAAATATGACCGAAAATGCACATTTCCGTATAGAAAAGGCATGCCGCGGGTACCCTCTTCGGCTGGGTACTTTTTCGACTTTCGGGAGTTGGACACCCAGTGGGTTTTGTAGTCCATACAAGTGCCTTCACGGCCCATAGGTCGGCTATTCCGGGAAAACTCTGGTTTCTCGGAAATTTTAACTCGAACATTGGGCACTATAACATGTGCCGGTAGGGGGTGGGGTAATTTGCAGGCCTGTCATCGCCGAGCGCGGACTTTCGGGAGCTAGCCACCTAGTGGGTCTTACAGTAGAAGGGTGGCACTCTCAGACCACATGCACCGCTATGCCGGGAAAACTCTGGTTTCCGAGAAATAGGGGGACAAATATGACCGAAAATGCACATTTCCGTATAGAAAAGGCATGCCGCGGGTACCCTCTTCGGCTGGGTACTTTTTCGACTTTCGGGAGTTGTACACCGAGTGGGTTTTGTAGTCCATACAAGTGCCTTCACGGCCCATAGGTCGGCTATTCCGGGAAAACTCTGGTTTCTCGGAAATTTTAACTCGAACATTGGGCACTATAACATGTACCGGTAGGGGGTGGGGTAATTTGCAGGCCTGTCATCGCCGAGCGCGGACTTTCGGGAGCTAGCCACCTAGTGGGTCTTACAGTAGAAGGGTGGCACTCTCAGACCACATGCACCGCTATGCCGGGAAAACTCAGGTTTCCGAGAAATAGGGGGACAAATATGACCAAAAATGCACATTTCCGTATAGAAAAGGCATGCCGCGGGTACCCTCTTCGGCTGGGTACTTTTTCGACTTTCGGGAGTTGGACACCCAGTGGGTTTTGTAGTCCATACAAGTGCCTTCACGGCCCATAGGTCGGCTATTCCGGGAAAACTCTGGTTTCTCGGAAATTTTAACTGGAACATTGGGCACTATAACATGTGCCGGTAGGGGGTGGGGTAATTTGCAGGCCTGTCATCGCCGAGCGCGGACTTTCGGGAGCTAGCCACCTAGTGGGTCTTACAGTAGAAGGGTGGCACTCTCAGACCACATGCACCGCTATGCCGGGAAAACTCTGGTTTCCGAGAAATAGGGGGACAAATATGACCGAAAATGCACATTTCCGTATAGAAAAGGCATGCCGCGGGTACCCTCTTCGGCTGGGTACTTTTTCGACTTTCGGGAGTTGGACACCCAGTGGGTTTTGTAGTCCATACAAGTGCCTTCACGGCCCATAGGTCGGCTATTCCGGGAAAACTCTGCTTTCTCAGAAATTTTAACTCGAACATTGGGCACTATAACATGTGCCGGTAGGGGGTGGGGTAATTTGCAGGCCTGTCATCGCCGAGCGCGGACTTTCGGGAGCTAGCCACCTAGTGGGTCTTACAGTAGAAGGGTGGCACTCTCAGACCACATGCACCGCTATGCCGGGAAAACTCTTGTTTCCGAGAAATAGGGGGACAAATATGACCGAAAATGCACGTTTCCGTATAGAAAAGGCATGCCGCGGGTACCCTCTTCGGCTGGGTACTTTTTCGACTTTCGGGAGTTGGACACCCAGTGGGTTTTGTAGTCCATACAAGTGCCTTCACGGCCCATAGGTCGGCTATTCCGGGAAAACTCTGGTTTCTCGGAAACTTTAACTCGAACATTGGGCACTATAACATGTGCCGGTAGGGGGTGGGGTAATTTGCAGGCCTGTCATCGCCGAGCGCGGACTTTCGGGAGCTAGCCACCTAGTGGGTCTTACAGTAGAAGGGTGGCACTCTCAGACCACATGCACCGCTATGCCGGGAAAACTCAGGTTTCCGAGAAAAAGGGGGACAAATATGACCAAAAATGCACATTTCCGTATAGAAAAGGCATGCCGCGGGTACCCTCTTCGGCTGGGTACTTTTTCGACTTTCGGGAGTTGGACACCCAGTGGGTTTTGTAGTCCATACAAGTGCCTTCACGGCCCATAGGTCGGCTATTCCGGGAAAACTCTGCTTTCTCAGAAATTTTAACTCGAACATTGGGCACTATAACATGTGCCGGTAGGGGGTGGGGTAATTTGCAGGCCTGTCATCGCCGAGCGCGGACTTTCGGGAGCTAGCCACCTAGTGGGTCTTACAGTAGAAGGGTGGCACTCTCAGACCACATGCACCGCTATGCCGGGAAAACTCTTGTTTCCGAGAAATAGGGGGACAAATATGACCGAAAATGCACGTTTCCGTATAGAAAAGGCATGCCGCGGGTACCCTCTTCGGCTGGGTACTTTTTCGACTTTCGGGAGTTGGACACCCAGTGGGTTTTGTAGTCCATACAAGTGCCTTCACGGCCCATAGGTCGGCTATTCCGGGAAAACTCTGGTTTCTCGGAAACTTTAACTCGAACATTGGGCACTATAACATGTGCCGGTAGGGGGTGGGGTAATTTGCAGGCCTGTCATCGCCGAGCGCGGACTTTCGGGAGCTAGCCACCTAGTGGGTCTTACAGTAGAAGGGTGGCACTCTCAGACCACATGCACCGCTATGCCGGGAAAACTCAGGTTTCCGAGAAATAGGGGGACAAATATGACCGAAAATGCACATTTCCGTATAGAAAAGGCATGCCGCGGGTACCCTCTTCGGCTGGGTACTTTTTCGACTTTCGGGAGTTGGACACCCAGTGGGTTTTGTAGTCCATACAAGTGCCTTCACGGCCCATAGGTCGGCTATTCCGGGAAAACTCTGGTTTTTCGGAAATTTTAACTCGAACATTGGGCACTATAACATGTGCCGGTAGGGGGTGGGGTAATTTGCAGGCCTGTCATCGCCGAGCGCGGACTTTCGGGAGCTAGCCACCTAGTGGGTCTTACAGTAGAAGGGTGGCACTCTCAGACCACATGCACCGCTATGCCGGAAAAAACTCTGGTTTCCGAGAAATAGGGGGACAAATATGACCGAAAATGCACATTTCCGTATAGAAAAGGCATGCCGCGGGTACCCTCTTCGGCTGGGTACTTTTTCGACTTTCGGGAGTTGGACACCCAGTGGGTTTTGTAGTCCATACAAGAGCCTTCACGGCCCATAGGTCGGCTATTACGGGAAAACTCTGGTTTCTCGGAAATTTTAACTCGAACATTGGGCACTATAACATGTGCCGGTAGGGGGTGGGGTAATTTGCAGGCCTGTCATCGCCGAGCGCGGACTTTCGGGAGCTAGCCACCTAGTGGGTCTTACAGTAGAAGGGTGGCACTCTCAGACCACATGCACCGCTATGCCGGGAAAACTCTGGTTTCCGAGAAATAGGGGGACAAATATGACCGAAAATGCACATTTCCGTATAGAAAAGGCATGCCGCGGGTACCCTCTTCGGCTGGGTACTTTTTCGACTTTCGGGAGTTGGACACCCAGTGGGTTTTGTAGTCCATACAAGTGCCTTCACGGCCCATAGGTCGGCTATTCCGGGAAAACTCTGGTTTCTCGGAAATTTTAACTCGAACATTGGGCACTATAACATGTGCCGGTAGGGGGTGGGGTAATTTGCAGGCCTGTCATCGCCGAGCGCGGACTTTCGGGAGCTAGCCACCTAGTGGGTCTTACAGTAGAAGGGTGGCACTCTCAGACCACATGCACCGCTATGCCGGGAAAACTCTGGTTTCCGAGAAATAGGGGGACAAATATGACCGAAAATGCACATTTCCGTATAGAAAAGGCATGCCGCGGGTACCCTCTTCGGCTGGGTACTTTTTCGACTTTCGGGAGTTGTACACCGAGTGGGTTTTGTAGTCCATACAAGTGCCTTCACGGCCCATAGGTCGGCTATTCCGGGAAAACTCTGGTTTCTCGGAAATTTTAACTCGAACATTGGGCACTATAACATGTACCGGTAGGGGGTGGGGTAATTTGCAGGCCTGTCATCGCCGAGCGCGGACTTTCGGGAGCTAGCCACCTAGTGGGTCTTACAGTAGAAGGGTGGCACTCTCAGACCACATGCACCGCTATGCCGGGAAAACTCAGGTTTCCGAGAAATAGGGGGACAAATATGACCAAAAATGCACATTTCCGTATAGAAAAGGCATGCCGCGGGTACCCTCTTCGGCTGGGTACTTTTTCGACTTTCGGGAGTTGGACACCCAGTGGGTTTTGTAGTCCATACAAGTGCCTTCACGGCCCATAGGTCGGCTATTCCGGGAAAACTCTGGTTTCTCGGAAATTTTAACTGGAACATTGGGCACTATAACATGTGCCGGTAGGGGGTGGGGTAATTTGCAGGCCTGTCATCGCCGAGCGCGGACTTTCGGGAGCTAGCCACCTAGTGGGTCTTACAGTAGAAGGGTGGCACTCTCAGACCACATGCACCGCTATGCCGGGAAAACTCTGGTTTCCGAGAAATAGGGGGACAAATATGACCGAAAATGCACATTTCCGTATAGAAAAGGCATGCCGCGGGTACCCTCTTCGGCTGGGTACTTTTTCGACTTTCGGGAGTTGGACACCCAGTGGGTTTTGTAGTCCATACAAGTGCCTTCACGGCCCATAGGTCGGCTATTCCGGGAAAACTCTGCTTTCTCAGAAATTTTAACTCGAACATTGGGCACTATAACATGTGCCGGTAGGGGGTGGGGTAATTTGCAGGCCTGTCATCGCCGAGCGCGGACTTTCGGGAGCTAGCCACCTAGTGGGTCTTACAGTAGAAGGGTGGCACTCTCAGACCACATGCACCGCTATGCCGGGAAAACTCTTGTTTCCGAGAAATAGGGGGACAAATATGACCGAAAATGCACGTTTCCGTATAGAAAAGGCATGCCGCGGGTACCCTCTTCGGCTGGGTACTTTTTCGACTTTCGGGAGTTGGACACCCAGTGGGTTTTGTAGTCCATACAAGTGCCTTCACGGCCCATAGGTCGGCTATTCCGGGAAAACTCTGGTTTCTCGGAAACTTTAACTCGAACATTGGGCACTATAACATGTGCCGGTAGGGGGTGGGGTAATTTGCAGGCCTGTCATCGCCGAGCGCGGACTTTCGGGAGCTAGCCACCTAGTGGGTCTTACAGTAGAAGGGTGGCACTCTCAGACCACATGCACCGCTATGCCGGGAAAACTCAGGTTTCCGAGAAATAGGGGGACAAATATGACCGAAAATGCACATTTCCGTATAGAAAAGGCATGCCGCGGGTACCCTCTTCGGCTGGGTACTTTTTCGACTTTCGGGAGTTGGACACCCAGTGGGTTTTGTAGTCCATACAAGTGCCTTCACGGCCCATAGGTCGGCTATTCCGGGAAAACTCTGGTTTTTCGGAAATTTTAACTCGAACATTGGGCACTATAACATGTGCCGGTAGGGGGTGGGGTAATTTGCAGGCCTGTCATCGCCGAGCGCGGACTTTCGGGAGCTAGCCACCTAGTGGGTCTTACAGTAGAAGGGTGGCACTCTCAGACCACATGCACCGCTATGCCGGAAAAAACTCTGGTTTCCGAGAAATAGGGGGACAAATATGACCGAAAATGCACATTTCCGTATAGAAAAGGCATGCCGCGGGTACCCTCTTCGGCTGGGTACTTTTTCGACTTTCGGGAGTTGGACACCCAGTGGGTTTTGTAGTCCATACAAGAGCCTTCACGGCCCATAGGTCGGCTATTACGGGAAAACTCTGGTTTCTCGGAAATTTTAACTCGAACATTGGGCACTATAACATGTGCCGGTAGGGGGTGGGGTAATTTGCAGGCCTGTCATCGCCGAGCGCGGACTTTCGGGAGCTAGCCACCTAGTGGGTCTTACAGTAGAAGGGTGGCACTCTCAGACCACATGCACCGCTATGCCGGGAAAACTCTGGTTTCCGAGAAATAGGGGGACAAATATGACCGAAAATGCACATTTCCGTATAGAAAAGGCATGCCGCGGGTACCCTCTTCGGCTGGGTACTTTTTCGACTTTCGGGAGTTGGACACCCAGTGGGTTTTGTAGTCCATACAAGTGCCTTCACGGCCCATAGGTCGGCTATTCCGGGAAAACTCTGGTTTCTCGGAAATTTTAACTCGAACATTGGGCACTATAACATGTGCCGGTAGGGGGTGGGGTAATTTGCAGGCCTGTCATCGCCGAGCGCGGACTTTAGGGAGCTAGCCACCTAGTGGGTCTTACAGTAGAAGGGTGGCACTCTCAGACCACATGCACCGCTATGCCGGGAAAACTCTGGTTTCCGAGAAATAGGGGGACAAATATGACCGAAAATGCACATTTCCGTATAGAAAAGGCATGCCGCGGGTACCCTCTTCGGCTGGGTACTTTTTCGACTTTCGGGAGTTGTACACCGAGTGGGTTTTGTAGTCCATACAAGTGCCTTCACGGCCCATAGGTCGGCTATTCCGGGAAAACTCTGGTTTCTCGGAAATTTTAACTCGAACATTGGGCACTATAACATGTACCGGTAGGGGGTGGGGTAATTTGCAGGCCTGTCATCGCCGAGCGCGGACTTTCGGGAGCTAGCCACCTAGTGGGTCTTACAGTAGAAGGGTGGCACTCTCAGACCACATGCACCGCTATGCCGGGAAAACTCAGGTTTCCGAGAAATAGGGGGACAAATATGACCAAAAATGCACATTTCCGTATAGAAAAGGCATGCCGCGGGTACCCTCTTCGGCTGGGTACTTTTTCGACTTTCGGGAGTTGGACACCCAGTGGGTTTTGTAGTCCATACAAGTGCCTTCACGGCCCATAGGTCGGCTATTCCGGGAAAACTCTGGTTTCTCGGAAATTTTAACTCGAACATTGGGCACTATAACATGTGCCGGTAGGGGGTGGGGTAATTTGCAGGCCTGTCATCGCCGAGCGCGGACTTTAGGGAGCTAGCCACCTAGTGGGTCTTACAGTAGAAGGGTGGCACTCTCAGACCACATGCACCGCTATGCCGGGAAAACTCTGGTTTCCGAGAAATAGGGGGACAAATATGACCGAAAATGCACATTTCCGTATAGAAAAGGCATGCCGCGGGTACCCTCTTCGGCTGGGTACTTTTTCGACTTTCGGGAGTTGTACACCGAGTGGGTTTTGTAGTCCATACAAGTGCCTTCACGGCCCATAGGTCGGCTATTCCGGGAAAACTCTGGTTTCTCGGAAATTTTAACTCGAACATTGGGCACTATAACATGTACCGGTAGGGGGTGGGGTAATTTGCAGGCCTGTCATCGCCGAGCGCGGACTTTCGGGAGCTAGCCACCTAGTGGGTCTTACAGTAGAAGGGTGGCACTCTCAGACCACATGCACCGCTATGCCGGGAAAACTCAGGTTTCCGAGAAATAGGGGGACAAATATGACCAAAAATGCACATTTCCGTATAGAAAAGGCATGCCGCGGGTACCCTCTTCGGCTGGGTACTTTTTCGACTTTCGGGAGTTGGACACCCAGTGGGTTTTGTAGTCCATACAAGTGCCTTCACGGCCCATAGGTCGGCTATTCCGGGAAAACTCTGGTTTCTCGGAAATTTTAACTGGAACATTGGGCACTATAACATGTGCCGGTAGGGGGTGGGGTAATTTGCAGGCCTGTCATCGCCGAGCGCGGACTTTCGGGAGCTAGCCACCTAGTGGGTCTTACAGTAGAAGGGTGGCACTCTCAGACCACATGCACCGCTATGCCGGGAAAACTCTGGTTTCCGAGAAATAGGGGGACAAATATGACCGAAAATGCACATTTCCGTATAGAAAAGGCATGCCGCGGGTACCCTCTTCGGCTGGGTACTTTTTCGACTTTCGGGAGTTGGACACCCAGTGGGTTTTGTAGTCCATACAAGTGCCTTCACGGCCCATAGGTCGGCTATTCCGGGAAAACTCTGCTTTCTCAGAAATTTTAACTCGAACATTGGGCACTATAACATGTGCCGGTAGGGGGTGGGGTAATTTGCAGGCCTGTCATCGCCGAGCGCGGACTTTCGGGAGCTAGCCACCTAGTGGGTCTTACAGTAGAAGGGTGGCACTCTCAGACCACATGCACCGCTATGCCGGGAAAACTCTTGTTTCCGAGAAATAGGGGGACAAATATGACCGAAAATGCACGTTTCCGTATAGAAAAGGCATGCCGCGGGTACCCTCTTCGGCTGGGTACTTTTTCGACTTTCGGGAGTTGGACACCCAGTGGGTTTTGTAGTCCATACAAGTGCCTTCACGGCCCATAGGTCGGCTATTCCGGGAAAACTCTGGTTTCTCGGAAACTTTAACTCGAACATTGGGCACTATAACATGTGCCGGTAGGGGGTGGGGTAATTTGCAGGCCTGTCATCGCCGAGCGCGGACTTTCGGGAGCTAGCCACCTAGTGGGTCTTACAGTAGAAGGGTGGCACTCTCAGACCACATGCACCGCTATGCCGGGAAAACTCAGGTTTCCGAGAAATAGGGGGACAAATATGACCGAAAATGCACATTTCCGTATAGAAAAGGCATGCCGCGGGTACCCTCTTCGGCTGGGTACTTTTTCGACTTTCGGGAGTTGGACACCCAGTGGGTTTTGTAGTCCATACAAGTGCCTTCACGGCCCATAGGTCGGCTATTCCGGGAAAACTCTGGTTTTTCGGAAATTTTAACTCGAACATTGGGCACTATAACATGTGCCGGTAGGGGGTGGGGTAATTTGCAGGCCTGTCATCGCCGAGCGCGGACTTTCGGGAGCTAGCCACCTAGTGGGTCTTACAGTAGAAGGGTGGCACTCTCAGACCACATGCACCGCTATGCCGGAAAAAACTCTGGTTTCCGAGAAATAGGGGGACAAATATGACCGAAAATGCACATTTCCGTATAGAAAAGGCATGCCGCGGGTACCCTCTTCGGCTGGGTACTTTTTCGACTTTCGGGAGTTGGACACCCAGTGGGTTTTGTAGTCCATACAAGAGCCTTCACGGCCCATAGGTCGGCTATTACGGGAAAACTCTGGTTTCTCGGAAATTTTAACTCGAACATTGGGCACTATAACATGTGCCGGTAGGGGGTGGGGTAATTTGCAGGCCTGTCATCGCCGAGCGCGGACTTTAGGGAGCTAGCCACCTAGTGGGTCTTACAGTAGAAGGGTGGCACTCTCAGACCACATGCACCGCTATGCCGGGAAAACTCTGGTTTCCGAGAAATAGGGGGACAAATATGACCGAAAATGCACATTTCCGTATAGAAAAGGCATGCCGCGGGTACCCTCTTCGGCTGGGTACTTTTTCGACTTTCGGGAGTTGTACACCGAGTGGGTTTTGTAGTCCATACAAGTGCCTTCACGGCCCATAGGTCGGCTATTCCGGAAAAACTCTGGTTTCTCGGAAATTTTAACTCGAACATTGGGCACTATAACATGTACCGGTAGGGGGTGGGGTAATTTGCAGGCCTGTCATCGCCGAGCGCGGACTTTCGGGAGCTAGCCACCTAGTGGGTCTTACAGTAGAAGGGTGGCACTCTCAGACCACATGCACCGCTATGCCGGGAAAACTCAGGTTTCCGAGAAATAGGGGGTCAAATATGACCAAAAATGCACATTTCCGTATAGAAAAGGCATGCCGCGGGTACCCTCTTCGGCTGGGTACTTTTTCGACTTTCGGGAGTTGGACACCCAGTGGGTTTTGTAGTCCATACAAGTGCCTTCACGGCCCATAGGTCGGCTATTCCGGGAAAACTCTGGTTTCTCGGAAATTTTAACTCGAACATTGGGCACTATAACATGTGCCGGTAGGGGGTGGGGTAATTTGCAGGCCTGTCATCGCCGAGCGCGGACTTTAGGGAGCTAGCCACCTAGTGGGTCTTACAGTAGAAGGGTGGCACTCTCAGACCACATGCACCGCTATGCCGGGAAAACTCTGGTTTCCGAGAAATAGGGGGACAAATATGACCGAAAATGCACATTTCCGTATAGAAAAGGCATGCCGCGGGTACCCTCTTCGGCTGGGTACTTTTTCGACTTTCGGGAGTTGTACACCGAGTGGGTTTTGTAGTCCATACAAGTGCCTTCACGGCCCATAGGTCGGCTATTCCGGGAAAACTCTGGTTTCTCGGAAATTTTAACTCGAACATTGGGCACTATAACATGTACCGGTAGGGGGTGGGGTAATTTGCAGGCCTGTCATCGCCGAGCGCGGACTTTCGGGAGCTAGCCACCTAGTGGGTCTTACAGTAGAAGGGTGGCACTCTCAGACCACATGCACCGCTATGCCGGGAAAACTCAGGTTTCCGAGAAATAGGGGGACAAATATGACCAAAAATGCACATTTCCGTATAGAAAAGGCATGCCGCGGGTACCCTCTTCGGCTGGGTACTTTTTCGACTTTCGGGAGTTGGACACCCAGTGGGTTTTGTAGTCCATACAAGTGCCTTCACGGCCCATAGGTCGGCTATTCCGGGAAAACTCTGGTTTCTCGGAAATTTTAACTGGAACATTGGGCACTATAACATGTGCCGGTAGGGGGTGGGGTAATTTGCAGGCCTGTCATCGCCGAGCGCGGACTTTCGGGAGCTAGCCACCTAGTGGGTCTTACAGTAGAAGGGTGGCACTCTCAGACCACATGCACCGCTATGCCGGGAAAACTCTGGTTTCCGAGAAATAGGGGGACAAATATGACCGAAAATGCACATTTCCGTATAGAAAAGGCATGCCGCGGGTACCCTCTTCGGCTGGGTACTTTTTCGACTTTCGGGAGTTGGACACCCAGTGGGTTTTGTAGTCCATACAAGTGCCTTCACGGCCCATAGGTCGGCTATTCCGGGAAAACTCTGCTTTCTCAGAAATTTTAACTCGAACATTGGGCACTATAACATGTGCCGGTAGGGGGTGGGGTAATTTGCAGGCCTGTCATCGCCGAGCGCGGACTTTCGGGAGCTAGCCACCTAGTGGGTCTTACAGTAGAAGGGTGGCACTCTCAGACCACATGCACCGCTATGCCGGGAAAACTCTTGTTTCCGAGAAATAGGGGGACAAATATGACCGAAAATGCACGTTTCCGTATAGAAAAGGCATGCCGCGGGTACCCTCTTCGGCTGGGTACTTTTTCGACTTTCGGGAGTTGGACACCCAGTGGGTTTTGTAGTCCATACAAGTGCCTTCACGGCCCATAGGTCGGCTATTCCGGGAAAACTCTGGTTTCTCGGAAACTTTAACTCGAACATTGGGCACTATAACATGTGCCGGTAGGGGGTGGGGTAATTTGCAGGCCTGTCATCGCCGAGCGCGGACTTTCGGGAGCTAGCCACCTAGTGGGTCTTACAGTAGAAGGGTGGCACTCTCAGACCACATGCACCGCTATGCCGGGAAAACTCAGGTTTCCGAGAAATAGGGGGACAAATATGACCGAAAATGCACATTTCCGTATAGAAAAGGCATGCCGCGGGTACCCTCTTCGGCTGGGTACTTTTTCGACTTTCGGGAGTTGGACACCCAGTGGGTTTTGTAGTCCATACAAGTGCCTTCACGGCCCATAGGTCGGCTATTCCGGGAAAACTCTGGTTTTTCGGAAATTTTAACTCGAACATTGGGCACTATAACATGTGCCGGTAGGGGGTGGGGTAATTTGCAGGCCTGTCATCGCCGAGCGCGGACTTTCGGGAGCTAGCCACCTAGTGGGTCTTACAGTAGAAGGGTGGCACTCTCAGACCACATGCACCGCTATGCCGGAAAAAACTCTGGTTTCCGAGAAATAGGGGGACAAATATGACCGAAAATGCACATTTCCGTATAGAAAAGGCATGCCGCGGGTACCCTCTTCGGCTGGGTACTTTTTCGACTTTCGGGAGTTGGACACCCAGTGGGTTTTGTAGTCCATACAAGAGCCTTCACGGCC
Organism: Rugalucina vietnamica; assembly: GCA_964017185.1. Classification (NCBI taxonomy): domain Eukaryota; kingdom Metazoa; phylum Mollusca; class Bivalvia; order Lucinida; family Lucinidae; genus Rugalucina; species Rugalucina vietnamica. Next base: position 63,834,221 of record OZ024873.1, read on the forward strand.
CATAGGTCGGCTATTACGGGAAAACTCTGGTTTCTCGGAAATTTTAACTCGAACATTGGGCACTATAACATGTGCCGGTAGGGGGTGGGGTAATTTGCAGGCCTGTCATCGCCGAGCGCGGACTTTCGGGAGCTAGCCACCTAGTGGGTCTTACAGTAGAAGGGTGGCACTCTCAGACCACATGCACCGCTATGCCGGGAAAACTCTGGTTTCCGAGAAATAGGGGGACAAATATGACCGAAAATGCACATTTCCGTATAGAAAAGGCATGCCGCGGGTACCCTCTTCGGCTGGGTACTTTTTCGACTTTCGGGAGTTGGACACCCAGTGGGTTTTGTAGTCCATACAAGTGCCTTCACGGCCCATAGGTCGGCTATTCCGGGAAAACTCTGGTTTCTCGGAAATTTTAACTCGAACATTGGGCACTATAACATGTGCCGGTAGGGGGTGGGGTAATTTGCAGGCCTGTCATCGCCGAGCGCGGACTTTAGGGAGCTAGCCACCTAGTGGGTCTTACAGTAGAAGGGTGGCACTCTCAGACCACATGCACCGCTATGCCGGGAAAACTCTGGTTTCCGAGAAATAGGGGGACAAATATGACCGAAAATGCACATTTCCGTATAGAAAAGGCATGCCGCGGGTACCCTCTTCGGCTGGGTACTTTTTCGACTTTCGGGAGTTGTACACCGAGTGGGTTTTGTAGTCCATACAAGTGCCTTCACGGCCCATAGGTCGGCTATTCCGGGAAAACTCTGGTTTCTCGGAAATTTTAACTCGAACATTGGGCACTATAACATGTACCGGTAGGGGGTGGGGTAATTTGCAGGCCTGTCATCGCCGAGCGCGGACTTTCGGGAGCTAGCCACCTAGTGGGTCTTACAGTAGAAGGGTGGCACTCTCAGACCACATGCACCGCTATGCCGGGAAAACTCAGGTTTCCGAGAAATAGGGGGACAAATATGACCAAAAATGCACATTTCCGTATAGAAAAGGCATGCCGCGGGTACCCTCTTCGGCTGGGTACTTTTTCGACTTTCGGGAGTTGGACACCCAGTGGGTTTTGTAGTCCATACAAGTGCCTTCACGGCCCATAGGTCGGCTATTCCGGGAAAACTCTGGTTTCTCGGAAATTTTAACTCGAACATTGGGCACTATAACATGTGCCGGTAGGGGGTGGGGTAATTTGCAGGCCTGTCATCGCCGAGCGCGGACTTTAGGGAGCTAGCCACCTAGTGGGTCTTACAGTAGAAGGGTGGCACTCTCAGACCACATGCACCGCTATGCCGGGAAAACTCTGGTTTCCGAGAAATAGGGGGACAAATATGACCGAAAATGCACATTTCCGTATAGAAAAGGCATGCCGCGGGTACCCTCTTCGGCTGGGTACTTTTTCGACTTTCGGGAGTTGTACACCGAGTGGGTTTTGTAGTCCATACAAGTGCCTTCACGGCCCATAGGTCGGCTATTCCGGGAAAACTCTGGTTTCTCGGAAATTTTAACTCGAACATTGGGCACTATAACATGTACCGGTAGGGGGTGGGGTAATTTGCAGGCCTGTCATCGCCGAGCGCGGACTTTCGGGAGCTAGCCACCTAGTGGGTCTTACAGTAGAAGGGTGGCACTCTCAGACCACATGCACCGCTATGCCGGGAAAACTCAGGTTTCCGAGAAATAGGGGGACAAATATGACCAAAAATGCACATTTCCGTATAGAAAAGGCATGCCGCGGGTACCCTCTTCGGCTGGGTACTTTTTCGACTTTCGGGAGTTGGACACCCAGTGGGTTTTGTAGTCCATACAAGTGCCTTCACGGCCCATAGGTCGGCTATTCCGGGAAAACTCTGGTTTCTCGGAAATTTTAACTGGAACATTGGGCACTATAACATGTGCCGGTAGGGGGTGGGGTAATTTGCAGGCCTGTCATCGCCGAGCGCGGACTTTCGGGAGCTAGCCACCTAGTGGGTCTTACAGTAGAAGGGTGGCACTCTCAGACCACATGCACCGCTATGCCGGGAAAACTCTGGTTTCCGAGAAATAGGGGGACAAATATGACCGAAAATGCACATTTCCGTATAGAAAAGGCATGCCGCGGGTACCCTCTTCGGCTGGGTACTTTTTCGACTTTCGGGAGTTGGACACCCAGTGGGTTTTGTAGTCCATACAAGTGCCTTCACGGCCCATAGGTCGGCTATTCCGGGAAAACTCTGCTTTCTCAGAAATTTTAACTCGAACATTGGGCACTATAACATGTGCCGGTAGGGGGTGGGGTAATTTGCAGGCCTGTCATCGCCGAGCGCGGACTTTCGGGAGCTAGCCACCTAGTGGGTCTTACAGTAGAAGGGTGGCACTCTCAGACCACATGCACCGCTATGCCGGGAAAACTCTTGTTTCCGAGAAATAGGGGGACAAATATGACCGAAAATGCACGTTTCCGTATAGAAAAGGCATGCCGCGGGTACCCTCTTCGGCTGGGTACTTTTTCGACTTTCGGGAGTTGGACACCCAGTGGGTTTTGTAGTCCATACAAGTGCCTTCACGGCCCATAGGTCGGCTATTCCGGGAAAACTCTGGTTTCTCGGAAACTTTAACTCGAACATTGGGCACTATAACATGTGCCGGTAGGGGGTGGGGTAATTTGCAGGCCTGTCATCGCCGAGCGCGGACTTTCGGGAGCTAGCCACCTAGTGGGTCTTACAGTAGAAGGGTGGCACTCTCAGACCACATGCACCGCTATGCCGGGAAAACTCAGGTTTCCGAGAAATAGGGGGACAAATATGACCGAAAATGCACATTTCCGTATAGAAAAGGCATGCCGCGGGTACCCTCTTCGGCTGGGTACTTTTTCGACTTTCGGGAGTTGGACACCCAGTGGGTTTTGTAGTCCATACAAGTGCCTTCACGGCCCATAGGTCGGCTATTCCGGGAAAACTCTGGTTTTTCGGAAATTTTAACTCGAACATTGGGCACTATAACATGTGCCGGTAGGGGGTGGGGTAATTTGCAGGCCTGTCATCGCCGAGCGCGGACTTTCGGGAGCTAGCCACCTAGTGGGTCTTACAGTAGAAGGGTGGCACTCTCAGACCACATGCACCGCTATGCCGGAAAAAACTCTGGTTTCCGAGAAATAGGGGGACAAATATGACCGAAAATGCACATTTCCGTATAGAAAAGGCATGCCGCGGGTACCCTCTTCGGCTGGGTACTTTTTCGACTTTCGGGAGTTGGACACCCAGTGGGTTTTGTAGTCCATACAAGAGCCTTCACGGCCCATAGGTCGGCTATTACGGGAAAACTCTGGTTTCTCGGAAATTTTAACTCGAACATTGGGCACTATAACATGTGCCGGTAGGGGGTGGGGTAATTTGCAGGCCTGTCATCGCCGAGCGCGGACTTTCGGGAGCTAGCCACCTAGTGGGTCTTACAGTAGAAGGGTGGCACTCTCAGACCACATGCACCGCTATGCCGGGAAAACTCTGGTTTCCGAGAAATAGGGGGACAAATATGACCGAAAATGCACATTTCCGTATAGAAAAGGCATGCCGCGGGTACCCTCTTCGGCTGGGTACTTTTTCGACTTTCGGGAGTTGGACACCCAGTGGGTTTTGTAGTCCATACAAGTGCCTTCACGGCCCATAGGTCGGCTATTCCGGGAAAACTCTGGTTTCTCGGAAATTTTAACTCGAACATTGGGCACTATAACATGTGCCGGTAGGGGGTGGGGTAATTTGCAGGCCTGTCATCGCCGAGCGCGGACTTTAGGGAGCTAGCCACCTAGTGGGTCTTACAGTAGAAGGGTGGCACTCTCAGACCACATGCACCGCTATGCCGGGAAAACTCTGGTTTCCGAGAAATAGGGGGACAAATATGACCGAAAATGCACATTTCCGTATAGAAAAGGCATGCCGCGGGTACCCTCTTCGGCTGGGTACTTTTTCGACTTTCGGGAGTTGTACACCGAGTGGGTTTTGTAGTCCATACAAGTGCCTTCACGGCCCATAGGTCGGCTATTCCGGGAAAACTCTGGTTTCTCGGAAATTTTAACTCGAACATTGGGCACTATAACATGTGCCGGTAGGGGGTGGGGTAATTTGCAGGCCTGTCATCGCCGAGCGCGGACTTTAGGGAGCTAGCCACCTAGTGGGTCTTACAGTAGAAGGGTGGCACTCTCAGACCACATGCACCGCTATGCCGGGAAAACTCTGGTTTCCGAGAAATAGGGGGACAAATATGACCGAAAATGCACATTTCCGTATAGAAAAGGCATGCCGCGGGTACCCTCTTCGGCTGGGTACTTTTTCGACTTTCGGGAGTTGTACACCGAGTGGGTTTTGTAGTCCATACAAGTGCCTTCACGGCCCATAGGTCGGCTATTCCGGGAAAACTCTGGTTTCTCGGAAATTTTAACTCGAACATTGGGCACTATAACATGTACCGGTAGGGGGTGGGGTAATTTGCAGGCCTGTCATCGCCGAGCGCGGACTTTCGGGAGCTAGCCACCTAGTGGGTCTTACAGTAGAAGGGTGGCACTCTCAGACCACATGCACCGCTATGCCGGGAAAACTCAGGTTTCCGAGAAATAGGGGGACAAATATGACCAAAAATGCACATTTCCGTATAGAAAAGGCATGCCGCGGGTACCCTCTTCGGCTGGGTACTTTTTCGACTTTCGGGAGTTGGACACCCAGTGGGTTTTGTAGTCCATACAAGTGCCTTCACGGCCCATAGGTCGGCTATTCCGGGAAAACTCTGGTTTCTCGGAAATTTTAACTCGAACATTGGGCACTATAACATGTGCCGGTAGGGGGTGGGGTAATTTGCAGGCCTGTCATCGCCGAGCGCGGACTTTAGGGAGCTAGCCACCTAGTGGGTCTTACAGTAGAAGGGTGGCACTCTCAGACCACATGCACCGCTATGCCGGGAAACTCTGGTTTCCGAGAAATAGGGGGACAAATATGACCGAAAATGCACATTTCCGTATAGAAAAGGCATGCCGCGGGTACCCTCTTCGGCTGGGTACTTTTTCGACTTTCGGGAGTTGTACACCGAGTGGGTTTTGTAGTCCATACAAGTGCCTTCACGGCCCATAGGTCGGCTATTCCGGGAAAACTCTGGTTTCTCGGAAATTTTAACTCGAACATTGGGCACTATAACATGTACCGGTAGGGGGTGGGGTAATTTGCAGGCCTGTCATCGCCGAGCGCGGACTTTCGGGAGCTAGCCACCTAGTGGGTCTTACAGTAGAAGGGTGGCACTCTCAGACCACATGCACCGCTATGCCGGGAAAACTCAGGTTTCCGAGAAATAGGGGGACAAATATGACCAAAAATGCACATTTCCGTATAGAAAAGGCATGCCGCGGGTACCCTCTTCGGCTGGGTACTTTTTCGACTTTCGGGAGTTGGACACCCAGTGGGTTTTGTAGTCCATACAAGTGCCTTCACGGCCCATAGGTCGGCTATTCCGGGAAAACTCTGCTTTCTCAGAAATTTTAACTCGAACATTGGGCACTATAACATGTGCCGGTAGGGGGTGGGGTAATTTGCAGGCCTGTCATCGCCGAGCGCGGACTTTCGGGAGCTAGCCACCTAGTGGGTCTTACAGTAGAAGGGTGGCACTCTCAGACCACATGCACCGCTATGCCGGGAAAACTCTTGTTTCCGAGAAATAGGGGGACAAATATGACCGAAAATGCACGTTTCCGTATAGAAAAGGCATGCCGCGGGTACCCTCTTCGGCTGGGTACTTTTTCGACTTTCGGGAGTTGGACACCCAGTGGGTTTTGTAGTCCATACAAGTGCCTTCACGGCCCATAGGTCGGCTATTCCGGGAAAACTCTGGTTTCTCGGAAACTTTAACTCGAACATTGGGCACTATAACATGTGCCGGTAGGGGGTGGGGTAATTTGCAGGCCTGTCATCGCCGAGCGCGGACTTTCGGGAGCTAGCCACCTAGTGGGTCTTACAGTAGAAGGGTGGCACTCTCAGACCACATGCACCGCTATGCCGGGAAAACTCAGGTTTCCGAGAAATAGGGGGACAAATATGACCGAAAATGCACATTTCCGTATAGAAAAGGCATGCCGCGGGTACCCTCTTCGGCTGGGTACTTTTTCGACTTTCGGGAGTTGGACACCCAGTGGGTTTTGTAGTCCATACAAGTGCCTTCACGGCCCATAGGTCGGCTATTCCGGGAAAACTCTGGTTTTTCGGAAATTTTAACTCGAACATTGGGCACTATAACATGTGCCGGTAGGGGGTGGGGTAATTTGCAGGCCTGTCATCGCCGAGCGCGGACTTTCGGGAGCTAGCCACCTAGTGGGTCTTACAGTAGAAGGGTGGCACTCTCAGACCACATGCACCGCTATGCCGGAAAAAACTCTGGTTTCCGAGAAATAGGGGGACAAATATGACCGAAAATGCACATTTCCGTATAGAAAAGGCATGCCGCGGGTACCCTCTTCGGCTGGGTACTTTTTCGACTTTCGGGAGTTGGACACCCAGTGGGTTTTGTAGTCCATACAAGAGCCTTCACGGCCCATAGGTCGGCTATTACGGGAAAACTCTGGTTTCTCGGAAATTTTAACTCGAACATTGGGCACTATAACATGTGCCGGTAGGGGGTGGGGTAATTTGCAGGCCTGTCATCGCCGAGCGCGGACTTTCGGGAGCTAGCCACCTAGTGGGTCTTACAGTAGAAGGGTGGCACTCTCAGACCACATGCACCGCTATGCCGGGAAAACTCTGGTTTCCGAGAAATAGGGGGACAAATATGACCGAAAATGCACATTTCCGTATAGAAAAGGCATGCCGCGGGTACCCTCTTCGGCTGGGTACTTTTTCGACTTTCGGGAGTTGGACACCCAGTGGGTTTTGTAGTCCATACAAGTGCCTTCACGGCCCATAGGTCGGCTATTCCGGGAAAACTCTGGTTTCTCGGAAATTTTAACTCGAACATTGGGCACTATAACATGTGCCGGTAGGGGGTGGGGTAATTTGCAGGCCTGTCATCGCCGAGCGCGGACTTTCGGGAGCTAGCCACCTAGTGGGTCTTACAGTAGAAGGGTGGCACTCTCAGACCACATGCACCGCTATGCCGGGAAAACTCTGGTTTCCGAGAAATAGGGGGACAAATATGACCGAAAATGCACATTTCCGTATAGAAAAGGCATGCCGCGGGTACCCTCTTCGGCTGGGTACTTTTTCGACTTTCGGGAGTTGTACACCGAGTGGGTTTTGTAGTCCATACAAGTGCCTTCACGGCCCATAGGTCGGCTATTCCGGGAAAACTCTGGTTTCTCGGAAATTTTAACTCGAACATTGGGCACTATAACATGTACCGGTAGGGGGTGGGGTAATTTGCAGGCCTGTCATCGCCGAGCGCGGACTTTCGGGAGCTAGCCACCTAGTGGGTCTTACAGTAGAAGGGTGGCACTCTCAGACCACATGCACCGCTATGCCGGGAAAACTCAGGTTTCCGAGAAATAGGGGGACAAATATGACCAAAAATGCACATTTCCGTATAGAAAAGGCATGCCGCGGGTACCCTCTTCGGCTGGGTACTTTTTCGACTTTCGGGAGTTGGACACCCAGTGGGTTTTGTAGTCCATACAAGTGCCTTCACGGCCCATAGGTCGGCTATTCCGGGAAAACTCTGGTTTCTCGGAAATTTTAACTGGAACATTGGGCACTATAACATGTGCCGGTAGGGGGTGGGGTAATTTGCAGGCCTGTCATCGCCGAGCGCGGACTTTCGGGAGCTAGCCACCTAGTGGGTCTTACAGTAGAAGGGTGGCACTCTCAGACCACATGCACCGCTATGCCGGGAAAACTCTGGTTTCCGAGAAATAGGGGGACAAATATGACCGAAAATGCACATTTCCGTATAGAAAAGGCATGCCGCGGGTACCCTCTTCGGCTGGGTACTTTTTCGACTTTCGGGAGTTGGACACCCAGTGGGTTTTGTAGTCCATACAAGTGCCTTCACGGCCCATAGGTCGGCTATTCCGGGAAAACTCTGCTTTCTCAGAAATTTTAACTCGAACATTGGGCACTATAACATGTGCCGGTAGGGGGTGGGGTAATTTGCAGGCCTGTCATCGCCGAGCGCGGACTTTCGGGAGCTAGCCACCTAGTGGGTCTTACAGTAGAAGGGTGGCACTCTCAGACCACATGCACCGCTATGCCGGGAAAACTCTTGTTTCCGAGAAATAGGGGGACAAATATGACCGAAAATGCACGTTTCCGTATAGAAAAGGCATGCCGCGGGTACCCTCTTCGGCTGGGTACTTTTTCGACTTTCGGGAGTTGGACACCCAGTGGGTTTTGTAGTCCATACAAGTGCCTTCACGGCCCATAGGTCGGCTATTCCGGGAAAACTCTGGTTTCTCGGAAACTTTAACTCGAACATTGGGCACTATAACATGTGCCGGTAGGGGGTGGGGTAATTTGCAGGCCTGTCATCGCCGAGCGCGGACTTTCGGGAGCTAGCCACCTAGTGGGTCTTACAGTAGAAGGGTGGCACTCTCAGACCACATGCACCGCTATGCCGGGAAAACTCAGGTTTCCGAGAAATAGGGGGACAAATATGACCGAAAATGCACATTTCCGTATAGAAAAGGCATGCCGCGGGTACCCTCTTCGGCTGGGTACTTTTTCGACTTTCGGGAGTTGGACACCCAGTGGGTTTTGTAGTCCATACAAGTGCCTTCACGGCCCATAGGTCGGCTATTCCGGGAAAACTCTGGTTTTTCGGAAATTTTAACTCGAACATTGGGCACTATAACATGTGCCGGTAGGGGGTGGGGTAATTTGCAGGCCTGTCATCGCCGAGCGCGGACTTTCGGGAGCTAGCCACCTAGTGGGTCTTACAGTAGAAGGGTGGCACTCTCAGACCACATGCACCGCTATGCCGGAAAAAACTCTGGTTTCCGAGAAATAGGGGGACAAATATGACCGAAAATGCACATTTCCGTATAGAAAAGGCATGCCGCGGGTACCCTCTTCGGCTGGGTACTTTTTCGACTTTCGGGAGTTGGACACCCAGTGGGTTTTGTAGTCCATACAAGAGCCTTCACGGCCCATAGGTCGGCTATTACGGGAAAACTCTGGTTTCTCGGAAATTTTAACTCGAACATTGGGCACTATAACATGTGCCGGTAGGGGGTGGGGTAATTTGCAGGCCTGTCATCGCCGAGCGCGGACTTTCGGGAGCTAGCCACCTAGTGGGTCTTACAGTAGAAGGGTGGCACTCTCAGACCACATGCACCGCTATGCCGGGAAAACTCTGGTTTCCGAGAAATAGGGGGACAAATATGACCGAAAATGCACATTTCCGTATAGAAAAGGCATGCCGCGGGTACCCTCTTCGGCTGGGTACTTTTTCGACTTTCGGGAGTTGGACACCCAGTGGGTTTTGTAGTCCATACAAGTGCCTTCACGGCCCATAGGTCGGCTATTCCGGGAAAACTCTGGTTTCTCGGAAATTTTAACTCGAACATTGGGCACTATAACATGTGCCGGTAGGGGGTGGGGTAATTTGCAGGCCTGTCATCGCCGAGCGCGGACTTTAGGGAGCTAGCCACCTAGTGGGTCTTACAGTAGAAGGGTGGCACTCTCAGACCACATGCACCGCTATGCCGGGAAAACTCTGGTTTCCGAGAAATAGGGGGACAAATATGACCGAAAATGCACATTTCCGTATAGAAAAGGCATGCCGCGGGTACCCTCTTCGGCTGGGTACTTTTTCGACTTTCGGGAGTTGTACACCGAGTGGGTTTTGTAGTCCATACAAGTGCCTTCACGGCCCATAGGTCGGCTATTCCGGGAAAACTCTGGTTTCTCGGAAATTTTAACTCGAACATTGGGCACTATAACATGTACCGGTAGGGGGTGGGGTAATTTGCAGGCCTGTCATCGCCGAGCGCGGACTTTCGGGAGCTAGCCACCTAGTGGGTCTTACAGTAGAAGGGTGGCACTCTCAGACCACATGCACCGCTATGCCGGGAAAACTCAGGTTTCCGAGAAATAGGGGGACAAATATGACCAAAAATGCACATTTCCGTATAGAAAAGGCATGCCGCGGGTACCCTCTTCGGCTGGGTACTTTTTCGACTTTCGGGAGTTGGACACCCAGTGGGTTTTGTAGTCCATACAAGTGCCTTCACGGCCCATAGGTCGGCTATTCCGGGAAAACTCTGGTTTCTCGGAAATTTTAACTCGAACATTGGGCACTATAACATGTGCCGGTAGGGGGTGGGGTAATTTGCAGGCCTGTCATCGCCGAGCGCGGACTTTAGGGAGCTAGCCACCTAGTGGGTCTTACAGTAGAAGGGTGGCACTCTCAGACCACATGCACCGCTATGCCGGGAAAACTCTGGTTTCCGAGAAATAGGGGGACAAATATGACCGAAAATGCACATTTCCGTATAGAAAAGGCATGCCGCGGGTACCCTCTTCGGCTGGGTACTTTTTCGACTTTCGGGAGTTGTACACCGAGTGGGTTTTGTAGTCCATACAAGTGCCTTCACGGCCCATAGGTCGGCTATTCCGGGAAAACTCTGGTTTCTCGGAAATTTTAACTCGAACATTGGGCACTATAACATGTACCGGTAGGGGGTGGGGTAATTTGCAGGCCTGTCATCGCCGAGCGCGGACTTTCGGGAGCTAGCCACCTAGTGGGTCTTACAGTAGAAGGGTGGCACTCTCAGACCACATGCACCGCTATGCCGGGAAAACTCAGGTTTCCGAGAAATAGGGGGACAAATATGACCAAAAATGCACATTTCCGTATAGAAAAGGCATGCCGCGGGTACCCTCTTCGGCTGGGTACTTTTTCGACTTTCGGGAGTTGGACACCCAGTGGGTTTTGTAGTCCATACAAGTGCCTTCACGGCCCATAGGTCGGCTATTCCGGGAAAACTCTGGTTTCTCGGAAATTTTAACTGGAACATTGGGCACTATAACATGTGCCGGTAGGGGGTGGGGTAATTTGCAGGCCTGTCATCGCCGAGCGCGGACTTTCGGGAGCTAGCCACCTAGTGGGTCTTACAGTAGAAGGGTGGCACTCTCAGACCACATGCACCGCTATGCCGGGAAAACTCTGGTTTCCGAGAAATAGGGGGACAAATATGACCGAAAATGCACATTTCCGTATAGAAAAGGCATGCCGCGGGTACCCTCTTCGGCTGGGTACTTTTTCGACTTTCGGGAGTTGGACACCCAGTGGGTTTTGTAGTCCATACAAGTGCCTTCACGGCCCATAGGTCGGCTATTCCGGGAAAACTCTGCTTTCTCAGAAATTTTAACTCGAACATTGGGCACTATAACATGTGCCGGTAGGGGGTGGGGTAATTTGCAGGCCTGTCATCGCCGAGCGCGGACTTTCGGGAGCTAGCCACCTAGTGGGTCTTACAGTAGAAGGGTGGCACTCTCAGACCACATGCACCGCTATGCCGGGAAAACTCTTGTTTCCGAGAAATAGGGGGACAAATATGACCGAAAATGCACGTTTCCGTATAGAAAAGGCATGCCGCGGGTACCCTCTTCGGCTGGGTACTTTTTCGACTTTCGGGAGTTGGACACCCAGTGGGTTTTGTAGTCCATACAAGTGCCTTCACGGCCCATAGGTCGGCTATTCCGGGAAAACTCTGGTTTCTCGGAAACTTTAACTCGAACATTGGGCACTATAACATGTGCCGGTAGGGGGTGGGGTAATTTGCAGGCCTGTCATCGCCGAGCGCGGACTTTCGGGAGCTAGCCACCTAGTGGGTCTTACAGTAGAAGGGTGGCACTCTCAGACCACATGCACCGCTATGCCGGGAAAACTCAGGTTTCCGAGAAATAGGGGGACAAATATGACCGAAAATGCACATTTCCGTATAGAAAAGGCATGCCGCGGGTACCCTCTTCGGCTGGGTACTTTTTCGACTTTCGGGAGTTGGACACCCAGTGGGTTTTGTAGTCCATACAAGTGCCTTCACGGCCCATAGGTCGGCTATTCCGGGAAAACTCTGGTTTTTCGGAAATTTTAACTCGAACATTGGGCACTATAACATGTGCCGGTAGGGGGTGGGGTAATTTGCAGGCCTGTCATCGCCGAGCGCGGACTTTCGGGAGCTAGCCACCTAGTGGGTCTTACAGTAGAAGGGTGGCACTCTCAGACCACATGCACCGCTATGCCGGAAAAAACTCTGGTTTCCGAGAAATAGGGGGACAAATATGACCGAAAATGCACATTTCCGTATAGAAAAGGCATGCCGCGGGTACCCTCTTCGGCTGGGTACTTTTTCGACTTTCGGGAGTTGGACACCCAGTGGGTTTTGTAGTCCATACAAGAGCCTTCACGGCCCATAGGTCGGCTATTACGGGAAAACTCTGGTTTCTCGGAAATTTTAACTCGAACATTGGGCACTATAACATGTGCCGGTAGGGGGTGGGGTAATTTGCAGGCCTGTCATCGCCGAGCGCGGACTTTCGGGAGCTAGCCACCTAGTGGGTCTTACAGTAGAAGGGTGGCACTCTCAGACCACATGCACCGCTATGCCGGGAAAACTCTGGTTTCCGAGAAATAGGGGGACAAATATGACCGAAAATGCACATTTCCGTATAGAAAAGGCATGCCGCGGGTACCCTCTTCGGCTGGGTACTTTTTCGACTTTCGGGAGTTGGACACCCAGTGGGTTTTGTAGTCCATACAAGTGCCTTCACGGCCCATAGGTCGGCTATTCCGGGAAAACTCTGGTTTCTCGGAAATTTTAACTCGAACATTGGGCACTATAACATGTGCCGGTAGGGGGTGGGGTAATTTGCAGGCCTGTCATCGCCGAGCGCGGACTTTAGGGAGCTAGCCACCTAGTGGGTCTTACAGTAGAAGGGTGGCACTCTCAGACCACATGCACCGCTATGCCGGGAAAACTCTGGTTTCCGAGAAATAGGGGGACAAATATGACCGAAAATGCACATTTCCGTATAGAAAAGGCATGCCGCGGGTACCCTCTTCGGCTGGGTACTTTTTCGACTTTCGGGAGTTGTACACCGAGTGGGTTTTGTAGTCCATACAAGTGCCTTCACGGCCCATAGGTCGGCTATTCCGGAAAAACTCTGGTTTCTCGGAAATTTTAACTCGAACATTGGGCACTATAACATGTACCGGTAGGGGGTGGGGTAATTTGCAGGCCTGTCATCGCCGAGCGCGGACTTTCGGGAGCTAGCCACCTAGTGGGTCTTACAGTAGAAGGGTGGCACTCTCAGACCACATGCACCGCTATGCCGGGAAAACTCAGGTTTCCGAGAAATAGGGGGACAAATATGACCAAAAATGCACATTTCCGTATAGAAAAGGCATGCCGCGGGTACCCTCTTCGGCTGGGTACTTTTTCGACTTTCGGGAGTTGGACACCCAGTGGGTTTTGTAGTCCATACAAGTGCCTTCACGGCCCATAGGTCGGCTATTCCGGGAAAACTCTGGTTTCTCGGAAATTTTAACTCGAACATTGGGCACTATAACATGTGCCGGTAGGGGGTGGGGTAATTTGCAGGCCTGTCATCGCCGAGCGCGGACTTTAGGGAGCTAGCCACCTAGTGGGTCTTACAGTAGAAGGGTGGCACTCTCAGACCACATGCACCGCTATGCCGGGAAAACTCTGGTTTCCGAGAAATAGGGGGACAAATATGACCGAAAATGCACATTTCCGTATAGAAAAGGCATGCCGCGGGTACCCTCTTCGGCTGGGTACTTTTTCGACTTTCGGGAGTTGTACACCGAGTGGGTTTTGTAGTCCATACAAGTGCCTTCACGGCCCATAGGTCGGCTATTCCGGGAAAACTCTGGTTTCTCGGAAATTTTAACTCGAACATTGGGCACTATAACATGTACCGGTAGGGGGTGGGGTAATTTGCAGGCCTGTCATCGCCGAGCGCGGACTTTCGGGAGCTAGCCACCTAGTGGGTCTTACAGTAGAAGGGTGGCACTCTCAGACCACATGCACCGCTATGCCGGGAAAACTCAGGTTTCCGAGAAATAGGGGGACAAATATGACCAAAAATGCACATTTCCGTATAGAAAAGGCATGCCGCGGGTACCCTCTTCGGCTGGGTACTTTTTCGACTTTCGGGAGTTGGACACCCAGTGGGTTTTGTAGTCCATACAAGTGCCTTCACGGCCCATAGGTCGGCTATTCCGGGAAAACTCTGGTTTCTCGGAAATTTTAACTGGAACATTGGGCACTATAACATGTGCCGGTAGGGGGTGGGGTAATTTGCAGGCCTGTCATCGCCGAGCGCGGACTTTCGGGAGCTAGCCACCTAGTGGGTCTTACAGTAGAAGGGTGGCACTCTCAGACCACATGCACCGCTATGCCGGGAAAACTCTGGTTTCCGAGAAATAGGGGGACAAATATGACCGAAAATGCACATTTCCGTATAGAAAAGGCATGCCGCGGGTACCCTCTTCGGCTGGGTACTTTTTCGACTTTCGGGAGTTGGACACCCAGTGGGTTTTGTAGTCCATACAAGTGCCTTCACGGCCCATAGGTCGGCTATTCCGGGAAAACTCTGGTTTCTCAGAAATTTTAACTCGAACATTGGGCACTATAACATGTGCCGGTAGGGGGTGGGGTAATTTGCAGGCCTGTCATCGCCGAGCGCGGACTTTCGGGAGCTAGCCACCTAGTGGGTCTTACAGTAGAAGGGTGGCACTCTCAGACCACATGCACCGCTATGCCGGGAAAACTCTTGTTTCCGAGAAATAGGGGGACAAATATGACCGAAAATGCACGTTTCCGTATAGAAAAGGCATGCCGCGGGTACCCTCTTCGGCTGGGTACTTTTTCGACTTTCGGGAGTTGGACACCCAGTGGGTTTTGTAGTCCATACAAGTGCCTTCACGGCCCATAGGTCGGCTATTCCGGGAAAACTCTGGTTTCTCGGAAACTTTAACTCGAACATTGGGCACTATAACATGTGCCGGTAGGGGGTGGGGTAATTTGCAGGCCTGTCATCGCCGAGCGCGGACTTTCGGGAGCTAGCCACCTAGTGGGTCTTACAGTAGAAGGGTGGCACTCTCAGACCACATGCACCGCTATGCCGGGAAAACTCAGGTTTCCGAGAAATAGGGGGACAAATATGACCGAAAATGCACATTTCCGTATAGAAAAGGCATGCCGCGGGTACCCTCTTCGGCTGGGTACTTTTTCGACTTTCGGGAGTTGGACACCCAGTGGGTTTTGTAGTCCATACAAGTGCCTTCACGGCCCATAGGTCGGCTATTCCGGGAAAACTCTGGTTTTTCGGAAATTTTAACTCGAACATTGGGCACTATAACATGTGCCGGTAGGGGGTGGGGTAATTTGCAGGCCTGTCATCGCCGAGCGCGGACTTTCGGGAGCTAGCCACCTAGTGGGTCTTACAGTAGAAGGGTGGCACTCTCAGACCACATGCACCGCTATGCCGGAAAAAACTCTGGTTTCCGAGAAATAGGGGGACAAATATGACCGAAAATGCACATTTCCGTATAGAAAAGGCATGCCGCGGGTACCCTCTTCGGCTGGGTACTTTTTCGACTTTCGGGAGTTGGACACCCAGTGGGTTTTGTAGTCCATACAAGAGCCTTCACGGCCCATAGGTCGGCTATTACGGGAAAACTCTGGTTTCTCGGAAATTTTAACTCGAACATTGGGCACTATAACATGTGCCGGTAGGGGGTGGGGTAATTTGCAGGCCTGTCATCGCCGAGCGCGGACTTTCGGGAGCTAGCCACCTAGTGGGTCTTACAGTAGAAGGGTGGCACTCTCAGACCACATGCACCGCTATGCCGGGAAAACTCTGGTTTCCGAGAAATAGGGGGACAAATATGACCGAAAATGCACATTTCCGTATAGAAAAGGCATGCCGCGGGTACCCTCTTCGGCTGGGTACTTTTTCGACTTTCGGGAGTTGGACACCCAGTGGGTTTTGTAGTCCATACAAGTGCCTTCACGGCCCATAGGTCGGCTATTCCGGGAAAACTCTGGTTTCTCGGAAATTTTAACTCGAACATTGGGCACTATAACATGTGCCGGTAGGGGGTGGGGTAATTTGCAGGCCTGTCATCGCCGAGCGCGGACTTTAGGGAGCTAGCCACCTAGTGGGTCTTACAGTAGAAGGGTGGCACTCTCAGACCACATGCACCGCTATGCCGGGAAAACTCTGGTTTCCGAGAAATAGGGGGACAAATATGACCGAAAATGCACATTTCCGTATAGAAAAGGCATGCCGCGGGTACCCTCTTCGGCTGGGTACTTTTTCGACTTTCGGGAGTTGTACACCGAGTGGGTTTTGTAGTCCATACAAGTGCCTTCACGGCCCATAGGTCGGCTATTCCGGAAAAACTCTGGTTTCTCGGAAATTTTAACTCGAACATTGGGCACTATAACATGTACCGGTAGGGGGTGGGGTAATTTGCAGGCCTGTCATCGCCGAGCGCGGACTTTCGGGAGCTAGCCACCTAGTGGGTCTTACAGTAGAAGGGTGGCACTCTCAGACCACATGCACCGCTATGCCGGGAAAACTCAGGTTTCCGAGAAATAGGGGGACAAATATGACCAAAAATGCACATTTCCGTATAGAAAAGGCATGCCGCGGGTACCCTCTTCGGCTGGGTACTTTTTCGACTTTCGGGAGTTGGACACCCAGTGGGTTTTGTAGTCCATACAAGTGCCTTCACGGCCCATAGGTCGGCTATTCCGGGAAAACTCTGGTTTCTCGGAAATTTTAACTCGAACATTGGGCACTATAACATGTGCCGGTAGGGGGTGGGGTAATTTGCAGGCCTGTCATCGCCGAGCGCGGACTTTAGGGAGCTAGCCACCTAGTGGGTCTTACAGTAGAAGGGTGGCACTCTCAGACCACATGCACCGCTATGCCGGGAAAACTCTGGTTTCCGAGAAATAGGGGGACAAATATGACCGAAAATGCACATTTCCGTATAGAAAAGGCATGCCGCGGGTACCCTCTTCGGCTGGGTACTTTTTCGACTTTCGGGAGTTGTACACCGAGTGGGTTTTGTAGTCCATACAAGTGCCTTCACGGCCCATAGGTCGGCTATTCCGGGAAAACTCTGGTTTCTCGGAAATTTTAACTCGAACATTGGGCACTATAACATGTACCGGTAGGGGGTGGGGTAATTTGCAGGCCTGTCATCGCCGAGCGCGGACTTTCGGGAGCTAGCCACCTAGTGGGTCTTACAGTAGAAGGGTGGCACTCTCAGACCACATGCACCGCTATGCCGGGAAAACTCAGGTTTCCGAGAAATAGGGGGACAAATATGACCAAAAATGCACATTTCCGTATAGAAAAGGCATGCCGCGGGTACCCTCTTCGGCTGGGTACTTTTTCGACTTTCGGGAGTTGGACACCCAGTGGGTTTTGTAGTCCATACAAGTGCCTTCACGGCCCATAGGTCGGCTATTCCGGGAAAACTCTGGTTTCTCGGAAATTTTAACTGGAACATTGGGCACTATAACATGTGCCGGTAGGGGGTGGGGTAATTTGCAGGCCTGTCATCGCCGAGCGCGGACTTTCGGGAGCTAGCCACCTAGTGGGTCTTACAGTAGAAGGGTGGCACTCTCAGACCACATGCACCGCTATGCCGGGAAAACTCTGGTTTCCGAGAAATAGGGGGACAAATATGACCGAAAATGCACATTTCCGTATAGAAAAGGCATGCCGCGGGTACCCTCTTCGGCTGGGTACTTTTTCGACTTTCGGGAGTTGGACACCCAGTGGGTTTTGTAGTCCATACAAGTGCCTTCACGGCCCATAGGTCGGCTATTCCGGGAAAACTCTGCTTTCTCAGAAATTTTAACTCGAACATTGGGCACTATAACATGTGCCGGTAGGGGGTGGGGTAATTTGCAGGCCTGTCATCGCCGAGCGCGGACTTTCGGGAGCTAGCCACCTAGTGGGTCTTACAGTAGAAGGGTGGCACTCTCAGACCACATGCACCGCTATGCCGGGAAAACTCTTGTTTCCGAGAAATAGGGGGACAAATATGACCGAAAATGCACGTTTCCGTATAGAAAAGGCATGCCGCGGGTACCCTCTTCGGCTGGGTACTTTTTCGACTTTCGGGAGTTGGACACCCAGTGGGTTTTGTAGTCCATACAAGTGCCTTCACGGCCCATAGGTCGGCTATTCCGGGAAAACTCTGGTTTCTCGGAAACTTTAACTCGAACATTGGGCACTATAACATGTGCCGGTAGGGGGTGGGGTAATTTGCAGGCCTGTCATCGCCGAGCGCGGACTTTCGGGAGCTAGCCACCTAGTGGGTCTTACAGTAGAAGGGTGGCACTCTCAGACCACATGCACCGCTATGCCGGGAAAACTCAGGTTTCCGAGAAATAGGGGGACAAATATGACCGAAAATGCACATTTCCGTATAGAAAAGGCATGCCGCGGGTACCCTCTTCGGCTGGGTACTTTTTCGACTTTCGGGAGTTGGACACCCAGTGGGTTTTGTAGTCCATACAAGTGCCTTCACGGCCCATAGGTCGGCTATTCCGGGAAAACTCTGGTTTTTCGGAAATTTTAACTCGAACATTGGGCACTATAACATGTGCCGGTAGGGGGTGGGGTAATTTGCAGGCCTGTCATCGCCGAGCGCGGACTTTCGGGAGCTAGCCACCTAGTGGGTCTTACAGTAGAAGGGTGGCACTCTCAGACCACATGCACCGCTATGCCGGAAAAAACTCTGGTTTCCGAGAAATAGGGGGACAAATATGACCGAAAATGCACATTTCCGTATAGAAAAGGCATGCCGCGGGTACCCTCTTCGGCTGGGTACTTTTTCGACTTTCGGGAGTTGGACACCCAGTGGGTTTTGTAGTCCATACAAGAGCCTTCACGGCCCATAGGTCGGCTATTACGGGAAAACTCTGGTTTCTCGGAAATTTTAACTCGAACATTGGGCACTATAACATGTGCCGGTAGGGGGTGGGGTAATTTGCAGGCCTGTCATCGCCGAGCGCGGACTTTCGGGAGCTAGCCACCTAGTGGGTCTTACAGTAGAAGGGTGGCACTCTCAGACCACATGCACCGCTATGCCGGGAAAACTCTGGTTTCCGAGAAATAGGGGGACAAATATGACCGAAAATGCACATTTCCGTATAGAAAAGGCATGCCGCGGGTACC
This sequence comes from Rugalucina vietnamica, assembly GCA_964017185.1. Taxonomy (NCBI): domain Eukaryota; kingdom Metazoa; phylum Mollusca; class Bivalvia; order Lucinida; family Lucinidae; genus Rugalucina; species Rugalucina vietnamica. Next base: position 63,853,384 of record OZ024873.1, read on the forward strand.
CTCTTCGGCTGGGTACTTTTTCGACTTTCGGGAGTTGGACACCCAGTGGGTTTTGTAGTCCATACAAGTGCCTTCACGGCCCATAGGTCGGCTATTCCGGGAAAACTCTGGTTTCTCGGAAATTTTAACTCGAACATTGGGCACTATAACATGTGCCGGTAGGGGGTGGGGTAATTTGCAGGCCTGTCATCGCCGAGCGCGGACTTTAGGGAGCTAGCCACCTAGTGGGTCTTACAGTAGAAGGGTGGCACTCTCAGACCACATGCACCGCTATGCCGGGAAAACTCTGGTTTCCGAGAAATAGGGGGACAAATATGACCGAAAATGCACATTTCCGTATAGAAAAGGCATGCCGCGGGTACCCTCTTCGGCTGGGTACTTTTTCGACTTTCGGGAGTTGTACACCGAGTGGGTTTTGTAGTCCATACAAGTGCCTTCACGGCCCATAGGTCGGCTATTCCGGAAAAACTCTGGTTTCTCGGAAATTTTAACTCGAACATTGGGCACTATAACATGTACCGGTAGGGGGTGGGGTAATTTGCAGGCCTGTCATCGCCGAGCGCGGACTTTCGGGAGCTAGCCACCTAGTGGGTCTTACAGTAGAAGGGTGGCACTCTCAGACCACATGCACCGCTATGCCGGGAAAACTCAGGTTTCCGAGAAATAGGGGGACAAATATGACCAAAAATGCACATTTCCGTATAGAAAAGGCATGCCGCGGGTACCCTCTTCGGCTGGGTACTTTTTCGACTTTCGGGAGTTGGACACCCAGTGGGTTTTGTAGTCCATACAAGTGCCTTCACGGCCCATAGGTCGGCTATTCCGGGAAAACTCTGGTTTCTCGGAAATTTTAACTCGAACATTGGGCACTATAACATGTGCCGGTAGGGGGTGGGGTAATTTGCAGGCCTGTCATCGCCGAGCGCGGACTTTAGGGAGCTAGCCACCTAGTGGGTCTTACAGTAGAAGGGTGGCACTCTCAGACCACATGCACCGCTATGCCGGGAAAACTCTGGTTTCCGAGAAATAGGGGGACAAATATGACCGAAAATGCACATTTCCGTATAGAAAAGGCATGCCGCGGGTACCCTCTTCGGCTGGGTACTTTTTCGACTTTCGGGAGTTGTACACCGAGTGGGTTTTGTAGTCCATACAAGTGCCTTCACGGCCCATAGGTCGGCTATTCCGGGAAAACTCTGGTTTCTCGGAAATTTTAACTCGAACATTGGGCACTATAACATGTACCGGTAGGGGGTGGGGTAATTTGCAGGCCTGTCATCGCCGAGCGCGGACTTTCGGGAGCTAGCCACCTAGTGGGTCTTACAGTAGAAGGGTGGCACTCTCAGACCACATGCACCGCTATGCCGGGAAAACTCAGGTTTCCGAGAAATAGGGGGACAAATATGACCAAAAATGCACATTTCCGTATAGAAAAGGCATGCCGCGGGTACCCTCTTCGGCTGGGTACTTTTTCGACTTTCGGGAGTTGGACACCCAGTGGGTTTTGTAGTCCATACAAGTGCCTTCACGGCCCATAGGTCGGCTATTCCGGGAAAACTCTGGTTTCTCGGAAATTTTAACTGGAACATTGGGCACTATAACATGTGCCGGTAGGGGGTGGGGTAATTTGCAGGCCTGTCATCGCCGAGCGCGGACTTTCGGGAGCTAGCCACCTAGTGGGTCTTACAGTAGAAGGGTGGCACTCTCAGACCACATGCACCGCTATGCCGGGAAAACTCTGGTTTCCGAGAAATAGGGGGACAAATATGACCGAAAATGCACATTTCCGTATAGAAAAGGCATGCCGCGGGTACCCTCTTCGGCTGGGTACTTTTTCGACTTTCGGGAGTTGGACACCCAGTGGGTTTTGTAGTCCATACAAGTGCCTTCACGGCCCATAGGTCGGCTATTCCGGGAAAACTCTGCTTTCTCAGAAATTTTAACTCGAACATTGGGCACTATAACATGTGCCGGTAGGGGGTGGGGTAATTTGCAGGCCTGTCATCGCCGAGCGCGGACTTTCGGGAGCTAGCCACCTAGTGGGTCTTACAGTAGAAGGGTGGCACTCTCAGACCACATGCACCGCTATGCCGGGAAAACTCTTGTTTCCGAGAAATAGGGGGACAAATATGACCGAAAATGCACGTTTCCGTATAGAAAAGGCATGCCGCGGGTACCCTCTTCGGCTGGGTACTTTTTCGACTTTCGGGAGTTGGACACCCAGTGGGTTTTGTAGTCCATACAAGTGCCTTCACGGCCCATAGGTCGGCTATTCCGGGAAAACTCTGGTTTCTCGGAAACTTTAACTCGAACATTGGGCACTATAACATGTGCCGGTAGGGGGTGGGGTAATTTGCAGGCCTGTCATCGCCGAGCGCGGACTTTCGGGAGCTAGCCACCTAGTGGGTCTTACAGTAGAAGGGTGGCACTCTCAGACCACATGCACCGCTATGCCGGGAAAACTCAGGTTTCCGAGAAATAGGGGGACAAATATGACCGAAAATGCACATTTCCGTATAGAAAAGGCATGCCGCGGGTACCCTCTTCGGCTGGGTACTTTTTCGACTTTCGGGAGTTGGACACCCAGTGGGTTTTGTAGTCCATACAAGTGCCTTCACGGCCCATAGGTCGGCTATTCCGGGAAAACTCTGGTTTTTCGGAAATTTTAACTCGAACATTGGGCACTATAACATGTGCCGGTAGGGGGTGGGGTAATTTGCAGGCCTGTCATCGCCGAGCGCGGACTTTCGGGAGCTAGCCACCTAGTGGGTCTTACAGTAGAAGGGTGGCACTCTCAGACCACATGCACCGCTATGCCGGAAAAAACTCTGGTTTCCGAGAAATAGGGGGACAAATATGACCGAAAATGCACATTTCCGTATAGAAAAGGCATGCCGCGGGTACCCTCTTCGGCTGGGTACTTTTTCGACTTTCGGGAGTTGGACACCCAGTGGGTTTTGTAGTCCATACAAGAGCCTTCACGGCCCATAGGTCGGCTATTACGGGAAAACTCTGGTTTCTCGGAAATTTTAACTCGAACATTGGGCACTATAACATGTGCCGGTAGGGGGTGGGGTAATTTGCAGGCCTGTCATCGCCGAGCGCGGACTTTCGGGAGCTAGCCACCTAGTGGGTCTTACAGTAGAAGGGTGGCACTCTCAGACCACATGCACCGCTATGCCGGGAAAACTCTGGTTTCCGAGAAATAGGGGGACAAATATGACCGAAAATGCACATTTCCGTATAGAAAAGGCATGCCGCGGGTACCCTCTTCGGCTGGGTACTTTTTCGACTTTCGGGAGTTGGACACCCAGTGGGTTTTGTAGTCCATACAAGTGCCTTCACGGCCCATAGGTCGGCTATTCCGGGAAAACTCTGGTTTCTCGGAAATTTTAACTCGAACATTGGGCACTATAACATGTGCCGGTAGGGGGTGGGGTAATTTGCAGGCCTGTCATCGCCGAGCGCGGACTTTAGGGAGCTAGCCACCTAGTGGGTCTTACAGTAGAAGGGTGGCACTCTCAGACCACATGCACCGCTATGCCGGGAAAACTCTGGTTTCCGAGAAATAGGGGGACAAATATGACCGAAAATGCACATTTCCGTATAGAAAAGGCATGCCGCGGGTACCCTCTTCGGCTGGGTACTTTTTCGACTTTCGGGAGTTGTACACCGAGTGGGTTTTGTAGTCCATACAAGTGCCTTCACGGCCCATAGGTCGGCTATTCCGGAAAAACTCTGGTTTCTCGGAAATTTTAACTCGAACATTGGGCACTATAACATGTACCGGTAGGGGGTGGGGTAATTTGCAGGCCTGTCATCGCCGAGCGCGGACTTTCGGGAGCTAGCCACCTAGTGGGTCTTACAGTAGAAGGGTGGCACTCTCAGACCACATGCACCGCTATGCCGGGAAAACTCAGGTTTCCGAGAAATAGGGGGACAAATATGACCAAAAATGCACATTTCCGTATAGAAAAGGCATGCCGCGGGTACCCTCTTCGGCTGGGTACTTTTTCGACTTTCGGGAGTTGGACACCCAGTGGGTTTTGTAGTCCATACAAGTGCCTTCACGGCCCATAGGTCGGCTATTCCGGGAAAACTCTGGTTTCTCGGAAATTTTAACTCGAACATTGGGCACTATAACATGTGCCGGTAGGGGGTGGGGTAATTTGCAGGCCTGTCATCGCCGAGCGCGGACTTTAGGGAGCTAGCCACCTAGTGGGTCTTACAGTAGAAGGGTGGCACTCTCAGACCACATGCACCGCTATGCCGGGAAAACTCTGGTTTCCGAGAAATAGGGGGACAAATATGACCGAAAATGCACATTTCCGTATAGAAAAGGCATGCCGCGGGTACCCTCTTCGGCTGGGTACTTTTTCGACTTTCGGGAGTTGTACACCGAGTGGGTTTTGTAGTCCATACAAGTGCCTTCACGGCCCATAGGTCGGCTATTCCGGGAAAACTCTGGTTTCTCGGAAATTTTAACTCGAACATTGGGCACTATAACATGTACCGGTAGGGGGTGGGGTAATTTGCAGGCCTGTCATCGCCGAGCGCGGACTTTCGGGAGCTAGCCACCTAGTGGGTCTTACAGTAGAAGGGTGGCACTCTCAGACCACATGCACCGCTATGCCGGGAAAACTCAGGTTTCCGAGAAATAGGGGGACAAATATGACCAAAAATGCACATTTCCGTATAGAAAAGGCATGCCGCGGGTACCCTCTTCGGCTGGGTACTTTTTCGACTTTCGGGAGTTGGACACCGAGTGGGTTTTGTAGTCCATACAAGTGCCTTCACGGCCCATAGGTCGGCTATTCCGGGAAAACTCTGGTTTCTCGGAAATTTTAACTGGAACATTGGGCACTATAACATGTGCCGGTAGGGGGTGGGGTAATTTGCAGGCCTGTCATCGCCGAGCGCGGACTTTCGGGAGCTAGCCACCTAGTGGGTCTTACAGTAGAAGGGTGGCACTCTCAGACCACATGCACCGCTATGCCGGGAAAACTCTGGTTTCGAGAAATAGGGGGACAAATATGACCAAAAATGCACATTTCCGTATAGAAAAGGCATGCCGCGGGTACCCTCTTCGGCTGGGTACTTTTTCGACTTTCGGGAGTTGGACACCCAGTGGGTTTTGTAGTCCATACAAGTGCCTTCACGGCCCATAGGTCGGCTATTCCGGGAAAACTCTGGTTTATTTTTATTTGCTTCAGTTTTAGGGTGGAAATTTTTTTTGATTGCTCCATTCTCTGATCATTGCCTACTTGTACCTTTTTACTTTGAATGATCACATTTTTATTTTAAAATATTAATCATAGTCGTTTGTTACAACAACCAGCAAAACTTGACGGAGTATTGTTGTATATTTTGAAAATCGAGAATGGCCAGTACGAGACTGAATGACCACCATGGTCTCTAAGCTTCTTGTCATCAAAGAATCTAATATATTGTTTCCGCTATTGAGCATTTTCAGAATTTCAAGATGACATCTAAAATGTCTGTCAGATACAATTCCCAACTGTAGAGACACAACACTGATCAGAAAAATGTTTTATTTATTTTGATCAAATAATGAAGGGAAATCAATGTTTATCTTTATTTATTTTTGCAGGCTGCACACACAAAAATTTAATGATGTTTTTAATACGGTAAACACAAAAACAAATAAAAACACATAAGGTTTTCTTTAAGCCACTAAAAGTACTGACTCAACACAATTCAACAATAAGAAGTGTGTGTTTGTATTAATGAATATGAAATTTTAGTCATGAATATGGTCTATAAATAAATTGTAATAATGCAAACACATAATGAGCCTTTTAGCATTATCATTTCCTCATAAAATCATCAAATAGCATCAATAAGAACAGTTAAAGTAAAATATTTTCGCTTGAATTATATGTCAATATTATTTGATCAGAAGGACTTTGTCATACAAAAAAGCTTAGATACTATTTATTTAATGCTTTATTTATTTAACGAGGATTCCTAACAGCCCTAAGACCACTAGTAGGTTTCCTCAGATAAAACATAAACAGACAAATACATTTATAATACAAAGACAAGGGCATAGATCTAACACTACTATATACATATATACAACCCGGTGGGTTAAAGTGTCAAGTTATAGACGTAGTTCAAGTTATAGTAGTAGTTAGATACACTAGAATACCTGCTTGCACAGAGTAGTGGTAGTGAAAGCAGGAGAAATTATTGCAGTCGCGGAATGTATGATTAACTTTCATATACAAAAATATACATATTTTAGACAAACGAGAATAATGATTTTGAAGGCATTTTCTCAAATATCTATTTTTTTTCTAACATTTCCATTACAAAACTTGCCCATGCAATGAACAGAGATTTCTTTCAACAATAACAAATGGAATATTTAGTTGGAACAAATGAAATTTTCAATATATTTGCTAAACATTGATTGTGGGTACATGTTTGAACCACTACGTCGAGGCGATTTCAATGAGTACCCATAATCTATGTTTTGGATATAAAATTAAGAAAAAATGGTATATCCCTGCATATGCCAGTTTTTATCCCTGCACATCCCTGCATATGCCAGTTTTTCATCCATAGTGCAGGTTACATTTTGTTTTTGGTCCTTTGAGATCAGCGAGGATATTCTGAGAAATCAGAAATTTATGGTCGGTTAAGATTCAATTTCTAACCAATGTTTAATATATTTGGCCCCATTTAGATAATATAAGTCTTTGTATCGACTACCATATTGAAAGATGCAACATTTCAGTAATTCTCTTTGGCTCCATGTTGCCAAACCTAAAGGGTCACTGACGAGACTGTATTAGTCGAAACCGCGGTATGGCCCATCCCCTTTCGCATTAATGTGTTCACATAAACAATTCGCCTTTTGTTCAGTCGTTGTCGCAAAGCAACCGGGTGCGTAATGCTGCGCAGCAGTAATTACGGCGCTTTGATCCTACGATGCCAGCATTTTTCGCTGAGGTAAAGCGTCAAGTGGTCAAAATACAAAGCATTCAATTACAGTGCCAAATTTACGTCAGTCCCATGCCTATTAATTGTGTTTCAAACCTTTTCAAATCGTTCTATTTTGTTTTTGTTTTTAAATTCCTTGGTCATAACTTCTCACAGTATACTGGGCATAATGGGTAAACTTGTTGTGCCCAGGCAGAAGGAAGGTAAAAATTATATAGTAAGGGTGCCAGCCATCAGAAAAATGGTAATAGGTGGTCGGAGAGTAGCAAAAATTTCATTCATACCCCCTGGCAGAGGACCCCACTGGAAGCTTGAAAACCAATGTTTGGTCAATTTTAAGTCTTGCAAAAGTGTTGAAATTAACGGATGTATAACGCAACACATACATTCTAAAACATGGTATTAGAGGATCGGGGTGTACATACGAAACAGCTCATATCGCAACTAATACTTATCATAGACCAATGAATTTGCTATCCTATTACAGCTTAGATACTGTCCTTTCATTCAGTAGTAAGAAATGACAATAAACTCAATTGCATCATTCATACATATTCATGAAATATCAAATATAAGGAATATCAATAATTTCAACTCCATTATAAACTATTTTCTGACCCATTCCATCATTCTGGACCATAATTTGACTGATGTTATAGCTCAGTAATACAATTTCACAATTTCTTTAATACAATAGGGCTACATATGTATGAAAATCATCACAGCTGTATTTTCATGAATATTAATGAAAAAATGTGTCCTTGGTCACCAACAATATGGAAAAGAATGGGTGCCTACCTACAGAAATGCTCACATCTGAGCAGACAATTGTTGTGAAGATGACTAAAATTGAAACCACAGGAATACATGGATATAGAGCTGTCTTTCCGGTTGTGAATAATGAAATATTTACTAGTACCTTGTATATTTATGATGAATATATTTAATGGTAAATATCAATAAAATCACAAAAATCATTAAAGCCCAAAAATAAACTTATTCCAGGCCCAAGCTATCATCATGACACACTGTTGCACAACTGATGCCATTTTGCAACTTTACAGATATCAAAGTCCTGATATTAGAATCATCTCATTTGCATATTCATGATTGTTATTCATAAAAACCTAAGAAAACTTGAGAAAAAATGCTAAAAACTTAAAGAGTAAACTTACTAAATCACTTGTATCTGACCTTTAAATTGACATTGGATGCTGAAAGTGGTATTGAATGAATGCTTAGACTATAAACTATTGCCTTAAAGTCAAAAATATGAATCATTTGCTTTTCACTTTCAAGAATATTAATGTTAAGGTAAGAATATTGGTTACAATCACAGAAAAGTTAAAAAGGTACACCATCAAAATGATTTGTATCTTCACTTCTGATAGCATAAGAATGCAGAAATTGGTAGCAAATGGTTGCTTTGAGAATGTACCTTAACTGTGTAATCTGATTTTCTGATCTTATGTCTCATGAATATTAATGAAGTAACTTCAGAAGTAAGAGAAAAGGTTTGAAAAGTAAAGGGATATACCAATTAAATCACTGATATCTCGGATGACCATTGCCTTTGAATGCTGAAAATAACACCAAAGGGTAGCTAGGACAATTTATTATTGCCATGTGGTCTCTTATACGAATTCTTTGAGATTTGGTTTCATTGATATTAAGTAAAACATTTATACAAATAGAAAATGACAGACTAGTAAAGAATGTCCATCCACAAAAAAACACTTGTATTTTGGTTGCTTACTCATATGTTTTGAGGTATATCTGACAACTTGGCAACATAACATTCTTATAGCAATTAGCTGATGCTATTTTGAGCTCTCAAATTCATTGCCAGCAGAGAAATAGGCGATTTTGTTGGGTTATCCAATTTACATTTCCGCATTGTTTCTCTTATTTCTGGAGTTCTCATTAAAATTCATGAAACAAACATTCATATGATTTAATCATAAGATTACATGGTTAAAGAGTATTGGTCCTGGCAGTCAGTTTATACCAATTTCAGCTCCATATGGCTATCAGTAGCCAATATACATAGTGGTTAAGTAGGTATACCCCCACTTTATTATTCCACAATTTTTCTCCAGTAAATAAAGATTTCATTAAAACTCATGAAATCCAAAAAGTCAAATGACTTGCATATTATAGAACATGCTTATTGAAAACTGCCCTAGCAGTTGTTTGGTACCATTTTCAGCACAGTAAGGATTTTGGTACTTGAGTTCTATGTTATTTTGCAGGTATATTCGCTTAATTCTTATGTGGTGTTTTCTCCATTTTTAATTTTCAAAAATCATGAAGATTATAATTCTATAAAGCTAGAGGGCAACATTACATTGCATTAATCATCTGTTTGATACCACTATAAGCAATCTAGGTCTATAAACAGCCAAGGCACAAAACTTTGTTATTTTGTAGGTACATGTATATCCTTTATTTTCCAAAGTTTTCTGCGATTTCTTAAGTATTTATTTGTATTAATGAGAATGCAAATTAAATGGTCTGCTTATTTGGTATTAAGATAAAAGTGCTGCGCTCATGAGATTAGTTTGGGATCACTACAATTTATTTATTTGTTTTGTTCGAGATGAAGCTATCTTCTCTGCTCTACATATATTTCAGCATTAGAAAGGCAGTATTTGAATACCCTTTATTCTGTACATAGATTCATAGGCATGGTTTTTAGAAATGAATAAGTAATATCTGTTGTTTTGTTTACATTAAAGACTTTCAATTACTCATAGGAAACATAAGGTCTTCACCTTCTTCTGAAATATTACATGTAGACAGCGACCTTCTTTATTCATAACATGTTATGTTACATGCGTTACATTATTCAGTAAGATCTCTGAGCCTAGGTTCTTGGTAACAGTCGCAACAGTTGTTCAAAGCTTTGTTACTCAACTATCAAGGAAGCAACAAAATCATAAGATATATCCACTATTCCAAAGAAATAACATGTAATAGGTAAATAGTAATACATCATTTGGCATATGAGACTGGGGTTTTGGCTGCTGAATGCTTCATTTTAGACAATGCATATAAGAAAGAAAAATTAAATTGTGCATGTCATTTGAACATGGTAATGGAAATAGATATCTTGTTTTTGGCAAAATGCATAGAACACCTGCAAAAGTGAATGACGCCGCTTAAAATTGTGTTTTTCAAAGGATATTTTAATTTACATAACATGTAAACATTACAGTTAGTGGAGGTCAGAAGTTTGTTCAAACAGCTTTAATAAGAGTATGTAACATAGACATGCAGAATGCAGATTTTATGAGTAACTTGAGTAAAATGATAAAGTGCTGTCATTTTTCTGTAGCTCAAACAGTCATATCATATTTTCATTTTTACCAGTAATGTATGTAACAGCATATTACATGATGCTCCGATGCTCAGAGTGCAAACTTCTCTAATTCAACCAAGCTTGAGTTTTCTCTCTAAGATAAATGCTTTTATATTGTCCAAAGACATTACTCAACACCTGTTCCAGCAAAAAATGACTAACCGAAGTGATATTATGAAGCTATTTCTTTGTTTTGAGCTTTACCTATTGACAAATTAACTCTGTTACATACGTTACATGTCACAAATAGCTAAAAAATGGTCAACACATAAATTTTGTAAAAGAAATATATATATATATATATATTGCTAGCTTCATTTTCAAAGATATTGGCTTTAAGGTTTTTTAAAATGAATTTTCAAGTTGACGGGTCACTATAGAATGACGCAAATACTGGGATCTATTCTGTTTATAATGTTACACTATGGACAATTATTTATACTGTACTTCCACTATCTTAAGATAGTCTATTACTTTCTAAAGTTTAATGCAGAATCAAACAATTAGGCAAAGTGAACCAATTAACAAAAGACCATAATTTACAATTCAAAATAAAATTTTAGACATCTCTTAAAGATGGCGTAGTTACGTCCTTAAAGCGTAACATATGTAACTTTATTTTTGTTTTAAAAAGCATATTCAAGTCTCACTAGCAACTATATGTAATTACTAGCAGCTGCAATGAAAACATATTGCATGAACATGAAAATAGGCAATATATTTATGGTTTGGGAATCTGCTGGCTGTACTAAAAGTCACGGGTCAAATAAGCTAGGGTACGCCATTTTAACCCACAATAAAAGTACTTTTGCAAGACCGAAAAAAATTAAAACATTGGTTTTCATACTTCCCAAAGACAGCACTAAACAACTATACAAAGGAAATTTTGCTTAACAGGTGGCCACCTAAAGTGCATTTTTGGTGGCTTTTTCCCATCTGGCACCTTCACTAATAGTATTTTGCTAGTGAATGCGTTTCTTTGAGTTATTCCTCATTTTACACTGGCATTATCGGCTGCCATAGAAACTACGCAGACTTGCATATGTTGATTGTTAATTTTGAACAATATTCGTTCAAGTATGTGACCTTTCTTAGTAACTTATATAGGGTTTTAATGTATGTTTTCCATAGCCTTAGTGTACCTTTTCATTAATAATCATGAACATGCAAATGATCTTATTCATTATAACATGTATACTTGTCAAAATGTATAATAGAAGCAGCTTTGACATCTAACAATGATGTTTATGTACTCGAATAAATATTAATGTTCATATGAATATGAAAATTAGATTATTTGCGTATTCACCTTCCTTCCATCGGATTATGTCAACGCCCATTAACTTGTCATAGCTGAATGAGATATTATCAATTTCGTAGATGCAAAAGCTTTGTTTGCTGCCCATCTTTGTAATATTCAAATGCAAAGACTGATTGGCATATTCAAATACCCCTAAAACATGGAGTGAATTCATTTTGTCTTTACTATACACAAAACAATAAATGCATGTTTTCGTGGAAACCAAGCCAACAACAATACAATGAGATAATTTTATTACGAAGTGGGTATGTTTTAGTTTCGATTCGTCTGTATGACGACTTTATACCATGAATAAAAGTAACTTTGTAGCCGTAAAAACTATTTTATTTGATATATATGTCTGTCAAAAATTAGTTTTATTCGAAAAAGGCATTGGGAATGCTTCCATTCTACGTACCCCGAAGTGGATTTTTCTGTGACGGCAAACGCTTGGAGTTATATAAATTGACCAGAGTCTAACACCCACAAGGTCGCTAGCTCCCGAAAGTCCGCGCACGGCAATGACATGCCTGCCAAATACCCCACCCAAATTGTAAACTTTTTACCATGTCCGAGTTAAAATTTTCAATTAACCAGAGATTTTCCGGTATAGCCGACTTATGGGTCGTGAAGGTACTTGTATGGACCACAAACCACACTGGGTCTCCAATCCCAAAAATCGATACGGTACCCTACCGAAGAGGGTACCCGCGCCTTTCCTTTTCTTTACGGAAATGTGAATTTTCGGTCGTATTTGTACCCCTTTTTTAATCGGAAACCAGAGTTTTCCCGGCCTAGCGGTGTATGTGGTCTGAAAGTGCAACCTGACTGCTGTTAGCCCCACCAGGTTCCGAAAGTCCGCGCACTGTAATGACAGGCCTGTCAAATATCCCACTCATTACTCATATATGCTAACTCTTCACATGTTCGAGTTACAAGAGACTGTCACACTTCTACTCTAAAACCCACCAAGTTGCTAGCTCCCGAAAGTCCGTGTACGGCGATGACAGGCCTGCCAAATACCCAGCCCCTTACCCGCACATGTCAACGCGCCTGATGTTGGAATTGAAATTTCCGAGAAACAAGACTCAGGGTATAGACGACCTATGAGCACTTTCAGTCATATTTGTCCCCCTATTTCTCGGAAACCAGAGTTTTCCCGGCATAGCGGCGTATATGGTCTGAGAATGCCACCCGTTTGCTGTAGAGCCCACGTGGTGGCAAGCTGCCGAAAGTCCGAGCACGGCTATGACAGGCCTGCCAAATACCCCAACCCTACCCATAAATGTTAACGCGCCAAAAGTTCGAGTACAAAATTCCAGAAACCAGAGTTTTCCCGGTAAAGCCGACCTATGGGCCGTAAAAGCAGTTGTATGGACTACAAATCCCACTGAGTCTCAAACTCTCGAAGGACGAAAGGTACCTAGTCAAAGAGGGTACCCGCAGCTTGCCTTTTCGATATGGAAATGTGCATTTTCGGTCATATTTGTCCCCCTATTACTCACCCAACGGGCATAGCGGCGTATGTGGTCTGAGAGTGCCACCCTTCTACTGTAAGACCCACTAGGTGGCTAGCTCCCGAAAGTTCGCGCACGGCGATGATAGGCCTGGAAAATACCCCACCCCCTCCCGGCACATATAAACGCGCCCTATGTTCGAGTTAAACATTCCGAAAAACCAGAGTTATCCCGGAATAGCCGACCTTTTGGCCGTGAAGGCACTTGTATGGACTACAAAACCCACTGGGTCTATAACTCCCGAAAGTCGAAAAAGTACCCAGCAGAAGGTCCGAATTGACCAACAGAAAAGGTCCGAATTGACAAAAGAATCTTTATTTTTGAGGTCCGAATTGACCAATAAAAAAGGTCCGAATTGACCAGTGGTCGAGGTCAGAATTGACCAGTAGTCGAGGTCCAAATTGACTAGGGCTGAATTTCTTAGGGTCCGAATTGACTAGGGCCGAATTAGCCAAGGTCCGAATTGTCAATAATTCCCCGCGGCTTGCCTTTTCTATACGGAAATGTGCATTTTCGGTCATATTTTTCCCCTTATTTCTCGGAAACCAGAGATTTCTCGGCATAGCGGCGCATGTGGTCTGAGAGTGCCACCGTTCTACTGTAAGACCCACTAGGTGGCTAGCTTCCGAAAGTCCGCGCTCGGCGAAGACAAGCCTGCGAAATACCCTACCCCTACCGGCACATATTAACGCGCCCTATGTTCGAGTTAAAATTTCCGAAAAAACCAGAGGTTACCAGGAATAGCCGACCTATGGGCCGTGAAGGCACTTGTATGGACTACTAACCCCACTGGGTGTCCAACTCCCGAAAGTCGAAAAAGTACCCAGCCGAAGAGGGTACCCGAGACATACCTTTTCTATACGGAAATGTGCATTTTCGGTCATATTTGTCCCCCTATTTCTCGGAAACCAGAGTTTTCCCGGTAGAGCGGTGCATGTGGTCTGAGAGTGCCCCTCTTCTACTGTAAGACCCACTAGGTGGCTAGCTCCCGAAAGTCCGCGCTCGGCGATGACAGGCCTGCAAATTACCACACCCCCTACCGGCACATGTTATAGTGCCCAATGTTCGAGTTAAAATTTCCGAGAAACCAGAGTTTTCCCGGAATAGCCGACCTTTGGGCCGTGAAGGCACTTTTATGGACTACAAAACCCACTGGGTGTCCAACTCCCGAAAGTCGAAAAAGTACCCAGTCGAAGAGGGTACCCGCGGCATGCCTTTTCTATACGGAAATGTGCATTTTCGGTCATATTTGTCCCCCTATTTCTCGGAAACCAGAGTTTTCCCGGCATAGCGGTGCATGTGGTCTGAGAGTGCCACCCTTCTACTGTAAGACCCACTAGGGGGCTAGCTCCCGAAAGTCCGCGCTCGGCGATGACAGGCCTGCAAATTACCCCACCCCCTACCGGCACATGTTATAGTGCCCAATGTTCGAGTTAAAATTTCCGAGATACCAGAGTTTTCCCGGAATAGCCGACCTGTGGGCCGTGAAGGCACTTGTATGGACTACAAAACCCACTGGGTGTCCAACTCCCGAAAGTCGAAAAAGTACCCAGCCGAAGAGGGTACCCGCGGCATGCCTTTTCTATACGGAAATGTGCATTTTCGGTCATATTTGTCCCCCTATTTCTCGGAAACCAGAGTTTTCCCGGCATAGCGGTGCATGTGGTCTGAGAGTGCCACCCTTCTGCTGTAAGACCCACTAGGTGGCTAGCTCCCGAAAGTCCGCGCTCGGCGATGACAGGCCTGCAAATTACCCCACCCCCTACCGGTACATGTTATAGTGCCCAATGTTCGAGTTAAAATTTCCGAAAAACCAGAGTTTTCCCGGAATAGCCGACCTATGGGCCGTGAAGGCACTTGTATGGACTACAAAACCCACTGGGTGTCCAACTCCCGAAAGTCGAAAAAGTACCCAGCCGAAGAGGGTACCCGCGGCATGCCTTTTCTATACGGAAATTTGCATTTTCGGTCATATTTGTCCCCCTATTTCTCGGAAACCAGAGATTTCCCGGCATAGCGGTGCATGTGGTCTGAGGGTGCCACCCTTCTACTGTAAGACCCACTAGGTGGCTAGCTCCCGAAAGTCCGCGCTCGGCGATGACAGGCCTGCAAATTACCCCACCCCTACCGGCACATGTTATAGTGCCCAATGTTCGAGTTATAATTTCCGAGAAACCAGAGTTTTCCCGGAATAGCCGACCTATGGGCCGTGAAGGCACTTGTATGGACTACAAAACCCACTGGGTGTCCAACTCCCGAAAGTCGAAAAAGTACCCAGCCGAAGAGGGTACCCGCGGCATGCCTTTTCTATACGGAAATGTGCATTTTCGGTCATATTTGTCCCCCTATTTCTCGGAAACCAGAGTTTTCCCGGCATAGCGGTGCATGTGGTCTGAGAGTGCCACCCTTCTACTGTAAGACCCACTAGGTGGCTAGCTCCCGAAAGTCCGCGATCGGCGACGACAGGCCTGCAAATTACCCCACCCCCTACCGGCACATGTTTTAGTGCCCAATGTTCGAGTTAAAATTTCCGAAAAACCAGAGTTTTCCCGGAATAGCCGACCTATGGGCCGTGAAGGCGCTTGTATGGACTACAAAACCCACTGGGTGTCCAACTCCCGAAAGTCGAAAAAGTACCCAGCCGAAGAGGGTACCCGCGGCATGCCTTTTCTATACGGAAATGTGCATTTTCGGTCATATTTGTCCCCCTATTTCTCGGAAACCCGAGTTTTCCCGGCATAGCGGTGCATGTGGTCTGAGAGTGCCACCCTTCTACTGTAAGACCCACTAGGTGGCGAGCTCCCGAAAGTCCGCGCTCGGGGATGACAGGCCTGCAAATTACCCCACACCCTACCGGCACATGTTATAGTGCCCAATGTTCGAGTTAAAATTTCCGAGAAACCAGAGTTTTCCCGGAATAGCCGACCTATGGGCCGTGAAGGCACTTGTATGGACTACAAAACCAACTGGGTCTCCAACTCCCGAAAGTCGAAAAAGTACCCAGCCGAAGAGGGTACCCGCGGCATGCCTTTTCTATACGGAAATGTGCATTTTCGGTCATATTTGTCCCCCTATTTCTCGGAAACCAGAGTTTACCCGGCATAGCGGTGCATGTGGTCTGAGAGTGCCACCCTTCTACTGTAAGACCCACTAGGTGGCTAGCTCCCGAAAGTCCGCGCTCGGCGATGACAGGCCTGCAAATTACCCCACCCCCTACCGGCACATGTTATAGTGCCCAATGTTCGAGTTAAAATTTCCTAGAAACCAGAGTTTTCCCGGAATAGCCGACCTATGGGCCGTGAAGGCACTTGTATGGACTACAAAACCCACTGGGTCTCCAACTCCCGAAAGTCGAAAAAGTACCCAGCCGAAGAGGGTACCCGCGGCATGCCTTTTCTATACGGAAATGTGCATTTTCGGTCATATTTGTCCCCCTATTTCTCGGAAACCAGAGTTTTCCCGGCATAGCGGTGCATGTGGTCTGAGAGTGCCACCCTTCTACTGTAAGACCCACTAGGTGGCTAGCTCCCGAAAGTCCGCGCTCGGCGATGACAGGCCTGCAAATTACCCCACCCCCTACCGGCACATGTTATAGTGCCCAATGTTCGAGTTAAAATTTCCGAGAAACCAGAGTTTTCCCGGAATAGCCGACCTATGGGCCGTGAAGGCACTTGTATGGACTACAAAACCCACTGGGTGTCCAACTCCCGAAAGTCGAAAAAGTACCCAGCCGAAGAGGGTACCCGCGGCATGCCTTTTCTATACGGAAATGTGCATTTTTGGTCATATTTGTCCCCCTATTTCTCGGAAACCAGAGTTTTCCCGGCATAGCGGTGCATGTGGTCTGAGAGTGCCACCCTTCTACTGTAAGACCCACTAGGTGGCTAGCTCCCGAAAGTCCGCGCTCGGCGATGACAGGCCTGCAAATTACCCCACCCCCTACCGGCACATGTTATAGTGCCCAATGTTCGAGTTAAAATTTCCGAGAAACCATAGTTTTCCCGGAAAAGCCGACCTATGGGCCGTGAAGGCACTTGTATAGACTACAAAACCCACTGGGTATCCAACTCCCGAAAGTCGAAAAAGTACCCAGCCGAAGAGGGTACCCGCGGCATGCCTTTTCTATACGGAAATGTGCATTTTCGGTCATATTTGTCCCCCTATTTCTCGGAAACCAGAGTTTTCCCGGCATAGCGGTGCATGTGGTCTGAGAGTGCCACCCTTCTACTGTAAGACCCACTAGGTGGCTAGCTCCCGAAAGTCCGCGCTCGGCGATGACAGGCCTGCAAATTACCCCACCCCCTACCGGCACATGTTATAGTGCCCAATGTTCGAGTTAAAATTTCCGAGAAACCAGAGTTTTCCCGGAATAGCCGACCTATGGGCCGTGAAGGCACTTGTATGGACTACAAAACCCACTGGGTGTCCAACTCCCGAAAGTCGAAAAAGTACCCAGCCGAAGAGGGTACCCGCGGCATGCCTTTTCTATACGGAAATGTGCATTTTCGGTCATATTTGTCCCCCTATTTCTCGGAAACCCGAGTTTTCCCGGCATAGCGGTGCATGTGGTCTGAGAGTGCCACCCTTCTACTGTAAGACCCACTAGGTGGCGAGCTCCCGAAAGTCCGCGCTCGGGGATGACAGGCCTGCAAATTACCCCACACCCTACCGGCACATGTTATAGTGCCCAATGTTCGAGTTAAAATTTCCGAGAAACCAGAGTTTTCCCGGAATAGCCGACCTATGGGCCGTGAAGGCACTTGTATGGACTACAAAACCAACTGGGTCTCCAACTCCCGAAAGTCGAAAAAGTACCCAGCCGAAGAGGGTACCCGCGGCATGCCTTTTCTATACGGAAATGTGCATTTTCGGTCATATTTGTCCCCCTATTTCTCGGAAACCAGAGTTTACCCGGCATAGCGGTGCATGTGGTCTGAGAGTGCCACCCTTCTACTGTAAGACCCACTAGGTGGCTAGCTCCCGAAAGTCCGCGCTCGGCGATGACAGGCCTGCAAATTACCCCACCCCCTACCGGCACATGTTATAGTGCCCAATGTTCGAGTTAAAATTTCCTAGAAACCAGAGTTTTCCCGGAATAGCCGACCTATGGGCCGTGAAGGCACTTGTATGGACTACAAAACCCACTGGGTCTCCAACTCCCGAAAGTCGAAAAAGTACCCAGCCGAAGAGGGTACCCGCGGCATGCCTTTTCTATACGGAAATGTGCATTTTCGGTCATATTTGTCCCCCTATTTCTCGGAAACCAGAGTTTTCCCGGCATAGCGGTGCATGTGGTCTGAGAGTGCCACCCTTCTACTGTAAGACCCACTAGGTGGCTAGCTCCCGAAAGTCCGCGCTCGGCGATGACAGGCCTGCAAATTACCCCACCCCCTACCGGCACATGTTATAGTGCCCAATGTTCGAGTTAAAATTTCCGAGAAACCAGAGTTTTCCCGGAATAGCCGACCTATGGGCCGTGAAGGCACTTGTATGGACTACAAAACCCACTGGGTGTCCAACTCCCGAAAGTCGAAAAAGTACCCAGCCGAAGAGGGTACCCGCGGCATGCCTTTTCTATACGGAAATGTGCATTTTTGGTCATATTTGTCCCCCTATTTCTCGGAAACCAGAGTTTTCCCGGCATAGCGGTGCATGTGGTCTGAGAGTGCCACCCTTCTACTGTAAGACCCACTAGGTGGCTAGCTCCCGAAAGTCCGCGCTCGGCGATGACAGGCCTGCAAATTACCCCACCCCCTACCGGCACATGTTATAGTGCCCAATGTTCGAGTTAAAATTTCCGAGAAACCATAGTTTTCCCGGAAAAGCCGACCTATGGGCCGTGAAGGCACTTGTATAGACTACAAAACCCACTGGGTATCCAACTCCCGAAAGTCGAAAAAGTACCCAGCCGAAGAGGGTACCCGCGGCATGCCTTTTCTATACGGAAATGTGCATTTTCGGTCATATTTGTCCCCCTATTTCTCGGAAACCAGAGTTTTCCCGGCATAGCGGTTCATGTGGTCTGAGAGTGCCACCCTTCTACTGTAAGACCCACTAGGTGGCTAGCTCCCGAAAGTCCGCGCTCGGCGATGACAGGCCTGCAAATTACCCCACCCCCTACCGGCACATGTTATAGTGCCCAATGTTCGAGTTAAAATTTCCGAGAAACCAGAGTTTTCCCGGAATAGCCGACCTATGGGCCGTGAAGGCACTTGTATGGACTACAAAACCCACTGGGTGTCCAACTCCCGAAAGTCGAAAAAGTACCCAGCCGAAGAGGGTACCCGCGGCATGCCTTTTCTATACGGAAATGTGCATTTTCGGTCATATTTGTCCCCCTATTTCTCGGAAACCAGAGTTTTCCCGGCATAGCGGTGCATGTGGTCTGAGAGTGCCACCCTTCTACTGTAAGACCCACTAGGTGGCTAGCTCCCGAATGTCCGCGCTCGGCGATGACAGGCCTGCAAATTACCCCACCCCCTACCGGCACATGTTATAGTGCCCAATGTTCGTCTTAAAATTTCCGAGAAACCAGAGTTTTCCCGGAATAGCCGGCCTATGGGCCGTGAAGGCACTTGTATGGACTACAAAACCCACTGGGTGTCCAACTCCTGAAAGTCGAAAAAGTACCCAGCCGAAGAGGGTACCCGCGGCATGCCTTTTCTATACGGAAATGTGCATTTTCGGTCATATTTGTCCCCCTATTTCTCGGAAACCAGAGTTTTCCCGGCATAGCGGTGCATGTGGTCTGAGAGTGCCACCCTTCTACTGTAAGACCCACTAGGTGGCTAGCTCCCGAAAGTCCGCGCTCGGCGATGACAGGCCTGCAAATTACCCCACCCCCTACCGGCACATGTTATAGTGCCCAATGTTCGAGTTAAAATTTCCGAGAAACCAGAGTTTTCCTGGAATAGCCGACCTATGGGCCGTAAAGGCACTTGTATGGACTACAAAACCCACTGGGTATCCAACTCCCGAAAGTCGAAAAAGTACCCAGCCGAAGAGGGTACCCGCGGCATGCCTTTTCTATACGGAAATGTGCATTTTCGGTCATATTTGTCCCCCTATTTCTCGGAAACCAGAGCTTTCCCGGCATAGCGGTGCATGTGGTCTGAGAGTGCCACCCTTCTACTGTAAGACCCACTAGGTGGCTAGCTCCCGAAAGTCCGCGCTCGGCGATGACAGGCCTGCAAATTACCCCACCCCCTACCGGCACATGTTATAGTGCCCAATGTTCGAGTTAAAATTTCCGAAAAACCAGAGTTTTCCCGGAATAGCCGACCTATGGGCCGTGAAGGCACTTGTATGGACTACAAAACCCACTGGGTGTCCAACTCCCGAAAGTCGAAAAAGTACCCAGCCGAAGAGGGTACCCGCGGCATGCCTTTTCTATACGGAAATGTGCATTTTCGGTCATATTTGTCCCCCTATTTCTCGGAAACCAGAGTTTTCCCGGCATAGCGGTGCATGTGGTCTGAGAGTGCCACCCTTCTACTGTAAGACCCACTAGGTGGCTAGCTCCCGAAAGTCCGCGCTCGGCGATGACAGGCCTGCAAATTACCCCACCCCCTACCGGCACATGTTATAGTGCCCAATGTTCGAGTTAAAATTTCCGAGAAACCAGAGTTTTCCCGGAATAGCCGACCTATGGGCCGTGAAGGCACTTGTATGGACTACAAAACCCACTGGGTGTCCAACTCCCGAAAGTCGAAAAAGTACCCAGCCGAAGAGGGTACCCGCGGCATGCATTTTCTATACGGAAATGTGCATTTTCGGTCATATTTGTCCCCCTATTTCTCGGAAACCAGAGTTTTCCCGGCATAGCGGTGCATGTGGTCTGAGAGTGCCACCCTTCTACTGTAAGACCCACTAGGTGGCTAGCTCCCGAAAGTCCGCGCTCGGCGATGACAGGCCTGCAAATTACCCCACCCCCTACCCGCACATGTTATAGTGCCCAATGTTCGAGTTAAAATTTCCGAGAAACCAGAGTTTTCCCGGAATAGCCGACCTATGGGCCGTGAAGGCACTTGTATAGACTACAAAACCCACTGGGTGTCCAACTCCCGAAAGTCGAAAAAGTACCCAGCCGAAGAGGGTACCCGCGGCATGCCTTTTCTATACGGAAATGTGCATTTTCGGTCATATTTGTCCCCCTATTTCTCGGAAACCAGAGTTTTCCCGGCATAGCGGTGCATGTGGTCTGAGAGTGCCACCCTTCTACTGTAAGACCCACTAGGTGGCTAGCTCCCAAAAGTCCGCGCTCGGCGATGACAGGCCTGCAAATTACCCCACCCCCTACCGGCACATGTTATAGTGCCCAATGTTCGAGTTAAAATTTCCGAGAAACCAGAGTTTTCCCGGAATAGCCGACCTATGGGCCGTGAAGGCACTTGTATGGACTACAAAACCCACTGGGTGTCCAACTCCCGAAAGTCGAAAAAGTACCCAGCCGAAGAGGGTACCCGCGGCATGCCTTTTCTATACGGAAATGTGCATTTTCGGTCATATTTGTCCCCCTATTTCTCGGAAACCAGAGTTTTCCCGGCATAGCGGTGCATGTGGTCTGAGAGTGCCACCCTCCTACTGAAAGACCCACTAGGTGGCTAGCTCCCGAAAGTCCGCGCTCGGCGATGACAGGCCTGCAAATTACACCACCCCCTGCCGGCACATGTTATAGTGCCCAATGTTCGAGTTAAAATTTCCGAGAAACCAGAGTTTTCCCGGAATAGCCGACCTATGGGCCGTGAAGGCACTTGTATAGACTACAAAACCCACTGGGTGTCCAACTCCCGAAAGTCGAAAAAGTACCCAGCCAAAGAGGGTACCCGCGGCATGCCTTTTCTATACGGAAATGTGCATTTTCGGTCATATTTGTCCCCCTATTTCTCGGAAACCAGAGTTTTCCCGGCATAGCGGTGCATGTGGTCTGAGAGTGCCACCCTTCTACTGTAAGACCCACTAGGTGGCTAGCTCCCGAAAGTCCGCGCTCGGCGATGACAGGCCTGCAAATTACCCCACCCCCTACCGGCACATGTTATAGTGCCCAATGTTCGAGTTAAAATTTCCGAGAAACCAGAGTTTTCCCGGAATAGCCGACCTATGGGCCGTGAAGGCACTTGTATGGACTACAAAACCCACTGGGTGTCCAACTCCCGAAAGTCGAAAAAGTACCCAGCCGAAGAGGGTACCCGCGGCATGCCTTTTCTATACGGAAATGTGCATTTTCGGTCATATTTGTCCCCCTATTTCTCGGAAACCAGAGTTTTCCCGGCATAGCGGTGCATGTGGTCTGAGAGTGCCACCCTTCTACTGTAAGACCCACTAGGTGGCTAGCTCCCGAAAGTCCGCGCTCGGCGATGACAGGCCTGCAAATTACCCCAGCCCCTACCGGCACATGTTATAGTGCCCAATGTTCGAGTTAAAATTTCCGAGAAACCAGAGTTTTCCCGGAATAGCCGACCTATGGGCCGTGAAGGCACTTGTATGGACTACAAAACCCACTGGGTGTCCAACTCCCGAAAGTCGAAAAAGTACCCAGCCGAAGAGGGTACCCGCGGCATGCCTTTTCTATACGGAAATGTGCATTTTCGGTCATATTTGTCCCCCTATTTCTCGGAAACCCGAGTTTTCCCGGCATAGCGGTGCATGTGGTCTGAGAGTGCCACCCTTCTACTGTAAGACCTTCTAGGTGGCTAGCTCCCGAAAGTCCGCGCTCGGCGATGACAGGCCTGCAAATTACCCCACCCCCTACCGGCACATGTTATAGTGCCCAATGTTCGAGTTAAAATTTCCGAGAAACCAGAGTTTTCCCGGAATAGCCGACCTATGGGCCGTGAAGGCACTTGTATGGACTACAAAACCCACTGGGTGTCCAACTCCCGAAAGTCGAAAAAGTACCCAGCCGAAGAGGGTACCCGCGGCATGCCTTTTCTTTACGGAAATGTGCATTTTCGGTCATATTTGTCCCCCTATTTCTCGGAAACCAGAGTTTTCCCGGCATAGCGGTGCATGTGGTCTGAGAGTGCCACCCTCCTACTGAAAGACCCACTAGGTGGCTAGCTCCCGAAAGTCCGCGCTCGGCGATGACAGGCCTGCAAATTACACCACCCCCTGCCGGCACATGTTATAGTGCCCAATGTTCGAGTTAAAATTTCCGAGAAACCAGAGTTTTCCCGGAATAGCCGACCTATGGGCCGTGAAGGCACTTGTATAGACTACAAAACCCACTGGGTGTCCAACTCCCGAAAGTCGAAAAAGTACCCAGCCAAAGAGGGTACCCGCGGCATGCCTTTTCTATACGGAAATGTGCATTTTCGGTCATATTTGTCCCCCTATTTCTCGGAAACCAGAGTTTTCCCGGCATAGCGGTGCATGTGGTCTGAGAGTGCCACCCTTCTACTGTAAGACCCACTAGGTGGCTAGCTCCCGAAAGTCCGCGCTCGGCGATGACAGGCCTGCAAATTACCCCAGCCCCTACCGGCACATGTTATAGTGCCCAATGTTCGAGTTAAAATTTCCGAGAAACCAGAGTTTTCCCGGAATAGCCGACCTATGGGCCGTGAAGGCACTTGTATGGACTACAAAACCCACTGGGTGTCCAACTCCCGAAAGTCGAAAAAGTACCCAGCCGAAGAGGGTACCCGCGGCATGCCTTTTCTATACGGAAATGTGCATTTTCGGTCATATTTGTCCCCCTATTTCTCGGAAACCAGAGTTTTCCCGGCATAGCGGTGCATGTGGTCTGAGAGTGCCACCCTTCTACTGTAAGACCCACTAGGTGGCTAGCTCCCGAAAGTCCGCGCTCGGCGATGACAGGCCTGCAAATTACCCCACCCCCTACCGGCACATGTTATAGTGCCCAATGTTCGAGTCAAAATTTCCGAGAAACCAGAGTTTTCCCGGAATAGCCGACCTATGGGCCGTGAAGGCACTTGTATGGACTACAAAACCCACTGGGTGTCCAACTCCCGAAAGTCGAAAAAGTACCCAGCCGAAGAGGGTACCCGCGGCATGCCTTTTCTATACGGAAATGTGCATTTTCGGTCATATTTGTCCCCCTATTTCTCGGAAACCCGAGTTTTCCCGGCATAGCGGTGCATGTGGTCTGAGAGTGCCACCCTTCTACTGTAAGACCTTCTAGGTGGCTAGCTCCCGAAAGTCCGCGCTCGGCGATGACAGGCCTGCAAATTACCCCACCCCCTACCGGCACATGTTATAGTGCCCAATGTTCGAGTTAAAATTTCCGAGAAACCAGAGTTTTCCCGGAATAGCCGACCTATGGGCCGTGAAGGCACTTGTATGGACTACAAAACCCACTGGGTGTCCAACTCCCGAAAGTCGAAAAAGTACCCAGCCGAAGAGGGTACCCGCGGCATGCCTTTTCTTTACGGAAATGTGCATTTTCGGTCATATTTGTCCCCCTATTTCTCGGAAACCAGAGTTTTCCCGGCATAGCGGTGCATGTGGTCTGAGAGTGCCACCCTCCTACTGAAAGACCCACTAGGTGGCTAGCTCCCGAAAGTCCGCGCTCGGCGATGACAGGCCTGCAAATTACACCACCCCCTGCCGGCACATGTTATAGTGCCCAATGTTCGAGTTAAAATTTCCGAGAAACCAGAGTTTTCCCGGAATAGCCGACCTATGGGCCGTGAAGGCACTTGTATAGACTACAAAACCCACTGGGTGTCCAACTCCCGAAAGTCGAAAAAGTACCCAGCCAAAGAGGGTACCCGCGGCATGCCTTTTCTATACGGAAATGTGCATTTTCGGTCATATTTGTCCCCCTATTTCTCGGAAACCAGAGTTTTCCCGGCATAGCGGTGCATGTGGTCTGAGAGTGCCACCCTTCTACTGTAAGACCCACTAGGTGGCTAGCTCCCGAAAGTCCGCGCTCGGCGATGACAGGCCTGCAAATTACCCCAGCCCCTACCGGCACATGTTATAGTGCCCAATGTTCGAGTTAAAATTTCCGAGAAACCAGAGTTTTCCCGGAATAGCCGACCTATGGGCCGTGAAGGCACTTGTATGGACTACAAAACCCACTGGGTGTCCAACTCCCGAAAGTCGAAAAAGTACCCAGCCGAAGAGGGTACCCGCGGCATGCCTTTTCTATACGGAAATGTGCATTTTCGGTCATATTTGTCCCCCTATTTCTCGGAAACCAGAGTTTTCCCGGCATAGCGGTGCATGTGGTCTGAGAGTGCCACCCTTCTACTGTAAGACCCACTAGGTGGCTAGCTCCCGAAAGTCCGCGCTCGGCGATGACAGGCCTGCAAATTACCCCACCCCCTACCGGCACATGTTATAGTGCCCAATGTTCGAGTTAAAATTTCCGAGAAACCAGAGTTTTCCCGGAATAGCCGACCTATGGGCCGTGAAGGCACTTGTATGGACTACAAAACCCACTGGGTGTCCAACTCCCGAAAGTCGAAAAAGTACCCAGCCGAAGAGGGTACCCGCGGCATGCCTTTTCTATACGGAAATGTGCATTTTCGGTCATATTTGTCCCCCTATTTCTCGGAAACCCGAGTTTTCCCGGCATAGCGGTGCATGTGGTCTGAGAGTGCCACCCTTCTACTGTAAGACCTTCTAGGTGGCTAGCTCCCGAAAGTCCTCGCTCGGCGATGACAGGCCTGCAAATTACCCCACCCCCTACCGGCACATGTTATAGTGCCCAATGTTCGAGTTATAATTTCCGAGAAACCAGAGTTTTCCCGGAATAACCGACCTATGGGCCGTGAAGGCACTTGTATGGACTACAAAACCCACTGGGTGTCCAACTCCCGAAAGTAGAAAAAGTACCCAGCCGAAGAGGGTACCCGCGGCATGCCTTTTCTTTACGGAAATGTGCATTTTCGGTCATATTTGTCCCCCTATTTCTCGGAAACCAGAGTTTTCCCGGCATAGCGGTGCATGTGGTCTGAGAGTGCCACCCTTCTACTGTAAGACCCACTAGGTGGCTAGCTCCCGAAAGTCCGCGCTCGGCGATGACAGGCCTGCAAATTACCCCACCCCCTACCGGCACATGTTATAGTGCCCAATGTTCGAGTTAAAATTTCCGAGAAACCAGAGTTTTCCCGGAATAGCCGACCTATGGGCCGTGAAGGCATTTGTATGGACTACAAAACCCACTGGGTGTCCAACTCCCGAAAGTCGAAAAAGTACCCAGCCGAAGAGGGTACCCGCGGCATGCCTTTTCTATACGGAAATGTGCATTTTTGGTCATATTTGTCCCCCTATTTCTCGGAAACCAGAGTTTTCCCGGCATAGCGGTGCATGTGGTCTGAGAGTGCCACCCTTTTACTGTAAGACCCACTAGGTGGCTAGCTCCCGAAAGTCCGCGCTCGGCGATGACAGGCCTGCAAATTACCCCACCCCCTACCGGCACATGTTATAGTGCCCAATGTTCGAGTTAAAATTTCCGAGAAACCAGAGTTTTCCCGGAATAGCCGACCTATGGGCCGTGAAGGCACTTGTATGGACTACAAAACCCACTGGGTGTCCAACTCCCGAAAGTCGAAAAAGTACCCAGCCGAAGAGGGTACCCGCGGCATGCCTTTTCTATACGGAAATGTGCATTTTCGGTCATATTTGTCCCCCTATTTCTCGGAAACCAGAGTTTTCCCGGCATAGCGGTGCATGTGGTCTGAGAGTGCCACCCTTCTACTGTAAGACCCACTAGGTGGCTAGCTCCCGAAAGTCCGCGCTCGGCGATGACAGGCCTGCAAATTACCCCACCCCCTACCGGCACATGTTATAGTGCCCAATGTTCGAGTTAAAATTTCCGAGAAACCAGAGTTTTCCCGGAATAGCCGACCTATGGGCCGTGAAGGCACTTTTATGGACTACAAAACCCACTGGGTGTCCAACTCCCGAAAGTCGAAAAAGTACCCAGCCGAAGAGGGTACCCGCGGCATGCCTTTTCTATACGGAAATGTGCATTTTCGGTCATATTTGTCCCCCTATTTCTCGGAAACCCGAGTTTTCCCGGCATAGCGGTGCATGTGGTCTGAGAGTGCCACCCTTCTACTGTAAGACCTTCTAGGTGGCTAGCTCCCGAAAGTCCGCGCTCGGCGATGACAGGCCTGCAAATTACCCCACCCCCTACCGGCACATGTTATAGTGCCCAATGTTCGAGTTAAAATTTCCGAGAAACCAGAGTTTTCCCGGAATAGCCGACCTATGGGCCGTGAAGGCACTTGTATGGACTACAAAACCCACTGGGTGTCCAACTCCCGAAAGTCGAAAAAGTACCCAGCCGAAGAGGGTACCCGCGGCATGCCTTTTCTATACGGAAATGTGCATTTTTGGTCATATTTGTCCCCCTATTTCTCGGAAACCAGAGTTTTCCCGGCATAGCGGTGCATGTGGTCTGAGAGTGCCACCCTTCTACTGTAAGACCCACTAGGTGGCTAGCTCCCGAAAGTCCGCGCTCGGCGATGACAGGCCTGCAAATTACCCCACCCCCTACCGGCACATGTTATAGTGCCCAATGTTCGAGTTAAAATTTCCGAGAAACCAGAGTTTTCCCGGAATAGCCGACCTATGGGCCGTGAAGGCACTTGTATGGACTACAAAACCCACTGGGTATCCAACTCCCGAAAGTCGAAAAAGTACCCAGCCGAAGAGGGTACCCGCGGCATGCCTTTTCTATACGGAAATGTGCATTTTCGGTCATATTTGTCCCCCTATTTCTCGGAAACCCGAGTTTTCCCGGCATAGCGGTGCATGTGGTCTGAGAGTGCCACCCTTCTACTGTAAGACCTTCTAGGTGGCTAGCTCCCGAAAGTCCGCGCTCGGCGATGACAGGCCTGCAAATTACCCCACCCCCTACCGGCACATGTTATAGTGCCCAATGTTCGAGTTAAAATTTCCGAGAAACCAGAGTTTTCCCGGAATAGCCGACCTATGGGCCGTGAAGGCACTTGTATGGACTACAAAACCCACTGGGTGTCCAACTCCCGAAAGTCGAAAAAGTACCCAGCCGAAGAGGGTACCCGCGGCATGCCTTTTCTATACGGAAATGTGCATTTTCGGTCATATTTGTCCCCCTATTTCTCGGAAACCAGAGTTTTCCCGGCATAGCGGTGCATGTGGTCTGAGAGTGCCACCCTTCTACTGTAAGACCCACTAGGTGGCTAGCTCCCGAAAGTCCGCGCTCGGCGATGACAGGCCTGCAAATTACCCCACCCCCTACCGGCACATGTTATAGTGCCCAATGTTCGAGTTAAAATTTCCGAGAAACCAGAGTTTTCCCGGAATAGCCGACCTATGGGCCGTGAAGGCACTTGTATGGACTACAAAACCCACTGGGTGTCCAACTCCCGAAAGTCGAAAAAGTACCCAGCCGAAGAGGGTACCCGCGGCATGCCTTTTCTATACGGAAATGTGCATTTTCGGTCATATTTGTCCCCCTATTTCTCGGAAACCCGAGTTTTCCCGGCATAGCGGTGCATGTGGTCTGAGAGTGCCACCCTTCTACTGTAAGACCCACTAGGTGGCTAGCTCCCGAAAGTCCGCGCTCGGCGATGACAGGCCTGCAAATTACCCCACCCCCTACCGGCACATGTTATAGTGCCCAATGTTCGAGTTATAATTTCCGAGAAACCAGAGTTTTCCCGGAATAGCCGACCTATGGGCCGTGAAGGCACTTCTATGGACTACAAAACCCACTGGGTGTCCAACTCCCGAAAGTAGAAAAAGTACCCAGCCGAAGAGGGTACCCGCGGCATGCCTTTTCTTTACGGAAATGTGCATTTTCGGTCATATTTGTCCCCCTATTTCTCGGAAACCAGAGTTTTCCCGGCATAGCGGTGCATGTGGTCTGAGAGTGCCACCCTTCTACTGTAAGACCCACTAGGTGGCTAGCTCCCGAAAGTCCGCGCTCGGCGATGACAGGCCTGCAAATTACCCCACCCCCTACCGGCACATGTTATAGTGCCCAATGTTCGAGTTAAAATTTCCGAGAAACCAGAGTTTTCCCGGAATAGCCGACCTATGGGCCGTGAAGGCATTTGTATGGACTACAAAACCCACTGGGTGTCCAACTCCGGAAAGTCGAAAAAGTACCCAGCCGAAGAGGGTACCCGCGGCATGCCTTTTCTATACGGAAATGTGCATTTTCGGTCATATTTGTCCCCCTATTTCTCGGAAACCAGAGTTTTCCCGGCATAGCGGTGCATGTGGTCTGAGAGTGCCACCCTTCTACTGTAAGACCTTCTAGGTGGCTAGCTCCCGAAAGTCCGCGCTCGGCGATGACAGGCCTGCAAATTACCCCACCCCCAACCCGCACATGTTATAGTGCCCAATGTTCGAGTTAAAATTTCCGAGAAACCAGAGTTTTCCCGGAATAGCCGACCTATGGGCCGTGAAGGCACTTGTATAGACTACAAAACCCACTGGGTGTCCAACTCCCGAAAGTCGAAAAAGTACCCAGCCGAAGAGGGTACCCGCGGCATGCCTTTTCTATACGGAAATGTGCATTTTTGGTCATATTTGTCCCCCTATTTCTCGGAAACCAGAGTTTTCCCGGCATAGCGGTGCATGTGGTCTGAGAGTGCCACCCTTCTACTGTAAGACCCACTAGGTGGCTAGCTCCCGAAAGTCCGCGCTCGGCGATGACAGGCCTGCAAATTACCCCACCCCCTACCGGCACATGTTATAGTGCCCAATGTTCGAGTTAAAATTTCCGAGAAACCAGAGTTTTCCCGGAATAGCCGACCTATGGGCCGTGAAGGCACTTGTATGGACTACAAAACCCACTGGGTGTCCAACTCCCGAAAGTCGAAAAAGTACCCAGCCGAAGAGGGTACCCGCGGCATGCCTTTTCTATACGGAAATGTGCATTTTCGGTCATATTTGTCCCCCTATTTCTCGGAAACCAGAGTTTTCCCGGCATAGCGGTGCATGTGGTCTGAGAGTGCCACCCTTCTACTGTAAGACCCACTAGGTGGCTAGCTCCCGAAAGTCCGCGCTCGGCGATGACAGGCCTGCAAATTACCCCACCCCCTACCGGCACATGTTATAGTGCCCAATGTTCGAGTTAAAATTTCCGAGAAACCAGAGTTTTCCCGGAATAGCCGACCTATGGGCCGTGAAGGCACTTTTATGGACTACAAAACCCACTGGGTGTCCAACTCCCGAAAGTCGAAAAAGTACCCAGCCGAAGAGGGTACCCGCGGCATGCCTTTTCTATACGGAAATGTGCATTTTCGGTCATATTTGTCCCCCTATTTCTCGGAAACCCGAGTTTTCCCGGCATAGCGGTGCATGTGGTCTGAGAGTGCCACCCTTCTACTGTAAGACCTTCTAGGTGGCTAGCTCCCGAAAGTCCGCGCTCGGCGATGACAGGCCTGCAAATTACCCCACCCCCTACCGGCACATGTTATAGTGCCCAATGTTCGAGTTATAATTTCCGAGAAACCAGAGTTTTCCCGGAATAGCCGACCTATGGGCCGTGAAGGCACTTGTATGGACTACAAAACCCACTGGGTGTCCAACTCCCGAAAGTAGAAAAAGTACCCAGCCGAAGAGGGTACCCGCGGCATGCCTTTTCTTTACGGAAATGTGCATTTTCGGTCATATTTGTCCCCCTATTTCTCGGAAACCAGAGTTTTCCCGGCATAGCGGTGCATGTGGTCTGAGAGTGCCACCCTTCTACTGTAAGACCCACTAGGTGGCTAGCTCCCGAAAGTCCGCGCTCGGCGATGACAGGCCTGCAAATTACCCCACCCCCTACCGGCACATGTTATAGTGCCCAATGTTCGAGTTAAAATTTCCGAGAAACCAGAGTTTTCCCGGAATAGCCGACCTATGGGCCGTGAAGGCACTTGTATAGACTACAAAACCCACTGGGTGTCCAACTCCCGAAAGTCGAAAAAGTACCCAGCCGAAGAGGGTACCCGCGGCATGCCTTTTCTATACGGAAATGTGCATTTTCGGTCATATTTGTCCCCCTATTTCTCGGAAACCAGAGTTTTCCCGGCATAGCGGTGCATGTGGTCTGAGAGTGCCACCCTTCTACTGTAAGACCCACTAGGTGGCTAGCTCCCGAAAGTCCGCGCTCGGCGATGACAGGCCTGCAAATTACCCCACCCCCTACCCGCACATGTTATAGTGCCCAATGTTCGAGTTAAAATTTCCGAGAAACCAGAGTTTTCCCGGAATAGCCGACCTATGGGCCGTGAAGGCACTTGTATAGACTACAAAACCCACTGGGTGTCCAACTCCCGAAAGTCGAAAAAGTACCCAGCCGAAGAGGGTACCCGCGGCATGCCTTTTCTATACGGAAATGTGCATTTTCGGTCATATTTGTCCCCCTATTTCTCGGAAACCAGAGTTTTCCCGGAATAGCCGACCTATGGGCCGTGAAGGCACTTGTATGGACTACAAAACCCACTGGGTGTCCAACTCCCGAAAGTCGAAAAAGTACCCAGCCGAAGAGGGTACCCGCGGCATGCCTTTTCTATACGGAAATATGCATTTTCGGTCATATTTGTCCCCCTATTTCTCGGAAACCAGAGTTTTCCCGGCATAGCGGTGCATGTGGTCTGAGAGTGCCACCCTTCTACTGTAAGACCTTCTAGGTGGCTAGCTCCCGAAAGTCCGCGCTCGGCGATGACAGGCCTGCAAATTACCCCACCCCCTACCGGCACATGTTATAGTGCCCAATGTTCGAGTTATAATTTCCGAGAAACCAGAGTTTTCCCGGAAAAGCCGACCTATGGGCCGTGAAGGCACTTGTATGGACGACAAAACCCACTGGGTGTCCAACTCCCGAAAGTAGAAAAAGTACCCAGCCGAAGAGGGTACCCGCGGCATGCCTTTTCTTTACGGAAATGTGCATTTTCGGTCATATTTGTCCCCCTATTTCTCGGAAACCAGAGTTTTCCCGGCATAGCGGTGCATGTGGTCTGAGAGTGCCACCCTTCTACTGTAAGACCCACTAGGTGGCTAGCTCCCGAAAGTCCGCGCTCGGCGATGACAGGCCTGCAAATTACCCCACCCCCTACCGGCACATGTTATAGTGCCCAATGTTCGAGTTAAAATTTCCGAGAAACCAGAGTTTTCCCGGAATAGCCGACCTATGGGCCGTGAAGACACTTGTATGGACTACAAAACCCACTGGGTGTCCAACTCCCGAAAGTCGAAAAAGTACCCAGCCGAAGAGGGTACCCGCGGCATGCATTTTCTATACGGAAATGTGCATTTTCGGTCATATTTGTCCCCCTATTTCTCGGAAACCAGAGTTTTCCCGGCATAGCGGTGCATGTGGTCTAAGAGTGCCACCCTTCTACTGTAAGACCCACTAGGTGGCTAGCTCCCGAAAGTCCGCGCTCGGCGATGACAGGCCTGCAAATTACCCCACCCCCTACCGGCACATGTTATAGTGCCCAATGTTCGAGTTAAAATTTCCGAGAAACCAGAGTTTTCCCGGAATAGCCGACCTATGGGCCGTGAAGGCACTTGTATGGACTACAAAACCCACTGGGTGTCCAACTCCCGAAAGTCGAAAAAGTACCCAGCCGAAGAGGGTACCCGCGACATGCCTTTTCTATACGGAAATGTGCATTTTCGGTCATATTTGTCCCCCTATTTCTCGGAAACCAGAGTTTTCCCGGCATAGCGGTGCATGTGGTCTGAGAGTGCCACCCTTCTACTGTAAGACCCACTAGGTGTCTAGCTCCCAAAAGTCCGCGCTCGGCGATGACAGGCCTGCAAATTACCCCACCCCCTACCGGCACATGTTATAGTGCCCAATGTTCGAGTTAAAATTTCCGAGAAACCAGAGTTTTCCCGGAATAGCCGACCTATGGGCCGTGAAGGCACTTGTATGGACTACAAAACCCACTGGGTGTCCAACTCCCGAAAGTCGAAAAAGTACCCAGCCGAAGAGGGTAACCGCGGCATGCCTTTTTCTATACGGAAATGTGCATTTTCGGTCATATTTGTCCCCCTATTTCTCGGAAACCAGAGTTTTCCCGGCATAGCGGTGCATGTGGTCTGAGAGTGCCACCCTTCTACTGTAAGACCCACTAGGTGGCTAGCTCCCGAAAGTCCGCGCTCGGCGATAACAGGCCTGCAAAAATACCCCACCCCCTACCGGCACATGTTATAGTGCCCAATGTTCGAGTTAAAATTTCCGAGAAACCAGAGTTTTCCCGGAATAGCCGACCTATGGGCCGTGAAGGCACTTGTATGGACTACAAAACCCACTGGGTGTCCAACTCTCGAAAGTCGAAAAAGTACCCAGCCGAAGAGGGTACCCGCGGCATGCCTTTTCTATACGGAAATGTGCATTTTCGGTCATATTTGTCCCCCTATTTCTCGGAAACCAGAGTTTTCCCGGCATAGCGGTGCATGTGGTCTGAGAGTGCCACCCTTCTACTGTAAGACCTTCTAGGTGGCTAGCTCCCGAAAGTCCGCGCTCGGCGATGACAGGCCTGCAAATTACCCCACCCCCTACCGGCACATGTTATAGTGCCCAATGTTCGAGTTAAAATTTCCGAGAAACCAGAGTTTTCCCGGAATAGCCGACCTATGGGCCGTGAAGGCACTTGTATGGACTACAAAACCCACTGGGTGTCCAACTCCCGAAAGTCGAAAAAGTACCCAGCCGAAGAGGGTACCCGCGGCATGCATTTTCTATACGGAAATGTGCATTTTCGGTCATATTTGTCCCCCTATTTCTCTGAAACCAGAGTTTTCCCGGCATAGCGGTGCATGTGGTCTGAGAGTGCCACCCTTCTACTGTAAGACCCACTAGGTGGCTAGCTCACGAAAGTCCGCGCTCGGCGATGACAGGCCTGCAAATTACCCCGACCCCTACCGGCACATGTTATAGTGCCCAATGTTCGAGTTAAAATTTCCGAGAAACAAGAGTTTTCCCGGAATAGCCGACCTATGGGCCGTGAAGGCACTTGTATGGACTACAAAACCCACTGGGTGTCCAACTCCCGAAAGTAGAAAAAGTACCCAGCCGAAGAGGTAACCTGCGGCATGCCTTTTCTATACGGAAATGTGCATTTTCGGTCATATTTGTCCCCCTATTTCTCGGAAACCAGAGTTTTCCCGGCATAGCGGTGCATGTGGTCTGAGAGTGCCACCCTTCTACTGTAAGACCCACTAGGTGGCTAGCTCCCGAAAGTCCGCGCTCGGCGATGACAGGCCTGCAAATTACCCCACCCCCTACCAGCACATGTTATAGTGCCCAATGTTCGAGTTAAAATTTCCGAGAAACCAGAGTTTTCCCGGAATAGCCGACCTATGGGCCGTGAAGGCACTTGTATGGAATACAAAACCCACTGGGTGTCCAACTCCCGAAAGTCGAAAAAGTACCCAGCCGAAGAGGGTACCCGCGGCATGTCTTTTCTATACGGAAATGTGCATTTTCGGTCATATTTGTCCCCCTATTTCTCGGAAACCAGAGTTTTTCCGGCATAGCGGTGCATGTGGTCTGAGAGTGCCACCCTTCTACTGTAAGACCCACTAGGTGGCTAGCTCCCGAAAGTCCGCGCTCGGCGATGACAGGCCTGCAAATTACCCCACCCCCTACCGGCACATGTTATAGTGCCCAATGTTCGAGTTAAAATTTCCGAGAAACCAGAGTTTTCCCGGAATAGCCGACCTATGGGCCGTGAAGGCACTTGTATGGACTACAAAACCCACTGGGTGTCCAACTCCCGAAAGTAGAAAAAGTACCCAGCCGAAGAGGGTACCCGCGGCATGCCTTTTCTTTACGGAAATGTGCATTTTCGGTCATATTTGTCCCCCTATTTCTCGGAAACCAGAGTTTTCCCGGCATAGCGGTGCATGTGGTCTGAGAGTGCCACCCTTCTACTGTAAGACCCACTAGGTGGCTAGCTCCCGAAAGTCCGCGCTCGGCGATGACAGGCCTGCAAATTACCCCACCCCCTACCGGCACATGTTATAGTGCCCAATGTTCGAGTTAAAATTTCCGAGAAACCAGAGTTTTCCCGGAATAGCCGACCTATGGGCCGTGAAGGCACTTGTATAGACTACAAAACCCACTGGGTGTCCAACTCCCGAAAGTCGAAAAAGTACCCAGCCGAAGAGGGTACCCGCGGCATGCCTTTTCTATACGGAAATGTGCATTTTCGGTCATATTTGTCCCCCTATTTCTCGGAAACCAGAGTTTTCCCGGCATAGCGGTGCATGTGGTCTGAGAGTGCCACCCTTCTACTGTAAGACCCACTAGGTGGCTAGCTCCCGAAAGTCCGCGCTCGGCGATGACAGGCCTGCAAATTACCCCACCCCCTACCCGCACATGTTATAGTGCCCAATGTTCGAGTTAAAATTTCCGAGAAACCAGAGTTTTCCCGGAATAGCCGACCTATGGGCCGTGAAGGCACTTGTATAGACTACAAAACCCACTGGGTGTCCAACTCCCGAAAGTCGAAAAAGTACCCAGCCGAAGAGGGTACCCGCGGCATGCCTTTTCTATACGGAAATGTGCATTTTCGGTCATATTTGTCCCCCTATTTCTCGGAAACCAGAGTTTTCCCGGAATAGCCGACCTATGGGCCGTGAAGGCACTTGTATGGACTACAAAACCCACTGGGTGTCCAACTCCCGAAAGTCGAAAAAGTACCCAGCCGAAGAGGGTACCCGCGGCATGCCTTTTCTATACGGAAATATGCATTTTCGGTCATATTTGTCCCCCTATTTCTCGGAAACCAGAGTTTTCCCGGCATAGCGGTGCATGTGGTCTGAGAGTGCCACCCTTCTACTGTAAGACCTTCTAGGTGGCTAGCTCCCGAAAGTCCGCGCTCGGCGATGACAGGCCTGCAAATTACCCCACCCCCTACCGGCACATGTTATAGTGCCCAATGTTCGAGTTATAATTTCCGAGAAACCAGAGTTTTCCCGGAAAAGCCGACCTATGGGCCGTGAAGGCACTTGTATGGACGACAAAACCCACTGGGTGTCCAACTCCCGAAAGTAGAAAAAGTACCCAGCCGAAGAGGGTACCCGCGGCATGCCTTTTCTTTACGGAAATGTGCATTTTCGGTCATATTTGTCCCCCTATTTCTCGGAAACCAGAGTTTTCCCGGCATAGCGGTGCATGTGGTCTAAGAGTGCCACCCTTCTACTGTAAGACCCACTAGGTGGCTAGCTCCCGAAAGTCCGCGCTCGGCGATGACAGGCCTGCAAATTACCCCACCCCCTACCGGCACATGTTATAGTGCCCAATGTTCGAGTTAAAATTTCCGAGAAACCAGAGTTTTCCCGGAATAGCCGACCTATGGGCCGTGAAGACACTTGTATGGACTACAAAACCCACTGGGTGTCCAACTCCCGAAAGTCGAAAAAGTACCCAGCCGAAGAGGGTACCCGCGGCATGCATTTTCTATACGGAAATGTGCATTTTCGGTCATATTTGTCCCCCTATTTCTCGGAAACCAGAGTTTTCCCGGCATAGCGGTGCATGTGGTCTAAGAGTGCCACCCTTCTACTGTAAGACCCACTAGGTGGCTAGCTCCCGAAAGTCCGCGCTCGGCGATGACAGGCCTGCAAATTACCCCACCCCCTACCGGCACATGTTATAGTGCCCAATGTTCGAGTTAAAATTTCCGAGAAACCAGAGTTTTCCCGGAATAGCCGACCTATGGGCCGTGAAGGCACTTGTATGGACTACAAAACCCACTGGGTGTCCAACTCCCGAAAGTCGAAAAAGTACCCAGCCGAAGAGGGTACCCGCGACATGCCTTTTCTATACGGAAATGTGCATTTTCGGTCATATTTGTCCCCCTATTTCTCGGAAACCAGAGTTTTCCCGGCATAGCGGTGCATGTGGTCTGAGAGTGCCACCCTTCTACTGTAAGACCCACTAGGTGTCTAGCTCCCAAAAGTCCGCGCTCGGCGATGACAGGCCTGCAAATTACCCCACCCCCTACCGGCACATGTTATAGTGCCCAATGTTCGAGTTAAAATTTCCGAGAAACCAGAGTTTTCCCGGAATAGCCGACCTATGGGCCGTGAAGGCACTTGTATGGACTACAAAACCCACTGGGTGTCCAACTCCCGAAAGTCGAAAAAGTACCCAGCCGAAGAGGGTAACCGCGGCATGCCTTTTTCTATACGGAAATGTGCATTTTCGGTCATATTTGTCCCCCTATTTCTCGGAAACCAGAGTTTTCCCGGCATAGCGGTGCATGTGGTCTGAGAGTGCCACCCTTCTACTGTAAGACCCACTAGGTGGCTAGCTCCCGAAAGTCCGCGCTCGGCGATAACAGGCCTGCAAAAATACCCCACCCCCTACCGGCACATGTTATAGTGCCCAATGTTCGAGTTAAAATTTCCGAGAAACCAGAGTTTTCCCGGAATAGCCGACCTATGGGCCGTGAAGGCACTTGTATGGACTACAAAACCCACTGGGTGTCCAACTCTCGAAAGTCGAAAAAGTACCCAGCCGAAGAGGGTACCCGCGGCATGCCTTTTCTATACGGAAATGTGCATTTTCGGTCATATTTGTCCCCCTATTTCTCGGAAACCAGAGTTTTCCCGGCATAGCGGTGCATGTGGTCTGAGAGTGCCACCCTTCTACTGTAAGACCTTCTAGGTGGCTAGCTCCCGAAAGTCCGCGCTCGGCGATGACAGGCCTGCAAATTACCCCACCCCCTACCGGCACATGTTATAGTGCCCAATGTTCGAGTTAAAATTTCCGAGAAACCAGAGTTTTCCCGGAATAGCCGACCTATGGGCCGTGAAGGCACTTGTATGGACTACAAAACCCACTGGGTGTCCAACTCCCGAAAGTCGAAAAAGTACCCAGCCGAAGAGGGTACCCGCGGCATGCATTTTCTATACGGAAATGTGCATTTTCGGTCATATTTGTCCCCCTATTTCTCTGAAACCAGAGTTTTCCCGGCATAGCGGTGCATGTGGTCTGAGAGTGCCACCCTTCTACTGTAAGACCCACTAGGTGGCTAGCTCCCGAAAGTCCGCGCTCGGCGATGACAGGCCTGCAAATTACCCCGACTCCTACCGGCACATGTTATAGTGCCCAATGTTCGAGTTAAAATTTCCGAGAAACAAGAGTTTTCCCGGAATAGCCGACCTATGGGCCGTGAAGGCACTTGTATGGACTACAAAACCCACTGGGTGTCCAACTCCCGAAAGTAGAAAAAGTACCCAGCCGAAGAGGTAACCCGCGGCATGCCTTTTCTATACGGAAATGTGCATTTTCGGTCATATTTGTCCCCCTATTTCTCGGAAACCAGAGTTTTCCCGGCATAGCGGTGCATGTGGTCTGAGAGTGCCACCCTTCTACTGTAAGACCCACTAGGTGGCTAGCTCCCGAAAGTCCGCGCTCGGCGATGACAGGCCTGCAAATTACCCCACCCCCTACCAGCACATGTTATAGTGCCCAATGTTCGAGTTAAAATTTCCGAGAAACCAGAGTTTTCCCGGAATAGCCGACCTATGGGCCGTGAAGGCACTTGTATGGAATACAAAACCCACTGGGTGTCCAACTCCCGAAAGTCGAAAAACTACCCAGCCGAAGAGGGTACCCGCGGCATGTCTTTTCTATACGGAAATGTGCATTTTCGGTCATATTTGTCCCCCTATTTCTCGGAAACCAGAGTTTTTCCGGCATAGCGGTGCATGTGGTCTGAAAGTGCCACCCTTCTACTGTAAGACCCACTAGGTGGCTAGCTCCCGAAAGTCCGCGCTCGGCGATGACAGGCCTGCAAATTACCCCACCCCCTACCGGCACATGTTATAGTGCCCAATGTTCGAGTTAAAATTTCCGAGAAACCAGAGTTTTCCCGGAATAGCCGACCTATGGGCCGTGAAGGCACTTGTATGGACTACAAAACCCACTGGGTGTCCAACTCCCGAAAGTCGAAAAAGTACCCAGCCGAAGAGGGTACCCGCGACATGCCTTTTCTATACGGAAATGTGCATTTTCGGTCATATTTGTCCCCCTATTTCTCGGAAACCAGAGTTTTCCCGGCATAGCGGTGCATGTGGTCTGAGAGTGCCACCCTTCTACTGTAAGACCCACTAGGTGTCTAGCTCCCAAAAGTCCGCGCTCGGCGATGACAGGCCTGCAAATTACCCAACCCCCTACCGGCACATGTTATAGTGCCCAATGTTCGAGTTAAAATTTCCGAGAAACCAGAGTTTTCCCGGAATAGCCGACCTATGGGCCGTGAAGGCACTTGTATGGACTACAAAACCCACTGGGTGTCCAACTCCCGAAAGTCGAAAAAGTACCCAGCCGAAGAGGGTAACCGCGGCATGCCTTTTTCTATACGGAAATGTGCATTTTCGGTCATATTTGTCCCCCTATTTCTCGGAAACCAGAGTTTTCCCGGCATAGCGGTGCATGTGGTCTGAGAGTGCCACCCTTCTACTGTAAGACCCACTAGGTGGCTAGCTCCCGAAAGTCCGCGCTCGGCGATAACAGGCCTGCAAAAATACCCCACCCCCTACCGGCACATGTTATAGTGCCCAATGTTCGAGTTAAAATTTCCGAGAAACCAGAGTTTTCCCGGAATAGCCGACCTATGGGCCGTGAAGGCACTTGTATGGACTACAAAACCCACTGGGTGTCCAACTCTCGAAAGTCGAAAAAGTACCCAGCCGAAGAGGGTACCCGCGGCATGCCTTTTCTATACGGAAATGTGCATTTTCGGTCATATTTGTCCCCCTATTTCTCGGAAACCAGAGTTTTCCCGGCATAGCGGTGCATGTGGTCTGAGAGTGCCACCCTTCTACTGTAAGACCTTCTAGGTGGCTAGCTCCCGAAAGTCCGCGCTCGGCGATGACAGGCCTGCAAATTACCCCACCCCCTACCGGCACATGTTATAGTGCCCAATGTTCGAGTTAAAATTTCCGAGAAACCAGAGTTTTCCCGGAATAGCCGACCTATGGGCCGTGAAGGCACTTGTATGGACTACAAAACCCACTGGGTGTCCAACTCCCGAAAGTCGAAAAAGTACCCAGCCGAAGAGGGTACCCGCGGCATGCATTTTCTATACGGAAATGTGCATTTTCGGTCATATTTGTCCCCCTATTTCTCTGAAACCAGAGTTTTCCCGGCATAGCGGTGCATGTGGTCTGAGAGTGCCACCCTTCTACTGTAAGACCCACTAGGTGGCTAGCTCCCGAAAGTCCGCGCTCGGCGATGACAGGCCTGCAAATTACCCCGACCCCTACCGGCACATGTTATAGTGCCCAATGTTCGAGTTAAAATTTCCGAGAAACAAGAGTTTTCCCGGAATAGCCGACCTATGGGCCGTGAAGGCACTTGTATGGACTACAAAACCCACTGGGTGTCCAACTCCCGAAAGTAGAAAAAGTACCCAGCCGAAGAGGTAACCCGCGGCATGCCTTTTCTATACGGAAATGTGCATTTTCGGTCATATTTGTCCCCCTATTTCTCGGAAACCAGAGTTTTCCCGGCATAGCGGTGCATGTGGTCTGAGAGTGCCACCCTTCTACTGTAAGACCCACTAGGTGGCTAGCTCCCGAAAGTCCGCGCTCGGCGATGACAGGCCTGCAAATTACCCCACCCCCTACCAGCACATGTTATAGTGCCCAATGTTCGAGTTAAAATTTCCGAGAAACCAGAGTTTTCCCGGAATAGCCGACCTATGGGCCGTGAAGGCACTTGTATGGAATACAAAACCCACTGGGTGTCCAACTCCCGAAAGTCGAAAAAGTACCCAGCCGAAGAGGGTACCCGCGGCATGTCTTTTCTATACGGAAATGTGCATTTTCGGTCATATTTGTCCCCCTATTTCTCGGAAACCAGAGTTTTTCCGGCATAGCGGTGCATGTGGTCTGAGAGTGCCACCCTTCTACTGTAAGACCCACTAGGTGGCTAGCTCCCGAAAGTCCGCGCTCGGCGATGACAGGCCTGCAAATTACCCCACCCCCTACCGGCACATGTTATAGTGCCCAATGTTCGAGTTAAAATTTCCGAGAAACCAGAGTTTTCCCGGAATAGCCGACCTATGGGCCGTGAAGGCACTTGTATGGACTACAAAACCCACTGGGTGTCCAACTCCCGAAAGTCGAAAAAGTACCCAGCCGAAGAGGGTACCCGCGGCATGCCTTTTCTATACGGAAATGTGCATTTTCGGTCATATTTGTCCCCCTATTTCTCGGAAACCAGAGTTTTCCCGGCATAGCGGTGCATGTGGTCTGAGAGTGCCACCCTTCTACTGTAAGACCCACTAGGTGGCTAGCTCCCGAAAGTCCGCGCTCGGCGATGACAGGCCTGCAAATTACCCCACCCCCTACCGGCACATGTTATAGTGTCCAATGTTCGAGTTAAAATTTCCGAGAAACCAGAGTTTTCCCGGAATAGCCGACCTATGGGCCGTGAAGGCACTTGTATGGACTACAAAACCCACTGGGTGTCCAACTCCCGAAAGTCGAAAAAGTACCCAGCCGAAGAGGGTACCCGCGGCATGCATTTTCTATACGGAAATGTGCATTTTCGGTCATATTTGTCCCCCTATTTCTCTGAAACCAGAGTTTTCCCGGCATAGCGGTGCATGTGGTCTGAGAGTGCCACCCTTCTACTGTAAGACCCACTAGGTGGCTAGCTCCCGAAAGTCCGCGCTCGGCGATGACAGGCCTGCAAATTACCCCACCCCCTACCGGCACATGTTATAGTGCCCAATGTTCGAGTTAAAATTTCCGAGAAACAAGAGTTTTCCCGGAATAGCCGACCTATGGGCCGTGAAGGCACTTGTATGGACTACAAAACCCACTGGGTGTCCAACTCCCGAAAGTCGAAAAAGTACCCAGCCGAAGAGGGTACCCGCGGCATGCCTTTTCTATACGGAAATGTGCATTTTCGGTCATATTTGTCCCCCTATTTCTCGGAAACCAGAGTTTTCCCGGCATAGCGGTGCATGTGGTCTGAGAGTGCCACCCTTCTACTGTAAGACCCACTAGGTGGCTAGCTCCCGAAAGTCCGCGCTCGGCGATGACAGGCCTGCAAATTACCCCACCCCCTACCAGCACATGTTATAGTGCCCAATGTTCGAGTTAAAATTTCCGAGAAACCAGAGTTTTCCCGGAATAGCCGACGTATGGGCCGTGAAGGCACTTGTATGGAATACAAAACCCACTGGGTGTCCAACTCCCGAAAGTCGAAAAAGTACCCAGCCGAAGAGGGTACCCGCGGCATGTCTTTTCTATACGGAAATGTGCATTTTCGGTCATATTTGTCCCCCTATTTCTCGGAAACCAGAGTTTTTCCGGCATAGCAGTGCATGTGGTCTGAGAGTGCCACCCTTCTACTGTAAGACCCACTAGGTGGCTAGCTCCCGAAAGTCCGCGCTCGGCGATGACAGGCTTGCAAATTACCCCACCCACTACCGGCACATGTTATAGTGCCCAATGTTCGAGTTAAAATTTCCGAGAAACCAGAGTTTTCCCGGAATAGCCGACCTATGGGCCGTGAAGGCACTTGTATGGACTACAAAACCCACTGGGTGTCCAACTCCCGAAAGTCGAAAAAGTACCCAGCCGAAGAGGGTACCCGCGGCATGCCTTTTCTATACGGAAATGTGCATTTTCGGTCATATTTGTCCCCCTATTTCTCGGAAACCAGAGTTTTCCCGGCATAGCGGTGCATGTGGTCTGAGAGTGCCACCCTTCTACTGTAAGACCCACTAGGTGGCTAGCTCCCGAAAGTCCGCGCTCGGCGATGACAGGCCTGCAAATTACCCCACCCCCTACCGGCACATGTTATAGTGCCCAATGTTCGAGTTGAAATTTCCGAGAAACCAGAGTTTTCCCGGAATAGCCGACCTATGGGCCGTGAAGGCACTTGTATAGACTACAAAACCCACTGGGTGTCCAACTCCCGAAAGTCGAAAAAGTACCCAGCCGAAGAGGGTACCCGCGGCATGCCTTTTCTATACGGAAATGTGCATTTTCGGTCATATTTGTCCCCCTATTTCTCGGAAACCAGAGTTTTCCCGGCATAGCGGTGCATGTGGTCTCAGAGTGCCACCCTTCTACTGTAAGACCCACTAGGTGGCTAGCTCCCGAAAGTCCGCG
This sequence comes from Rugalucina vietnamica, assembly GCA_964017185.1. Classification (NCBI taxonomy): domain Eukaryota; kingdom Metazoa; phylum Mollusca; class Bivalvia; order Lucinida; family Lucinidae; genus Rugalucina; species Rugalucina vietnamica. The sequence continues at coordinate 63,896,582 of OZ024873.1, forward strand.
CTCGGCGATGACAGGCCTGCAAATTACCCCACCCCCTACCGGCACATGTTATAGTGCCCAATGTTCGAGTTAAAATTTCCGAGAAACAAGAGTTTTCCCGGAATAGCCGACCTATGGGCCGTGAAGGCACTTGTATGGACTACAAAACCCACTGGGTGTCCAACTCCCGAAAGTCGAAAAAGTACCCAGCCGAAGAGGGTACCCGCGGCATGCCTTTTCTATACGGAAATGTGCATTTTCGGTCATATTTGTCCCCCTATTTCTCGGAAACCAGAGTTTTCCCGGCATAGCGGTGCATGTGGTCTGAGAGTGCCACCCTTCTACTGTAAGACCCACTAGGTGGCTAGCTCCCGAAAGTCCGCGCTCGGCGATGACAGGCCTGCAAATTACCCCACCCCCTACCAGCACATGTTATAGTGCCCAATGTTCGAGTTAAAATTTCCGAGAAACCAGAGTTTTCCCGGAATAGCCGACGTATGGGCCGTGAAGGCACTTGTATGGAATACAAAACCCACTGGGTGTCCAACTCCCGAAAGTCGAAAAAGTACCCAGCCGAAGAGGGTACCCGCGGCATGTCTTTTCTATACGGAAATGTGCATTTTCGGTCATATTTGTCCCCCTATTTCTCGGAAACCAGAGTTTTTCCGGCATAGCGGTGCATGTGGTCTGAGAGTGCCACCCTTCTACTGTAAGACCCACTAGGTGGCTAGCTCCCGAAAGTCCGCGCTCGGCGATGACAGGCCTGCAAATTACCCCACCCCTACCGGCACATGTTATAGTGCCCAATGTTCGAGTTAAAATTTCCGAGAAACCAGAGTTTTCCCGGAATAGCCGACCTATGGGCCGTGAAGGCACTTGTATGGACTACAAAACCCACTGGGTGTCCAACTCCCGAAAGTCGAAAAAGTACCCAGCCGAAGAGGGTACCCGCGGCATGCCTTTTCTATACGGAAATGTGCATTTTCGGTCATATTTGTCCCCCTATTTCTCGGAAACCAGAGTTTTCCCGGCATAGCGGTGCATGTGGTCTGAGAGTGCCACCCTTCTACTGTAAGACCCACTAGGTGGCTAGCTCCCGAAAGTCCGCGCTCGGCGATGACAGGCCTGCAAATTACCCCACCCCCTACCGGCACATGTTATAGTGCCCAATGTTCGAGTTGAAATTTCCGAGAAACCAGAGTTTTCCCGGAATAGCCGACCTATGGGCCGTGAAGGCACTTGTATAGACTACAAAACCCACTGGGTGTCCAACTCCCGAAAGTCGAAAAAGTACCCAGCCGAAGAGGGTACCCGCGGCATGCCTTTTCTATACGGAAATGTGCATTTTCGGTCATATTTGTCCCCCTATTTCTCGGAAACCCGAGTTTTCCCGGCATAGCGGTGCATGTGGTCTCAGAGTGCCACCCTTCTACTGTAAGACCCACTAGGTGGCTAGCTCCCGAAAGTCCGCGCTCGGCGATGACAGGCCTGCAAATTACCCCACCCCCTACCGGCACATGGTATAGTGCCCAATGTTCGAGTTAAAATTTCCGAGAAACCAGAGTTTTCCCGGAATAGCCGACCTATGGGCCGTGAAGGCACTTGTATGGACTACAAAACCCACTGGGTGTCCAACTCTCGAAAGTCGAAAAAGTACCCAGCCGAAGAGGGTACCCGCGGCATGCCTTTTCTATACGGAAATGTGCATTTTCGGTCATATTTGTCCCCCTATTTCTCGGAAACCAGAGTTTTCCCGGCATAGCGGTGCATGTGGTCTGAGAGTGCCACCCTTCTACTGTAAGACCCACTAGGTGGCTAGCTCCCGAAAGTCCGCGCTCGGCGACGACAGGCCTGCAAATTACCCCACCCCCTACCGGCACATGTTTTAGTGCCCAATGTTCGAGTTAAAATTTCCGAAAAACCAGAGTTTTCCCGGAATAGCCGACCTATGGGCCGTGAAGGCGCTTGTATGGACTACAAAACCCACTGGGTGTCCAACTCCCGAAAGTCGAAAAAGTACCCAGCCGAAGAGGGTACCCGCGGCATGCCTTTTCTATACGGAAATGTGCATTTTCGGTCATATTTGTCCCCCTATTTCTCGGAAACCCGAGTTTTCCCGGCATAGCGGTGCATGTGGTCTGAGAGTGCCACCCTTCTACTGTAAGACCCACTAGGTGGCGAGCTCCCGAAAGTCCGCGCTCGGGGATGACAGGCCTGCAAATTACCCCACACCCTACCGGCACATGTTATAGTGCCCAATGTTCGAGTTAAAATTTCCGAGAAACCAGAGTTTTCCCGGAATAGCCGACCTATGGGCCGTGAAGGCACTTGTATGGACTACAAAACCAACTGGGTCTCCAACTCCCGAAAGTCGAAAAAGTACCCAGCCGAAGAGGGTACCCGCGGCATGCCTTTTCTATACGGAAATGTGCATTTTCGGTCATATTTGTCCCCCTATTTCTCGGAAACCAGAGTTTACCCGGCATAGCGGTGCATGTGGTCTGAGAGTGCCACACTTCTACTGTAAGACCCACTAGGTGGCTAGCTCCCGAAAGTCCGCGCTCGGCGATGACAGGCCTGCAAATTACCCCACCCCCTACCGGCACATGTTATAGTGCCCAATGTTCGAGTTAAAATTTCCTAGAAACCAGAGTTTTCCCGGAATAGCCGACCTATGGGCCGTGAAGGCACTTGTATGGACTACAAAACCCACTGGGTCTCCAACTCCCGAAAGTCGAAAAAGTACCCAGCCGAAGAGGGTACCCGCGGCATGCCTTTTCTATACGGAAATGTGCATTTTCGGTCATATTTGTCCCCCTATTTCTCGGAAACCAGAGTTTTCCCGGCATAGCGGTGCATGTGGTCTGAGAGTGCCACCCTTCTACTGTAAGACCCACTAGGTGGCTAGCTCCCGAAAGTCCGCGCTCGGCGATGACAGGCCTGCAAATTACCCCACCCCCTACCGGCACATGTTATAGTGCCCAATGTTCGAGTTAAAATTTCCGAGAAACCAGAGTTTTCCCGGAATAGCCGACCTATGGGCCGTGAAGGCACTTGTATGGACTACAAAACCCACTGGGTGTCCAACTCCCGAAAGTCGAAAAAGTACCCAGCCGAAGAGGGTACCCGCGGCATGCCTTTTCTATACGGAAATGTGCATTTTTGGTCATATTTGTCCCCCTATTTCTCGGAAACCAGAGTTTTCCCGGCATAGCGGTGCATGTGGTCTGAGAGTGCCACCCTTCTACTGTAAGACCCACTAGGTGGCTAGCTCCCGAAAGTCCGCGCTCGGCGATGACAGGCCTGCAAATTACCCCACCCCCTACCGGCACATGTTATAGTGCCCAATGTTCGAGTTAAAATTTCCGAGAAACCATAGTTTTCCCGGAAAAGCCGACCTATGGGCCGTGAAGGCACTTGTATAGACTACAAAACCCACTGGGTATCCAACTCCCGAAAGTCGAAAAAGTACCCAGCCGAAGAGGGTACCCGCGGCATGCCTTTTCTATACGGAAATGTGCATTTTCGGTCATATTTGTCCCCCTATTTCTCGGAAACCAGAGTTTTCCCGGCATAGCGGTTCATGTGGTCTGAGAGTGCCACCCTTCTACTGTAAGACCCACTAGGTGGCTAGCTCCCGAAAGTCCGCGCTCGGCGATGACAGGCCTGCAAATTACCCCACCCCCTACCGGCACATGTTATAGTGCCCAATGTTCGAGTTAAAATTTCCGAGAAACCAGAGTTTTCCCGGAATAGCCGACCTATGGGCCGTGAAGGCACTTGTATGGACTACAAAACCCACTGGGTGTCCAACTCCCGAAAGTCGAAAAAGTACCCAGCCGAAGAGGGTACCCGCGGCATGCCTTTTCTATACGGAAATGTGCATTTTCGGTCATATTTGTCCCCCTATTTCTCGGAAACCCGAGTTTTCCCGGCATAGCGGTGCATGTGGTCTGAGAGTGCCACCCTTCTACTGTAAGACCCACTAGGTGGCGAGCTCCCGAAAGTCCGCGCTCGGGGATGACAGGCCTGCAAATTACCCCACACCCTACCGGCACATGTTATAGTGCCCAATGTTCGAGTTAAAATTTCCGAGAAACCAGAGTTTTCCCGGAATAGCCGACCTATGGGCCGTGAAGGCACTTGTATGGACTACAAAACCAACTGGGTCTCCAACTCCCGAAAGTCGAAAAAGTACCCAGCCGAAGAGGGTACCCGCGGCATGCCTTTTCTATACGGAAATGTGCATTTTCGGTCATATTTGTCCCCCTATTTCTCGGAAACCAGAGTTTACCCGGCATAGCGGTGCATGTGGTCTGAGAGTGCCACCCTTCTACTGTAAGACCCACTAGGTGGCTAGCTCCCGAAAGTCCGCGCTCGGCGATGACAGGCCTGCAAATTACCCCACCCCCTACCGGCACATGTTATAGTGCCCAATGTTCGAGTTAAAATTTCCTAGAAACCAGAGTTTTCCCGGAATAGCCGACCTATGGGCCGTGAAGGCACTTGTATGGACTACAAAACCCACTGGGTCTCCAACTCCCGAAAGTCGAAAAAGTACCCAGCCGAAGAGGGTACCCGCGGCATGCCTTTTCTATACGGAAATGTGCATTTTCGGTCATATTTGTCCCCCTATTTCTCGGAAACCAGAGTTTTCCCGGCATAGCGGTGCATGTGGTCTGAGAGTGCCACCCTTCTACTGTAAGACCCACTAGGTGGCTAGCTCCCGAAAGTCCGCGCTCGGCGATGACAGGCCTGCAAATTACCCCACCCCCTACCGGCACATGTTATAGTGCCCAATGTTCGAGTTAAAATTTCCGAGAAACCAGAGTTTTCCCGGAATAGCCGACCTATGGGCCGTGAAGGCACTTGTATGGACTACAAAACCCACTGGGTGTCCAACTCCCGAAAGTCGAAAAAGTACCCAGCCGAAGAGGGTACCCGCGGCATGCCTTTTCTATACGGAAATGTGCATTTTTGGTCATATTTGTCCCCCTATTTCTCGGAAACCAGAGTTTTCCCGGCATAGCGGTGCATGTGGTCTGAGAGTGCCACCCTTCTACTGTAAGACCCACTAGGTGGCTAGCTCCCGAAAGTCCGCGCTCGGCGATGACAGGCCTGCAAATTACCCCACCCCCTACCGGCACATGTTATAGTGCCCAATGTTCGAGTTAAAATTTCCGAGAAACCATAGTTTTCCCGGAAAAGCCGACCTATGGGCCGTGAAGGCACTTGTATAGACTACAAAACCCACTGGGTATCCAACTCCCGAAAGTCGAAAAAGTACCCAGCCGAAGAGGGTACCCGCGGCATGCCTTTTCTATACGGAAATGTGCATTTTCGGTCATATTTGTCCCCCTATTTCTCGGAAACCAGAGTTTTCCCGGCATAGCGGTTCATGTGGTCTGAGAGTGCCACCCTTCTACTGTAAGACCCACTAGGTGGCTAGCTCCCGAAAGTCCGCGCTCGGCGATGACAGGCCTGCAAATTACCCCACCCCCTACCGGCACATGTTATAGTGCCCAATGTTCGAGTTAAAATTTCCGAGAAACCAGAGTTTTCCCGGAATAGCCGACCTATGGGCCGTAAAGGCACTTGTATGGACTACAAAACCCACTGGGTGTCCAACTCCCGAAAGTCGAAAAAGTACCCAGCCGAAGAGGGTACCCGCGGCATGCCTTTTCTATACGGAAATGTGCATTTTCGGTCATATTTGTCCCCCTATTTCTCGGAAACCAGAGTTTTCCCGGCATAGCGGTGCATGTGGTCTGAGAGTGCCACCCTTCTACTGTAAGACCCACTAGGTGGCTAGCTCCCGAATGTCCGCGCTCGGCGATGACAGGCCTGCAAATTACCCCACCCCCTACCGGCACATGTTATAGTGCCCAATGTTCGTCTTAAAATTTCCGAGAAACCAGAGTTTTCCCGGAATAGCCGGCCTATGGGCCGTGAAGGCACTTGTATGGACTACAAAACCCACTGGGTGTCCAACTCCCGAAAGTCGAAAAAGTACCCAGCCGAAGAGGGTACCCGCGGCATGCCTTTTCTATACGGAAATGTGCATTTTCGGTCATATTTGTCCCCCTATTTCTCGGAAACCAGAGCTTTCCCGGCATAGCGGTGCATGTGGTCTGAGAGTGCCACCCTTCTACTGTAAGACCCACTAGGTGGCTAGCTCCCGAAAGTCCGCGCTCGGCGATGACAGGCCTGCAAATTACCCCACCCCCTACCGGCACATGTTATAGTGCCCAATGTTCGAGTTAAAATTTCCGAAAAACCAGAGTTTTCCCGGAATAGCCGACCTATGGGCCGTGAAGGCACTTGTATGGACTACAAAACCCACTGGGTGTCCAACTCCCGAAAGTCGAAAAAGTACCCAGCCGAAGAGGGTACCCGCGGCATGCCTTTTCTATACGGAAATGTGCATTTTCGGTCATATTTGTCCCCCTATTTCTCGGAAACCAGAGTTTTCCCGGCATAGCGGTGCATGTGGTCTGAGAGTGCCACCCTTCTACTGTAAGACCCACTAGGTGGCTAGCTCCCGAAAGTCCGCGCTCGGCGATGACAGGCCTGCAAATTACCCCACCCCCTACCGGCACATGTTATAGTGCCCAATGTTCGAGTTAAAATTTCCGAGAAACCAGAGTTTTCCCGGAATAGCCGACCTATGGGCCGTGAAGGCACTTGTATGGACTACAAAACCCACTGGGTGTCCAACTCCCGAAAGTCGAAAAAGTACCCAGCCGAAGAGGGTACCCGCGGCATGCATTTTCTATACGGAAATGTGCATTTTCGGTCATATTTGTCCCCCTATTTCTCGGAAACCAGAGTTTTCCCGGCATAGCGGTGCATGTGGTCTGAAAGTGCCACCCTTCTACTGTAAGACCCACTAGGTGGCTAGCTCCCGAAAGTCCGCGCTCGGCGATGACAGGCCTGCAAATTACCCCACCCCCTACCCGCACATGTTATAGTGCCCAATGTTCGAGTTAAAATTTCCGAGAAACCAGAGTTTTCCCGGAATAGCCGACCTATGGGCCGTGAAGGCACTTGTATAGACTACAAAACCCACTGGGTGTCCAACTCCCGAAAGTCGAAAAAGTACCCAGCCGAAGAGGGTACCCGCGGCATGCCTTTTCTATACGGAAATGTGCATTTTCGGTCATATTTGTCCCCCTATTTCTCGGAAACCAGAGTTTTCCCGGCATAGCGGTGCATGTGGTCTGAGAGTGCCACCCTTCTACTGTAAGACCCACTAGGTGGCTAGCTCCCAAAAGTCCGCGCTCGGCGATGACAGGCCTGCAAATTACCCCACCCCCTACCGGCACATGTTATAGTGCCCAATGTTCGAGTTAAAATTTCCGAGAAACCAGAGTTTTCCCGGAATAGCCGACCTATGGGCCGTGAAGGCACTTGTATGGACTACAAAACCCACTGGGTGTCCAACTCCCGAAAGTCGAAAAAGTACCCAGCCGAAGAGGGTACCCGCGGCATGCCTTTTCTATACGGAAATGTGCATTTTCGGTCATATTTGTCCCCCTATTTCTCGGAAACCAGAGTTTTCCCGGCATAGCGGTGCATGTGGTCTGAGAGTGCCACCCTCCTACTGAAAGACCCACTAGGTGGCTAGCTCCCGAAAGTCCGCGCTCGGCGATGACAGGCCTGCAAATTACACCACCCCCTGCCGGCACATGTTATAGTGCCCAATGTTCGAGTTAAAATTTCCGAGAAACCAGAGTTTTCCCGGAATAGCCGACCTATGGGCCGTGAAGGCACTTGTATAGACTACAAAACCCACTGGGTGTCCAACTCCCGAAAGTCGAAAAAGTACCCAGCCAAAGAGGGTACCCGCGGCATGCCTTTTCTATACGGAAATGTGCATTTTCGGTCATATTTGTCCCCCTATTTCTCGGAAACCAGAGTTTTCCCGGCATAGCGGTGCATGTGGTCTGAGAGTGCCACCCTTCTACTGTAAGACCCACTAGGTGGCTAGCTCCCGAAAGTCCGCGCTCGGCGATGACAGGCCTGCAAATTACCCCACCCCCTACCGGCACATGTTATAGTGCCCAATGTTCGAGTTAAAATTTCCGAGAAACCAGAGTTTTCCCGGAATAGCCGACCTATGGGCCGTGAAGGCACTTGTATGGACTACAAAACCCACTGGGTGTCCAACTCCCGAAAGTCGAAAAAGTACCCAGCCGAAGAGGGTACCCGCGGCATGCCTTTTCTATACGGAAATGTGCATTTTCGGTCATATTTGTCCCCCTATTTTTCGGAAACCAGAGTTTTCCCGGCATAGCGGTGCATGTGGTCTGAGAGTGCCACCCTTCTACTGTAAGACCCACTAGGTGGCTAGCTCCCGAAAGTCCGCGCTCGGCGATGACAGGCCTGCAAATTACCCCACCCCCTACCGGCACATGTTATAGTGCCCAATGTTCGAGTTAAAATTTCCGAGAAACCAGAGTTTTCCCGGAATAGCCGACCTATGGGCCGTGAAGGCACTTGTATGGACTACAAAACCCACTGGGTGTCCAACTCCCGAAAGTCGAAAAAGTACCCAGCCGAAGAGGGTACCCGCGGCATGCCTTTTCTATACGGAAATGTGCATTTTCGGTCATATTTGTCCCCCTATTTCTCGGAAACCCGAGTTTTCCCGGCATAGCGGTGCATGTGGTCTGAGAGTGCCACCCTTCTACTGTAAGACCTTCTAGGTGGCTAGCTCCCGAAAGTCCGCGCTCGGCGATGACAGGCCTGCAAATTACCCCACCCCCTACCGGCACATGTTATAGTGCCCAATGTTCGAGTTAAAATTTCCGAGAAACCAGAGTTTTCCCGGAATAGCCGACCTATGGGCCGTGAAGGCACTTGTATGGACTACAAAACCCACTGGGTGTCCAACTCCCGAAAGTCGAAAAAGTACCCAGCCGAAGAGGGTACCCGCGGCATGCCTTTTCTATACGGAAATGTGCATTTTCGGTCATATTTGTCCCCCTATTTCTCGGAAACCAGAGTTTTCCCGGCATAGCGGTGCATGTGGTCTGAGAGTGCCACCCTCCTACTGAAAGACCCACTAGGTGGCTAGCTCCCGAAAGTCCGCGCTCGGCGATGACAGGCCTGCAAATTACACCACCCCCTGCCGGCACATGTTATAGTGCCCAATGTTCGAGTTAAAATTTCCGAGAAACCAGAGTTTTCCCGGAATAGCCGACCTATGGGCCGTGAAGGCACTTGTATAGACTACAAAACCCACTGGGTGTCCAACTCCCGAAAGTCGAAAAAGTACCCAGCCAAAGAGGGTACCCGCGGCATGCCTTTTCTATACGGAAATGTGCATTTTCGGTCATATTTGTCCCCCTATTTCTCGGAAACCAGAGTTTTCCCGGCATAGCGGTGCATGTGGTCTGAGAGTGCCACCCTTCTACTGTAAGACCCACTAGGTGGCTAGCTCCCGAAAGTCCGCGCTCGGCGATGACAGGCCTGCAAATTACCCCACCCCCTACCGGCACATGTTATAGTGCCCAATGTTCGAGTTAAAATTTCCGAGAAACCAGAGTTTTCCCGGAATAGCCGACCTATGGGCCGTGAAGGCACTTGTATGGACTACAAAACCCACTGGGTGTCCAACTCCCGAAAGTCGAAAAAGTACCCAGCCGAAGAGGGTACCCGCGGCATGCCTTTTCTATACGGAAATGTGCATTTTCGGTCATATTTGTCCCCCTATTTCTCGGAAACCAGAGTTTTCCCGGCATAGCGGTGCATGTGGTCTGAGAGTGCCACCCTTCTACTGTAAGACCCACTAGGTGGCTAGCTCCCGAAAGTCCGCGCTCGGCGATGACAGGCCTGCAAATTACCCCACCCCCTACCGGCACATGTTATAGTGCCCAATGTTCGAGTTAAAATTTCCGAGAAACCAGAGTTTTCCCGGAATAGCCGACCTATGGGCCGTGAAGGCACTTGTATGGACTACAAAACCCACTGGGTGTCCAACTCCCGAAAGTCGAAAAAGTACCCAGCCGAAGAGGGTACCCGCGGCATGCCTTTTCTATACGGAAATGTGCATTTTCGGTCATATTTGTCCCCCTATTTCTCGGAAACCCGAGTTTTCCCGGCATAGCGGTGCATGTGGTCTGAGAGTGCCACCCTTCTACTGTAAGACCTTCTAGGTGGCTAGCTCCCGAAAGTCCGCGCTCGGCGATGACAGGCCTGCAAATTACCCCACCCCCTACCGGCACATGTTATAGTGCCCAATGTTCGAGTTATAATTTCCGAGAAACCAGAGTTTTCCCGGAATAGCCGACCTATGGGCCGTGAAGGCACTTGTATGGACTACAAAACCCACTGGGTGTCCAACTCCCGAAAGTAGAAAAAGTACCCAGCCGAAGAGGGTACCCGCGGCATGCCTTTTCTTTACGGAAATGTGCATTTTCGGTCATATTTGTCCCCCTATTTCTCGGAAACCAGAGTTTTCCCGGCATAGCGGTGCATGTGGTCTGAGAGTGCCACCCTTCTACTGTAAGACCCACTAGGTGGCTAGCTCCCGAAAGTCCGCGCTCGGCGATGACAGGCCTGCAAATTACCCCACCCCCTACCGGCACATGTTATAGTGCCCAATGTTCGAGTTAAAATTTCCGAGAAACCAGAGTTTTCCCGGAATAGCCGACCTATGGGCCGTGAAGGCATTTGTATGGACTACAAAACCCACTGGGTGTCCAACTCCCGAAAGTCGAAAAAGTACCCAGCCGAAGAGGGTACCCGCGGCATGCCTTTTCTATACGGAAATGTGCATTTTTGGTCATATTTGTCCCCCTATTTCTCGGAAACCAGAGTTTTCCCGGCATAGCGGTGCATGTGGTCTGAGAGTGCCACCCTTCTACTGTAAGACCCACTAGGTGGCTAGCTCCCGAAAGTCCGCGCTCGGCGATGACAGGCCTGCAAATTACCCCACCCCCTACCGGCACATGTTATAGTGCCCAATGTTCGAGTTAAAATTTCCGAGAAACCAGAGTTTTCCCGGAATAGCCGACCTATGGGCCGTGAAGGCACTTGTATGGACTACAAAACCCACTGGGTGTCCAACTCCCGAAAGTCGAAAAAGTACCCAGCCGAAGAGGGTACCCGCGGCATGCCTTTTCTATACGGAAATGTGCATTTTCGGTCATATTTGTCCCCCTATTTTTCGGAAACCAGAGTTTTCCCGGCATAGCGGTGCATGTGGTCTGAGAGTGCCACCCTTCTACTGTAAGACCCACTAGGTGGCTAGCTCCCGAAAGTCCGCGCTCGGCGATGACAGGCCTGCAAATTACCCCACCCCCTACCGGCACATGTTATAGTGCCCAATGTTCGAGTTAAAATTTCCGAGAAACCAGAGTTTTCCCGGAATAGCCGACCTATGGGCCGTGAAGGCACTTTTATGGACTACAAAACCCACTGGGTGTCCAACTCCCGAAAGTCGAAAAAGTACCCAGCCGAAGAGGGTACCCGCGGCATGCCTTTTCTATACGGAAATGTGCATTTTCGGTCATATTTGTCCCCCTATTTCTCGGAAACCCGAGTTTTCCCGGCATAGCGGTGCATGTGGTCTGAGAGTGCCACCCTTCTACTGTAAGACCTTCTAGGTGGCTAGCTCCCGAAAGTCCGCGCTCGGCGATGACAGGCCTGCAAATTACCCCACCCCCTACCGGCACATGTTATAGTGCCCAATGTTCGAGTTAAAATTTCCGAGAAACCAGAGTTTTCCCGGAATAGCCGACCTATGGGCCGTGAAGGCACTTGTATGGACTACAAAACCCACTGGGTGTCCAACTCCCGAAAGTCGAAAAAGTACCCAGCCGAAGAGGGTACCCGCGGCATGCCTTTTCTATACGGAAATGTGCATTTTTGGTCATATTTGTCCCCCTATTTCTCGGAAACCAGAGTTTTCCCGGCATAGCGGTGCATGTGGTCTGAGAGTGCCACCCTTCTACTGTAAGACCCACTAGGTGGCTAGCTCCTGAAAGTCCGCGCTCGGCGATGACAGGCCTGCAAATTACCCCACCCCCTACCGGCACATGTTATAGTGCCCAATGTTCGAGTTAAAATTTCCGAGAAACCATAGTTTTCCCGGAAAAGCCGACCTATGGGCCGTGAAGGCACTTGTATAGACTACAAAACCCACTGGGTATCCAACTCCCGAAAGTCGAAAAAGTACCCAGCCAAAGAGGGTACCCGCGGCATGCCTTTTCTATACGGAAATGTGCATTTTCGGTCATATTTGTTCCCCTATTTCTCGGAAACCAGAGTTTTCCCGGCATAGCGGTGCATGTGGTCTGAGAGTGCCACCCTTCTACTGTAAGACCCACTAGGTGGCTAGCTCCAGAAAGTCCGCGCTCGGCGATGACAGGCCTGCAAATTACCCCACCCCCTACCGGCACATGTTATAGTGCCCAATGTTCGAGTTAAAATTTCCGAGAAACCAGAGTTTTCCCGGAATAGCCGACCTATGGGCCGTGAAGGCACTTGTATGGACTACAAAACCCACTGGGTGTCCAACTCCCGAAAGTCGAAAAAGTACCCAGCCGAAGAGGGTACCCGCGGCATGCCTTTTCTATACGGAAATGTGCATTTTCGGTCATATTTGTCCCCCTATTTCTCGGAAACCAGAGTTTTCCCGGCATAGCGGTGCATGTGGTCTGAGAGTGCCACCCTTCTACTGTAAGACCCACTAGGTGGCTAGCTCCCGAATGTCCGCGCTCGGCGATGACAGGCCTGCAAATTACCCCACCCCCTACCGGCACATGTTATAGTGCCCAATGTTCGAGTTAAAATTTCCGAGAAACCAGAGTTTTCCCGGAATAGCCGGCCTATGGGCCGTGAAGGCACTTGTATGGACTACAAAACCCACTGGGTGTCCAACTCCCGAAAGTCGAAAAAGTACCCAGCCGAAGAGGGTACCCGCGGCATGCCTTTTCTATACGGAAATGTGCATTTTCGGTCATATTTGTCCCCATATTTCTCGGAAACCAGAGTTTTCCCGGCATAGCGGTGCATGTGGTCTGAGAGTGCCACCCTTCTACTGTAAGACCCACTAGGTGGCTAGCTCCCGAAAGTCCGCGCTCGGCGATGACAGGCCTGCAAATTACCCCACCCCCTATCGGCACATGTTATAGTGCCCAATGTTCGAGTTAAAATTTCCGAGAAACCAGAGTTTTCCCGGAATAGCCGACCTTTGGGCCGTGAAGGCACTTGTATGGACTACAAAACCCACTGGGTATCCAACTCCCGAAAGTCGAAAAAGTACCCAGCCGAAGAGGGTACCCGCGGCATGCCTTTTCTATACGGAAATGTGCATTTTCGGTCATATTTGTCCCCCTATTTCTCGGAAACCAGAGTTTTCCCGGCATAGCGGTGCATGTGGTCTGAGAGTGCCACCCTTCTACTGTAAGACCCACTAGGTGGCTAGCTCCCGAAATTCCGCGCTCGGCGATGACAGGCCTGCAAATTACCCCACCCCCTACCGGCACATGTTATAGTGCCCAATGTTCGAGTTAAAATTTCCGAGAAACCAGAGTTTTCCCGGAATAGCCGACCTATGGGCCGTGAAGGCACTTGTATGGACTACAAAACCCACTGGGTATCCAACTCCCGAAAGTCGAAAAAGTACCCAGCCGAAGAGGGTACCCGCGGCATGCCTTTTCTATACGGAAATGTGCATTTTCGGTCATATTTGTCCCCCTATTTCTCGGAAACCCGAGTTTTCCCGGCATAGCGGTGCATGTGGTCTGAGAGTGCCACCCTTCTACTGTAAGACCTTCTAGGTGGCTAGCTCCCGAAAGTCCGCGCTCGGCGATGACAGGCCTGCAAATTACCCCACCCCCTACCGGCACATGTTATAGTGCCCAATGTTCGAGTTAAAATTTCCGAGAAACCAGAGTTTTCCCGGAATAGCCGACCTATGGGCCGTGAAGGCACTTGTATGGACTACAAAACCCACTGGGTGTCCAACTCCCGAAAGTCGAAAAAATACCCAGCCGAAGAGGGTACCCGCGGCATGCCTTTTCTATACGGAAATGTGCATTTTCGGTCATATTTGTCCCCCTATTTCTCGGAAACCAGAGTTTTCCCGGCATAGCGGTGCATGTGGTCTGAGAGTGCCACCCTCCTACTGAAAGACCCACTAGGTGGCTAGCTCCCGAAAGTCCGCGCTCGGCGATGACAGGCCTGCAAATTACACCACCCCCTGCCGGCACATGTTATAGTGCCCAATGTTCGAGTTAAAATTTCCGAGAAACCAGAGTTTTCCCGGAATAGCCGACCTATGGGCCGTGAAGGCACTTGTATAGACTACAAAACCCACTGGGTGTCCAACTCCCGAAAGTCGAAAAAGTACCCAGCCAAAGAGGGTACCCGCGGCATGCCTTTTCTATACGGAAATGTGCATTTTCGGTCATATTTGTCCCCCTATTTCTCGGAAACCAGAGTTTTCCCGGCATAGCGGTGCATGTGGTCTGAGAGTGCCACCCTTCTACTGTAAGACCCACTAGGTGGCTAGCTCCCGAAAGTCCGCGCTCGGCGATGACAGGCCTGCAAATTACCCCACCCCCTACCGGCACATGTTATAGTGCCCAATGTTCGAGTTAAAATTTCCGAGAAACCAGAGTTTTCCCGGAATAGCCGACCTATGGGCCGTGAAGGCACTTGTATGGACTACAAAACCCACTGGGTGTCCAACTCCCGAAAGTCGAAAAAGTACCCAGCCGAAGAGGGTACCCGCGGCATGCCTTTTCTATACGGAAATGTGCATTTTCGGTCATATTTGTCCCCCTATTTCTCGGAAACCAGAGTTTTCCCGGCATAGCGGTGCATGTGGTCTGAGAGTGCCACCCTTCTACTGTAAGACCCACTAGGTGGCTAGCTCCCGAAAGTCCGCGCTCGGCGATGACAGGCCTGCAAATTACCCCACCCCCTACCGGCACATGTTATAGTGCCCAATGTTCGAGTTAAAATTTCCGAGAAACCAGAGTTTTCCCGGAATAGCCGACCTATGGGCCGTGAAGGCACTTGTATGGACTACAAAACCCACTGGGTGTCCAACTCCCGAAAGTCGAAAAAGTACCCAGCCGAAGAGGGTACCCGCGGCATGCCTTTTCTATACGGAAATGTGCATTTTCGGTCATATTTGTCCCCCTATTTCTCGGAAACCCGAGTTTTCCCGGCATAGCGGTGCATGTGGTCTGAGAGTGCCACCCTTCTACTGTAAGACCCACTAGGTGGCTAGCTCCCGAAAGTCCGCGCTCGGCGATGACAGGCCTGCAAATTACCCCACCCCCTACCGGCACATGTTATAGTGCCCAATGTTCGAGTTATAATTTCCGAGAAACCAGAGTTTTCCCGGAATAGCCGACCTATGGGCCGTGAAGGCACTTCTATGGACTACAAAACCCACTGGGTGTCCAACTCCCGAAAGTAGAAAAAGTACCCAGCCGAAGAGGGTACCCGCGGCATGCCTTTTCTTTACGGAAATGTGCATTTTCGGTCATATTTGTCCCCCTATTTCTCGGAAACCAGAGTTTTCCCGGCATAGCGGTGCATGTGGTCTGAGAGTGCCACCCTTCTACTGTAAGACCCACTAGGTGGCTAGCTCCCGAAAGTCCGCGCTCGGCGATGACAGGCCTGCAAATTACCCCACCCCCTACCGGCACATGTTATAGTGCCCAATGTTCGAGTTAAAATTTCCGAGAAACCAGAGTTTTCCCGGAATAGCCGACCTATGGGCCGTGAAGGCATTTGTATGGACTACAAAACCCACTGGGTGTCCAACTCCCGAAAGTCGAAAAAGTACCCAGCCGAAGAGGGTACCCGCGGCATGCCTTTTCTATACGGAAATGTGCATTTTCGGTCATATTTGTCCCCCTATTTCTCGGAAACCAGAGTTTTCCCGGCATAGCGGTGCATGTGGTCTGAGAGTGCCACCCTTCTACTGTAAGACCTTCTAGGTGGCTAGCTCCCGAAAGTCCGCGCTCGGCGATGACAGGCCTGCAAATTACCCCACCCCCAACCCGCACATGTTATAGTGCCCAATGTTCGAGTTAAAATTTCCGAGAAACCAGAGTTTTCCCGGAATAGCCGACCTATGGGCCGTGAAGGCACTTGTATAGACTACAAAACCCACTGGGTGTCCAACTCCCGAAAGTCGAAAAAGTACCCAGCCGAAGAGGGTACCCGCGGCATGCCTTTTCTATACGGAAATGTGCATTTTTGGTCATATTTGTCCCCCTATTTCTCGGAAACCAGAGTTTTCCCGGCATAGCGGTGCATGTGGTCTGAGAGTGCCACCCTTCTACTGTAAGACCCACTAGGTGGCTAGCTCCCGAAAGTCCGCGCTCGGCGATGACAGGCCTGCAAATTACCCCACCCCCTACCGGCACATGTTATAGTGCCCAATGTTCGAGTTAAAATTTCCGAGAAACCAGAGTTTTCCCGGAATAGCCGACCTATGGGCCGTGAAGGCACTTGTATGGACTACAAAACCCACTGGGTGTCCAACTCCCGAAAGTCGAAAAAGTACCCAGCCGAAGAGGGTACCCGCGGCATGCCTTTTCTATACGGAAATGTGCATTTTCGGTCATATTTGTCCCCCTATTTCTCGGAAACCAGAGTTTTCCCGGCATAGCGGTGCATGTGGTCTGAGAGTGCCACCCTTCTACTGTAAGACCCACTAGGTGGCTAGCTCCCGAAAGTCCGCGCTCGGCGATGACAGGCCTGCAAATTACCCCACCCCCTACCGGCACATGTTATAGTGCCCAATGTTCGAGTTAAAATTTCCGAGAAACCAGAGTTTTCCCGGAATAGCCGACCTATGGGCCGTGAAGGCACTTTTATGGACTACAAAACCCACTGGGTGTCCAACTCCCGAAAGTCGAAAAAGTACCCAGCCGAAGAGGGTACCCGCGGCATGCCTTTTCTATACGGAAATGTGCATTTTCGGTCATATTTGTCCCCCTATTTCTCGGAAACCCGAGTTTTCCCGGCATAGCGGTGCATGTGGTCTGAGAGTGCCACCCTTCTACTGTAAGACCTTCTAGGTGGCTAGCTCCCGAAAGTCCGCGCTCGGCGATGACAGGCCTGCAAATTACCCCACCCCCTACCGGCACATGTTATAGTGCCCAATGTTCGAGTTATAATTTCCGAGAAACCAGAGTTTTCCCGGAATAGCCGACCTATGGGCCGTGAAGGCACTTGTATGGACTACAAAACCCACTGGGTGTCCAACTCCCGAAAGTAGAAAAAGTACCCAGCCGAAGAGGGTACCCGCGGCATGCCTTTTCTTTACGGAAATGTGCATTTTCGGTCATATTTGTCCCCCTATTTCTCGGAAACCAGAGTTTTCCCGGCATAGCGGTGCATGTGGTCTGAGAGTGCCACCCTTCTACTGTAAGACCCACTAGGTGGCTAGCTCCCGAAAGTCCGCGCTCGGCGATGACAGGCCTGCAAATTACCCCAACCCCTACCGGCACATGTTATAGTGCCCAATGTTCGAGTTATAATTTCCGAGAAACCAGAGTTTTCCCGGAATAGCCGACCTATGGGCCGTGAAGGCACTTGTATGGAATACAAAACCCACTGGGTGTCCAACTCCCGAAAGTAGAAAAAGTACCCAGCCGAAGAGGGTACCCGCGGCATGCCTTTTCTTTACGGAAATGTGCATTTTCGGTCATATTTGTCCCCCTATTTCTCGGAAACCAGAGTTTTCCCGGCATAGCGGTGCATGTGGTCTGAGAGTGCCACCCTTCTACTGTAAGACCCACTAGGTGGCTAGCTCCCGAAAGTCCGCGCTCGGCGATGACAGGCCTGTAAATTACCCCACCCCCTACCGGCACATGTTATAGTGCCCAATGTTCGAGTTAAAATTTCCGAGAAACCAGAGTTTTCCCGGAATAGCCGACCTATGGGCCGTGAAGGCACTTGTATAGACTACAAAACCCACTGGGTGTCCAACTCCCGAAAGTCGAAAAAGTACCCAGCCGAAGAGGGTACCCGCGGCATGCCTTTTCTATACGGAAATGTGCATTTTCGGTCATATTTGTCCCCCTATTTCTCGGAAACCAGAGTTTTCCCGGCATAGCGGTGCATGTGGTCTGAGAGTGCCACCCTTCTACTGTAAGACCCACTAGGTGGCTAGCTCCCGAAAGTCCGCGCTCGGCGATGACAGGCCTGCAAATTACCCCACCCCCTACCCGCACATGTTATAGTGCCCAATGTTCGAGTTAAAATTTCCGAGAAACCAGAGTTTTCCCGGAATAGCCGACCTATGGGCCGTGAAGGCACTTGTATAGACTACAAAACCCACTGGGTGTCCAACTCCCGAAAGTCGAAAAAGTACCCAGCCGAAGAGGGTACCCGCGGCATGCCTTTTCTATACGGAAATGTGCATTTTCGGTCATATTTGTCCCCCTATTTCTCGGAAACCAGAGTTTTCCCGGAATAGCCGACCTATGGGCCGTGAAGGCACTTGTATGGACTACAAAACCCACTGGGTGTCCAACTCCCGAAAGTCGAAAAAGTACCCAGCCGAAGAGGGTACCCGCGGCATGCCTTTTCTATACGGAAATATGCATTTTCGGTCATATTTGTCCCCCTATTTCTCGGAAACCAGAGTTTTCCCGGCATAGCGGTGCATGTGGTCTGAGAGTGCCACCCTTCTACTGTAAGACCTTCTAGGTGGCTAGCTCCCGAAAGTCCGCGCTCGGCGATGACAGGCCTGCAAATTACCCCACCCCCTACCGGCACATGTTATAGTGCCCAATGTTCGAGTTATAATTTCCGAGAAACCAGAGTTTTCCCGGAAAAGCCGACCTATGGGCCGTGAAGGCACTTGTATGGACGACAAAACCCACTGGGTGTCCAACTCCCGAAAGTAGAAAAAGTACCCAGCCGAAGAGGGTACCCGCGGCATGCCTTTTCTTTACGGAAATGTGCATTTTCGGTCATATTTGTCCCCCTATTTCTCGGAAACCAGAGTTTTCCCGGCATAGCGGTGCATGTGGTCTGAGAGTGCCACCCTTCTACTGTAAGACCCACTAGGTGGCTAGCTCCCGAAAGTCCGCGCTCGGCGATGACAGGCCTGCAAATTACCCCACCCCCTACCGGCACATGCTATAGTGCCCAATGTTCGAGTTAAAATTTCCGAGAAACCAGAGTTTTCCCGGAATAGCCGACCTATGGGCCGTGAAGACACTTGTATGGACTACAAAACCCACTGGGTGTCCAACTCCCGAAAGTCGAAAAAGTACCCAGCCGAAGAGGGTACCCGCGGCATGCATTTTCTATACGGAAATGTGCATTTTCGGTCATATTTGTCCCCCTATTTCTCGGAAACCAGAGTTTTCCCGGCATAGCGGTGCATGTGGTCTAAGAGTGCCACCCTTCTACTGTAAGACCCACTAGGTGGCTAGCTCCCGAAAGTCCGCGCTCGGCGATGACAGGCCTGCAAATTACCCCACCCCCTACCGGCACATGTTATAGTGCCCAATGTTCGAGTTAAAATTTCCGAGAAACCAGAGTTTTCCCGGAATAGCCGACCTATGGGCCGTGAAGGCACTTGTATGGACTACAAAACCCACTGGGTGTCCAACTCCCGAAAGTCGAAAAAGTACCCAGCCGAAGAGGGTACCCGCGACATGCCTTTTCTATACGGAAATGTGCATTTTCGGTCATATTTGTCCCCCTATTTCTCGGAAACCAGAGTTTTCCCGGCATAGCGGTGCATGTGGTCTGAGAGAGCCACCCTTCTACTGTAAGACCCACTAGGTGTCTAGCTCCCAAAAGTCCGCGCTCGGCGATGACAGGCCTGCAAATTACCCCACCCCCTACCGGCACATGTTATAGTGCCCAATGTTCGAGTTAAAATTTCCGAGAAACCAGAGTTTTCCCGGAATAGCCGACCTATGGGCCGTGAAGGCACTTGTATGGACTACAAAACCCACTGGGTGTCCAACTCCCGAAAGTCGAAAAAGTACCCAGCCGAAGAGGGTAACCGCGGCATGCCTTTTTCTATACGGAAATGTGCATTTTCGGTCATATTTGTCCCCCTATTTCTCGGAAACCAGAGTTTTCCCGGCATAGCGGTGCATGTGGTCTGAGAGTGCCACCCTTCTACTGTAAGACCCACTAGGTGGCTAGCTCCCGAAAGTCCGCGCTCGGCGATAACAGGCCTGCAAAAATACCCCACCCCCTACCGGCACATGTTATAGTGCCCAATGTTCGAGTTAAAATTTCCGAGAAACCAGAGTTTTCCCGGAATAGCCGACCTATGGGCCGTGAAGGCACTTGTATGGACTACAAAACCCACTGGGTGTCCAACTCTCGAAAGTCGAAAAAGTACCCAGCCGAAGAGGGTACCCGCGGCATGCCTTTTCTATACGGAAATGTGCATTTTCGGTCATATTTGTCCCCCTATTTCTCGGAAACCAGAGTTTTCCCGGCATAGCGGTGCATGTGGTCTGAGAGTGCCACCCTTCTACTGTAAGACCTTCTAGGTGGCTAGCTCCCGAAAGTCCGCGCTCGGCGATGACAGGCCTGCAAATTACCCCACCCCCTACCGGCACATGTTATAGTGCCCAATGTTCGAGTTAAAATTTCCGAGAAACCAGAGTTTTCCCGGAATAGCCGACCTATGGGCCGTGAAGGCACTTGTATGGACTACAAAACCCACTGGGTGTCCAACTCCCGAAAGTCGAAAAAGTACCCAGCCGAAGAGGGTACCCGCGGCATGCATTTTCTATACGGAAATGTGCATTTTCGGTCATATTTGTCCCCCTATTTCTCTGAAACCAGAGTTTTCCCGGCATAGCGGTGCATGTGGTCTGAGAGTGCCACCCTTCTACTGTAAGACCCACTAGGTGGCTAGCTCCCGAAAGTCCGCGCTCGGCGATGACAGGCCTGCAAATTACCCCGACCCCTACCGGCACATGTTATAGTGCCCAATGTTCGAGTTAAAATTTCCGAGAAACAAGAGTTTTCCCGGAATAGCCGACCTATGGGCCGTGAAGGCACTTGTATGGACTACAAAACCCACTGGGTGTCCAACTCCCGAAAGTCGAAAAAGTACCCAGCCGAAGAGGGTACCCGCGGCATGCCTTTTCTATACGGAAAT
This sequence comes from Rugalucina vietnamica, assembly GCA_964017185.1. Taxonomy (NCBI): domain Eukaryota; kingdom Metazoa; phylum Mollusca; class Bivalvia; order Lucinida; family Lucinidae; genus Rugalucina; species Rugalucina vietnamica. The sequence continues at coordinate 63,917,688 of OZ024873.1, forward strand.
GTGCATTTTCGGTCATATTTGTCCCCCTATTTCTCGGAAACCAGAGTTTTCCCGGCATAGCGGTGCATGTGGTCTGAGAGTGCCACCCTTCTACTGTAAGACCCACTAGGTGGCTAGCTCCCGAAAGTCCGCGCTCGGCGATGACAGGCCTGCAAATTACCCCACCCCCTACCAGCACATGTTATAGTGCCCAATGTTCGAGTTAAAATTTCCGAGAAACCAGAGTTTTCCCGGAATAGCCGACCTATGGGCCGTGAAGGCACTTGTATGGAATACAAAACCCACTGGGTGTCCAACTCCCGAAAGTCGAAAAAGTACCCAGCCGAAGAGGGTACCCGCGGCATGTCTTTTCTATACGGAAATGTGCATTTTCGGTCATATTTGTCCCCCTATTTCTCGGAAACCAGAGTTTTTCCGGCATAGCGGTGCATGTGGTCTGAGAGTGCCACCCTTCTACTGTAAGACCCACTAGGTGGCTAGCTCCCGAAAGTCCGCGCTCGGCGATGACAGGCCTGCAAATTACTTCACCCCCTACCGGCACATGTTATAGTGCCCAATGTTCGAGTTAAAATTTCCGAGAAACCAGAGTTTTCCGGAATAGCCGACCTATGGGCCGTGAAGGCACTTGTATGGACTACAAAACCCACTGGGTGTCCAACTCCCGAAAGTCGAAAAAGTACCCAGCCGAAGAGGGTACCCGCGGCATGCCTTTTCTATACGGAAATGTGCATTTTCGGTCATATTTGTCCCCCTATTTCTCGGAAACCAGAGTTTTCCCGGCATAGCGGTGCATGTGGTCTGAGAGTGCCACCCTTCTACTGTAAGACCCACTAGGTGGCTAGCTCCCGAAAGTCCGCGCTCGGCGATGACAGGCCTGCAAATTACCCCACCCCCTACCGGCACATGTTATAGTGTCCAATGTTCGAGTTAAAATTTCCGAGAAACCAGAGTTTTCCCGGAATAGCCGACCTATGGGCCGTGAAGGCACTTGTATGGACTACAAAACCCACTGGGTGTCCAACTCCCGAAAGTCGAAAAAGTACCCAGCCGAAGAGGGTACCCGCGGCATGCCTTTTCTATACGGAAATGTGCATTTTCGGTCATATTTGTCCCCCTATTTCTCGGAAACCAGAGTTTTCCCGGCATAGCGGTGCATGTGGTCTGAGAGTGCCACCCTTCTACTGTAAGACCTTCTAGGTGGCTAGCTCCCGAAAGTCCGCGCTCGGCGATGACAGGCCTGCAAATTACCCCACCCCCTACCGGCACATGTTATAGTGCCCAATGTTCGAGTTAAAATTTCCGAGAAACCAGAGTTTTCCCGGAATAGCCGACCTATGGGCCGTGAAGGCACTTGTATGGACTACAAAACCCACTGGGTGTCCAACTCCCGAAAGTCGAAAAAGTACCCAGCCGAAGAGGGTACCCGCGGCATGCATTTTCTATACGGAAATGTGCATTTTCGGTCATATTTGTCCCCCTATTTCTCTGAAACCAGAGTTTTCCCGGCATAGCGGTGCATGTGGTCTGAGAGTGCCACCCTTCTACTGTAAGACCCACTAGGTGGCTAGCTCCCGAAAGTCCGCGCTCGGCGATGACAGGCCTGCAAATTACCCCACCCCCTACCGGCACATGTTATAGTGCCCAATGTTCGAGTTAAAATTTCCGAGAAACAAGAGTTTTCCCGGAATAGCCGACCTATGGGCCGTGAAGGCACTTGTATGGACTACAAAACCCACTGGGTGTCCAACTCCCGAAAGTCGAAAAAGTACCCAGCCGAAGAGGGTACCCGCGGCATGCCTTTTCTATACGGAAATGTGCATTTTCGGTCATATTTGTCCCCCTATTTCTCGGAAACCAGAGTTTTCCCGGCATAGCGGTGCATGTGGTCTGAGAGTGCCACCCTTCTACTGTAAGACCCACTAGGTGGCTAGCTCCCGAAAGTCCGCGCTCGGCGATGACAGGCCTGCAAATTACCCCACCCCCTACCAGCACATGTTATAGTGCCCAATGTTCGAGTTAAAATTTCCGAGAAACCAGAGTTTTCCCGGAATAGCCGACGTATGGGCCGTGAAGGCACTTGTATGGAATACAAAACCCACTGGGTGTCCAACTCCCGAAAGTCGAAAAAGTACCCAGCCGAAGAGGGTACCCGCGGCATGTCTTTTCTATACGGAAATGTGCATTTTCGGTCATATTTGTCCCCCTATTTCTCGGAAACCAGAGTTTTTCCGGCATAGCGGTGCATGTGGTCTGAGAGTGCCACCCTTCTACTGTAAGACCCACTAGGTGGCTAGCTCCCGAAAGTCCGCGCTCGGCGATGACAGGCCTGCAAATTACCCCACCCCCTACCGGCACATGTTATAGTGCCCAATGTTCGAGTTAAAATTTCCGAGAAACCAGAGTTTTCCCGGAATAGCCGACCTATGGGCCGTGAAGGCACTTGTATGGACTACAAAACCCACTGGGTGTCCAACTCCCGAAAGTCGAAAAAGTACCCAGCCGAAGAGGGTACCCGCGGCATGCCTTTTCTATACGGAAATGTGCATTTTCGGTCATATTTGTCCCCCTATTTCTCGGAAACCAGAGTTTTCCCGGCATAGCGGTGCATGTGGTCTGAGAGTGCCACCCTTCTACTGTAAGACCCACTAGGTGGCTAGCTCCCGAAAGTCCGCGCTCGGCGATGACAGGCCTGCAAATTACCCCACCCCCTACCGGCACATGTTATAGTGCCCAATGTTCGAGTTGAAATTTCCGAGAAACCAGAGTTTTCCCGGAATAGCCGACCTATGGGCCGTGAAGGCACTTGTATAGACTACAAAACCCACTGGGTGTCCAACTCCCGAAAGTCGAAAAAGTACCCAGCCGAAGAGGGTACCCGCGGCATGCCTTTTCTATACGGAAATGTGCATTTTCGGTCATATTTGTCCCCCTATTTCTCGGAAACCAGAGTTTTCCCGGCATAGCGGTGCATGTGGTCTCAGAGTGCCACCCTTCTACTGTAAGACCCACTAGGTGGCTAGCTCCCGAAAGTCCGCGCTCGGCGATGACAGGCCTGCAAATTACCCCACCCCCTACCGGCACATGTTATAGTGCCCAATGTTCGAGTTAAAATTTCCGAGAAACAAGAGTTTTCCCGGAATAGCCGACCTATGGGCCGTGAAGGCACTTGTATGGACTACAAAACCCACTGGGTGTCCAACTCCCGAAAGTCGAAAAAGTACCCAGCCGAAGAGGGTACCCGCGGCATGCCTTTTCTATACGGAAATGTGCATTTTCGGTCATATTTGTCCCCCTATTTCTCGGAAACCAGAGTTTTCCCGGCATAGCGGTGCATGTGGTCTGAGAGTGCCACCCTTCTACTGTAAGACCCACTAGGTGGCTAGCTCCCGAAAGTCCGCGCTCGGCGATGACAGGCCTGCAAATTACCCCACCCCCTACCAGCACATGTTATAGTGCCCAATGTTCGAGTTAAAATTTCCGAGAAACCAGAGTTTTCCCGGAATAGCCGACGTATGGGCCGTGAAGGCACTTGTATGGAATACAAAACCCACTGGGTGTCCAACTCCCGAAAGTCGAAAAAGTACCCAGCCGAAGAGGGTACCCGCGGCATGTCTTTTCTATACGGAAATGTGCATTTTCGGTCATATTTGTCCCCCTATTTCTCGGAAACCAGAGTTTTTCCGGCATAGCGGTGCATGTGGTCTGAGAGTGCCACCCTTCTACTGTAAGACCCACTAGGTGGCTAGCTCCCGAAAGTCCGCGCTCGGCGATGACAGGCCTGCAAATTACCCCACCCCCTACCGGCACATGTTATAGTGCCCAATGTTCGAGTTAAAATTTCCGAGAAACCAGAGTTTTCCCGGAATAGCCGACCTATGGGCCGTGAAGGCACTTGTATGGACTACAAAACCCACTGGGTGTCCAACTCCCGAAAGTCGAAAAAGTACCCAGCCGAAGAGGGTACCCGCGGCATGCCTTTTCTATACGGAAATGTGCATTTTCGGTCATATTTGTCCCCCTATTTCTCGGAAACCAGAGTTTTCCCGGCATAGCGGTGCATGTGGTCTGAGAGTGCCACCCTTCTACTGTAAGACCCACTAGGTGGCTAGCTCCCGAAAGTCCGCGCTCGGCGATGACAGGCCTGCAAATTACCCCACCCCCTACCGGCACATGTTATAGTGCCCAATGTTCGAGTTGAAATTTCCGAGAAACCAGAGTTTTCCCGGAATAGCCGACCTATGGGCCGTGAAGGCACTTGTATAGACTACAAAACCCACTGGGTGTCCAACTCCCGAAAGTCGAAAAAGTACCCAGCCGAAGAGGGTACCCGCGGCATGCCTTTTCTATACGGAAATGTGCATTTTCGGTCATATTTGTCCCCCTATTTCTCGGAAACCAGAGTTTTCCCGGCATAGCGGTGCATGTGGTCTCAGAGTGCCACCCTTCTACTGTAAGACCCACTAGGTGGCTAGCTCCCGAAAGTCCGCGCTCGGCGATGACAGGCCTGCAAATTACCCCACCCCCTACCGGCACATGGTATAGTGCCCAATGTTCGAGTTAAAATTTCCGAGAAACCAGAGTTTTCCCGGAATAGCCGACCTATGGGCCGTGAAGGCACTTGTATGGACTACAAAACCCACTGGGTGTCCAACTCCCGAAAGTCGAAAAAATACCCAGCCGAAGAGGGTACCCGCGGCATGCCTTTTCTATATGGAAATGTGCATTTTCGGTCATATTTGTCCCCCTATTTCTCGGAAACTCGAGTTTTCCCGGCATAGCGGTGCATGTGGTCTGAGAGTGCCACCCTTCTACTGTAAGACCCACTAGGTGGCTAGCTCCCGAAAGTCCGCGCTCGGCGATGACAGGCCTGCAAATTACCCCACCCCTTACCGGCACATGTTGTAGTGCCCAATGTTCGAGTTAAAATTTCCGAGAAACCAGAGTTTTCCCGGAATAGCCGACGTATGGGCCGTGAAGGCACTTGTATGGACTACAAAACCCACTGGGTCTCCAACTCCCGAAAGTCGAAAAAGTACCCAGCCGAAGAGGGTACCCGCGGCATGCCTTTTCTATACGGAAATGTGCATTTTCGGTCATATTTGTCCCCCTATTTCTCGGAAACCAGAGTTTTCCCGGCATAGCGGTGCATGTGGTCTGAGAGTGCCACCCTTCTACTGTAAGACCCACTAGGTGGCTAGCTCCCGAAAGTCCGCGCTCGGCGATGACAGGCCTGCAAATTACCCCACCCCCTACCGGCACATGTTATAGTGCCCAATGTTCGAATTAAAATTTCCGAGAAACCAGAGTTTTCTTGGAATAGCCGACCTATGGGCCGTTAAGGCACTTGTATGGACCCACTGGGTCTCCAACTCCCGAAAGCCGAAAAAGTACCCAGCCGAAGAGGGTACCCGCGGCATGCCTTTTCTATACGGAAGTGCGCATTTTCGGTCATATTTGTACCCCTATTTCTTGGAAACCAGAGTTTTCCTGGCATAGCGGCGTATGTGGCCTGAGAGTGCCACCATTCTACTGTAAAACCCATAAAGTCGCTAGCTCCCGAAAGTCCGCGCTCGGCGATGACAGGTTCACAGCCGAAGAAGGTACCCGCACTTTGCTTTTTTATATGGAAGTGTGTATTTGCGGTCATTTTCGTAATATTTTTCTTGGGCAGTGTAGATAATTTTGTGGGCTTCAAACCCCGTTATATCTCGTTTGTGGAACTTAAATTTCATGTTGGCAGTTTCGGCTGGTTCTGCTAGCAGTAACAGCTGATTCGGCTGTTTCGGCTACTTCTGCCAGCAGATTCTGCTACTTCGGCTGTTTCGGCTAACTTCACCCACCTCCCTTAAACTATCTTATATATTATGTAATATATAACATAGGTTAAGGGCTACTCGTTTGAACGTAAACACGTAATTGGCTCGACTTTGTCCCTTATTGCGCGATAAGAATCTATATATCTACCGTGCGATTACTTCATTCAGAAAATAAGCTTTTGTCTAAAATGTCGAATTAATCAACAATTTGTCTGACCATCAGACATGTTTAGATGTTTACGTGTAAAGGTACAACGCCGCTTAGGAACTGAACGCGTTATCTCAATCCAAACAAATGTCAATTTAAACAATAGAGTGGCCAAACTCCATTAATATTTCTAAGAATACACTGTAAATCATTCTTTGGAGAATGCCAAGAATATTGAATAATGATGACTAGTAAAATGTTACACTTCAAGTATGCCATGGGAATTCGTATCAAGTAAGAAAAGAAAGTTCTTGTGTACCGCGGCGGTCGACATACATCTCAGTGACCAGGGGAGTTAATGTGGCAGTCGGTTGAACATTGGATAACAGACTATAAACAGCCAATTTTAACTTTTAACTTTCGCCTCAATCAAATGTTTACATGATTATAATCAGCTGTTCTTACTTCTACCATGACGGCTAACCAATTCTCTTCATGCATATATATGTTTGAGCCGCCTCGTGGGAAAACCAACAATGTGGTTTCCGAAAAGGTCCGACACAAACCGGCCTGTACAAGCACAGAAGAGAGCTAGAAGCTTGAAATTTCGTATTTAAGTAGAAGAGGAATTGTACTATCCGAGTAGCGAAAACAAAGGCGCTGATCAGCTTCGCGGTTACCGAGAAGCTGATCTGCGCCTCTGTTTTCGCCTATGCAGATTGTTGGTTTTCCCACGAGGCGGCTCATATGTTTGGACAAACATAATGCCATTTTGTTATAACATACATTTGGCAAAAATGCAAACGCATCAGTATTTAAATTTGAATAAATTTCGTTTCATTAAAGAGAAACGCAACAATTATATTCTACTAAATTTTGAACAAATTAATATGATATAATCAGAATTTATTGCATTTTCCACTTCTGTATTAGATGTCAGTCTTCCAAATTCTAGAAACGATTTTCATTTTAATGAAAAGTAAGAATAGAGGGACCAGGAATCGATGCAATTAAATTTAAAGCCTCAACATAGACAGCGTGTGGGAAAGAAAATACATAAAACACAACAAAACATTTTCCAACAACACACTCGAAGAGCAGAATGACTAGCTCTTTCCCAACAAGGAAGCCATCCGGCTAAGTTTCAACAGGAACGAAAGGGAACGAGCACGACAGAGACGTAGGCACAATAAACAGTAGTATAATGAAGATAAACCACCTTTCCTGGGATATAACTGGGGACAAGTATGATGAAGACAAACCACTCTATCTGGGACACAACGTTGTTACCGGGCACAACGCCGAAAACCACTTCTCCTAGGGACGTCGAAATCATAAAGAAAGAAAATTAAATAAAAACAAAAATAGTGTTCAACTGGCGAACACATGTAACAAAAACGTTTGACAAAATTAAGTTAAAATCCCAACCAAATACATCGGAAATACAGCGATTATCATTATCATTTATAAAAAACATTTTTACTGGGACTGCGAAATTACCATATCTATCAGTATAGCGAAAATGTATTAGCGATTATTAAAAACGAATTAGAATAAAAAAATAAACAAATATCTCAATTGGCTAACACATGTATTACAAATGTTGCTGCAAATAAAGTCAAAATCCTCGACCCAAAGATACTAGGCGGGAAGGAGTATTTCCGCCGGAGTTATTCGATGCCGACCACAGGCATGCTGAAAGTAGTAAAACAGCAAGCATTAAAATAATGGAGCGATTTAAATTGACTATAACCCCCCATGTACCGCTCAGCAGATAACTAGCACGTAAAAAAATGAATAAACTTAAAATTACCACCTTTCAATTAAACATAAAGGGATTTTGATGGTTTTAATCACGAGCTTGTTTGTCGTGGAACTTTATTTCTTTTTCATGAATTTTAAAACGGGAGCAGCTGTCATTGTTTGGCGTTTAAAAAGCGTGCGCATGCAAAGAGCAAATCATTCCCGATTTGCATTATTTAAGACGACAAAAATTTCTCATTCAATTTAACTCGAAATGAAAATCAGTTTTTGCATGATATAACCTATTATCCCATGCATAGGAATCACACAGCAACAAACCTGAAAATATCACCCTTAAACTCCAAAATCCTCGTTGACCTATTGTTGTTTTTCTTTATTTTTTTTTGTTCAGTATAGTTTAAAATCAATGGGACAATGATGCTTTTTCTTTTGACTTTTGACGTTTTACTATCACAAGTCGCAAGGTATCATACTAAACTGTACCTCTAGTGCGGCCGTCGATCGATTCTTCTCACTTTTACTTATGTCTGTAGTCTCTAGACGTTGCCGCTTTTTACAAAGAATCACATGCAAGTGTTAAACGGTTTGTTTCAAAACTGCATTGCCAGGTACTGACTGTGTAAGATAAAGTCATCTGGAACCTTAAGAATTCAAAAGGTTAATTACACGTCTTTTTGAGACGCTTACTTTCGATAAAAAATTAACTTTCAAGTTAATGTGAAATGTACTTTTCACTCAAAATCAATAAAATTTTCAATAAAATTATTGTACAGATAATGCTTTTGTACTTAATTTGCGACTTTCGCCGGCCTATCAATTCTGTAGTTTTTATTTTAGCATCTTCCGTTTTTTCGAAAGAAAAGTATGATTCTAAAAGTTCTCAACCTTTTCTTGCAGAATACAGAAAGTGATTTCTGTTTAAAAAATCGAAGCTCTTCATTCGAAAAATCAGAAGATGCTTGATCGCAATTTAAGGCCAAAACCGTAATCTGTGTAATAATTTATTTATCTGGCTATCGTCGCCGGTTTATAAAGGGTCACTGATGAGGGTTCAGTACCCGAGGTTGCGCATTATGGCCCATACTATACTTAGTAAAACAATTGAGGGATATGTTTTTTATTTCGATTCCATTGCAGAAGGTATAACTTTTTCTACCCAAATAATTTGTAGATATGTAGCAGAACCATCACTGTGCAAAGATTCCATAAATTTTTCGCTTTGCCTGGAAGCGCTTCTCGCAGACTTGCAGAAATGGTGGAACACCCCTAAAATTAAAGTTATCGGGTAAAAATTGTGTTTTTAACCAAAAATAACAGATTTCTGAAATTTTTCCAATATGCATTTTAGACATAAAAGTACCGGCAATTCGATTATCAAAACAGTTTTGCAGTTGAATGAACCAGTAAGAGGGGAGGAAGGACAGAATTGGGTGGGGTTGGCAACAGTGGGAACTTCAATTTCAGGGGTGTTCCAACGTTTCTGCAAGTCTGCGAGAAGCGCTCACAGGTAATGCGAAAAATTGATGGAATGTTTGCACAGTGGTGGTTCTGCAACAATTCTATAAAGTGTTTGGGTAGAAAAAATAATACCTTTAGCAATGAAATCGAAATAAAATCCATATCCTTCAATTGTTTTGCTTAGTATACATCCCTTTGAACGTTTTCACTGCTTCCGAAGGGTCAAGCTTTTTATATTTGATTTATTTGATTTATTGAATTTGAGTGAATTTGAAAAGTACAACACACATTTACTTGAAAGTTTTTAATCGAAAGTAAGCGCCACAAAAAGACTTGTAATAAACAATTTTATTTGTTAAGGATCCAGATTGTTGTTTCGAACACAGCCAGTACCTTTAGTTACAGGATTACCTAGAGTATAAAAGGCCGAAGGCAGAAGTAAAAATGACGGAAATGCATCAATTGACGCCCAAGCAAGAGGTATTGATACCATGCGAATTGTTAGAGTAAAAAGGTAAATGAAAAAACAAACAAACAAACAACAACAACAAAAAACCCTTGTTACATTGATTTTAAACGCATTTCAAACGTATTTACGTTAAACGAGCCACTCTCTGTACAAAGCATGTCGCTCTAGCGAGTTTTCGACCAGAGAGAGAGAGAGAGAGAGAGAGAGAGAGAGAGAGACGAATTATTTTTTTCGACTTGCATTCAACGAACAACAAGCTTTCTAATTCCATTCAAAGATTTCCAAAAGACAATTACCTCGATCAGCACGTGCAGAAAGCCTGTTATGCATGATATTCTTATGACGTGGTCACGTGATAAAATGTATTTGAAATGATACAGTCAAAATGCGTAGATACTCGTCAAGGAAGAGTATGAAAAATTTAAGCAAAATCTTCAACGAAACGAAAGTGATTCAATTTTTAAATCTGATGAATTGGCAAAGTGTATATATAACTTAAAAGACCGTACTGAACTTAATTTTATTGGGGGTATACACAATTTAAAAAACCAGCACAAAAAATGCCACATTGATGCTGCAAGGTGTGCAGACTTGGACTTCATTTAAGTTTTAATGGGTGTCCTATTTCATCACTAATTGAGCAATTGATTCTCTGTAGATTTTCATTATGAATTCAGCATACTTAATTATGAAACATTTCACTACGAATTCATCGAATTTACCAAATCATATGGTTATATGATCCATTCAAAATGACATGTCATTAAAATATCTGTTTCAGCGCTCAGATTCCTACGTCTCATTCTTTCTTTGTTTGCTTTACTTTAAATTTTCCTTCCCGCTTAATTTTTCTTTTTTTTTTCTCTCTCTCCAACCTCGCCTTTTTTCCTCTTGCTCTCTTTTTCTTCGCAGAATACTCTCACATGTAAGAACACAATGGCATGTGGTTTTCTTCGTTTTTTCATGTTTGATTTTTGTCTAGGGGGGTTGAATATAGAGTCAATGGACATGTTCCAATAATCCGATGCTATAGCTGAGACTGGCGGTAGTTGACTTCCAAGTTTGGACGTCTCGGCGTCCATGCTGTCATAAGGATAACACAATGACGCGTTGGGAGGGATGAAAGGGGAAGATATGTTTTCTTCAAGGTCATTAAATTGAGGAGTCAGGGGCGACTTCCACTTGGCTTGCAATGCTTACTTTGGCATCGTCAATTATTTCAACCGTGCCACTTAAGATCAATTCTATGAGAGACTGAGGGTCTTTTGGCAGAGGAGGACATTGATCGTTTGTGAATGGCTCGACCGTAACGGGTTCAGAGGCTTTGTCAGTGGATATTGAAAGATCCATGGCTACCGGCTACTGGGGACTTTGGGAAATGCCCATGTCAGAGGACGGGGTATTATCAACTGATACTGACATAGGTCGAATATGCATCGAGAGCTTTTGAAGAAGCCACTGGATGCTCTGTAGAGGTTGATGGCGTGTATCTTGCAAGAGACTGACAAGATGGAAGTGTTGGTATGTTTTCACCTGTTACACAGGACTGGGGAGGCAGAAGAGTATTGTAGGACATTGTAGGCAGTGCCATTCGCGTTTGAGCATGGAGGGGGTTCCCTGTTGGCAAAGAGGGGAGATACATGTCTGAGGGGAGATCTTTAATATTAAGTGAGTAAATAGCACACCATGAAAACCCGGCATTAACATTGGTGCTGATTACACCTTCGTTCCAGGTAAGTTTGAACAAATATGGGAAGGCCCATTCGCTGATTTGGTTAGGTAATTTTAACAAATTCTGTCTTATGCCTTGTTAAAAGGACCGACTGCAACCATGTCTAAAGATTGTAGGGCATGGGTAGTGTGCGGAGGGAGGCAGAGTATATGAATGTCCACAGCCAGCTCTAACAATGAAAGCGTTTCATGCGAACTATGACCATCCAGAATCAAAAGCTGCGGCCTTTGGCAGGAAAACATTCCTAAACCATGCCTCCCCTAACTTATCATCCATCCATGCAGGCTGTTGAAACGCCTACTTTGAGTTTGGACTGCCCTGATTATAACTCTGGAGAGCCTTCTTTGTCTTGCCCTTAACAACAAACATTGGTGGCATTTTATCCCCGTTAGTATTCATGCACACCATAATTGTAACATTAGTACGTTCTGTCGACAATATCTTGTCTTACTTCCTCGCTACTGCACGGATCGGATCAAGGGTAAGTTGCTTTCCAGTTTCACAATTCCAAATATGCTGGGGCTTCTGTTTACCGTTGAGTTTAGTCACCACCGTTTTAAGTTCCTCGAAGGACTTGTCAACAACAACACTGTAAAGCATACTTGCAAGTGCAGTGCAAAATTTATCTGGTTTCATGTTGTTAATTCAAAAACCGCTTCTATAAATCTTGGGGCAAGTCTTTACCCGGAATGGAGTTTTTAACGGCGTATTCAAATTCAGTGAACGGCGGATGCGCCCTGTTTAAAGTATCAGTTGCCTCCGTGACACGACCATCCCTTTTTGGGCGGCCACGGTTGCTACTTTAACGATGCTTTCCTCGACTACTCAAGGTAGAGTCGGGCTTCTCCCTGGTTTTGCTACAGTTGAATTCTATCACTTATTCAGTCGGCAATCGTGGATTTGCGCACACAAAACACTTCAGCTACCTGTTTTGGCATGTACAGCTTTTACGGCCTTTCTGATGCATGCAGAGTCGTATGTCCAGGTTTTCCTTTTGCCTGGTGTTTTCGTGGCACCATGATAATTACAAAATGTGGCGTTATGTATTTTACCGGCGCACTCGTGAAAACAGAGATAACATCCAGGAAGGATTTATTTGTTTATCTAAAAAATCTATTTTTCATTTATTGAATTATTTATTTCAGCAAGAAAAGCAAAGTGTGATTAAGCTTTGTAGGCATTGATGTTTCGCGGGAAACATCACAAGACACCGCGTGATGGATCCCGGGAAGCATCACGTGCCAGACCTATGGCGGGAAAAAGCTCTTCATGTGGCCAGAGACATTTTGTTAAAACTGCATGACGATTCTTCTCATTCTGACTTATCATTTTTCTGTAACTTAAATTTGGATGTCCGAGTTTGCACTCAAGGAATATTTCACCGGTGGTGTAGTCGGACGGCTGAAAATCGAAAACATTGATCGTTTTACCCATTTTTATCACAGTTCCTTGTTTTTGTAGCTTATTATTATTATTATTATTTTTATTTACTAGGTAGAAAATCGCCATTTCATGCTTTTATACATAAAACAATTTCATACCTTTAGTAATTTTCTTTAGTTGAGAATTTGAACGGCTTACAATCTTTCTTCCTGTCACGAGGGTGCCTTGAAATCACGTGTGAAAGAGACCAGGGTGCAACTGATTGAACAAGTTGTACGCTGAATCACAAAAGCATTACCGTACATTTAGGCACTTCTACCTTTAATGGGGTAGCACTGACCGCATCTGTTACTGTTCATGTTAAAAAATGTCCGACGTAGCCCCATATGCATGTCCGCGATTACCCGATTTTACCCTAGTGGAAAATCTTATGAGTGAAAGAACAATTTATTGCTTTTCGACAAACTTGAACGAATCTACTTGAATTGTACAATTGACTGTTGTTAATAAACATACATGACACATAATAAGTAGTGAGGAGACCCTTGTGTAAATTTGACCTAATCGCTAATTTCATTTATATAATCCTTTCCGTTTCCGAAATCTTGTCAACGTGACCTCCAAGCTCTTCTCGGATTCAGTTCATGAAGCGGCCTATTCTACATGATAAGGGGTAGAATAAAGTGTGCTAATAAAAGACAGCAATACTTTTCACAAATCACCCTCACATAAATGCACATGGATCCATCCGTGTCTACTATGAGGATTTAAACAACAAATATTTTCAGTTGACCTCAGTTGGTATAAAAGGTACAAGTAGGCAATGATCAGGAAATGGCGCAATCAGAAATATATGCCCACACCATAAACCAAGGGATGGGAAAAAACTAAAATGTCAATTAGGTACGTATACCAAGAAGATATATCGTAGGCTGAGTGAGCAGCTATTCCCCAATAGGCGGGCACTCAGTTACCTGAACTGAACTAAAACATGAAAACGTACATAAGGCTCAAACAGCACACACATTTGACTCCAAAACACAAAACAATTAGAACCACAACAGAAGCATCGCCTTGGAACGATCAGTAATATAAAATTACTAGGGGGATTTAACCGGTTTTACAGGCGCCTAACCTCACCCTCATCTTCTGCAGTGGTTCACAACATTTAGTTAGTTGTTCGGTCCTAACTAGTCAGTTAATTAAGGACAAACAAATAAAGCATGACAATCACCCTGATGAATAAAAAACAAGGACTCAACAGATTCAGTAAGCTGTCCGACTGTGGAGATCCCTGGGCGCCGAATAACTTACTGAAACCAGGAGCAAAAGAAAACACCAGTTGAACCCAGGTGGGCCAAGCAACAGACAAGACGTATTTATACTGATATTTATTATTATCCCGACCTAAAGCTTTTCATTTTAGTTGGTTCTGGCCACAGCTTTTTGTCCGTTACATGACCCACCTGATTCAACAGGTGTTTTTCTTTTACTCCTGATTTTCATTAATGTTGTTCGGCACTGGCTCTCCATCGCCAGTCAGCTTATTGTATCTGTGAGTCCTCTTTTTCGATACATCATGGTGGTTTTCATGATTTATTTGTTTGTCCTTGATGATTCATTGCCTTGTAAGAGATTCACCACGCGGACCTACAACTTACTAAATGCTGTGAACTGCAAAGCTGAGGATGAGGTTAGGATTTTGTAAAACTAGTTTACCCCCCCCCCCCTGGCAATTGAATATTACTGATCGTTCCAAGGCGATATTTCTGAAGTGGTTCTAATTGTTTTATGTTTTGGCGTTGGATCTTGTGCTGTCTGCACCTTGTGTATGTTTTCATATTCTAATTAAGTCTTGGTAACTGACTGGCCGCCTACTGGGAAAAAGCTGTTCACTCAGCTTTTGATATGTTTTCGTAGTATAAGTAACTTTAGTGTTTTTCCCACCACGGGTTTTTGAGTGGAAATTTCTTTTTAATTGTGCCATTTCCTGATCATTGCCTATTTTTACCTTTAATCATTTAGAATGCATGTGCGAATATATACATTGGAACAGAATCTGACACTATGCATAAAGCTTTAATTGAAGTCATTTTTGGCGTTGAAAGTTAACCGTAGACCATTTAATGTTCCAGGGTCGGTCTGCTGGTCCTTTTCTCAAAGAAGTCACCCGTCAAGAGGCTTGTTGATTTCTGTAAGAAAGGGTCGGTAATCGTGCGTAATGTCAATAGAGGAATGGATCTTACACGAGTAGTCTTTTCATATGAAATTTATTTAACGTGCATTGAGCGACATAAATAAATTATTATTTTTTGATTCAGTTTTTACGTCCCTTTCAAGCTTTTTCACTCATATCGAGACGAATCAATCGGTAGGTGGGGCGAAAACCGGAGTATCCGAGGAAAAACCACCTGACACACCCGCAAGCAGAACATGGCTTGTCTCACATATGAATTCGTGCCCCGTGCGAGGCGCGAACCCACATAGGTGAGATGATCGAATGATCAAGAGCACTGAAGTCAGCGACCCTAACCACTCGGCCACGGGGGCCGCCATAAATAAATTACACATGAAATGACCACGAGTGTAAGATTCGTTTTATCATATGACTTTTTAAGGACTTATAGCCAGTCACTGTATATACATAATTGAAGATTTACCTGTATAAAAAGCATTGTTTATTTTGTCAACAATGCTACATTCTTTAGCATGCTTTATCATGGGACTATTGAATATGTTGCAAATACATGGATTTGTGTATACATGATTGTGGAATGAGTGGTCAGCTCAGAGCAAGTGAGTCATTTTTCAGTTACTTCCGGGTTGAAATCGTCGGACCCATTTTTCTTAGCTTTTTGAAAACAATAAGACAGATTTTTCGATGTAGACATTGACTTCAATCATATAAGAACCTGAAACAAAAGGCATATCATCTTTCAGCAAACAGTAAGCGCACACGATCCGCCCCAAGTTACCCACTTTCAGAATTTTCCAGAAAAACATGTTTACACTAACTTTTCCCAGAGAAATACATTTCCATGACCCCAAAATAAACTTTAATTTGTCAGATTATGTATCCTAGACATTTAGGCTTCGCGTAATTTTTATTCAAATGCATTCCATTTTCCAGGAAGTGGGTCCCACGAAAACCAGTTACATTTCCGATTTTACACCAAGCTATTTAAAATTTTAAAATAATAACTATATTGACTCATTCCTAGTATCAGTGACGTCTATTAGCAATAAATACACATCATCATTTGATTAACAGATTCAAGAAAACAGTAGATTTCTGTTTTACATACCCCACCCACTCATGTCAATATTGATAAATCCTTAAGAAAGATTTTATTGCCTTCAAAGTGGACATATTTTCAATCAAATATTACACACTGTTGTTACGGACGTCGTCAATGACGTGACTTATTCCCGCAAAAGTTAATACACGTGTGGTCATAACACTTCTTATTACATGACGGTTAGACGGGATATTCCCATCGGTGTTTCGTTATACTCCACACCGACGGGAACGGCTTACATTGAACAGATAGTTGAAAGTCAAAAATCAACAAGAACAGCAAAGAAAGAAAATACTGTGTTAAGTTAGGTCTCTTTCAACATATATGACTTGAGAACCAACCATTCCAATGCAACGAATTCGAATGCTTGGGGTTGTTTATATATGTCATATTTCAAAAAGAAAACACTACACACATGTCTATAAATAGAACACATCAAACTGAAAGTAGAAATAAATAAAGTCGATATATTCTGTTTCCGTGTAGTTTCAGAATGCATGATTAGTGTCAGCTGTAGATAAATACCTCTGGTGCATATACAAATACATTTCTTTTACAAGCATCGCCAAATAAAGCAACTAGAGTTTGCTTACAAAATCCATAATGTGTTCGACCATAGTTTAAAGGCAACCTAAGCTAAGCCGTCTAGCGAAAGTGGAACGGGGTACCGAAGTGGAGCGGAGTGAAGGCTAGCCAGCTGATCTACATGACGGTGTCCACTGAAAAACAGCGAATCACACGATAAAACTTTTCATGATATTCTGTGCGTTACTTTCTGTCCCGTTTGGTGATTTTGTTCGAATCTTAAACTGGATTGTATAAATTCCTGGGCCTTCTATGCTTACTTTTTATGATGATCTAGGGCGTTTCTATGAGAATCAAACGAGCTGAACTTCTTGTCCTCGAATCACATACTAAGTTGATATAAGTCTCGCAGTAATAAAGAGGGTGGTTCAGATTTAATTTATCAAATACGTTTATTTTTGTTTGGCCTCGTATTGATGATATTCATTTAAGTTGTTGGGACCGGAGCTTTCTCGTCTGTTGCTTGGCCCCACCGGGTTCAAATGGTGATTTTCGTTTGCTTCAGATTTTTCTTGGTGTTATTTGGCTTCCGGGGCAGGGATCTCCAGTTGCCAGACAGCCTATTGTATATGTGAGTCCTCGTTTGAAATATCTAATTTGCTTAACTAATTTTTAGTCCATGATGATTCATTGACTCCTTATTATAAAGTGGTATGAGTAGCTCCTTCCATAAACTGGTCAAGCAGTTAAGGCCAAAGCAAGTAGCTGCTTTTGCACAAGCATTATATACGCTAAGTTTTTTTTTTCTGTTGAGTTGTAGTTTTTCACATGTATCCCAGTATCCTTTCACAACGCACTTATAATCTCCCTGCAAAATTTCACCAATTACATATCGTCAATGTATAGCATAATGGGAAAGGCAAAACTCACTAATGTTTATTTGGCAATGAAACTAATTGATTTGAGGACATTAAATGCAAAGTAAGCCTTCTGTACAGTGCCATACAAATAATATAGCAGTGATTTTATATTTGATTATATTTTGTAAATCCCAAAGGCCCGACTTCTATGGAATTGAAAAAGATAGAATAATTGAAAATAAATATTTATGTATTTTTATATGCAAGCACGCAAGATAACTGTTTGATAAATTATACTTTATTAGCTTATGGCATGTGGTTATTGGTATGCTTTATAGAATGAAAATGCTACAATTTTATATAATCCATTTCCAAGTAGAATAATTGTGTATATTCCACGAAGACATTTTTAGCCCTTGTTGCTAATGCAAATATTTTACAAAAGGTTAAGAGTCTCACTGGTACCTGAGCCTGTGCGTGAGAAAATAAACAATTTGTGTTTCGGACCAGGCCCGACACAAACCGGCCTGTACAAGCACAGAAGAAAGCTAGAGGCTGGAAATTTTGGATTTAGAAAGTAGAGGAATTGTATTATCCGAGTAGCGAAAACAAAGGCGCTGATCAGCTTCGCAGTTACTGCGAAGCTGATCTGCGCCTTTGTTTTCGCCTATGCAAATTAATGGTTTTCTCATGCGAAGGCTGGCCTAGTTCGCACTTTGGGGCAGAGTGTCTCAGCCGTAGGCTTCAAACCCCTGACATTGCGCTTCGAAACCGACAGTACAATAATGTCCAAGTCTTAAACAAGCACACTAAAATTAAGGATGTGTAGTATAATAAAACTTTTCTTTTGTTAAGTACACTTAGTAAGTGCCGCTTTTGCATCGAAGGCGTTGTTCAAGATAGAAAGGCACAAGTAAGCAACGACCAGGAAAAGGCGCAGTCAGGAGGAAATTCCCACTCCAAAAACCGTGGTGGGAAGAACTAAATAGACAATTAGGTACCTATACTTAGAAAACATATCGTAAGCCGAGTGATCAGCTATTTCCCAATAGGCGGTCACACAGTTACCTGAACTTAAATAAAGATGTGAAAATGTACATACGGTTCAAACAGCACAAAAATTCGACTCCAAAACATAAAACAAATGGAACCACAACAGACGTATCGCTTAGAAACGAGTAGTAATATAAAATAGAATCAGTCTAGGCCTAGTGTCTCTGAAACCTTATGTTATGATAGTCACGAACGGATGTCTTGTGCACATGAATGTATATGCTTATGGGCGGCCCCTGTGGCCGAATGACCGAGTGCTTATTTCTTTACCGCGCGTCATCATTAGATCATCTCACCGCTGTGTCTGGTATGGGTGCTAGCCGTATACGGGGTACATGTGGGACAAACGGGTGAACCAAATGATTTTTTCTCGGGCATATCCCGTTTTCGCCCCACCTTATAATTTACCCATCTCATATGAGCTGACATAGCTTTGCCGCGCGAGTGGATACACGTAAGAAACGCCTCGGCGAGGCGGTTTTAACGAGTACCCACAATCTATGTTTTGGAGCAAAAAAGAAAATATGTATACCCCTGCATACCCTAGTTTTACTATATAAAAGTGGGGTTTAAGGGGGTATTCATTGCATGGAGGTGTTTTCCTGATGTACCTTTTTACGTGATTTCTCTGTAATGAAAGGAAGCTATAAAATTGTGAAAATAGATGGGACATCGCACCAGAAAACCAACAATTTGGATTTCCAACCAGGTCTAACACAAATCAGCCTTTACAGTCATAGAAGTGGGCTAGCAGCTTGGAATTTAGAATTTAAGAAGAATAGACATTGAACTGTTTATGTAGCGAAAACAAAGACGCCGATCAGATGTGCAGTTACAACACAGCTGATCTGCGCCTTTGTTTGCGCATATGCAAATAGTTGGTTTCTGGTGCGGCGGCTCAGACTGCAGACAGTTTAAGATGTCATGAGCTACATAAAAGTTTTTTGATTCTATAATTAGCCCATATTTGACGGATGGGTTATTCTCTAAGCAAACAGAAAAGCCCCAGATGGGACGCCGCGTTCTGCGGCGTCACATCTGGGACTATTCTGTTTGCCTATGTCCCACAAAAAGGACGCTAGGTGTTTGATTCAATAACTAAGCGATCGGTCTTCCAGGTGACTTTTCGATCAAACGCTTTACATCTAAACTCTTAAAAACAGGCCGGTTCTACTCGTTAAAGTTTTGTTCTTGGCGTTACCTCATTAACAAAGTCTATACACAGGCGCTCGACAACTGGACCGGAAACGCACTATCCTAATTTCACCTAGCATTGCATACTTTTACCTTTTTATATCCATACATGTGTTGATTTGATGGGTTTCCAAAAATATAATTGAACATAACGCTCATAACATTATTAATGATTGGATTTATAGGGTTTCCACTGAGCGCCGAATAAGGCAATTATAATGTTCACAGTTAACCTAGGGAACGCATGTAAACCCACAATATACATAGAAATACCGGTATATTAAGTGGACACATAACAGTGTGAAAACATACAATAGGTCTACGTAATATTATGTAATCTTACTGAATACTCATTTGAAGCTAAAATTTCGTACCATGAAACACTATTTTCCAAAGTATAGATACACTCCCGCTTGCGTAATTGTACTCATTGAATGCGCGTAACATACGCGAGTAATACTCGCGTAATACGCACCTCTTTCATACGCGTATGTGTCAATAGCCAGTCAAAATCCAATTCTTCTTATGCGTATGATACGCGTAATGCGCGTACATTACGCGTAATGTCTAACCAATGAGCGGTGAAATAGTAAAGCAAGTCCTTACGCATATTTGGAGTATTTACGCGTATATATACGTATTGTTCTAACCAATCGAGAGTAAAAGCCTTACGTAAAAGTAACGCGTAATATACGCGTAATGAATGAGCCAATAATCTTGAGATTGTATGGTTAAACGCAAATCCCGGATTTTGCTTTAGACAAAAACAATATCTTATCATTTTCAAACTAAGAGCTGCAGTATTAACGGCCTCGAACACTTCATGAATACAAAATAACATGTACCAGACCGCCCCCCGTGAGAAATATTTCAAAAGAAAGAAGCGTGGGAGGAAAACTAGCGAAAATCAAACATGCATTATACCGTACGGTGGTGCATCTAAAAATAGAGGGGGAACTCTAAATTGAACAGAAGTGAACATGGCTACATAGTCACTTAGTGTTACTTATCTATACACTTGTCTTCCCGAGACGCTGAAAGTCTAAAATAATGTTCCTCACTTCCATATCCATGTTCATTTTTTCACCATCTTGGGTACAATGAATTTCCAATCTATTTTGAACGTAATCTAACTCATTCGTTAACACGTTATCTTAGGGTCACAGACACACAAAACATTCTGACAATAACTAATAAGGTCAAGCCATTTTCACGATCACGATATATCAATAACATCGATTAAACTTGCACATTCTTTAGTTTCGATGGAATAATAAAATCAACCGTTAGGTACTTCAGCTTTGAACTTATAGTCCTTGTCATTACGAGTTTGATACGCGTAAACGTATTGCCAGTCTGATTGGCCGATACTTCATACGCGTAATGACTGAACCTTACACGTATCGACGCATTTATCTCTGCTAATGAATATTAATGAGATATCTTACGCGTAAATGCGCGCATGTTATGCGTAAATGCGCGTAATTGGCATTACGCACGTAATACTCACGTAATACTCGCGTAATACGCGTAAATGGAGTACAATTACGCGGGCGGGAGTGTAATACGCATTTGTATAGTATAGGTACAAGTAGGCAAAGATCAGGAAAAGGTGCAATCAGAAAAAGATTCCCACTCCAAAAACCGAGGTGGGAAAAAAAGCAAACCAACAATCAGGTACTGATACCAAGAAAACATTGCGTAAGCCAAATGAGCAGCTGTTTTCCCAAAAGGTGGTCACTCAGTTAACTTAACTAAATTATGAAAACACACATAAGGCGCCAACAGCACAAAATTTTCAAACACCAATACATAAAACAAAAAGAACCACCACAGATGTATCGACTTGGAACGATCAGTAACACACAGTTACTGGCGGGCTTAAATCGATTTTACATGGCCATAACCTCAACCTCAGCTTCTGCAGTGGTTCATAACGTTTAGCTAGTTCTTCGGTCCTCGTGGTGAATCTCTAACTAGTCAATGAATCATCAAGAACAAACAAATAAATCAAGATCCAGGGCTCATAGATTCAGTAAGCTGCTCGACGATGGAGATCACTGGGCGCCGAATAACTTACTAACTCCGGAGCAAAAGAAAAACATCAGTTGGACCCCGGTGGGCCAAGCAACAGACAAGAAGCTCCGGCCCCAACCAACTTAAATGAATAGCTTTAGGTCGGGGCCATCATGTCTGACGCCTGACCCACCGGCGTGCAATTAAAGAAGGCAGCATAGTTATCAACCATGATTGGGTTAAAAACTAAGCATGCAGACTGTCGCATAACATTCAAGTTATAACCTATACGTCTGTAACGTGTTATGATTTTTCTAAACTGAAAAGAATTTTGTGCCACATATTTGGAGAGACATGCATCCAAGATTCAACTACATGTATATGAAAAAGATTGAATTATGAAAAACGTTAAATGCTACTTCTTTTCAAAAATGGATCTGTCGTTTATCCTCAGATCGATTAAAGCAATTTCCAAATGTTGTCTCTTAAGACGTCAGATCTTGCTTTGAATAATTGAAATCTGTAAATTCCACACAATGACATTGTAAAGTGTGCATTTCATACATACATAATATGTGACCCATATAAGCCTAAAGTGTCGTCAAATTGTGCTACCCCATGACAGCTGCCACATGACATGGTGTCCCGTTTAAAGTATAACAATTTGCTATTTTAAGATTGAAATAGAAAATGAAAAATCTTACCCCCACAATTCGAAAACTGCCTGATTTAAGCGGGAAGTTGGAATTCCGAGTTGAATTTGAATGCGTAATTGGGTTGGTAAGAAGTGCAATCTGAAGTACAGCGTTTATATTGAGACGACATGTTCCAATTGATACATACGCGCTTGCCATAAATAATAGGGACACAGAGAATACATTTCTCGATCGTATAACATGTGTTACATGTTGCACAGAGATTGCAGAACCGAGGAAGAAAACTGAAATTGAGATATTAAGTATTCCGTGATGTGAAAAAAAATACGTTTTCTGTTTTACCAGCTTGCGAACCTTCACTCAGTATTAACAGTTTATGACCTCACTCGGAATACGGGAAACTCCTGTCTAGTTTTCTGTATATTTACATGATGATAGTAGATCAGTTTTTTCCTTTAGAATTTGTTGTCAAAATTAATTGCAAATATCAAGAAAGATGGGGTAATGAGTGTCAGCACTTTTCTTATGACCGGCACTTCCTTTGTTAGAATAAACTGACGAAGACAAATCCAAATACGTCAAACATTTCCTGGAATAATGCTAAAGAATAATCACGGCATAAAACAAGAAAATGTTTCGAACGTTTCATTGGGGAATGAAAAACTTATCGTACCATTGCTCAAATTTCTAGATTTACCATTAAAATGACATGGAAATAAGTTAGGGAACACCTGTAATAATGTGACTACCAACTTTGGCCTGTACACTGTATATATCCGTCTTTGTAAAATTTATGAAGAATGTTTTGACAATTCAAGTTGCTTCTATGTGAAAATGATTAGCATCAAACATAAACTGCGGCGGAGAGCGGCCATCTTTGATTCAGAAAATGTTTGCTAAATTTAAGAAACGCACTGCTAGTCTTTGCGATTACTTCATTGTTTGACCTCACGTTATCGTAATTTTTCGTAGGCATAAAGCTGAGGCATTGCTTGTGGAACTTTGATAATAAATTCTTTATTTTCTGACCGACTGTCGGCGGTAGGCCCATACTTTTCCTGGGGTAGGATTCATGTCCACGTTTTGTTCTTTGGGTATACATTTTGCAGATTGTAAATATTGGGCCAGATATTTGATATGACCCTTTAGGAATCTAAACATGTACGTTCTGGTTAAAGTGTCCTAGCGGTATTATTCTTTTACGGCTTTATTTGCAAAATATCCAAGAACTTTACTTTCCGAAGAAATCAATGCAAACTGTAGATTTTGTATGATTACTTGGTTTGGAGACGAAGCATGAAGTTTTAGGTTCGAAGTCGTTTATTTCATTCAGAACGACCAGATTCAACATTTTATTCCTGTTTGGCTTTCAAAAATTGAGTTTTACGGAGTGCAGAAGCAAAAGATGCAAACTTGTATTTAGTTAAAGCAGTGATCTATAATACAAGTGATTGGAATGTAGCCCTATTTTATAGAATATGCGTGTCTTGCCACTTGGACTGGGCTGGACAGGTATTCCAATAATTGACTATGCAATTAAATATGGCAAAATATTCCAAACACTGCGTGTGTTTTACAAAATACTCCTACAAGCACACTGAACATAACTTAAAAAGAAATATACCATTCTAAAGATGAACTATCCCAGTGTTGTTTGATATAAAATTCAAACAGATTGAGTGAATACTTTTATATAAAAAAGCTGTTACAAAAGAGGCAAAAAAAAAAAAAAAAAAAAAAAAAAAAAAAAAAAAAAACTTCTTCTGGAAGAAAACAATTTTTCTTCATTTTTATACAGCTGGCTTAGGTGTAATTTTCGGTGTATATATTCTAACTTTACATCAAACAACAGCCCAATATGTGCTCAAACAGATGACATGTTTTGCTTGAATGAAAATGCAATATAGAAGGAGTAGTTCGTAGAAACTGACCACTATAAACACATATTTTCTTACTTATTCTCTATGTAAATACCTATTGGGCATATATTAAAACCTGGCCTGACTCCAAGTCAGGCATATATTGGAAAATGATAATAGCAGTACTGAAGTTTCAGATCCATGTAAATCTACTGTCCCTGGTTAAAGTGGAGTTTTTCGCATATGGCATATTGTATCATATTTTCTTGCACACCAGATAGAAAAATCCTACGTTTTACCCCATGTGAGAAATTCTTATCTCACCCTCGTTATCTCACCCCGGTCCACCCTGCGTTCAAGTGTTCTTTTTAACATTGGTTGTATAGGACGTCACGTAATTTCGTCGCTAAGCACTTACGTCACAATGACGTCAAAACGTTTTCATTCAAATTGGCGGACGCCGCAATTGTAGCATTTTTCTAGGTAAATATCTAAAAATCAAGCTTCGCCGCATTAAGGCGTGCAAGAAAAAGAATCCATCATTCGTGTAAGGTATGGATAGACAAATCTGTCCCTCGGGTCACAGTTTGGCATCACTCGGCGAGCCTCGTGATGCCAAAATGTGACCCTCGGGTCAGATTTGTCTATCCATACCTGACACTCATGTAAGATTCTTATAGTATCCTCCGTAGCACAAAGACAAAATGTTGTGAATTTCCATAAATTGGTCTGTAGCTAGGCCAAGGTATGAAATATATGTGATAAAATTTCAGTATCGCCAGAAAAAAGGAAAATGGATTTTTTCAAACTTTCCATAAAGGCTAAAAGTGTTCCCTAACTTATTTCCATGTGTATATATTCACGGATTTTATGACTTGGATTTACCACATTTCGTCTCCAATAAGGGGATAGAATGTATTCATTTTTATTTTGTTATCCCCATTCTAATGTACTTATGCTTTTGTATGTGCCCTGTGTTGACTAGAAACATCGAAACTGCATTGTTTGTCATGAAACATGAACGTCACGAGCGACGTATAACAATTTTATCGCAAATTGTAGACGCTGTACTGTCGCAATCAGACGTCGAGTGACAATCTCAAGTGCATTAGAATAATCAATGTCTGTATTCACTGGATGACTCTATGGAGGACTGGCAATTATGCTAAATACGTTATCCTCCTAAAATATATAGAGTGTTATTATTATTATTATTATTATTATTCCAATATGTAATCAGTTTATGGATATGTTTCTGTGATGAGCTGTCGTTTCGTTCGACAATACAACGTTTATTATCCACCTGGTGCTTCAGGCAAACCTATAATAGGAGGTTTTAAGCCCGGTTGTGAGGAATCATGACTTGTCTGAGGTTTCCACAAGATGTTACCCTTACATGTATTCTCTATACAGGTACCAGCTGGTCCTAAAAGTTGTTATATAGCAGAGTAAGCTATAAAGACGTCGATTTAAATAGGTTCGATTGAGACAAGTTTTCTCAAGTAAATGCTTTTTCTAAATATTACATAATTACATGTCTCATGCAGACATGACAGGCAAAGGAAACTGCGTACCTCTAATTAAAACTTCAGCTTCATTGCCTGTACTGTAAGGCGAAATACACTCGCTTTAGAGAAAGCGTGCAAAGGAAGTTCTTAAAATATGATTCACATACCAAATAAGATAGGGCTATGATCTATATATGGACAGGAAGCCTTCGTAAGCTTTATTCATGTTTATTAAGCATGACTGAAAACCATAAAAAAGTTTACGATTATCGTGAAATAATAATTTAAGTAAGGTTTATACATTATTATTATTATAATAATGATCTTCTACATTGCGTTTTTCTTTTGGTGGTTCCAAGAAAATCTTAATTTATTTGAGTTAAAAATCTTTTAGATAAAAACACAATGACTGAATCAAAGACAACATTTCCCATGGCTTGTATGAGTCTTTCTCATAAACACAGTGGAATTGACATCGAAGGAGTGTGTTAGATTAATTTATTTTACGGATTACTTTTCCCTCCTATAATAGGGTGTTACTGCTCTCAAGAGTCTTTGTAATGTCTGTGAACACCAACGATATATGTTTTATGGATAAAAAACACAATTTATCAATTAAGCTCAGATATAGCTTGTCTTACATAACCGTTTTGGACATGCTGAGATGACATATAAACACTTCAGATAATATTCTCACGCGATTAACACCCCAGTGGCGGATGAAAGACAATATGCCGCCATGTTCAGACCAAGTATGAAACACACAAATGTGTTTATTGATGTACGAAAATCGGGAAAATTAGACATTAATTTCTGAATTTTTGAATCCGACGCCCTTTCCCAGTCCACCTTGATATAAACTTTACACAGCTTGAAGTTTGATCAGAATTTCTTTCTTTCTTTCTTTCTTTCTTTCTTTCTTTTTCTTTCTTTCTTTCTTTCTTTCTTTCTTTCTTTCTTTCTTTCTTTCTTTATTTCTAACTAATAAAACTTGCTGAATTTATTTTATTTTTACAAAATGTCTCTCTATCTATATATTTGCAACGCAACGATTCGCATGGATATGTTTGTCTAAATTTCTCTTCGTATGCGTTCGTAAGGTTACAGTTCGCTTTTATGCGTCGGATTCGATTCGCTAGAATGCGCTAATATTCGGTACAGTGCAAGCAATCGTCCTCGAAGTGCAACCCTTCGGTTGATATGCTAATTACCATAATCGTGTGATTCAATTGTACAGTTAGTTGCGAACCCTAACGCACGATTACGCACGGTTACGAATGCCTTTCGAATGCCCTTAAGCGAAAATTTGTATTTGCTACACCTGTTAGAAATTTTCTGGCAGGTAAGACTCATCTTGACGAATGCAGACGAATGTAAATCCATTCATACGAACACAACCAACGCTTTACAACGTATTGAAACGCACACAAACGAATTGAAACGGATGTCAATTAACTCAAGTTCGCAACTTAACGCAAGTCTGCGTTGAGGGACTTTTCGCATATGTGTGGCGACCCCTTTTACTATATACTATATGAAAACGTATATACAAGATGCAACCAACACAAAAAATCATAATTAAATCATATAACAATTAGAACTGCCTTGGAATGGTTAGAAATGATAATACAATATAGGCCTTTAATTTCTGGCTTCGAAATGCCCTAACGCTGAAGTGTCTATAACCCACTAATAAAGAAAAACAATTCACAGTGTATGCGATAAAATTAAGAAAATATTTCTCGAACTTGACTGTTACACATTTATTTCGCGCACTGAATTCCGCAACATGAATAAAGACTCTAGCAAACCTAATGTACGAGCTGCGACATGTATACACTATAAAACGCACTGCGAGGAACTTCGCCGTTCAAAACCGAACATTCAGTCTTCACGCTTTTCGTAAATTTCCGATGAAGCAAATATATGTCATTCCAAAACTGAGGTTTGGTTATCTGCGGCGTAGGCTTAATTCAGCTGTAGTTCAAGAGGGTAGATTTTATTGACCATACCTCCAAAATAAGGGCTGTCAATGTTTAGAATGTCATCTGGGCATCAGGATAACATGTCCGTGTAATGTATACCCCCTTGAACCCCACTTTTATATACATGTAGCAAAACTGGGGTATGCAGGGGTATACCTATTTTTCTTATTTTTGCTAAAAAACATAGATTGTGGGTACTCGTTAGAACCGCCTCGGCGATTTTTTTCCTGTGAAAATTTTCATTTTAAAATCCAAAAAAAATTCTGTATATTACATGGACGTGTTTTCGTAATGGGTATAAAGCCTCGGTAATAATTAGCTTGATTGGCATGTACTCGTACAAGGAAATCCAGGAACGTTATTTCGTATAAAACAAAACGAAAACAAATGTCGCATTTGTACCCATCGAAATGCAAACAATTTGTCTGAATAATATGCTACCAAATCTTAAATAAATATCACCCAGGAGATAGGATGCCTATTCGTTTTATTAACACAACGATCACGACCATTCTGTCCTCTGTTGTAGTAACATTTCATCTATGTTTATTTGTGTTCTACCACCATTGGAGTGTATAAATGGACAGAGTCCCACCTCAGTTTTTGAAGTGGGACTCTCTTTCTGACTGCGCCTTTTCCTGATCTTGGCCTACTTTACCTTTTTATAGCTGTTGTTACAAAAAGGGATTACTGTCAGTTGTACTGAGCTTAATTTGACTTCTTTGTTTCTAATGACAATGTAATATTGTGAAAAGTATAAAACATGGTGAAATAATATTTTCTCCTAAACCAAACATTCCCCGAAAAATGAATTTAAGAAAGAAAATGGTACATAATGCGTTACGTCCATTTCATTTGAGTTTTCCCTTCCCGTTGGCTTTTTAAATGACCTTAAATTTGCTTATACCAGTACTAGCCGAAATTTCACCTATTTTTGTATGCAGTATGCCATCAAGTTACTACCATCCATTGAGTCGTGAGAAATAGATGGGCTGATTAAGCCTCCAAGCAAAACTGATTAACCGCTTGGAATGTCTGAAGCTGTCCAGGAAAAGTGCTTCAAGCATAATTTGGATGCCATAACATGCTAATGTTGGGTAGAAACCCCATAAAATGAAGACAGCGTCATGCCTACATACAAATAGAAATGCGTTTGCCTTGTGTAATCAAAATCTGGACAGTGATTCATTGAAGCTTGATACATGTAGCATAAATCATTTATAAAACGTGAGGTTTATGAGTATAATTGGCTTCGTGTAATCTTCTCTAGATTATAAACACATATTATATGTTTCATACTTGGTCTGAACATGGCGGCTTTGCTCTTAAGCCATCTAGACTGGCATCAAACGGTCTAGCCTTCGAAGAGATTCAACAGAGAACGAGGCGTCTAATATGTTTTCTTACAGATTTTTTATTTTAATGGAATTACTATTTATTGACATTAAGAGAATACATACGCAATGTGTATAATATATTGAAATATAGATGTGATCGTTCCCTCCGTAAACTCAGTAGTTTGATGACCCAGTTTTTTACTGATCGTTCCAAGCGATACTTCTGTGGTGGTTCTTTTTGTTTTATGTCTTGGTGTTTAAAATTGTATAGTAAGAATAGAGGGATCAGGAATCGATGCAATTAGATTTAAAGTCCCAACATAGACACCAGGTGGGAAAGAAAATATATAAAACGCAACAAAACAATTCTCCGACAACACACTCAAAGAGCAGAATGACTAGCTCTTTCCCAACAAGGTTCCGGCTAAGTTTCAACAGGAACAAAAGGCAACGAGCACGACAGAGAGGCAGGCACAATAAACATTAGTAAAATGAAGATAAACCACTTTTCCTGGGACATCGATTATCATTTTTACTGGGGACAAGTATGATAAAGATAAACCAATTATCCTGGGATACAACTTATCGTATTTCTGGGGACAACGCAGAAAACTATTTTTTCGTGGGGACATTCTTGAATTCATAAAGAAAGAAAATTAAATAAAAACAAAAATGGTGTTCAACTGGCGAACACATGAAACAAAAACTTTTGATGTAATTAAGTTAAAATCCCAACCACTTCCACCAGAAATACAGCGATTATCATTATCATTTATAAAACCATTTTACTAGGACAGCGAAATTACCATTTCTATCAGTACTGCGAAAATGTATTAGTGATTATTATAAACGGATTAGAATAAAAAATAAACCAAGATCTCAACTGGCTAACATGTGTATTACAAAATGCAAATAAAAATGTATGTTATCATATTTTTAGTGAAGCTTAGGTAACAGAGTGGCCAACTATTGGGAAAATAGCTGCTCATTCGGCTTACGATGTGTTTTCATGGTACAAGTACCTGATTGTTATTTTAGTTTTTTTCCCACCTTCTGATTGCGCATTTTCCTGATCGTTGCCTACTTGTACCTTTCCATTCACTATAATATCCGTATCTTGTTTATGGATCTGTGCCTATTGAATGATGGCTGTTATATCACTTAAAGATTGCTTTATCAGTAACGCTAACAGAATGATTTATGTAAAAGACAATGGACTGTTTGTCGGTTCTTTGCGATGCTAGAATCTCTTAATCCTAAAAGGATTCTGAGTTTTTTTTGTTTTTTTTTTTCTTTTTGTTGTTGTTGTTGTTTTTTTTTTTTTTTAAAAAAAAACAACCAAGGGTTTGAATTGAATTAAAACTTAATTTACTGATTTGGATTGTGTGTCCCAAAAAGGTAAAATGTCCAGGAAACGGCGCAATTAAAAAGAAACTCCCACTCCAAAAACTGAGATGGGAAAAACTAAACTGGCAATCAGGTACACATACTAAGAAACCACATCGTAAGCCGAGGGAGCATCTATTTTCCAATGGCGGCCACCCAGTTACCCGAACTTAAATAAAGATATGGAAACGTACATAAAGTTCAAACAGCACAAAAATTCTACTCCAAAACATAATACAAATATAACCACAACAGACGTGTCGCCTTGGAACGATTTGTGTGCTATAATGCGTTACCTTGTGTCGTCAAAATCTGTATAGTGATACACTGACTTTGCTAAAGCCCGAAAGCTTGATAGCATAAATCATTTATAAAACATGTGGTTTATGAGTTTAATTGGCTTCGTCTTGTCTCTTGTAGATGATAAATATAATTATTTCTAAGAATCAGTTGCGAAATTATGGTAAATATGGAATATCATAATATGAAATAAGAATTGCTGTACTTAAGGGTATTCTTAAATAAATTTAGAACATCGTAAAATGAGCTGCCCCATGGGAAAACAGCGAAAACAAAGGCGCAGATCAGCTTCGCGGTAACCGCGAAGCTGATCAGCGCCTTTGTTTTCGCTACTCGGATAGTACAATTCCTCTTCTACTTAAATCCGAAATTTCAAGCTTCTAGCTCTTTTCTGTTACTGTGCAGGCCGGTTTGTGTCAGACCTGTTCGGAAACCACATTGTTGGTTTTCCCACGAGGCGGCTCAAATTTAGAACATTGTAAAATGATGTCTGGTTCCTGCTGAATAGCATCTTTACCAGGACTGTGCTTTCGGATACCCAAAATTGCAGTTTGAAATAGCCTTAAACATACTCCTGTTTTCCTTCGAGGCTGCGATTTTGGGACAATCACAAATATAGTAATTTGTTATTTATCTAGAAATCAATTTAATGATTATTACAAACTTGCTAAATTTTTCATGATATTCAAAATATATTTTACGATACATGTATCCGAAAATACGTTTATGGATATTGATGAACAAACTAGATTCAAGGATTATTATCAAAAATAGCATGAAAATTGGGAGAAAACTTTTTTTTTATGATATTTATGTATATGTTTAAATCTAATGTATGATATCCTCAAATTCGGAATAATTCAAGTAAATCTTAAACCAATTTTTGGATATCCTAAATTCGTTCATGATTGGTACTGCTAAGCTGATCTGCGCCTTTGTTTTCGCCTAGGCAAAATCTGCTATTCTCATGACGCGGGACAGTAATGGTCTCTTGCGTAAAACATTTGTATGCCAAGATCCATTCAGCTTGAATGGACAAAATGAGCCGCGACGCGAGAAAACCGGTCTTCGGGGTTTCCGACCAGGTCCGACTCAAACCGGCCTGTACAAGCTCAGAAAAGAGCTAGAAGCTTGAAATTTCGGATTTAAGTAGAAGAGGAATTGTACTATCCGAGTAGCGAAAACAAAGGCGCTGATCAGCTTCGCAAAAATCCGGTTTTCTCACGATGCGGCTCAAATTATTTGAGCTGCGTTACATGATAATATTTTGCCAGGCGAAACTCCTAGGCGCAGTTAGATTGTGTGTCTCTGGGTTTTCACTCCAGTGATGGTTTAATAACTCTAGAATTTAGGCCAGCTTCTGTGACAGTAAACTACATGGTTTGCATCAGAATTAGCAAGAACCCCAAAGGTAGTGGTGTTCTCACAACATTGCTTCATGACGCTCAATTGCTTCCATAATTGAATCAGGAACTGGAATCAATCAAACAACTAAGGGAATCAACAGAATGAACCTCTAATGGTATGAACCTTTCGCACCGGCCCGTATTCGATTGTCAGATTCAATGAGTGCAGAATAAATATTATTACGCGAAAACATTGCTGAAGGTCACACCAAGACCACTATTAGGGCGAGAACGAATTCGGCATTCTTATATAGGTTACTTCAAGTTGCATATTGTATATTTTGGCTATCATCACCAGGTGTCATCTTAAAAGCCTACACAATTACTCATCTTACTGTAGAGCTCTATTATAATAATGAGTCGCGAAGCGAGAATAAACAAAAATCCGGTTTTCTCATGAAGCGGCTCGTATTATTTCCTTGTTAAGACCTCTAGATGGGCTGATTAGTTAAAAGATCATGCACTTATAGGATATAAAACTTGGCATCTTTGTTTATAATGTTCAACATAATATTTATAAAAATGTCCTTGGTCACTCAAATTCAATATGTCATTTCAAAATTGCCGCCATCAACCATGTTAATCCTCATTACGAAAACTTGCTCATACAATTTACAGATTTTTTTTTTTCAGTAGCGAAAATTGAAAATTTCATTGGAAAAGTTTTGTTATTTTTGTTATTTTTGCTCAAAACATAGATTGTGGGTACACGTTAGAACCGCGGTTCTAACGAGTACCCACAATCTATGTTTTGGAGCAAAACTAAGAAAAATAGGTATAGCCCTGCAAACCCCAGTTTTTCTGTATAAAAGTGGGGTTTAAGGGGGTATACATTTCACGGACATGTTTTACTGATGAAACCTTTACAGCTTGCCCAGCTCACAAGAGAACGTTTAAAACCACAAACTGTATGTCTTTCAATTCAAGAGAAACCCTAGTGTGACCACAGAAATACCACTCTATCTGCAGGTGATCCTACGGGTGCGACGTCCAAGAAATCGGGACCGAGACGACCCGTTCATTTTGAGGAACTGACCGGAGTTTAGGGAAACCTGGCCAGTCACTCGAAAATCATTACTAGTCGTATAAAGATGCAAAATTGAATGATGATTTTAGTCATGTAACCATTTTCTTTCTGGAACATACACAGTAAGCGCTAATCTCCTGAGAGGTTTTGTATGTGAAATGGTCACCGGTTTGTCATGTGACTACCAAATTGGGAAATTACATGACATCTAGGGAATAATGGGTAAAATGGCGGCCTCCATCAGCGTGTCTACTGTCAAAATTACAGCCTAATCGGACGTTTTTATGGTGGAATTATGGTGACTCAAGCAAGGTCACCACCAATTTCAGCCCTATTTATTGTAAATTCAGAAGGATTAGGGTTAAATATGCAGTGTCAATTATATTTTGCATTTTACGAAACTTTATGGTTCGCTTTTTTTTTGTCAAAGTATACACAAATGACATTTATGAATGAATCAACTCGACTGTTCATTTGCTGCTTAAGTAACAATAATCTCTCAAATATTTCCGAACTTCTGTTTCTGTTTCAGTCTGATGTACGATAATTACTATTCTTTTAGGCCGCCTTTATACGCAACTCAATCTCATTCGCAAATGATTAGTCTTGTTATTAATGTTTTATGACTCTAATTAACAGTTAATAGTTTAATCACACAATAAAAGAAAATTCCTGTAACTACTTTTACAACATCATCAATGGGCGAAGGCGTTTAAATGGCGACTAAGTGTTTCATAATTACACCCACTTACACGCATATGAAGAAATGAAGTATCACATGCAGTGCACCATTTTCCTAGAAACTGCAGAGAAGCTTTCACAGCAGCAAACTATTTTAAAACCATGACATTCATTAAGACATTCTTATGCCTTTACCTTTCATTACGAAAACTTGCCCATGCAACAAACAGAGATTTTTTAGCTCGAAAAAATGAGAATTTCATTAGAAAAAAATGATATTGTTATATTTTTGATCAAAACATTGATTGTTGGTAAATGTTAGAACCGCCATATTCTATATTTTTGATTACAAATAAGAAAAATAGGTATACCCCCGTGTGCCTCAATTTTATAATGTAGAAGTGGGGTATAAGGGGTCATACATTACACGGACGTGTTATCCTGATGTATTAAAAGAATAACGCAATCACGAGTTTTATTTATTTTTATTTTTTTTTTTCAAAGGAGAAATCAAGATTTTTACGTCTTCAAAAAGACAGTTTCCTGGAAAACAATGTCATTACGAAAACTTGCCAATGCAATATACAGGGATTTTTTGAGCTTTCAAAATTGAAAATTTTCAGCAGAAAAAATGATATTTTTCTTATTTTTGCTCAAAAAATAGATTGTGAGTACACGTTAGAACCGCCTCGCCGAGGCGGTTCTAACGAGTACCCACAATCTATATTTTGGAGCAAAAATAAGAAAAATAGGTATACCCTTGCATACCCCAGTTTTTTTCTATATAAAAGTGGGGTTTAGGGGGGTATACATTTCACGGACATGTTTTCCTGATGATGGTTTTAATTTAGGAATCAAACATTTCTCTTACATAATTACATCAAAGATCTCAAATAAAACAAGAAATAATTCGGTAATTGATTAATCGAACATGATTACATTTCAACTGAATTACAGTCGTCGACAAGGAATTCACATTACTTCAAATTATGGTTTCCATGACAGCCACAATTCTATGTAAATGTATAACATTTAAAAGTTCTTCTCTGCTTTGCGTATCAGGCAATACAACCTACATGTATGGAAAGGTGTGTGAGCGCGAACTCTAGAAATGGATCAATGGATATATTATGTCAAATACTAATGATGTTTATATTTATGATAAAAAGAACTTTCAAAAAGGACATGCCTAGGTTACATTTGGCCTACGATTGGCATGTGATGATCGTACGATGCAAATGTTTGCAATTTTGTACGTCTCCGCAGGGTGACCATACGATGTCCCTACGATTCTACGGCTTCCTACGATCTCCGTAGCCTCTACGATATTGTAATAGTCTGCACTTTTACAAATGTTTAGAAATTGTAAGACCGTAGCCCGTTGATACGTCGTGCGGGCGCCATACGGAGATTCTGCG
The DNA here is from genome assembly GCA_964017185.1 of Rugalucina vietnamica. Taxonomy (NCBI): domain Eukaryota; kingdom Metazoa; phylum Mollusca; class Bivalvia; order Lucinida; family Lucinidae; genus Rugalucina; species Rugalucina vietnamica. The sequence goes on from OZ024873.1 coordinate 63,952,968, forward strand.
ATGATCGTGCGGTCACCGCGCGATTTTTTTTATGATAATTTGGGGACAAAAATCGTACGGCGATGTAGGGAGACCGCAAGGGCTCAGTCAGAAATCGCAAGGACTTCTCACGGACATCGCATGGGCTTCGAACGATTTCCACTTAAGTGTCCGGATACCCTAACATTTCCGTGCGATTTCCATATCGATGCTTCACATAATATTATTGCCTTGTCCGATTTAATTATATTGCATGTAATAGTGCATAAGCAAAATTTCCGCGTTAATACCTAAGCTTCATTTGCATCAAGTGTTTGACTAAGACTATTTGTTCCGTATTGCAAAATAGTTCTCGTACAATATACCCCGCTGGGCCGATTGAAATTGTTATCAATATAATGTAGGTAGGTGCTCCTTGCTCTTTGGCATTGACGAAATATGTAATTTGACATTGTTTCTGCAGTCAGTCAGGCTTCAGTATATTGGGTGCTGAAACGTACTAGCAATATATATACATTGGTAAATTAGCTGTGAGACCATCGCAGTACTCTTGAAGAACCAAGCGTTACAGCACACATTTACATGTACACGTACGTACATATATAATGAAAGCCGTGTTAATTGTAATCAAAACTATGTCATTTCAACGATCTGGACTTCTACTGTAAAGCTTTTATCGAGGACAGACGGTATTTGCACAATGAAGTGGTCATTCTGAGACTGCGCTAAACATCATACATAATAATGCTGGTATCGTTAATCCATTTCATGGCAGAAATGAAGACGAAGCGGAGACTAATGAAGCGAATTGATCCAATAAATGAAATTAGCTGACCAAAAGACAGAGCGATAGCGATATCAGTGCAATGGATAATGTTGCTTTAGTGCGTCAAATCAAAGCGGTCAATAGAATAATATAAAATGATGCTTTAGTTTCAAATTTGGCATAAATCAAACATATCTTGATGTTATTCCGACGATTTTAATGAGCATAGAGATAGAAAACATACGTATATGTGGGGTCACGGTTTGTTTTCAAGATTCGATAGATGGAACTTAAAAAGTGTGCGGAGACCCTACGAATACCGCACGATCTCAGAACGTCGACGAAATGCAAGACAAGAAATCGCACTATGTCCGTATGCATTGTAACCACAGACGTCGCTTCACCTACGTTGTCTGAAAAATCATAGAGAAAATTGCAGAACAAAAAATCTTACGGTGAGCTGGGCAAATGTAACCTATGCATTATATACCAATTATGATATTAGCTGAAATGCAATTAAAATGAAACATTAAAAGTTTGACAGTTATTGCCTTTTTGGAACATAAGATGAAATTGTGAATTATAGCTCAAACTAGTTTACTTTGGGCTTTTAGGTAATATCACTGGTAACGTTTCTTGTTTTCTGTTTCAAAATTGTCATGTGAAAAGTCAGAAAAAAATCTTTCTGCTTGTTGCATTTCCTGATCATTGCCGTTTTTGTTTCATGTTTGTACTCTCAACAAACGTTATATTTCTTTTGCATTGCGCTAAATTTCTTTTACAAATACTTTGATACATCATGTAATATACCCAAGATCTACAGGTGCTTCACAAAAGTTTTACATTTACATACCCAAGTGTGATAGACGGGACAGGCATCTACTTATTTTCGCAGATATCAAACGTTTTACATGGTATGTATGAACAATCACCATGCTTAAACGGAGGAAAAAAAATCAAATTTGCCAGTTGCCCCAAAACATTTAATGTACCATGATAAAAACTGAAGACTATAATTGAATAAATCAAACGGTAAGTTCCAAATTCTAAGTCTTGTCATGTGATAGGGTGCCCAATATCCCTTATTAAATGCACATGTCCATGTTGTCCTGGGACCCTACTCGTGGGTCCATGCAGCATCTGGAACACCTTGCGTTTCTGGAATATCGTCTCCTTAGGGGTTGAACATGAAGGTGGTAGGAATGCAAAAGACAGAAGATCAATTTTTGACGTCATCTAAATTATTTAAATCAAGGAGTGAATTAAGTGAAATCAAGTTTTAAAAGCGCTGTCATCAGATCATGGTATAGTATGCAATATATCTTACAAAAAATACCCAGAAATATCTTACATTGTACATGTAAGTACAGTTGTGGGGTTAATTTAAAAAAAAAAAAACAGTCAACGCCCCTCAGTGAACTATACCATCTGGAATATTTATGGCATAGTTGGCATTCGGCTGAAATTGCTTTTAAAATTACTAGGTGATAAGTATAACAGTAGTTGCCCGTTAAAACATGATCAGTGCATTAAACATTATTTCATTAATACATTTTTCATAATCACAAATTTATTTTCATAGTTTAGATGACACCGAAAATTAATCTACCCTTCCCGGAAGATATTCCAGAAACTTGAGGTGCCGGTTCCATATACTGCATGAAACCAAGATCTGTACAAATCATGTAGATCCAGTATCTGGAACACCTAAAGTTTCTGAAATATCTCAGCCACTGAATGAATATTCCAGATGATAAGGTTCATTGAGGGTCGTTTACTGTATTTTTTAAGTTAACCCCACAAATGTTCTTAGATAGTTCTGGGTATTTTGCTAAGATCTATTGCATATTTAAAGACTTGTTTTCGTTAATTCACACATTTATTGTAATACTTTAGATGACATCAAAATTGATCTTCCGCCATTTGCATCCCTACCCCCCCCCACTTCATGTCCAGCCCCAAGGAAATTTTCCATGAACGGAAGGTGTTCCAGATACCGCGTGATACCAAGAATAGGGTCCCAGGAAAGCATGAACATGTGCATTTTATAAGGAATATTGTATACCCTATCACGTGACAAGACGTTTAATTCGGAATTTCCTGTTTGTTTTATACCATAATATTGTCCAATTTCTATCATGGTTCATAAAATATTTTGGGGCCACTGGTAAATTTGAATTTTTCCTTCGTTTAAGCATAGTGATCGTTTAAACATACCATGCAATAAAACTTTTGATATCTGCGAAATTAAGCGGATGGCTGCCCCGTTTATCACATTGATGTATGTAAATAATTATGAGAAAAATCGCTACCTATAAAAATGTTGTGAAGAACCTGTAGAGACGCGAGTCATATACGAGTACAGTAAAGCTCGGCGTACTCAAAAGAACCAGATTCAAGTTCTAGTCCAAATGCAATCTGAAAATAAGATCATACAATTTTAGTCTACATAAGGGCCGTTACAGATTGTAAATATCAGCACATTCAAAGTACTAATTAAAATGTCATACTCTACGACTGTTCATTTTGATATGCTATATGTATAATCTATTTTACGCTCCACTTCGTTGGCTGATGAGCAGAGTGCAAAGAAGAAGAAAAAGTAATAACCCATTTAGTCTGATTTTTTCTGTTCTGATACGAAACCATCGCCAATAAATTAGCCTAGCATATAGAACCATGCAGTAGAAATATGTGATGAGGTGGGTAGAATTTAACTTAGTTCTATTTCGCCTCGGACAGCAGGTCCGCGACAGCCTGAGGTCGAAAGGACGGTTAGTTTATAATGAATGTACATTTTATATTCGGTTCAGTCGTAGTAGCGAAATAGCAAGCTTTTGGGAAAAATGATGTTCCCTTCGTGTTTCATTTGTTCCTATCACATCTTACAGAGGTATTAGTCTAGTTTTTTTTCTCGCTTAGTATCATACAGGCGAGTCACTGACTATGGCAATTCCGGGTCGTATTGTATTGATTGCTTGCTTGTAATATAAATGGGTGAAATGACAGTTAACCCAAAATTCTATGTTTTGAGATTTTAATTGTCAAAGAACGTTTGCAGTTGAATGAACCATTATAAACGTTGAATGAAAGAATTGAATAGGATAGGCAGCAGTGACAGCTTCAGTTTTAGGGGGTTCCGGAACTGCAAGTCTGCGATAAGCAATCACGGGTAACACAAAAATAAGATGGAATGTTAGCACAGTGATGACTCGTCATTATTATGTGGCATCAGATTACCAAGATGTTCTTTGAATAAAATATAGTTTTGATCTTTATCAAATTTTGAGTAGTATATTATAATTTTGAGCAATAAGTGTTCTAACATGTAATTCGACCACTGAACACACAAAAATTGAATTTTTAGGGAACAAATATACGTCGGTGAGATTTCATATTTCCAGCCTCTTTCAAATAGTTACTGGAACCAAATCAGAAGATGACTCCCAATCTAATAGCAATTACCACGACAGACAACAAATCTAATTATTTGTAATCTATAATAACCAGAATTTCCGGTCAAACAGTTCAATCAAATGACAATTTTCTACAAACAACTGTCGCTGCGTAGACTGACAGACGCATAAGGATGAGCTAATATTGCAATAACTTGCTCAAAGGTGCCAGTCGAATGTGCACTGTAAACCAAATATCAAGCAATTGCCTTACATAAAAATGGGCGTTATTTCTTAGAGAGTTACAAAGGTTTTGGTTCCTGGTAGTAGCAAAGACAGGTACAAGTAGGCAATAATCAGGAAAAGGCGCAGTCAGAAAGAAATCCCCACTCCTAAAACCGAGGTGGGAAAAACTAAATTGACAATTAGGTACTGATACTTAGAAAACATAAGCCGAGTGAGCACTTATTTCGCAACATGCGGCCACTCAGTTACTCTAACTTAACTATAACTATGAAAACGTACATAAAGTTCAAACAGCACAAATATTCGACTCACAAGCATAAAACAAATAGAACCACAACAGAAGTACCGCATTTGAACGATCAGTAATATAAAATTACTGGGGGGGGGGGGTGGCTTAAATCGATTTTACAGGACCCTAACCTCAACCTCATCTTCTGCAGTGGTTCACAACATTTAGTTAGTTGTTCGGACCTCGTGGTGAATCTCTTACTAGTCAATGAATCATCAAGGACAAACAAATATATCATGATAACCACCATGATAAATCAAAAACGAGGACTCACAGAATCATTAAGCTGTCCGACGATGGAGATCTTTGGGCGCCGAATAAGTTACTGAATTCCGGAGCAAAAGAAAAACACCCGTCCAGTTGAACCCCGGTGGGCCAAGCAACAGACAAGAAGCTCTGGCCCCAACCTACTAAAATGTGGTACAAGCAGGCAATGACCAGGAAAAGGAGCATTCAGAAAGAAATTAACACTGCAAACACCGAGGCGGGAGAATAACAAATTGACAACTAGGTACGAATACTTAGAAAACATATCGCAAGGCGAGTGAGCAGCTATTTCCCAACAGACGGCCACTGAATTACCCGAACTTAAACTTTGAAAACGCACCAAAGGCTCAATCAGCACAAAATTTCAAATTAAAAAAAAAAAAAAAAAAAAAAAAAAAAAAATCGAACCTCAACAGAAGTATGGCTTGGAATTACTAAGGAAATAAATCGATTTTACAGCGCTTTAACTTCATCCTCATCTTCTGCAGTGGTTCACAACATTCATAAATAATGATAACCACTATGGTAAATAAAAAAACGAGGACTCACAGATTCAGTAAGTTGCCCGTTGATGGAGATCCCTGGGCGCCAAATAACTTACTGAAATCCTGAAATCAGGACCAAAAGAAAAACACCAGTTAAAACCCGGTGGGCCAAGCAACATACAAGAAACTCCGGCCCCAATCAACTAAAATGAAAATAATTGTTATATCCTTTGGAAGTAGTAAAGCATTCAAAGCGAGAAGATGAGCCATACTGTAATGTAATTTCGGATAATGAACCTTCATCAGTGACCCTTTACAAAACTGGCAGCAAAATCCAGACATTTTGCTGCAATTTCAAGAATTAACATCTGTGTAGTCAATATCAAAGACTCCAAAAGGGGCCAAATTATTAAAATACTGTTAAGAAGACGATTCTGAACGTACAATATTCCAAATATATTCACTGATCCCAAAGGATCAAAAGATAAATATAATGTGCATTATGTGCATATAATGGCTTTATGTCGGGGCCATCATAGTGTCTGACGCCCGACCCACCGCCGTGCAATTAAAGAAGACAGCATAATTATCAACCATGATTGGGTTTAAGTCTAAGCATGCAGACTGTCGCATAATATTTTTAAATTTTAAAGTTACACCCTATATGTCTGTAACGTGTAATGATTTTTTCTGAACTAAAAAGAAAAATCATTCCTTCTTATTAGTGTCTTCCATTTGTAAGCTAAGTCACCATAACATTATAGTTCCGGAAGGCCTCACGTAAAAGCGTCTTTTGCCCAACATTGAATTTGGCAATCAGTTTATAGTGTCTGCGATAAAATTTAGAAAATGCTTTTCGAAGTTTATGATACCGATAGCCCTGCTTGAGAGGTTTGGCTATTATATATTTATATTTCGCGCGCTGAAGTCCGCAACATGATTGCAGACTGTAGCAAACCTAATAAGATGCGAAATGTATACACAATAAGAAGCATGGCGAGGAACGTCACCATCCCAAAACGGAAAGTTTACTATATCAAAATCAAAGTCATCGCGTTTGTCATAAATTTTAGAAGAAACAAATACGTTTGCTATAGAAAGATGTAAATCTACAAATGGGGGCTTCAGTATCTGTGGCGTTGGCTTTATTCAACTGTAGTTCAGGTGGATAAATTTGATAAACCATGCTTTCAAAATAAGGATTGTCAATGTTCAAAAGTCCATCGAAGTACCTAGAAGTCGAATTAAAAGCCTCAGTAACATCAGATTGCTTGTCATGGTTAAGAGAATCCATGAAATCTCTTCCAGCTACGAGAGGGGCGCAATTTGTACCCATCGGAATTTCAACAATTTGGCTGTATAACTTGGTTCCGAATCTTAAATATACATTATCCTGGAGATAAGATAAGGCATCGCATACATACTGACATGACCGTAAAGTATATCGACTTTTGGCCAAAGGAAATAATAAAAAACTTCTCTGTCATTACAGGCCAAACTAAGTGAACAATGGCTTTGATGCTCTTTTAAGGTCTACTCTACCAAATCGAGAAGTTTTTCTTTAATCAGATTATGTGGCAATGTAGTTTACAGAGTAGAAAAATCGTATGTGGACAAGCTCGTCGCACGGCACCCTCTACACTTCAATTTACTGAGCACTATTTCTTATTTGAAGTTTCACACAGTATCGTATATGACATGAGATTTGATAGCAGTAAGTTAATAATTTAAACAGGTAAGCACGACGATGAACGTCATCAACCAAACACGGCACACAATACGAAAGACCTCACCGGAATTCAAATGGAACAAAACCAATTTTATTTATAAGTGAACTACTGCGCGATTATCAAGTTTTTAATGACGTGGGGCTATGAAAAAAGGTTACTGTGGTTGATTTTCCATGAGATTGCTAATATCAGGACAGTTGCAGCTTCGATATATAATAAGTTTACCTTTACAAATATCAAAAGTTTAAAGTAAGCAATGATCAGAAAATGGCGCAATCAGAAATAAATTTCCTCTCTAAAAACCGAAGATTATGAAAAGACAAGCAGGTACTAATACAAGGTGAAAGTGTCATTAGTCGATTTAGCAGATATTTCCCAATTACCCGAACTTAACTAAATATACGAAAACGTGCATAAGTTGCAAATAGCACAACAATTCCATTCAGACCATAAAACAATTTCGACAGCTTCGAAACGATCAATATTGACTTCAAAGTTAATTTGCCACGATTGCGTTGTCCACTTCAAATGTCGAGATATTGCCATACTATACTGTATTTGCAAATTGCAATGATTTGTTTCGGTATGTTACTGAAGTACACGCAGGAGTTTTAGTACACTTGCCACATTTACTTAGGTAATTGTCGTCTGTCATGACTGAATAAGTTCTTGAGATCCAATATTTATACAGGATTATAGGTCTCGATTTTCCAGACACTGAGAAACATCAGCCAATTATTGCCCAAATGGTATTCACGATTTATATGGCTTCCATGCTAAGATTTTTCGATTTTTAAGCAACAGTCAATTTGTCAGCTGTTCCTCCAGCTTTATTGTCATTACTTTACACATACAGTCCTATTCACTTTTCTTATACGCGCTATAATTATATAATTAATAATCTTTTCTAAAACTCTAAAGTACGCCATTCATAACCGCAGCCATGAACTAGGACAAAACATCATTAAACGATCCTTCTATTCCTTGTAATTCTATTGACCCAAAAAGGAAATTTTCGAGTGCCAAATCAATCTACATTCACGGAGAGACCCTCAAACGTGGCCTCTTTATGTCCGTGTTCACTATCATTATTGCAAAGAACACGTCTCAGACATAAAAAGTTGGTAACCTTTGGATACTATAGATGTTTTTAAATGTTTTTACTGCTTCCACAGGATCTAATCATTATATTTTATTTGCTATTACTATAGTCGGTGTTGTGCCGTGTGGCGGCCTTAAAACGTATCCTCGTCCATCATCCATAGTGCAGATTATATTTTTCTTTAGATCCTTTGGGATCGGTAAGGATATTTGAGTATTTCAAACAGATCCGTTAATTTACATCCTCTTAACACTATTTAAATCATTTGGCCCCTCTTTGATTTAGATAGTCCCGAGCTGATGTATTTTTTTTCAAATGCAGCACAAGTGTCTATAATAATAATAATAATAATAATAATAATAATAATAAATTCTTTATTTAAAGAGGATGACATATTAAGCAAATGAAATTACTTATCTAACATATGGTCCTCTGCAAATTAAAAAACAGAACAATAGAACAAAATTATTAACAATTTGTACGCTATATACACACATGTAAAATAAGTCTAGAAAACAGGATATGAGTAAAATCTCTTGAGTTATATTTAGAGAATTGTTTCTACGAGTAATTGATATAAACTACGAGGGGGCGGAGCCCCCGAGTAGTTTATATCAATTACGAGTAGAACAATTTTCTAAATGTTTTGTATCATGGTCCAACCAGAATCAAGCATTCAATTTTCCCATGACTTCATTGTTTTAGATTGTCAGTTAATTACCAAGAATGACAGGTATAATGTTTGTTTCTTTTCTGCTTATCTTGCTGATAAGCTGATTTATTGTTTGACCTAAAACACAGCAACTTTTGAATTTGAAATTCTGGTATGTCACGTGACATAATTTGAAAACTTTAGTTGTTCATTTACAAAAGAAATGGATGTGCTAGATGATGAAAATGACAAATTGATTTTAAGCCAAATTGCTGATGAAAATATTTATTTGGAGATAAACCCATTTGAGGACAAGCATGAGGATATATTTCTCTGGATGCACCTTCAGTTTCTGATAAACCAATTTAGCTTGATTAAAGCTGTGTAGGCTTTGGGACTAGTTGTGCTGAATTTTCATATCTTATATATTTCTTTTTTTTATTTTTATCATTCACATTGGATATCTATTGCTGTAAATAAAATACATGCTTGAAAACTTCTTTATTTTTTCCACTCATAGGCAACAGGTGTCTGGCAAACAAATCAATTCTGACAAATCAGTGCTCTAACTTCCCTGTGCAGTGTATCGGGTAGTAAGAGCACGACATAGATAACAGACTCAGTACAAGCAAGTGGCATATAAGCGAGGGCTATCAAGTCTGTCTATACTCAAAGGAACTACATGGTCTGTGAACAAGCATCAGTAAATCGTTTCATTGGCTTTGGAGGTAAAAGCTAATCTCTGTGAAAGCAATTGACTGCAAGGATTTGTTTGTAGAAGAAACATTTATCTGTCAAATCAAGGCAGTTTGAGATTATTTCATTCAGCCCCTATCAGGTTGGGAGTCTGAGGTGTAGTCTGCAACATGTGAAAACATACCATTTCATTTTCGTTACAGGCCAGGGGTGTGTCAGTCTGTGGTATCATTACATATTTTCATGCAAGAACTTCAAGCATGTATCAGAAAATCTTTTTGTGAAAGTGAAATTATTTTGAAATAAATACATGATCACTGTGGTATAAAACACAGTCTGATCAAACCAACCAAATATTCCATATGTTACGTGCCAGGCGTAACCAGAAGATTAAGGAAACCAACAAGTTGGTTAGCCAGCAACAAGCTTTGTTTAAAATTTAACAAATCTATTTAGAAGTGATTTAACCAGTAATTACATGTGAAACAATCAAAAGCATATATACAATCAAACAAAAATGAATGTACAATACCTTTCAAGATGTTAATTCCCTTAAAGAATGTCTGAATGTCCCTCAGAATTTTTTTAACACAAGTCTGTATCAGTTTCTGATCCCAAGAATTAAAGTTTGTTTCAAAATAGCACTATGTCCCAATCCAGAATCGAATATCACAAAGTAATCCAAGAATAAGTTTAAATTCCAGTAAGATAGATTTTGACTTCTTAATAGTAACAGTACCCAAAAATTGTCCTTATGAAAATTTGTAGCCCTTATACAGCACTGAGGAACATTCAGGATTCTTCCAGCAAATTCTATGATATCATATACTAAAAATAACAAGTTGTTTACCAAAATTTAATGTTTTGGAATATTCTAGAGAGGCCATTATCCTTCCAGAAAATTCCACAATATTCTTTTGACATAAAAAAAGATTTTTCTAGAAGATTCTACATCTTTGGTTCTTCCAGATTTTTCCGGACTTTTCCGTCAAAGAACAATTTGAAATTTCTAGAAAATTCTGAAGTAAACAACCTGTTTATGTCCAATATCTGGGACACTAAAAGTAAATAATTGCTAAGGACAACAAGTAAACATCATATGTATAACATCATACTTTCCTGGGCATACTCCCTTGGGAAGTTTACCAGTACTGAATGCACATCTTTCAACAAGTAACTGTCATACATAACACTTCCCCTCTTCAAAGAAAAGAAAGTTTTATAAAATAAAGCTTTCTTTTGCAATACTGGATAATTGTATACAATATGTTTAGCAAAATTTGTGCAAAACTAATCAAATACAACAGCACAAAGCTGGACATCAGCATTGTAGAGGCACTTAAGCTCTGCTTAGGGTGTCTGGAATGATATTATCTCTTCCTCGGATATGTCTGATGTCAAGATTGTGCTCTTGCAACATGAGACTCCACCTGAGTAAACGCTGGTTCTTGTTTTTCATTTTATGTATGAAAGTCAGTGGATTGTGGTCACTGAAGACAACAATTTGTACATGTGAAGAAGCTAAGTAAACTTCAAAGTGCTGAAGTGCAAGGATTAGAGATAGGCATTCTTTCTCTATGGTAGAGTAATTTCTCTGATGCTTGTTAAACTTTTTGGAAAAATAACAAACAGGATGGTCAACACCATTGTCATCTTCTTGCAACAATACACTGCCTGCACCAACATCACTGGCATCTACAGCCAACTTGAACTCTTTGTCAAAACTTGGTGCTAAGAGAACCGGAGCACTTCTAAGTATGGCCTCGAGCTTATCAAATGACTTCTGGCAGTCATCCGTCCAAACATACTTGGCCTTCTTACCAAGCAAGTTTGTCAGAGGCTCAGCTATAGCCGAGAAGTTGTTGCAGAATTCCCTGTAATATCCAGCCATACACAGAAAGCGCATCAGTTGTCTTTTGCTAGTAGGTACAGGAAAATCTGAGATAGCCTCAACTTTAGCTTCTACAGGTTTTACCTGACCTTGACCTACAATGTGTCCAAGAAATGTCAAGTTTGCATGGCAATATTCACTTTTTGCCAAGTTCACAGTTAGTTTAGCATCACTTAGCCGGTCAAAGAATGTTCTGATTGTCTGCAAGTGTTGTTGCCACTCCTCACTGAAGATAATAGCGTCGTCGATATAGGCTTTACAGCCATCCAGATTGGAAATCAAACTGTTGACCAGCCGCTGAAAAGTCGCAGGCGAGTTCTTCATTCCAAATGGCATGACTTTATACTGGTACAGTCCATCTGGTGTAACAAATGCCGAGATCTCCTTTGCTCTGTCCGTGAGGGGTATCTGCCAAAATCCCTTTAGCAGATCGAACTTTGTATCATACTTGGCATGTCCAATATTATCAATGCAGTCATCGATTCGTGGGATGGGAAAAGTGTCTGTTTTAGTGACAGAATTGACTTTTCGATAGTCTGTGCACATTCTAAATGTCCCGTCTGGCTTTGGTACAAGAATACAAGGAGAACTCCATTCACTTTGGCTGGGTTCAATGAAATCATTGTCCGGCAAATATTGAACTTCTTCCCTGAGATATTGCTGTTTTACAGGGTTCATTCTGTAAGGATGTTGCTTTACAGGTTTTGAACCTTCAATAATGTCAACATCATGATAGATTTTGTCAGTTCTGGATGGAATGTCCGGAAATAAGTGCTCATATTCGAGAACTAACTGTTTCAGTTCAAGTCTTTTGTCTGAATCAAGGTGAGACAGTTTCTGATCAAGATTCTGTAGTATGTCAGAATTCTGGAGTTTCGATGACGAGGGATCAGATTTCTCCAAGTTGAAGTCCTCAGAGTCCATTTGATTTTGTTCATGAGGGACAGAATTAACTATATTTACTGATGAAATAACAGAACTATCCCTATCAATATACTTCTTGAGCATATTAATGTGACATAGCTGTTTTTGCTTGCGCCTCCCAGGAGTGTTAACAATGTAATTCACGTCACTTAACTTTTTATCAACAGTATACGGGCCATAATATCTAGCTTGTAAAGGTCTGCCAGGAACGGGCAAGAGAGCAAGTACCTTGTCTCCAGGTTCAAAATTTCTGTCTTTAGCATTTTCATCATAACGAATCTTCATTTTGCTTTGAGCAGATTTGAGATTGGACCGATCTGCATCACAGGCCTTTGATAGTCTGTTTTTGAAATCAGACACATACTGAAGTAAGTTCAAAGAACTGTCATCATCTGAGAGAAATTTCTCTTTTAGAAGTTTTAACGGTCCACGTACAGTGTGTCCAAAAACAAGCTCAAATGGGCTGAACCCCAGAGACTCTTGTACAGATTCTCTTACAGCAAATAGAAGCAAGTGTATGCCTTCATCCCAATCTTTTTCAGTGTCAAAGCAGTAAGATCTGATCATGTTTTTCAAAGTTTGATGGAATCTTTCTAAGGCACCTTGGCTTTCAGGGTGGTAAGCCGATGACTTGTATTGCTTAATTCCAAGTTCGTACATGACTTGCTGAAAAATTCCTGACATAAAATTTGAGCCCTGATCTGACTGGATAGATTTTGGGAGGCCTACAAATGTGAAGAACTTCACAAGTGCATTAACTATTGTTTTAGCCTTGATATTTCTGAGTGGGATAGCTTCAGGAAAGCGAGTTGAAGCACACATTATGGTCAGAAGATATTCACAACCTTTCTTTGTTTTGGGTAAGGGACCTACACAATCAATAATCACTCTGCTGAAAGGTTCATCAAAGGCAGGAATGGGCTGCAATTGAGCTTTTGGAATGGTCTGATTGGGCTTTCCTACCATTTGACAAGTGTGGCAGGATTTGCAATGCTGTGAAACATCAGATTTTAATCCTGGCCAGTAGAAATGATTAAGGATCTTGTGATAGGTCTTATTTACACCTAAATGGCCTGACATTGGAGTTTCATGGGCCAAGTTTAAGATTTCAGGGCGATAAACCCTAGGGATCACAATTTGGTGGTTAAAAGTCCACTCATCTTCTGCTGAGAAATCTGTAGGACGCCATTTTCGCATCAAAATGCCATTTTTGACATAATAGCAAACAGGAACCTGGGATATTTCATTTTCATTAAAAGCCCTTTCAAATAAAGGCGAGATCTCAGGATCACTGTGTTGTTCTTTACAAAGCTGTGACCTTGACAGCTGGTCATGACCTTGGTCATTTGAGTTGGAAGGTGAAAGGTCAGTTTCTGACCCCGACCTTAGATTGCTAGGGTCAGTCTGAATATCAGACTGACTAGGGGAAAGAGCTGTTGAAATCTCTTTATTAAAGGACTGACCTATCAAAGTGTCAGTTAAATTTATGTCCTGCATCCCATCATATAATTTGGCTTTCTTTGCCATTGCCCTAGTGACAGCACAAGAAGGGTAAAGGTCAGGAATTTCCTGCTCAATGGGATCAGGCGGTTGATCAACACATGGTGTGCTGGTCAAAAGTGGGTTTACCACAACCTTATCTCCTGCCAAATCATTGCCTAACAGCAAATGAATACCTTTAAAGGGTAAGGAAGGTCTAATACCTACAGCCACGGGACCTTTAACTAAGTCTGAGGACAAATAGATATTATGGAGCGGTACATTAACAAATCCACACTCTACGCCCTGGATAAGGACACTTGTCCCAGAAGAAGACTTTTCGGAAAATGGCAAGGTATCTGCCAAGATAAGGGATTGAGAAGCTCCGGTATCTCGTAAGATTTTGATAGGGGTAGACTGGGCAGAGTCACTGTTAAGTGACACAAAACCATCTGATAAGAATGGTTCATAAATCTCCATAATAGAATCCTCAGAGACTGACTCTTTACAAGTTCTGGTCAGTATAGGGTTTTCTTCCTGGATACAAGACTGTGGTTTAGCCTTTAAGGAGGTGAGACCTGTCGGTTTAGCACTATCTAGATTTTCTCTTTCTTTCTTTCGTTTCAGTGCCAAACATTCAGAAATAATGTGGCCAGTTTTCTTACAATAATTACAAATTGGCTGGGATAAGGGATTTTGTCCTTTGTTTTCACTAGAAAATTTGGGTTTTAGACTGGAATTGTCAGTTGGATTACTGGGATTGGCTTTGGGACCGGACTGAGGGGAATATGGTTTTGACTGAGGGGTAATTTGCTTTGATTGAGGGTTATATGGTTTCCTAGGATATGGCTTGTTGACAAATGAAGCCTTATGAGTCAAAGCATAGTCATCAGCTAAACGTGCTGCTGTTTCCAAGTTTTCAACTTCTCTTTCGTTCAAGAAAGCCTTAACATCAGAATTTATGCACCGTTTGAATTCTTCAACAAGCATGAGCTGCCTTAGCTTTGCATGATCAGAACCTACTTTCTTTGAAGAACACCATCTATCAAATAGTTGCTCTTTTGTTCTAGCAAACTCAACATGAGTCTGGTCATGTTCTTTTCTACAGTCTCTAAATTTCTGCCTGTATGCCTCAGGGACCAACTCATAAGCCTTAAGAATAAATTCCTTTACTGTATCATAATCTGAGTTTTGCTCAAGAGAAAGCTGAGTGTAAATTTCTCGAGCTTTACCAATTACAACACTTTGCAAAAGCAAGGTCCAGTGCTCTCTTGGCCATTTCAAGTTTTCTGCCACCTTCTCAAAATGTAAGAAATATTTGTCAACCTCTTTTTCTTGAAATGGAGGAACGAGACGAATGTGTTTTGTGACATCAAATACTGTACTAGTAGCCAAAGGCAAAGATTTTGATTTTGATTTGTCATTAAGTTCAATTTCCTTCATTCTTAACTGAAATTGCCTTTCTCTTTCTTTTTCTTCAATTTCAAATTTAAATTTTTCTTTTTCAATTTCAAGCCTTTCTTCTCTTTCTAATTTTTCTTTTTCTAACTCAATTTTTTCTCGTTCTAATTCTCTTTATTTTTCCTTCTCTCGTTCTTCCATTTCTAACTTTTGTTTATGCATTCTTTCTTCCCGTTCTAAAGTTTCCAATCTTATTCTTTCTTCCCTTTCGGCCTTTTCTGCCCTTATTCTTTCATCCCGTTCTAAAGTTTCCAACCTTATTCTTTCTTCATACTCAAATTTTAGTTTTTCCATCTCAATTTGTCTTTTGATTTCTAGTTCCCTCAACTGCAAGTCAGTCTGAGTGACTAGAATCTGAGAAGTAGCCGAGGAATCAAAAATTTCCTCGTCAACAAAAAACTGAATCAAAATGTTCTTAATTTCATGTTTTAACATGGAAGTCTTGATATTTGACAACCCATAATGATCAGCTATGTCTAAGAGGTCACTCTTTTTGGCCTTATCTAACAGCTCCTGAGAAGGCGCAGCAATAAAGTCGCTTAGTTTGAATGACATGGTTGCTTTTTGCTGGCTTTAGCTATTTAAACAGCAAACAGTGAAGATACTTTAGAATTTTAAATAAATTTGGTGCACAAGAAATTTCAATCCCGGACTCGAGCCCCCAATTCTGTTACGTGCCAGGCGTAACTAGAAGATTAAGGAAACCAACAAGTTGGTTAGCCAGCAACAAGCTTTGTTTAAAATTTAACAAATCTATTTAGAAGTGATTTAACCAGTAATTACATGTGAAACAATCAAAAGCATATATACAATCAAACAAAAATGAATGTACAATACCTTTCAAGATGTTAATTCCCTTAAAGAATGTCTGAATGTCCCTCAGAATTTTTTTAACACAAGTCTGCATCAGTTTCTGATCCCAAGAATTAAAGTTTGTTTCAAAATAGCACTATGTCCCAATCCAGAATCGAATATCACAAAGTAATCCAAGAATAAGTTTAAATTCCAGTAAGATAGATTTTGACTTCTTAATAGTAACAGTACCCAAAGATTGTCCTTATGAAAATTTGTAGCCCTTATATAGCACTGAGGAACATTCAGGATTCTTCCAGCAAATTCTATGATATCATATACTAAAAATAACAAGTTGTTTACCAAAATTTAATGTTTTGGAATATTCTAGAGAGGCCATTATCCTTCCAGAAAATTCCACAATATTCTTTTGACATAAAAAAAGATTTTTCTAGAAGATTCTACATCTTTGGTTCTTCCAGATTTTTCCGGACTTTTCCGTCAAAGAACAATTTGAAATTTCTAGAAAATTCTGAAGTAAACAACCTGTTTATGTCCAATATCTGGGACACTAAAAGTAAATAATTGCTAAGGACAACAAGTAAACATCATATGTATAACATCATACTTTCCTGGGCATACTCCCTTGGGAAGTTTACCAGTACTGAATGCACATCTTTCAACAAGTAACTGTCATACATAACACATATAACACTGATTCTTAGCATCTGGTTATTATCATGAGCACACCAGCATGACATTGATTGTTTATTTAAGATTTGAGATTAGCTTTTTTACAGACAAATTTTCAACCAATCAAAACACAGCTTCACAGACCATCTAAGTTTTCTGTTCATAGCCCTTGCTTATATGCCACTTGGTACAAGCCATAGGAAATTTTAGCTCCGCCTACTTACTAAGAAAGGCTGGATTTTCTCATAGCCATGGTTTACTCACATATTGCACAAGCAACATCAAAGAGAAAACTCTAGACCATGATACAATACTGAAATAATGCATATGCGCTTAAGACATTCGGCTTAAAAGTTAAAGTATTTGTTGTGAGTTAAACTTAAACTGATATAAACGTTTATATATACTTTAAAAGTGATACATCAAAAATGGCTTTTAATAGCTTTTTAAATTAGTAAATTGTTCTTAAATGAGAATATGATAAAACAAGTATGTAATATAATCCATGAAATATGCTAAGATAAGTGAATCATATTAGTAATATTTAGAGAATTGTTTCTACGAGTAATTGATATAAACTACGAGGGGGCGGAGCCCCCGAGTAGTTTATATCAATTACGAGTAGAACAATTTTGTAAATGTTTTGTATCATGGTCCAACCAGAATCAAGCATTCAATTTTCCCATGACTTCATTGTTTTAGATTGTCAGTTAATTACCAAGAATGACAGGTATAATGTTTTTTTTTTCTTTTCTGCTTATCTTGCTGATAAGCTGATTTATTGTTTGACCTAAAACACAGCAACTTTTGAATTTGAAATTCTGGTATGTCACATGACATAATTTGAAAACCAGGAAGGTGCTTTTAGTTGTTCATTTACAAAAAAAAAAAAAAAAAAAAAAAAAAAAAAAAAAAAAAAAAAAATAAAATAAAATGGATCTGCTTGATAATGAAAATGACAATTTGATTTTAAGCCCAATTGCTGATGCATTGGAAAATAAATATTCGGACATAAACCCATTTAAGGACAAGCATGAGGATATATTATTATCATAAGCTGTTGATTTCTTGGAGCTTGACATGACTATGTCATATCTTATATTTTTCTTTCTTTTATTTTATCATTCATATTAGATATCTATTGTTGTAAATAAAATACATGCTTGAAAACTTCTTTAATTTTTCCACTCATAGGCAACAGGTGTCTGGCAAACAAATCAATTCTGACATATCAGTGCTCTAACTTCCCTGTGCAGTGTATCAGGTAGTAAGAGCACGACCTAGATAACACACTCAGTATAAGCCATAGGAAAATTTAGCTCCGCCTACTTACTAAGAGAGGCTAGATTTTCTCATAGCCATGGTTTACTCACATATTGCACAAGCAACATCAAAGAGAAAACTCTAGACCATGATACAAAAACGACAATTTAAACTGAAGGTGCGTGTCAGAAAGCTGTCTGATTGGGCTTTCCTCTGACACGAATATAAAATGTTGTAATAAACTCCTGTTAAAACGAAGTTAAACGCCTTCATAAATAAAATTAAACGATTAAAATATATTAAAATATACTTAGATGTGTACAACTTGCAGACCTGGTATAAGTATGTTTGGATGGAATTAATATAAATATCTGGCTTTTGTTGCTAGTTTAAACGGTCATTGATGAGGGTTCGTTATCCATTTATCATTAATTGTACGATATGGTCCACCATCAGAATTTAACTGATGTTTACTTCTTCCAAAAGATACAATCATTATAATTTATTTATTAAGGCAAAATAACCGGACTAGGTAAACGGACATTTGCACCGTTTACTGCTATTGAAGGGAGTCGGTTTTAATTTTTATTTTCAAAGGGGAGCAAGTAGCTTTGACACAGTCACTGTATCATTAGGTTACTGGCGTCACTTTGACCCTAATAGGGCGATAGAAAATTTATTTACCGTGCAAATACGTCATTCTATTAACACCTAAACTGTGTATCTAAAACGGTCAATTAATCACATATTTGTTTAAAAATTGAAATATATAGACATTGACGTGTTAAGGTACAACGTCGTTACGTTCCCGTGGCGTATCAGTGACGTTTCTGTATTCGTATGGAATTTCACTTTCGTAAGTACGGCGTACCAAGGTGTATGTGCTACGTACGTGTGACGTATGTATGGCGTATGAAGTGTACGCGTGTCGTATCTACGGCGTATGCACTACGTTCCATTCTTATCTGCGGTGTAACTGTTCTGTACCAGTACAGTTGCTTTTTAATACAAGCGGTGGTGTTCACTTTGTTCATGCAATTCGCACGTTACAGTTATCAATTATCAGAGGTCGAAGTTGCCACCGGAGAAATCTAGATAAATAATAAATCTAGATTAAAACCCGAGGTTGGGGGAACTCCGAACATCTCCAAGCTCCCCATCCTGGTCGTAAGACGACATGAACAAAGTCAGAGGCTACACCAAGCGTAGCGATGAAAGAATCCTGCACGGCATCCCGAACCGTGAGAAATATCTGATCCATGACTTCGGAAAACGAATATATAGAAGCATAACGCCACAAAATATTCCTAATACTCCTAATAAGTCACACATACTCCACAGCAGCGAAACGTACGTAAATTGATACGCGAGATACGCCACACGTACGTCGCTGTTACGCCGTTGATACGAAAAAAGTCGAGGATACGCCACACATACGTAGTAGATACGAAAGGTACGCTGTACATACGTCACGGTTACGTGGCATGTTACTCGCGACGTACATGTACGTGTAGCGTATTTGGAGTATGAGCTACGTATATACGGCGTACCTGCAACGTTGCTTTCGAATGTACGACGTATGTGTGACGTATATTAGGCGTATCGGACCTGCCACGTACGTGCTACGAATGTTTAAGTGCACACATAAAAACGTAGCACCTCGGCGTATGAGAAATATGAGCTACGTATCGAGTAGTATGAATTTCGTATGCTCACATATGTACGACGTACTCGTGACGTACTTTTCGGTTCTTGATACGCCGTAGATACGTGAGTCGATACGCAAAAGTGTGACAGCGGTTAATAATTGGTTTGCACTTATAAGCAGTTTCAAATACTTGTCCTCGTAAAGCACAAAACACAGTTAACCGGCGTATTATTCGCGCTGCCAACCAACATAGCTACGTACCAAGACGGTTCTGCAGTAATTTAATTTTACATTGTCTGTTTTATAACCTGTCAGTTTCTCTGTTGTTACATAATTATTTTGGAGGGTGCTAGACGTATAAAGGTACAAGTAGGCAAAGATCAGGAAAAGACGCAATCAGAAAAAGATTCCCACTCCAAAAACCGAGGTGGGAAAAAACCAAAGTAACAATCAGGTACTTTATACCATAAAACATATAGTAAGCCGAATGAGCAGCTATTTTCCCAATAGGTGGCCACTCAGTTACCTTAACATAACTAAAAATATGAAAACATACATAAGGCGCCAACAGCACAAAAAATTAAACACCAAGACATAAAACAAAAAGAACCACTACAGAAGTATCGACTTGGAACGATCAGTATAACCAATTTGCTGGGGGTAATAGCCAAACATATGATCTTCATGCACCCTTTATTCATTTTGTTTGATGGCGAGAATTGTCCTGTGCGAGAATTGTTCTCTTCTTTATCGCCTGGTATCTAGGCCGGGATATTATTATCTTTATCATGATGGTGTTCGATTCATTTAGTTTAAAGACGGTGTTGAAACAGAATATCGAAATCATGTAGCCGCGCTTAGATTGTGTTAAAAGGTACATGTAGGCAAGGATCAGGAATTGGCGCAATCAGAAAGAAATTCCCACTCAATAAACCGAGGGGGTGGAAAACCCTAAAATCTTTCTGAACCAGTAGAAAATGTGACAAATGGAATAAAATTCATGGTCTTCTGACAGGCATGAACGAATCTACATGTACCTCAATGGTACTACTGATTGTTGCTGGGATAACCCTACAGTATGTTATAATTGATGTAGAGATCCTTGAGGTAATTTGACCTAATATATAGCTTATTGGGTTTGCTAACTTTATTTATATAATCCTTTCCGTTTCCGTCATCTTGTCAACTTGACCCCCAAGCTCTTCTCAGTAGCTAATGAAGTGATTCAGTTTATATTGACCACAATTATTGTAATAAAGTGTCACAACGAAAGTGTCTTTTCGAATGTCAAAAAGGAAAATGTTTACAGTCCCATATACGCGCCTTTCATTGCAAAATTGTTATCAGTTTCGCTACCGTATGTCCGTTCGTGTGTACCTTGCGGCTTTGAACGACATAAATCTTTTAAGATGACTTTGAATGTTAAGCAGCATAAAATACCCCAGAGCTGATCTGGTGGTCCAACTTTATCATACCAAGTAAGGATAAAAAAGCCAGGGGCCAGTTGTACAAAACTTCGTAAGCTTAATGTCAT